>JAJTWQ010000049.1:72500-2472500 GCA_029007595.1 Solanum commersonii | reverse complement strand
CCATGATGCTTCCCTGTTACAACACTATTTCCACCAACTAAATCATCTCTAAAAAAAAAACAATTCAACTCTCAACTTACTAAAGCAAGGTAATGGAGTTCTATATTCAGACCAAAAATAAGAATAAAAATGAAATTTCATAGTACTCTCTAATCAATGGAGTTCACATATGTTTTTTTTTTTTTAAAAAAAAGAGGATAAAAGAAGAAAAAGAAACAAAGAAAAGCAAGAGACAAGAAAAAAAGTGATAAAAAATGGATGAAGTAAATGTATCTTCTAAGTTGAAGAAGATGAAGAAAAGGTAATTGGGTTTTAGAATTTGGGTGAAGAAGATAATGGAAAAGAATGAATTCGTCAAAGAGAGAGCACCAACGTTGAGCTTGCTTTGGAAAAAAAATTGAAATCGATTTTAGGGTTACCAACGACTCTTTTCTCTTTAAATTTGGGGAAGATGATGTAAATTAATTACAACAACAACAACAACAACAACATACCCAGTGAAATCCCACTAGGTGGGGTCTGGGGAGGGTAGAGTGTACGCAGACCTTACCACTACCTCGTGGAGGTAGAGAGGCTGTTTCTGAAAGACCCTCAGCTCAAGTACATCAAATCCAAGTAAAAGGAAAGGAAAACAGTGTATAAAACATAACATCCAATAAGAAAGATAGTGTATAATCAACAAATGAGGCAATAACATCAATGAAATACTGTGAGAAGTGAAACGTAGTAAACAACATAAGGCTATAGGTATCACAGACAAGAACTACAAGTGCAAGGCTAGAACTACTACAAACGCTAACAACTCATACCCTCGCAAGGAAAAACAACACGCTAACCTTACTAACCTTCAACCTTAATACGTGACCTCCACTCCTTCCTATCTAGAGTCATGTCCTCGGTAAGGTGCAGCTGAGCCAAGTCCTGTCTAAGCACCTCTCCCCAATACTTCTTAGGTCTACCTCTACCCCTCCGCGTACCCCCTACAACCAACCCCTCGCACCTCCTCACTGGGGCGTTTGCGCACCGTCTCTTCACATGTCCAAACCATCTCAGTCTCGCTTCCCTCAGCTTGTCCACCACAGAGGCCACTCCCACCTTCTACCGGATAACCTCATTCCTAATCTTATCGCTCCTAGTGTGCCCACACATCCATCTCAACATCCTCATCTCCGCAACATGTATTTTTTGAACATGTGCGTTCTTGACTGGCCAACACTCCGCTCCATACAACAAGGCCGGTCTAACTACCACTCTGTAGAACTTACCTTTAAGTCTAGGTGGAATTTTCTTATCACACAAGACTCTAGAGGCAAGCCTCCATTTTATTCAAGCAACCCCAATGCGATGTGTGACATCATCATCGATGTCTCCACTTCCTTGGATTACAGACCCAAGATATTTAAAACTTTCTTTCTTAGGAATGATCTGTGTGGCAAGTCTCACTTCCACATCTGCCTCATCTAACACATCACTGAATTTGCACTTCAAATATTCTGTTTTGGTCCTACTCAACCTGAACCCTTTGGCTCCAGCGCTTGTCTCCACACCTCCAACCTCGCATTAACTCTGTCCCACGTTTCATCAATCAGTACTATGTCATCCGCAAATAACATACACCATGGGACCTCCTCCTGAATAGACCGCGTCAACTCATCCATCACCAAAGCATATAGAAAAAGGCTAAGGACAGATTCCTGGTGCAGCCTCATCTCAACTGGGAAATGTTTCGAGTCTCCTCCAATCATTCTAACCTGAGTCTTGGCTCCACCGTACATGTCTTTTATCGCCCTAATATAAATCATCAGGACACCTCTAGCCTCCAAGCACCTCCAGAGGACATTCCTCGGTACTTTGTCATAGGCCTTTTCAAGGTCAATGAACACCATATGAAGGTCTCTCTTCCTTTCTCTATATTTTTCTACCAGTCTTTGCATAAGATGAATGGCTTCGGTAGTCAATCGTCCCGGCATGAATCCAAACTAGTTCTTAGAGATGGACACCCCTCTTCTCACCCTCATCTCCACCACTCTCTCCCAAATCTTCATAGTATGGCTTAGCAATTTGATACCCCTGTAGTTGTTACAATTTTGGATATCACATGTAAATTAATTAAATAATTAATAATAAAGAGATAAAATGACACGTGACACTTTATAGCTCGTTAATGACAGAGAAAATACTGCCTCACGCGCCTTATGTGCGTGGTAACAAACTAGACGAGGAAATGGGTCAAAATGACCCATTACAAAGATATAAAATAGTTCTGTGGGGTGATGAAACACTTCTAAAGTTAAGGTATCTTTATGCAAATACGAGACAATTTTAGTAGTGACTTTGTGTCTTTTCTTTAATCATAAACTAAAGTATTGTATAGTACCATACATTACAAAATGATACAATATAATATTACACCAAACAACAATTCAATTAAAGTTGCAGCATAATATCTGTTTTTTTAAAAAAACTTTTCATGACTACTCATTTTGGGGCTAGATGTTATTGTAGGTTTTTTTTTGTCATAATAACATCAAACGTCTTTACATTAATTTCAGTATTTCTTTTTTCTCCATAAGATACAAACACAAGGACATACTCAAGTACTAGTAGTTAGAACTCAACGATTGTTCCCCAATTCATTTTTCTCATAACACTCAGAATTCCATATTCGCCATCGTTGAACGTTATCACACGCACTCACATCTTCAGTGCTTAACAACGCATTTTAGAAGAACACTTTACTCTTTCGATTTCTCTTTTTTTCTCTGGATCTCTTGGAGTGTTTCTTCTTTTTCTGAGATCTCTTCTCGCAGATCTCCATCATGGCGGCTGCTAATGCTCCAATCACTATGAAAGAGGCCCTTACAGTATGCTCTTTCTTTCTTGCACTTTGAATGAAATATTTGTGTGCTATTTTCTCATTCATACTATTCCTTTGAAATTACTAGTCCTACTAGAGTCTTACCCTACTTAACATGTATGAAATGTAGATTAGATCTGTAATATGTGGTTAATTGCCGGATCTGATACCTAATTTATTTTATTATGTTGAATTTTCCAAATTTAATTTGGTTACGAATGTGAAATTTGGGTTGAATTTTGATATTATATGATTTGGTGTTGCAGTTGTCAAGTATAGGGGTTAACCCGCAGTTCATTACGTTCACAAATGTAACCATGGAATCAGACAAGTATATATGTGTTCGGGAGACCTCACCACAAAATAGTGTGGTCATTATTGATATGAGTATGCCAATGCAGCCTTTGCGCCGCCCTATTACTGCTGACTCTGCTCTTATGAATCCCAATTCCAGAATTTTGGCTCTAAAAGGTATAGCTTTACTAAGGAACTTTTAGATTACTCACTGAATGTTCTATCATTGGCTCAAGTTTGCAATTCTGATACCTGAAGTGCTGGTACTATCTATGTATTAACTGACTCAGTATTTTGTTGGGTTTTTAATACTTAAAAGTTTATAAGTCAGTTTTGAAGGAGAGCCTTAGAGCAATGGCAATTGTCTTTGTGTGAACTATAGGTCACGGGCTTGAGCCTGGAAGCAGGCACTAATGCTTGCATTAGGGTAGGTTGTCTAAATTACATCCCTTAGGGGTGCGGCTCTTCCCGGACCCTGCTAACGGCTAACGCGGGATATTTTGTGCCCGGACTGCCCCTTTTTACTATTACATGATTCACTATTACATATGTGAAAGAAATTTGAAGCTCGAGTAAAAAAGTCAAACAGTATAGTCTAACATGCATATATGAAACTTTGGTCATCAAAGGTAATAAACGGAAGAGACATTAAGGGAGGTGAGTTTGGACATCGTGGTGTAAGTTCTGCTAGTGGTTTCCTTCTTGGGGAAGACTCCAGCAGATATTACTTTATTTTTTATGAGAGTGAGGAAGCTTTATCTGCAGAAATGGCTTTTACTCTCAACTCTAAGTGCAAGTGTGGAATATGTTTAGGTCTCTGATTACTGCATTTGAATTGAGATATAACCAATCTAATAGTGGTCAGTGCAGTTATTAACTTAAGTAGAACCAAGAGAACGTGAATTGAATCTTCATCCAATTATATGATTTTTATGCTCTCAAAAAATCTGTGACCCATGTTTATCTCAAAAAATCTGTGACCATGTGATAAATCAGCTGTTACCAGAAGATTCTCTCTGACATACATAGCGTACCTAATTGTTCCCTAGATGTTGACTTCCAAATTAGGACCAGCCGACTATAGTTTGGACAATCACTGTTACCCTGTTTCCTCCATGGCCTAAAGGGTTTAGTGGATTTCTTTTGTTCATTGTTGATATTTTCTTCAAAGAATTTGTTAATTCAATACTGAAGTATCAAATTATTGGGGATCTTGTTTCCCATCATCCATAAACATTCTATAAGTGGGGAAGAGGAAAATACAATCTGATGGGACCGCTCTTCCGCTTTGGATTTAGTTGTAATACGCTTTTTGATGAAGCAAAACTCTCTTCTTTCTCCTCTTGAAGCTCAAGTACCAGGAACTACTCAAGATCACTTACAAATTTTCAATATTGAGGCAAAGCAGAAAATAAAGTCATATCAGATGCCTGAGCAGGTAATAAGTAGCCATATGGATTTTTTCTTTTAATTAGTTTGTTGCATTCTTTGCAGCTTTTGATAGTGTTGATATAACTTTAAGTGTATGTTATATTTAGGTTGTTTTCTGGAAGTGGATTACCCCGCAGATTTTAGGTATCGTCACACAGACGTCAGTCTATCATTGGCCAATTGAAGGTAAGACAGTTCCTCTTTTTCTGTGGTGATGTTTACCAACTTTTCTTTCTCGTGTTTGAGTGGATAAAGGTCCTTTTTTGGTGTTTATTACTTTTTCTGGCCATTCTTTTTTAAGTGATGGTTGGTTGTCTGTCCTTAAGATGATTTTTTGTCTGTATTCAGGTGATACTGAGCCTATAAAGATGTTTGATAGAACAGCCAATCTAGCCAATAATCAAATAATCAATTATCGTTGTGATCCTTCAGAGAAATGGTTGGTTTTGATTGGTATTGCCCCAGGTTCGCCGGAGGTGTGTAATGCTGTTAATCTACGCTATTATTGATATTTTTGATGTTTTATTGTGATAGGAGATTTTGTTTTTATCATTAAATCCCTTCCCTAAGTAAACTCAGTGAGGGAAAGCCAGGAAAGGTCATATGAGGTTTTGACGTTGTGTTACATTTTCTCAAACATTTTGTTATGCAATTTTTTTCTGTTCCTCTATCTACCCTCATTTGTTTGTGTTTTTAACATGCTGATTATTGGTGGTTCTCAATCGTTGTATTGTGGTATTGTACGAAAAGGAGTATTGCATGTAGTGACTTGGTCATAGTCCTGTGTGCTGTACTTTTGTTGCCTGAATATTGGATACTTTCAGCTGCAGCAACCTGGGCCAAAAATGGTCATTTGTTGTATGCACTAGATGATGTTGATGAAGGGCTGAAACTTTAGGTTGTTAACAAGGTAAGTTCTACATCAGGGGAGAGAGGGGGAAGAGGAATGGAGGGGAAATCTAAAGCTCAAATGACTTGCTTTTTAAACATTTCAGTGAAATGTGTTCTAGGTGGATACATTACTGTTTTTTGATGATTTCACCAAAATTTCAACGTATAAAGAAGCTCTTTTGTCATTTGATTTTACCATTTCTCTTCTTGTCATTAGAGGCCCCAACTGGTCAAAGGAAATATGCAATTATATTCAGTGGATCAGCAACGAAGTCAATCTCTAGAGGCACACGCTGCATCATTTGCATCATTCAGAGTGAGAAAAGCTCCTCTATATAATTTTTTTTTTGCTAGCTTTGCTTCGATGTTTTCCTGTTGTAACTGTTGTATGCTTTAATCAGGTACCTGGAAGTGATAGAGATTCCATACTCATTTCTTTTGCCACGAAATCCTTGAATGCTGGACAGGTTATATCAAAATTGCATGTCATTGAGCTGGGAGCTCAGCCAGGTTAATACGCTGTGTCCTATTTTCCTTTCACCTTTTTTTTTTTTTTTAATCATTGAAGGTTTTTTACTAACATTGTGGTGAGAATTGCCTGATATAACTATGTCCTATTCCTAACATGGTACATTTTTGCAGGGAAACCTTCGTTTACGAAAAAACAGGCGGACCTTTTCTTCCCTCCAGATTTTGCTGATGATTTCCCAGTTTCCATGCAGGTATCAGTTGCCTTTCCTGGTCTGTCACTTTGTCTTGTGTTTGTGTATTGTGAATTCTGTTTCTACTGACACAACTATTCTGTTTCTCTTGCAGATATCTCATAAGTATGGTTTAGTTTATGTCATCACAAAGCTTGGGCTTCTTTTTGTCTACGACCTGGAAACAGCTACTGCGGTATACAGAAATAGGATTAGCCCAGACCCTATTTTCCTGACAGCTGAAGCTTCGTCAATTGGTGGTTTCTATGCCATCAACAGGCGAGGCCAAGTGTTGCTAGCCACAGTAAATGAAACAACTATCATACCTTTTGTCAGTGGACAAGTAAGTCTATTTTCGTTGCATCCTGCAACCATGTATTTCGATTACTTTTGTTTCCTGAAGTGTAAATATTGGATGAACCCTTGTAAGGTGTCAAATTCTTACACATGTTGCAGTTGAACAATCTGGAGCTTGCTGTCAATCTTGCCAAAAGAGGAAATCTTCCCGGTGCCGAGACTTTGGTAAGTTGATGTATTATTTTCAGTACGTCATTGTTTTGAAATGATTTCGCAGTGGGAGAGAATTCTGGCCTTTTCTTTAGTGTATAATATCTCTTTCCTGTGGAACCTTCTAACTCTTGTAACTAGTTCACTGCTTGGTTTTTGCTCTTGAATTTCTTCCTTATTGAGAAGTACGGAAATAGATTGTTATTGAGATCATCTGCTAGAGCTAGATTCTAAATGGCTAGTCCCTCTTACTTTATTCTTTGTCAAAAGAAAAATCCCTCTTTACTTTATCGTCGATGTTCAGCAGTGATCTTATCAGAAGCTGTTGACTCTGATGGAATCGACATCTGGAAATTTTGTTGCTCTTTACTCCTTACAATGGTCTTACTATCTATTAATTTTGTCACAGGTTGTCCAGCGCTTCCAAGAATTGTTTGCCCAAACCAAGTACAAAGAGGCTGCTGAGCTTGCTGCGGAATCACCTCAGGGCATTCTCCGTACGTCTGATACTGTTGCCAAATTTCAGGTATTGATTTTGTTACCAAGACAAATTTTCCCTCACAATATTTATTGCTCACCAAGGCTGAGCTTCAAGAATAAGCTAATTTTAGTTCTCTGTCTTATTTTACAAAAGGGTTATGCACACTGTATTTATGTTTCTCTGTCTTATTTGCAGAGCGTTCCTGTTCAAGCAGGGCAAACACCTCCTCTTTTGCAGTACTTTGGGACACTTTTGACAAAGGGGAAGCTCAATGCTTTTGAGTCATTGGAATTGTCACGCCTTGTTGTCAACCAAAATAAGAAGAACCTTTTGGAGAACTGGTTAGCTGAGGATAAGCTGGAGTGCAGTGAGGAACTTGGCGATCTTGTGAAGGTTAAATTTAGAATTCAACGTTACTAGTTTTTCTTCTGTTCACCACTTCAATTGATTTCTCTCTTTCACATAGCCTAAGGTGCTGACAGCAGCTGTAAACCTTTTGTTGTAGACTGTTGATAATGATCTCGCCTTGAAGATATACATCAAAGCAAGGGCAACTCCAAAAGTTGTTGCTGCTTTCGCTGAGCGCAGGGAGTTTGACAAGATTCTGATATATTCCAAGCAGGTTAGTGATGCATTTTTTCTGGTCATCACGTAAATTTCTTTTTGGCCTGAGATGTCATGTATGTTTTACTCAGTTCAAGCGTTTCTATGGTGACTCTATTTCAGGTTGGTAATTATAAATGTTTTTTTGTTGATATAGGTTGGCTATACGCCTGACTATCTGTTCCTCCTGCAAACAATTCTTCGATCTGATCCTCAGGTATGTGGGAATTGGGAAATGGTTTTAGCAAAAGTTACAAGTAGTGAATCTTCAATAGTTTTGGCTTTCACATGCCGTATGTTTTGGAGAGAACAATTGCTTTGATTATTTTCCTCTGACATCTCTTTGAAATGTTGCTCATATGTTGGTAATAATACTTTTTTCTTGAAGCAAAAATCAACACAACTTCTCCTATGGTGCTTAGTTGCTGGATTGATGTGAACTAATGTGTCTGTATATGCAGGGAGCTGTGAACTTTGCACTCATGATGTCCCAAATGGAGGGCGGTTGTCCAGTTGATTATAATACAATCACTGACCTTTTTCTACAGGTTAGTTGGCTTCTTTATGATGTCAAAATGCTTGTTTACTATTACACTGACACAGTTCACTTCAATATTTTCCCTGTTAAGGGCTTTAAACTAGGCGCTTTAGAAGGCTTATTTACCATTTCTACTGGGTGCAACACATAGCTGATGAAATTCTCTCTTTTCTTTTTTTCATCAGAGGAACATGATCCGTGAGGCAACAGCATTTTTGTTGGATGTTCTGAAACCTAACCTTCCAGAACATGGTTTCTTGCAGACTAAGGTTTCTTTTCTCCTGTAGAAAGCCATTTTTCTGTCTATGCATTTTGTTTTTAGATTGTAATGCCTCCATTAAACAGGTATTGGAAATCAATCTTGTGACTTTCCCCAATGTAGCAGATGCTATATTAGCAAATGGAATGTTCAGTCACTATGATCGACCTCGAATTGCTCAACTTTGCGAAAAGGCTGGTCTATACATGCGGGCTCTGCAGGTTGAATGGTTTTCATCATTTGAATTTATTTTCATCTGATTGCAAATTAGTTAAATGGTGTATTATTTCTGCAGCATTATACTGAACTCCCTGATATCAAGCGTGTCATTGTGAACACACATGCAATTGAGCCTCAGGTTGTTATGCTCTATGGATTGCATTGATTTTTTTTTCCGAGTGAGCGGACTTATATTTAACTATATTGTTTGTCTCAGGCTCTGGTTGAGTTCTTTGGGACTGTTTCACGTGAATGGGCTCTCGAGTGTATGAAGGACCTGCTAGTGATCAATATCAAAGGCAACCTTCAAATAATTGTGCAGGTACTCATTTTGGTTTTTATATTTTTACACAGAAGTATGTGTGCTGGAATTGATAGCCTGTTTAGCCGAGCTTCTGATAAGATTTGAGGTGTTTGGCCAAACAGGTAAAAAGAGCTATGGAGAAGCAGTTATTTTGTTTTTGGGAAGAAGCTACAAAATTCTACTTAGTTGCACGGACTCTTCACCTTTGATGCCGCACATGTGTCGGATTCTTCAAAAATACACTACTTTTGGCGAATCCGACACGCACCCGTTGACATTTTTGAAGAGTCCGAGCAACATAGATTTAATTGTCCTTCCAAGAAATAGAAGCGGAGGCAGAAAGTAGTTTTTTCTTACCAATTTTTTTTTATTAAATTCCCTTGTTAATTAACTCATCCCTCTCAAATATAAATACAATCCGCTTCTCCTTTCCCTTTTTTGATTTTACTAAATTTTTATTGATAATTTTTTTAATATATATTTTTATTCTATGTTTTATATTTTAATTAAATAAAAAAGCTTGACTAAAAGTGTTACATGATAAATATTTTAAATTATTTCTTTACGTAAATAATACTAGCAGTAAATGAACCTTGATTAAAAAAAAATGAACCTTGATAATATCCTTATCGTTATTTGATACCCAGAAGTACTTTTTGGAATGATTGGCCAAACCCAATATTCTTGTTAAATTCCAAAAAAGCCTCTCAAATGAATTGACCAAACACACAAACTGCTACACTTGCACAAGTACTTCTATGAAAAGCTATTTTGATAAAAGTGCTGCTCAAAATAAGTTGTATTTTAGAAGCGTGGCCAAATAAAAAAATAAATTAAAGATTTTTGAATCATGTGATCACATCATCTTTTTTCATAATGTTCAATTATTGTTGGACATCCCAATTACAACATATCTGATTATGTTGTGATATTGCAGGTAGCGAAAGAGTATTGTGAGCAGTTGGGTGTTGATGCCTGCATAAAGCTTTTTGAGCAATTCAAGTCTTATGATGGGCTGTACTTCTTCTTGGGATCATATTTGAGTTCCAGGTATGTACACATGGAGATGATATCTTGATATTTGGCCTTGCTTAATCGACCACTCTTTCAAAATTTTTGGCTGGCTTGGTGAATTGCATTTTTTATTTCCTGCAGTGAGGATCCCGAAATTCACTTCAAGTATGTTGAGGCTGCTGCCAAGACTGGACAAATCAAGGAAGTTGAACGTGTGACAAGAGAATCAAACTTTTATGACCCTGAAAAGACGAAGAACTTCTTGATGGAAGCCAAACTTCCTGATGCTCGGCCTTTAATTAATGTTTGTGACCGTTTTGGTTTTGTTCCTGATCTCACACACTACCTCTATACCAATAACATGCTACGGTATATTGAAGGTTATGTCCAAAAGGTTGGTACAGTTTCACTGTACTTTTATTAAATGTCTTGTAATTTTATGACTTATGAACTTTTATCTGCCATTGTATAGGTCAACCCAGCAAATGCTCCTTTAGTTGTGGGACAGCTATTGGATGATGAGTGTCCTGACGATTTTATTAAAGGCTTGATCCTTTCTGTTCGTTCTCTGCTACCTGTTGAGCCCCTTGTGGATGAATGTGAAAAGAGGTCTTTTTATATAAATATATCTGGTACAATTGTTTATACTGGTCCTTAGAAACTTTAATGTTAAGCTTTAACTTCTTTGTTGTCAGGAACCGCCTCCGACTGCTTACTCAGTTCTTGGAGCATCTTGTGAGTGAAGGAAGCCAAGATGTGCATGTACACAATGCTCTGGGTAAGATCATCATAGATAGCAACAATAACCCAGAGCACTTCCTGACAACCAACCCATACTATGATTCACGTGTTGTGGGTAAATATTGTGAGAAGCGCGATCCTACCCTTGCTGTTGTTGCATATAGGAGAGGGCAATGTGATGATGAACTTATTAATGTAACCAACAAGAACTCTTTGTTCAAACTACAAGCCAGGTTTGTTATTCATTTAGTAGTTTCTCTATAACTGCTGATTTTTCAGATGTTTAGAGGTGAACAACCAAATTTCCTAATGTCTCTAGGTATGTCGTTGAGAGGATGGATGGTGACCTCTGGGAGAAAGTTCTGAACCCTGAAAATGAGTTCAGAAGGCAGCTTATCGATCAAGTTGTCTCCACTGCTCTGCCTGAGAGCAAAAGCCCAGAACAAGTTTCTGCTACTGTTAAAGCTTTCATGACTGCTGATCTTCCGCATGAATTGATTGAACTTCTTGAAAAGATTGTCCTCCAGAATTCTGCATTCAGTGGGAACTTTAATCTGCAAAACTTGCTTATCTTGACAGCCATTAAAGCCGATTCATCTAGAGTTATGGATTATATCAACAGGCTTGATAATTTTGATGGACCTGCCGTAGGGGAGGTAGCTGTAGAAGCCCAACTTTATGAAGAAGCTTTTGCAATCTTCAAGAAGTTCAATTTAAATGTCCAGGCTGTCAATGTTCTGCTAGATAATATTCGTGATATAAACCGTGCTGTCGAGTTTGCCTTCCGAGTTGAAGAAGATGCTGTTTGGAGCCAAGTGGCTAAAGCTCAACTGAGAGAAGGATTAATCAGTGATGCTATTGAGTCATTTATCCGTGCAGATGATACCACCCAATTTTTGGATGTCATTCGTGCTGCAGAGGATGCCGATGTTTACCATGACTTGGTGAAGTATCTGCTGATGTCAAGGCAAAAGACAAAGGAGCCCAAGGTTGACAGTGAACTAATCTATGCATATGCTAAAATAGATCGATTGAGTGACATTGAAGAGTTTATTCTCATGCCAAATGTTGCCAATCTACCGAATGTTGGTGAGCGGTTGTATGATGAAGCCCTGTATGAGGCTGCAAAGATCATATTTGCTTTTACTTCTAACTGGGCCAAATTGGCTATCACACTTGTGAAGCTAAATCAATTTCAAGGTGCTGTTGATGCAGCACGCAAAGCAAATAGTTCAAAAACATGGAAAGAAGTCTGCTTTGCTTGTGTCGATGCTGAAGAGTTCCGCTTAGCTCAAATTTGTGGGCTTAACATTATAGTACAGGTAGCTTAGCATTGCTTTTCAGAAGTTACTACCGGGGAATCCTTGTTTATATTTCTGTGTCAACATGCTTATCTAAATTGCATTGAAAATATCTGGAATACTGATGTTGGTTGCATCTATTTTACTTTGTCAGGTGGATGATCTGGAGGAAGTGAGTGAATATTACCAAAACAGAGGATGTTTCAATGAATTGATCTCCCTTATGGAGAGTGGGCTGGGTTTGGAGCGAGCCCATATGGGTATCTTCACAGAACTTGGTGTCCTTTATGCCAGATACCGTTATGAGAAGCTCATGGAACACATAAAATTATTTTCTACTCGTCTCAACATTCCCAAGCTTATTCGTGCCTGTGATGAGCAGCAACACTGGAAAGAACTAACTTATTTGTATATCCAATATGATGAATTTGATAATGCTGCCACTACCGTCATGAATCATTCTCCAGATGCTTGGGATCATATGCAGTTCAAAGACATTGCTGTCAAAGTTGCTAATGTGGAGCTTTATTACAAGGCCGTCCACTTCTATTTGCAAGAACATCCTGATCTCATCAATGATCTTCTAAATGTTCTTGCACTTAGAGTGGACCACACCCGTGTAGTCGACATAATGAGAAAGGTCTCACTTTTCATAGAAGCCCTACTTACAAGGATTGTTTGGATTAGATTATTTGATGTTAAATCCCTCCTTTTCTCCTTTTTTTCTTCTTTTTATAACAGGCTGGTCATCTTCGCCTAGTGAAGCCATACATGATTGCTGTTCAAAGTAACAATGTTTCTTCTGTAAATGAGGCCCTTAATGAGATATATGTTGAAGAAGAAGATTATGATAGATTACGTGAATCAGTAGATTTGCATGATAACTTCGACCAGATTGGTCTTGCGCAGAAGGTAAAGGATAGTTCACCAAATTGTGTTCCCTTGTATCTATCAGATAATCTTTTGATCAAGTAATAATTTTCATGTAAGTGTATCCATCAGATATCTGATAACAATTCTACTTTTTTTTGTGTGGGTGAACAGATAGAGAAGCACGAGCTTCTTGAGATGAGGCGTGTTGCTGCTTATATCTATAAAAGGGCTGGTCGGTGGAAACAATCCATTGCTCTGTCGAAGAAAGATAATCTTTACAAAGATGCAATGGAGACTGCCTCACAATCTGGGGATCGTGAACTTGCTGAAGAGTTGCTTGTTTACTTCATTGAACAGGTATCAGTGGTATTTCAAAAATTCCCCCCCTCGCCCTCCTCTTGACAAACAAACTAAGCTAAAGAGAAGGGTGAGTGAGAAAAGTACTACAGAAAATGTACCAAGTTAATAGTATTGCTGGCGAAGAAGATGTTGGCATATTGGGTTGGGTTGGGGTGTTTAGTCATTAACGAGCTCTTCAAAATGAAAAGATCTTAGAACATGAATAAACCAGATCATGGTATGGATATGGTAGTAGATATAAATGTGGGAATGTGATGGTGCCAGACACAATGCATTTACTGCTTGGGAAAGACCCAGGAGAAGTGGGTCATATTTTACTTGGAAGTTGATATTTCTGGTCTGGAAAACGTCTATATATAACTTGGAGTGCATTTATATTGCATTGGTTTATACTTGTCTAGCTTGTAATTGATATCTGAAACTGTTAGTTATAGTTATTTTTTAAAATTTGAATATTATATGAAATTGATTGATGGATTCAAAGCTTTGAATTCATGCTGTGCTCTTGCAGGGAAAGAAAGAATGCTTTGCGTCATGCCTGTTTGTTTGTTATGATTTGATTCGCCCGGATGTTGCCCTTGAGCTAGCATGGATGAATAATATGATCGACTTTGCATTCCCATACCTGTTACAGGTACACTGACTCTCCGTCCTAACCCTGTGTCTATATTTGCTTGCTTATTTTCTTTCCAGGAGAAAAATCTTTTGCATTCGTTTCCTTGGGGATATTTTGCCCTTTTAAGTTTTAATAGGCCTTGTCTGATGGATGTGCATGCTAGTGCAGCCTTGCCATGGCTGCGAGGATGTCTGATTTGCTCTGGAAAAACCTGTTTGTACTTATCAGAAAAATAAAAAGGGTTTTGTGTTCCCCTTGGGCGTGTTTCACATGATATTCTTGTTGAATCTCTTCTGGAGCCTATTTTTCATTATTTCCCGTTTATAGTTCACTATGATTGTGGGTAATATAAAAAATATAAAGATGCATTGCATGTCACATATCATTGTTGCCTCTTAGCTTCTTTCATTTGCAGTAATCGTTTTGCTGTCTGCTTAAGTTTTCTGATTTTCTGTTGCTTATTGATAACTAGTGTAATCTGCAACTTATTTCTGATTCCTCTCTCTCTTGTAGTTTATTCGTGAATATACTGGCAAAGTTGATGAGCTGATAAAAGATAAAATAGAGGCTCAAAGTGAAGCAAAAGCCAAAGAGAATGAAGAGAAGGACGTTATGAAGCAGCAGGTATTCTGTAATATTGCAAGTAATTTCGTAGTTTACTGCCAATAGCTTGAAACATAACCAACATTGCAAAAGTTTTTGGTAAGGTTTTGATAAGTGCGACATCGAATGCATGCATTTATGTGGTAAATTGGCCATTCCTGTAATGTTTAATTGTGTAAATAAGCCATTTCTAAACCTGTTCACTTTTGGTTGTAGAATATGTATGCACAGTTGCTGCCTCTGGCTTTGCCGGCTCCACCAATGCCGGGTATGGGAGGAGGTTTTGGTCCATCCCAGCCACCTCCAATGGGCGGAATGGGAATGCCTCCATTTGGTATGCCACCCATGGGTCCCTACTAATTCAATGTTACTTCAGATACCGGTGTAATCAAACATACACAACAAGAGAAGCACACAAATGGGTCCTCTTTTTTGTTAGAGTTAGGGCTGTTTCCCTTAATTCTTTCAGGTTGCAGTTGATTGCTGACGACCACAAACGGAGGCTAGATAAAATAACCATTCTGTTGTGTGTCGTAGGGTGCTGATATCTCCTTTGTAATATTCTTTTAGAAGAGGCAATTTTTTGCAGCTAGGCAGCAGATGGAGAAATATTACATTACAATTATCTAGAACCATGTAGAGATGCATTATATAGTATTTTGTGCTACTTTCTAGGTCGTCAAGAATTAATTTCCAAAGTTCTGTAAGTATTTCTAGGATCGTCATCTTGTGGATAAAATCTAATTTTAATGCTTTATTTTGGGTATCTTTTTATCTATCCACAACTGCATGTATGCCCATTGATGAGCCCTTGTTATTTTGTTTTTCTTCTATTTTTTCATTATTTCAGAAACAGTCTTGCTGAGTAATTTTCCATTTTTTCAATTTCATGTAATGTGTAGTTTCTATAAGAATACCAAAATAATGCAAATTGCATGTCTGATGCTATTTAAGAACGTCACAATACAGAGCACGTAACACGTAAATTGTATTGGAAATGTGCAATTTGTTATCACAATTGAAGAGTGAGTTTGAGAAGAGAAATATCAGAATATTCTTGACAACATTCACATAAAAACAAAGCACTATTGGAATTTTTGAGCCAAAAGCAAACATTTTGATCATGCCTACACATTCATTCTTATGGATTACACGATTGATATTATGGAAATAACGATTTTAAAAGAATCTAATGATAATTGATTCCGAATGATTTATACTAGTTGATGGAAGTTTCGATTTGAGTTGGGACAAAATAAATGGAAAGTCCCAGTTTGAATCCGTACATGGTATATAGAACTAGTGAGTTTTTCAGGAGTCCCACCTAGCTCGCAACAAAATCTGTGGATAAGGTGTGTATCGGTAGGATTATATCTCATTGCATCACATTTCATATTATTATTTTGTTTTGTTTTGCTTTGCTTTGCTCCTTATTGATTTCTTTTGTCGAACTATTGAGTTTCTTCCAGAATGTAAGGTTCTTAACATTCTTTATACTAGGGGTGTACATGGCCGGGTTGGTTTGGGTTTTTCAAATATCAAATCAAACCATTTGTGTCGGATTTTTAAATCTATAAACCAAACCAAACCAATAAAACTCGGGTTTTTCAACTTTGGGTTTTTTCGAATTTTTTGGATTTTCAGGTTTTTTCCGGAAAAAACATATAATTTACTTGTACTTCAAATATTTCTTTAGTCCTACCAAAATACAACTATCTAAGGTGTTTCTTAAGAAAATAACACAAAATATTATATGAGTAATGATACTAAAATATCCAACAAAAAATAATAATAATGAAATCGCGTAAACAAATATTGCAAATTAACAAGTCATAATGACAATGATCATAATTTAGAAGTACTAAATCATGCTAAAATAAGTTTAATAAGTATTAGTTACATGACTAAATATTAAAGGAAATTAAAATTAGATCATGTATTTGAATAAACCAAAGTAAAATCATAGAAAAAATATTTAATATTATTGTCATTCTTAGTGTTGAATTGGTTATTTTTTTTGCTTTAGTATTAATTTAATTTTGATTTAAGCATTATTATAATTACCAATATCTGTGGACTATAATCTTTATTGAACCATTTAGAATTATAACTTTCAAACGTGAAATAATAATATATTAAAAGATAAAAACTATGAAAAAGTATAAGAAATATTTAAAAATTATATCAAAGTAAATATTTTTATGTATAAAATAAAATTTACTCTTGTTCAGTCAACCTATGATGCTTACTAGTATCATATTTTTACTCATAATATTCTGCTGCATCTTTTATACTAGATGGGCATGGTCCGTGTCACACGAGCCCAACACTTCATATTCCTATTTTCAAGCAGTTGATGCTTTACATTGTCATTTGGTGATGAATGATAAGCTCATATGCTAGTATCATTGACACAAGCAAAAGACATATAAACAAAATGATAAAGCTATGATAGATATGTTTTCAAATATGTATGTTGGCAACATCAGATGTACAAACCAAAGTAATATGTGTTGCTTCTACTTACCACTGGATCTTATCACCTAGATTGTATATTGTCTTTACAAAGTTTTTGGCTCAATCAATTTTTATTTCTTAAAACGATTAGCGATTGACTTTCCTAATTTTCTCCCTGCTCGTACATTTATTTGCTATCAAAAAGCACACTTCTACTACCTGCCATCTTAGAACAATTATGTGATGTGGTTCGCATATTTTTCCTCTGCTAAAAATTAATTAACGGCAAAATTTAAATATGAAGAAATTTGATAAAGTCAACAAAATTATCTATTGCTTTGACAAACCTTGGTACAATAAATCTTAAAATAAATATGACTTTTACATACTTCACAATGATAATAGATATATGTGACTAAAATTTTGATATATACGCCAAATACAAATAATAAATGTTATAATTACTTCATAGTATGTGTAGGAGTGCATCTCACCTACTTTTCACGAAGTCACCATTTTGAGAAGAAAAAAACTGAATATTCATTATATTTTTTTAAAAAGATCATACAATTGCATCTCAATAATTTAAGCTAAAACTAAAATTCATTTATCTGTATTTACATCATCAAATATTTTCAACGTCTTCATTTGAATGACTTAGAGCCCCTTTGGATTGGCTAAAAAAAGTACTTAGCTTTTAAATCAATAATAAAAAGTCAAACTGAAATGACTTTTAAGTCAAAAAATAAAAAGTAGGGCGAGACCTACTTTTGGTTTTTGACTTATTTTAAGTCATTTTAAACTTATTTTACGTCATTTTTGTCCTTGCCATACACTTCCTAACTTATTTTAAGTCATTTTTGACTTATTTTAAGTTTTTTTTTTTATATTTGCCAAACACTTTTAGAAGTTAAAAGCTGACTTAAATGTAGGTTTGACCAACTTTTAAGTCAATTCAAACACCCTCTTAAACACTAACGTCTACTCAATAAATAGCATATGAATTATATAATTGATGATGTATTCCTCGTAAGGCTTGTTTACATATTTTTTAAGACGTACGTAGGTGCATAAATCATGTGCAAGATTAGTTATCCAAAAGTAAGTTCATCTTTACATTTAAAACAGAAAACTGCTTAATTGTTTTGGACATTTCCTCAAACACTTTAGTAGTGTAAGAAGTTCTTCCTTCAGATTCCATGAGATTCCATCAATAAAATATGAAGAGTAAAATCAAATATGAACAATTCTTATCCCTAAACACTAAACTAAAATGAAAAAAATAGAAAGCTAAAGATAACTTCAGAGATTATTCCATGATGATTGAACTGTGTAAAAGGATGGTCACCAAGAAGAAACCAAGGTTAATTCAAAAAATTTCTTTCCTCAATTTTCAACTATGTCAAACGAATATATTCTAAAATTCCAAGGAACAGAGGATTTGAGAATGAAAAAGAAAGAAGAACACTTTAAAGTACACATGTTCAAAGGAGAAGGACCAATAAATCAATACAAACCATCTATATAGGAAAAAAAAAGGGGTAAAATTGAGATTTTTCAATTTAGTACAACTAACAAAACTTCTTGTACAACTCTAGAGTGCAGTGTTGGTACAACCACACTCTCATTTCTAATAAGAGTAGAGTAAAATAATGTAGATCTTGGTCCTAGTTGTCCACGTTGATTCCGTCATTTTAGGTTTAGGTTGTTTGATTCAAAGTTGTCGTGAGCTCCTGCGTGCGATTGGAGTCCGAATCCAACTTCATCTATGTCTCATTTCTGCCATTTCTATTTCATAGACAACTTGATATATTAGACGTCATACTCTGTATTAGTAAATTCTTGTATTAGTGGCACTGAATCTTATGATGATTTTATTATCATACCTCGTATCTTCATTTATGAAAGTTCATGGATTTTAAGATTATGTATCTTATTATTTATTTATAATGTTTCTGTATTGACAAAAAGTTGTCTTATCTAATGAGGGATTATGATAGGTAACATCATGAGTCATGCCCTTGATTTTTCGTAACAATATTTCACATTGCTGGAGACTTTTCTACCGGAGGAGATCCCAACTGTATTTTTGGTAACACACTTTTTTCACATATTTATATTGTCGATTTTGTATATCTATCTTTACAACAGATTACTACAACTTCAAATATTCTAAAACCATAGAAAAAATTGGATGACTCCAAATTTCATCTATATCACATAAATTGAGAAAGAAAGAATAATACTACATCTATTTGAGAAAATGTTCAAAATGATCCTTAACCTATTGGGTTTGGTTTATATTGATACTTGATGTATCCACTTTATTGATATAGTCTTTTGGAACATGTAAAAAAGTACATATCGAGACATATTAAGTTTGTACTAACACAAATTTTTATATCTGATACTTTTTATAAAAGTGACCTAATCTCGTGAAACTGTTATAATATATATTATGATGGTATTTACTCAGCTTAATCACTTATATTTATCCTAATTTTTTTAGGGGCTCTATCTAAACCTTATTCAGTTTTAACCTAGCTACATTTTTTCTATACCATTTAAACACAAATTTTAAAATCACATATAAGTATTTAATGTGTTTACATTAAAAGGGTAAAAAATATTTGATTAAATTACACCACATAATTTATTTTTTCCAAGTTATCCAGACAAATCCATCTTCATTATAGATTCACTCTAATTATTTTCTTCAAAAAACCCAGCTGCCTTAAACCTTTTACAAATGAAATGTTAGCAACATTAACTTGAAGTTAAGTGTTTTCTTAAAGTTTCGTTCAATTTAGTTTAATTTTTAAATTTGATTCGATCCAATTTTTAGTATATATGCCCATCCATACAAAGATAATCTAGTCAATTGATATGAAGAGATTGTACTTAAATTCGATTCGGACCTCATGCATAACGTGAAGATATTGTACATGGAAGAATTATATCAAAAAATAACTAATTACTACTTTTATTAATCATCATATTTTTGTAAAATTATATATATTTGAAAGTTTGCACAAACATTTATTTACAAAAGTAACATAAATATATGCAATTTATTGATGCGGTATTTTAGAATATTATGATACCTTATTTATGAATCATAATTAACTCATTTGATTAGATTATAATAGAAATTGAAAAAGTTTTTATCAAAGTTTTGTTGTGAAATGAGAGCAAAATATTATAATACTAAACAAGGAGGTAAGACGAATAGAAATATTAAGTAGAAGTATTCTTTGAACTCTTCAATGTGTATTTCATAAGGGTGAAAAGACTACCCTTTTATAGGATTTAGAAAACACCCTTTTACATCCTTTAACCAAATACGTTAGCACAACTTTAAGTCTTATATTAAATAGGTTCATTACGTTATGTTGTTGATGAAAAGAAACATCCACAATTCAATGATTTTATAACACTCCCCCTTGGATGTTTATAGATAATGTGCCTCGTTAAAACCTTACTAGGGAAAACCCAGTGGGAAAAAACCTAGTGAAGGAAAAATAGTACACACAATCTTGTAATATGCCTTGAGTGTTGCCTCATTAAAAACCTTACCAGGAAAACCCAATGAGACAAAACCTTGGCTAAGGAAAAAAGAGTACAACGCGTATTTTACTCCCCCTGATGAAAACTTTATTTGATATCTCAGAGACGACGCATTCCAATCTTATATCTTAACTTCTCAAATGTTGACGTTGGCAATGCCTTAGTGAATAAATCTGCAAGATTATCACTCGAACGAATCTGTTGAACATTTATCTCACTATTTTGTTGAAGATCATGTGTAAAAAAGAACTTAAGTGAAATATGCTTTGTTCGGTCTTCCTTGATATATCCTCCCTTTAATAGAGCTATGCAAGCAGCATTATCTTCAAACAATATTGTTGGAGTCTTTGTTTGCACAGAAAGATCGCATAATTGCAAAATGTGTTGAGTCATTGATCTCAACCATACACATTCTTGACTGGCTTCATGAATGACTATTATCTCTGCATGATTTGAAGAAGTAGCAACTATTGTTTGCTTCATCGAACGCCATGATATAACTGTACCTCCATATGTGAATAAATAGCCTGTCTAAGATCTAGCTTTGTATGGGTCAGACAAATATCCCGCATTTGCATAACCGATCAATTCTGACTTGGATGCATTATAATACAACAACCCCATATCAATTGTTCCTTGAAGATATTTGAATATATGCTTAACACCTTTCCAATGTCTTCTTGTTGGACATGAGTTGAATCTCACCAATAAACTTACTGCGAAGCAAATATTTGGTCAGATATTGTTGGCAAGGTACATTAGTACCCCGATAGCACTGAGATATGATGTTTCATCACCAAGAATCTTTTCATCCTTTTCTTGGGGTCGGAATGAATCTTTCTTTATATCGAGAGATCTCACAACCATCGGGGTACTCAATGGGTGTGATTTATCCATGTAAAATCGCTTCAAAACCTTTTCAGTATATGTTGATTGATGGATAAATAATTCATTTGTCAAATGTTCAATCTGAAGGCCAAGACAAAATTTTGTTTTACCAAGATCTTTCATTTCAAATTCTTTCTTCAAACACTCAACAACTTTTGAAAGCTCTTTAGGAGTTCCGATGATGTTCAAGTCATCAACATAAATATATATTATTGCAAATTCAGATTTTGACCTTCGTATAAAAATACAAGGACAAATAAGGCCATTCTGATACCCTTCCTTTAACAAGTATTCGCTAAGATGATTGTACTACATTCGCCCTGATTATTTCAATCTATATAAGGATTTCTGAAGCTTTATTGAACAACTTTCTTTTGAATTTTTATATACTTCAGGCACTTTTAGTGCTTCAGGGATTTTCATAAAAATATTGTGGTCTAGTGAGCCATATAAATAGGCTGTGACAACGTCCATTAGATGCATTTCAAATTTTTCATGAACTGTCATATTTATTAGATACTTGAAGGTAATTGCATCTACCATATGAGAATATGTCTCCTCATAATCAATGCCAAGCCTTTGCGAAAAACCTTGTGCCACAAGTCATGCTTTATATCTTACGACTTTACCATTTTCATTGCATTTTCGCACAAAAATCCATTTGTGCCCCACTGGATTGACACCTTCAGGTGTTCGACTATTGATCCAAAAATTTCACGTTTTTCAAGCGAAGCCAATTCTGTTTGAATTGCTTCCTTCCATTTTGGCCAATCAATTCTCTGTCTACATTCATTGACAAATCTTGGTTCCAAATCTTCATCTTGTTGCATTATTTCAACTGCAACATTATAGGCAAAAATATTATCTACCACAATATTATTTCGATTCCACCGTTTTCTCGTCGAGACATAATTTATAAAGATTTCCCCATTCTCATTATTTTCATGTACATGGACCTCTTCTTTGGTGTCATCATTTATTATGTCTCGGAGTTCTTCATGAGCAATTACCTCCATATTATGATCATCTTGATCATTTATTCCTTTCCTTTTCCGAGGATTTTTATCCTTGGAACCATTTGGTCTTACCACATTTTAAACGTGGTCCAGACTCATTTGCCTTAACATTTTGTTCTATCGGGACATCAACTCGAACTTGAGCATTAACAGCTGGGATATATGATTTAGTAACCCGTGAAAGGTTAGTAAATGCATCCGGTAGTTGATTTGCAATATTCTGCAAATAAATTATCTTTTGAACTTCTTGCTCACATTGATTTGTTCGAGGATCTAAACGAGACAGTGAAAGTGAATTCCAATCTATCTCATTTCCCAACTGCTTTTGTTCTCCCCCTAATATTGGGTATATTGATTCATCAAAATGATAATCAACAAACCTTGCCGTAAATAAATCTCCAGTTCTAGGTTCCAAATATTTTATAATAGAACGAGATTCATACCCAACATATATCCCCAACCTTCTTTGGGGACCCATCTTTGTGCGTTGTGGTGGAGCAATTAGAACATATACTGCACAACCAAAGATTCTACGATGGGAAATGTTTGGCTCCTGGCCAAAAACCAATTGTAATGGGGAGATGTCATGATAACTGGTTGGCCTTATGTGCAGAAGTGCCGCTGTATGCAAAATAACATGCCCCCAAACCGAAACAGACAACTTTGTTCTCATCAACAATGGTCTAACCATCAATTGAAGACATTTAATCAATGACTCTGCTAAACCATTTTGAGTATGAACATGTGCAACATGATGTTCAACTGTTATTCCAGTGGACAAATAATAATTATTAAATGCCTGAGATGTAAACTCACCAGCATTATCAAGATGAATTATTTTTATTGCATAATCTGAAAATTGTGCTTTTAACCTTATTATTTAAGCCAACAACCTCGCAAAAGCTATATTGTGAGTTGATAATAAGCACACATGAGATCATCTTGTAGATGCATCTACTAAGATCATATAATATTTAAATGGTCCACATGCAGGATGAATAGGCCCACATATATCACCCTGTATCCGTTCCAGAAATATGAGAGATTCCACTCCAACCTTTGTCGTTGATGGTTTGGTAATCAACTTTCCTTGTGAACAAGCAACACAAGAGAATTCCTTTGATTGAAGAACATTTTGGTTCTTCAAAGTATGCCCATGTGAATTCTCAATTATTCTGCGCATCATATTATAATCGGGATGGCCCAACCAGTCATGCCAAATGACAAAATCATTGGAATCAGTAAACCTTTTGTTTACTACGGCATGTGATTCAACCGTACCAATATTTGTGTGGTACAATCCAGAAGAAAGTGTAGAAAAATTTTCACGTACAATTTTCTTCTCCACATTTATCGTAGTAATGTAAAGGTATTCCACCTTTCCTTCATTTGCAGTCTCAACATGATAGCCATTTTGGCGAATAATCTTGAAACTTAATAAGTTTCTTTGAGACTTACTACAATACAATGCATTATTAATTATCAATATTGTTCCTCCAGGTAGTAATAAGGCCACTCTTCCAGAGTCCTCAATCAATTTTGTACTACCGGATATTGTATTAACATATGCCTTTTTCGTTACCAAATGAGAGAAATATTTCCTTTCTCTTAGTATTGTATGAGTTGTGGCACTATCCAGAAGGCATATATCTCCATTATTCATCTTGGATCCAATTGAAGACTGGAAAATTTTATTTATCTTCATAAAAATAAAAATACACAATAAGAAGTACGAAACTTAACAAAAGAAAATTTAAGGACATGAACTATAAGTAATACATTAAAAACATATAATGACATTATTCATTTCCTAGTTCAATTATCAATCTTCAGTTGTGATCCCCAAAGAAGTCCTCAACTTCTAGATGAGTAATATCATCGAGCCCATCAAAAGCATCATCTTTCAATGCTAAATTTGCCTCAACATTCTCATCATATTTTTGAGAAGATCCTACTTGAGCATCATCCTTGAGAGTCAAATGTGACTCTACCCGGGCATTAGAAGAGGAGGCACCACCTTTCTTTCCTTTTCTTTTGAAGGAATTCTGATACAGCCTGACAAAATGCTCAGGTGCCCGACATTTATTTTTTCAATGACCTTTAAGGCCACAACGATGATAGTGATCGCCCTTTCCTTTAGATGGATTATTTTGAGAACCCATATTGTCCTCTCTTTTGTTATGACCACCATCTCGACGATTATTATATCATCTTTTTCCCTTGCCACGCCCACACACATTTTCATGGCCCCGATTATTTTGTCTTATTTCAGACTGGCTGTGTGCTTCTACCCTGTGTGCCTCCGGTAATGGAGCACTTTCAGTGGGACGGGCTTCATGATTTTTCATTAAAAGGTAATTATGCTGCTTAGCCACCAAAAAGCATGAGATCAGTTCAGAGTATTTCTGAAAACCTTTTTCACGATATTGCTGTTGTAATATCATATTAGAGGCATGTAAATTAGTTAGTGTCTTTTCCAACATGTCCTCATCTTTTATAGTTTCCCCACATAATTTCAATTGGAAAGTTATTCTAAATACAACAGAGTTATACTCAATTACGATTTTATAATCTTGAAATCGTAAGTGCATCCACTCATAACGAGGCCTTGGAAATACAGTTGCCTTGAGGTGGTCATACCTCCCTTTCAAACCTATCCACAATTCAAGTGGATCTTTCACTGTTAAGTATTCAACCTTCAGGCTTTCATCAAGATGATGACGAAGGAAAATCATAGATTTCGCTTTATCCTGATTTGATGCCTTATTTCCTTCGATTATACAATCACCAAGACCCTTAGCGGTAAGGTGAATTTCAGCATCAAGTACCATGACAAATAGTTCTTTCCGGAAATGTCAAGTGCCACAAATTCAACCTTTGACAAATTACATGTTAAAAACTATCATAAAATAGTTGAGTTAATAACATGATGTGATTTCTTTATAATAAAAGATAAATTTATGTTTCAAATGATTAAGAATTAGTATAAAGTATATTATATGCATGAACATGGAATGTTACAAAAACAAGTAAACTCATAAAGTATGAAACGGTAGTTTTAATATATGTTCTAATTATTTTTCAATATTTATTTCTAGTTTCAATAGTTATTAACGTCAAACTTTTGTAAGTTTTTCAAGTCATATTTAATATAATACTACTCTCTTTATGACACACAAATATTTATCATAAATTTATGACAAGAAAATATTTACAAGTCTTCTAACTAGCATGTTATCACATTTCCTACTATTTAATTTAGAGTTATAAGTTAGTAGCATATAAACAACATAAAAATATAAGCCTGAAATGTATTGATTATTATGCCTAGTAAAGTATTATAATAATACCTAAAGCAAGTTATATATGCAGTAATTAAATTACGAATCAAAGATTTATGCAAGTCCTATTAGAGATGTTATAAACACATAAATGTATACCTGACTCTAAAAGAAAGTTGATTAACTTTTAGGAATTAATTTCGAATTAAGTAGGTCTTCGTTGGTTAGAGACTTGTGCTGATAACGTGTTGTGAAATAAGAGAAAAATATTATAATACTAAACAAGGAGGTAAGACAAATAAAAATATTAAGTAGAAGTATTCTTTGAACTCTTCAATGTGTATTTCATAAGGGTGAAAAGACTACCCTTTTATAGGATTTAGAAAACACCCTTTTACATCCTTTAACCAAATACGTTAGCACAACTTTAAGTCTTACATTAAATAGGTTCATTACGTTATGTTGTTTATGAAAAGAAACATCCACAATTCAATGGTTTTATAACAAGTTTCATAAATTATGAAACTTTTAAATTTATAGTACAATTTAAGAAAATCAAATAATACGTTCAAATAAAACTTTAACTTTAAATCAACCAAATGCTGCCAGAGATTAACACTATGTTTGAATCATTGTTACCCATTATATTGTATTGTATCGTTATCATACCTACAATGTTTGTTTTGATTGTTACTTAAAATGTATTGTATTGTTAAATTTCGTTGTTACGTAACAATGAAAACCCCAATTTTATGAAACAATTGATTTGGTGTGTTCCCATTGTTACTTAATTTCTTTTTTCAATTATATCATGACATAATATTTCATAATACTTTTCTACCGTCTACCATATATTATTTAATTCTAATCAAACCTCCTACCCAAGAATAATTAAGAATATTTTAGTAAATTTATAAATTACAATACAATACGATACAGTTAAACCAAACAATAAAAATATTATTAAACAATAACAAACAATACAGTTTAGCCAAATATTATATCTATCATACAATACATTATAATATAATATAATACAATATAGTATATTATGAAACAATGTCGACAATGATCCAAACAAAAAGTGTAACTTGTGTATTTTCTCTTTTCTTTTGATAGAGATCCCTTTAGAAAATATAGTTGAGGATAATTACAGCTCTCAATCAGCACCATTCATTTGGGAAACTGAAGGCAAAGCAGCGCTGCAGTGGAGTTTTCTCCTCTCCATCATCTCACTTCACCCTGCAAGCAAGATTTCATGGTTGGGCGTTAACTCTTTTGAGCAACCACACACCGTAAAGAGGAAGTCCATGGCTACTTCTTTGAACTCCGTTCTGGGCTTTCCGTCAACCGTATGCCACCTCCTTCTCTTTATTTCCTTGTAAATTCATTGCTTCAATGGAACATAAATTGCTTTGCTCATATGCTTACTGTTAATTGCGGTCATTCGATACTAAATTACGCTGGTGATTTGATAGCACAGAGGGAGTAGAAGCAACAATTTATTAGATTAGAATCGGTTAGAAATTCTCATGATTCTCACTACAGTATTGAGGGAATGCTGCTTTTGGCTAAATTCCATAATCTTATTCGAATTTCATACCTTCTTGTACTACTTGCTTGGTTGAATAATGGGCTAGTCCTGTTGGCGGAGGAATATCTAGGTGCTATTTCCAGTTACTGTAAAAAAAAGAGAGTGGTATAGGAATTTTGAAAAGCATAAAAGAGATAAAGAGTTAAGATAAAAGGATGTTGGAGAAGCCCTAAGTGATTCTCTTACCAAAAGTTAGGATTATGAGAAGGGGAAAAATAAATTTATGAACTATTACAATTGAGAGAAAAGAGAGGTAAGGACTTAACGTCAGTTTAAATTGATTAAAGACAATTATCAATAAGTTTTGACATGAGAAAGTGAAATCAAAGAGAGATGGAGAGGCTATTTTGATCCATTGCTTAACTCAAATCACGAGGACGACTTTAAAGATGGATATATCTGTTTAAGAGAGCCTTGCTACTCTCTTAGAATTAGATTTGCACAAGTGGCAAATGCTATGAATATGAGGATTAGCAAACTTGTGGTCCATATGGTATTCTTATACAGGTTAGGGAATGATTTGATAGCTAGGATTAATACAGTTTATCAAGCTATTCATAGTTATATTAGTAGTTGAAAGATGCCAAATAAGTGGAAATGAAGTACGTTGTTTCGATACATGAGAGCAAATGATCTGCTTAAAAGTGAAAGAAAGTAGGCTTATGGGCATTAATAAAGGTCATAGAAAACCAGTTTGGATTTATGCCTTTTAAATCCACGGCGGAGGCTATATTTTTGTTCAGAAATGAAGAAAGTTCACAATGAAAGAATGAATTTTATCTCCTTGTGATATTCAGTGAGGTACAACATACGATAAAATGTCAAGAAAAGTTCTTCCGTGGGTGCTGAAGAAAAGTGAAGTCCCATCATATACATAAGTTTTATAAAGGATATATCAGAGTAGCCATCACACATGTAAGAACGGGGGGGGGGGGGAGGGGGGGATATATAGGAGTTTTCCATATCTTTGGTTTTACACCAGGAACTGCTCTAGTCTATACCTTTTCTTTATCCTAGTTATGGATTATCAGGCCAATTATATACAATATGGTGTCATAGTGTATGCTATTTGTAGACAATGTTGTGTTGATGACACTAGTGGAGAAAAACTTGAACTGTGGAGAAGCAACGCAGAGAACAAGAATTTTAATACAAGTAAGATAAATAATATGCAATACAAGTTTAGCCAACGTCTGAAGAATGAGGTTCAGGTGATATTAGTTTATATTGTGATGTCTAAATGCAAATATTTCTGATGTCTACACTCAAGTTTTTGAGGAGATTAATATGATAGATTAAGATATGCACACTCAATTAAAATGCGCTGGTTAAGTGGAGGATTTGAATAAGAGTTGTGTGCGATAGGAGCACCCTACCAAAGTAAAAGGCTAGTTTCATACAAGGCATGCCTTCATGTAATGGTGGAACCGACAATATTATATTAGAGAGAGTGTTGGGCCCCTAAGGCCCAGTATATCAACTAGTTAGGTATCAACCGTATCATTGAAAACATAGATGCTAGGAGATGTGATATCAAACAAGATTGAAAATGATTACATCTGATAGTTTGTGCAAGTAACATATAGAGAACAAAGAAGAAGATGAAGTTGTTTGAGATGGATTGATCATGTTTTATGTAGACCTCTAATGCTCTGGTAAGTAAGTGTGTCTCCATGATAGTTGTGTTATAATGTGACGAGGTAAATGTAAAATGACCTGAAGGAAGTTGTCTCCAATTAAATGTAATTTCTTGAATCAATGTAAGCTCAGTAAATAGCAGGATAAAGTAAAACTGAAATGCCCATGTTGGCAACACTAACTAGTTGGGGTTAAGAGTAATCATTATTGACGTACTTACATTAGGTCCAATATTTGACGAGTCTTTCTAGTTTTTGGTTAGAGATTGTATGACAGCTTTGGGGGATGTGTGTGAGAGTAGTTTAATTTGTCCTATCCTAAGACAAAAGGTACTGGAATAAATATGGATTATTCATATAGCAACCTCAAGTAGTTTGTGATTAAGGGTTGCCATTTTTATCTAGATGGAGAGTTATGCTCACAGTTCTTGATTCATGAATTTGGTGTTATTTGTCTCCGTGATTTATTTGTTTCTTCTCAATGAAAGCTACAGGCAAACTACTGGAATCTATCTAGGAGTGCCTCTCTGCAGAAAGTTGCACACTGCCCATCTTCCTTTCAGATGCGGGGGTTAAGAAGATGTGTGCCAGTTACTAGACAGAATTTCTTTCTTTTAGTTGCTAAAAGTGATCGTCTTGAAACTGAAGTTAGTGATAAGGACTCTGGAAATGCTGAAAGCTCATACTCTGAAGCTATTACATCAACTGTGAATACATCATCCTATGAATCTTCTAAAACAGAAGGAGAAGTGCAGCCCATTGGTCAAACTGAGTCGGCCGTGCAAGAAGCCGAAGTTTCAAATGGGTCTGCAACTTCTGCGAACTTGGAAGAGGAAGCATCTTCCTCCAGTCCAAAACCAACCTTGAAGAGATCTCCATTGACAGCAAGAGAGAAACTTAGGGCAGCCAGGGTTCTCAGCCGGTACAATGAATCAAAGACCTCTAAACCTCAGATGGGAAGCAAACTAATTGAGGCCCTACGAGAAAGTGAGAAGGGGAAAATGAGATCTGGACTTCCAGAGGCGCCTACAAATCTGTTTGATGATAGCAAAAGAGGGATGCCAAAACCAGGATGGACTTTTGAGTTTCCAGGAGGAATCGATGTCTTTCTTGTTGTATTTTCATTTGTATTCATCAGCACAGTTATGTTTGCTACAACATACATTGTGTGGAAAGTTGGTGCTATCCATTTCAACGAGTACTGAGGTAGATGGTCATTGTATATCCAGTTTCCTTGGGTTTTCAGGACATGGTACTGGTCTAGCCAGCAGCCATCCACTAGCACCCGAGATGAGCAGAGTTTTGTGTACAACATATGCTTTCTTTATCATGGCTAAGAATTATACTTTTTGCGCCAGTTTAATGAATCCGAAGATCTCAGGTGGACGGTGAGTAGGGATGGCCGTGTATAGTTGAATACAAAAATGCAGCTCTTCAACACTATATTATGGAACTGTCTTATTGCCTTATATTTGGTTTATGGTTTAGATTGATCAAGTTAAATGTACAGTATCTTTGCTTGTTTAAGTAGGAGTTCTTGTGCTTGTACTGCGTTGCAACGGGTGTCTGTCTGCACATTCATGATAACTTTCAACCATCTTTACGGTTGGATTAACGTTTTACATGAGAGAATAAGGATCATTCTGAATTTCCTTGCATGTGCATCCAATTTGTGTCACTATTGTAGGCGTTGTACTTGAGTATCTCTACAGATTTTGTATATCTTACGCCACATTCACCGTGTCACCGACAAGAATACAGGATAATTGAACACATATCAAGGGGACCAAGATAAGAGAAAAAATGAAAACATGACAACAAAATAGCAAAGTAGCAGCAGCACTTGAAGTACCTACCAAAAAAAATTTAGAGGAAAAATGTAGCAAGGAAGATAGGAAGACCACACATTCAATAAGATAAATATAAGGTTGCAGAGAAGGGGAAATGGTAGATTGCTAGTCTTATCAAATCTTGTATACCCTCTTTATGGTTGAAGTTACAACAGGCAGAGTTATTGTGACCCTATCTATACCATGGAATTATGGGTGATTGTCAGTTAACCTCTTTTGTCCTCTTGTGCAAGGACAATTTTATTCAAACTTCCTCTTTTTTTTCAAGTATAGAAAAATATCTAATCTGCTTATTCTTAATCATGTCTAATTCCCTAAATCCATCAAGCAAATGTTGATTTAACCTTTTAGAGAGATTGAAAATATTTTAAAATTTGGTGCAAATTATTAGTTTTATATTAGAATTATTGATTGTCTTAAAAATACTTTTTTACTTGACTAATTGAATTTAATTACATTTCTAATTTTACAATATGAGTGAAATACACCCCTAGATTCTTGTAAAGTTTATGAATGCTTTTAACACTTCTCTTGATTTTTTATTAAGAGTTTCATGCTCCTACAAGAGATTGAAACCACTTGTTATGTCATCATGTGACAGATTGAGAGTGCATATAAGTTTAATTAATTAAATAGATGATATTTTTAAAGCTGTCAATAATTCAAAAACGAAACTAATAATTTACCTCAAATTCAGAGGTGTTTTCTCGACAATTTAATTAGTTAGTGATCGAGTGGTTGAAAAATCTGGGCCAATTTCTTTGTGCAAAAAAAGGCCTTTCTCAAGTGTGAATCTCGCTTTTGCCTATCCAATCTTTGGATAATTAATCTTTTGACATTATGGTTCATACTTATCCATTAATGTCAAATTAATCATGACATTTTGATTTAACCTTATTATACAATAATGGCAAATTAATCATGATATATTAATTTATTTTTATTCATTATTAAAAATCCATTAATCTAATTCTCATGGCAGATCTTAAACCATATGCACCCGATTCAACAAAAATCATTACGTCCAGCTCAAACAACAGATAAATAGAGTCAAAGTTTAAATTTTAAATCCCCTCTGCCGGAGGCTAGTTTAACAAAATCAAATCCAAATCAGCAGTAGGTGAGTCAGCAAATGGCCATGTTCTTTTTCTACCTTATATATATAGTGGCCTAGAAGTGTAAATGCCTTGGACATTTAAGATCCTATATCTATCAAAGATTTCTGTTGTTAAAGGAATCCAGGAAAAAAATTGTGAAGTTGAATTGACATTGCTAATTTGTCATAATTGATAAAATCCAAATAAGATTTTCACATGACCAATTAGACCAATCAGCATCACTCATTGAACATCACGCGTAAGTACAACAGTGACATCCAATTACTTCTAATGTTCTTTAAAAGATTTAAGAGTATCAATTTCATTTAGATTGAGAAATAGAAAAAAGTAACAGAAAATTGATGGAGAATTCATTTTGTTCAGAATATTGGCCTGAAAATCAAGATTCAGTTTATTTACTGCCACAGGTTCCTTGTTATTTCCCTCAAATTCAATGCTCTCATGAATCCTTCCAAGAGAGAAGAGAAAGTGCTTCTAGAAGCCACAGTGAAGCTGAAAAAAGACGCAGAGACAGAATTAATGCTCAGCTTTCTACTCTCAGAAAACTCATTCCTACTTCTGAAAAGGTAAATATACACTGACTTCTATACATCGACTATCTAAATAATTTATAGTACAATATAAGTGTAGTTACTAGTCATAGCAGGTAATTTGATTACTTGTCTTATTTTCTTCGTCACTTAATTCATGTGTACAAGTAGACATTTAAATTTATATAAAGTTGAATAAGTAGATCTATGTGACATACTATTGTGACGTGAATTGCCACATAAGATTCCAAGTTTACTTATTCAACTATATACAAGTTTAAATATTTATTTAGGTACATTTAAAGTTAGAAGACATAAATATCAGATGACATGATTACCGAATTAATGACTCTGAGCCCTCTTTGAAGCAGATGGATAAGGCAGCTCTATTAGGAAGTGTAGTTGATCATGTTAAGGATCTCAAAGGCAAAACAGCAGAAATCAGCAAAGTGTTAAACATTCCAACTGACACTGATGAAGTAACAATTGAGCATTTAAACGAGGAAGAAGAAAACAAAGGGTGCCTTCTTAAGGCCTCTTTTTGTTGCGATGATCGACTTGAATTATTCTCAGAGCTACAACGGGGGATTAAGAATCTGAAATTAACAGTGATGGGGGCTGATATAACTAGTTTGGGTGGGAGAATTAAAGGTGTGTTTATGCTTTGTCCTAATCAAAATTCTGCAAATGATGTTTGCATGAATTCTCTCAAAAGATCACTCAGAGTTGTCTTCTCTAGAATTGCTATATCCCCTCCTTCTACATCAAATTACAGAATTAAAAGCAAGAGGCAGAGGTTCTTCTTGCCTGCTCACTTTTCTTAATTTCCTCTTTTCCGTAAAATAATCGCCATTCATGGAGTTTCATGGAAGACAGGACTATTTTGACATAATTTGAAATCTGATTCGAACTTGAAATTTTATTTTGACATGTCATTTGAATTTTTAGGTTGTATTCCCCCCCCCCCCCCCCCTCCTTCATATATAGACCTGAAATCTCCACAATTTGTAAAAAATATTAGAACTTCGTAAAACTTTTATACAATTTTTACCAAGTGAACAAATTATAGTTTATAAATAAGGTATCAGATTATCCTAAAGATTGTGATTAATAAATCGTATATCTTCATGTAGAGGCGAATCTAGCATTTTTTTATTTGAATTTTTAGGTTGTATTTTTGTTATATATAGACATGAAGTCTCCATAATTTGTAAACATTATTAAAACTTCCTCAACTTTTATACGATTTTTACCAAATGAACAAATTATAGTTTATAAATAAGGTATCTGATTATCCTAAAGGCTGTGCATTAATAAATAGTATATTTTCATGCATAGGCGAATGTAGGAATTGATCCGAACTTGGTGCACCAAGAAAAATGTACTAATTGGTCCTTAAGTCCTCAAGGTCAAAAACTTAACATTTAACCATATGGACCAGTTAGACTTCTTATAGTATGAGTGCCAAAATATAATATTATACAAGTTTTAGAAAATATATACATAAATATCTAGTTTTACGAAGAAATCACAGGTTCCGATGCCCTATTTTTTGCCTTTAAATTCGCCACTGTCTTCATGTGTCTTTTATAAATAATTGTTGGGTTCTAAAAGGTGTCAATGAAAAATGAAGAGTTGCGACTTTTATGAAGAGTTGCGATTTTTACGAAGAGTTTCAACTTTTATGAAGAGTTGTGACTTTTATGAAGAGTTGTGACTTTTATGAAAAGTTGTATCTTTTATGAAAAGTTGTGACTTATATGAAAGGTTGTGACCTTTTAGAAAGATTGTGACTTTTCCAAAGGGTTGTGATATTTCCGGTAAGGCACAATAACAACCATTTTCACACTACCCTTTGTTTTCTATAAATTGAGGGATTTTCTCTCATTTTAAGATAATGAATTTTCTTGACTTCTTCGACTACTACTAAATTTAGTATTCTAAGTGTACTTTACTGCCATTGAGTGATTCGCTGACATCGTGGTTTTAGGTACCGATACACCGGTGAGTAAGATCATTCTATCCTGGGAGGATATATTCCATTAACCTTGGGTACTTGAGGGGAATAATTTCCTTAAGGGGACACTGTACATTCAGTGGGCTCGATTTTCTTTCTTTGAGAAAAATATTGTGTATATTGTTTCTAATCTGTTTCTGATTCTATTTTCTCTACTAGTTTTAATTTTCTAGTTCTGAAAATATTCTTTAAACTTTGTTGTTTCTTATCAAGTTCTTCAAAGTTTTGTTCTAAGTATCTTAGGAATACAAAATGAACAACAATCTTAAGGAAATTACTATACTATTGATATTTCTTGTATTCTACTAATTGAGAGAAACAAATTATGAAAGTAGAAAATTAATGCACTACTTCTTCAAAACTCAGTGCCTTGTTTAGAAAGGTCGAAGTGAGAACGTACCAGAAAAATTGGTGGTATTCGGGTTAAAGATTACACCAAGTAACCTTCCTATAATTAATCTAAGGAGGAAAATAGTTTCTAAAAGTTAACTCTTTTGACGTTTATCATGTGTGTCTTTGGAAAACGATCTGCAAACCATATGTTTTTGAATGAATTTTCCTTGGCAAATAGTGTTGACTTTAAAATTCTTTAGTTTGCGGAATGAGATATGCATATTTTAGTTTGATAAAATAGTAGGCGGAATGAGCTGAGGGACCCTTGTACTTGACTCCGTTTGTCACCTAGACCCTTCTACTCACGAATTTGTCAACTGAACACTTAAAGTTATTAAAACACAATATTTTAAACCCCTTTGACCTTTGACTAAGCTTATGTGACTTTTTTTGCTGAATTGGATCAAGAGCGTGGTTACACACGATTAAAAGCAAGTGAAGACAATTATTTAAATTTTAAAAAATAATTAAATTAAAAGAAAAAAATAACAATTTAAAAAAATTTAAAAAAAGAAAAGAAACCTCCATTCCCAATATGTTGTACATTTCTTCTTCTTCGTCCTCATAATTTCACCCAACACCAGGGGCGGAGCTACAACTAGTGATGTGGGTGTAGGTGAACACCCTTCACCGAAAAATTATACCGTATATATAGGTCAAATTAATGAAATTGTTAATATATACATAAGTTTGCACACACTGGACATAATTAGAGCCCTTGGCTCAGTGGTAAAGAGCGAGCTAGAAGCTTTGAGGCCCGAGGTCGAAGGTTCGATTCTTGCTAACTTTAAGTTTTTAACATCATTTTTTGTTAGTCAAAACTCACTAAATATTTTGTTGGTTACTTTTTAAAATTTTGCACACCCTTCATAAAATATCTGGCTCCGCCACTACCCAACACCCATATCTTCTTCGATTTCTTCCAATGCTCTTACACACAATTCTTCCTCTTTCTCTTCTCATATGCTTCCTATCATTTGAGAGTTCTACAATGATTGGGGAAAAATATACTTATTTATGTTTTGGTAAAAGAGAGGGAAAAAAAAGGTTCTAAATTGTGAAATAGATGTGAATTTTAGATGTGTTTTTGAAAAACATATGTTTGATTCTTTCTAAATGTAACACAATTTTATTGAGAGCATTTTGGAAGAGTTTTTCTATAATGACCCATTTTTGGTCTCCTTCTCTTCTTTTTCTCATCCTCCATTTTAGTCACTTTATTTCTCACCATCATTTAAACAACAAAATTTATAATAAAAAACATAACAACGTTTTACTTATCTCTAATTCCTCTTCAACATAAAAAATTCATCAGGAAAAAAAAATGAACGATAACATAAAATCTAAGTAGCAAAATAGATGAAAAATATGGCAAGAAAAGAAAAAATGGAAAGAAATCAAGAAAGAAATGATTTTGGAGATTAGTTTGAGATTTCTTTTAAAAAATATTATTTATAATAAAAAAATGACGTGACAATAAATATCTGATGTGTATAGTGAGGTGTTATCCACATCAGCTCAATTGAGAGACACACATGATCAGAGGGGTTTAAAATAATGTGTTTTAATAACTTTAAGTGTTCAGTTGACAAAGTCACGAGTAGAAGGGTCCAGTTGACAAACGAAGCCAAGTATAAGGGTCTCTCAGATCATTCCGCCAAAATAGTATGTCAAAATGTTATAGTTGGAAGGCTAGTTGAAAATAAAAGTATATCTATGTGATAATCTAAGATATGTTTTATTCTATTTGGAGACAAAAAAAATAAAAAAAGAAAAACTTTTGTAGTTTTGTACTCTATGTGAAATTTTATTGTGTCTGATTTTTGTAGACTAAAAACTTTTGTAGTTTTCTACTCTGGATAAATTAGACCATGCAATTGGTTCGAAGAATATGAAAACTTCACATAATAAGTCAATGTTGTACTTTTGATTTTCTATACTGTTATATAGAAATAAATTGTACAATTTTTTTTTGTCTTTATTGTTAGTATTCTAAATACTAAGTGGTATATCTATTTGTGATAGAGGAAAAATACCAGTGACTTAGAGTTAGTGATTTTGTGCCTCTATGGAATGAACTTTGACGTTGTGTAAAGATTGTCAATGGGAATTGAAGCACTATAATTCTTTTGTAGAATAATATTTTCAAAAGAGGTTTCATGTTGTCAATGACATTTTGATAGCATGAGAAAAAATATGTGGAAAAACTATTTTGGAATACTTGAAATATATTTTTGAGATTATATTTAAAATGCGGGCGTTCTTTGCTTATGCTAAAGATAAAATTAGATTTAGTGTCTAAATTTACATTTGGAGCACAAGATATGAAATTTAATGATATAGTTGCATTATGATAGACCCACAAAATTCTTGGAGTATATTTGATTTTGTGGTTGCTGAGTTTTTCTTTTACTAGTATATGATATGACTAGTATGAAACTACCAAATTATATGTATACTTGTTCAAAATAATTGTGTTCTTTTATGAAAAAGTTGTTTTATTAAGAAGATATATTTAGACTGATTTTAAGAGTCGCCACTTAATTTTTAAAGGGAAATTAAGAAAACTGATTTTTTCAAAAGATTAAAACAGAAATCAGTTGAAAATATTTAAAGGGGATTCAGGATTCATATTAGCATTTCGGAAAGGGTTTGGAAGCACCTGAAATGCCCGCTAATATGCAATTATCCGGTAATTAACTATTTGGCTAATTTTTATTTTACTTAATTTGCATTGAACAATTTTATAGTTAGGACCATTTTAAGGGAGAAAAAAAAATTGAAATATTTTCTAAGTGAAGTATTTTTGTAAAATTATTTATTTATTTATTTTTAAGTCAAGTAAAAGACGAATAATTTAGTTAAGTGATTAATTCAAAATGGGTGTCTTTTGGGGATTTGAATTTTTTAAAAACCTTAAGATTAATAGTAGATGATAACGAGTAAACAAACACAGTAAAATAAGAAAGAGAGAGACTTGGGCTCAAATCTGATTTTCCTGTCCGCCTGGGTCAGCATTTGGATCCATTTGAGTCACCTGCACCTGTCCTAAACTAACATAAAAGAAATATATTTTTATCTTTAGGCCTTAGGCCCAATTCTTTTACTTGTCATAAAATTCTAACAGAAATAATAATAATGACTAAATGGGCTTAGGCCCAACAAATAACAAAATACAATATCTTTATAAAGTTTAGGCCTTTGGCCCAATCTTTTCAATCTTACGATCTGTCGCATATTCTTTCAACTCCGAGACCTGTTCGTCGATTTTTACGGCTGGATGACTCAAATAAACTAAAATTGGTCCTCCGTGGCCTAAGGGCAATGCAAGGATAAAGTCCGTGGGGACTTGAGCAGATTTCATATGTAAAACAAATAAATGATGGAATTAGTGTTTAAAGGAGAAAATAAAGTGATAGAAAATGTTAGCCCATACTTATCTTCATTAGCAAAATAACCATTTAAAAGAAAATGATGAAGACTTGGTATTTCAGATCATAAATAATGGACAGTAAAAGAGAATGAACCACAATATGAACTAGAAACAAGCTTTAGACACAGCCCAATTTTCGAGGAACAAGTAATGAAAGAAACTAATAGACTAAATTCAGACCTTTAAATTAAGGGAAACCAAGCAAACTTCATGAAATCGAAGCCAAGTAGGGACAAAGATCACATGTTATACTCTCAAATAATGAATGAAGTTCAAAATAACCCAATTTACAATTTTCCAACGATGAAGAGATAAACCAGTGATGAAAACAAATGGTGTAGACTAAGTAGGAAGTGACAAACTTTAATTTGAGACCTTAAACAATCAGCTGAAGCAGCAAACTGAAATCTCTACCTAAATCAAGTCTCACATGATCATTTCTTGCCACGAAGAATTCAATCAGCATAAAAATGACATTACCACAATATGAAAATCTGACAATACATTAATTACAAGAAGCTACGGTCTTGCTCTTTTGATGTAGTGAGCAGTTAAGGGGCCGAGGGATTATATACCATAAAAAAGAGTGAGAAGCTCAAAAATAAGAAGTGACAAAGACACACTGGCAACCTCATTAGGATGGAGTAATCTAAAACAAAAGAGGAAAGAAAACCACAAAAAAAAAAAAACTAACTATTGTATCAACATGAAAACTAGACATCAAAATTGCTATCGATTGTGCATATAGTGTGCTAAAAAAAAAGGCAAAAGAAAGGACAAATAGCAACAAACTTGGTGAAAAAACAAAAGCTCAAGATAGATTTCAATTCAGAAAAAGAAATAAAAAAAAACCCTGTACTTCGAGATGACTCAGCTAGCCGTTGGGTAAAAGACCACTACGTGCCATAATCAAATGCGAAATAAGAGCTCGAAACGGTAACAAATACGACATTCGAACTCAAAATTATTGACATCTTAGTTTATTCATTCAACTTGAAAGAATGAAGGGTAAGATTTCAAATGAGGAACATTAACTCAAGTTACGAAACAAATAGTAAGACATTATAGTAGCAAGAAAAAAAAGATTTTAGATGCTAAGAGGCCATGAAAGAAGTAATGTGATCGTTCAACAACATTTAAGCAAGTAAACTCAAGATGAGAAATGGTGAAACGACTTTAGGATAAACACAGAGAGGCAACAAAGCTAGGCATGAGAAAAGTGAAAACGAAAACACCACCACCACTAGTAGACAATGAAATCGCTAAAGAACACAGATACAACATATTATTATGTCAAGAGCTTAATAACAAACAACAACTAAGAATACCTCCCAAAATGCCGGAAATGCCATTTTTCTAAATATGAAAGATGAGAAAATCGTGGCGATATTACATTTCCGGTGGCAGCGAAATGGGACGGCTACGAGCCTGGAGCGAGTAGTGATCTCACACCAAAGGAGAATCCAAAAACTTCAAACTCAAACGGTGAATCAGAATGTCTGAGCTAACTTTGAACGAAGACCCTTCAAGAACTTGAGACCAGAAAATTATATTCGGATTCCTAAAGTGTAAAAACTTCAGTTCTTTCTTTGCTTTCTCACTTTTTCTCTTAATTTTTTCCCCCAAAAATCTCGTTTCCCCTTAACATATGAAAAGAGGGCAGCCTTTATAGAATGAAACTAGGGCAGAAATTGAGGGGAAACGGATGAAATTTGGATGAGATAACGGATCAGTTCCAAAATTCAAACCCCAAATCCTTTCACCAATTAAGGAAAATATACTTTTCTCTGAAAAATCCCCTTATTTCGGAAAAGGAAAGGGGGTAGGATGCGTGCTGCTGCGATTGTACAACGGACAGGGACGTTGGAGAAGAAGATAAGAAAAAATCGCAGCCTAGTACTGATTCATGTGTTCTTCGTTTCTTTCTATGAATTCTCCATACGTTCTCGTTTATTGACGACTGGCTTCTGTGAACTCTCCCTCCCATGAGGGAGATGAAGCGCGTAAAGTCGATCACGCGCTACTGCTTTAGCGTTAGAGAAGCTTCTGGGAATCTCTTTTGGGTCTCTTTGATTAACAGAATTGGGTCGGGTCGAGGTAATAGGATTGGGCTAAATCGGCTGGAAATTGTTGGCTTCTGCTCGTTCACTACGGAAAAGAAGAAGTAAACGGGCAGGGGGTGGGGTCGGCTGGTTTGGGCATTGTATTATTGCTATATGTTGTCAGTTGTATGGATTATTTGGTAAAAGGATAAGTTTGTTTTGGTATTGGGCTGCTGAAATGTTTTGGGCCTTTGGTGGGTTTAAAGTAAGGTAGCCAAATGTATTAAACCAAATCAAATCGCAATTAGCCAATCAAAGCTACAAACTTAGCCAAATCGATTTTAATTTACGAATTCGACTAAATTTAGATAAGATGAATTATCTAATTAGTTAACAAACTTCTTAATTTTAACGACATTAATTAGTTTAACTAAAACATAATTAAATTAGATGCAAATTAATTAACTGGAAATTACAACTATAACTTAGACCAAACTAAATTAATAAAATATTTAACTTGAAATGTGTAATTTTTGGGGATGATTATTAAATATTTATAAAAAAAATACTAATAATATATATAATTATATAAAGCAAATTTATTAGTCAAAAGTTATAAAATTTACAAGGCTATTTTAAAACTTGAAAATTGTAAGTATAACTTAAACTAAAGTGAATTAATAAAAGACTTAACTAAAATGTAACATCTTTGGAGATGATTTTATAAAATATACTAATTAGGTAAAAACATATTTATTATCTAAAATGTTGTAGAGATGACTAAAAATCATCAAACCTATAAAACATTTCGCATTTTTATAAAAATAATTATTTCAAATCTTTTGAAATTAAGAAGCTCAAAAATTAATTTCTATCATGAAGGGTCAAAATTGGGTGTCAACAATTGTCCCTCATTTGACTTGGATTGATGAAAGAAATTCGAGAAAATTGAAATTGACGAATCTAATTTTGATCGACCACATCTTCATCTTAAGAAAAGGAATTTGGTACGGACGTTAGGGATTATGGCCGAACCCCGGAAGTGGGTTTCCTACATATCTCAGGCTATATGAGAATTCAGGCAACTTGTAGTTCGATACGCTTGATTTGACGCACGATTTTGAAAGAATTCAAAACTCATCCTGATACCAAATTATGAAGGGACCGAAATGCTCGAGAATAATATTTAAGAGTGAATGTTGGAATACAACCGAGTTTCAACATTGATTCCACCTACATATCCCTCAACTCAAGGAATCAGACTGCTTGTAGTTCAACTCAATCGGTTGAAAAGGAAATATATTATGTAAGATAACCTTTGATTCTGGAAGAGCAACAAAGTAAGTCAAGTATGAAAAGGAGGCTTGCAAACTCTTAGTCATGAGTGTGGCGTGCGTCACACCTATAATTAAGAACTTACACAGACATAATTTCCAAAGTTCTTGGTGTATTGTCACTCAGATTGGAAAGCTCCTTTCGATAGAGACAAAAAAATTTCGGATGCGAAACTAAAACCAACAAACCCAAAGATAAACCCACTGCCTTCTGATAAGGGTGTGGTTTTATTGTGGTGGAAGTCGTTCCTCTGTTTGTGTCCTAAGAGTTTGGCACTCCTCTTTGGACGATGTCCCAGTTTTGCAACCTTTTTGATGTCGTCCGCATGTGTGGTTTGTTTTGAGAATTCATCCTCTTGGATGCTCTCGACAAATACTGAGATAAAACTCATTACCATAAAAATGCAATTCAAATGAAGAGATAGTGTCTTTTATCGTATTGACACTTAGTTTCTCCTCTTTAACATTTGACGCCAACTTCATCGAGTTTGAGTAAAACAAATAAAGCTTGTGTCTCATATTTGCAATATAATCTTCAATGTACTCTTTCTTTGATGTTGAATTAATAACATACGCTGATGTAGCATGTTCATAACTCTCTTGACGTTGTCGTTGATTGTTCTCCTGATATTGTTCTAGCAAATGAAAATGATGCAGCCGATGTTGGTTTTCTCGGGATGCATGGTTTCCTTCCTTGCGACATATGAATTCTTTCTCTTACGCTATATGATTTCCTTCTCTTGCTATGCATGACCTCGTTCTCTTGCTACACATGATCTCTTTCTCTTGCTATGCATGACCTCCTTTCTCTTGCTATGCATGATTCCTTTTTCTTGATGCATAAATCTCTTTCCCGCGATGCATGACATTTTTCCCGCAATGCATGACTTTCTTCTCCTGCGATGCATGATTCTTTCTCTTGCTATGCATGACTTCTCTGTGATGTATGCCTCCTGTCTCTTGTTATTCATGATTCTTTCTCTTGCTATGCATGACTTCTTTCTCTTGATGCCTCCTTGGTACCGAACGAAGGTAATGCTTCACCGAGCAACATAAGTGATCTTCTGGTATCTTCTATGTGGCGGTATCGTCCTAACCGACAATACAAATAAAAATGACTCTTAGAGTAATGGTATTATCTCATTCGACAATAGGATATAAATGACTCTCCGGGTAGTGGTATCGTCTCAATCGACAATACGATATAATTCAATCTTAGAGTAGTGGCATTGTCTCATTCGACAATGCATTATAAATAACCTTTAGGGTAAGAATATTATGATATCTGATAATATAATGCAGATAAACGTCTTCCAAGTATTTTTAGTTGCTGGAAAATAATAATATTGCTCTCTTCGTGGTTGTTGTTTATTCTATCTCCGAACATAGTTGCAATGTTCATTCTGAACCTTGCTTTGCTGAGAATTTGAATAAAATAATGTTACTCATATTCCCAACTCTTTGGTATAAGAAGCATATAATGTTTCTTGCATCCATATAACAATTATTAATTTTGGGGAAGCTTCTTGTCCTTTTGACTTCTTCGTGTTCATTGAATAGAGGAATATGATGCTCTTGAGGCAAACTTATAGACCTGCATCCACAGAAAAATCATTAGTTTAAAGTGAACTGATATGTGTTGATTCCCTCGGTTGTCCGCTCTTTGTCTGGCTACCTCCGATTGATTTCTCCGATCTCCCGCCTGTTGGTAGATAAGACAAATATTTTTATGCAAAATAATTGAAACATGAAAGAAAAGTTTTAAGGAAAATAGGCTTTCAAAAAGAAATATTTGGAAAAAGTCACTGCCAAATGTCATGTCACATCAAGCTTAATGAACGTCTTTGAAGTTGATGTCTCGAGGTCTATTTGATTACTTGTTGGAAAGTATTCAAAGTTGTTCTAAATTGCCTATAAACCTTATTGAAATTTTGAGGTCATCCTAAAAAAATTCTGTCCTAGTTAACTGTCTTGGCTTATCTCGAACTGTTGGTGAGTAAATCACAGAATTTTTTAGAGGAATCACGGAGTATTTGAGATCCTCTCAAAAATTCTGTCCCAGTTGCAAATCTCAAAGTGACTTCAGTCTTGACTTGTTGGAGAGGTTTTCTTCTTGAGAATTTTTGAGTCCCTCTCAAAAATTCTGTTCCAGTTTCTATTGTAAAGAAAAAATAGAAATCTTACGGGAGATATGACCAAGCCGTTGTGGCGCCTACGTATCCTGTTGAGGTAGGATTCAGGTCAAATATAGTTCCCCCTATATATCTCATTTTTGAGAATTCAGGTCAGACGTAGTTCATTACAAAAGGAGAAAATTTCAAACAAAGCGATTACAAGCGAATAGAATGATTACAAGTAAATAATAGAAACACAAACTGAAGCTTCACACATAATATTTCTTGACAGCATCTGAGTTGATCAGTTTCGGCCATTCGATGCCATCAATCTCCGACAGGACCAAGGCACCTTCAAATAACACTTTGCGAACCATGTAGGTCCTTGCCAATTTGGTGCAAATTTTCCTTTGTACTCATCCTGATGAGGGAAAATGCGTTTAAAGACCAACTGGCCGATTTCAAATATCCCGGCTCTTACTTTATTATGGAAAACACAAATCATTCTCTGTTAATACAGTTGTCCATGACAAACAACAACCATTCTCCTTTCATCAATCAATGTTAACTGATCAATCCTCTAGCGAACCCATTCAGCATCACTCAATTCAGCTTCTTGGATGAATCTCAATGAAGGCATCTCAACTTCTGCAGGTATAACTGCTTCTGTTTCATATACTAGCAAATATGGAGTAGCTCCAACTGATGTCCTGACAATCGTTCGGTAACCCAACAAAGCATACGGCAGCATCTCATGCCAACCTTTGCGATTATCAATCATTTTCCTCAAAATCTTCTTTATGCTCTTGTTGGCGGCTTCTACAGCTCTATTTATTTGGGGACGATAGGCAGTTGAGTTTTGATGATGAAACGACCCCAAAAATGCTCGAAAATGTGCTTCGGAAACACCTAAAATTGTAATTTCCATATATCTCAAAATCCGTGCATCATTTCGAAAATTCGACTTCATATTCTTATTCAGGGGGTCAAATTGAGTGGGAAATGGGTCTAACCCGAATTTTAGAGCAACCGTATCAAAATTCGAAAATCGCAAAAAATGCGATTTTGAGGGTCAACTTTAAAGGGGCATATCTCTCAGCACACAAGGAACTGGAAGGAGCTCAAACTATCAAAATTGAAGCTCTATGAGTTATCTTTCCAACGCAATTTGTTTCACCTCATTCCGAGTTAGGATGAAGGAGTTATGACCGTTTTCGTAAAACCTGTCCGACAGAAAATGCAAATTCCAGTAGCCGAAAACACTGTTCACCCGCCTCATTTTTTTCTAAGTGTTGGGACGTTTTTTATAAAAAGGGGACATATCCATACTTAGTCATTTAACTTCAAAACATCCAAGAACACTCTCTAAGCCCTCTCCAAAAATTCCACCAAGATCATCCACCAAATTCAAGAATCCCAAGCTTTAATTTCGGATTCAAGATTCAATCTCAAGCAATTCTCCATTCCAATCTTCATCAAGAATTCTCCAAAGTTGAGGTATGTGGGTTGATTGTGGAAACCTTCCTTTCCACAAGTCCAACCATTTATCCTCTATTTTACTTCAAGTTTATGGGTCCTTATGATCATTTATGAACTCTTGAATTATGGAATCACTACTACACACCCTATTAAGGTCTATCTTGCATATTTTCATGAAATGATATTATTATGTGATGTTTATGGTTTTCATGCCTCCATGATCAAATTATGAAGGTTGTTATATATATATATATATATATATGTATGTTGTTGGTGGGCTGTTTTATATAGATTTTGAAAATTGGTTGGACTTAGTACTCTTGAAACACATGATTTTATTTACATGAACAAGTAGCCCACCATATGTTTGATAAAATGTCATTTATAGAATTCTTATGAAATGGAAGGTCCAATGTACGTCCTATGAGTCGGATGATTATATAAGTATTGAAATGATGATGAAATGGATACATGTATATGATTTTCTCTATATGGTGTGTGAGTCGACCAAGCCTAGTTCGGGGGGTTGTAGGCTCGGGTAACCGTATCAAGGGGTTGGTACCTTGGTTGCCTAGTACGGGGGGTAGTAGGCCCGTATAACCATATCGAGGGGTTTGTACCTTGGTCCCTAGCTCGAGGGGTGGTAGGCCCGGGTAACCACATTGAGGGGTTTGTACCTCTTTCGCCTCTCCAAGGGGGTGGTAGGCCTTGGAAATGCTATATTGATGGTCACTCACTACACATATACTATGCCCTACTAAATATGATTTTTATATAAGCATCATTATACATATCATCTCATTAATATGTCATCTATCGGGTACGATTATGCATTTTGCCTATAATGTCCATCCATTGTTACATTGCATTGCATCCCATATACTTAGTACATTTAAACGTACTAATGCATACTCTATGCCTACATGATGTCACCATGTAGGGACCGGAGCACCGTCGACCATCCTCCTCCACGTGGCTAATACGATTTCCTATCAAGGTTATTGGTGAGTCCTCCATTCCGGGGACGTTGCTCATGATCTTTTGTTATGTATAAGACCTTTTCCTTTTTAATTATGTATTGACTATGAGGGTGAGCCCGGTAGTTTGTCTCGGCCCCGCTAAGTATCCATGTTTAGAGGTGGTGTTGGACAAGTTGTGTATTATGTTTGAGCTTGACTCATCTATGGTATTTATGTATTATTCTCTTTTTGTCTTGCTTCCTTAGTCCCAATTCCCCTTGATTATGCGTATCGCTTATGGTCATTTTAATTGCTTTCGCGACCAAGGATGTGTAATGATATGCTATGAGGCTTGTTTGGGGTTCCCTCGGGTTCCCCATTCGCCGGTCACGTCTATGCCCTAGACTTGGGTCGTGACAGATGAGTAATGTTGAATTGTTCACATATCTCTCTCATCAAGTGACTATTAAGATTCGCTCCATTATCAGTAATGATGAATTCTGGCACTCCAAACCTACATATCAAATTGTTGCGAACAAAATCAGCTACATCATTCTTGGTCACCGACCTATATGAAGCTGCTTCCACCCACTTGGTGAAGTAGTCAATGGCAACCAAAATGAATCTGTGTTCATTAGAGGTGGTCGACTCTATGAGACCAATGACATCCATGCCCCACGCTACAAACGGCCAAGGTGAACTCATAACATTGAGTTCGTGAGGTGGCACTCGAATTAAATCACCATGCACTTGACATTTATGACATTTCTGCACAAACTTGGAACAATCATGTTCCATACTCATGCAAAAATAGCCGACTCGAAGGATCTTTCTCGCCAAAGTGAGCCCATTCATGTGAGTACCACAAACTCTGGCATGCATTTGTTCTAGAAGCTTTGTAGCTTCACTAGCATCAACGCATTTGAGAAGACCTAAATTTGGTGTCCTCCTATAAAGGATTTCCCCACTTGCATAGAAATTGAGGGCTATACGGTGTATCGACTTCTTCTGATTGAACGTTGCATTCTCAAGATAAGTCCCGATCTCTAAATACTTTTTGATGTCAAAATACCAAGGTAAATCGTCTGGTTCCACTTCAATATGTGAACAATGGATAGGCTGCTCTTTTACCTCTATATCTACTAGAACAATATAACTTGTATCTGGATGTTTAATCATTGAGGCAATGGTGGAAAGAGCATCGGCCAACTCATTTTGTGTCCTGGGAGTGCGCCTGAACTCAATTTTGCGAAATCTCTTGCACAACTTTTGTATATACTACACATACGGTGTGATCTTTGGGTTCTTCACAGCCCATTCTCCTTGAACTTGATGAATCAACAAATTTGAATCTCTAATAACCAACAACTCATAAACGTTCATATCAATTGCCATCTTTAGACCGAGGATGCAAGCTTCATACTTAGCCATATTGTTTATGCAATCAAATCAGAGTTTAGCCGCCATAGGATAATGTTGACCAGTTTCTGACACTAAGACCGCTCCGATACCTTTCCCTTGGTGATTTGCCGCTCCATCGAAGAATACTCTCTAACCAGGGTACGCTTCAGAAATATCTTCACCTGCAAATGCTACTTCTTCATCGGGAAAATTAGTCTTGAGTGGTTCATACTCTTCATCAATTGGATTCTCCGTAAGATTATCAGTCAAGGCTTGTGCTTTTATCGCTTTCTGAGTCACATCACAATATCAAATTCACTAAAAAATATTTGCCATTTAGCCAACTTTTTGGTCGGTATCGCTTTTTGAAAATATATTTCAACGGGTCCATCCTAGAAATAAGTAATGTGGTATAGAAAGACAAATAATATCTTAACTTCTGAGTAATGCAAGTTAAAGCACAACATGTTCTTTCTAAAAGAGTGTAACGAGATTTTTATGGAGTGAGTTTCTTGCTCAGGTAATAGATGGCTCGCTCCTTCTTCCCAGTTTCGTTATATTGACCAAGCATGCATCGAATGCATTATTCGAGACAGACAGATACAGTAAAAATGGACTTTCTTCCCGTGGAGGAACCAACACCGGTGGGTTGGACAAATAGTTCTTGATGACATAAAAAACAGTTTGACATTCTCCGGTCCACTTGGTCAAGGCATCTTTTTTCAACAACTTAAAGATGGGATCACACACTATGGAGGATTGGGCTATGAACCGACTGCTATAGTTCAACCTTCTCAGAAAACTCATCACCTCTTTCTTGGTCTTCGGAGGAGGTAATTCTTGAATCACTTTGATCTTGGAAGGGTCAAGCTCAATGTCATTTCTACTAACTATAAATCCTAACAGCTTGCTAGCTAGCACCCTAAAAGCATACTTGGCAGGATTTAACTTCAGATTGTATCGACACAGACGATCAAAGAACTTTCTTAAGGGAGTCAAGTGATCCGAACTCTCGCGGGACTTGATTGTGACATCATCTACATATACCTCGATCTCCTTGTGAATAATATCGTGAAAGATGGTGGTCATAGAACTCATATAAGTAGCACCGACATTTTTGAGACCGAAAGGCATCACCCGATAATGATATGCACCTCAAGGCGTAATGAAAGCTATCTTTTCTGCATCTTCTTCATCCATTAGGATCTGGTGATAACCCACATAACAATCTACAAATGACTGCATCTCATGCTTAGTATAATTATCAATGAGAATGTGAATGTTTGGCAATGGAAAATTACCTTTCGGGCTAGTTTTGTTCAGATCTCTGTAATTGACACATATTTTAATCTTCCCATCTTTCTTGGCCACTGGAATAACATTGGCTAGCCAAGTCGGATACCGCGTCACTTCCACCACTTTAGACTCAATCTTCTTTGTAATCTCCTCTTTGATCTTCAAACTCAACTCTGGCTTGAATTTCTGAGTTTTCTGCTTTATCGGACTAAAATCTGAATTGATCGGCAATTTATGAGACACCATGTTCGTAGTTAGACCTGGCATATACCTGTAAGACCAGACAAATATGTCTATGTATTCTCTGAGTAGATGAACCAGGTCCCTTCTTTGAGTTTTAGTCAGATGGACGCTGATTCTTACTTTTTTAACACATTCCTCATCTCCGAGATTCACAGTTTCAATTTCTTCCAAATTCGGGTTGTGTTGATTCTCAAATTGTCGATACTCTTCGACAACATGTTTGAGTACCTCATTTTCTTCTTTATATTCCTCACACTCATCATTACCTGCCTCATTTTGTTCACTTGATTCATGAAATGACATGACATTGATAGGTTTTTAAATTAATATTACTGAAATTATAAACAAACAAAGTTAGGAAAGTAAAATATAAAGAGATAAGTAAACAAATTTTTGATAAAAGAGGCTTTCATTTAGATTGAAAAACAAGAACAAACTTTGGCTACGACCAAAGGCCATTTTGCCTTTTTAAACATCACAAGGGAATTTAAAAACTTCGGACAAATAAAAATTACATAAAGGGTGGGTCTCAGGCCTCTTTCGGACTACTACCGATTTTAAAAACAAACAAAAACACATGTCCTTTCTACCCAGATGAGCGAGAAATCAGAAGTGGTGTGGAGGTCCAATTTTATAATTGCTCTTCAGGTTCTGCATCACGGATGCACTGATGTCCCAACTTCCTCCTCAATGACCGCATCAATCTCCTTAAAAAGGCCCGAATTCCTTTTCCGAGACCACCATTGTTGACATATTCTCGCACTGGGAATTACGGTACAGATGAGAAATTGGCTTGGCCAATGTTTGATCAACACTCTTGCTCTTTGTCTCTGCTTCGTCATCTATTGGGATATATCACAAACCGAACTTCGTTCTTCTGGCAAAAACTTGAATAGGTTCGGTAATTCCTTGACAACGCTTCTCCAATTTGAGACCTGGTTCAAAACCATTCTGGAGAATGACAATAGCAATCATCTTGTACACGACAGACATAGGAGGCTATGGAGCCAAGTCATCATCGGTGGCATTTACCAGCTCCAATGTGTAAAAATTACAACCTCGGTAGACCTCATCAACGATCGGTGCATACCCATCGGAGTGACTCCCCTCACTATGAATGACCCATTCCTGCTCCTTCCAAATAAATTTTATCAATTTGTGAAGGGTAGACGGCACGGCCCCAGCCATATAGATAAATGGTCTTCCCAGAAGTAAATTGTAGCTGGTATTGATCTCTAACACCTGAAACTCTACATTGAACTCTGCAGGACCCATCTGAATATCTAAGTTTATTGCCCCTATTGTGTCTCTCTGCACTCCATCGAAAACTCTCACATTGACCTGGTTTTATTGAACATTTCCCAAGTTGAATTTCAGTTGCTTGAGAGTCGAAAGTGGGCAGATGTTAAGCCCGGACCCATTATCGACCAAAACACGATTGATGACCTTGTCTCGGCGCATAATGGTGACATGCAAAGCTTTGTTGTGCATCTTGCCTTTAAAGGGCAGCACTTCGTTACATAAACTGATGTTGTGTCCTCGAACAACTTGGTTTATCATGGCTGGAAGATTATCACTGTTAGTGCTCACATAAACATAAGTATCATCCAAAGCCTTCATCAACGCTTGCCTATGCAGTTGTGAACTCATCAACAAAGCCCATACAGAAATCTCAGCAGGCTTCTTCTCTAAATGCTTCACAATTGAATAATCTTTCAGCTGCATTTTTCTCCATAACTCTTCGGCCTCGTCTTCAATGATTGGCCTTTTTGTTTGGTTCTTCTTCTGCCCTTCTTGAGCCAATTCTTCCAGTGTGTAGCACCTACCGAATCTGGTCATACTCTGGGTAACAACCATTTTAATCATAATCTTTGGTTAGGTAAGAGTTTTTCGTGGCACCAAGGCAACAACCTTCTCGGGTGTCAAAATCACAAACTCTTTCTTCTCTCTAATGCTCAACGAGGCTACAACCCTTTTTAGTTCATCAAAACTATTGCCTTTGTCACGTACTAATCATCATCTGTCTCTATCATATTGATTGTGACGCCTCCATGATTTGGCAAATGATTACTATTGACATTGGGTGCAACTGTCTGGAGAGAGACCATGTTTTGGTCAATCAGGTCATGAATTTTATGCTTCAAGTTGATGCAGTCCCCGATATCATGTCCAACACCGTTGGAGTGATATGCGCACCTCTGATCAGGTTTGTAAAACTTTGAGCTAGTGTCAACCAGCTTGGGCCCCACTGGGTGAATATATCCTGCCGCATTTAATTGTTTGAATAGCTTTGTTCGACTTTCAATGAGCGGAGTAAAATTTCTTGAAGGCTTTTTCTCAAATCTAGGATGAAGGAGATCGTAATTGCCTTGTTGAGGGGGAGGCATTTGACGATAATTTAGAGCGTTTGGATGGGGGAGCTTGATATCTGGGATATTAGTTGGTTTGGTAATTTGGTTGTGAAGCTTAGTAGTTCGGGGAGAGGGGGTATTTTGGTAAAGTGTAGTTGGGTTTTGGTACATTGGGGGAGGAGTTTGGTAATTTTCCTGAATGTTGGCACAATTAGGGGCGGCATTTTGGTAGTGATGAGTAAGGCTGGGCGCCGGACCGGGTTGTACCAGTACCGGTCCGGTATCATTTCGATACCATTTCGGTACGTTCCTATCCAGTAGTATTCAGGATGGAACGGGACACCGTGAACCGGTACATGAGACAAAACGGTATCACGATTTAATACCGATGTACTGGTACCGATTTATCTCGATTTATTCCTGTTCAATTCTGGTCGGGTTCCGATTAATTTTATATATATATATATATATATATATATATATATATATATATCCAATGGCTGAAATGTCTTCCTAGGGGTTAGCAAAGGCTGAAAAGCCTGCTGCCCCTGCGGCCCTACCCCCTGCCCCCTGCCCCTGCCCCCATGCCCCTTGCCCCTGCCGACCTGTCCCCACTCCCCACTAACCAATGGCAAGCATTGTTCTAGCCCCTTATTCTCCCAATGAAAATATTTTCAACGACTATAATTCTATATTTTCCAATTCCAACACATAATCACAAATTCTAAAAACTATATATACTCCCTCTCTTTATATTTTTAATTACAATTTATGTATTTACAGTATTTAACAATTAAGAATCATCAATTTCTCTCAATTCTCAATCTTTCTCAAAGTTTCATACTTTCAATATTCAAGTTTCAAATTTCAATCATATTATTTTGTAATTGTGAAGATTTCAACAATCATTTGGTGAATTTTGTAGTAGGAATCTTCTTTAAACTTCAAGTTTCGACATCAATTTTTCAATTTTCGATTATAATCATTTGTTCATTACACAAGCGTTTGGTAACTTCGTTCCACTCTCTAATCTTATATTTATATTTTGTATTTATTATTTGTAATTTGTTCTTGTTATATTTTATTTGTTCTTGTTAAATTTCATATTTCATAATTTATAATTTTTTATAATGGAGTCTTCTAAAAAAAGTGGAGGTTAAAAAGGTATTGTACACGGAGTAAAAATTATGCTTACAAAAAATAATAAGGGTTCTAGTTCTTCTAAATCTAATTTTCCTCTTGTTAGAATGAATACTGATGAATTTACTCATATGAATGAAACTAGTTTTTCTTGTCCCGGTCCTATAGAAATTAATTCAGATAATCATATAATTGCCAAAGAGGTTTATGAAAGATATTATGGTAATTGTCAAGAAAATGAAGAAGTAGAAATTGATGAAGAAGATTTAGATGATACACAGAATAGTCCCGATCTCAATAGTACTGAAGTTTCACCTCAGGAGGACAATCCTTCGGTTGGAACTAGTCGTCCCCCTTTGTTCCAACTAGAGGTAAGAACAAGGTACAACGTGTTTTAAAATCACATGTGTGGAAATTTTGTTATTTGAATGAAGAAAAAACTTTTAGTATATGTAATATTTGTAAACAACATTTTAAATATACATCTAGTAGGAGTGGAGGTTCAACGGGGGGATTAAAAAAATATATGATTAATAAGCATAGTAAAGAGTGGTTTGCATATATATCTTCTCTTGATGTTTGTGAAAATTCTAACATTGAAACATCGATTAGAGGGTCAAATATGGTTCAAGGTGAATTAAATACTTCAAACCCAAGTGGTCCTTTGACACATCGAACCTATAATAAGGATTGTGATCGTGAAAATCTTGTTAAAATGTTTGTTGTTTGTGGTTTACCTTTTAGTTTTGGAGAACATCCGAGTTTTATTGCATATTTTTGTGATACATATAATCCTAGTTTTAAAGGTTTATCAAGAAGCATGGTAAAAAGAGATATTTTTGAATTTCAAGAAAACATTGTCAATATTTGCGTGCCTATTTTGATACAATAGATTGTAGAGTTGCTATTACCACTGATATGGGTCGTAGTCCTAATGGTTTTGATTATTTAATTGTTATTGCGCATTAGACTGATTATAATTGGAATTTACAAAAAAGAATTATTGGTTATAAAATTTGTCAAAAGAAAAAAACTGGAATGCATATTGCTACTACTGTGTTGGAAATTTTAGATTTTTCGGTCTTTGTGATAAAGTCAATAGTATTACTTTAGATAATGCTTCTGCTAATTTAAATGCTATCAATATGCTAGAACCTAGACTTTGTCCTATTAGTAAATATGCTTTTCATGTTAGATGTGTTGCGCATACATTAAATTTGGTTGTTAGTGACGGTGTGTAATTATTTGAAAATAGTTGTGATAAAGTTGATAATGCTTGTTTTTATAATTTTCATATGAATAGTAGTAGTAGAATTAATCAATTTAAAGAGCTTTGCAATGCATGTAAACTTCCGTTTAGAAAACTTCTGAAGCATGTAAAACTAGATGGAATTCCTTTTATGAAATGCTTGAAGTTGCTTATACATATAAAGAATTTATTACTATGCAATTTAATAGTCATAATGCTTATCCTGAATTTAAACTTAATGATAGTGATTGGGATGAAGTAAATGAACTTAGAATATTTTTGAAATCGTTTTATGATGCTACTAAATTTTTCTGGAATGTATTATCCTACTATTTCTGAAATTTTAATACATATATGTGAGATTTCATTATCTTTTCTGAATATAAAACAAATGAATTATTTACCATTGCTATTGAAGTTATGATTACAAAATTTAAGAAATATTTTTTTCCTATTCCTCAAATTTATTTAATTGCAATTCTTTTCAACCCCGAATATAAAGAATATGGTGCAAAAGCTTTAGTTGAATGCATTTATCAAAATTTAGATATTAAACCAGAAGAAAAACCTGATTTGGTAACATGTCAAAATAGTATAAAATTACTTGCTAAAGAAATCTATGCCTCAAGTAGGTGCCCATGGTAGAGTGAAACATAAACTTGGTCTTGACTCGTCTAATAAATGTGAATTTGTTAAATATCTTGAACAAGATTCAGATAATATTACAAACGATGAAGGTATACCACAATTATTGAACTGGTGGAGGGCTCGTGGAACTCAATTTCCAAAACTTAGTAGGATGGTGAAGGACGTGCTTGCAATTCAAGGATCATCAGTTGCTTCAGAGGTAGCTTTCAGCGTGGCAAGATTTCAAATTGGGGACCACTGATATTCGTTAGCGTAATAGACTTTTGGAGATATCGGTGTTGTTTAGAGATTGGATAAATGCTGAGCGAGAGAAATCAAGGACTTCTATAGTTGGATAGTCAATTTGAACTTTTCATAGATTCAAATTATTGGATGTGGTAGTGACGATGGCATGGAACTTCAAGATCGTCAATGAGCTTTACCAAGACCAAAAGTTGATTACGGTCAATCTATAGCTGAGTTAGAGAAAGGATTTACGGGACTATACAACTATTAGTATTACATTTGAGGCTTAGTTGAAACAGAACCCTTCCTAGAAGGTGGCTGTGTAAACTATGCACCCTACTAATAGTTGTAAATTGTAATTTGTAATACAAATTTAAATAAATTGGAATATTGGATTGATATTTTTTAATTTGTGACTTTGTGTTATTGTTTTATCCTTATTTTTATTTCATTTTTTAAAATTACAAACTTAAGTTATTTAAATTACAAGTTATAAATAAAACTTATAAGTTATAACATATTAATAAGTAATAACTTATAAACTTCAAACAATTCAAATCTTGAAAACTTAAGCTCAAAAATATTTTTTTTTGAAAAAAAAACTTTATTAAACTTAACTTTCATACTTCAAAAGATTCAAATATTTAAAACTAAGCTCAAAAACATTTTAAAAAAAAAAACTTTATTAAACTTAACTTGCAAACTTAATAAGTAAAACTTAAAAAAAAAAATCTTTAAAATAAATTTAAGTAAAACTACATTATAAATTTCAAAACTATTAATTTAAACTTAGAAAAAATAAAAAAACATTAATATTTTTGTATTTCAAAAAATTAAAATAACTAATTTTTTAAAATCATTTTTTGAAATAGCTAGATGTGTCGTTCCGTTTATCCCATCCCGTTCCATTCCGGTCCTTTCCGATTCCAACCCGATATATAGTGGGACGGGACGGAATCGTGTATTCGTACCGGTAATTCCGATCCGGTTCATCTAGGTATCGGTCAACAAATCGGTCAACCCATCTCGTTTCGGTCCGGTACCGGTTCATTCCGGTTCGGTGATTTCATTTTGGTCCAGCGCCCAGTCTTAGTGATGAGATGGAGTCTGGTAAATTGGAGGGGGAGTTTGGTAGATAGTAGGGGGAGTTTGGTAGCTAGGAGGGGGAGTATTTTGATAACTGGGAGGAGGGGGTATTTTGTTAACTGGTGGGAGATATATTTTGGTAATCAGCCTGTGCATAATAAGCCGGGTACGAATGCTTTGAAGGCCGAGAATGACCTTGGTATGAGAAGGATATCCTTGGGTCTTCTTCCCCTCATAAGAGATAGAAGACACATCTACTCTTTTCTTCTTCGACAAACTCGAGGATCCGGGAGAGGCAGCAACACGGGCAATCTTCCTGGTTCTTAATCCATCTTCGATAGTCTCACCTACTTTGACTATCTCAGGAAACGTTGCTCTCACAAACAACATAATTCTATCATAATATTTGGGCTCTTAAACCCGCACAAATACTTTAACAATTTCCTTCTCAAACATTGGAGGCCGAACTCTAGCTGTCTTCTTTCTCCATCTGTATGCAAATTCTCTGTAACTTTTATTTGGTTTCTGCTTCATTTTTCCAAGGAATAACGATCAGGAATGATTTCTATATTGTTGGTGAATCGTTCGATGAAGTCCTTAGCAAGAGCATTCCAGCTAGGTCACTGTCTTGTTTCATGAGATGTAAACCATTTCAGAGCCTCTCCGCTCAAACTCCAGCTAAAAAGCCGCATTAGTAAAGCTTCGTCTCTTCCAACTCTTACGAGCTGGTCACAATAGGCCCTCAGGTACATTAAGGGGTTCCTTATTCCTCCAAAAACATCAAACTTTGGCACCTGGAACCCTTTCGGGAGGTCCAAATTCGGATGAATGCATAAATCCTCATAAGTCAAATCGGCGACTTTAGGAATACACTGTAACTCTTTCATGGCCTTTCAGATCTCTTTCTTTATATCCAGCTTGGTGGCCTCTTCCTTTGACCTCCACTCTCTCTCTCGCTCCTCATAGTAGTTGAGCTCAGAACCATCGGCGTCGTGCTCATTGGGGACCGAGATTTGGAAAGTGGTTTTCTGAGGTAGGGGTGGAGCAATAGAGGAACTTTGGCCATTTTGAGTGGCTTGGTAGTTTTGAGGGAAATTCTGGGGGTTGGTATGTTGATTTTGGTGACAGAAAAAAGCTTGCAGGTGGTTAACATTTTGGTTTTGAGAGGGTAAACCAGTTTGGAGGTTGGCATTTTGGGGAGGAAGTGGCAATTAGAGGTTGGTATTTTGAGGAGGTGGTGGTATCTGATAAGAGACGAAGGCATAATGGGGATTTTGGGTGGTTAGGTCGATGATTGAGGGGTTATGAGCAGGACTGGAGGGTAGGTTTTGAGCCTGTTCCGCACTTGAAAGAGGAAAGTGAAGTGGAGGCCTTCCATCTGCTAGAGCATTGAAAGCAAAAGTTGGATTAGGCAAATCTTGCCTTCTCTGCATTTCGACCCTTATCTCAGTGATCTGTTGCATTAACTGCATGATTAATTTGTTCTGATCAGTGATGACGGGCTGAGCCATAACAACATCTATTAAGCCGATATCCTCAATGTTATCGCCCATTGTTGACTTGCCCTTTCGAGAACTTTGACTGGGAAAGGAATCTGTTGGACCTTTTGATCTTGTAAAATAAGGGTGTTCAGCTAGCTTATCAACACAGATCAGTTCTAACTATCTGTAGAGGAAAGCAACTTAAAGGCAAATAAGTTGGTTTTGATTCAGGACAAACAATGCAAAATATCTCATAGAGGGCATATAAACACATAAGAGTTCCTTCATTTGAGAACATGTTAACCCACGAATAACGGGGACTGATTTTTGAACAAACAGGAATTTGCTCGTTTTATTTCTGGGCTAGTGACTCAGAAATGTTAAATTTTGTTGAGCTAAGGTCTTCTTGTTGCATCTCTCGGCATTTGTTGATGTGAATTTAGTGTTTCCTTGTAGGGGCCGGGCTTTGAAAGGCTGCCTACTATATCCATAGGAGAATTCAGGCCCTACGTAGTTCGAATACAAAGGAAATTTTTATTTTCATTAATTCATTTCTAGTGATTATAAGGAAAGTAAAAAACAGACAATAAAGCTCCTAAAAGATAAAACGTGCCTCCATCGAAGCTATTCTTCGTCCGATTGTCGCATTAGTCATGGGGGGTAAACTCGTATTCTTCGAGGGTGGTTTTCTCATTCCCTTATTTCCACCGTCCCTGGAAAAAAGGCCTATAGACAATTTCCTCCCCAGGTTCTTTTTCAATAACTTCAGTGTCTTCAGGGACAGGGACTGCGTTATCCAAGAGAGGGTATTCTTCGCGTAACCTCTGAAGCCTTATGGTTATACTATCTTTGAAGGTATCGTCTCCCTTCCGTATAGCGGTTGTCTCTTCATTCACGATAGTGTGTCTTGTCATCTTAGCCGCCAACTCTTCGTCTAGTGTCGTATTTGCAGTTCGTGCGACCGTGGTGGCGATCACCACTTCTATTCTCCTTTCTCTGGTTTCTTGGATCTCCTGTGTGAGCCGCTGCAATTCCATCTTCAAATCCTCCTCAGTTAGCTCTATGCCGATACTCTTGCCTCTTTCCATTGTTGACACCCAATTTTGGCTCTCCACATGTAACTAAATTAATAATAATAATAGGATATATATGTTATGAATTATTTTTTTAGGAATGCGAAGAGATTTTTAATTACTTATTATATTTGATAAATTTATTTCGCAAATGTTATTTCTTATAAAAATTATATATATATATATTATTACTTACTTTCTCATTTTAAAAAAAATAAATGTTATTCTTAATAATTGAATCTATTTGTGTTCAAATATAATCTCTTTTGTCGCAATATATATTTTTCGTACATTTATTAAAATTAGAAAGCTTATTTAATTAATGAGTTGCTAATTTATATTAATTTAATTTTTAAGAGTGACTAATTTTATCAAACAAGCTAATCTTACAAAATATTTTTTTTATTTAATAAATTATGACTATTTAATAAAGAAGTAGTTATAATTTAAATGAATTTAATTTGAACAAATTTGGCAATCCAAGTCTTCTTAAACCGGCCAATCTATGTATGCCACGTAGGCGAGCACATGGATTGTGCTTCTTTAGCTTAAATGTTGACCTTACGATTAAATCTAATGGTCCTAGTTAGTTAAGCTTTTACCATTATTTAATATATATATATATATATATATATAACTTTTCTTTTAATTTCTGATTTATTTTAACCGTCCGATCAAACGATCGGACGGCCCCAATTAAATTCCAAGTTTTTCATCCTTTCCAAAATAGTACAACCCATCAGCCGTTGCAGATTTTTCTTTTCCCAGAAACACGCTTCTTCCCCACACCTACGACGCCCCAACGTCTTCTTCTTTTTTCAGAAAAAAGGGACGACGCCCCAATCTTTCTCCTCCTTCCTCAGGCGTCTGTCCGTTGCGCGCTCACCTTCCCCATGCCCCTTCGTCCTCTCTCATCAATCGCCCATCATCCTCTCCCAAATAAACCACCATGAACCACCGAAAAATAACAATATTCAGCGGTCTCCAACATCACCTCTTCCCCCATCCGCCGTCCATCAATCACAACCCCTTTTTCTATCAACTTTACATCTTTTTCGATTCTTTTTTACCCAAAGCAGGCCTAGAAGTCTCGACCATCATCATTGCTCCGCCTGAAAAATGGGGGACGCGAAGAACCATCGGATTTTGATTGGTTACACCCTTAATCTAATGGGGCTGAGGTTGGAAGTCTCCCCCAAAATTTGGCTATAAAAGGGAACCATTTGGTTCTCATAAAGGGAGGGGATGAACATTAAAAAAAAAAACAATCCAGAAACAGGGAGAAAAACAATCCATAAATCCGAGAATCAGCTGTTTGTTTGTCTCTTTTCTCTCTGCTTCTTGAGTTTGAGTTCGGGAAAGGAGTTCGAAGTTGGAATCTTTGACGCCAAAGCTTTAGTTTGCTGCTCCAAAGAAGTTAATCTCTTTTTCCTTTGTTTATAGCTACTTTAATTTCTGTTTTAATCTACGTTGATCCCATAGTACATTTTCTTTGATTCTGCGAGTATGTAGTTGTTGTAATTTGCTGATTTAAATTTCTTTGAAGTTCCCTGTTTATGCTTGGCTCCCCTGTAATTCTAATTTCTTCTTTTTCTTTTTTTAACATGTGAACATTAGTTCGGCGTAGTTACGTATTGTGGTTATGATCATAGCTTGCTAATGTTCCTGTTTTCTTGGTCTTCCTATCTTTATCATAAGTAGTTTTGAATTGGTTTACTTGTTCTTAGTATGGTTTTGCTTGTTATGAATCTATTAGATATGCGATAGTCATCAGTGTATCTTGGATGTTCGAATCAGTTTTTTAGTTGTTCGTGTCCTTGGGATCCTTATCAAATTGTTTTATTGAAATCGATTTGAAAAATGGTTTAATAAATTGTCCAATTTAAGTTTTTGTTACTTCTCTTTTCTCTATTTATTACCTCTTAAAATTAGGACGAGACCATCATTGATTTAATAGGATACACATATTTGTTTAAGTTAGTATTTATTTTGTCCCTTGATCTTATTAATCAATGCCTCAGCCTTTCCCCTTCTTACAGCATGCTAACCTTAAATAATTAATATAGTGGTTAATCTTTATTCCCTTCAAGTTACAGATTGCCTTGATTAGCTTTGAGTTTATACTGTTTTCTCTGAGTTAAATAAATGCTTTATGTAGTGTTTTCCTTAAACTTTGACCTATTTTTTTTGTGTGTGTGAATATTTCTACCTTTCCTTCATAGTATTATTAATCAGGTCGTTACTCGTAATGTTTTGAACGTCTGTAACTCCTCTCAAGTTCTATTTTACGTATAATTTTTTAGGACTATAACTTGGTTGAAACTATACCTAATATTTTTCCAGCTCTTTACCACACTTAATTTTATATCTTTGACGTCAATACCATAGTATGTTTCAGATTATTTTTTTATCAAAACCTTTCCTAAATAATCATTTTCTAAGTCTAAATGAGCCATTTCGAACTCTCAAGATCAGTTCTTCCTAATCTTCCACCCCCCCCCCTCCATGTTTGAAGATCTGGAAAATATAAGAGTATGGATAAATGTCTAGTCATTTTACATAGTTAACCGAAACGTAATCCTTCATTTAAGATATGTGAAAATTCTAGTTTATACATACCCTCCATTTGGGGGGGGGGGGTGATTTTATTATTCTACAAGAACTAATCCAAAGAGTTCTCGAGTGACTAGTTTTAATCTAGTAGTGTTGTGGATTGATTTTTTTTTTGTTTAGTGATCAGTTAAAGATGATCTCTCTTCAGTCCTTATTTTACGACTTTATAGTTAAGGTAGTACTTTACTATCCAAAATAATTTAATTGATTAGCTTTCTAGTGGCTCTTCCTTTAGTTGTATACCAAGATCATAAAATAATATAAGTGTTCACCTCCTCCCCCGACTCTTCTTGTGATTTTCTCTCTAGATTGATTAAAGTTTTTGGTATACTAATTACTTAAATGTCATCAAGGAATTGCGAGAATAGTATTATGTTGTTGTGGTTGTTGTTTTTAAGTATATTTACAGTATGCCTACGACTACATAATACTTATTTTACATGTCTTTGATGAACCTAAAATTCAGTCGCTAATTCTATGTCTTCTTTGTTTGTCACATGTACACTCGAGAGCGCGTTTGGAGTTAGTATATGACTCCATCTTTGTCTAATTCAAAGAAGCGACCAATATCCTACATTATTTGCTCGTGTATAGCAGCCCTCATCTCATTAATAGTGTCAACACTTTCCTTTTTTAGTTCAAAGCTTTACATTTTTTTTATATATACATATATGCGCGGTTACTTCGGCTAACGTTTTACATATTAGTATTTAACATTTATATTTTTTGATTGCTCCTATTTGTGTTTGGATTTGTACAACCCAGCTAGAATGAGAGTAAGGCGCAGTCCTCCATCTCACATTCCGCTAGATATTGGGTTTTAGTATGACCATTTGGCTTATGACGACGGTTTCCAAAGAAATTTTTCATCTATTATATCTTTTGTTTGTGAAGCTTAACCTTTAAGAAAAGTGAACTTGAAAACAACTTCCGTTTATCTCTTTAAAAGGAGAATGTATCCATTTAAGATTTGCTTCAATAAGAGTTAATAACGATTTTTTAGCAACTTAATGAATGCAGATTTTTGAGGTCCAAAGTGCAGATTTTAGTTTGGAAAATTCCAGATCTTAAGAGGTAAAAGTGCATGTTTTAGCTTGAAAATTCCAGATTTAGAGAGGTAAAAATAGCAGTTTTTTTTAGCGAGCAGATTTTTAGTACAAATATGTATTTTTGGAGCAAAAACGTTTTGTTATGGGAGTCTTTATGATGCAGCATTTTGGGATCAAAATGATGTATTTTAGTTCTAAATGGGTGCAGATTTTTTTAAAGTTAAAAACACCACGTTTTAGGGGCTTCAAAGTATAGTAATTCATCTATTAAAAATCACAACCTTGAAGACAAGAACACATATTTTCTTAGAACTTATAGATAAGATTGTTTTGGTTAAAATGTAGATTCATTTAGAGTAAAAACGCAACTCTTTGGAAGCCTTTAAATAGGTAGATTTAAGAGATAAAAAATGCAGTTTTTTTTTTTTTTCAAATGAAATACAAATACCATTTTTTTTAGAAAAACAAGTGTTATTTATGCTGAAAATTTGTCCTCCTTATTTACCTTTTTGAAATACTTAGGCATCGCTTTTAAAACATTTGGAGGTAAGGACCGAATGACCATGAGTTGGGATGGGTAACCAACAACAAGGCCTATTTTTTTATTCTTTACATCAACTTTTATGAAAATATATTTGTTAATATCACTTTTCAAATCAATATTGTTAAAACATTTTATTTCTTCACATGTTATTTCATGATTTTAGATAAGCCAACAAGTTCAAAATACAAGGTACATACATATATATGCATGCACATAAGAGGTATAAATTCTATATTTTATACTTAATTTTCTCTATACATGTTTTCTCTGTACATGACTTAGTATTTTGTTACCCTTTATATTATTTTTTCTCATATCTACTATCTCTTTTACGAAGTTACTTATTTATTTTTATAATTTATAAATCCCTACACTTTCATATACATATTATTTTACTACATATAATCTATTGTCAATTTTTCCCAACATGTAAATAAATAATGAATATTCATATGTTTTAAACAACCTATGTGTACATACCATACTTAAGATCACAAACATTTATATAATATTTTAATATTTTAACATCTAGTATCATTTGTTTTATTTTATTTTAGAAAACTCCATTCTATATATTTTTATTCAAATTACACATCACATATTACTACATATTTACACTCAACTACTATCTTATTTTTATGTCTTAATAAGACGACAGATTTTCGCAAATTCAACATCTATATATTTTTAGGATAATTTTATTATGATACACCTATCTATATATATTTTTACATATGAATATATCGTATATTTAAGTACATTTATTTATTTATTTTACAATACTACTATTAAATATATTTTATAAGACATATATATGTCGTACCTTGTATTGTACCCTTTTCTTAAACTAACTAATAACTTATTGTTTAATCATTAAAAGAAAATAAATAAACAAGTTTTTCTAATCATATTTTCTTAAATTGAGTTTAAGGACTATCTTTGGATAGGCTCTGAGGGGTGCTTAACACCTTCCCCTCGAGTAACCAAAACCTTTACTCAGAATCTCACTGATTTCACAAATCAAAACAGAGTTTACATTTACATATTTAAAAAATGATTTTCCTAATATTTTCCTTAAAATTTAGGTGGCGACTCTAAAACAAAATAATTTTTTTCCAAAATCAGAGCGTCAACCATATTATGTTGTGAACTGTTCCGGCTAAGTTCGAAATAGGGTGCGACATCCATCTTAGATGCAATTTTACCTTTCATGAGATTATTGAGTAATGTCTTAGGATTTGGTAGTAGGATTTTATTTCTGGCTAAGAAATTCAAGACTCATGGAATTTTGGTCGGACATTTTGGGGTAGTGACTTGTATTCAGTATTGTAGAGATTTTTCCGAATTTTTTTGAAAAGGAGTGGGCTAAAATATCATCATTCAAAACAACAATATCACATAAACAGTTAAAGCACACAAGCGGCTAACACGAGTCCTAAACAAGTAGGGGGGACCTTTTGTGCCAAGGGTAGACCTAGCGTATTTGAAAGATGTATGTGTAAAATTGAACTATTTTGTTACCCCAAAGCAAATTTCGCATTTATAAAACGATGTTCAAAAGGCGAAAATAAGCAGGGGGAGTAGGGAATAAATGAGAAACACAAAAGGAAAGGCCTACACAGGGGTAATTTGAAAAGAGTACTGAAACACAAGAAAGGTAAGCCCACGCAGGGGCAAATAACAACAAGTACACATAGAAAAACCCACACAGGGGCGAAGTTCACTAAGATGTCCCCGATGGCCCTGCTTCTGATCTGCTCCTCTTGTTTTGTGCCCTGAGATGCTGAAGCCTATATTGAATCATTAATAAGTATCCGTCGCTTCGACGGCCTTTCTCTTCCCAGTCTTCAAGACATTCCACTTTTGTTTTATCTCTAATCCATAAATTAAGCTCTCCTGAATCGCATCTCAAGCTTTCTAATTCTCGAGTTACACTTTTGAGGGCATATTTATCCTCCTCTTGCTTTCGAAGGAATTCATTGTACATTTCTTGAGCTTCCCTTTTTACCTCCCTTAATTCTATCAAAGCTTTAGACTCTTTGTCCTCCACACTGCGATAAGTGTCTGGGACTGGAAAGGAGATACCTTGCATATTATCTTTCAACCAAGTTTCACTATCCAAAAAATGGACGTGATGGCACTCGTCTTATCCCACCAAGACAAATTAGCCTAAAACTCAACTCTTACAATAAAATGTAGAAATTTTTATAATCAACTCAACAATACCCCAAAAATCTGGTTGTCACGTGTACAAGCCTCTAATATGTTATAAAAAAATTGAAGAAAAATACAAGTTCAATGACATTGTTTCTAGAATAGAACAAGATCATAATTAAGGAGAAAGAAAGTCTGCTGAAATGAAAAGCAACTACCTCATAAACCTCCACAAGAAGCCTCAGACAAGGAGAAGAGAAAATATCACAAAAGTCCAGGCTAGTAACCTACAAAAAAAATGTAGTAGCAAAGGGTGAATACCAAACCACTCGGTACTCAACAAGTAAACTTCTAAACACAAGCTAAGGGGATAGAATACGGGTACTCCTTACACACCAACCGAACCTCCATAACTACAACCTGCATAAAATCAGCCCAACCTAACAGTTCACAGTTACATAGCACCCAGCTCAACAACAATCACTTTAACAAATTACATATCCTCAACAACAAACTCAATATTCATCAATCACAACTTCCACAAAAAGGCACTCACAAATATCAGCAACACACAAGATTAAGTTCATCAAATAGAGGTAATCAAATATCAAGTACTTTTCAACCACAAATAAAACACATAATCATCAAGAACAGTCAATTACATGTCAATGCATGTGCACGATATGATATCAATAAAAGGGATATGCCTCTCAATCAAATATCAATATGATATGTAATCACCTCAGCTATCACAAGTATACAGGTTCAATAAAGAACACAATCACATATAACAAATCAAGTTAGTTAATCACATTGCCTTTTATTATTCCTTTTTCATCATTAGAATTAATCAATGTGGACAATCCAACCCATCACCAAATCTCATTACCCCCAAACACCTATTACAAGGATATACACGAATTCCATACACTTAACAAGGGTTTAGAAATCCACTTGCCTCAATCAATCAAGAATTCACCCTATGACTTGAGTCTTCCCCTTCCGTTGGGCTTCCAAATCAATGCAATCTATTCAAAGAAATCACCACAATAAGATTTTGAAAGTAACAACACTTACATTACTATGTGTTTAGCCTTGACTTAAAAACTCACCCAACTCTATAACAAGTTTCTAAATCGTGATGCCAACTAATAGGTCAAATCTCATATTTCCTAAATTTCAAGGCTAGGGTCAAGTTCCAATATCTCTAAATATCATGTATATAATGATATTCATATGATGCAATACACCTACTTATTTAATTATATGCCTTAATATATCAAAGCTTGAATCATAATATGATAGTAAAATAAGGATTAATAAATATGAAAACCACTGGTTACGAAACCAGTGGTGGAACCGTATAAGCCAAGGAGCCAACTCCTCGCATGTAACCTCCCTACGAATCAGACCCCAATTTCAAAAATATGTAGCCAACAATCAGTCAAATCTCATTCTTATTAGCCTTCAATGAATAACCTTAACCTTCCACTTCAAATCTAATATAATATTGTTATATAAATATATATGCCGCAATTAATGAAAACATATGCAGAGCAATTAATGAAAGCATATGCATATGAGAAATTGAAAATTTTGGTTGAATTTTCCTTACGTGAAATAGTTCCTCCATCTTTGGTCCGTGTTCAGCCACACGCACGCAGGTTAGTTTTCTATTCCACTTTATTTTATTTTTTGAATAAATCAGGTTCTAAAAGTGACAAATCCTAATAACTTGTTTTAATATATGGGTAAAAATAAATTATAATTTGATCCATTAATCACCAATTAAATTAAAAGGCATTATTTAATAAATACTTGCCAATTAAGTAACTATAATTATTGAATAGTTCAAATTTTCAAACCAACTTCACCAACTAATCATAAATGACTCGGGACAACTATCGATAGGGGTAAAATAGTAATTTTGTATAAATTTCTAAAAATGACTTTACGGGTCATTACACCAAGCCTTGTAAGTTTCATCATACCCGGTGTTGAACTGATCCATGACAATGGTGTCTTTGTTCATTCGGAGTGCCTTTTTCCATTCCTTCAGCATCTCTGAAGCTTTAAGCACTCTAACGTCCCCGATGTCAAACACATAAATACGATAGTATGCATTTGGAGGCATAGTTTGTCTTCTCCCAAACTGCCTTAGGACCCGAATGGGTGCATACGGGCGAATACCCCAAATACCTGGTAGAGAAAGCACGAGTTGTTTGTAGCCCCGTACTGTGACATCTTTTGAGATGAACTGATTGAACATTCACTGAATATCTTCTTCTCTCAGCTCGGAGAAAATTTGAGCCCATCTTCTTCTAGTTTTCCTATTTTCTAAATTTGTCCAAAACAGTATATCATTCAAATCCTTAAGAGCATTATTATCATCGAGGGTGTGTAATTGTTGAGTCCCGTGTCCCTTCCCGTGTCCCTTCGCTAAGTGGCTCATTATCCACCATTGGAGGAGAAAATTACAGCCCTGAAAGTAGCGATGTGCTTCTTTACATCTTCCCAAAGCACGGTACATGTCGGATAGGATGACATGCGCGATGGGATAATACTTCACTTGCCCTTGGTTCAGATGTCCGTGGAAGAGAGTGTGTGCAAGCATTATTACCCGGGTGTTGATGCTGAGGCTCGTGCCTTGGGGAGAAACCATAGTACCTAATAGCGCGATAGTGAATGCCAAAAATCTGATCCCGTCCCATTCTCTGAAGGTAACCCTGAACTCTTGGTTGTAATTCACATAAAAGTTTGCATGCCCGAATCTAACATAGAGATCCATAAAAGAAACGTAGAACCTTCGGCCTAGAATGTGTAATCCTTTCTTAATCTGAACCAATTGATAATATCCTCGAGTGTAGGCTTGTTAGGGATTAAGACATTTTCCTATTTTCTCACAGCCATGGTAAGTCACGTAATTATCTTTTTTCCTAATGCAATCTATTTTCCGTTTGGCAGAATCGAATGCCATGAATGTCACAATTCAATATATACGATAAATAAAACAAGTAGACAGTAAAAACCATTCAAGTTCCCAGCAGAGTCGTCATTCTGTTTTATTAAGAAAATATATTTATATTGGTTTTAAGAGTCGCCACTTAATTTTTAAAGGGAAATTAAGAAAATTGATTTTTTCAAAAGATTAAAATAGAAATCTATTGAAAATATTTAAAGGGGATTCAGGGTTCATAATAGCATTTTGGGAAGGGTTTGGAAGCACCCAAAATGCCCTCTAATATGCGGTTATCCGGTAATTAACTATTTGGTTGATTTTCATTTGACTTAATTTGAAATGAACAATTTTATAGTTAAGACCATTTTAAGGGAGAAAAAAAAGGAAAAATATTGAAATATTATCTAAGTGAAGTATTTTTGTAAAATTATGTATTTATTTTTTTATTTTTAATTCAAGTAAAAGACGAATGATTTAGTTAAGTGATTAAAATCAAAATGGGTATCTTTTGGGGATTTGAATTTTTTTAAAACCTTAAGATGAATAGCATATGATAACAAGTAAACAAACACGGTAAAATAAGAGAGAGAGACTTGGGCCCAAATCTAGCTTTCCTATTCGGCTGGGCCAGCATTTGGGCTCATTTGAGTCACCTGCACCTGTCCTAAACTTACATAAAAGAAATATATTTTTATTCTTTCACCTGTCCTAAACTTCTAACAGAAATAACAATAATGACTAAATGAGCTTAGGCCCAACAAATAACAAAATACAATCTTTTTTATAAAGATTAGGCCTTAGGCCCAAACTTTTTATGAAGATTAGGCCTTTGGCCCAATCTTTTCAATCTTCCAATCTGTCGCATATTCTTTTAACTCCGAGACCTGTTCGTCGATTTTTACGATTGACTGACTCAAATAAACTAAAATTGGTCCTCCGTGGCCCAAGGGAAATGCAAGGATAAATTCCGTGGGGACTTGAGCAGATTTCACATGTAAAACAAATAAATGACGGAATTAGAATTTAAAGGAGAAAATAAAGCGATAGAAAATGTTAGCCCATACTTATCTTCATTTGTAAAATAACCATTTCAAAGAAAAGGATGAAGACTTGGTATTTCAGATCATAACTAATGGACAATAAAGGAGAATGAACCACAATATGAACTAGAAGCAAACTTTAGAGACAACCCAATTTTCGAGGAACAAGTGATGAAAGAAACTAATAGACTAAATTCAGACCTTTAAATTAAACCCCAACTATAACCGTTACATGCCACTCCAAAGGGAAACCAGGCAAACTTCATGAAATCAAAGCCAAGTAGGGACAAAGATCACATGTCATACTCTCAAATAATGAATGAAGTTCAAAATAACCCAATTTACAATTTTTTCAATGATGAAGAGATAAACCAGTGATGAAAACATATGGTGTAGATTAAGTAGGAAGTGACAAACTTTTATTTGAGACCTTAAACAATCAGCTGAAGCAGCAAACTGAAACCTCTGCCTAAATCAAGTCTCACACGATCATTTCTTGCCACAAAGAATTCAATCAGCATAAAAATGACATTACCACAATATGAAAATCTGACAATACATTAATTACAAGAAGCTACGGTCTTGCTCTTTTGACGTAGTGAGCAGTTAAGGGGACGAGGGATTATATACGATGAATTATCTAATTAATTAACAAACTTCTTAATTTTACGACATTAATTAATTTAACTAAAACATAATTAAATTAGATGCAAATTAATTAACTCGAAATTATAACTATAACTTACACCAAACTAAATTAATAAAATATTTAACTTGAAATGTGAAATCTTTGGGGATGATTATTAAATATTTATAAAAAAAATACTAATAATATATATAATTATATAAAGCAAATTTATTAGTCAAAAGTTATAAAATTTACAAGGCTATTTTAAAACATGAAAATTGTAACTATAACTTAAACTAAAGTGAATTAATAAAAGACTTAACTAAAATGTAACATCTTTGGAGATGATTTTATAAAATATACTAATTAGGTAAAAACATATTTATTATCTAAAATGTTGTAGAAATGACTAAAAATCATCAAACCTATAAAATATTTCGCATTTTTATAAAACTAATTATTTCAAATCGTTTGAAATTAAGAAGTTTGAAAATTAATTTTTATCGTGCAGGGTCAAAATTGGGTGTGAACAAGTATCACTTAAAATGTTGTAATTTTTCATGAAAAAATATGTCTATTAAAATATAACTATTTGTATAGACATGAAAATTGGTGAATAGTCATCTGTCATGTTTTGTAAAAGAAGCATTTAGACTATATTGTCTTTATTGGACCTGATGAAACTATGTTAATGGGTAGTTCTATAACAATTAAATTGAAAGTTATGGAAAGGTCCTTCTGAAAAGGACATTTGACAGGGTGCTGACTCTAAACAATGTTTGTATCACACAAAATTGTAAGAAGTAGGAACAAAATATTTGTGAGAAAAAGCTACCTCACGGAGAGCTATTCAAACTCAATATTTTTATTTGTTCTTACTTACTTGAGTCAAACTGTTTGTGACATGAACACTTGGGACATGTCAACTATAAAACATTGTAAGAAATACTGATCAACTTAGAAGTTTTGTCTAACTTTGAGTGCAATAAATAAAAATGTCAAGTATGTGTTGAATCTAAGTATGCTAAGCATTCTTATAAATATGTTGAAAGGAATTCTATTCCCTTACACTCTGTTTGGATTATTGTTACCCATTGTATTCTATCTTTACTATACATACAATGTTTGTTTTGATTGTTACTTAAAATGTACTGTATTGTATTGTTAAATTTCGTTGTTACGTAACAATGAAAACTCCTATTTTATGGAACAACCGATTTGATGTGTTTCCATTGTTACTTAATTTCTTTTTCCAATTATATCTTTATATAATATTTCAAAATACTATTTTACCCTTTACCTTATATTATTTAATTATAGTCGAACTCCTACCCTAGAATAATTAAGGATAGTTTAGTAAATTTATAAATTACAATACAGTACTATACAATCAAACTAAACAATTAAAATGTTATTAAATAACAACAAACAATACAATCTAGCCAAACATTATATCTACCATACAATACAGTACAATAGAGTACAATACAATACAATACATTATGAAACAATGGGTAACAATGATCCAAACAAAGTGTTAGAGTTGATTTACACTAATATTTTTTTATATGAAGTCAATACCATCTCATAACTTTTATTGACAATTGCATTTGATACGGTTATGTCTATTTGCTGAAAGGTAAGGATGAAACAATAGAAACATCTAGTCAATATAAAATTGAAGTTGAAATCAGTTGGGAAAAAAATAAGAAGTGATAGGGATGGAGAATATAAATCTCCTTTTGCAGAAATATGTTTGGAAAGTGGAATTATCCATCAAACTGCTGCCCTATTCACCTCAATCTAATGGAATTGCAGAATGAAAAAAAATCGAACTTTGAAGAAAATGATGGCTACATTACTTATAAGTTCAGGTTTACCACAAAACTTGTGTGGAGAAACTATCCTTACAGCAAAAGGGAACAACAAAAAGTTGTCTTTTCAGAAAGAAAGCAATAATTTTTTTTTGTTTTTTCAGGACATAATCTATTCCATATGACAAATAGAAAGGAAGGAAATCCAACTAGAAATATTTCGAAGTGTGGGGTGTCTAGCCAAAGTTCAAGTTCCTATTCCTAAAAGGATTAAAATAGGACCTAAGACTGTGGACTGTAAAATTAGACTTGAGTAGTCTAGTGAAGGGTCTAAAAAACCTTGGAAAGAACAAATGGAGAATGTACTTAATAAAGATATTCAGGTAGTAAATGTCAAAGGACATCTACTTTCTTCGGATCTGAATTTGTAACATTTCCTATGTCTTATGTGGACTCATCCTTTTTGGAAAGATGGTGTCAATAGTGAGATGTAATCAATTTTGAGCAATCCTATTGGAAGTTGGTTGATCTTCCTCCAGGAAATAAACCTTTGGGTTTAAAGTGAATTTTCAGAAGGAAAATGAAAGTCGATGGAACTGTTGACAAATATAAAGCAAGACTTTGTGTCAAAGACTTTAGACAAAAAAAGGTCTTGATCTTGTTGACACATATTCGTCAGTAACTAGAATTACATTCATTCGAATGTTAATATTATTAGTTACAGTATATGACCTCCAAATTCATCAAATGAATGTGAAAACAACTTTCTTAAATGGAGAATTGGAGGAAGAAATTTACATGAAACAACCCGAGGGTTTTGTGGTTCCTAATAATGAAAAGAAAGTGTGTGAACTTGTTAAGTCACTTTATGGACTAAAACAAGCACCCAAACAATGACATAAAAATTTTGACCAAACTATGTTGGAAAATGGATTTAAGAATGAAGGAAGTGATAAATGTGTTTACATTAAAATCACAAGGTCATTGCTTGTTTGTATATTGGTGATATGTTGATCATCAGTAAAGACACTAATGATATAAATGCTACTAAACATATGTTAGAAAGCAACTTTGATATGAAAGATCTTGGAGTTGCTGATGTGATCTTGGGTATAAGAATTCTTAGAACTCCATAATGTTTAGCATTGTCACGGTCTCATTACATTGAAAAGGTACTTGACTAGTTCAAATACTTAAATTTTAATATTGTCAAGACTCCAATAATGTGAGCTTTGCACTTCAAAAGAATGAAGGTGAAAGTGACTTACAATTGGATTATGCTAGAGTATTGGGAAGTATGATGTATATCACGAAGTGTGTGCGATCAGATATAACATGTGATATTAATGAACTGAGTAGGTTCACGAGTGATCCTAATCGAATTCATTGGATGACAATGAAAAGAGTTTTGGGGTATGTAAAACTTACTCAAAACTATGTGTTGCATTATACCAATAGTCAGTAGTATTGAAAGGATATAGTGATGCAAATTGGAACACTGGGATCAAATGAAGTAAAATCCACGAGTGGATATGTATTTACTCTTGGTGGAGGAGCAGTCTCTTGGAAATCTTCCAAAAAGACATGTATCGCTAGCTCTACAATGATCTCTGAGCTAGGTGCTCTAGATAAGGTCGGTGAATAAGTTGAAAGACTCCGAAATTTTTTGATAGATATTCTTTTTTGGCCCAAACCTTTGGCATCAGTATGCATAAACTTTGATAGTCAAGATGCAATATGTAGGACGTGGAGCATGATGTATAACGGAAAGTCTCATCATATAACACATAAATATAATACCGTTATAAACTACTCTCTAGTAGAATTATCACAAATGACTCTGTAAAGTCAAAGGATAATGTGTCGGATCCACTTACAAAAATGCCTAACTAGAGAGAAAGTTGAAAGATCATCTAACGGAATGAGTTTATGGCTTAGGACAAGTCATCATGGCGGTAACTCTACCTAGCAAACTGGAGATCCCAAGAGCTAGGTTCATGGAGAAAAACAAAATTGTGACTGACGGTTCGACATTGTCAACCAACTCAATCCATTCTCATGATGAAGGCAATGCTCATGAACAAGGATACAACATTAAGGCTTGTTAATGAGTTAATAAAGCTTAAAGTTTTTAATGATTTGCTAAGTTTTGACCAAATAGTGTATCTACGCGATAACACAATTAGAAATCACCTATGTGAGTGTGAAGTGTAAGCTGCTTCAAAGAGGATGATTGTCAAAAACCCATCTCTCTATACACTCATGAAATCAAGTGTGTTCATGGATGAAATGAATACAACTGTAAGAACCATAAACGGTAAAGGGTTGATTGTGTGACATATAGTTGTCTAGGTATACACCAAAGCTTGATGGTTCAAAGATATCAAATCTATCGATTGACCGAGTATATCTGACATATGTTCACTATGGAAAGTTCAAAGGAAAACCTACTTATCCAGATGCAATTAATTTTTTCTTGTAAAGTACACAAACTTGTCTGTTTCTTTTTCTTGGAGTCATTCCTCATTCTTGCGAGGGATTGAGTTTTAAAAGGTGTGAATGAAAAATGAAGAGTTGCGACTTTTATGAAGAGTTATGACTTTTTACGAAGAGTTTCAACTTTTATAAAGAGTTGTGACTTTTATGAAAAGTTGTGTCTTTTATGAAAATTTGTGATTATATGAAAGGTTGTGACCTTTCTAAAAGATTGTGACTTTTCCAAAGGGTTGTGACAATTTTGGTACCCTTTGTTTTCTATAAATTGAGGGATTTTCTCTCATTTTAAGAGAATGAATTTTCTTGACTTCTTCTACTACTACTAAATCTAGTATTCAAAGTGTACTTTACTGCCGTTGAGTGGTTCGCTGACACTGTAGTTTTAGGTACCGATACACCGGTGAGTAAGATCGTTCTATCCTGGGAGGATATATTCCATTAACCTTGGATACTTGAGGGGAATAATTTCCTTAAGGGGACACTGTGCATTCAGTGGGCTCGATTTTCTTTTTTTGAGAAAAATATTGTGTATATTGTTTCTAATCTGTTTCTGATTCTATTTTCTCTACTAGTTTTAATTTTCTAGTTATGAAAATACTCTTTAAACTTTGTTGTTTCTTACCAAGTTCTTCAAAGTTTTGTTCTAAGTATCTTAGAAATACAAGATGAACAACAATAATTACTTGCGATTACATACTTTTAAATACACACAATTTTATAAAAATCTACTAGTCAACAATAGTAGCTAGTTAAATATACTTTAATAATCTTTTCACATGATACAAATAATTCTTTTACGTTGAGTCTAAGTCTTTTCTTACAAATTTTGAAATGATGAAATAAATGTATTTAAATATCTCGACGCGTCAAATATATGTATTTGAAATCTAAAATCTGGCACTACAGGAAAACTGTGAATTACATGGAGATTTTCCTAGGGATTAGTATAAAAATTTGCAGGAAAATAAGTTTCCTACGAATTTTCATACTAATCCCAAGAAAATCCCCATGTAATTCACACTTTTCTTATAGTGTGGTAAGATTTGTAATGTCGCAAACCAGCTTGAATCCTATCGGATCACTACATGACAGGTTGCAAGTTAGTGATGAATCATTGCTGGGCCAAAATACAAGACAAAATCACCTTCATTTGTTGAGAGAAATTAAAAGATATCATCTACTTTTCATGACTTAAGTTTTAAAAGAGTTTTTTTTTTCTAATTTAAATGAGTTTGCACGAGTCCTTCATAGGGGGAACGCAGTTGTATCTACTTTTGAAGAAAAATGTGTTGTCTTTAACCATAAAATGAAGAACATCTTGAATCTTTGGAAAGAGATTTGTGGCAAACTTTCCGAAACTTCCCCAGACTCTATTCAAAGTAGGCTAAGGAGCATCATGAGTCATTCAAAGTAGAAAAAATGCAAGAAGACTAAATATAAGTGCAGTATTGAAAGCCTATAAACACAAGTGGTAGGGTGGTGAAACCAAGTTATCATCAAAACATCGAGAGGAGCTCACATTTAAAACTTGAGAGTATTTAGAAGAGACTTGAGTTGATCAAAATTGAAAGACTCCATTTCCAATTATTAAAACTTCTTCAAAGCTCAACTTTAAAATTTGATGTGCTGCAAACGTGAATTGTAAAAGACTTGAAACATTGAGAAGAACTCATATCTAAAAAAATTGGGGTTGTTCAGAAGAGATTTACATTGGTTTGGATTGAAAAAAAATCGTATATGAATATATATACATCTATGATATATAGTTATACATCATATAACTATTCTACACTATTTATACAATATTCATAATTTATTCATCTAGGACCGTTAAAAACAAGAATTGTTTTTCTAGTCAAAATTAGATATATATATATATATATCTCCATCATATATAAGTTTCGACGAGAAAGAAATACTTTCTAGATTGATTAGAGTGAATTTTACAAGTCACTCAAATCGTCTCCTATATTTTATTTGGAGCTGCGCGCACTATTGCCGAAAATTTTAACTAAGGGTATTCAGGAATAACAACACACACAAAATGATTTATCCAATTTTTGAAAGGATAAAACATATTCCTATTTCTCAATTTATATAACTTACTTTCATTTTTAGTCTGTGTCATATTTCTATACTCCCTCTTTCCTTACTTATTTGTCCACTTTTGAATTGACATACCTATTAAGAAAACAATAATTGACATAGTGAGTTTATCATTTTATCCCTATTAATTATGAAGTGGATGAATTAAAAACTTAAAATTTTCAAAAAGTTCTACCTTTTTTAATGTAATTAATTGAGGATATAATAGGTAAAAAAAAATTATCCTTTCTTAATTTGTCAAAATGGACAAGTAATTAGAGACAACTAAAAAAAGAAAAGTGGACAAGTAAATAGGGACAGAGGGAATATTAAATAACAATTTAACTTTACAATTCTTATTTTATTAAATGATTTATAGCCACGCGAATATCTATCATTTATTTTAAATCATAAATTTCAAAAGTCTATCTTTCTTTCTTAAACTCCGTGTCATTTATTTTAAATCATAAATTTCAAAAGCCTATCTTTCTTTCTTAGACTCCGTGTCAAATCAAACTAATTTATATAAAATGAGACGAAAAGAGTAGAAAAGACAAAAGAAATTTGTGGTATAGAAGTATAATCTACACATTGACATAGACGTCAAACAAGTGAGTCGAATCGGAGTTGAGCACGACAGAGCGGGCAAGTAGACCGAGTTGTGAGCCACTTATCCACACATTCCGAATGAAAACAATGGTGACAAACCGGCAAAAGTTTCAGTTTATCGCCATTTTGAAAAACACCTAGACATATACAACACTCTGCTTCACCAATGTTAGTTTCGGATAAGGTGATCGGCAATTTACTGATGCAAGTTGTTGGGTCCAGACCTCGATGAGAAGGTAGTGACTGCGGCGCGTGAGAGGGCCGGCCTTGACAATGGCATATACAACGAGCGTAGAGGATAAGAATGGTAAGTAAGAGAATAACGATAATGAGAAAGAGGATGAAGAAAAAAGCATAGCCATGGATTTCGTAGTTTCCGTCTTCGAACTCATCATAGTGCCATTGGAATGGTTGGGAAGCCATTAGGGAATTTGAATGATATATTATTTTGAGTTTTGTGAAGGCAGGAACATGGAATATAATCTCATTCCACAATGAGAGAACTAAATCATCGACTTTGGTTTGGTTAATTTTTTCTGCATACTAATTCTTTTTTATACTATCTTATTACTTTACCACTACACATAAGCTACCAGAAGCACACGCCTCTCTACGTTGATGTGTCTGCTTCTAGATGAGAATATTTATGAATTTTTTGTATTTTTTTAGTTTCTTTTTTTTCTTAAGTTTGTTATATATTTGAATATTGCGTAAATATATTATTAATTCTAATAATTAATAGTTTAAAATATTTAAAGGACATAAAAATTTGGTTGAATATTAAAATTCTATCTGTGCAACATAAATTTATAAAGATAAAGTAATATATATTATTTAAAAATGACGTATTATAAAATACAATAACTAACTTTAAATATTTAAAAACATAAAAATTCCGTTGACTCTCGAAATTTTATCTAGTGCCACATAATTTAGGACAAAGGAAATAACATATATTACTTGAAAATAACGTAAAAGATATTATAAATCACAAATAATTAATTACTTAAAATATTTAAAGACATATAAATAAATTAGGACAAAAGGAATATATATTTTTTACAAATTTGATAAAAAAAACTATAAATCATAATTAACGATATAACATATTGAACGACTTTCTAAATTTCCTCTATATCATATAAATTAAAAAAATATATATATTAGACTTGTGCTGACACGAATTGTGTATCTAGTATGGAAGATGAGAGCCGACTCTTTTATGTTTGGAAAGTCATTATTCTAAACACAATATAGATAAAAAGTGGAATAGAATCTTAAAAATAGAATTATATACTTATTATATGGAACATAAACGGGAAAATTGTCTTCTTCTTCTTCTTCTTCTTCTTCTCTTTTCTGTTTTCCTTTTTTTTGTTTATTGATGCCCATTTGAAGATTGAACAGTCTACGTCACGTATGATGGGGGCAAATACACCTTTTCTGTATTTCTATTAATAAAATGGAAAATAATAAAAAGAATGTCTTTAAAATATGTGAAACGGAATAAGATTATATTTTGTTAATAATTTGGTTTAAAAGTATCTCGTTAATAGTTTAATTCTAAATGTCTTTGTATTTACTTAATGGATAAAAATACTTTTTTATATTTTACTTCAATTTAGAAAAGATTAAGAAATACAAATATGTATTTTTATAAGAATATTCATTTATCGTTATCCAAATGAAACTAAAATTATGACTTACTACGATCTTTTATATATATATATATATATATATATATATATATATATATATATATATATATATATATATATATATATTATGAATTAAAAAGATATTCATAGTTACTTAATAGTTTACATCAATTGATTAAATGAAATTAAGAAGAAAAAAATAATGACTTTCTATTTACTCATTAGTTAAAGTGATTTTTAAAAAGGAATATGAATAGGTTTCTTTAAAAGTAATATTTTTATTAGAAATAAAATGTGTTTTAAAAAAATAATATATATTTATTAGGGTTCATGTTTGATCTATTAAGTAACAATAGAGATATCTTGGACCAAATATTTGATGATAAATCTATTTTTGGATCAAATTATTGACTTCAAGGATATTTTTAGAGTAAACTATTAACTAAACATATTTTTATATAATTTTGGATAGTTTAAGATTATTTTTAATATTTTTCTCTTGATAAAGTGATGTTCGACTAGATAGAAGAATTTATTTTGACACATTTAAAGTATCATAAGAATTTATGATATTAGCATGTTACAAATTATAATAATAAGAATAGAATAAAAATCTCATGTCGTACGATTATTTGTTTAATATAAGAAAGTTTATTCTTTCTACCTATATATTACTATTACGAAAAGGAATGGTGTCATAAAATGGAAAAGAGGCAATACGAAGTTCCTATTTTGATTATACATTTTGAATTTAAAATTTAAAAATTTAAATTTTTGAAATTATATTTTAACATATACATTCGACCATATTTTTGAATGTCATCATAATGTATTTGTTTTAGTAATTTAATTTTGACTATCTTTTTTTTTTTCATTTTTATATTTATTTTGGAAATCTCTTTTTATTATTTTTATATTTATGATTTTTTTCTATTGTTATAGTTGTATATATTTTGTTTCTTACTCATAGATCAAGTAAACTTTATAATAATTGTTTATCAGATTGACATATTTTTTTAAAATATTAATTAATGAAAGGAAATTTGTTTTTACTTTTCTCAAATATTTCAGTATGGGTAAAGTATTAATATGATGTTGAAGATATTTTTTGAATAATTGAAGTCATTATTCTTTATTATTTGTAAATATTAGAGAAGCCTACATACTAATCAAGAGTGACAACCAATAAAGAAGAACAGAAATAATCCAGCGACATAAGCCGAAGAAATTTTATTTTATCGAATCATAAGAATTCATTTTTCAAAGATCTTTTCTTTTTCATTGGGAACACATGGCTACACCTACTTATTGTACTGTACTTTGCCAATGAATTTAAAAATATTGAATCATAATTTAACATGATAATATATAATATTTTTAAAAATAAAAAATTAATGTATTGAATAAAAAATTTTAATAGTAGTTTATATTTTACCATGAGCGCCCCTAACCAGGCTTCTAGGCTGGCAAACTTTGAAAGATTAGGAGCACATGATAATTTACGCAAATCTGACATTAGAATAACAAAGAAAAGTGAAAAGTTTTATAAGACATAACACAAGTTTCACGTGCTATACTGATCTTTGTAGCTTAATGTGACGTAGCTTGAAAAACAAAGTAGTACACGTCTACATGCCTAAAGAGGATAATATGTGCCATGATTTCGGATCGTGAAAAATATGAGATCAAAACCAATAATCCCTCTATATAATGGTCGAATAAACCTCAATGAGGACGTTGGGTTCTTGAGGCTGTTGTATATCACACCCTAGTGAAGGGAGGCTCAAGCGAGACTAATAAGCTTTTAGGTTTACAAAATTTCTAAAGATGAGATGCACATGAGATTTTAGGTAAATTTCATATCGAAATTGAATAGCTTTATAAGGCATATCAACCTTCATATGGTATACATGCTTTCAGAGTTCAATGGTATAATTTAAAATACAAATTTTCAAACATAGTTTCATAATCATTTGTTCTGAATGCTACATGTAAAACATAAGTCAGATAATAAAACGAAAAAATTCATAATATAGAAGATCATAACATTCAGAAAACCCCATGCTTTGAAAAAAGCTTATATAATTTGAAAAAGAAATTTGATTGATCAAATAAAAATCTATTTCAACCGTATTGTCCTTAGGCACAATCATACATGACATAGAAATTACAATTGAAAAAGATTGATATGTAATTAGCCAGAACAATGGATACTGTAGCAAAAATGAAAAGAAGGGAAAATAACTACCTTAGAATTACATGAGTGGACAAATTAGATCCACTATTAAAAACGGAGGCCGACAAATTAGATCCACTATTAAAAATAGTCAATGAAAAATTTATATCATAAAATATAATTTCTTCATCTAATTTTCATCGGATCAATTCACTATAAAACTTATGGTGAAAAAATAATTTCTCACTAAAATATTAAGAAGCCTCTGAATTTTTTCATGTGAAAATAATCACTTTTCAAGATTAGGAGCATACGACACTTTAGGAGGATCCTACATCAAAATAAAAAAGCAAAATGGAGAGTTTTATAAGAACTAATTAACATAAGTTTACGTGATGTACTCACCTTTGGAATAAATGACTTTTCATGTTCCCTCAAATTAGTTCCCCCATATTTTCCAATTTTTTATTTATTCTTATTTCTCATTCATACATTGCTATATATATATATATATATATATATATATATATATATATATATATATACACTTCATTTGATGGTGTATATAAGATTCATCTATATAAATATCATATACACACTTCATTTTATGGTGTATATAAGATTCATCTATATAAATAAAAATCATTCACATTTAGAAAGTTGTATGCTTCGAAAAAAAGATCAAAATAAAAATCTACTTCAATTAATAAATATGTTTTTAGTCATGGCCATGCATAACATAAAAATTACAATCGAAAAGGATAGATAATTAGCTAGAACAGTTGATGCTGTAGCGAAAATGAAAAAGAGGGAAAATCGACTACATTAATATTTCCTTCAGGATACATTAGATCCAATACTAAAAATAATGGCTTTCTTTATTATAAATTAATGAAAAATTTACATTATAAAATATGATTATTTTATTCATTTTTTGTCGAATCAGTTCATTAAAAAAATACATGATAAGAAATTAATTTTCATTAAAATATCGAGAAACTTCTAAATTTTTCCATTTGAAAATACCAGTATTTTCTTTTCTAATTGGTACTTTAATCAAAATATCTATGAATAACAAATAAACATGAAAGAGAAAATAATAACTATTTAGTAGTGATCAAAAGCAAACAATATGTACGGTGAATTTATATTGTGACATATTTCTTTTCTTTTTTTTTTAAAAAAAAAGGGAGTAGGGAAGGAAAAATGAGGGAGGAGATTACAAAATATGAATTTCTTCATCGACGAGTTGAAAGTTCAAATAATCAACCAACTAAGTTACTAAAATTAATCTGAATTTATATCGTGACATATTAGTTGCTTTAAGTTCAATACTTATCCTGATCGAATAGGCCTTTTTCTTTTTCAGATAAAGCTTAGAAGTAAGGGAATTTATCTTAATATCATAGTTGACGTCCACATCATTTGAGCTCAAAAGATATTTTTGTCATTTCTATTGACGGTGAAATATGAAATATATCTCTTCGGTTTTGGAATTGCCAAATATTCCAACTTTTAAGCATTTTTGAGCTTGGAGATTACTCTAGCATTTTGGACGGAAGGAGCAAATGATTTGGTTTTGGTAAGCGAGGATATAACTCTTCTTTTTAAGATAATGGTTCGAGTTATTACCCTTTAATTGACTTAATCCACTTTAATTGATTGAATATTAATCTCACCCACCCAATTTATCCTCCATATCACACACATATATATGGAGAGACTAATGCATGCATAGAATCAAAATAACAAAGTGTTATGCGGAAGCTAATAAAGAAAATTTTAAAAGATAATAAAATAAAAATATATCAAAAAAGATATAATAATTTAATGTCGTTCTATCAATAGATGACCTATCAACATCCACAAACGAAGATGGACAGTGAAAAAGCGTATAAATATTGAGAAAAATAACCTCACCATTTCACTCAATAAAAATGAGATTACACAAGTGATTAAGTAACACATGTATCTAACAAATTTAGAGATGACAATAGAATGGAATGAAATGGGACAGGGCGGGATTCAACAATGGTGAATCAAAGGTTATGGATTCACTGATGAACTAGAAAGAAACTGTAACTTTTATTCATGAAAAAATGAATGTATCTGTACACAATTTTGGCACTATGCTATTTATAGTGTATCTACTCATAACCTTCTAATCTAGTTAATCTAACTCAATCAGAGTTAACTTTAACTAATATTGTAACAAATTCTATAACTAACTTTACAGTTTCACTATTCATAATAACTAACTTCTAGCTTCAACTGTTTATAACATCCCTCCTCAAGCTGGTGGCTGATATATGTCTTTAAGTCCCAGCTTGGACATTAGATACAAGTGTGAAGCTTTCCATAGACCTTTGTAAGTAAGTCTGCTAGCTGCTCTTTCGTGGATAAATGGTGAGTTTTTATCATTCCATTAAGCAGCTTCTCTCTAACAAAATAACAGTCAATATCAAAGTGTTTAGTTCTCTCGTGAAAAAATAGGATTGGCTGCAATTTGTATTGCAGACTTGATGTCACAAAATAGATCTACTGCCTGCTTAATCTTCACTCCCAGTTCACTGTATAAGCCAATGAGCCAAGTAATCTCAGTTACTAAAGATGCCATACTTCTAAACTCTGCTTCTGTAGAACTTCTTGCTACAGTCTCTTGTTTCTTTGACTTCCAAGATACAAGAGCATCACCAAACCTCACTAAGTATCCAGTAACTGATCTCCTTGTTTGCAAACAGGTCCCCCAGTCTGAGTCACAATAGACTGTTAACAACTCTGAACTCTGTAAAGGCATGAACAAGCCTAATCCAGGTGATGACTTTATATACTTGACTACCCTTAGTGAAACTTCCATGTGGGATTCTTTAGGAGCATGCATATACTGACTTAACACTTGCACTGCAAACAAAATATCCACCCTGGTCATTGTTAGGTATAGTAATCTACCTACAAGTCTTTGATCTCTGCCAATATCTAGCAAAGGTTTGTCCTTAGCTGTAGTATTCGTATCTTGTACATGTGAATCATACTCAATAGATGTTAATCGTAGATTAGGATCCAGTGGTGTATGGACTGGTTTGGCACCACTTAACCCCATTTCTGAGATAAGTTCCAAAGCATACTTGCACTGGCTCATGATATACCCCTCCTTGGTTCTGGCAAATTCAATTCCAAGGAAGAACTTCAGTTCTCCTAGATCCTTCATCTTGAACTTGAGTTTAAGATCATTTCTGGTCTTGACTATCAACTTGCTGCAACTCCCAGTCACTAACAGATCATCTATATATACAACGACAACTATTAACTCCTTGCCCTCTCTTCTAGTGAATAGGGAATAATCATAGTGACTCTGAATAAATCCTAGATGTAGTAATGCTTAAGTCAATTTAAGATTCCATTGTCTAGGTGTCTGTTTCAATCCATAAAGTGAGTTATGCAATTTGCAGACTTTGCCAGACTCCCCCTGTCTGCAAAAACCAGGAGGAATAACCATATAAACATCCTCAAGAAGATCACCTTGAAGAAAGGTATTATGGACATCCATTTGGAAAATAGGCCATTGCTTAGCAACTGCTATAGCTAGCACTGACCTTACTGTAACCATCTTGGCTACAGGGGAAAAAGTATATGAGTAGTCCAACCCTTCCTGCTGGTGAAAACCCTTAGCAACTAACCTAGCCTTGTACCTCTCAATAGCCCCTGAAGCCAAATAATTCACTTTATAAATCCACTTGCATCCAATGGGATGTTTGCCTGGAGGTACATCAGTGTTACTCCATGTATGGTTCTCGTCTAAAGCAGTAATCTCAACATGCATAGCTTTAACCCATAAAGGATCAAGAGAAGCTTCATGAAAGGACTTTCGTTCTGAGATACTAGAATAGGTTGCTAAGGCAGCACCATACTTAGCAGACAGACAATGATAGCTGACATGATTTGATAAAGGGTAGAGACAAGAGGATTTGGGTTGGGAAATGAGATAGTCATGATGCCAGATGGGAAGTCTAGCTGGTCTAGAGGATCTTCTGAGAGAGAGGGTGGCATCAGGTGGCACAATTGTAGGAATAACCTCAAATGAAGTAGGGCTAGGAGACACTGGTTATGATGGACAATCAGGAAGAGCAGTAGTAGGTGTATGTGATGAACAATCAAGAGGAGCAGCAGTAGGTGTATACTCAACTGGAGAAGAAGAATCAATAGAAGATGAAGGAATCTGAACAATTGGAAACAACGGAGAGCAAGAGAAGGCGTTGTGCTGAAAAGGAAAGACCTCCTCGTGGAAGACTACATCCCTCCTGACTAAGAACTCTTTAGTGTGCAAGGAGAAGAGTTTATAACCCTTTTGGAGCGTAGAGTAACCAAGAAAAATAGTAGGAAATGCTCTAGGTGCAAATTTATCAATTTTCCGCACTTCAGAAGCAAAAATCAGACAACCAAAGACTCTAAGATGAGTGAGAGAAGGAGAGGTATGATATAATAGGTCATAAGGAGTCTTGCCCCGAAAGACAACAGAAGTTAACCTGTTAATTAAATAGACACTAGTGGTAACACACTCACCCCAGAACCTAAGAGGCATATTAGACTGAAACCTTAGTGACCTAGCAACATCAAGGATATGTCTATGTTTCCTCTCTACAACACCATTTTGTTGCGGTGTGTAGATGCAGGAACTTTGGTGCAGAATGCCTAGGGATTGGAGTAACTCATTCATTTGTGAATTAAAGAATTCACACCCATTGTCAGACCTCAGAATCTTTACTGATGCACTAAACACATTGCCAATCATTAACAAGAACTTTCTGAAGGCTATTATGACCTCAAATTTAGAGTTCAGTAATATCAACCATGTGTATCTGGAGTAATCATCAACCAAACTTAAAAAACACCTTTTACCATCATGAGTTGGAACTCTATAAGGACCCCAAACATCAGTATGTAATGTGTGAAAACAAGCAGTAATAGTAGTATTACTCAAAGGGAAAGGAGTCTAGATTGTTTAGCCAAAGGGCACACAATACAAAGAACATCTGTAGTAAAATGCAGATGTTTGAAACAACCTAACTTTCTGAGTTTAGTAAAGGTACATGACTAAGTCTTTTATGCCATACTGACAAATTTATTCTAGAAGGACATGCTGAAGTGACAGAACAAGACTTAAAGACTGGAGTGACTTGATTATGTGAAGAGACTGCATCTAGTTGAGTTCCTTGGGACTACACCTGACAGTCAGTAGTGAGCACATATATGTCATTCTCCAACTTGCCAATCCCCCTCACTCTCCCATTGAAGAGGTCTTGAAAAATGCAAAAGTCAGGGTAGAAAAGAACAGTACAGTTCAATTCCTTTGTGAGTTTAGGCACAGAGAGTAAGTTGTACTGAAACTTAGGAATATGCAGGACATTTGTAATCTCAATTCCTCCTAGAATCTAAGATGATCCAATGTGACTGGCTGTGGCAAGGTTACCAGTAGGTAGATACACTCTTCCCTCTTGTGAATGAGTTAATGGTTTGTAATGAGTTAACATGTGCAGATTATGAACCATGTGTTTGGAGGCACCAGAATCAACTATACACTTATCAGTAGAGGATATACCTGTGGTTCTCACAGTTGAATCTGTGTCATTCTTTCCAGTTCCATGATCAAGAAGTTGCAGAATTTGCATGTACTGTTGGTGAGAAAAGTGGGGATGTGGTTGTGGAGAATGTTGATGTTGCATGTTAGTCATAAAAGCATGAGGAACACCAGGAATAGAGTTATTACCACCAGAAGAAGGTTGCCTTGAAGATCCACCAGGACTGGTAGTGGACCTTGTAAAATTAGCATTGTTAGGACCTGTCCTCTTTTTATCCTTCCAGTCTGAGGGATATCCATGAAGCTTATAGCAATGATCTCTTGTATGGCCTTTCCAGTTACAATAATCACAGTACAGGTAACTATTGGAGTTTTTCTTAGATCTGAAGTTGGAGATACCAGCACCTGATCTACTGGAACTAGAGACGTTGTGATTTGGATTGTTGCCACTGAAGAATGCGAGAGCTTCATTCATGTGCCTAGTGTTAGAGGAAGCATCACCAACAGAGACTGAATTTGCCTTGCCAAGTATCCCCTGACTTTCTTCTGCAATTACTAGAGAATAAGCCTTGTTAACACTTGGAGCTGGATCGATTATTATAATCTGGCTCCTACACTGGTTGTAGGACTCATTCAATCCCAAAAGAAATTGCATTAAACGTTGGTACTCAAAATGAGCAGCATAGGTCTGTGATACAGCACAGGCACAACCAAGGCAAGGCATGAGTGAATCATATTCCATCCACAAATCTTTAAGCTTGGAGAAATAGACTGAAACTGATTAGACTCCTTGATTGAGTGTAGCAATATCCTTATGCAAGTAGAATATACGAGAGCCGTCTACTTTGTCAAATCTCTCTTTGAGAACTGTCCATACTTGCTGAGCATTACTAGCATAGACTATACCACTAAGAAGCTCTCGACTAACAGAGATCATGATCCATGAGAGAACAATGGCATTAAATTTTTCCCATAAAGCATGTAGAGAAGCATGAAACTTATCCTTAGAGCTAGTACCATCAACAAACCTACTTTTCCTTTTCCTAGCAAGCCTATCTTCATTGATCTACTCTAGAGAGAATAATTCTCAGATCCAGTGAGCTGTAAAGAGACAAGAGAGCTACCTGGAGTGTCACATGCTTGCAGATGCAGTGGATGATGAGAATCACTTGTAGCCTCTCTTCCTACGGCTGTAGGAATGGTAGAATCAGAGTTTGACATTTCACCGATCGCCATTGATGACTACACAGCAGCGTAAATAATATAGATCCAACTACTTCTCAAACAATGCAACTCCTTTTGAGAAAGTTGTCACTGTAAGTAGAGAATCGACAAAAAATGTAGAGATAATCAGTAGATCATCGATGGCTTTGATACCATGATGAGATTCAACAATGGTGAATCAGAGGTTATGGATTCACTGATGAACTAGAAAGAAACTGTAACTTTTATTCATGAAAAAATGAATGTATCTGTACACAATGTTGGCACTATGCTATTTATAGTGTATCTACTCATAACTTTCTAATCTAGTTAATCTAACTCAACTAGAGTTAACTTTAACTAATATTGTAACAAATTCTATAACTAACTTTACAGTTTCACTATTCATAATAACTAACTTCTAGCTTTAACTGTTTATAACACCTACCCTATTCCACAAACATACACAACAAACAAGACTCCCAAAAATATTACGGCTATGTTATGAACACTGCCAAGCGGGAGGAAGGAGTCTCAAAGTTATAGGAGCCCAAATCTTTTGATTCTGAGGAATATTTCAATTCCAATTTTGACAATTTCAAATAAAGTAATTTTTTTTTTAATTCTCATGTCCAACTTTAACTTGGCCAACTTCGCAAATTTCAAATAGGAAAAAACTGTACTCTCTTTTAGGAAAATGAAAGCTCAATCATGCTAAAACACCATACACAAACACCTACCAATGCTTTTTCTTGACATAAATTTTCAAATAAAATAAATTTGCTTCACCTTCTTTATATAATCTTCAACAAGTCAATCACAATCTCTTCCATAGAAACCCCTCAATAAATTAAATATTCAAATCTCCCCACTAAATTTTTGTCCTCACATAGAGTAACTCCAATAAAATTTCTCACATAGAGAACATTTTTAACCATCAAATAAGCTATGGCTAGAAGTAAACCCACCCTGAACATGTCTTGAACCTTGCTCTATGTCACCATTCGAGTCTACATTTTGGATGTGGACGACATTCATTACCATTGTTGATTCCAAGTGAATCTTTGGTTTGACCTACTACTAACTAAAGACTACGAACTATGCAGAAGCTTTTAAAAGATGCGCATGCAATAACTTAGAAAAAACAAACTCAATAACTTTATATTCAAAAAAGTGAAATCTGTATAAATGCATAAATATATATTTGTAAAACTAACTAAGACTATAATTCAACCAATTCGTCTATGAAGCCTTAAACCTACTAAAGAAAGGTTATCGGGAATAGACCCTAAGCTAACTAAATATTATACTATAATATATACAAACAATAAATACTCTAGATGAAACTAGCGCCTAAGTCTCACCAAAGATGGATGAAAGTGATCCTAATGATATGCTCACAGTTGTAAGCACCTAAGACTTCATCATAAAACGATGCAACATCAAATGATGTCAGTACATGAAATATACCGTATGTAAAATATCTGAATGAAATAACTGACTAAAACTAAATATATTGAGTTGGATGAGTAACTTTGAAGATAAATTGAAATAAAGTCAACTGAGTAGTGTTTTATAATAAAAAAGAGAAAACGAGGTTTTAAGAGTTGCCACTTAATTTTTAAAGTAAAATTAAGAAAATTATTTTTTTCAAAAGATTAAACAGACATCTAATGAAAATAATAAAAGGGGGGAGGGGGTTAGGGTTCATATTAGCATTTCGAGAAGGGTTTGAAAGCACCCGAAATGCCCGCTAACAAACGGTTATCCAATAATTAACTATTTGGCTAAACAATTTTAAGAAAATACGAATACTTGAATAAATAGAGAAAGTTAAAATATTTAGTTAATTCAAAATGACTTCTTTTGGGGCATTGATTAGAAAAATCTTAAAATTAAATAGCACATGAACCACATAATAATAAATAAATGAGATATGGAAAAAAGATTTGGGTCCAAGTCTGGATCTGTCCGCCTAGGCCAGTACTTGGGCCTAATTTCAGTTTTGGTCCTTTGGCCTATTTGCACCTACCCTAAGATAAACTAACTTTCCTTTGGGCTTTAGGCCCACTTTTTGCATTTGGTACCTGTCCTAATAAATAACAAGGAATAACAAGCAAAGCAAAAGGGCTTAGGCCCAAAGTAACAAAATACAACTTAAAAAATAAAGGTGGGCTTTTGGCCCAATTTCTCCAACAAGCCGATCTGTAGCGCTTTATCATGTATATTTAATGTATATGGGCTCCCGGGACCTGTTCTTTGATTTTTACGAATGGTTAACTCTATACTCGAAAATGCAAGGAGGTAATGGGAAGAGTCCAAATAGACTCTGCGAAGCATCACCTCCTTTAGGGCATCTAACCAGACTTGAGCTTCTGAGAATGATTCCACCACCACGTGAAAGAGGCGTCCGATGAAAGCTTTCAAGAAAAGAGAATAGTAAACTCAAAACGGTAGTTTGAGATTAGAATTCCTTCATCTAATTACTGTACCTTTGCCCATCCCTCTTTATGTAAATTTTTCATCTATTTTTCCTTTCGCACTTACTCTCTATTTTTTTCCAACCCTCAAACAATGAATAAGAAAAGGGTACTAATAGGAAGAATTCTAGGGCATATTTGAGGGGGGAAACGGAACAGATGTGGGTGATTTTTTTTTGAATTCGAATTTCAAAATCCCTTGAGGATAAGGATGTGAGAGCTAGAATAGCACTGATCTTGTACAATTCTTCAATGTAAAAATGAAGATAGCTGTCCGATTTGAGCAAAGGATGATTGAGGCATGGAGATGATGACACGTCGTTGCCATGAGAATGGGCTACTGGGTCACGATGCTCGTAATTCTGGGCTGTGTTCTGGACTGCTGGCTTGAGTTTCTGGGTTTGCGTGGATTTGGGAGAAGAAGAAGAACGATGCAAGGGTCATTTTGGTGTTGCTTGTATTGTTTTTTTTTGGGCTGCTGGTGGAATAAGAATTTGGCCTGGTTTTGGAATGATAAAGGTGGGCTGGAAATTGGAGAGAGAACGGGTTGCTAGAGTGAATTGGTTGGGAAAATTGAATTGGAAATGACCCAAAACATGGCCTATTGATTTGGGTTAAGGATTTGACCAATTTGATTGAAATCGTAGACAATTGAAATTAAGAATTTAGTCAAATTGATTAAATTAGTAAATTCGACTAATAATTAAATAAGACGAATAACTATAAATTAATCAATGAGCTTCTTAACCTTAACGAAATAAAATAATTGATTAGATTACAAACTAATGATTCAAATTTATAACCATAATTTAAACTAAGCTAATTTAATAAAATATTTATCTAAAAAATAAAATCTTTTTGAGACGATTTTTGAACGTTCATAAAATGTACTAATTATATAAAATATCATATCTATTATTTAAAAATTATAGAAATGTAAAAAATTACAAACATATTTTTAATTTTTATAAAACTAATTATTTCAAATCGTTTAAATTGAAGAAGCTCGATGCTTAATCTATATTGTGGAGGTCCAAAATTAGGTGTGAACAACTGTCCCTCATTTGACTTAGATTGATGAAAGAAATTCGAGGCAAATGAAATTGACGAATTTAATTTTGACCGACCACATCTTCATTTTTTGGAAAAGGGATTTGGTACGGACTTTAGGAACTATGGCCGAACCCCAGAGGTGGGTTTCCTATATATCTCAGGCTATATGAGAATTCAGGCCATTTGTAGTTCGATATGCTTGATTTCACGCACGATTTTGAAAGAATTCAAAAGTCATCCTGATATCGAATTATGACGGCACTAGAATGCTCGTGAATAAGATTTAAGAGCGAATGTCAGAATACAACCGAGTTTTCAACACTAATCCCGCCTACATATCCCTCAACTTAGGGAATAAGGCTGCTTGTAGTTCGACTCAATCGATTGAAAAGGAAATCTGGTATGCAAGATAACCTTTGGTTTCGGAAGAGTGACAAAAAATTGAGTGAGAAAAAGAGGCTTGCAACCTGTTAGTCATGAATGTGGGGACCTTCACACCCATAATTAAGAACTTACCGAACATAATTTTCCAAAGCTCTTGGTGGATTGTCACTCGGATTGGAAAGTTGCTCCCCGTGAAAGCCAAGGATTTCTGAATGCGAAACTAAAACCGATAACCGTAAGAAAAACTCACATACCTTATAATAGAGGTGTGATTTGATTGTGGTGGAAGTCTCTCTTCAGCTCGCATCCTAAGAGTTTGATACTACTCCTCTTCAGACTATGTCCCAGTTCGTTGCTAAGAAAAAGTTTCACGTTGTGCTGCATCCTTTTTATGTCGTCCGCACTTGTGGTTTGTTTGGAGAATTCATCCTTTCGGATGATCTCGACAAAGACTGAGATAAAACTCATTAGCATAAAATGTAATTCAAATGGAAAAATAGCTTCTTTTATCATGTTGACACTTAATTTTTTTCCTTGGACGACGTAAAGCAAATAAAGCTTATATCTTATATTTGTAATATAATTCTTTGATATACTCTTCTTTTGATATCAAAGTAATAAAATAGACTGGTGTATTATGCTTATCGCTCTCTTGATGATGTTCTTGCAAATGAAAATAATGATGATGATTCTTCATTAATAAAATGACGATAATCCATTAGTAGGATGATGTTGATCTATTGGTAGGATAATGTTGCTACATGATAGGATGATGACGATACTCCATCAATAGGATGATGATGTTAATGCTTCATTGATAGGATGATGATGTTGATGCTCCATTGATAGGATGACGATAATAATAGGATGATGATGCTACTCCATCGATAGGATGATGATAATGTTGTTGAAGATTCTTCTGTAGGGTAATGTTGATTAATTGGTAGAATAATGTTGATGATCCATTGATAGGATAATGTTGATCCATTAGTAGGACAAAAATAATAAAGATCTTTCGGTGGGATGACGACGAAGATGATGATGCTGATCCATTGGTAGGATAATGATGAAGATCCATTGGTAGGATAATGTTGATGAAGATCCATTGGTAGGACAATGATAGTAAAGATTCGTCGGTGGGATAATGCTGATAAAGATCCGTTGGTAGGACGATGATAATCCATTGATAGGATAGAGATGATGATTCTTGGATATGATAATGTTGATCCATTGGTAGGATAATGATAATAAAGTTTCATCGATAGAATGATACTGACATAGATCCGTCGGTAGGATGATGATGATGATCTATTGATAGGATGATGTTGATCCATTGATAGGATTATGTTGATGATCCATTGGTAGGATAATGTTGATAATTCGTTGGTAGAATAATGCTAATCCATTGGTAGGATAATGATAATGATCCATTGATAGGATAATGTTGATCCATTAGTAGGATAATGATAATGAAGATCTGTCAGTAGGGTAATGCTGATCCATTGGTAGGATAATGATAATGAAAATCCTTCGCTAGGATGATGTTGATGAAATTGAAGATCAATCGATAGGATAAGGATATTCTATTAATAAAATGATGATGATGTCCATCTGGGTGATGGTATTATCTCATTGATAATACTCTAGAAATGTCATCCAGGTGGTAAAGCGATGCCCCTCAGGGTGGTTCACATTACCGCGTTTGATATCAACGAGATTCGTGAATATTCTTCAAACGTTCTTGAAGCTAAAAAGTGTATTCTTGTGTCATCGAAGATACTTGTATATATTGATAGTGATGCTTTCACTTATTCCCATTTTGAACACTTTGTTTTCATTGTGACTCATGTTTTGCTGGGATTTAAACGAGGTGTTGTTGTTCATATTCTGAACTCTTTCTTTTTCTTCTGAAAAACTTCAATGACTTTCTTGCATTCACAGAAAAATTGTCAATTTTATGGAGCTCCTTGCCCTTTTTACTTCTCCATATTCGTTGAATGGAGGAATATGATGAACTCGAGGCAATCTTATAGACCTGCGCCTACATAAAAATTGTTAGTTTTTAAAAGAAAACTGATTTGTGTTGATTTCTTCAATCGCTTGCTCCTTGTCTTGCTATCTTCGATCGATCGCTCTTATTTCTTGCTTCTCGATAGATAAGACAAACATTTTTATGCAAAAATAATTGAAAGATGAAAGGAAAGTTTTAAGGAAAATATATTTTCAAAAAGTAATATTTGGAAAAAGTCACTGACAAGTGTCATGTCACGTCAAGCTGAATGAACGCCTTTGGAGTTGATGCCTCGAGGTCTATCTAATTACTTGCTGAGAAGTATTCAAAGTTGTTCTGAACTTCCAATGAACCTTATTGAAATTTTTGAGATCATCCTCAAAAATTTCTATCTCAGTTAACTGTCTTGGCGGGTCTTGAACCATTGATGAACAAGTTATGAAATTTTTGAGGTCCTCTCAAAAATTCTGTCCCAATTGTAATTCTCAATGTAACTTCAGTCTCGACTTGTTAGAGAGATCTTCCTCTTGAGAATTTTTGAGTCCCTCTCAAAAATTCTATCCTAGTTTCTATTGTAAAGAAAAATAGAAATCTTATGAGAGATATGACCGAGCTATTGTGGTGCCTGCGTATCCCGTTGAGGCAGGAATTAGGTCAAACGTAGTTTCCCTCTCAAGGATCAACAAATATTATGTTGGTTTGGACTATGATGCTTACTTTGTATGCATATTGGATTTACTTGGTAAAAAACATGTTTTAACTAAATGTTCTTTTATGCATGTTTCAATGGTTTTTATGCATAGTAGCCATACTTAGTACGTGTGTTGTACTAACCCATATTTTCTCCCTTTTCCCCAAACATTTAGGTTCGGGCCGTTGAGGATTCAAGCTTACTTCTCAAGACACTTGGAGTTGTTTCCCCTAGTTGGTGAGTTCTCAAGTCCGAGGACAAGACCCTATGATCTAGCTTCTATGTTTAGTTCTTTGCTTATGTTGAAAGACATTATTGTACTTTCCTATTTCAATACTTCTTATTGATGTAAGGGCTAAGTCCCATTTTGATACTTCTATGTCTAGATGGTACATTGTGACAAAGTTAGATTCTGTTTTTCTTATATGAAGTGAAGTTGAACTTCCAAAGTAATTTTTTTAATTTTTTCGTGATTTTATTCTATGATACATGCTATGACGAATGCTAAGGGCTTGTATAAGACCTCTTCGAGGTTGAATATGCCGGTAACGACTAGGGGGTGCTCTCGGGTCGTTATATGCACCTATTCTAAGATAAACTAACTTTTCGTTGGGCTTTAGGCCCACTTCTTGCATTTGGTACCTGTCCTAATAACTAACAAGGAATAACAAGTGAAACAAAAAGGCTTAGGCCCAAAGTAACAAAATACAACTTAAAAAATAAAGGTGGGCTTTTGGCCCAATTTCTCCAACAAGCCGATCTACAACGCTTTATCATGTATATGATCTACAACAAGGTTTTCAAATAGCTTTGGCTAAAAATGAATCCATGTGGTATAATAAGCATGAAGTACAAAGCAAATATAATTAATGGTATGAAGTACCTTAATTTTGATAATAGAATCAAGAATCAACGATTGGAGGTAGAGGGAATTCGAAACCATACAGTTTGGAGTAAAAATATTTTATATACAAATGATAGACATGATATATGTGACATATACAATGGTATATGCGACGTACATTGATACCACGAGTCGTGGTCTGACTCCTAGTTTCCTAGGTTGAATTTTGGGACTCTCTGAAGTTTTCTATGAGTCAAATCATAGACCATACTCTCAAAGTACGAGTTGTATTGATGACCCGTAGTACTTGAATTGAAATTTCAAACTGGAGCGTCTCTTATAAAACGTTCATAATTTTTACTTGTTTTTTTTCAAATTCAAAAATGGTCAGTGACGTTGAAAAAAAGATTCAGAGATTTTTAATTTCGTGTGTAATGAGACGTATAACTATTTATATTTAGGAGATATGTTTGTTTGTAGTTGAACCTTGAGTTAAATTCTTGCTCACGCATGTTGTCTACAACTTATTGCCCCAAAATGTGCCTAAAAATGTGATTCAAGGCATAATTCTAGATCTGGCTTGTCTTTGAAAATGAACCTAGACCCTCTTTGAAAATGAACTTATGCATTTTGTTGAGAAATTTGAGTCTTTCAAAAGCCCTTTGGAATTTTATCCCTCGATATTCCAAATGATTGTATTAATCATGAATAACCTTTTTTGTTGAGGCATTGCTTAAGGATACATTTAATGTTTCCCTTGTGAGAAATCTAGAGAAATACTTTTGTTGTATGACTGCATCATCAGGTTATGTATATATCCATGAAGTACTGGAAGAAAAAGTTCTAATCAAATCTTTTTTATGTGTAGAATTACATTCCTCATACTCATCATCTTTATCTTCTTCTTTAATATTGTTTCCATTGTTACTACTTTCTCCCACAATATCATTTAAATTTTCTTGTTTGAATTTGTGAAGATTGAAAGTGAAATATAGCTTCAGATGTTAATGCATGAGTATTAGATCTACGGTTAGTAGAGCTACATAGTCGAACGACTAAACTAATGGCATGCTGTTTCGTTGCTTTCTTCACAATTCGAAGTCAAGGGCTAAAGATCTTGTCTTCAACAACCACATTTAGAAGCATTGAATTTGAAGTGAGACCTTTGCATAATACTATATGAACAAAAGAAATTCTTTGTCCTGAGCTAAGACACTGAAGTGTCTTAATGACCATATACATTGAGAGCTTGGAGGTAGTTAGGAGAAGTAGGAGCATTTGAAATAGAATATTCTTATCTATTGTTAGCGTGATAAAATTCAATATGACGGTGTGAAGGCTAGATTTAGATTTAGACAAAGGTGTGTCATTTTGAAACTAACCAGGACATGTTATTTTGGAGATGATGTTAAGTTTTGATGATTTAACAAAGTTAGAGATCTAACAAGGGACCAGATCCTTGTTATTGGGACTAACAACAGGGGAAATAAATAAATAAATTCAGTGTGAGGAATATTTGTGTGTCATCATAAAAAAGGGGGAAATGTTATATTCTAGGTGTTTTGATGATCCTCACAAATGTAGGGACCCGGTCCCTGGCAGAGTGCTCTCGTCCAGATTCAAAATGGGGTACAGTTGTAAAGCTGTCTTGTCAGGTTGGTAGGTGAAAAGTGTAGTGTACTTCACCAATAGGAAGGGCAGACGAGGTTGTTTATTTTAGTGGTCAAAACTCTTGTTGGTGACTGATATATACAACAATAAACAAACAACATTATTCATTCAAAGAGGAGAGAGAGCTAGCAAATCTTTTCAAGAACTTACAAAGAAAACACTGCAAGGGACCTCGTCCCAGAAAGACTGCATATGTGAAAAGTCAAACGATAGCTATCTAAAAGTTATCACATCTGACATGGTTGGTGCACAGCTTTTCAGAACAACAGGCTCTCAGCCAATGGTGTTGTCCCAAGGGCAGACGAGGTTGTTTGTTTTAGTGGTCAAAACTCTTGTTGGTGACTGATATATACAACAATAAACAAACAACATTATTTATTCAAAGATGAGAGAGAGCTAGCAAATCTTTTCAATAACTCACAAAGAAAACACTGCAAGGGACCTGGTCCCAGAAAGACTGCATATGTGAAAAGTCAAACGATGGCTATCTAAAAGTTATCACATCTGACATGGTTGGTGCATAACTTTTCAGAACAACAGGCTCTCAGCCAATGGTGTTGTCCCAAGAGTTTGTGTTTATTTTGATATAGTCTCTTCTCACAAAAAAACAAATTCAAGATTTGGTAAACAAAGATTTGTATTTCTAAAAATTCATCAGCTTACAAAGAGAAGACCATCTTCAAGGAAGAACACTGCTCATACTCAACAAGGGACCTAATAAAGTGCTGAAAAGTTTTTGTTGTACTTTGAGCTTTGTGTCTTATGTGCTTACATTGTAAGATTCGTTTCACATTCATAAAGAAACGTTTCAAAACCTTTGTGTGTATTGTTGTAAGAACACAGTTAGAGTTAATTGTGTGTCTTAGGTGTTGAAGTATATATTAATGCGTGGTAGTTAATATAGTGGGTAATAGATGCATTGTTTTGGTTCAGTAAGTAATAGAGATATTACTTAATGTGAGATTAACAATTTAGTCTCATTGTTGTGGTTGAAATATGTATTCACTTTTGCTTGAGAGATTAGTGAAAACAGTTGAAAATCCTGTGTGACAGGTCGTGATTTTAATCCCTTGAGCAAGAAGGTTTTCACGTAAAACTCTTGTGCCTGATTTACATTGTGCTATTTATTTTTTGCACTGATTATTCTTTTGGGGGATCTGGTCCTGTGATCACTAGTGGACGCATACATTCTATCAATTGGTATCAGTGCATGAGCTCTCTATTTAGTTAACACCAAGAGAAAAGATCCTGCAGGAATGATGGCTCCTCCAAGTCTGGAAGAAGATTAATCTACCGTACGTCCTCCTCGTTTCAATGGCCAGTTCTATGGGTGGTGGAAGACCAGAATGCACGATTATATTATGGTGGAAGACAACGAGTTGTGGGATGTAATGCTTGATGATCCTTATGTTTCTACCAAAGATGTGAAGGATGGGGATCTGACTCGGGTTGTTCCCAAGTCCAGAAAAGAGTATGATGAAACAAATAGAAAAAAAATGAAAAAAATTATAAAGCAAAAAAGTTGTTGGTATATAAAATAGGAGCTGACGAATACAACAGGATTTTGGCCTATGAAATGGCCAAGGAAATATAGGATTGCTTGAAGACAGCCCATGAAGGAACAACTCAAGTTAAGGAATCAAAGGTGGACATGCTGACTACTCAGTATGACAATTTTAGCATGAATAAAGGTGAATCTATTCATGAAATGCACTCTAGATTCACCTCCATGACTAACGAACTTCGATGCCTTGGTGAGACCATTCATCCAAGTACACAAGTTCAAAAAATCCTAAGAGTTCTTCCAAAATCCTGGTAAAGCAAAAGAAATGCCATCACTGAAGCAAGAGATTTGAAAACCCTCACAATGGATGAGTTGATAGGCAACTTGCAGATCTATGAGTTGAACAAACTACAGGATTCATCCAAGAGGGAAGGAAAGAAAGACAAATATGTTGCATTGAAGGCATCTCAAAATTATTCTTTGGAAGATGAGGAAAAGATGGCTTATTTGACTAGAAGGTTTCAAAAAATAGTCAAAAAGCATGGAGGATTCCAAAGAAAGGGAAACTCCAGTAGGGCAACTAATGTGAATGATCTTTGCCACAAATGTGGAATGCCAGGAAATTTCATGAGAGATTCTCTGAATAATAAGCAAGAATACAGATATTATAGAAGAGGAGACAAGGGTAAGCGCAGGGACCAGGTCCCTGACTATTCTTGTAACACCCCGAATTTTTTTTGAGCTAAGACATGAACTATCCTTCGTTGTGAGTAGGATTTTATCGAGGAAATTAAAATTTCTTGAGTGTTAAGGTCACTAGATGTAGCACCTTGAGTTCCAAGAAGAACTAAAGAGAGTTCATTCAAGTCATTCCTAAGTTCCTTTAAGTTTTGGGTCAACTTCAAATGACTATAACTCTTAGTACATGATGAGTTAGGTGGTATACAAGGTATCCAATGAAAGGTTTTTGAATTATATTTCCAAATCCACTGAGTTTGCTATGTTTGGAGTTCGTATGAGTGAGATATGCCCTTTTGAAGTCAGGCTATCTGGTTAAGAAAAGTTATCCGAAAATAGTACAGGGTATTTTGGTCTTTTCCTTACACAATTAGATTTAATTCGTTTTTAGTAAGGTTTTAGGGGTCTAATCTGATTAGGTTCAGTTTTATAATTCCAACATACGCCTAGGATTTTAGTTGAGAGTTCAACAAGAGAAAAAAGGAGAAAAAAAGGAAAGGATCAAAGCATTCGTCGAGATTTTTGCGTTTTGTTGCGGATTTTCTCCATGGGTTTAATCCCTAAGAGGTATGTAAGCTTCCATAGTGTTGGGTTTGTTCATCCACATGCCAATTATGTTATTTTTAGCGAAATTTCATTCTTGAAGTTGAAAGATTAGAGTTCTTGATGAGTTCTTGAGAAGTGTTCTTGAAGTTCATCCTAAATCTTGTTTTGTTGGGGGTTTGATAATTTCTTGAGATGAAAGTAAGTGTTTTAAGGGATTTATTAAGTATATAAGAGTATACTTATCTTAAGTAATCGAATCCAAGTGATTAGGGGAAGAAACTGTTCGATTCTAGGCGAGTTAGGGTGAGAAAACGAGCAAAGAAATTCGTCAGGTTTTCTGGGTTAAGGCCGGGCGCGTTATGCAAGCCAGTGCACCCCAAATTATGTTCTGTAGTTTAGGGGCTCCACTCAATGTGCCAGGGTCGCCTGCCCCGTTCAGTTTGTAGTCGGTTGCTCCTTTGAGTTCTTTTAAAGTGTACAATCATTCTCTTTTGATTCTAAACACTCTAAACTACTTGTAAGCACCTAGAAATCATTTCTAATATGATCATAACCTTGAATTCATAATTCAAATTCAAGGTAGAGTTAAGATTTAAGTTTTGAGAGTTCTTTCGAACATTTTGAGAAAGTCCCTTTGAGTCTTTTGAGGAGTCTTCTACAACTTCTAGTAACTTGTTTCAAGACTCGAGCAAGTGATTATGAGAATAAGGAAAATGTCTTCATGAGTCTACTTTATCATCACGATATCTTTCATAGCATGAACCATAACTCTTGAATTCATAATTCATATTCAAGAGAGAGTTAAGAGTAAAGTTGAAGAAAGCTTTTAAGTCCAATTGTGAATCCTTTGAGATCGACTATAGATTTGAACTAAGTTTTGAGAAAGTAAGTTTGAGAATGAGAAGAGTCGTATACATGAGTTCCATAATGCTCTTTAGACCCTTAAGTCGAGTCGTTCATGCCCATAACTTCCACATAACTCCATAAGATGAGTATCTTTGAGAAGAGTAGTATCTTCAAGATCTAAATCTTGAGTATTGAGTTCCTAACCCTTTGAGATTATATTTATAATCATGGGACTACTACATGTTACCCATGAAGCCCTTGAGTTGAGTTGTTCATTCCCATAACTCCGCATGAACCCTAGAAGTCGAGCAGCCTTGAGATGAGAAGTATCTTTGAGTCCTTGAGTTAAGTAGTTCATGCTCATAATTCCGTATGAACCCTCTGAGTTAAGCATTCTTGAAATGAGTAGTATCATTGAAGTTCTTGAGTTCCAAGTATTGAGTTCTATCTATGGTTATTGAAAATTTTGCATTGAGTCATTCACGTCCATAATTCGGCATGAACCATATTTTAAGAAGTCTTTTACAAATGCTTTAAACTTGTTTTAATACTTGAGCATTGAGTTGAGTAAGAGTAAAGGTGAAGTTCATTTTCTTCAAAAGAGTATATGAGGACTATGTATTCCCAAAGAGTAAATGTTTTCACATTTAAACAAGAGAGGAAACACTGATTTCCAAGAGAGCTTTTAAGCTAGTTTTTGAGTAATAATCTCAAACCACAGAAAGAGTTATGTTTTTAAACATATGAGCTGAGTATATTTTGGGAGTAGTATTGAGCACCGATATGGACACGAGTTCAGATAACTTAAGTCTCCATAAACCATGTAGCCAACGTGGGTAGAAATGGTCATATTTTTTAGATGATTCCTTAATGATTTTTAGCATAGACTAGTGGATCCACTTAGTTGAGAGGTCTTATATCCTGGCAAAGTATAGGACAGTTCTGGCAACGTGGGTCAGACGATGTATCATCACATAGCTCATAGTGATGATTTTCGGTTAGAGAAACTCTCACAGAGTTATATTATATTTTATTATATACAAATTGAGTTTTTATTGTGTTCTTCAATACATTGAGTTGCTATCTACTGTTTTAAAAGCTTTCCATATATTGCATATTTTATTGTTGCTTTGTTCTTGAGTATCTTGAGTTGAGTATCTTAAGTTGAACTGTGTTTCATTGAGTCGAGCACCTTATTATTGAGTTGAACCCCATTTCACTAAGTTGAGAACCTTATTTCTGAGTTGAGTATCTTACCCTTGAGTACTTCTGAGTTGAGTAAGTTGTAGTAGTTTTAAGTTTCCTTGAGTATTCCTTGAGTTGAGTTGAACTATGTTTCTTTGAGTTGAGTTGAGTTGAGAAAAGGTAAGTATGTTTCCTTTTTATCAAGTTCAAGCTTATGTTTATTCTTTAGATTTCCCCTTACATGCTTGTACATTTCATGTATTGAGCCATTTGGCCTGCATCATTTCATGATGCAGATACATGTATTCGGGATCATCAGCAGGCGTTTCTTGGATACCACATGGAGTTTGAGTTAGCTATGGTGAGCCTCTTTGCTTCTGGAGGATGTCATTTACTTTTCAGTTTTGTCAGGATGTCGTGGGTCTTGTCCCGACTTCCATCTTTGTCAGTTAGAGGCTTCATAGATAGATAGTATAGTTGGAGAAGTCTGTTTCATTTATCTTATTAAATGTATTAAAGACTTGAGTTGCATATTGTTGGCTAGTTGAATATTTTATTCATATTCATTGTTAATCATTTGAGTTAAATATTTGTCTTTGAGTTCATGAATTTTATTATGTTTTAAACTTTGTATGCTTGAGTTAGTGTTCCGCTTGTAGTCAGTCAGGATGAAGGTTCGCTTGGGGACCAGAAATGATTCTCGAGTGTCGGCCACGTATAGGGTGTCGGCTCGGGTAGTGACAATGCTGGACAAAAGGCCAATGCTGATCAGGTGGTGAAGAAGGCCTTTGTTGTATGATGAAATCTTTCCAATGATTCTGAGGAGTCCAAACATCATGAAGATGTGTCTATGATGGCGGTCAAGGATGATGAGGACATCTTCAACTCCATTTTTTTGTTGATGGCAAAAACTAATGATGAAGATGACAAGGATGAGGTAACACTTCTCGACCTTAAAAATGACATAGACACTTTCTCCATTAAAAGGTTAAGAAAACTCATTATTGTGTTAATCGACTCTCTTGATGAATTAACAAAAGAAAAGAGTGCCCTTAGTGAAGACCTGGAATTCTGTCAAGATGAAAAGGTATATCTTGTTTCTCAGATGTCTAAAATGAAGAGTTAATAACTTTGATGGTCACTCAACTATGACTTCTTTACACAGAAAGTCACTCAACCTATTTAATTATTTTTTCACTAAAATTTACTGACATGGAATTTTTATTTTAACCAAAATTTTAAGAACCAAATATATATCCATTAAACAAATTAATGACCCGCCCCATTTAGCCCGACCCGCTAAAAATATAATATTAAACTTTTTATTTTACCATCAACTCCCTAAATCATTCTCTCTTGTCTCCTTCTTTCTTCTAAGTGTTCTTTTTCTCTTTTCTTTTCCTTTTTAATTTCTTAATTTCAACCTCTTCTTCACACATCAATAATAAATCAACCTTTCTATTTCTACTTTTTTGAAGTTTCCATAACCTCTCTATTCTCCCTAAGGATCAAATTATTATTTTTCCAACTTCAAAAACTTACAATAATCTCTTGGGTTACAATTTCAACGGAAATTTCTAAGAGTATTGACTCATGTATTTGCAACTTCATGAACTCCCCTTAATTTGAGATTCACTTGTTGTTCTCCTTAGTTCAGGAGCATATTCCATCTTCAATAGTGAAAATTTGGACTATAATGGAAGATACTTTTAAATCTAGATAAAAGGTAAGGAGGATGCCATTTAAATTCGTACTTAATAGAGATTTTGAAATTGAGAAATAAAAAAAATTAGAACAACGCTAAAGAGAAAGAAGGAAACAAGAAAGAATGATTTAGAGAATTAATGATAAATAAAAATTTCAATATTATATTTTTAGTGGGTCGAGTTAAATGGGGCGGATCATTAAATGGTTTAAATGGATATATATTTGGTTCTTAAAATTTTGGTTAAAAAATAAAAATTATATGTTGTTGTGTCGTAATTTTACTGTATTCAGAAAAATCACTTTTTGAAATGTTCTAAGTATAAAACAATTTGAGAAATACTTAGAAAGAGTCGCCACTTAATTTTTTAAAGAAATTAAGAAAACTTATAATTTTCAAAGATTTAAACAGAAAAAATCATTTGAAAATACCAAAGAGGGTTCGGGGTTCAATTTACACTTCGAGAAGGGTTTAAGCACTCGAAGTGCCCGCTAATATGCGGTTGACCTGCGACTTGACTAAAATATATTTTTTGACTAATTCTAGAAAAGATAAAGATTTAGCATGAAAAACGATATATTTGATTAACTTTGAGAAAATAATTAAGTAAATACCACATTTTATTTTATTTTAGAGGAAGAGATCAAAAATGGAACATTTGACTAAAAAAAACAAGTGATTAGAATTTTAATAAAACTAGATTAATTAGAATTTATTTAATTCATTTTAAAGTAATAATTTAAACCAATTTAATAAATTAAAGCATGAAAATAATTTTAAATTAATTGACTAACCCTTCTTTTTTTTTTTTTGAGAAAATAGCCAAGTAAGTATTTTATAATAATAACTAACATTATTAGATTAACTTTGAGAAAATAGTTAAACAAATAGCAATTTTTTTTTTTTTTTAAGAAAATAGGACCTTAATTGAAATATTTGAATTGGAGACAAGTAATTAGAATTGGAACTAAATTAGTTGGTTTTTATTTGAGCCATTTTTTGGTTTATGAAAAAAACTATTTTTAAACTAATAAAATAAAGAAGAAAAGTTTTGACGAAAGATGATAAATGACAATACAAAAGTTGATAAAATGAGATTTGTTAGAAACAAAACAACACAAAGAGATAACTCGTCTTTTGGGGGATCCAACTAAGTTGGTTTACGATTATAAAGTTAGTGTTAAACAACAAACAATAAATAATTATAATTAAATAATTTAAGAGTAACGGAGAGAGGTTGAATTTGGGCCTTTCTTGGGCCAAATTCGTTGGGTTTTTTTTTGGATTTTAACCCAATCCCGTTTTTGGTATACAGCTGATGTATATCAGTGTATATCGGCATGTATATCAGCCCTTTTCAGGTATTTCTTGCTTCCAAACACTTGTATTTCGCCTTAGCCCTGTATTTTTGCGTTCGACCTGCATATCATTGTATATAAAATGTATAAAGTCTATTTTTTGACTTGTCGAGGCTTGCAATATCCTTTTCAGCCCTGTATTCAAACTATTGATCGTCATCCCTTGCTTCACACATCAGTCCATCGGGACTCGGATTTAAATAAGACTCGAGGAAATGCAATTAGGCCTCAATGGCCCATTTGGAACGAAAAAAGAAAGAGGGGCAATGGAGTTCGAGGAATCCACTCGAGATCACATGAAACAAAAGTAAAAGAAAAGGATTAACGCATACTCGTAACAAAGAAACTTTAGGAATAAAACTTAATCAATAAAGAAGCAAAACACACTGATAGCAATGCAATTTATCAATTAATAAATACCATATTATATACTTATTGGAAACAAAACCATACTTCTAAATCAATAGTTAATTAACCAAAACATTTTCCATGGCATATAGGGGTTACTGGAAGACCATTTTAACAAAACAAAAACAAAACAACTTCAACATCTAATGATAAGAAAAGCTTACAAGAAGCAAAACCCACTAGCAAATGAATATTCTAATCCAACTTGGAAGCAATGCTTTCCTAAGACAATTATGTATATCACTAATCCATATCAAAAGCAAAATTCCATGTCACTTACGTAACACAAAAATACAAATAAAAGGATGTTCATAGTGTCAACTTACTAAACCAACATGCTAAGATTGTTATAGACAAATAGGCTATCAAATAGTTGGACTTTTACAAAGATCATACTTTGATGCCAAGTAAAAAAAAAACATATAGAGGAGTCTTAAGATAGATAATAGAATTAATTATGAGATAGAGGTAGGTGTGATAAGAATTAGAATAGAGACATAATGTTGATTTTAGATGCACACAGAATGCATCATAGACATTACCGCAACTCAGTTTATATTTAAAAGCATAACATGATTAAATAAAATTTTAAATTGATTCAAAGATAAGCTTAAACATTCATAGATTCACATTCATTCAATCAGTTTAAGGCAAGAGATGAATAACATGACGCCGAACATTGATTATCCGTGCAGATTTATTACAAACAGACACAAACCAAGACTAACAAAGCAATTTCGAAACTGATCATAACAATGCTATATAAAGCTAAAACAATAAGAGCAGCAACAGTCGGAAACCAGCCTTCCAACATCCATACATACGCATTCAAATCATACTCACATGAAAGACCAAAGTCTCGATCATACGGGACATCCCTATTCTGGCTAAACTATTAGGAAAATACAACCAACTAAATTGAACAAAACGAAAACTCAAATTAAGAAAACAAGACGATAAGAAGAGCGGGGTTATATACCTTTTCCCGGGCAGCGACTGAGACAAAGTGCAGGGGGCAACTTTCCACGATTCTTTTACCACACTAGTGCGGACTCGAGCAACCAAAAGAAAATGAATAAAAACGAAACCAACTGATCTTTTGTATGCTATTTTCGTATGTGAAATCTTGCCCTCAAAATCCAATCTCTTTTTTTTTTCTTTTTCCTCCCCCTCCTCTTAATCACTGAAGGTATAAAACTATTTATAGGAAAAAAAAATGGATGATTTAGTGGGGAAACTCGGTGGATTGGATAAATTTCAAATTTTGAAATTCGAAATCTTGGAAGATGGAAACAACTAAAATAGTACCAATTCTCAACGGATTGAGACTTGTATCCGTTGATCTTGATGCCAGGATGAGTGAAGCGCCGAGATTACCCCATCTGGCACTGCTTTTTGAACAAATCATACTCTTGAAGCAGAAAAGGAAGACGAAGAGTATGGGCGAGCACTGTTGGCGCGGCTTGGAGATGCAATTGATGTGACGAGTCTGCATTTCACGTTGATTTTTCATCGGATTTGGTGGGATTTCTGGGTTTCGGTGGACGCAAAAGAAGAAAAATGCATACAGGGGTCTGGCATTTGGTACCCATTTGTATTGTTGGTGTGGGTATTGAAATGGGTTTGTGTATGGAGAATGGGTCGTTTTGGTATGTTGTATGTATTTGCTGGGAAGGGTTTCTGGAATTGAACTGGTGGGTCGCTAATGGGATTTGGGCCGGCTGGAAGGTTCTTTGAAAAGGATTGGGAATGGGCTGAAAAATGGTCCAAGAAGTGGGATAAAAAGATAGTTGAATTTGAAAATAGGAAATGGCCACATGAATTGCAATTATGGCCAATGGAAATTAAGAAGTTAGCCAAATTGAATTTAACTTAGGGAATTTGACTAAAATTTAATTAGGATGAATTAATATTGATTAATTAACGAGCTTCTTAGTTTCAACGAAATAAAATAACTTACTAAATTATAAACTAATAACTCAAGAATATAAGTATTAATTAACTAAACCAATTAACCAACTATTTAAGTAAAACTAAAATCTTTTGAGACGATTTTCGAATATTCATAAAATATACTAATTATATACATAATTATGTAAAACATATATATTATTTAAAACTTATAAAATAATAAAACTATTTAAAATAACTTGCAAACTATATTATAATATTTATTTATTTTGAAATTTTATAAAACTAATTTTTTTTTTTAAATTGCTTGAAATTGAAGAAGCTCGATGATTAAGCTATAATGTGGAGGTCCAAAATTGGGTGTCAACAGCTGTCCCTCGTTTGACTTGGATTGACGAAAGCAATTCGAGGCAAATGAAATTGACAAATTCAATTTTGACCGACCACATCTTCATCTTTAGAAAAGGGATTTTGGTATGGATTTTAGGAAGTATGACCGATCCTCGTTATCAGGTTTCCTACATATATCAGGCTATATGATAATTCAGGTCACTTGTAGTTCAATATGCTTGATTTGACGCATGATTTTGAAAGAATTCAAAAGTTATTCCGATATCGAATTATGAAGAGACCGAAGCACTTGGGAATAAGATTTAGGGAGAATGTTGGAACACAACCGAGTTTTCAATAATGATCCCGCCTACATATTCCTCAACTTAGGGAATCAGGCTGTTTGTAATTCGACTCGATCGATTGAAAAGGAAATCTATTATGCTAGATAACCTTCGGTTCTGGAGGAGTGACAGAGAAGTCGAGTAGGAAAAAAAAGAGGCTTGTAACCTCTTAGCCATGAATGTGGTGCACTTCACACTCATAAGTAAGAACTTACACGAACATAATTTTCACAGCTCTTGGTCCATTGTCACTCAGATTGGAAAGCTATTTCCAATAGAGATAAAAATAAAAAAAATAAAAATTAGGATGCGAAACTGAATCCGACAAACCTAAAGAAAAATCCACATGCCTTCTGATAGGGGTGTGGTTTGATTGTGGTGGAAGTCGCTCCTTTGCTCGCGTCCTGAGAGTTTGGCACTCCTTTTTGGACTATGTCCCAGTTCGCTGCTAAGAAAAAGTTCCACGTTGTGCTGCATCCTTTTTTTATGTCATCCACACCTGTGGTTTGCTTGAGAATTCATCCTCTTGGATGCTCTCGACAAAGACTGAGATAAAACTCATTAGCATAAAAAAATGCAACCCCAAATGGGAAGATATTGTCTTTTACCGTGTTGACACTTAATTGCTCTACTTGAGCATTTGACGTCAACTTTCTCCAGTTTGACGTAAAGCAAATAAAGCTCGTATTTTATATTTATAATATAATCTTCAATGTACGCTTCTTTTGATGACGAAGTAATAAAATAGTCAGATGTACTATGTTGATAGTTCTTTTGGTGTCGCATTTGTAAGAAAAATGATGCAGCTGATGTTGATTTCCTCGCGATGCATGATTTCCTTTTCTGCGACACGTGAAGATAATGCTTCCTTGAAAATACAGGTGATGTTCCCTTGAAAATTGTAGCTGATGGTGATTTTCTCGCGATGCATGAATCTTTCTTTTGTAATGCATGACTCTTTCTCTTGCTATGCATGACCTCTTTTTCCTGCAATGCATGATCCTTTCTCTTGCTATGCATGAATATTTCTCTGCGATGCATGACTTCTTTCCTGCTATGCATGAATTTTTTCCCCACGATGCATAACTTTATTTCCCGCGATACATGACTTCTTTCCTGCTATGCATGGATTTTTTCTTCACGATGCATAAATCTTTCTCTTGTAATGCATGATCCTTTCTCTTGCTATGCATGAATATTTTTCTGCGATGCATGACTTCTTTTCTGCTATGCATGAATTTTTTCTCCACGATGCATAACTTTCTTTCCTGCGATGCATGACTTCTTTCCTGCTATGCATGAATTTTTTCTCCACGATGCATAAATCTTTCTCTTGTAATGCATGACCCTTTCTCTTGCTATGCATGACCTCTTTTTCTCGCAATGCATGCTCATTTCTCTTTCTATGCATGAATTTTGTCTTGCAATGCATAAATTCCTTTCTCGCGATGCATGAATATTTTATTTCTATGCGTGAATCTTTTCTCGCGATGCATGAATTTTTCTCTTGCGATGCGTGACTTCTTTTTCTTGCTATGCATGACTTCTCCGCGATGCATGACTTTTTTCTTTTGTTATGCATGATCTTTCCCCGCGATGCATGAATCCTATTCAAATGATGTCATCCCTGGTACCGAACGAAGATAATTTTTCACCGAACAACATATGTGATCTTCTGGGTATTTTCTGGATGGCGGTAATATCTCAATCGATAATATAATAAAAAATGATCCTCGGAGTAGCGATATCATATCATTTGACAATACGATATAAATAACTCTCCGGGTAGTAATATTATTATGTCCAATAATATGATGCAGATAATGTCCTCCAAGTATCTTTAGTTGCTGAAAAATAAATAAAATTTCTTTCTTCAAGGTTTTCCTTTGTTCCATTTTCGAATCATAATTGCATATTCGTTATGGGCCTCGCCTTGTTGAGAATTTGAATAATGCTATTCATATTCTCAATTCTTTGTCATAAGAAGCCTAAAATATTTCCTGCATCCACAGAAAAAATTGTCAATTTTAAGGAGCTCTTCGCCCTTTTGATTTCTCCACTTTCAATTAATGGAGGAATATGCTGATTTTGAGGTAAACCTATAAACCTGCATCCACAGAAAAATTGTTAGTTTAAAAATGAACTTATCTATGTCGATCTCTTCGATTGTCTACCCCGATGTCTTGCTATCTCTGGTTGATTTCTCCGATCTCCCGCTTCTTGATAGATAGGACAAAGCATTTTTACGCAAAAATAATTTAAACATGAAAGAAATGTTTTTAATGAAAATAGATTTTTCAAAAGTAATATTTGGAAAAGGTCACTGCCAAGTGTCATGTCACGTCACGTCGAGCTCTAGCAAATATTTTTGAAGTTGGTGCCTTGAGGTCTATCTGATTACTTGTTGGAAAGTATTCAAAGTTGCTTTAAACTTTCGATAAACCCTGTTGAAATTTTGAGGCCATCCTCAAAATTTCTGTCCCAGTTAAGCATTTTGGCGTATCTTGAACTGTTGATGCAAATAGCAAAATTTTTGAGATCTTCTCAAAAATTCTGTCCCGGTTGCAAATCTTAAAGTAACTTCAGTCTTGGTTCGTTGCAAAGATCTTCTTCTTGAAAATTTTTGAGTCCCTCTCAAAAATTCTGTCCCAGTGTCTATTATAAGAAAATAGAAAACTTACGGGAGATATGACCGAGCCCTTGTGGCGCCTACGTATCCTGTTGAGGCAGAAATCAGGTCAAACGTAGTTCCTTCTCTCGAGGATTAACAAAAATAAAAAATTTACAAAGAAACCGACCGAGGCCGACATAGGCCGCCTACGTATCTCATTCTTGAGAATTCAGGTCGAACGTAGTTCAAATACAAAAGAAAATATTAACAAGGGATAAAGGAATGACCGAAGCCGACATAGGCCGCCTACGTATCTCATTCTTGAGAATTCAGGTCAGACATAGTTCATTACAAAGGGATAAATTCTAAACAAAATAATTACAAGCAAATACAATGATTACAAGGAAATGACAAAAATACAAACTGAAGCTTCATACGTAGTATCTTTTGACAGCATCTGAGTTGATCGGTTTCGGCCATTCAGTTCCATCTATCTCCGACAGGATCAAGACACCTCCAGATAACACTTTGCGAACCATGTAGGGTCCTTGCCAATTTGGTGCAAATTTTCCTTTATATTCATCCTGATGAGGGAAAATGCGCTTGAGAACTAACTGCCCAACTTCAAATATCCCGACTCTTACTTTCTTGTGAAAAGCACGAATCATTCTCTGTCGATACAGTTGACCATGACATACGATAACTATTCTTTTCTCATCAATCAATGTTAGCTGATCAATCCGCTTGCGAACCTATTCAGCATCACTCACTTCAGCTTCTTGGATGATTCTCAATGAAGGTATTTCAACTTCTGCGGGTATAACTGCCTCTGTTCCATATACTAGCAAATATGGAGTAGCTCCAACTGAGGTTCTGATAGTCGTTCGGTAACCTAATAAAGCATATGGCAGCATCTCATGCCAACCTCTGCAATTATCAATCATTTTCCTCAGAATCTTCTTTATGTTCTTGTTGGCGGCTTCTACAGCTCCATTCATTTGGGGACGATAGGCGGTGGAATTCCGGTGAGTAATCTTGAATTGTTCGCATATCTCTCTCATCAAGTCACTGTTGAGATTTGCTCCATTATCAGTAATGATAGATTCTGGTACTCCAAATCTACATATCAAATTATTGCGAACAAAATCAGCTACAACCTTCTTGGTCACCGACTTATACGAAGCTGCTTCCACCCACTTGGTGAAGTAGTCGATGGCAACCAAAATAAATCTGTGTCAGTTAGAGGCGGCTGGCTCTATCGGACCAATGACATCCATTCCTCAAGCTACAAAAGGCCAAGGTGAACTCATAACATTAAGTTCGTGAGGCGGCACTCGAATCAAATCACCGTGCACTTGACATTTATGACATTTCTGCACAAACTTGCAACAATCATGTTCCATAGTCATCCAAAAATAACCGGCTCGAAGGACCTTCCTTGCCAAAGTTAGCCCATTCATGTGAGTACCACAAACTCCGGCATGTATCTGTTCCAGAAGATTCGCGGCTTCATTAGCAACAACACATCTGAGAAGACCTAGATCTGGAGTCCTCCTATAAAGGATTTCTCTACTTGCAAAGAAATTGAGGGCCATACTTCGTATCGATTTCTTCTGGTTGAACGTTGCATTCTCAGGATAAGTCCCGTTCTCTAAATACCTTTTGATGTCAAAATACCAAGGCAAACCGTCTGGCTCCATTTCAACATGTGAACAATAGACAGGCTGCTCTTTTACCTCTATATCCAAGGGATCAATATAACTTGTATCCGGATGTTTGATCATTGAGGCAATGGTAGCAAGAGCATCGGCCAACTCATTCTGTGTTCTGGGAGTATGTCTGAACTCAATCTTGCAAAATCTCTTGCACAACTTCTGTAATACTGCATGTACGGTGTGATTTTTGGGTTCTTCACGGCCCATTCTCCTTGAACTTGATGAATCAGTAAGTCTGAGTCTCCAATAACTAGAAGCTCATGAACGTTCATGTCAATTGCCATCTTTAAACCAAGGATGTAAGCTTCATACTCAGCCATGTTGTTGGTGCAATTAAATCGGAGTTTAGCCGCCATAGGATAATGTTGACCAAATTCTGACACTAAGACTGCTCCAATACCTTTCCCTTGGTGATTTGCCGCTCCATCAAAGAATACTCTCCAACCAGGATATGCTTCAGAAATATCTTCACCCACAAATGCTACTTCTTCATTGGGAAAATAAGTCTTGAGCGGTTCATACTCTTCATCAACTGGATTCTCCGCAAGATGATCAGCCAAGGCTTGTGCTTTTATCGCCTTTTGTGTCACATACACAATGTCAAACTCACTCAAAAGCATTTTCCATTTAGCCAACTTCCCGGTCGGCATTGCTTTCTGAAAAATATACTTCAACGGATCCATCCTGGAGATAAGGTACATGGTATAAGAAGACAAATAATGTCTCAACCTTTGAGCGATCCAAGTCAAAGCACAACATGTCCTCTCTAAAAGAGTATAACGAGCCTCATATGGAGTGAACTTTTTACTTAAGTAATAAATGGCTCGCTCCTTTTTCCCAGTCTCATCATGTTGACCAAGCACGCATCCCAACGCATTATCCGAGACCAACAAATATAGCATTAATGGACTCCCTTCTCGTGGAGGGACTAACACCGGTGGATTGGACAAATAGCTTTTGATAGCATCAAAAGCAATTTGACATCCTCTAGTCCACTTGGTTGACGCATCTTTTTTCAATAACTTAAAAATGGGCTCACACACCACGGTGGATTGAGCTATGAACTCGCTGATGTAGTTCAATCTTCCTAGAAAACTCATCACCTCCTTCTTTGTCTTCGGAGGAGGTAATTCTTGGATCGCCTTGATCTTGGAAGGGTCAAACTCAATGCCCCTTCTGCTGACTATAAATCCCAACAACTTGCCAGCTGGCACCCCAAAAGCACATTTGGCGGGATTTAACTTCAAATTGTATCGACGCAGACGATCAAAGAATTTTCTCAAGTGAGTCAAGTGATTCAAACTCTCGCGGGACTTGATTATGACATCATCTACATACACTTCGATCTCTTTGTGAATCATATCGTGAAAGATGGTTGTCATGGCCCTCATATAAGTAGCACCGACATTTTTGAGACCAAATGGCATCACCCGATAATGATATACACCCCAAGGCGTAATGAAAACTGTCTTTTCTATATCTTCTTTGTCCATCAGGATCTGGTGGTAACCCGCATACCAATCCACAAATGATTGCATCTCATGCTTAGCACAGTTATCAATGAGGATGTGAATGTTTGGCAATGAAAAATTATCTTTTGGGCTAGCTTTGTTGAGATCTCTATAGTCGACACAAATTCTGATCTTTCCATCTTTCTTGGCAACCGGAACAACGTTGGCTAACCAAGTCGGATATTGCGTCACTTCAACTACTTGGGACTCGATCTGCTTTGTAATCTCCTCTTTGATCTTCAAACTTAACTCAGGCTTGAACTTTTGAGTCTTTTGCTTTACTGGACTAAAATCTGGATTAATCGGTAACTTGTGGGACACCATATTCATACTCAACCCCGGCATATCTTCGTAAGACCAGGCAAACACATCAATGTACTCTCTGAGCAAATGGACCAGGTCTCTTCTTTGAGCTTCAGTCAGATGGACACTGATTCTCACTTCTTTAACACATTCCTCATCTCCGAGATTCACAGTCTCGGTTTCCTCTAAATTCAGCTTGTGTTGATTCTCGAATTGTCGAAATTCATCAGCAACATGTTCAAGTATCTCATTTTCTTCTTCGTATTCCTTCCATTCGTCATCACCTGCCTCATTTCGTTCACTCGATTCATGACATGACATGACATTGGCAGGTTTTAAATTAATATTACTGAAATCATAAACAAACAAAGTTAGGAAAGCAAAATTTAAACAGATAAGTAAACAAATTTTGAATAACAAAGGCTTTTCATTTAAATTAAAAGACAGGCATAAACTTCGGCCATGGCCGAGGAACATTTTACTTTTTTAAACATCACAAGAAAATTTAAAACTTCAAACAAGTAAAACATCATAAATGGTGAATCTCGGGCCTCTTCCGAACTACCACCGATTTTGAAAATAAACAAAACACATGTCCTTTCTACCCAGATGAGCGGGAAATCAGGAGCGGTGTTGAGGTCCAGTTCTGTAATCGCTCATCAGGTTCTGCATCACAGATGCCTGATGTCCTATCCTCTTCCTCGATGACCGCATTAATCTCCTCAAAAAGGTCTAAGATTCCTTCCCCGAGATCATCATCATTGACATATCCTTGCGCCGGGAATGACTGGTACAGATGAGGAATTGGCCTGGCCAATGCTTGATCAACATTCTTGTTCTTCATCTCTGCTTCGTCATCTGTTGGGACATATCCCAAACCAAATTTTGCTCCTTTAGCGGGGATCTGAATAGGGTTGACAATTCCTTGACAATGTTTTCCCAACCCGAAACCCGGTTCGAAACCGTTCTGGAGAATGACAGTAGCAACCATCTTGTATACGATAGGCATAGGAGGGTGTGGAGCTAAGTCATCACCGGTGGCATTCACCAGCTCCACCGTGTAAAAATTACAACCTCGAGAGATATTATCAACAATTGGTGCATACCCATTGGAATGACTCCCTTCACCATAAATGACCAATTCCTGGTCCTTCCAAACAAATTTCAACAGTTGGTGAAGGGTAGATGGCACAGCCCCAGCCATGTGGATAAACGGTCTCCCTAGAAGCAAATTGTAGCTGGTATTGATGTCCAACACCTGAAACTCCACATTGAATTCTGCAGGCCCCATCTGAACATCCAAATTTACTGCCCCTATCGTGTCTCTCTGCACCCCATCGAAAGCTCTCACATTGACTTGATTTTGTTGAATCTTTCCCAAGTCGAATTTCAGCTGCTTGAGAGTTGAAAGAGGACATATGTTGAGACCAGACCCATCGTCGACCAAAATACGATTTATAACTTTGTCCTGACACTTGATGGTGACGTGCAAAGCTTTGTTGTGCATCCTCCCTTCAAAGGGCAGCTCTTCGTCGCAAAAACTGATTCGGTGTCCTCGAATGACCTGGTTTATCATGGCTGCCAGATTGTTGCTGTTAGTACCCACAGGAACATAAGTGTCATCCAAAGCCTTCATCAAAGCCTGTCTATGCAACTGCGAACTCATTAATAAAGCCCACACAGAAATCTGAGCCGGCGTCTTCTCTAGATGCTTCACAATCGAATAATCTTTCGGTTGCATTTTTCTCCAGAACTCCTCAGCTTCGGCCTCACTGATCGGCCTTTTTGCTTGGTCCTTCTTCTGCCCTCCTTGAGCCAACTCTTTCGGTGTGTAGCACCTGCTGGATCTGGTCATACCCTGGGTAACAGCTGTTTCAATCACAAACTTTGGTCGGGCAGGAGTTTCTTGTGACACTGAGGCAACTGCCTTTTCGGGTGTCAGAATCACAAACTCTTTCTTCTCTCTAATGCTCAACGAGGCTACCGCCCTTTCTAGTTCATCAGGAGCAATTGGAACTATTGCCTTTGTTACGCACCAATCGTCATCTGTCTCTATCATATTGATAGTGACGCCTCCATGATTTGGCAAAGGATTACTGTTGACATTAGGCGCGACCGTTTGAAGAGAGACCACGTTCTGATCGATCAGGTCTTGAATTTTATGTTTCAGGTTGATGCAGTCCTCAGTATCATGTCCAACACTATTGGAGTGATACGCGCACCTCTGATCAGATATGTAAAACTTTGAACTAGTGTCAACCGGCTTGGGACCCACTGGATGAATATATCCAGCCACAGTTAATCGTTCGAACAACTTTGTTCGACTTTCAATAAGCGGAGTGAAAATTCTGGTGGGCTTCTTCTCAAATCTAGGACGGGGGGGATCGTAATTGCCTTGTTGAGGAGGAGGCATTTGACGATAATTTGGAGTGTTCGGGCGAGGGGCTTGATATCTGGGATATGAGTTGGCTTGGTAATTTGGTTGTGGAGCTTGGTAGTTCGAGGGGGTATTTTGGTAAAGTGGAGCTGGGGTTTGGTACATTGTGGGAGGCGTTTGGTAATTTGTTTGAATGTTGGCACAGTTGGGAGAGACATTCCGGTAGTGATAAGGTGGAGTTTGGTAAACTGGAGGGGGAGTTTGGTAGATAGGAGGAGGGGTATTTTGATAACTAGGGGGAGGGGTATTTTGGTAATCAGCCTGTGCATAACAAGCCGGGTATGAACTCTGTAAAGGTCTAGAACGACCTTGGTATGATGAGAATTTCCTTGGGTCTTCTTCCTCTCAGAGGAAATAGATGACACATATTCTCTTTTCTTTTTAAACAAACCCGAAGATCCGGGCGAGGCAGCAACACGGGCAATCTTTCCGGTTCTCAATCCATCTTCGATAGTCTTACCTACCTTGACTATCTCAGCAAATTTTGCTCCAACGAGCAACATGATTCTGTCATAATATTCGGGCTCTTACACCCGCACAAACACTTCGACAATTTCCTTTTCTGACATAAGAGGTCTAACTCTAGCTGCCTCCTTTCGCCATCTATATGCGAATTCTCTGTAACTTTCAGTCGGCTTCTGCTTCATCTTCTCCAAGGAGTAACGGTCAGGAACGATCTCCACGTTGTAGGCGAATCGTTCGATGAAGTCCTTAGCCAGAGCGTTCCAACTAGACCACTGTCTCGTTTCATGAGACGTAAACCATTCTAGAGCCTCTCCGCTCAGACTTCGGCTAAAAAGCCTCATTAACAAAGCTTCGTCTCGCCCAACTCCTACGAGTTGGTCATAGTAGGCCCTCAGGTGTGCTAAGGGGTTCCCCGTTCCTTCGAAGATGTCGAATTTCGGCACCTTGAACCCTTCTGGGAGGTCCAAATTTGGATGAATGCACAGGTCTTCGTAACTCAACCCAGCAACCTCAGGAATGCAGTTCAACTCCTTCATGGCTTTTCTAATTTCTTCCTTCATATCTATCTTGGTGGTCTCTTCGTTTGACCTCCACTCTCTCTCCCTCTCCTCATAGTGGTTGAGCTCCGAACCATAGGCGTCATGTTCATTGGGGACTGGTATTTGGAAAGTGGTTTTTTGCGGTAGTGGTGGAGCAATGGAGGGACTTTGGCCATTTAAAGGGGCGTGATAGTTTTGGGGGAAAGTCTGGGGGTTGGTATATTGGTTTTGGTGAAGGATGGAAGTGTATGGGTTATTAGTGTTTTGGCTGTGAGGGGGTGGGCCAATTTGGTGGTTTGCATTGGGGGAAGGGAGTGGTGCTTGGAGGTTGGTATTTTGAGGAGGGGGTGGTGTTTGATAAGAGGCTGAGGCGTAATGGGGGTTTTGGGTGGTAAGGTCAATGATGGAGGGATTATGAGCAGGGCTTAAAGGCGGGTTCTGAGCTTGTTCCACGTTTGAAGGGGGAATTTGAGCTGGAGGTCTTCTGTCGGGTTGAGTGTTGACAACAAAAATTGGAGGAGGCAAATCGTGTTTTCTTTGCATCTCGACCCTCATTTCAGCAATTTGTTGCATCAACTGTAGGATCAGTTCATTCTGATCAGCAAGGGTGGGCTGAGCCACCACGACATTAGTAAGGCTGGTTTCTTCGTTGTTATCACTCATTGCTGCTTTTTCCTTTTGTGGACTTTGACTGGGGAAGGAATCTGTAGGACCTTTAGATCTAGTGAAATAAGGATGATCAGCCAGCTTATCGACACAGACCAGTTCTAACTACCTGTTGAGAAAAACAACTCAAAGACAAATCTGTTAGTTTTGATTTAGTACAAATAATGCAAAATATCACATATAAAGCAGATAAACACATAAAAGTTGCTTTGTTTGAGAACATGCTAACCCACGAATAATGGGGACTGACTTTTGAACAAGCAGAAATTTGCTCGTTTTTATGTTGGGGCTAGTGACTCAGAAAGGATAAATTGCATTGAGCTAAGGTCTTTTAACTGCATCTTCTGGCATCTGTTGATCTGAACTCAATGTTTCCTTGCATAATGAAAGAGGGAGAAAAGAAAATTTGAAAAAGATAGGGGCCGGGCCTTGAAAGGCTGTTACGTATCTCCCAAGGAGAATTCAGGCCCTACGTAGTTCGAATACAAAGGAAGTTTCATTTTCATTCATTCATTTCTTGAAAATTACAAGAAAAGTGAAAAACAGACGATAAAGCTCCTAAAAGATAAAATGTGCCTCCACCCAAGCCATTTTTCTTCTTATTGTCGCATTAATCACGGGGGGTAAACTCATATGCTTCGAATGTGATTTTCTCATTCCCTTTCTTCCATCGCCCCTGAAGATGAGGCCTATAGACAATTTCCTCCTCAGTATCTTCTTCAGTAGCTTCAGGTCTAGTGCCTTTGGGATCACTGCTGGTGGCCTCTTGGCTGAAGTAAGAGTACTTTCCACGTGGCTTCTGAAGAGTCATGGTCATATCTTTTAGGGCATCGCGTTTCTTTTGCACAACGGTTATCTCCTCATTTACAATAACACATTTCGTAATCTTTGCTGCCAACTCTGCGTCTAGTGTCGCATTTGCTATTCATGCGACCGCAGTGGCAAACTCTACTTCCATTCTCCTTTCCCTGGTTTCTTGGATCTCATGTCTGAGCTGCTGTAATTTTATCCTCAAATCTGCTTCAGTCAGCTCTACATTGATACTCTTGCCTTTTTCCATCTTACCTGCAATTTTACCTTTCATGAGATAATAGAGTAATGTTTTAGGATTTGATAGTAGGATTTTATTTCTGACTGAGAAAACTTAAGACTCGTGGAATTTTGGCCGGACTTTTTGGTAGTGACTTGTATTTGACATTTTTCAATTTTTTGGTATATATATATTTTTTTTTTCTTTTTTTTTTGATAAGGAGTGGGCTAAAATGTCCTCATTCAAAGCAACATACCACACAAACAATTAAACACACAAGTGAACATGCAAATATCGCGTCCTAAACATGCATATGACCCTTTTATGCCAAGGGTAGGCCTAGCGAATTGAAGGATGTATTGCGCCATTTAAAACAAATTGTTGCACCCCCAAAACAGAATTCATAACAATAGAGAATTCATTACAAAGTTAAGCTAAGGGATACATCTTTTAGGAAAGGGATAAGTTGCAAATACAAAAACATCAATCCCACGCAGGGGAATAAGATAACTAAAATGCTGAAGGACCTGCTCCTCCTCTTGCTTTTTCCACTTCTTCACGAATGAGGAACTTGCTGGTTATCACATGCGGCTCAGCGAACACAGCTTTGGAAGACATCGACATGCCCTGGAGGGTGTTAAGCTGATCATCCAAGTTCAAGTCCAAACGTATCAGGCAGGCTCTCGCATCAGCTAACTCTTGTGTGGCAAAACCTAACGCCCTTTCGCTTTCATATTCTCGATGCTAGAACTCTTATTCCTTACGCAGGTATTCTTGCTCTTTACGTTGAAACTCTTGCTCTCTTCGGTCCCATTCCTGCTGAAAATGGTAGGCTTAGATTTGGAGCCTTACCTGGACATCTTCAATATGTCGGCTCGTGCGTGGTGTCGGGTCAAGTGTACCACGCAGATCATCCTGCAACCATTTTTTGTATTCATCCACATACCCGGCTTCGTATCTATTTTCTGTCATGCTCTCTTTTAGGTTGATCCGTCCAGCCCATTCTTGACAAATATCCTTGGCGTAAGGTATCTTGTCGCACCCGTTGTAGTCAAAGACGTAGCGGGTAGTTTCTCCTTTGAAAGGTAGAATCTGTCTTCTGCCGAATTGCAGCATTACCCTGCTAGGATTGTAAGGTCGTACCCCTCTAATGCCGGGAAGGATTAGGAAAAGACACTTAGCTCCTTGAATAGCTATTTTTTCTGACATGAAATTTTGAAACATCCATTGTACGTTTTCATCTTTTATATCGTGGAAGACTTTAGCCCATGCTTTCCTAGTGCTGTGGATCTTGAACCTGTTGATGCTCAAGTGAAACTCGTAATGGTCGAGATGGCTTTCTTTTTGTGGTTCGGCCAATTTTTGTTGTTGAGTCTCGTATGTCTTCACTAGATGTTTAGACATCCACCACCGTAGCAAAACATTACAACCTTGAAAAAATGGAAACCCGTTTTTGCATTGACCCAAAGATCGGTAGATGTCGGCCAGAATGGTCGGGGCTAGGTTGAAATATTTCTTAACCTGTCTTTTCTTACCAACACCCTCGAAGATGGCCTGTGTAACCATGACAACTCGAGTGTCAATTTCATTCCCTTTGCCTTGAGGGAATACCATAGTCCCTAAAAGGCATACGGCAAATGCTAGAGTTTGAGTTTGACTCCAATTACTGTGACTATGAAACTCATTTGGAAAATTCTTATAATAACTCTCGTGACCCCATCGTTCATAGAATTTCACAAATGGAATACTTGGGGTGTCTAGCCAGTCTGCATTTACCAATAACAATATGTTTTTCAGTTCTGTGCTGGTTGGCTTATCTGGTAGCAAAATGTGATGATCTGGATGTTTTTTCCTTTTTCGGCACGTTCCGATGTTGTCTAGGCAATCTTTGATTTCTTCAACGATTGGTGTCATTTCAACATCTCCGAAGCGAAACACCATCCTCTCATCATCCCAAAATCGAGTGACCACCTCAATGAACTTAGGCCAGACTCTGAGATTCATTATTGACGGGAGGTGGCCTAAGTGAATGGAAAGTTCTCTTTTTTGATACGCATTGAGATTGTACCACCATACACGGAGAAGGTTTGGCATTTCGGTGACCATTTTGAAACTCAAGTGTTGCTTAGCCATCTACAAAACATACAAATAATTAGATACCCCCCAAACCCAAGACACAACACTTTGTCAAATAGCGTATACATCCTTCAAACATGTAAGTATGAGCGTCCGTTTGGGCCGTGGGCCCTTTGGACTCAAGGTGGTCTTTCTAATGGACCCAACACTCCTTGGGTATTGGGTCATCTTAGGCCAATGCGCTAAATTTCAGGGATTTGGTCTTGCTCTATCCTAGTATGACTAAGAGTGGGTTTTCTTTAAAGTGGATTAGTGACCCAAGCGGACTACTTAGGCTGGGACAATTAACGACCGTTGACTATCCAGTAGCCAACTACATTCGTCAGGGTGTCCCGAGAACAATTTGGTTAACGAACGACTGCGGCCCGCATAATTTGGTTTACGATTATAAAGTTAGCGTTAAACAACAAACAATAAATAATTATAATTAAATAATTTAAGAGTAACGGAGAGAGGTTGAATTTGGGCCTTTCTTGGGCCAAATTCGTTGGATTTTTTTTTGGATTTTAACCCAATCCCGTTTTTGGTATACAGCTGATGTATATCAGTGTATATCGGCATGTATATCAGCCCTTTTTAGGTATTTCTTGCTTCCAAACACTTGTATTTCGCCTTAGCCCTGTATTTTTGCGTTCGACCTGCATATCATTGTATATAAAATGTATAAAGTCTATTTTTTGACTTGTCGAGGCTTGCAATATCCTTTTCAGCCCTATATTCAAACTATTGATCGTCATCCCTTGCTTCACACATCAATCCATCGGGACTCGGATTTAAATAAGACTCGAGGAAATGCAATTAGGCCTCAATGGCCCATTTGGAACGAAAAAAGAAAGAGGGGCAATGGAGTTCGAGGAATCCACTCGAGATCACATGAAACAAAAGTAAAAGAAAAGGATTAACGCATACTCGTAACAAAGAAACTTTAGGAATAAAACTTAATCAATAAAGAAGCAAAACACACCGATAGCAATGCAATTTATCAATTAATAAATACCATATTATATACTTATTGGAAACAAAACCATACTTCTAAATCAATAGTTAATTAACCAAAACATTTTCCATGGCATATAGGGGTTCTTTGGAAGACCATTTTAACAAAACAAAAACAAAACAACTTCAACATCTAATGATAAGAAAAGCTTACAAGAAGCAAAACCCACTAGCAAATGAATATTCTAATCCAACTTGGAAGCAATGCTTTCCTAAGACAATTATGTATATCACTAATCCATATCAAAAGCAAAATTCCATGTCACTTACGTAACACAAAAATACAAATAAAAGGATGTTCATAGTGTCAACTTACTAAACCAACATGCTAAGATTGTTATAGACAAATAGGCTATCAAATAGTTGGACTTTTACAAAGATCATACTTTGACGCCAAGTAAAAAAAAAAACATATAGAGGAGTCTTAAGATAGATAATAGAATTAATTATGAGATAGAGGTAGGTGTGATAAGAATTAGAATAGAGACATAATGTTGATTTTAGATGCACACAGAATGCATCATAGACATTACCGCAACTCAGTTTATATTTAAAAGCATAACATGATTAAATAAAATTTTAAATTGATTCAAAGATAAGCTTAAACATTCATAGATTCACATTCATTCAATCAGTTTAAGGCAAGAGATGAATAACATGACGCCGAACATTGATTATCCGTGCAGATTTATTACAACCAGACACAAACCAAGACTAACAAAGCAATTTCGAAACTGATCATAACAATGCTATATAAAGCTAAAACAATAAGAGCAGCAACAGTCGGAAACCAGCCTTCCAACATCCATACATACGCATTCAAATCATACTCACATGAAAGACCAAAGTCTCGATCATACGGGACATCCCTATTCTGGCTAAACTATTAGGAAAATACAACCAACTAAATTGAACAAAACGAAAACTCAAATTAAGAAAACAAGACGGTAAGAAGAGCGGGGTTATATACCTTTTCCCGGGCAGCGACTGAGACAAAGTGCAGGGGGCAACTTTCCACGATTCTTTTACCACACTAGTGCGGACTCGAGCAACCAAAAGAAAATGAATAAAAACGAAACCAACTGATTTTTTGTATGCTATTTTCGTATGTGAAATATTGCCCTCAAAATCCAATCTCTTTTTTTTCTTTTTCCTCCCCCTCCTCTTAATCACTGAAGGTATAAAACTATTTATAGGGAAAAAAAATGGACGATTTAGTGGGGAAACTTGGTGGATTGGATAAATTTCAAATTTTGAAATTCAAAATCTTGGAAGATGGAAACAACTAAAATAGTACCAATTCTCAACGGATTGAGACTTGTATCCGTTGATCTTGATGCCAGGATGAGTGAAGCGCCGAGATTACCCCATCTGGCACTGCTTTTTGAACAAATCATACTGTTGAAGCAGAAAAGGAAGACGAAGAGTATGGGCGAGCACTGTTGGCGCGGCTTGGAGATGCAATTGATGTGACGAGTCTGCATTTCACGTTGATTTTTCACCGAATTTGGTGGGATTTCTGGGTTTCGATGGACGCAGAAGAAGAAAAATGCATACAGGGGTCTGGCATTTGGTACCCATTTGTATTGTTGGTGTGGGTATTGAAATGGGTTTGTGTATGGAGAATGGGTCGTTTTGGTATGTTGTATGTATTTGCTGGGATGGGTTTCTGGAATTGAACTGGTGGGCTGCTAATGGGATTTGGGCCGGCTGGAAGGTTGCTGAAAAGGATTGGGAATGGGCTGAAAAATGGTCCAAGAAGTGGGATAAAAAAGATAGTTGAATTTGAAAATAGGAAATGGCCACATGAATTGCAATTATGGCCAATGGAAATTAAGAAGTTAGCCAAATTGAATTTAACTTAGGGAATTTGACTAAAATTTAATTAGGATGAATTAATATTGATTAATTAACGAGCTTCTTAGTTTCAACGAAATAAAATAACTTACTAAATTATAAACTAATAACTCAAGAATATAAGTATTAATTAACTAAACCAATTAACCAACTATTTAAGTAAAACTAAAATCTTTTGAGACGATTTTCGAATATTCATAAAATATACTAATTATATACATAATTATGTAAAACATATATATTATTTAAAACTTATAAAATAATAAAACTATTTAAAATAACTTGCAAACTATATTATAATTTTATTTTTTTTTGAAATTTTATAAAACTAATTTTTTTTTAAATTGCTTGAAATTGAAGAAGCTCGATGATTAATCTATAATGTGGAGGTCCAAAATTGGGTGTCAACACATGTCAGCAAATTTTAGTGAAAAAATAATTAAATAGATTGAGTGACTTTCTGTGCAAAAAGTCATAGTTGAGTGACTTTTGAGTTGAAAATGAAAGTTGAGTGACTTTATATAAAAAGAGTTGATAGTTGAGTGACAATCAAAGTTATTAACTCCTAAAATGAATGATAGATTGATTGTTTTGGAAATTGAGGGTCTGCATCTTAAGGAAGACCCAAAAACCTTTGCAAATGAAAAAAATGCTTTAGTTACCCAAATATCTGATATTGAAAAACAAATGGTTGTTCTAGAAGCTGAAAATCTAGAAATGAAGGAAAAGATAAAGATGGTGACTACTACAGTTTCTAAAGGAAAGAACAAGGCCAACATCTTGCAGCTGGAGTTTGAAAATAAGTTGCACACTGCTGAAATGAAGATGAAATTGGCTCTAGAAAGAAATCTTGTGCTGGAGAGGGACCTAGTCCGTGTAAAAGAGGAACTGAACAAATCCCTCAAATGGACCACTTCTTCTAAGATGCTTACAAATTTAATCCGTCAGGGTAAAAATAGTAGAATAGGGTTGGGTTGTGAGAAGATAGATCCCCCAAAAACTCCTCAAGCAAAAAAGTTTTGATGTTGATAATTTGCTCTGTGGGCATTGTGGTCGAAATGGACATCTTAAGAAAGATTGTCCTATTTTGAAAAAACATGAAGGAAGTTCTTTAAACTATTCCAAACAGGGGAATAGACAGAAGAAGGGACTTGTTCTTGCTTCTTGTCCTAAGTTGAAGAAAATCAATATGCCTCATTGGACAAAGAATTCTCTTATCACTAATTTATCTGCTTAGTTAGAACTCCAACTAAAGTGGGTCCCAAGGCTAACAAGTGATATGGGATGCAAGTGACAGGAAGTAGTAGCAGTCAGTGTTGGTTCTTGAATAGCGAATGCTCAAAGCACGTGACTGGAAAACTGAAAACTTCCTCTCTCTCTCTCAAGACACTTCAAGGTGGAGGTGTCTTATTTGGCGATGACAAGAAAGGATATATTTTAGGTATATGCATGTTTGGGAGGTCTGGAACACACCATTTAGGATGTGTACTATGTCAATAGTTGAAGTACAATCTTTCAAGTATTTCATAGATTTGTGATGAACAAAATTAAGTTAAAACTCTTATCAGATAAAAATGGTGTCACAAACTTGCTCTCTCGGGTGATGATCTTGACAAAAAAGAGATGCAAGAACATGTATATTGTTGATCTGAACACTGCTCGTAATAACAATCTCACTTGCTTTAGTGGTCAAGGTGAGAATACTGATCAATGACTCAAGAGATTTGGCCATATGAGGGCTCCTCTGCTGTACAAACTTATGTCAAGGGACCTGGTCTGCGGTCTGCCCAAAATAAAATTTGCAGATGAAAAAGTTTGTAATGCTTATGTTAAAGAGAAGCAGATCAGATCACCCTTCAAGTGGAATAAACATGCTTTAAATCTTCCAAAGACTTTCGGGGTGAAGTGGTGAATATTGCATATGTTATGACCAAAATGATGATATTAAAATGTTTGATCTCAATGATGTTTAAAGAGTATTTGTGGGATATTCATTCTCCAGCAAGGCTTTCGGGTGTATAAAAATAAAAATAAAAATTGTGCACTGAAGCAAGTGTTCATGTGATTTTTGATGAGTCTAGAAGAATTGAGAAGTTACAAAACAAAGAAGATTCTGAGATGGAAGAGCTACTTCAAATTCAGAGAGATAGTCTAAATAGTGAGCTTGCTAAAGAATATCATTTTCACGAATCCAACAATCCCAAAGAAGCTGATGCAGATGAGGGACTTGGTCCGGTAGACAATGCTGAACAAAGATGATGCAATTCAAACTGATAATGTGAATTCTGAAGGTGAGAATGAAGAAGCTGATCAAACTTATTTTGAAAGAAGCAAAGTATGACACTCGGTTCCCCGACCAGCCGACAGGTTATCCAAGTTCGTCTTCAAAAATGGTTTTAAAAGAGGTAGAATTGAAAAAAATCCTCCTTTTGAAATCACAAGGAAAGGAATTGTTGATTATTCAAGTACGTATCGATGATATCATCTTTGGATCAACCTTTGAGGTATTGTGTGAAGAGTTTGCCGCACTCATGGGTAGTGAGTTCCAAATGAGCATGATGGGAGGATTCTTCATAGAGCTACAGATCAAGCAAACCTCTAAATGTACCCTTATTTGTCAAGAAAAGTACATCAAAGAGCTGCTCAAAAGGCTTAACATACTTGAAGTCAAGACAATGTTAAAAAGAGGTAATGCCATCATGAAGCTTTGCAAATGGAAGATCAAGGGGCTGCCATCTTCACCCAAGGGCTAAGCAAGAACCATTTTGTCAAGAACAAGACCTGATTCTAGCTCAGAGAAGCTACTGAAAAAGTTTCATATTATGGATGCCAAGTCAATTGATACTCCCATGGGGACCAACTCAAAGCTTGATACTGATGGATTTGGTCCAGATGTAAATGATACAAGTGTTAGGATTTATGCAAGATTCCAAGCTTGTCCAACATAATCACATTATAAAGCTGCTAAGAGAATCCTAAGACATTTGAAAAATTCAAGGATCTGGTTCTATTTTGTCCATAAGGAGATCTTTGCTTTGGAGGAATATGGTGATGTTGATTATGCTAGGTATAAAGTTAGAGTACGTCAAGAATGTATTATTTTCTAGGCTGATCTCTCATTCATGGGGAACTAAAAGGCAAGATTCAATTACTCTTTCAACAACTAAGGAAGAGTATGTAGAAGGTGCAACTTGATGGGCTCAATCTTGTGGATCAAGCAGGAGCTTGAAGCTCTTAGAAGACCTGGCCAAGATAATCAAACTGAAGTTGGGAATGCTGAAACTTTATTGAATGGATCATGCTTGAGGCAATCAACCCTCTCATGACTATACAAATGGAGCAGGCATCCTTACTTTTCAATTATGTATGTTTTAGTAAATTCAGTCTCATACCTTTTGTAGGTACACACACATGGAAAAAGGGCTGAAGGAAAAGGAAGGTAAGGACAGATCTAGGCAATCACATTCAGACTACAGAGAGGGACCTGATCCGTTCTCGAAGGTTAGCACTCTTAACATTGCATTTTGAATTATGCATAAAAACCGTTGCAATTGCCACATGTCTGTCATTCAAGAATTTGATTGTTGTCCTATCATTTGAATACCAAAACGACACTTCCTTTCACATGATGAACCTTTTCACTTCCTTTATACTCTATATTTCTTTCCATCTCCCTAGAAATTTCAAATCCCCTTGAAAAAATCAGAAATTTTCAAAACCTTCTTTTCTCCTCTCTCAAAAACACTTCAAATGTGTAAACCCTTTGTTCCTACTAGAGAATTTTCCGAGGAAGAAATTTTTTAGTGTGAAGAGGGACACTACAAGAAAAACTGCCTATAAGGAAGGAAAATCTCGTCCCTAAATGTCTATATCTGGTCGCAGATGGCCAATTACGACGGTAAAATGTTGGTCGCCACCCGTCCCAATAGGCTTCTTCGCTAAAGGTTAATTGCAACTGGTTATTATAGCTGGTCGCTAAATGTTATTAGAGACGACATTTTATACGGTCACTAATGTACTTCTCGAGACCGTGAATCCTATCCCAATTAGGCAATTTTCATATTTGAGAAGTAGCTATCCGCGACCATTATATTTTTTGCGATGAGTAACTATCTGGTCCTAAATAACTATATCGCGACAACTGAAAATCTCGTCCTAGATTAATCTTTAGAGACTAGAAATTGCCTTGTCCTAGATTAACCTTTAGAGATGAGGAACTTTCTCATCCTAGATTAACCTTTAGAGACAAGCAACTAGTTCGTCCTCTAATTTTCCACCAACTTTACATACTGTTTTCATCACTAAATATAATATTTCTACTGATAAGAAAATCTCTACAAAAGGATTATAGATATAATTTGAATATTTGCTCAAAAAAAACTTTATCAATTAACATCCCAAGCTAGAGTATGGTATCATGTTTTACATAACGCCATTAGCAAAATAATAGTCAACTTGTGCATCTTCTAAACTTTAATCTTGACTTGTAACTTCAATCTTCAAAAACCTTTAAGAACAAAATTTTGCAAAGATGATAAATACATATTATTATATAATAATATATATGAACTTACACTAGAATTAGTTAAAGTGCTCACCGCAAAAAAAGTGTAAAATTCATCAATTCGACAGAAACATCAACAAGCTGCACTAACAAGAGAAAATTAGTAAAGAGGCTTTCAGATGCAGTAACCACGCCATGGATTTTTCATATCGAACTACAAGAAGCACTTGATTGAAACTGTAATAAAAACTAATCAAAAATGCAGTTGAAACTACAAATTCCCATTTGCTAGAAACATGTCTACAAAGGTCACATATATTTGTTTTGCTCATGGATTTTTCTTCTTCTGCAAAGGTGAGAGCAGGTCTGTGCAATTGCTATTTTAATGTTTCAGGGAGTTTTCACAAGCTTCTGGATTCATTGCTAACTTGACCAAAAGCTCAACATATTTTTGTGGGTCAATGGTGGTATCAATATTACCTCAAAATAGAGGTGTTACAAGTGTGAAATTAAATTTAGCTCTGTAGTATTAAAAAAAGTTGCTGGCAAATTGACAGTTGTTAAAGAAGCATTGATAGCTGATCGGGGCTGAAGCTATTTGCTAAAGATGATGGTTAAGCTGCTGAAAAATTTGGAGTTGCCAATTTTGGATGGGGCAATAATGGTAAAGTTGGTAGGAAGACATTAACGAACATACTATCAACATGAACTAACTTTAGGAAGTGAGGAAAATCTAAATTTCAAAGAGTTGAATTATTATTTTGTGAGTAGTCTTGTAACTTCAACAAGAGGTGATGATTGCCAGGTAATTAAAAAATAAATGGAGAAGGGCGAGGTAACAACTAGACAAAGTAGCCTAAGATGTTCTAAAGCCGAATAAAGATTGATATCAGTCTGATGGTACTTATATGATTCACTACTTATGTTGTACCAAAACTTATAGAATCGTCAATAAATAAGCTCTGTGTGATAAGCATTCTATGTTCAGATAGTTTGAAGTAGATGTAGTTGTTATCGTGTACTATATTCGGAATGTGCTATTATAGGCCGTGTGATATTGAATTTAGCTTCGTAGTATGAAGTTCTGTCATGGTAAAGGTATTCTAAGCATATTAATAATCAACATCTTTCTTGGCTATGTGCCATAACTACTAGGATTCGATGGGTGATGGAGGATATGAGACATCACACAACTCTTTGGTTGAGAAACACCAGCTCTCATCACCATAAATTGTGGAAAAACATCCTGCAGCTCTAAGACTTCAGCGACAGTGCTACACAAACAAGATGGCGGAAGAATTAATTTTTATCAGCTTTTGTGGTCATAAATGACTGGAGATAACTCCTTGAGGATAATTTTCTACAACATATAAAAAATTATTGAGCGAGGGAAATGGCTATAGAGAGTAGATATTTAGGGGATATTATGGATCGGTACATTGGAATCTGATGATTAGAAGATCCTACAAGTTTGAGATGCACACAAATTCCAACTAAAATGATCTACAAGAAGAAGAAAGCATGTGCTAGCTAGCACTCATCAACTTGGGATTGTATTCATTTACTTATCAATTATTTCAGACAAAGAAGATAATGAACAAAGGAAGTCTAGTTTCATGTAACTGTGCAAAAAAAATGTGGAAAAATAAATAAAGAAGAAGATGTCCAACATTGACAAAAGTCTAGTGAACTTATGGTTCCTCTATTAAGAAATTGATGTTTGTTAAATTGCAAGTACAAGAAACGATAACAAAATATCCGATAGTTATGCAGAGAAGTGTGTAAAAATACAGCACAAACAAAATGTGCAGCACTGAAAAGAAGTCTTGTTAACTAATTGTTCCTCTGTTAAGCAATTGATTCTTGTAAAATTACAAATGCAAGAAACATAAAAACAACATGCCTAGCAACTATGCAATGAAGCATATTTAAAGTAGAGCAAGAAGAGTATGTGAAGCAGTGACTATAGACGGTTGAAGTTGAGCAACTTCTAAAGTGTCTAAACACAAATCAACAAAATATATTAAAAATTGGAGTATAATATTACTTACTTGTTCAGAAAAACCGAAACAAAGTGGGTCTTCGCCTTTAAACAAATGATGTCATATGCGAGATATGTGATTTTTGAGAAGTGAAGAATTCTTGCCTTTTCTTCTTTTTTTCTATCTCGATTTCTATGATAGGCAAGCGATCATTAAAAAATTATTTTCCTCTCAAGTTGAACGTAGAGTGGATAGTAATTCAGCCTTTGAACGTAGAGCGGATAGTATTTTAGACTTGGATGGAAGTTAAGAACCACGACAAAAGGGCCAAGTGCCCACACTACATTTGTTACCTCAACAACTACCCACATGTGATCCACTTTTTGTTGCTTAATACCACTCCACGATTATACTCCCAATGAACTCATATTACAATCACGAATTGAGTTATCTCTCTCGTTTGGCTTAATTAGATAACAAATCTCCGGTTGATTTATATACCTTCTATCTTATTCTCAATATTGCAATAAAATCTAAGTGTGATCTTAGTCTCTATAAATTGGTGTCACTTTCAGGGAACAACAGACTACATGTACTTTTCATTTTTTACACTAGCTCACATATTTGATCAAATAATTGTGACATATTGCATATACAGGGTATTTATTAAATTGTATTTTGGCAAGGCGTAAGAGGCATATCTTTTTTCTACAGTATGCTACTTATAATAGTTTTCTTAAAATACTAAATTGTTATGCCTTCTATGACAATTGATTCAAGTAGATGTTGGCATCTGAATAAATGATATTCGTTACTTTATTGAGGATTATTTGGTATTAAAGCCAATATATTCTATGGAATTCCAATAGTGAAATATACACAGGTTTCTAATCTACAATTCAATGAATGAAGTTTTGGCTACAAACTAGCATATACTTAAAAAAGAAATTATTAACTCAGAATCCCAACTCAATAATCTTTGGCTAATTATACACATACGTAAAACAATCAGGTAGTGAAGAAGAATATAAAGAGATATTTGAACAAAGCAAATACAAAAGGAAATCAAGAAAAGAACAAAATTCAATGTTGTTGAGGAGGCATACCTAAGAACCGATTATATATATATCAACTCGCAGAAGAGGGTCGAACTTGATGACCTACACTCTGTGCTTTCTCTATTTTGAGAATGTGCAGATGAAAACTGAAAGTATTGAACAAGAAAGGTTCCAACTCAGTTTTCCTCATTCATGACAGCCACACCAGAACCGTTGCCAGAATGGTACGTCGACAGGAAAAATGCACTTTGATTCTTCTTCAGGAATCTAGAAGGAAGGAAGATAAGTTAGATTATTGTGAATTGCAATTTGAAGAGTTGCTGTATCGATATGTGATGAAGTCAATTTAGGGATTTAGTGTATTGAAAAATATGAAGCAACTTAATTAAGTGTTTTCTATTACCAAAATAGAGGGGGTTTTGTTTTTTAAAAAAAGAGTTCTAATTATTTGGGTAAATTTTTGGCGCCTGATGAGTTTTTGTGAAAATTAAAAATGCACTTTTTCCCGCTTCTCACCACATTTAGATTTTGGGACCAGTTAGAACTTTCTTTAGGGACTAGATTTTGTACCTTCACAATAACATATAGAATTAGGGACAAGAATATAATCTCGTCCTAGTACATGTACTTTTTGAGATGAGATTATTAACTCGTCCCTAAATGTTGGTCTTAATTAACAGTTTTTCTTGTAGTGGGACCAGGTCCAACAAGCAAAAGAATAAGGCAGGAAAGATGTTAAAAAAGGAAAGGTTTAATAATGTAAGAACTCAAAGTATTCTGATGGGAGGGTGTCTGACCTTGAAATAAAATAATAATAATAAAAAAAATGAAATGGTTCCTCAATTATTGATCTATTCATCTCGGAGGCCTTGAGTAAGTTTGAGTTTACCAATCTTTCTGTCATGAGAAACTCAGGCTTGCGTTGGAAGCTATGACAGTTGCTCTTGCTAACAGGGATACTGATATAGTTTGCCTGAAGGCTCAGATTTTGAAACAACACAATCAGATGGACCAGGTTGACAAGACAACATGATGCCCGAGTAGCAAGGAATGTTGAACTTCAAGAGAAGCTTCTGAAAATCTCTGCTAAGGGATATGCTCTACTAATCCTATTCTTTCAATTCCTTGCTCCTAAGTCATCCTCTCTCTTCCTAAATTCCCGTGTCAGTCCTCCTCATTTTCTATCGAAACTAAGTGGCTATTGTCTTGGTTCTTATTCGTAATAATATGTGCAATGCTTTGATTGTTGATCTTTTATTTATGGGATGCTAGAAATCTGTATTCACTTTTGCTTGAGAGATTAGTGAAAACAGTTGAAAGTCTTGTGTGACAGATCGTGGTTTTACTCCCTTGAGCAAGGAAGTTTTCACGTAAAACTCTTATGCCTGATTTACATTGTGCTATTTATTTTCTGCATTGATTATTCTGTTGGGGGACCTGATCTTGTGATCACTGGTGGACGCATACATTCCATCATGACACTATATATAAAGCTTGCGTTAAAATATTTTATCACATTTCTTTCTCCTTCATCCTGAGAGTTTTTTCTGAGAATCAATAGTGACAACAGTGTTTGAGTTTACAAGTTGTTTGAGTTGTTCCTGTTTCTCTATTGTGGGTTGAGAGTTTCAGCTCTCCATTACATAACCTTCTCTATAATGAGCTTGGATTTAATAGTAGTATTTTGTAGTATATTGTTCCTATTCTTATCATTTTAGGGGCAGGAGCACGTATTGAGAGACGAACATTAGTGTTTGGTGACGGGCCAACACAATTGATAACTCTGAAACTGTTGCCTGAGATCGTTCTAATCTTTTTGTATCGATCATAGCATTACATATATAACCCAGATTGTAGTATGTGTGCATTATGATCATAGGTTTGTGGTCTAATAGAGTTCTTGTTGCTGTTAAGTATATGATAACATCAATATGATTTTGGGTTAAATCCCTAGTTTGTACATGATCCAATCTAATCCTTTTGAGGGCATGTTTGTCGCCTTTAAGAGATGCCATACAATTATCTTCAAAATGTCCATGATATTAACATTTTGAAGAAATAACCTAGGAAAATATCATACTCAATAGGCTAATAAAAACCCCCACATTCTGCCTCATCTTCATTTCTAATACCAACCCACATAGAATCTTTCTTCTGTTTAGTGTGGTCAATTTCAACAAGAACTTTAATAAAATTTCGGTTGCTTTATCAATCTTCTAAAGAGTTATCAAAGTAGAGGTAATTATAGCCAGAGCGTCTCAATTGTAGTAATGTCCTTTTAAGTTCTTGGAGGTGAATCCAAACATGAGTTAAGGGAGTTTCTTCTTCTAAATAAAAATCAATAGTCCAAGTGACTAGACACATAAAAGAAAATCCTAAAATCATATATTTCTTTCTAGAATATATATTTAAGTAATCCTCCTCTTAAGATGAAATTCATAAATATATGCGTTGAGTTAAAGTTTTTAATGTGTACTTGTCCTTTAAAAGTAAATCCAATACCGAAATCACTTCTGATCGATGTCCTCAATTGAAGGACTTTCATGAGAGAATTTTCTAATAAGTGTATGTTTACAGTATCTCACAAGCTCTACCTCTTCTTGAATGGTAAACAAGACCGGTGATTTTTGGGTGGCCTGTAAATGAGTTTAGTTCTAATAAGTGTTCACGTAGGTAGAATCATTAATTCTGATAGCCTGGTCACTGGAGGGATATGTCATGGGCCTAAAGACAACACTAATATTAAGAGTACTTGTTCATGTCGAAAAATCCCTAAAAGAAGTTGTTGCCGATGATTCCAATGTGTTGGGACAACAGTTGAAATAAACATTTTTTAGAGAGAAGCAAGAGATTCTCTTTCAAACTTCCAAGTATTCTTAATTACATCATCCCAAATCAACACACACAATTATAATCATCACCACCAACTAGCCATTACTAGTTTACTACCACCACAAATTATCATATAAAATTTTCAAATAATTTATAAATATTATAATAAATTATTTAATAAGGCTTCATAGGCTAATGTTCTGTTCATGAAATAGAGGAAGTTAATGGTTTTATTAAAACAACTTTTCCTTTAATATATATATAGGGTGGGGGGAGGGGGGCGGGGTCTATTGGACATGCTAAGAAGATAAAAGGTTACTTTGGAGGTAAAATTTTGCAGGTGTGGAAAGGAAAGGTGTTATCATTTGGAGGTAAAGCTATCTTGATCAATCATATTCTTCAAAGTATTCTCATTTATTTGTTAACAGTCATCAGTCTTCTTAAATGTGTGATTTATGATATTCATAAAAAATTTATGAAATTTTAAAGAGGATGGCAAAGCTAAGCATTGGATAGCTTAGGATATATCATCATATATATATATATATATAATATAATAATAATAACTACTAAAAGTGGGAAGCTCTGAAGTGTAAAGTTGAAATACCATTTTACCCCTATACTAAAAACTTTTTTTAAAAATCATATATTATTAGTTATTATATATTAAATATAAATATTATGGGATGCTAGAAATCTACTTTTTTTTTTTAATGAAATAGTAAAATGCATGAAGAATTTGAAAAGTTAGTTTTTCATTAAAAACATAATAATAATAATAATAATAATAATAATAATAATAATAATAATAATAATAATAATATCATATATATTATTAAAAGTGGAAAGAAATTTAGGAAAAAGTTAAATTACTGTGTTTCACCTATATTAAATTAAAATATTTATCTAATTTATTAAATATTCTATCATTAATTAAGAATATCATATTAAGTTTTACAATAATATAATTAATATGTATTTGAGTATACATACGGATGGATTAATTTCCTTGGTACTGTCACTTATTTCAATACTCTAGAATGTCTTATCATTTTCCCATACCAATTCAATGTTTTAAAGTTCTTTTCAACTTCTAACAGTAAGCTTTCAAAATTTTATAAATAGCCAGATCAGTGAATCATGCTAGACTAGATCCATTGATGTTCTCCTCCTCTTCTTCTTCTTCTAAATTCATCTTCAATGTGCCTGGTAAGGGTTACATTGATATTTCTCATATGTCGCCTCTCTTAACCATCTATTAACATATTATTTTGCTTGATTATGAATTATTCTTGGGCTGCTAATAATTCTATCACGGCATAACATGCAGCAAACGCATTTAACAATGCTACTGGCATGAACAAATGAAAAGTATATATGTATCTCACATCATGGACATCTCTGTTCAACATTTAGGCTGCTAGCTCTACCTTTATTTGATTTTATCTTTTAATTTTGCATTTAGTTACTTAGGTTTGATTATTATTAAGTTGGTTTATGTTTCTGATTTGAAGAAGAGGACGAAGTTGTTTTAATTGCATAATCTAATTTCATTTGGGTTGGAGAGATTCAATTTCCTAATTCTCAGAGAGTTTCACGGAAGGACTTTTCCAATTTTGAATTACAATGTTATTTCTTAGATTTTGGTGTGTTGGCCACTATTGGGCCAGCCAAACAATGTTGAAATGTTCTTTTTTTATTTTTTTATTTTTGTTATGCATAATTAATAAAACCGGCCCTATGGGTCATATTAAACCCAAAAAAAAAAAAAATTCTTCTTAATCTCCAGACTTATTTATCGTAGTAACATTATGATCTGTGTCCATAGGACTTCAGACATAAAGAAATTGAAAAAATAATGTCCTTACCTGGTATGAAATTTAACGTGGCCTAAAATTATCTTGTCGTTTTAGTTGAAAAAAAGAGGTTGTAAGATTCCAAAAACTGAAACTTTCTATCTGTAAGTGCTAATTTACTTTTCACTTTGAAACACTGTATTTTTTGTTCTCTCAATAATTATCTTTTGTAATATCGTTGATGTAGTTGCATACACCTCTAATTGGTACAAATAAGTTACCGTCTAAATAGTGATTTTGATCCTTTAGAATACATATTTTAATGTGAAAATTATGTATTTCTCAAGGAATATGATTTGAATTTTATTTTATAATATTATTATTTTGTTATCTTGGCATACATAAACTTTTTAACAATTCACACAAGATAATATGTGCAATGCACTTACATATAGTGAAATTAGAAATTACACGAATACTAAGGGGCTTGATCATGATAGAACAACTAAACTAAATATCAGAATGAAGTGAAACATACATTAAGAACATCATCTATAAGAAAGTAATGGTAATCTCATTACACATTGTATTTAATAAGAATGTAGTTCTTCCACTTTACATGCTCAAAGATATCTAATGATTTTACATTTGGATTTGATATTATTCATTATACACATGTATTGATATGGAATAAACGTGCAACGCACGTGCCCAGAGAACTAGTATATATATATATATATATACACACACATTTACCTATAGAAGAAGGAGGGTTTGGCTTCAGGTCATTATTTGATGTATTTAAAGGTTTATTATGACAGATTTTCAGCACTACCAATACTTTATGGTCTATTTTTTTTTTTGTGTGTGGAACAAGTATTGTAAGAGGCATACACTACAAGTGGTGGATTGGAGAGGAGGTTCTGAAGTATGAAAATTAATGTTACAAGCTAGAGATTGCTTTGACCAAGAGATCTGGTGTGAACCAAGGAAAGTATAACCTAATATTTTGTATGGTAACTTGATACAACTACGCGCCTTACATTTTTACGGAAGAGGTTCCTCTCCAATGATGATCTCTCTAGTTTTTCCTAGTGCTATTTCATATATAGTTGACACGTGTTCTTTTAATTTTTAATGGACCAGATTAATTTTCTTGACCAAATATCATTAACCATGGTTATTAGTAATTCTCTCTCCTCTCGTTCCTTTCTCAATCAGCAAAGAAACACTTCTTCCCCCTCCAAAACTCTCCGAAAAACAGAGCAATCAAACAATTGAAAATTAAAATTACATCAATATTTTAATGTATTTACATTTACATATGAACAACTAGGGAAAGTCTCAAAAGAGAAAGACTGAAATGGAGTGATTAGCCCCAATTAAAGATTACAGTTATAAATACCACAAGAAAAGAAGACCTAAAAAATAAATAGAGAATTTCACCAGAAAAAAAAAGTATATGAAAAAATATTTTCCTACCCATTTTTTGTGCCCTTTCCAAATCCTTTAGTTGGCTTTTGCAGAAACTCCAAATGGAAAAAATTGATGTTACGAAAAAGACGGCAGAGTTTTGTGGATCACCATTGTGACCAAACCAAGCTTCAAAGATGTAGTCTCATGGGTTGGATTTTTAAAATTTTATAACCCAAGTTCATCCTTTGAATATTGTCTTCTTTTTATTACGGTGTGAAAATAATGAAAAGAAAAAGCGATTTGTTGTTAACAAAGCAAGTTCTTTGCTAATTGATAAAAGGTTTGTTGCAGAATTAAGTGAGAAAGAAAGAGATGAGAAAGGAGAGAGAAAGAGAAATAATAATAACCATGGTTAATGATATTTGACCATGGTTTAAAGGCTACTTTATTTAAATAAATATGAACCATTAGATTTTAAAATTAACAGATATCATTAAATTAAATATGCACTGGACCAACTGGAGAGATTAGTGTGCTGGAGAGGAGACTCTTCCCATTTTTACATGCCTATTGATGAGGCACATGGCCAGTTAAAAGAAGTACAATAACTCTGATAAAAAAATGGTTGGAATAATGTTATTTTGGTTGATAATTTCAAAGAGAAAGTTTGCCACCATATTCATCCTGTTCTAGGAAGAATTCAGACTATTGAAGAAAGGGACAAAGCTTGGTGAATGTCTACTAGAAAGGGTACATTTTCAGTAGGTAGTGCTTGGAATCTTGTCAGGCAAAATAACTAGGAATGAAGATTGCCTTATAAATTTCATTTCTGCTATGAAGGTTGTGGCATATGAGAATTTTCATTGGGGAAGTTCTAATAAGTTTAAGAATTATTGATGTTGTTAAGTGTGGTGTGTCTAATAATAACGTAAATGAAACTTGTGATTATTTATTTATTCATTGTCTTGAAACTAACAGCATTTTGAATTTGTTTGCAAAAGCAGCAGGTGTATATGGCTCTTTAATTCAGCTTAAGCAGGATACTGATTTGTGGTGGGAGGGTGATTGTTACTGTAAACTTAATTCTCTTTTTAAAGTTATTCCAACTTTTATTGTTTGACAAATTTGGAAGAAAAGAAATAGAGTGAAACATGGTGAAAATATGTCTAAACATATCATGATTATGGAGATCAATAGAAATTTATTTATGTTTGCATGAAAGTTGAGGTATTCCTGGTTGATTGAATTTTCTAATTCCTGGCGTTTGATTGTTAAATTTTTAGAGGATTATACACCTTTAATTGGTAGCAAGGTAGTTTCATATGTAATGTGTATGGTTCCTGCAAAGGAAATTCTGAATTTGGATCAATAGTTTTTTTGCATTAGGAATGAACATGGCCGGTAATTTGATTTACACAGAAGCGCGCTAAGCTAGAAAATTGATTTAATATGTTCCTATTGAAGTACTTGAGGTGAAAGCTATGCAGGTGGAATTAGAGCACTCAAGTTTACAACGTGATTTAATATTTTTTACTATTGAAACAGACTCCCTAATTACATATCAAGAAGACATTTGATGGAATTTGGGAAGTTAATTCCTTGGAATGTTTCTTTGGACATTCGATATAGAGCAACTTTCACGTATAGCAAACACAAAATTTATATTTATATGCTATAGCAAAGTTTGCATAATTACGCTGTATAGCAAACATATATATGTATAATTTGCTATACATATACAAAAAAAAAAAAAAACAGTTATATAATTCGCTATACATATACAAAGAAAGCAGTTGTATACAAAAAATCAATTGTATTATCTGTGTATGTATAAAACGAGAAAGAGAGAAAGACAAAAAAAACTGGGCAGGAAAATATTTGTATTGTATAATTATAAGTGTATAGGACAAAGATACATGTATTTGCATGTGTATATTCAATTTTCTCTCGCTTTATACAAACAAAAGTGCAATTTATACATTTCGTTTAAAGTGAGAGAGGCGAGTGAGCAGCGAGATCTGGGAGAGGGGAGAGAGGGGCACAAAAATATGTATATATACAATTTTCTCTCGCTTTATACAAACACAAACACATTTTATACATTTGCGTTTTTGTATAAAGTGAGAAAGGCGAACGAGACTGCCACCAAACGAGAGTGGCAAGCGAGATTCCACTAGGGAGAGTGGAGAAAAATTAACAATAGTTTGCTATAGGGTACAATTAAATCAAAGTATATTTATAACATTTAATTTGAATTAATAGTTTGCTATTATATACAATTTTCTTTTCGATATATTAAGGATATTATAATGAATAATGTGGAAAATGAGGTGGTGCATACATATAGAGAAGGAAATTAACAGTTTGTGGATCTTTTAGCTAACGAGATTTTTCAATGTGCATGTAAAAAAATTCATAATTTGCAGGATTTTCCACAACAAGCTTAAGCTATTCTCAATTTGGAAAAGCAAGGAACTCCTAATTTAAGGTTACAGAAAATCCAAAACATGGGTTTTTCATCCGCAATCAATCTCAGAGTTAGAGAAAGTAACAAGCTCAAATATAAAATAGCAAGAGGAACTGAACTGTATATTGATGAATAAACAACAGTCTAAACAGATCGTTTAACAAATCTAGGAGTATTTACATACTGTATATATAAATAAACAGTCAAGGGTTCTTAATTACTCCTGGATATAAAGCTCTGATCAGTGGTATTAGTTCTAAGAAGTACTCATTCTAAACAGGGTGGAGGAGCTATGGCGGGATTAACCTGCGTCAGTTGATCATCAGTTTGTTCACCGGGGCTGAACCAAATTTCTGAATAAGCCATGGCATCCATTTGTGAGCTGAAGAAGTATCTAGTTAGATAGATTTTATGACACTTCTGAGAGTTAAAAGTGTCTAAATGGTATTGTTGAAATACTGACCCCCAGATTTGCCAAACAAGTATATTCTATTTGTTCCTTTGCAGATTATAGCAGTTACGTTATGTAAAACAAATAAAGTAATGACAAAATATTTTATTGCGAAAAATCCCGGCTCATAAAGGGTAAAAAACACGACCTACACCTCTGTAGGATTTAATTCCACTTCATTAAACTCTGAGCCTCAACAAAAGATTACAAACTTATGTAACCTAAGGAATTATAAACTCTAATTCCAAGATGCCAACAACCTACTAGATCATCAACCCCACTTCAAGTTATGAATTCGGATTACAACTCTTGCAATCCTAGGAACTAACCCTAATTCCTAAACTCCAACACAAACCCCCCAAGGTTTATGTTCCCAAGTCTTTAAGTCGCCCCAACTTAAAGACTCTATTCCTACTCCAGTTTATACTTCATTGGATCTAGAAAGAATTAAAGATACAACTCGATAAAAACTCAATACAAGCAAACTTGACTTCTTAAATTCTTGTTTCCTTGCGTTGGCTAGACTTCATAATTAGAAATCACTCAAATATGAACTCCCTCTATTTGATTGTATTCTGTTTGTAACAATCTGTTTAAGTGCGCAATTTTCTCCAACGAAAATATTGCCCTATTTATAGATTTGAACTCCTCACAGTCTTCCTTCTTCAAGTTGAACTCGACTATCTTCTTTGTTCTCCTTATTTGACTTGAACTTGATTTTCTCATCTGATCATGCTTCCTACTTCATTCCAGATTTGAAACCACATTCACGTCATTATACTTCCTTCTTTGCTTATGCTTCCTACTTCATATGGATTTATTTATAAAAGGAAACCTTTTAGCACTGGTTTCTTATCGAAAAGGCAACTCTTTCACCGTTTTAACTTCTAATTCGCGTAGTTGACGTTCTCCTTATCCCAATCGAATTCGGTCTGAAAGAAACATGTCGGCGCAACCGGTTCCTTTCATCTGTTCCTCTATTTGTCAATTATCAAAATCTTTCTCGATCTAATAAATTTCCCCTTTTTGATGATGACAAACCATTGCTTCTTGTGTGAATAGATCAATCTGTGTTATGTCAATTTCTTAAAGCACAACAGACAAAGCAAACACATTAGAGGATCAAGTTAGACCAATTGGGTTATAAATATTACACAAGCATGCACTTCCCCCTTTTGACATCATAAAACACCGTGAAGGCGTACACCACACTAAGATAAGCAAATTCAATACTCATGGCCACTGGGGCTATCACCTACACAAACACTTAAAATCAAGAACTCAATTAGTTATAGCAAAGCATTTGCACAAACATAGGAGATAGACATGAACGTGAAATTCAAACCCAATATTAGCATTAATCAAAAAACATATACACCACAAATGTAATCAAAATTTAAAATAGAATCAAGCACTTGTGATGAGGGAAAAATTGGAAGGTCAAAGGCAAGAGTGGTTAGGCAATAGCAAAAGATCGGGCATGAGAGGGTAAATAAAAGTCATTTTTTAGTAGCACAAAAAAACATCTTGTGGATTAACAAAATTAGTAGTCTTCTCAATTTCAAAGGTAGCATTGGTCTATGCAAGCTCTGCCTTGAGCTTTGCATTTTATTTTTCTTTAGCAGGCCTACATGTTCATGATCATAGTGCATATGTAGCTGGTCCGTGACATTCTAGTGAGTGACACATATGACTTCAATTTCAGTTTTTTTTTTCGTTTTGTATCACCTTTAAGGAATTGGTTCAATCAATCATGTGCCCTTCGGAGAAACAATAGTTCACTCATCTCTAACCCCCAAAATTAGTAATCACCTTTCCTAAGAGCGTTGTCCGCTTCCCAAAGTTCACAACTCTAATTTCAATAGAGTCACGAACAAAAAAAATTCAGCATCATTTGTAGAGGAACATGTTCTCTCAATCTGTTTCCTAGACGTGGTATTATCAGGTGCAACATCAACTATAATAATTGTTTACATCAACCCTAAATCTAAGTTTATATGGATCCCAATAGATGAACTAGGTTTGACAGAGAGGTCCCCCATTGATTCCCCCTTACTAGATGCACCAAAGTTAAGCCTAACAACTGAACTTTGTTCAATTGTAGGGTCCCCAACATATTCCCCCTCACAAGGTACATCCTTCAAAACTTCCTTAGTAATTTTAGACACACCCAATACAGATTCCTCCTAAGAACCAGCACTACCTACTTTCTACACCACAACCTCTATTTTATAAGGCACCAAAGTAGAAGTGTCATCCACCGAAGTCATCTCAGCCATAACATCAAATAGACCATCACACTGGGACAAGGATTTTAATAGGATATTTGTTTAGTAGTATTGAGAGTCCTTTGAGACGAAGGGTTTTATCTTGGGTAGAGATCTGATTATATTTTATGACAAGAAAGCGTGATTAGATTCTTTTTAGAGAATGCCAAAAATTGAGCATCGGACATGAATATATCTTTTGGGACAAGTGGAAGGAACAAGTACATGTACATTGATTTTATATGTAATTATGAATAATTGTAGTGCACATACCTTAGATCTCTGGATAATGCTGAATTTTGCTCCAATTTTACTAAGCCTCTCTCCTGCGGCAGATGCAAATACACTGTTATAGTGCATGAGTAGCTTGACTTTAAAAGTGGTATAGAGACATACAACTAAATGTACAAGACTGCGCATAAAATTCAAGATTAGAAGGCAGTATGCACAATGTTCATTAGCCACTGCAGTTCCTCGCGCATGAAAGGACTTCACTTATAAAGTCAAGATAAGAAAGGATGGTCTACGATTAGGGAATAGGGATACTCATGTGATTTTAATCATCCCCAAGTTTCAACATGTTCCTTTAAAAGTGTTTCAATAGGTTGATCACCATTCTTTGTTGATGGACTCATAATTTCCATACTATGATCATTTGAGTGCAACTCATAAGACTTTTCATGTTTGTAATTATGAGATACTGCATAGGTTGGACCTGTTTCTTTCACATGTTTCTTCATAATTAATTCGGAGATTCTTGACAACTCATCATTATCATGCAGGCTTGTTTCTCCTATTTTTCCAACTTCTTTGATTTGACCAAAAATAATTTTCACCACCAAAACTACTATTCCATCCTTTTCTTCTGCAAGTGAGAGGAATTTCTTCTAGTTTCAATCATGTGTCTGGAGCAACAGGTGTTTATGTATGAATGTTGCTTGCTTCCTCTCACTTTTCCTACAAATTCAAAGCTTAGATTTAGAAACCCGGATTAGCTTGGGTCCTTTGTATTGATAAAAAGGATAAATGAGATCTCTATTAATCCATATTGGTAAAACATTTCTAGATTTTTTCTTTTGCCCCAACCTGTTCCTTTGATGTGATTCCTTTTTATTAACAGGGTTGATTTTTCTATTTGAGGCAGCTTTGAAGTTTTTATTCATGTGAGTTATAACTATTGGGTAGGTACCCCTTGAGTGACCAATACTACCACAATGTGCACACAAATAAGAGGTTTTTTGTAACATCTCTCAATTTTAAATGGCTAGGAAGAAGCTAAGAACTGGAAATATTCAATTTTTGGAAATAATGAAAATCTGAAAATTTGTTGAAGTTAGGAAAAATATGAGTTTTGATCAATTTCAAACGGCCATAACTTCTAGCTCAAGATGATTTAGAGGTACTTCCAGATATGGTAGGAAATATCTTGGAATGATCTTTCCAACGCCGTTGAGTTTACGCGATTCTGAGTTCGTATGAGTGAGTTATGCCCTTTGGAAGTTGGGCTGTTCAAATAAGGAAATATCCAATCCGGATTTTTGAAGGGTATTTCAGTCCTTTCATTATCCAATTAATTTAGTTCGTTTTAGTGAAATTAATTAAGGGTCAAATCAGAATGAGATTAGTTTAGTCAATTGGAAATTCACGCTAGGGCTTGGAGAAAAGAGAAAAGAGGAGAAAGGAGAAGAAAAGCTCAAGGTTCGCCAAGAACGATCGATTTTGGTTATGGATTCGCCAAGGAATTCATCTTACAAGGTATATGAGTATTTCATAGCGTTGAGTTCATTCACCCACGCGCTAAACATGTCTAGTTCAGCAAAATTAGTCCTAAAAGAGTTTGAAAGTTGATGTTCTTGACATGTATTCTTGAATATGAATGTTGTTCTTGAATTGGGAAGAATTGAGGAGTTACTCAGATCTTTGAGTCGAATTGTAGAGTTGTTTTGAGTTAGGTTTTTGAGTCCATATGCTGGGTATCCGAATCTAAAGAGTTATTGAGAAAAATAGTCGAGTTTTGGCGAATAAGGGTTAGAAAATGAAGAAGCAAAAGTCAAGCAGATTTTGGCATGCAAGTTCACGTCGCGGACTTGCTCCCCCAGTGCACAGAAAGTTGCTCCGTGTCGTGGTAAGGACGCGGACTCCTTTGTCTCAAAGTATAATTTTGCGAGTAATTATTTGAAACACCTTCACGTCGCGGACTTGTTCTAAGACGGTGATTTCGTGACTTTTCTCATGTTTAGCTATTTAAGATCATTCCTAAACATCATGTGATCCTTCCTATCATAAATTAAAATCCTTGAATCCATAAATCAATTTAAGGACCAGTTAAGAGTCAAGTCAAGACCACTTAAGATCAAAGTCTAGAGAAGTTCTTAAATTTTTTCAAAAGTCTTTTACAAATGTTTTAACTTTGTTTTAAGACTTAAAGTTCAAGTTGAGTAAAGAGTAAAGCTTGAAGTCCATTTCTTGAAAAGTATATGGGGACTATGTATTCCCAAAGGATTTAAAATGTTTTCACATTTAAACAAGAAAGGAAACCTCGATTTCCAAAGGGCCTTCGGGCTAGTTTTCAGAAAAGAGTAATCACTTTCTAAATGAAGCAAGAGGGGAAACTTTGATTTCCAAGATAGCCTTTGAGCTAATTTTTTGAGCACTAATCTCAAATCACAGAAGAAGTATGTTTTTAAACATAAAGAGCTAGTATCATATTTTGGGAATAGTATTGAGCACCGATATGGAGGAGCGTTCAGAGAACCCCTAGCCCCATAAACTATGTTGCCATCATGGGTAGAAAAGGGTCATACTTTTTAGATGAACCCTTAGTGTTTTTTAGCATAGACTAGTGGATCCACTTAGTAGTTCAGGTTCTATACCCCCGACAGTGTATAGGATGGTCCTAGCAGCGTGGGACCAAGAAACGTTGTATCATCACTATAAACTCTTAAGTGATGATTGTCGGTTAGAGAAACTCCCACAACAGTATTTTTGTATTTTTATAGACATTAGTTTATTTGTATTTTTACATACATCTCATAGTTATATATATCTTTGCATACACATAGAGTTGACATCATGTTTTAAATAGTTTTTCTTTAAATTGCACTTGTTTTTAAACTGCTTTATATTGAAATGAGTTTAGTTATGTTGAGTTGAGTTGAGCCAGGTAAGTTATTCGGTTCCTTTCAGATTTTTTTCAATCTTAAGTTGTGTTTAACATTCTAACTCGCATACTCGTACATTCAATGTAGTCATGCCAGTTGACCTGCATCTTATTATGATGCAAACACATGTAACTAGGATTGGCATCCGGTGCATCGTTGATCCAGTGAGCAATTCAGAGTCTGTTGGTGAGCCTCTTTGCATTCCAGAGGACTCATTTTCATTGCTTTCAGTTTTAGTATTAGTTCATTAGGATGTCGTGGGCCTGTCCCGACGTACATCTCAATTTTTTAGAGACTTCATAGACAGATAGACATGCAGTTAGTTAATTCAATTGTCTTTACTTTTTATTTCGTATGCTAAAGACTTGAGTTTGCCTTAATGGCCAGTTGAATGTTCCTTTATAACATTCTAGTTACTTCATAAATATGTATATGATTAGTTAAGTCTTCCACTGAGTTAGTAAGCCAGGCCAAGGGTGCACTTGAGGCCAGAAATATAATGGTCTTCGAATGCCAGAAACGTCAATGGTGTAGCCTCGGGGGGTGACAAACTTGGTATTAAAGCATAGAGTTCAAGAGTCCTTGGGAGTCTATGAAGCCGTGTCTGTAGAGTCCTAGTTATTGGTGTGAAGCGCGCGACATCTATAATTAGGAGGCTGCAACACTTAGGAAAATTCTCACTTCTTTCATACTCATCTCGTGCGTTAGAGTTTGATCTCTAAAAAGTTTCCTTCTAATCCGTGCTTGCACGTGTTTTCAGATAATCATGCCTCTACGAAGAGCACTCAGAGGCCGTCCTGCTAGGAGAAATGTCGAGGAACAAGGGGTACCTAATGCACCAGAAGTGCAACCCCAAGGAGAGAGCACCAACGTTGAATTATGTGAAGCTATCCGAATGTTAAGTCAATTTGTGACCCATCAAGATAGACAGAAAGATAATCGATAGGAAGTGGCTGATACTTCAAGGATCCGTGAGTTTTTAAGGATGAACCCACCAAGTTTCACAGGTTCAAGTGTCACAGAGGATCCAGAGAACTTTGTTAAAGAGCTTCAAATTTTTTTCAAGATTTTGCATGTTGTAGATGCTGAGAGGGTGAAACTAGCTACATACCAAATGAAGGGTGTTTCTAGAGTCTAGTTCGACCAATAGAAAAAGAATAGGGATGATGATGCACCAATAATGAGTTGGGCTATGTTTGAGAGTGTTCTCATGGGACGTTTCTTTCCCCATGAGTTGCGAGAGGCAAAGATAAGAGAGTTTCTCACCCTTAATCCGGAGTCTATGAGTGTTCATGAGTATAGTATGAAGTTCACACAACTTTCCCGTTATGCTCCGGAGATGGTTGCTGAGATGAAGAACATGATTAATTTATTTGTTGCTTTGTCTCATCAGTCAAGGAAGGAAGACAAAGCAGCGATGCTAATATGGGATATGGACATAGCAAGGCTAATGATCCATGTGCAACAAATTGAGGAGGATAAGTTGAAGGATATATAAGAATTTAAGAATAAAAGGGCTAAGACATCAAGAAACAAGTTCAGGCAACAAAAGAGTAGTGCGAACGGGTCCTCCTTCCAACAGAAACAAAAGGCACCTGCCCCATCATCTGCTAGTGCACCTGCACCTCAGAACAAATGTGAGTACAATAGTCAGAATTCCCATAGTTTCAGAGTTAAACCTGCCTATTCTCAAGGCAGTATGGCACAAAAGGGTAGTAAGCCTCTTACATGTGCTAAGTGTGGCAGAAACCACTTAGGCATTTGTCGTGAGGGCTCTATTGGTTGTTTCAAGTGTGGTCAGAATGGTTATTTTATGAGAGAGTGTCCTGAGAACATGCAAGGTAATGGTGATAGGGGCAATAGGGCCCAACTTCTTCAGTTGCTCCACCAGACAGAGTTGTACCCCGAGGAGCTACTTCAGGTACTGGCAGGGAAACAAACCTCTTATATGCTATCAACAGTCGCCAAGAGCAAGAGGATTCGCCAGATGTTGTCACTGGTATGATCCAAGTCTTTGACTTTACTGTTTATGCTTTGCTAGATCCAAGAGTGAGTTTATCTTTTGTAACTCCTTATATTGCTATGAATTTTGATGTTTTTCCTGAGCAACTTAGTGAACCATTCAGTGTTTCTATACCTGTTAGTGAGTCTATTCTAGCAGAGAGAGTCTATCGTGATTGTCCTATTTCCATCAATCACAAGAGTGCCATGGCTAATTTATTTGAGTTAGACATAGTAAATTTTGATGTCATTCTTGGTATGGACTGGCTTCATGCCTGTTATACCTCAGTCTATTGTAGAACTCGAGTTGTTAAGTTTCAGTTTCCAAATGAGCCAGTCTTAGAGTGCAAAAGCAGTTCAGCAGTGCCTAAGGGTCATTTCATTTCATACCTTAAGGCAAGGAAGTTAGTTTCTAAGGGGTGTGTCTATCACTTAGTCTGAGTTAATGACTCTAGTGTTGAGATACCTCATATTTAGTCAGTTTCAGTAGTACGGGAGTTTCCGAAGTCTTTCCAAATGATCTACTCGGAGTCCCTCCTGAGAGAGAAATAAACTTTGGTATAGACCTTCTTCCATATACTCGTCCTATAGCTATTCCGCCATATAGAATGCCACCAGCAGAGTTAAACGAGTTGAAAGAGCAGTTGAAAGAAATGGAATGTCATATTCCAAAGACATCTTTCAGGACTCGTTCAGATTATTATGAGTTTATGGTCATGTCGTTCGGTTTAACTAATGCACCAACAGCATTCATGGACCTTATGAATAGAGTTTTCAAACCTTATTTAGATATGTTTGTTATCGTCATTATTGATGACATACTAATCTATTCAAGGAATGAAAAAGATAATGCTAGCCATCTCAGAATAGTTCTTCAGACTTTGAAAGATAAGGAGTTGTATGCTAAGTTCTTGAAATGTGAGTTTTGGCTTGAGTCGGTGGCATTCTTGGGCCACATAATTTCCAGTGATGGAATTAGAGTTAATACTCAGAAGATAGAGGCAGTGCAGAGTTGGCCTAGACCCACATCTCCAACTGATATTAGGAGTTTCTTGGGTTTGGATGGCTATTATAGGAGGTTCGTAGAGGGGTTCTCGTCTATTCCATCCCCTTTGACCAAATTAACTCAGAAAACAGTTAAGTTTCAATGGTCTGAAGCTTGTGAGAAAAACTTTCAGGAATTGAAAAAGAGGTTAACTACTGCCCCAGTATTGATATTACCAGAAGGTACGCAAGGTTTTGTGGTGTATTATGATGCATCTAGAGTTGGATTAGGTTGTGTGTTAATGTAGAATGACAAAGTTATAGCTTATGCCTCCAGACAATTGAAAGTTCAAGAGAAGAACTACCTAACCCATGACTTAGAATTGGCTGCTGTAGTATTTGCTTTGAAAATATGGCACCAATATCTTTATAGTGTTCATGTGGATGTGTTCACCGATCACAAGAGCCTTCAGTATGTTTTCACTCAGAAGGAGCTCAATCTCAGACAGAGAAGGTGGTTAGAATTACTCAAGGATTGTGACATAAGTATTCTTTACCACCCAGGTAAGGCTAATGTTGCTGCTGATGCTTTAAGAAGGTTGTCTATGGATAGTACTGTCATGTTGAGGAAGAAAAGAGAGAGTTAGCAAAGGATGTGCATAGACTTGGACGCCTGGGAGTCAAACTTATGGATTCCATAGAAGGAGGAGTAGTGGTGATGAATGGGGCTGAATCATCATTAGTGTCAGAAGTAAAAGGCAAGCAAGACCAAGATCCTATTTTTCTTGAATTGAATGCAAATGTTCATAAGCAAAAAGTATTACCTTTTGAACAAAGGGGAGATGGCGTACTGAGATATCAAGGTAGATTGTGTGTACCAATGGTGGATAGACTCCAAGAGAGGATCATGGAGGAGGCTCATAGCTCCAGATATTCCATTCATCCGGGTTCCACAAAGATGTATCACGATTTGAAAGAGGTGTATTGGTGGAATAGTATTAAGAAGAGATATCCACATCTCTTCCAACACAGAGAAATTCCAGATCAAGGTACTAATCCTTTCTTAGCATTTATTTACAAGTTGGCATGTTGTTTTGCATTTGCTTGTGGGTGTTTGAACTGAATGTTGCATGTTACTCCCTTAGCCTAGTAAGAGTAATATCATTCGAGGATAAATGTACCCAAGGGAGAGATATTGTAACATCTCGCAATTTGAAATGGCTAGGAAGAAGCTAAGAACTGGAAATATTCAATTTTTGGAAATAATGAAAATCTGGAAATTTGTTGAAGTTAGGAAAAAGTGGAGTTTTGGCCAACTTCAAATAGGCATAACTTCTAGCTCAGGATGATGATTTAGAGGTACTTCTAGATATGGTAGGAAAGATCTTGGAATGATATTTCCAACACTGCTGAGTTTGCACGATTCTGAGTTCGTATGAGTGAGTTATGTCCTTTGGAAGTTGGGTTGTTCAAATAAGGAAATGTTCAATTTGGATTTTTGAAGGGTATTTCAGTCCTTTCCTTATCCAATTAATTTAGTTTGTTTTAGTGAAATTAATTAAGGGTCAAATCAGAATGAGATCAGTTTAGTTAATTGGAAATTCATGCTAGGTCTTGGAGAAAAGAGAAAAGAGGAGAAAGGAGAAGAAAAACTCAAGGTTCGCTAAGAACGATCGATTTTGATTGTGGATTCGCCAAGGAATTCATCTTACAAGGTCTGTGAGTCTTTCATAGCGTTGAGTGCATTCACCCATGCGCCAAACATGTTTAGTTCAGCGAAATTCATCCTAAAAGAGTTTGAAAGTTGATGTTCTTGACATGTATTCTTGAATATGAATATTGTTCTTGAATTGGGACGAATTGAGGAGTTTCTGAGATCTCTGAATCGAATTATAGAGTTGTTTTGAGTTAGGTTCTTGAGTCCATATGTTGGGTATCTGAATCTAAAGAGTTCTTGAGAAAAATAGTCAAGTTTAGGCGAATAAGGGTTGAAAAATGAAGAAGGAAAAGTCGAGCAGATTTTGGCACACATGCTCCCCAGTGCACAAAAAGTTGCTCCGCGTCGCGGTTAGGACGTGGACTCCTTTGTCTCAAAATATAATTTCTCAAGTAATTATTTAAAACACCTCCGCGTTGCGGACTTGTTCCTAGATGATGATTTCGTGACTTTTCTCATGTTCAGCTATTTAAGATCATTCCTAAATATCATGTGATCCTTCTTATCACAAATCAAAATTCTTGAATCCATAATTCAATTCAAGGACTAGTTAAGAGTCAATTCAAGACCAGTTAAGATCAAAGTCTAGAGAAGTTCTTAAAGTTTTTCATAAGTCTTTTACAAATGTTTTAACTTTGTTTTAAGACTTAAAAAGTTCAAGTTGAGTAAATAGTAAAGTTTGAATTCCATTTCTTCAAAAGTATATTGGGACTATGTATTCCCAAAGGGTTTAAAATGTTTTCACATTTAAACAAGAAAGGAAACCTCAATTTCCAAAGGGCCTTCGGGATAGTTTTCAGAAAAGAGTAATCACTTTCTAAATAATGCAAGAGGGGAAACTTTGATTTCCAAGATAGCCTTTGAGCTAAGTGTTTGAGCGCTAATCTCAAATTGCAGAAGAAGTATGTTTTTAAACATAAAGAGCTAGTATCATATTTTGGGAGTAGTATTGAGCACCGATATGGAGGAGCGTTCAGAGAACCCCTAGCCCCCATAAACCATGTAGTCATCATGGGTAGAAAAGTGTCAAACATTTTAGATGAACCCTTAGTGCTTTTTAGCATAGACTAGTGGATCCACTTAGTAGTTTAGGTTATATACCCCCAGCAAGGTATAGGATGGCCCTGGCAACATGGGGCCAAGAAATGTTGTATCATTAATATAAACTCTTAAGTGATGGTTGTCGATTAGAGAAACTCCCACAATAATATTTTAATATTTTTATATACATTAGTTTATTTGTATTTTTACATACATCTCCGAGTTATATGTATCTTTGCATACATACAAAGTTGACATCATGTTTTAACCAGTTTTTCTTTATATTGCACTTGTTTTTAAACTATTTTATATTGAAATGAGTTCAGTTATGTTGAGTTGAGTTGAGTTGAGCCAGGTAAGTTCTTCAGTTCCTTTCAGATTCTTTTCAAGCTTAAGTTGTGTTTAGCATTCCAACTCGCATACTCGTACATTCAATGTATTGATGCAAGTTGGCTTACATCTTATTATGATGCAGACACATGTAACTAGGATCGACATCTGGCTCATCGTTGATCCAGTGAGCAGTTGAGAGCTATTGGTGAGCCTTTTTGCATTCCAGAGGACTCCTTCTCATTGCTTTTAGTTTTAGTATTAGTTCATTAGGATGTCGTGGGCCTGTCTCGACGTCCATCTCAGTTGTTTAGAGGCTTCATAGACAGACAGACAGTCAATTAGTTAATTCAGTTGTCTTTACTTTTTATTTCCTATGTTAAAGACTTGAGTTTTCCTTAATGGCCAGTTGAATATTCCTTTATAACATTCCAGTTACTTCATAAATGTGTATGTGATGAGTTAAGTCTTCAGTTGAGTTAGTAAGCTAGGCCAAGGGTTCGCTTGAGGCCAACAATGGTCTTCGAGTGCCAGCCACGTCCAGGGTGTAGGCTCGGGGCGTGACATTTTCTTAGGGACTTCTTTAACAAAACCTATTCCAGTTTTAGCGTTATGTGTTTTATCACTGAGCTAAGTTACAATCACTGAGGACTGAGTCCATTTGTTTGCCCTCTCAAGCTCATACTTAGTTCTAGCCAGGTCAAGATTTATTCTTCTAGATTTTTTCCTTTCAGAAAATAGTTCATCTTTTAACCGCTTTAGATCTTGGTCACTTCTGATTTGGTTACCACCATTTTTTTCTTTCACATTCCCGGTAAAACTTTGTTTCAAAACTTCAGATTTGAGAGCCAAAGTGCAGGAATCAAGTTGTTGTACATGTTTCTTTAGGAATTGATTTTATTTCTTGAGATCAAAATTAATTTTTTCAAGATCAATATATTCTAATTTTAAACTGATAAAGGAAGTCAATAACTGATCTCTATTTTCATTCAACTCTTGAAAATTATCTATGAGAGTTAGAATAAGGAAAGATAATTTTTTCTTTGAAAAACATTTTAATTTTTTTTTAAGGACAAGAAGATTTACCTCCCTTTTCTCAATGTCCGATTCAGAGTCTGGTTCAGAGTCCTCCATGGAGATTAAAGCAACATCTTCTGTATCATCTTCAATTGAGTTGTCTGAACTTGTTCCCCAAGCAGCATACATAGCATTGTCAAATTCTTTGTTTTTTCTCAGGGGTAATTTTTTCTCATAGTTTCCACCTTTTTTGAGGAGCTTTCTGAGTTTTTTTGTTTATCACAGCTATGTCCTCATCATCCAGATCAGATTCATCACTCTCAGTTGCCTTGAAAGAAAAAATCATATCTTTGCTTCTTTTACTCATTTTTGTGTTATCAACATTCATCTCGTAAGTCTTTAGATTTTTCTACAAGTTGATCCAAGCTCATGGTTGTCAAATCCTTTGTTTCTCTAATTGCAGTGACCTTGCGACTTAGGTAGAGTCCTCAACATTTTATCCATTTATTCCTCAGTAGTATATATTTTTCCCAAAGACACCAGCTCATTCACAATAATAGTGAATCTAGTAATCATATCTTGAAGTGATTCACCACTCTCCATCGTAAATGCTTCATATTCAGATGATAGTCTAGTAATTCTAAATTTTCTTACTTGGGGAGTTCCTTCATATGCATTGACTAGTGTGTCCCAAATTTGTTTCGTTGTAGTACAACTAGAGATGCGATTGAACTCGTCAGATCCAAGTCCACATACAAGGATGCACTTAGCTTTAGCATTCTTTGCGAGCATTCTATAATCAGCTTCTCCATATCTAGCCTTGGGCTTTGGAATGACTTTCCCTTCATCATAGGAATAAGAGGACCATCAGTAAGTCTCATCCATAATTCATAGTAATGGGCTTGTATAAAATCCTCCATTCTCACCTTCCACTAAGCGTAGTAATGTCTATTGAATAGTGGTGATATGTTGATGTGTTGACCTTCAGTGTATCCAAAAGGAGGTGCAGAATTCATAGCAATCTTATCTTGAGTTATTAGACTCTACAAAGACAACCCGCTCTAATACCATTTGTTGAAATACTGACCTCCAAATTTGCCTTAGGAACAAGTATATTCTATCTGTTCCTTTGTAGATTAAAGCAGTTACGATATGTAAAGCAAATAAAGTAATGACACAATATTTAATCACGAAAAACCCCAGCTCATAAAGGGTAAAAAACCACGACCTACACCTCTATAGGATTTAACTCCACTTCATTAAACTCTGAGCCTCAACAAAAGATTACAAACTTATGTAACCTAAGGAATTATAAACTCTAATTCCTAGATGCCAACAACCAACTAGATCGTCGACCCCACTTCAAGTTATGAATTTGGATGACAACTTTTGCAATCCTATGAACTAATTCTAATTCCTAAACTCCAGCACAAACCCCCCAAGGTTTATGTTCTCAAGTCTTTAAGTCGCCCCAACTTGAAGACTCTATTCCTACTCCAGTTTATACTTCACTGGATCTAGAAAGAATTAAAGATACAACTCGATAAAAACTCAATACAAGAAAACTTGACCTAAGAACTATAAAACATAAGCCTATGAATCAGTTCTTAAACTCTTATTTTCTTGTGTTGGCTACACTGCGTAATCAGAAATCACTCAAATATGAACTTCCTCTATTTGATTGTATTCTGCTTGTAATTCTCAGTTTAAGTGCGAAATTTTCTCTGACAAAAATATGGCCCTATTTATAGATTTGAACTCCTCACAGTCTTCCTTCTTCAAGTTGAACTCGACTATCTTCTTTGTTCTCCTTATTTGACTTGAACTTGATTTCCTCATCTGATCATGCTTCCTACTTCATTCCAGATTTGAAACCACATTCATGTCATTATACTTCCTTCTTTGCTTATGCTTCCTACTTCATATGGATTTATTTATAAAAGGAAACCTTTTAGCACTGGTTTCTTATCGAAAAAGCAACTCTTTCACCGCTTTATAACTTCTAATTCGCGTAGTTGACGTTCTCCTTATTCCAGTTGGATTCGGTCTGAAAGAAACATGTCAGCGCAACCGGTTCCTTTCATCTGTTCCTCTATTTGTCAATTATCAAAATCTTTCTCGATCTAACAGGTATACACACTCAAGTTCGTATTTGGTGTTTGAGCAAAATGGCGACTACTTCGAAAAGAAAAGATGAACCCAACCTCAAGAATAGCAATGGATGGTCTTCGATACTTTAGTGTCTTTCTTTTTAGATATTTCAAGAATAGCAATGGATGCACTCTAGTTTTCCAGACCTTTATAAATAAATGAACGATAAAATTATATATTTAAATTTTATATTTGTTACACCATTTTTTAATGAAAGAGAAAATAAACTGTCTTTAACTATTTAATAGTTAGATATTAATATAATATTTTAATAATTTAAAAATATATTTAGATTCAGACCATGAAATCTTACTCCTATTTCTTAATTTAGGTAACACATTTCGTATTTCAAGTGTCAAATAATTTAAAATTTAATCAAAAATTTGCTTACGAAATCTTCACATTTTCTAAAATGAAAATTATATATTTATTTGTAAACTACGTAAAAATACGTACTATAAGTAATGATAATTGGCAATTCAAAATATTTAAGAGATATATGAAAAACAATTAAAAATAAACTTGTTTAGAGAGTAATGTACAGATATTCAAATGTGATTCAGGCATCTACTAGAATTGTTGATTTCTACTGAACAAAACATAACAAGAAATTGAAATGTGAAAATAAATGCAAAATTCATGAACTTGAAATGGATATATATATATAAATATTTCATCAATGAAATTTTCTTATTTCATTCACCAAATCAAATAGTACCCCTAAGCTACATACTAAAAATGAAAAGATCTATTATATTTAGCAACAACTATGGAAGGTGCAACAATAAGTAAGTTTAGAGAAGGGGGAAAAGCCATAAATAAAGCTAATTCATAAGTGAAAGAGGAGAAAGAGAAAAAAATGCAATCACATAATTAAACCTAATGAAAGCAGTATACAAATGAGGTTCCTTTTGATGTTTCGGTCAAATCTTCAACTAAGTAGAAAATCCTTCAGAAGCATTTAAAATTAAATGCCAAGAAGTGCATATTTGACCAGAACAGCAGATTTCAGAAATCAAACACTAGATAGTACTAGTTATTTGTTGTTGCATGCTGCTAATTCTCTTAATTGATTCAAAAATCAAACAAGAATGGATCATTATTTCCATAATCCCAAATATCAGCTGGGTGGTAATTATCATTATCATCAACAAGAGGAGGCCACAAAACCGGAGATGCCACTGCCGCCACTGGATCGGAAACAACAGGTGCAGCATCCACAAAAGTGTTTACATTATCAAACAAACAATTATGTTGATGTTGCAGCTGATTATATTGTTGATTTTGAGCTTCTTCTCTAGGATTTGGATTAGGGTTAGGGTTTGAGTTTGAATCAGACCATATAATTCCAGATGCTTTAGTGGTCACACTGTCGAGATATCCATAATTATCATCAAAAGATTGTTTCTGAATTAACTGGTGAGGATTTTGTGACATGTTGTCAGCATATTGCACGGCAGGATAAAATCCGTAGGGTAGGTAATTATTAGCAGGAGCCAATACGTTTGGAGGTAATAGTGTAGAAGAAGAAGAGAAAGACAAATCAAATCCAGAAGGAGGTCTAGGAAGTAAAGGACGAAGAGTTTGTGTAGTAGAAGATGAAGTGGCAGAGCCGCGTTTAGAAGAATTTGATGATGAACTAGTAGCGTTTGCACCAGAAGGTTGAAGATTGAGCTGAGCCTTTGAACCGTAGAGTATTATAGCGGCACGGTCATAAGCTCGAGCAGCATCTTCAGCAGTAGCGAAGGTACCGAGCCAACGGCGCGTCCGTTTACGGGGCTCACGGATCTCAGCGACCCACTTGCCCCAGCTGCGTTGTCTAACTCCTCGATACCTGAATTTGTTGTTATCAGGTCCTCCTTTGCCTTTACCTTTCTTGTTGCAATTCTCCTCACTGGTGGATTTTTCTTGGTGGTTAATGTCTTGGGTAGGGTGGGGATTATTACTACCTGCACTTGTGCTATTCATAGTTCCAAAGAGATGAAAATTTAGAGATCAGATGCCTCGTTGTTTGTTTACCCAATGAGTCGAAAGAGAGGACAGTGGAAGGCTGGTGTCAAAGAGACAATATGGTATTTGTAAATGGTGGATGAGGGCGGTGCTCTTAGATACACACACAGCATGCCTATTCTTATACACTTTCAACCCAACTTACTTCCTTTCGTCAATACCAAGTTTCATCTTCCACCACAAGTTTTTTTACGTTCGGTAGTAGGAATAAATTTTAACTTTTAATTAAATGAAGTGGGCACATTAAATCTTTTTTTCTAGTATCATCCCATGTACCGTTAAAATTATATTATAACAATACTTGTACTTAATATTTAAAGATAAATATATTAAAATAGTTTATATGTAGCAGAATTTATGCATGAAAAAAAATTAAAAACTCATGATTTCATTTATCGAAGATTATTCGGTATTCATATTGGAGTTCAATTAAATTTAAATTTGTGCCAAAAGTTTCACATTAAGAATAAAACACTCTCTAACAAAAGTGACTCCATACTTCTCAAGAAAGTATACGTACATAGTCACATATCACAAGAAACAAAACTAAAGTTTATAAATAATCAGGGAACCAAAATATTACTATCCGTTCTATAATTAGAAAATATACTAATTAAATTCAAATGAAAATTGTCAATGAAAAAGCAAAAGACAATGTGGTATCAATATGGCATTTTCATATTATTCGTCTTGGCTTGCGTATAAAGTTTTTGAGTATTCATAAGATGTAGATACTCCAATTGTTCTTGTCACAAATTTTATTCAGATAAAATGTATGAATACAATCCAGTTTAAAATACTACAAGACGTATAATAATAATAATTTTAAAAAAAACATTATATAAGTGTGATCATAATAATTATAGTCATTTTTTTAATACATTTATCAAAAATTGAATTTATTATATTTAAAAAGACATATAGTAAAATTACTTTTTTTATTTATTGCTTCTTAAATATTGTGTCAAGTCAAACATGAGCTAGTAAAGATGAGGGGAAATACCATAATACTTATTAATTGATGTCTAGTCTTAGCTAGTCTTGAAAAATAGATAATTACTCTTGATATGCTAAATGTGATGAGTCAAAATGAAAATGTATTTAATGTTGTAGACAATGGAATTTTTATTGGTAAATACATATTTAATTTGAATGAAAACTTAAATTCATGATATATTGACCAAGTCAAATTATTATTTAATAAAGTCTAATTAATATTTAAGTTAAAATTATATAACTTAAATAAAATTCAAATTATATAGGCTAGTTTGTTAAGTTGACAAAACGACTCCAACTCATGCTCTTCAAACTCAAGGTTCTCTAAATTACTTGGAGACTAAATACACCTAAAATCCTAACTCACATCTAGGGGTGTGCAAAAATCGAACCAACCAATAAATCGAACATAAAAAAATGTTATTGGATCATTGCTATTACGTTACTTGGTTAATGGATTTTTAATGGTTTTATTAAAAAAATTATTGGGTTATCGATTTGGTATTGGTTTTATTGGTAAATTGATAACCCATTAAGAAGATAATAAGTTACTACTATACCCTTCATAAATATTAGTAAATATTAATAATTTAACATAACTAGACACTAGATCAATACTCTAAACTACGGTCTACACACTTTACACGTCATAGTACTTCTACTTCAGATAAAAAATTTCATATTAGGTTTTGGTTATAACATGTTATTGTAGCCTTCGTACTGCATCTATTCTTATTGATGCAATTTCTCATTATATTCTTGTTTCACTATATCAAAGCATTTACAATTGATTTAGTTGTCTCACCGTATCGTGTCAATTATTAGAGAAGTGAGAAATCATATATTTATTTTATGAGCATTTTCTTATTGGGAAAACTAAACCGTTGATGACCAAAAAACCGATAAATCGAAAATCGAAAATCGATAAATAATATCTTATTGATTTGTTATTGATTTAACATATTTAAAACCGATAAACCAAATCGATAATATATAAAATCGAACCGACCGATGCACGGCCCTACTCACATCTTCATAAAATCCGAAAAACACATGAAGAATCCTTGCTCTTCCGTTATGGTCTGCAAGTCCTCAACAAACAAAGAAGTTTTCGTCTCCAAGGGTTAGAGATGCACCACATTAATTTAAAAACTTTAAGACTTGATCAAAGTCAATATTTAAACTAAACAAACTTGAAATTGAGATTTGAAAGCTCTTAAAGGTTTCAGATGGTGAGTTACGAACTTAAATATAACTGCACATGGGATGATTCTTGAAAAAAATTGAGTATTAAAGATGCACCACTTTAATCAAATAATATAAGGATTAAAATCAAAATTTATTCCAACTATAGAGCGTTAAAAAAAAAAAAAAAAAAATCTTCAAGTCTAAGTTGAAACAAAAGAAACTTGGTAATGACAAAAGGAAGTTGCCTTCAGAGTAGTGCATAAGAATACACATGCTGTGTGTGTATATAAGAGCACCGCCCTCATCCACCATTTACAAATACCATATTGTTTCTTTCACACCAGCCTTCCACTGTCCTCTCTCTCGACTCATTGGGTAAACAAACAACGAGGCATCTCTCTCTAAATTTTCATCTCTTTGGAACTATGAATAGCACCAGTGCAGGTAGTAATAATGATCAATATCCCCACCCTACCCAAGACTTAGACCTCACCAACCAAGAAGATAAAACAACTACTGCTTCTCTCACCACACAAACCAGCAGTGAAGAGAATAGTTCAAGTAGCAACAAGAAAGGTAAAGGGAAAGGAGGACCTGATAACAACAAATTCAGGTATCGAGGAGTTAGACAACGCAGCTGGGGTAAGTGGGTAGCTGAGATCCGTGAGCCCCGTAAACGGACTCGCCGTTGGCTCGGTACTTTCGCCACTGCTGAAGATGCTGCTCGAGCTTATGACCGTGCCGCTATTATACTCTATGGTTCAAAGGCTCAGCTCAATCTTCAACCTTCTGGTGCAAACGCTAGTAGTTCATCATCAAATTCTTCTAAACGCGGATCTACTTCATCTTCTACTACACAAACTCTTCGTCCTTTACTTCCTAGACCTCCTTCTGGATTTGATTTGTGTTTCTCTTCTTCTTCTACCCTACTACCTCCAAACGTATTGGCTCCTGCTAATAGTTACGTACCCTATGGATTTTATCCTGCCGTGCAATATGCTGACGACATCTCACAAAATCCTCACCAGTTAATTCAGAAACAATATTTTGATGATACTTATGGATATCTCGACGGTGAGACCACTAAAGCATCTGGAATGATATGGTCTGATTCAAACCCTAACCCTAACCCTAATACTAGAGAAGAAGATCAAAATCAACAATATAATCAGCTGCAACATCAACATAATTGTTTGTATGATAACGTAAACACGTTTGCGGATGCTGAACCGGTTGTTTCCGATCCAGTGGCGGCAGTGGTATCTCCGGTTTTCTGGCCACCTATTGCTGATGATATTTATAATTACCACCCAGCTGATATTTGGGATTATGGAAATGATCCATTCTTGTTTGAATTTTGAAAGATCTTAAAGACAAGATTTTCTGTTACATGCAACAACAAACAAGTAGTAGTTGCTAGTGTTTCATATTCCAAATTCGCAGGTCAAATATGCACTCTTTGTCATTGATTCAGCGGAAAATGCTGCTGCGGGATTTTCTACTGCTTTTAAATTAGTTGAGATGTGACAGAAACATCATCTGTATACTGCTTTCTTTGATCAGGTTTATTTTGTCATGCATTTTTTCTCTCCACTTTCACTTATAATGTAATTTTTCACCTTATCTAAAATTGTTGGAAGTCTTGCAGTTATTGCTATATATAATTAGTTTTCATTTTTTAGTATCTAGCTTAATATATATTTTCTTCCTCCATTTGTATGAGTTAGTTTGATTTGACATATGAGTTTCTATACTTTGTCAACTGGACCCTTAAACTTTTTAAAACACAATATTTGAAATCGCTTTAACCATCGACCAAACTTATGTGGTATAAATATTGTTGAGTTGGGAAAATGTGTAAATATACTCGCTTCCAAATGCGTCAATACACTATATTCTATTTAAAAACATTAATTTTTTTAGAAAACAATATTTTTTTAATTAAAAAAAATTATTTCTTCATTAATCCTCTCCCAATATTTCTTCATTAAAAAAATCAAACGGTTAAATATTTGAATTTTTTTTCTTAATATTTAATTTCATACGTGTCACTGGAAAATGACATAGAATTACACTTGTAATAGGTTGGATTACACGCACACTGATGTGATGTGAAAATGATTTAAAATATTGTATTTTAATGAATTTAAGATTTATTTGACAAAGTGTTGAATAAAGGGTTCAGAATACAAACGTATACTATTATAAGAGTCCATCAGACCATTTCTCCTTGACATGGAGTTAGAAAGAAAACCTTTTAAAATTTATGATCTAATTAAAATATGTGATAGATATTTGTATGACTATAAATAATTTTATTAAGGGTAAAATTATATTCTAAAGTTAAATTTTATTAAATATTATAAAAATATGTAATTCTTTTTAGGTCTCACAAAAATAAAATAAAAAGTCATAAGACAGAGGGATTGGTATTTGATTTGGTGATTTATTGGTGAAATATTAATTTATTGGGCTTTTAAAAGGTGAGAATAGGAAATTGAAGAGTTGTGACATTTCCGAATAGTTGCTTTTCAGAATGATTGTGACTTTTTTGAAGGATTATGTGACTTTTTCAAAACGTTGTTACTTTTTCAAAGAATTGTGACATTTTCAATAAGACACAATAAATATTTGTTCATATTACCTTATGTTATCTATGAATATAGGAATTTCCTCTCATTTTTCAACAACGAATTTTCTGAACTTTTTCCTACTTTGCACAAACAAATTTTAATGTATTTTACGATCTTTGAGAGGTTCATTGACACTGTAATTTTTGGTATCAATACACCAATAAGTAAGATCGTTCTATCCTATAGGATATATTTTATTAACTTCGGGTACCTGAGGGAAGTAATTTCCTTAAGATTGTTGGGTTTAAGTAAAGTTATCCTATAGGATATATTTTATTAACTTCGGGTACCTGAGGGAAGTAATTTCCTTAAGATTGTTGGGTTTAAGTAAAGTGTAAATTGGAAAATGAGAACAGAGAAATGGGGGGGAATTAAGTGAAGGAAAAATGAAAAGTTATTTCTCTCTCATCGGTAGAAGAAAGAAAAGAATTATCCTATATTAGGAAACACTCCTTTGGAGGGTGGCCCTAGCACCTCGCGTTGTCACTATGGTCGAAACCGAAGTCAAGCCTCTATCTTGAGAGGATATATATCAATATCTTCGTGAACTTGATGATAATAATCTCATTAAGATTGTTGCATTTAAGTAATGTATCAATTGAAAAATAATAATTAAGAAATGTGGAGGAACCAAGTGAAAGAAAAATGAAAAGTCATTTCTCCATCCAGTGGCGGAGCCACAAAAATATATTGAGCTTTTTGGGGTTCAAATTCAAAACTCCTTCATTCAAATGGACACCCATTATCATTGTGCCAAAGTCATAACTTTTATCAAGGATGTCCAACTTTAAATACAGAATTTGACATATATATATATATATATGTATAACGTAATTTTCCTATTAAGAGTGTCCAGGACACCTTGGGGTGGCTGTAGCTATGCCAACTTTCTCCCCCTCATTGGTAGAAGAAAGGAAAAGTTTTGTTCTTATATTGGGAAACACTTCATACGAAGTCAGTTTATTAAAAAAGTTTTTCTTAGAAAAATCGATCTCGTCCCTTAAATTTTTATTTTTATTTTTGTGTGAAAAATAATTATATATCAATTAAATATATTTTCAAATGTATTACGCTCAAAATAGTGCCAAAAAAATTGAAGGACGTCCATTGGTTTCATATAGAGTATTTTATTTATTATTAAAAAGATAGTAGAGAAAAATTAATAGACTAAAGCCTCATTTGTTTGTACTAAACTTAAGACATCTGAATCTAAATGATGAATGATAAGCATTATAAATATATAGTTTAAATATATATATTAAAATAATTATTTTACCAAAAAACCATTTATGATCACATAGTGGAGATGATTTGTAGTATTTGTTATGGTATGGTAGGTGCTAGTTGTTTGTATTAGTGGAGGTGATAGTTATGATAGTCGAGTTGATTTGTGTAGTAGATGACCAATAGTGGCTTGTGATGGTTGAGATAGTAGAGTTGGTTGATGTTAGTAACTGGTGATGTTGGAGACCGCAAGAGTGGCAATGATGGTGGCGACAGTTGATATAATTATAATGATTAGGATGGTAAGTGTGACAGTAGCGTCTAATAATAGTGATTGACAATGATGGTGGATAGTGGTGATTGTGATGGCATGAAAGTGATTGAAAGTGATGGTTATGATTATAATGGAAGATGTGGCTAGTGATGGTAAAAATTACATACACAAAAAAACCTCTTAATGATATTAAGATTTTTTTCAAGATCCTAATGATTAAAATCTATTTAGATCAAATACATGGATGCTTACATTTTAGTGTAAGCAAATGCACTTAGTGACCTAAAGTATGGATCATTCAAATTCATCTCCCTTAGGCACAAACATATTATGTCTAAGTTGATTTCTTGTCACACTCAAGACTCAGTTTCTTCACTCTGTACTCAGAGGCGTATCTAGACGGGGTTCTGTAGGTTCACCTGAACCCATGCTTCCCTCTGTAGATCATATATAATAGTGTTATATTTTTAAAAAAAAAATCTTAAATATAGATGTGTGAACCCACTTTCAAACTACTATATAAAATTACAATGATGATTGTGTGCACCGTGAGAATAGAAATTTAAATCTTATATCTATATTATTTTTTTGAGCAACACCTCTCCAAGTGATTATCGGTAACACATTTTATGTTTCAACTAATTTTTCTTTTATTTTTTTGCTTTAATATTTCAAAGTTCAAGAATGTTAGTGTTACATTGAAAATTCCTAAATAAATTATATAATCAATTAAATGTGTATATTAAAATTCAAAACTAGTAATATCATGTATTTTGGACCTATAATTTTTAAAATTTGACGGTTCATATTAAGAACCTAAAGGTCAAACCGATCAAATTTATAATTTTTACGTGTTTTATCGTAATAATGCACCCATCCTTCTGAAATCATGGATACACCTCTGTCTGAACTCCCTCAAACTCAGAAACTATCGTAAGCAAGGCAGAAGCTAGGGTCTCAACGCACCAATGCAAGTTCTTCCTCCTTAGTCTCATTCTCTCGGGTATGTAAGGCTTCAATGAGAGTATTCCTTCACTCTCATGCCTAAAATATTTTGATTCTCAAGAATTTCACAAGATTGATAAAAGTAAAGCTAAGATTTTTATGAAATTATATATAATCTTTCTTCATTAGTTTACGTTTTCATTGTTTCATTTTGGTTTTAAAATCTTACTGTACTAATTTAGCATGATTTTTATGATAATTCAAACACTTATGACTTTTAAGCGTGAAAACTAGCATGATATGAATTTCAACCTAAACTAGGGTTATCTTAGATATGACTTTCGAACTTAGTCATATAATTCAAATAGATAGATGATTTTCATATCTATGAACATTATATGAATATATGTTATTTTGTGGGAGGGGGGACTATTTAGTACCGAGAGGATATGAATTTAGAAAATCCAAGTCTCATAACTACGTGCCACCATGGGATTATGTTTCACTACTTTCACGGCTGGCCATTTAGCCCTGAGAGGCTACACAGATATGATAAGGTTCTACACTCTGTCAAGGTATAGGAAAGCTCTCTCAACCGGGTTAGTTGTTGGATACCATGAGCTTACATGATGTATGTCAGTTATAACAAAAACTCTTTGTTTATGCACTTTTTTCTCTTAACAATTCCCAAGTTGAATAAACCTTAAACTTTTTAGTGTTATTCAGGAGCCACCAAGGTCTGTCAAACAAAGCACTAGGCATATCATTGCTTAATTGTTAATGTATATTATTAACAATTCTCTCCGATAATACTTGGTCGATTTGTCTAGGTCTCATCCCTCTTCATTCATTAGCTCCTTTATAGATTTCATTTGTGGTCAAAGAATACAATCTGGTTCATGAAATAAAGGCCCAATTTGGTTCAATTTTCATACCAAATGTTTGTGGTGCCTTCTCTTGGTTCCCGCCACATTTTCTTCTCTAAAAATCATTGTTTTTAAGCATCATTTTCCACACCTGAGATTTGCCTTTTCATTGGACTAGTGTAGATATTTATTTTTTGTAATATTTATTACACATGAAATTTGTCCATAAAAAGTTACTTGTTTCGAATTTTCACCATAACTTTGAGAACATTCTTTGAAGACATCAAATAAAGATTTGAAACCTAGTCCACCTTCAGGTCTAGGTAGACCTATATTTTGTCAAGTAGCTCAATGTTTACTTCTTCCCTTCTGTTTTCTTATTATTTCAAAAATGACTTTCCAGAAATCTTGTGCAATTTAGTGATTAAACATTTAGGAGGGGCAATTGCATAGAGAATGAAGATAGAAATATTCTGTAATACATTAATAATTAAAGTGGCTTTATCACGAAAAGATAATATCTTCCCTTTTCATGTTTGAAACCTGTTCTCCACCTTTTTAAAGAGATCATTGTAGCTTCTTAGCATGGGTGATAGGACACCCTAGATAAGTGATTTTAAATTGACCTCTTAATATACATGTATATTCATCAACTAAAACTCCTAGTTGTGCACTGATATTCTGATGCATGTACTAAGAATTCTTTTTTTATTGATTAATTGCCTTGATTGAGATTTATATGTGCCAAACACCTTCATTATTCTTCGAAGAGACTTTTCATGTGCAATTGTAAATATAATTGTGTCATATGCATATGTAAAATGGTTAAGATTTCTAGTCAATTCAGACATGCCATAACTCATAAATTGCTTATTATCAAATAAAGAGTTCAAAGTCCTAGACAGAACTTTAGCACTGAGAATAAATAAAGCAGGATATAAAGGGTCCACTTGTTTTACCCCCTCCCCCCCCCCCATAGAGTAAAAGAACTTTTGAGCCTACCCATTAACCAATACTGAACACCAATTATTAACTATAGTTCTCTAAGTGTTATCAACGAAAACCTTTGAAAAATCTAATTTTCTTAAGACTTTTATCAAAATATCATGTCATAAGCCTTTGTCATATCAAGCTTAATTATGATATTGGCTAGTTTTCCTTTTTATTGATATCTAATGCAATCTTCTGAGTAAGCAAAGTTTTATTGATAACGTTTCTTTTATTAACAAAGTCTGATTGATTGGCATAAATCAACCTTGGAAGTATCATCTTCAATCTATCATGCACTATCCTAGAAATAACTTTACTAATGAAATTACTCAAGCTTATTGGCCTTAGATCAGATAAATAGAGAGCAAAATTCTTCTTAAGCAGCAACACAAAACACAAGGTTAGTATGAGTAATAGATTTTGATAGTCTATTTACTTCAAAGAAAGTCGAGACCAATTCCATACGTCATTGCCAACTATAACTCAGCAGTGATGATAAAAAAGGTCTTGTAAAATCATTTGATCCACTCGCATTATCCTCACTAAGATTAAATACGATAGTATTCACTTCTTCCTTTATAGGCATAGTGCCAAGAGTTGCATTATCATCTTCAGTTAGAATCCTTGGGATGTGTCTCATAAGAGAAAATTTAGTAGCATCCCTTCGTTCAGTAAATTACTTCTGATAATACTTCACAGCTTCATCACAAATTTGTCCTTTATCTTCCAGAAGCTCACCTTAATCATTCTAAACTTTTGTCTACATTATTAGTCTTTTTCTTCTTTCCTTTACTAGACTATGAAAAAATCTAGTATTTCTGTCTCCTTTCTCAAACCAAGAAAATTATGCTTTTTCTTTCTAGTACTCCTCTGCATAGTGTTGATGTTTCTTAAATTTTGCTTGTGCCTTTTGCATAATCGTTCTATTCACACCAGATGTGTTATCTTCAAACAAACTCTCCTTGATTTTAATAATGTCCTCTCTAATAATTAATTATTTATTGCTTAAAAATATCACCAAACACATTCTTTACTCAAAGATATGAGAACAACTTTCAACTTTTTAAACTTTATTTTGAAAGCAAAGAATGGGTTTTCTTCTACTGTGTTTACTTTTACCTTTAATTATAATTTTTCTCATAGTTAATTGATATATTACTAATATCTATTTGTAACTCTAACTAGCTATCGAACAACTCTAATAGTTTTAGCACAGTCGACACCTATGGAATAAATGTTTAATGACACTTCGGGCATCTTCAACCCTATTCTTTATTTTACGCTTCAAATATAGACTTTTTTATTTTTCGAGACAACCAACTTGTCACGATCCGGGCCTACATCCTGAATGTAACTGGCACTCAAGAACTATTTCTGATTCTCAATCGAACCCTTGGCCTAACTACATGACTTACATGAAACTAAATAATACGCGGAAGCTTAAAATAGGTGACCACTTAGACATTTAAGAAATTCTGAAAATAATGTCTTGCAAAAATACTTAACATGAGTCATAAGTTAAATAAAACATCTTGAGAAAATATGGAAACATCTGATTCAGTCTGTCTATGAAGTCTCTAACAATGTAAGATAGATGTCGGGACAAGACTCACAACACCTCCAATACTACTAAGTTGAATGAAAAATGGAGTCTCCCGGAACCAAAGAGGCCTCAACAAATACTATGTACGAGTGAATAGTGATCTCAACGAAATGCATGTTGATGATCATGAGTACCTATAAATGCATCATAAAATGATGCAAGTCGAATAACGTCAGTACATTGAATGTACTAGTAAGTGATAAGGTGAGAGTAAACAACTTACTGGCTTGAATAACTGAAAGCATCATAAATGGATCAATACATGAATATAAAGTGAAAACCATTTAAACTTTACAATATAATACACCATGAATGTAACATGAAAATAACATACTTCACTTGTGGGGTGTTTCTTTAACGGACAACCATTACCATGAGCCTAGCAATGATACACCGTTTCACCCACGTTGCCAGTGTCATCCTATACTTTGTCGAGGTATAGGACGATATCATAACTATGGATCCATCTAATTGTCCTTCTCAGAGGCAATGAGGAGTTGCATAAAGAATCAATGCTATCATATCATACGCTGGCTACGTAGTATTATGGGACTTCGGAATCATATATGACTCTAATCCAATTCGGTGCTCGATACTACTTTCAAAATAATTGATATAACTTTATGCTCAATTCACCCATTACAAGGAATGGACTTCTTCCTTGATTGAAAACTTCTAAAAATATTGGACGTGTTTACATTTTTTAAAACAATGCACATATGAACTTATCTTTCAAGTTCAATAATCAACATAGGTACACACACACAGATATATATATATATATATATGAATAAATAACATTAGAAATTCTTAATTCTTTATAAATATAACCGTTAAACTTTTTTCTCAAAACTCAGTATGAAACATAATGATTTACTTTGAAAGACTCTCAAGACTTATAACTCAATTCATAAGGTTCATATGGAATTATGGACATGAACGACTCAACTTGAGGACCTCAATAAAAATATAGACTTACGAATACAACTCTTCTCATTCTCATACTCATTTACTCAAGACTTAGTTCAAGTCTATAGTTAATTGCAAAAGAATTCTCAAAATGGCTTAAAAGGACCTCTTGAACTTTCCTCTTAACTTTACTTTAGTTCGAAGGGTAAATTAAGATATATGATTAGGATATGTAGGGCCTCTCAAGGATTAATGGGGACTTTAAGAGTTAATATCAAGGAAACAAAGAAGACACTATTCAAAGGAATACATAAGGGATGAAGAACGAAGAAGAAAAAGGTCAGACAACTCTAACGTAGTGGTGGCATTGCGCTCCAGCCCCAAAAGTAGTGGAGTACTTTGGGGAGTACTGCTGGCACATTGCCCCAGCCCTCCTTGCCTATGGGGGCGCATTGCCCCAGCCAGACCCAGAAATCTGACGAATTTTAGTGTTTAATTTCGGGTCCTAACTCATCTAGTTACGATTGGTTTCTTCCAAAATCCTTTTGATTCACAAACACAACACGAAACTTAAAGATTTCAAAAACTATCAAGAAACATCACTCATTTGCAAGACCCTCACCTCAAGAACTCAAAATTTCCATTGATAAATAATGTGGCTAAAACTGAAGAACTACTCATGAATCTTTACATAAATGATTTCATGGATGGAAGAACTACATGATTGTCATGAGGATGAACAAGTCCATCACTGTGCGAAACCTCACATACCTGGAAATAACCATGTTCTTGGTGAAAATCAACGAATCTTGAAGAACACTTGAAAACCTCATTTTTCTCCTCTTGAAACCTTGCTCTAAAAACCCTAAGTGATTAGAAGGTGAATGGGTATTTAAAATCTGATTATACCCTTAATTGGGTCAGGAAAAACGTGTTAAGACAAGTAGAAGAAAGTAAAAAGGGAAAAGACCAAAATACCTTTTCCTAAAATGGATGGAAAGCCTTAAATGGAGAGGCTTCACTCAAATGTGAATAACTTTTTACTCGAAGTTCAAAATTTAGCAAACTTGGTGGAGTTGGAAAGAGGACTTGAATAACTTTGATTTTGATAGCTCATGGGATACCTAATTCTTTATGTGCTAAAATATATGGTCGATGGAAGTTGACCCAAGAAAAATCTCTTAGTAAAAACCAATCGTTTAGAAAGTTTTCAACTAGACTTTATTCTAGGGAATTCTAGTGACCTTAACATCTAAGAAAAAATAGAATCACTTAGTACAAATCTTATTCACTATAAAGAATGACTCAATTCTTAACTTAGAAATTTTTGGGATGTTACAATATCCTCCCTTGAGATCATTCGTCCTCAAATGACGTCTAGAGTGAGAATGGAATTAGGTTACTCTTACTATATTCAAGCCTAACTCAAAATCATAAAGTACTTAACATAGGGTGATTATTTTGATCTAAATCACAAGATTCGGGTTCTATACCTCTGTAGCAAATCTCATCCCAAGAACACTACTTCTTACCCCTACATCCAACCAACCTCGAGTTTTAATCAAGAACCACCTAATGCATCATGCCTTCATCCATACGCTACCAATACCACATTTGATCCTAGTACTATAACCACTACATGGACTTTTACTAACCACTTCTTATAAGAATTCCTCATTCTCTCGTCACTTCTACCAACATAACTTTCATGCATTATGACTTATTACTCATCATAAAACCTTATCTCCTTTTTTCCTCCACATTCATAACCTTAGATGGAATAAAAACACCAGCACTATCACAATAAGAAAATAGCAATCCTCTTCTCTATCATCACACTACTAATATCAACTACACCACTCTCAACTAAAATGGATCAATAAGAAAGCTTTAGGGTGAAAGATCATAAGCACGATTCATTTGAGATATTTGATATAATAATTAATATCCATGGCATAACATTATATTGCTAGCCATTGAGAGTAAATCATTAATTTGAGAGACTGAACATACTATGAGACATGAATGCTTTGCCCCTAATTCTGGAAATTGAGCATAGATGTAAATCTCTCTTAAGTGTATGACCATAGGTCATAAACACAATTCTGATATAAGAAACATCATCATGATGTTGTAATGACTGAACTTTGAGGAATATGCGAGAGTAAGAATGGATTGATGTACCTCCTTAACTTTTTCTGAAGACATAACTATCTCATTCTCAATAATTGACTTGATTTCTCATCTTATCATCCCCCCCCCCTTTGGTTGGAGTTGACACTCTAAAGCTATGGATCTATTCTCATCATCTCTAAACTAGTCTACATTTGCTTTACTCTAATATGAGATAACGACTTATCTCATGGCTACTGAACTCTCCATATGCAGGTACTAAGAATCCTTCTAAGTCCTCTTTCTAAGATACTTCTCTTAACCTCCACTCATTGGCTTATTAGGCCACTTAATCTGATTGTTTAACAATCTGACTTCTCCCCCTCAAACTACCAATAACATCCTTTTCTAGGTTCATATCAACTTAATTGGAGGAAACTTTGAACTATATTTAAGAGGCTCGTCATTGACAATATAAAATCCTTTCTACCAAACTATTATGGTTAATAATTAATGCTTACTTTAGCCTACTCCATATTGACAACTCCAATATACTATTTGAATTCGAACGATGATCACTGATCTTCTAAGCATGGTCTGTCAATAGCCGCTTGAAGATGCCTTGTTCTCAACAAAGAAAGAGCAAGTGCAGTATCACTACACAACCAAAGTGTACTAGTAGGTTCACACGACTATCCAACTAAGTGCAACATATATAAGTCAATACAACAATCTAATCACATGCATATATCGAACATATACAATATTATCAACATTTATGAACAACGAACAACGAACATTTCTCAAGATACACAATTATGATAAGTCATTGGTCCTCTCATGGAACCCAAACCCAAATAGTTAGCATACCGAAACGTGGTACCCGATCCAATATTTATGCCGGAACGTGGCAACCAATCCAAGTTAGTGTGTTGGAACGCAACACTCATTTCATTCAGCAAGACACAATCACAGTCACAAGGTACATTATCATAATCATATAATCAAGTCATTATTCATGGCATTCATCATTCATATATCGTCATTTACAACAAGTGTGATCAATAATGCAACATTCGCATACATACTTGTATCATAATGAAGAAGGAGCAAACATACATCACACAATCATAGAATCACAACCATCACCTACCTCTAAACAAGCTTGAAACCCTAAGAAAATTGATCCTTCCCTTTCCAAATTCGTTCCGCTTGTTCTTGGTCTACAAATAATTAATATAATACGAGAATTAATAAATAATCACTACTTACCCGGATTACTAACAATTCTAACAACTCTAGATCATACCCATGATCCTAAGTACTCAAATTAGGGATGTTTCAACCTTAATTTCCAGACCAAAACCCTTCTCCATTGATAATTACCTATTAGATTACGCTCTACAGATCGAAAAATGGATTCGGGGAGTTAAAATCTTACCTTTAGCCTCAACAATGGTGAAAAACTATCAAGAAAAGCTCTGGGTTCATTCCTTATCTCTCAAGTTTGAAAATTACATAATAAAACATTTTGAGGGGTTTATTTACGACTTTAAGTCGCATCGGGTCCGTCACAGCAGTCCTTACCCCGCTTAGCGGCCCCACCCTGGAGACAGAAACCACCGCCAAAGCGACTTGCACGAAACAGTGAGATTAAAGAATTCCAAAACCCCTATTTCACAACACGCCTTCAACTAATGACACTCAAAAACTACCCGTTCACGCTAAAATCCATTTTGGGAGTTCTACTCACCCGAATTCAATTTCGTGAAGTCGTACGGATTCCTTAACGACTTATCTAACTACTTATGTAATCAAAATCATAATTAGATCACCCAATTGCTACCAGATTTTCCTAGATTTCAATGACTTTGATTTTGTCCAAATCTGGACTAAGTTGGGAAAATTCAAATACTACGGAAAAAAAATTCCCGTTGGCTTTTCTATAACGACGGGAACAGTTCGTTACAATAGATACTAATTTACCCATCACTTGTCCCCGAGTGACAAACTTAGGGATAAATAGGCTAAAGAAAGAATGGAGTAGTGCCTAAATCGACAAACAATTGGGGATACTTGTCTCGCATATCCCTCTCAGTTTCCCACATAGCTTCCTCAAATAGATGATGCTTCCATTGAACTTTCACGGACTTAATCTCCTTGGTCCTTAACTTATGCACATCACGATCAAGAATTGCAATCGGTTCCTCCTCATATTGGAGGTCTTTATCTAACACACTTGAGTCTCAATTAATGATACAATCCCCATCAACATGATATCTGTTCAACATGGACACATGAAATACCAGATGAACTCCCGATAGGTTAGGAGGTAACGCTAATCTATAAGCCACTGGCCCTACATATTCAAGAACCTCAAAGGGACCAATGTATCGAAGACATAACTTACCTTTCTTGCCGAATCTCATCACCCCTTTCACGGGTGACCTTAAGAAGAACATTCTCACCAGTTTGAAATGTCATATACCTTACCTTATGGTCTGCATACTTTTTCTGTCTACTCTGGGTTGCTAAAAACTTAACTTGAATACTCCTTACCTTATCTTGAGTATCCTTCACTAAATCAACTCACAAAGGTTTCACATCTCCAGCCTCAAACCAATCTATGAGTGATATACATCCCCTCCCATAGAGTGCTTCAAATTGTGTCATATTTATGCTAAAGTGATAAGTATTATTATAAGAGAACTCACACAAAGGTATGAACTTATCCCAATGTCCTCCAAAATCAACCACACATGCCCTCAACATGTCTTCTAACACTTGAATAGTCCTCTTCGACTGCCTGTCCGTCTGTGGATGAAAAGTCGTACTTAAAGTGAGTTGTGTGTCTAATTCATCGTGTAATTTCCTCCAAAACTTAGAGGTAAAATGAGTACCACGATCTGAGATGATAGAAAGGGGCACCCCATGCAACCTTGCTATCTCTTTCACATAAACTTTAGCCAATTGTTTAGAATTGTAATCTAATCTTACCGGAATAAAATGGGCTGACTTAATCAATATGTCAACCACTACCCAAATAGAATCAAACTTCCCCAAAGTCTTGGGAAGACCAACCACAAAATCCATGGCTATCATTTCCCACTTCCATTCCGGAATTGGCATTCTTTAAAGAAAACCCATAGGCCTTTGTTGTTCATACTTCACTTGTTGACAATTTTGACACTTCGCCACAAACTCTGCTATAGTATTCGGCATGCCCAACCACCAATAAATTCTCTACAAATATCGATACAACTTGGTCAAACCCAGATGAATAGAATATCGCGAACTATGAGACTCTGCCAATAATTTCTGAATCAAGTCATCTACTCTAGGAACACGGATTCTTCCTTTAAAATTGATCACACCTTCCGCATCAAGAGTGGTCTCTTGTGCCTTACTAATGGTAGTCTTCTTTCTAAGCTCCTTCAAATTCTGATCCTAAAAATATTTGGCCTTGATCTCTTCAATGAATGTGGCCCATACTTTAATGCTAGCTAACACCCGCCTCTTTCTGAGATGCCCAACTGCATGAACTTAGACTCTAAGGTCTGAATTTCCTTAGCCAAAGATCGCTTGGTTACACTTAAGCAAACTAAACTACCTATACTCACCGTTTTTCGACTCAAAGCGTCTACCACTCCTTTACCCGGATTGTATTGAATGGTGACATCATAATCTTTAAGTAACTCCATCCACCTCCTCTGTCTCAAATTCAAATCCTTTTGAGTAAACACATGTTGTAAACTACGATGATCAGTAAATACCTCACACTTAACACTATACATATGATGTCGCCAAATCATAAGAGCAAACACTACCGCTGCCAACTCCAAATCATATGTACGGTAATTTCTCTCATACACCTTCAATTGACGCGATGCATAAACTATAACATTTTTATCTAGAATCAATACAGCACCCAAACTTGAATGTGAAGCATCACAATAAACAATAATTTTTTTACCTTTAACCGGTAATACTAGAATAGGCGCGATGGTCAAGAGAGTCTTGAGCTTTTCGAATTTCTCCTCACATTTTTTATTCCATTCAAATGATATCTCCTTTTTGGTCAAATTAGTCAAGTGAGTGGCAATACAAGCAAAGTTCTTCACAAATCTACGATAGTTGCTAGCGAGCCCCACAAAACTCCTAACTTCCGTCACAAAGCTAGGCCGAACCTAATTCTTAACCGCTTCAATCTTTTGGGGATCTACCATTATCCCTTCTTTTGAAACTACATGTCTTAAAAATGTAACAAAAGTCAACCAAAATTCACACTTAGAAAATTTAGCATACAACCTTTGTTTTCCAAGAACACCCAGAACAATACGAAGATGGTTGGCATGCTCTTCCTCACTTTTTGAATAGACCAAAATGTCATCAATAAAGACTATAACAAACGAGTCAAGAAATGGATTAAGCACCCCATTCATCAAACTTATGACAGCTGCAGGCGCATTAGTCAAACCAAAAGACATAACCAGAAATTCATAATGCCCATAGCGGGTTCTAAACGTCGTCTTGGGCACATCCTCAGGCCTAATATTGATGGTAGCCAAACTTTAGATCAATCTTATAGAAAACTGATGCACCTTGCAATTGGTCTAAAAGATTATCTATCCTAGGCAATGGGTACTTGTTTCGATTAGTGACCTTGTTTAATTGTCGGTAATCTATACACATCCTCATACTACCATTATTTTTCTTAACAAACAAAATTGGAACTCCCCATGGGGAAGCAATTAGGCGAATGAATCCTTTATCAAGAAGTTCTTGGATTTGAGCCTTAAGTTTTCTTAATTCTGTTGGAGCCATGCGATATGGAGGTGTAGAAATGGGACGATTGTCAAGTTCTAAATCAATGCAGAAGTCTATATCCCTATCCGAAGGTATACCGGGCAAGTCATTAGGAAACACTTCCCTAAATTCTAACACCACAGGAATAGACTCAATAGATGGAGACTCAACCTCAACATCCCGAATATGAGCCAAATAAGCCAAACAACCCTGCTTTACCAGTTTACTAGCCCGAATGTAGGATATACAACCCTGCTTTACCAGTTTACTAGCCCGAATGTAGGATATGATCTTAGCTTGCTTAGACTTGTACACCCCTTTTCATTCTAACTTTTCCCTTCCCAAAATTTCTAGAGTTACAGACTTAGTATTACAATTAAGCACAACATAATAGGGGGACAACCAAGTCATGCCTAAGATTATATTAAAGTCAGTTATCCAAAATCTCCAAATTATCCCAAGTCTGAAAACCCTTAAACAAAATAGGACAAGCATGATAGACATGGGTGACTATGACAGACTTTCCAACTAGGGTAGAAACATGGATAGGGGCATCAAGTATATCACAAATCATAGCAAATTCTGAGGCAAATCGCACGGATACATAAGAATAAGTAGAACCTGGATCAAATAAAACATTAGCCATCCGATCATAGATAAGAATAGTATGTATGATCACTGCGTCAGATGCCTCTGCCTCATTCTTTCCCGAAAAGGCATAACACTGAGCCCTATCATCTTGACGAGATACTTCCCTGACTGGTTGCGTTGTACCCCTGCCTGTGTTACCATTTCCTCTACCACCACATCCTCTCTAATTACCTCCTCACCCACGTTGTGGATGCCCTCGACCATTATTACCATTTCCCATGGGTAGGACTGCTCCAGTTTGCTACTGCACAGAATCCAACACTCGTGGGTGGGGATAATCTCTACTCATATGCCCAGATTCTCCATTATTACTTGTAGAAGCGTGCATAGCGGACTGAATTGGCTTGGCTGCAAGCGTTGGCCTCCCTGACCCTTTGGATTAAGAACCTTGAAAGTTACCCGAGTTTCTGGCCCTTTTAGCCAATGCCTTTGTCTAACCGTCTCACCTCACCCCCTCCACTTTCTTAACAAAGTCAGTTACTTCATTAAAACTCCTCCCTACAGAGGTCATATGAACAAATAATACCTGCAACTCAGAGTTCAGTCCCCTAATAAATAAATGGATCATCTCCTCCTCAGTAGTCACCAATTGAGTAGCATATCTAGACAAGGCATAGAACTTGACCTCATAAGCAGCCACAGACACACCACCTTGCTCCAAAGTATGAAATCATCCTTCTTTGATCCCTCAAAGTTCTAGGCACATACTTCTCTAGAAACAGAGCATGAAATTAGGTCCAAGTAAGTGGAGGTAAAGTTGAAGATCTACATTCCATATAAGCTCTCCACCACTGTTTAGCCTCACCTTGAAGCTGAAAAGCGACAAACTCAACCTCATGTTGATAGACAATTCCCAACTTATGAAGCCTTCCATAGCAGTCTAAGATAAACTCATAAGCATCCTCATTCTCATAACCAAGAAATACAGGAGGTTTAGCTTCAAAAACTTAGTCAACATCTCATGCTCATTACCAGTCATAACAGAACCCAACAAAGGACGGAAGAAAGCATCATTACCTCCAGTCCCACCCACCTTCGGCGCAATGCTAGCAACAAGGGGATTAGTAGGAGCTTGAGTTGCTTAAAAAGATGGAAGCATTCCAAGACCAACCAACCCTTTCAAGATTGGCATGATCTACTGAGCTAACACTGGGTCAAAAGGAGAAATACTTGTAGTCTCAGCCTGCACCTCTTCCTCTTATCCAACCTCCTCAACATTTTCAACCTCAACATTCATCTCTATCTCTTCATGTTGCACAAAAGGGGCCTTATATTTGGGAGCATCTTCAACTGGTGCTACATCCCCCGCAGGCGCCACCCTTTATCAGCCTCTACCCCTAGCTCTTCCTCTACCTTTGCCTCAACTGCGACCTCTTGATGTGCATTTCTAAGCTGGAGCATTGACGAGAGCTACGAACCTGATGCCATTGAATATATTATTAACCATCTGTGGACAGAAAAGTGAAGGAGGTTAGAAACCAATTTAAATCGCCAGGTACCAATTGGAATCAAGTTATAGCACGAAAGGAGACAAGAGAAACTAGAGAGATTTCCTAAAGTCTTATAGCCTCTCGAAGAAAAGTACAAATGTCTCTATACCGTTTCACAAGACTCTACTGGACTTGTTTTGGTACATCGAGATCAACGAACCTAGGCTCTGATACCAACTTTTTCACGACCCAGACAATTGTGATTGGCACCAACACTAACCCTCCGGTGGTACTACTACAACCCAAACCAAACAACTAAACCAAGACTAAAGTATTTAAGTTACGGAAGCAAGTTAAATAGCTAAAAACTGAAGTTCCCATAAACTTTCGAAAGATCTAACAACTAAACAACATTGTGGAAGTAATGCCTAGAATCTGAAAGTCGATGTACCAATACATATAAAGTTCAACAAGTATAAACAAGATGGGATACAACCCCAAACTAATGAACTAATAACTAACTAGAAAGTCTATGTCCGAAATATGGACGTAGACAGAAAGTGAACTCATGGCTGCTCGAAAGAACTGGCTCACCCTTGAATTCGAACGACGATCAGTGATCTTTTAAGCGAGGTATGTCAATAGCCGCTTGAAGATGCCCTTTACTCAACAAATAAAGAGCAACTGCAATATCATAACACAACCAAAGTGTACTAGTAGGATCACGCGGTTATCCCACCAAGTGCAACATACATAAGTCAATACAACATTATAATCACATGCATATATTGAACATATATAATATTATCAACATTTACGAACAATGAACAACTTCATATTTCTCAAGATACACAATTATGACAAGTCATTGGTTCTCTCATGAAATCCAAACCCAAACAGCTAGCATACCGAAACGTGTCACCCGATCTAATGTTTATGCCAAAACGTGACAACCGATCCCATAATTATGTCAGAACGTGGCAACCGAACCAAGTTAGTGCGTCAGAATGCAACACTTGATCCATTCAACATGCCACAATCACAATCACAAAGTGCATTCTCATAATCATACAATCAACTCATGATTCATAGCATTCATCATTCATATATCCTCATTTAAAACAAGTGTGATCAATAATACAACATTCACATACATACATGTATCATAATGAAGCAAAAACAAACATACATCACACAATCATAGAATCACAATTATCACCTACCTCAAAACAAGCTTGAAACCCTAAGAAGCTTGATCCTTCACTTTCCCAATTTTTTTCGCTTGTTCTTGGTCTATAAACAATTAATATAATACGAGAATTTATAAACAATCGCTAATTACCTGAATTACTAACAATTCTACCAACCCTAGATCATACCCATGATCCCAAGTATTCAAATTAGGGTTGTTTCCACCATAATTTCCAGACCAAAATTCTTACCCATCGATAATTACCCATTAGATTATGTTTTACGGATTGAAAAATGGATTCGAGGAGTTAAAATCCTACCTTTAGCCTCAAGAATGGTGGAAAACTGTCAAGAAAATCCCTGGGTTCATTCCTTAGATCTCAAGTTCAAAAATTACAGAATAAAATATTTTTGGGGTTTATTTACGACTTTAAGTCGCGTTGGGCTTGCCACAGCGGTCATCACTCCGCTACAGCGGCTCCGCCCTAGCGACAGAAACCACCACCAAAACGGCTTGCACGAAACAGTGAGCAAATTAAAGAATTTCAAAACCCTCATTTCACAACACGCCTTCAACCAACGACACTCAAAAACTACCCGTTCACGCGAAGATCAATTTCGAGTGTTCTACTCACTCGAATTCAATTCTGTAAAGTCATACGAATTTCTTAATGACTTATCTAACTACTCATGTAATCAAAATCATAATTAAATCACCCAATTGCTACAAGATTTCCCTAGACTTCAATGACTCTGATTTCATCTAAATCTGGACTAGGTTGGAAAAATGCAAATACTAGGAAAAAGTTTTCCAGCCCAAAATTTTTCCCCGTTGGCTTTTCTATAACAACGGAAATAGGTCGTTATAAAATTAATATTTTAAAAGACGAGGGCGTGAGGTGAGAGGTTTTACTTATCAGACCTCGAGCATGAGGCGCAAGCCTTATGAACCTTTACATTTTTAATTTACAATATAGTATTAATATTATAATAATACACAAAATTATAAAAATACATCAATAGTTTGAAATAATTACAAACATGATTAAGAAAACTCATCGAAAATAAAACTTCTAACATGATTATACAAGTATAAATAATCTAATATCTTAACTTTTCTAAGAATCATTATTTCTAAAAATATTTTTTTATCATACTATACAATTTACCCCCCTAAAAGAAAATAATCAATAAAACTTACTAGTATTATAATAAAAGCACCATGTCATCATGAATAAAAATAAAATTACTTTCAAATAGCTAAATAAAATATGATAATTTTGAGACATATGACAAAACTATGAAGACCTACAATAAATTTTAAAAAAAAAACAAAATCTCGCTACATAATTTTAAAAGAAATGTTACGTAATATATAATCACTTTCACAACGTTACCAAATAATAAAGTGTGATACTACAACTAGTTATTTGAATTGTCTCAATTTTCTTGTCTCTATAGATTAAAAAATTATTAATTATTATTTATTTATTCAAGAATTATGAGGGTCAACAATGTTACCTAAAGATTTCAACACATAATTTGTGTAAGATCTGTTAGGCAAGCCCCGAACGTTGGGCATTGGGCTTGCTTAGCGCGTATATTTGGACACTTAGACCATAAGTCTTACAGAATTAAGTCCCGTACTTGAATCTCAAAGCGTTTGCTATATAACTCCACCCTAGAACGAGCCATAGCAGAGTCTTTTAAAATACTATTCTAAATATTAAAAAACAGAGGATAAAATAGAGGTGAATTAAAAATGCTCTTTTAACCGTTAAGATAGAATGTTAGGGCCCATTGGCCATGCGATATGAAATCGTGATATGGAATCATGATATGATATCATTAAATGAAATCATGAGATGAAATTGAAGTTTTGTTTGGATATGTGATATGGTATTTTGTATTGTATATTTTGTCATAGACATAAGAATTTCATAAGTTATAAAACTATTAAAATAGCCCCAATTGTTTATTCAATCGTACCAAATAAACAAAAATGTATAAAATTGCATAATAAATTATTACAAAGCTATTTCTTCTCCACTTAAGTAACTGTTTCATCTAACTTTAATGATCAAACTTTAATTCAATAAAAAAATTGAACATAAATTGTAATGTACTAGTCTTTAATATAATTCTCCACATAGTACGGACAATCTCCTCACGTTGAACTTGCATTTCTTGATCTTATGACCGAGAAGACGAACCAATTGTTACTTTGAGTCATTTGTTGGTCAATATCATTCGCAACTTCATGCTCATAGACCATAAATATTTCATCACTCATTTGATATTCTCGCAAATAATTATGTAACAATGTACAAGCTATAACAATTTTCACTTGTGTGTCAATATCATAATGATTCATGTCTTGTTTCACTTGTATGCAATTACACATTTTTAGTGCGTTATTTTCATGCTAAAATCAAACATATTGGAAATAGTGACTATCAAACATACATCACCAATTTTGTCATTTTTCAGAATTAAATTGCTTTAAACATTTTCATATGTAGCCGAAAGAGAAGTTTTTCTTATTATTAAAAACCAAAAAAGTATCACTCCCTCCGTTCTTATTTATTGTAACACCCCGCTATTTGAAAAGCTAGATTAGAAAGAATCATTTTTGGAAAGAAGGAGAAATCTGAAAATTGACAAAAGTTAAGCCAAGTATGAGTTTTTTGTTAACTTCAAACGACCATAACTCTCAGTACAAGATGATTTAGGTGTGCTACAAGACACCATAGGAAAGATCTTTGAATTATCTTTCTAACACAGCCAAGTTTTCTCAGTTTCGAGTTCGTATAAGGGAGATATGCCCATTTGAAGTTGGGCTGTCTAGATAAGAAAAGTTAAAACCGGATTTTAGAAGGGTATTATGGTCTTTTCCATACCCAATTGATTTAATTCGTTTTTAGTGAATTAATTAGGGTCAAAACTGAATTGATTCAGTTTACACAATTGAAAATTCACACTAGGGTCTTAGAGAGAAAAACTGAAGAGAGAAGAGAAGAGAAAAGTCAAGATTCGTCATCTTCGTGAGGAATTAATTGTGGATTTCGTCAAGGATTTGATCCTACGAGGTATGTGAGACTCGCATAACTTTGGGTTCGTTCACTCATGTGCCAAACATGTTTATTTCAGTGTGAATTCTTCCTAAAAAGGTTAAAAGTTTGATGTTTTTGATATGTGTTCTTGAATTTGCTTTCGTTTTTGAATTGGGCTGAAATTGAGGAGTTCTTGAGGTTATTGCATTGATTATAGAGTTGTTTTGAGTTAGGTTCTTGTGTAGATATACTGGGTATCTGAATCTAAAGAAAATTTGGGGAAAAAGGAATCGAATTTAGGCTAATTGGGATTAAAAAACAAGAAGGAAAAAGTCAAGTAAAACTGGCGTCCTAGTCCGTGTCCCGGACTTGCCCCACCTTTTCACAGAAACTTTCTCCGCGTCGCGGAGCAGTCACGGACCCTTCTACCTCAAAAAGTTATTTCGCGACCAAATATTTAAATGCATCTCCGCGTCGCGAACTTGCTTCCAGACAGTGTTTTCTTGATCGTTTCTCAGGTTTAACTATCTAAAAACACTCTTAAACATCATGAGATCTTTCCTATCACAAATCACAATCCTTGAATCCATGAATTCAAATTCAAGAAAAGTTAAGAGTCATGTCAAGAGAAGTTCATAGAATCTTCCAAGAGTCTTTTACAAATGTTTTAACTTTGTTTTAAGACCTGAGTTTTGAGTTGAGTAATGAGTAAAGCTTGAAGTTCATTTCTTCAAAATGTATATGGGGACTATGTATTTCCAAAGAGTTTAAAATGTTTTCACATTTAAACAAGACAGGAAACTAAGATTTCCAAAGGAGCCTTTGAACTAGTTTTCAGTAAAGAGTAAATGCTTTCACAATTAAGCAAGAGAGGGAACTTTGATTTCCAAGATAGCCTTTTAGCTAAGCTTTGAGCAATTATCTCAAACCACAAAAATAAGTTATGTCTTTAAACATAAGAGCTAGTATTATATTTTGGGAGTAGTATTGAGCACCGATATGGAGGAGAGTCGAGACAACTCCCAACCCCCATAAATTATGTAGCCATCATGGGTAGAAAAGGGTCATACTTTTTAGATGATTCCTTAGTGCTTTTTAGCATTGACTAGTGGATCCACTTGGTAGTCAGGTTCTATACCCTTGGCAAGGTATAGGACGACCCTGGCAACGTGAGACAAAACGATGTATCATCACAATAGCTCATAAGTGATGGTTGTCGATTAGAGAAACTCTCACATAAGTATTTTGTATTTTTATATACATTCCAGAGTTTATATTGTATCTTTGCATACATACAGAGTTATTATTGTATTTCTGAGTACATAGAGTTGATATACATGTTTTAAAGCTTTTATTTATACTGCACTTATTTAAACTGCTTTATATTGAAAAGAGTTCAGTTCAGTTCAGTTGAGACCAGGTTTGTTCTTTCAGTTCCCTTTTCAAGCTTATGTCTTGTTTTAGTATTCCTTTCACATGCTCGTGCATTCCATATACTAACACCATTTGGCCTGCATCGTTGTTATGATGCAGATACAAGTAACCAAGATCAGCATCCAGCGCTTCATTGATCCAGTTGAGCATTTAGAAACTTGTGATGGGCCTCATTGCTTTTCGGAGGATCCCTATTTACATTGCTTTAGTAGTTTTCAGTTGTTAGGATGATTGGGGGTCTTGTCCCGACATCCCTCCCAGTTTTAAAAGCTTCATAGATAGACAGTTAGTTAGATCATTTGTCACTATTTTGTTATTGGCTTATGTTTTGAAACTTGAGTTGCCATTTTGGCTCGTTGAATGTTCTTTTAAGACATGGTAAGTTTATTTCATGAGTTCATCATTTGAGACTATTTTCTTGTGTTTAAGTCTTCCGTTGAGTAGTAAGTCAGGCCAAGGGTTCGCATGGGGTCAGCAATGGTTCTCGAGTGTAAGTCTCGCCTAGCATGTAGGCTCAGGGCGTGATATTTATATTCACCAAATCAATTCCTACTTTATTAGTTATATTCATCAAATTTAAAGTAATAATAAATTTATGTTTGTGAGAATAATAAATTTTAAAAAGTAATGATATGATTATTAATTTTATTTACATATGAAATAAATGTTTAGTAGATATAGTGTGGGGTTGTTTTAACAAAAGATAAATTTGTGCGTCAACTTTTATATTTAAAAAATTACAAATCATGAATGAAATTTTCATATCATAATTTTTGAAGAATATGATATTCCATCTCATGATATGAAATCATGAGATGGAATCAACATAGAACCATATGTGCAAACGCTAATTTCATCACATAATTCTATATCGTGACATGATATCGCATGGACAAACGTTTACTTAATATAGACAAAAGTGCAGGATGATGGATTAAATCATTGAAAATGCAAATTATATTCTATTTTGTATAACAATTCTTTTTTTATTGTTGTGACAGGAGCATCTAGAGGCTGTGTATAGACTGTGTAAGTGTACACCTGTCATTATATCAAGCTTTGGACTACGTTAATTCGCCAGCTGTTCTTTAGCTCTTCGCAGAAATAAAGAAGCGCATGTTGTAAGACGGCTAAAAAATTATTTTCTCGTCTCATATTAAATATGTACTTTATATTGGGTGATTAAAAAAATATTAATAAATTAATTAACTTTACAATTTTGTCATCTATTCATATTAGTCTTTGAAGAAAAGAAATTTTGAATTTTTAAAATTTCTTTAAACTTTCAAATGTCATAGTATCTATAGATATAAAATAGAAAAAAAAATAGTTAATTATATTCTAATTTAATAAATAATCAAATAATGTGGGATAAAATAAATATTTTAAATAAAATATCCATCTAATATAGAACGGTGAGAGAATAATAATGGTTTTCTATGATAACTATTTATACTAAAAAAAATTTAAAAAGAAAAAGAAAAATCATATAATTACACATATTTCACTATCATATATACATATTTTACTTTAGTTTTAAAAAATTATACATAATACCAATTTTTTTAATAATTATACCATATATTTTTAAAAATTATATCATATACACAAATTCCTTAAATATGATATTGAATAATTATCTTAAAATCTAATCTTCTTAATTAATACGATATTAGCAAATTCAAAAGTTACTTTCTCACACATCACACCAGTCGTTTCCCTCTTCAATCCCATTATGTTCTTATGTATCTTACCCAACCCAACCCCCAACCCCCAACCCCACCCACACCCCACAATAATTCACACACATCCACCTTCTCCACTTATTCCTTAGCCATCACAATCGATGTTTATATGTACTAGATTCATAACTAATTCTTGATAATCAGCATTATATAAAGAGGTAAACTAAGATCTTGTTCAATTTTTTGCTAACATCGTAATGTATCTCAAACTTAAACACTTATATTTATTTGAATCAGAGTTCTAATTTATTTAAACTCGATTTTAAAATCATAATCATATGGTGTTAATACTTTCTAAAAGAAAATTGAAATTTATAATGATAGAATCATTTTCTATTAAATGCATTGTATTCTAAATTTATGGAATTATAACCTAACTTTAATGGGACCTAGTTTAACAAATGCCAATCAATTTGTTAGTTTATCACGTCAGTAACATAGGTCAATGAATTTTTATTTTGTTCAAGTTGCTTCAGTGAATAAAAATGCTTAATAAAGCAATAGTCGTGATATTCGAGTTATTAATTTGAGTTGAAGGTAAGATACATGTATTCAACTGTTTTAACTTCTTCATCAGTTTTTTTATAGCAAAGGTGAGATTCATGTATTCTTAAATGTGAGATATGTGTATTTAATAATTTTAAAAATTAAAATACATGAATTATTAATTTGAATTAAAGGCAAGATATATATATCCAATCATTTCAAGATAATCTTCTTTCTGTTGCATTTGAGCTGACACTTGTTGAGGTGCTGTTCCTATTGTCTTTTTTACTTTATTCCTCTGTCATGCTTGGAGTATACAGGTTGATGTCTCCTCTTCATCTCCAATTTGAACAATTAATGTATCTGATTCAAAAGATAATTTATTATTACTGTTGCATTCAAAATTTTGCTCTTTAGTTGTTATGTACAATGGATACAACCCATAATTAGATTGACGTTTTTTAAATTTCATAAAAAATCTTATTCATGCCCATCTCGTTTCAATCTATCATTGGAATTAAATTGTCTTTCCATCGTGTATTTGATCTCCATCCTTTTGCGTGCACAATTGTTTTCTAATTGTGTTAAAATTCATCGACTAGATCGTTATAGGTTATATTATCTCTCAAAAGTATTCCATCAATTCTATAATTTTCGTATTTGATTTCAGAGATTCATGAATCTAATTGCCTCAATAATACTGTGATACTGGCCATTTGAAAAGAAAAAAAAACATCAAAAACTGAAGATTCAAAGGAAGGAATACACAAGATGAAGTTTACAATTTCAGAATTACTAAGGTTTATGATTTTAATTTTATAGTAAAACTGATAATAGTTGATATGGAAGGATCCTCTAAATCCGTTTTATTTGTTAATTTCTCATCATTTACTCCTTTAATTAAAGCAATAAGTTATAGAATTTAATTCAAAAGTATTAAATCATGTATCTCTGTCTTTTAAATCTGATAGATATACGTATCTGACGAATAGTGATATATATATCGCGTAACTGAAGATGATATAAAACGTAATATCAAAAACTATCGAAATAAACTAGTGGATTTATGTAAAACTCTTTTAAAAGAGTTAAAGTTGCCTATTATGGCACAAATATTTATTTTATTTTTGATAAATAATTTATCAATTCATCTACAACAAAATTTATATAGAAACTCATTGTTATAAAAGTAATAATAAGCATAATATTATGTTCAAACTAAGGGTGTTCATGGTTGGATAAAAATTGATTCAAACCGAAAAACCAAACCAAATCAATAAAATAAAATCGAATTTATTTGAGTTTGGTTTGATTTGGTTTTAGATTTTTGAAAACCGATAGTATTTGGTTTGGTTATGGTTTTATTCAAAAAACCGAAGAAATAACCGTACCTGACAGATGAATTATATACATATATTTTATTGTTTTTAATATATTATTTTTATAAACAATTTTAAAGATCTTATATATGTTTTCATTAAAATTTCTTTATAATTTACTTATTGAAAGCAAGAATGCCCAAAGTGAAAACATTTATCTTATTGATTTCATGTATATGAGTGTCTATGACAATCTTGTGGGACTGAAAATGTTATTGTCTCTTTCTTCTAGGCCAATATAGTGAATTTTAAAGCTTTATTGATAGTAAATTCAATGATCGAAAGTTTGGTAATTTAAGTCATTCTAACTATTTTTTGTTTTGAAAGAATTGTTGTCACTTTTTTCACATTTTGAATGAATTGTTCTTTTATTTTTGTGTATGGTTAATAACCGAATAACCGAACCAAACCAAACCGAAATCGATAACCACCAAACCGATAAATGTATATTATATTTGGTTTGGTTTGGTTTTGATAATTTTAAAATCGATTAAGTTGGTTTGGTTTAGTTTTGACCAATAACCGATCCAGACCGACCCGTGAACACCCCTAGTTCAAACTATCATAATAGTCAATCAAAATTCATTCAATAAAATAATTATTTAAGAAAAAGATTAGATTGCAAAAATATTTAAAATATAGAAACTCATAAAAATCATAATAACAATATAAAATGTCATTAAATTTATTATGAGAATAAATCTTTTTCTAAACAAAAACTCTTTACATTGTGAGTGTTAGTTTACATTGTGAATGTTATTTTATATATTATCTATAAGAAAAAATTATATTCAAGAAAACCTTGTCTAACAAGAAAGTTGGAAATAATTGAATGACCTAAGTCTAATTTATTCGTACAAAAAGACTCCTAATCTCGAACAAAATTAGTATCCTAATGATATTACTAATTTTATACCAAAAAACTTCTAAATATGAAAATAATTAATGACTTAAACATAGCAATGAGTGGCCTCTATAGAGACAAAATGAGAGAATCAAAACTAAAATGATTGGAGCATGCGAAGAAGACCAGCATCAAGTCCATATTTCTCTTTTAACTTACGAGGATAGGTTGGCACTATAACTTAAGAAAAAGTATATGTAAAGTGAAAAAGTACGGTGAGAGGTGATTAGACAGAATATGACGTATCTTTAACTTACGAGGATATGTATTTAGATAGAATGATATGTAGATTGCGGATTAGAATAGAAGGTTAGTAGAAAGTGAAGCTCATTTTTGCTTTTTACGGAATAAGAAGTGGTGATTTGATGGTCAGTACATTATTCTCTTTTAATACCAGTAGTAGTAGTAGTACTCGCGTAGTCTCTTGTTGTCACGACCCTGAATCGTCATGAGTGAAATCCACATTGAATCACCTAGTGGGTGAACCAAAGTGTAACCCGACAACAACCCAAAACCAATTAATAGCAACCAAATTCATTATAAATAAAGAAATAGTTTGAATTATGTAAGGAATTGAGTCTCCATATATAAACTTAACCCAACCGTCTGAAAATCATAACGCGGAAATACCCATAAGAACTTAAACTCACCATACCAAAACTCTAATATAAATTCAAATAAGGATGTGATCCCGAAAACTAAACATACTAGATCAAAAGTATGTGTCCAAACAAATGGATAAGAAAATATAGAGGAATCTCTTGAAGCTTGAAATACGAAGCTCACCTTTGGATTCAAATCACATATCTCTCAACTGAGGTCTCGGATCAACCGCTGAAAGATTTGCTCAACTCAACAAAAAAAGAAGCAAGTGCACTATCAATACACAAACCACCGGGTATATGTAGGACCACACGATCAGTCCAACATACGCATATAAAAAGTTCATAACTAAATAGATTCACAAGGCAATATACAATCTAGCAACAAATATCAGTCACACTTAGACTCTCATTCACATGACATGAAAATAATAATAGGAACTAACCAATGCATGACATGTATCACACAATCACAATGCAAGTACCGGTATTCTCATGAAACCTCAAACTAAACTATAGTATTATGTCAAATGTGGTATCCAAGCTAAACAATAATATCCTGAATCGATCCAACCAACAAGCACAACAAGCATGCATAAACACATTACACCAAAAAATGCATTAACTCACAGTACAATGAACAAGACTACTTGAACTCACAAGTTCATTTCACATACTCCTATCACACATTTGTAGCAACCCTCTCAGAAGGATGCTACTACTAAAAACCAAAGTTGATATAATACTTGTGACATTTAAAAGAGATTAACGTAGGGCATATTAATTGTAGAGACATTAGCCCATAAAAAATAGTTAAATTTGTAAAGCCTTGCCACTTAGACATTTATCTAATGTCAAATTTTAATAAGGTAGAGTTTCAATTTATGATAGAAGAACCTTTACAAATAATTTAAATAAATACATTAAGAGATTTCCATGTATTATCTATACTACTACCCGACACACTATAAATTATTATCAACGTTGGAGTACCAAAATTAATCGGTTCATGCTTCCTACAAACATTCAAAAAAAAGTATTTAGTACATTACAAGACTTGGGTTTACACAACTTAAAACAACAAAATATGTCGTCATACTTATATTACAACCCAGGGTGTCATGATCAAATCAACCTTCAAAATTACATATAAATGACAACACATGAATCATAATATACAAGTTCCGAGATTACTACAAAATATAGAGACCTATATGCTAATATGATCTTCCTTAAAACTCTCAAAAACTTCATCTCTAATGGCCAACTTCAAGTATTCTCTCGAAGATTCCCTACGATAAAAATAACTATCGCAGAGCATAAAGCTTAGCCGTGTAAAAAAATTATAGGTTTTGAGCTATCAGATTCTCCAATTTACCTTTCTCAAATTGTGGGTATCAAAATTAAACGTATATATATAAACCAGGTAACCAAGTATATCAAGCGTATCAAATTCAATATTTAAAGATTTAAGTGTCAAAAGGCTCATAGAACCATCTTTATAAGAAATTAAATAACAAATTTCACGCAAGATGTACATCATATTATCACACAAAGAATAATCAAGTGTCAAGAAGGACCGAAACCCTGTATCAAGAGGGGTCAAAGCCCAATAATCAAGAGAACCAAGAACCGTATTAAAAATGGCTTTCTAATTCGTACATAAAATGGACAACTTTCATACTTAAGACGAACCAAAAATTCAGAACCAAGATGGAAAATTAACTGAATTAAGAGGCATGCCAATAGTGACAAAGTCACATCCAAAAGAAGGGCAAAGTCTCAACAATAATGCCAAGTGATTAAGCAATCCATACAAGTGGGCGAGTTACACAAAGTCTCAATAGATACCATACAAAGTGGCAGAGAGTAACCAAGGTACAAGATAATCTTTCAAATATACAAAGAGGTAACAAGAGTACAAGTACAAGTTTATACACAAACCTCAGTCTTTTAGCATAGAAATCATCTGACACAACTTCAAGAATTCGAACCATAGACCAACCAACGTATCAAGTTCCTCAACTTGAACACGAATATATACAACCTTTAAATTACAATTAAATAACTTCTATAAAATCTAATAGATGTTGACATAAAATAAGATTATCACCACAAGTAAGCCTAGCCTATGTAAATATGACTATTCTCCCAAAACAGTAAATTTGGCAAGTCTGGTACCTCATGTCGTCAATGGCGTAGCCATGAATTTTATGAAGGGGGTCCAAATTTGAATAGTAAATTTATTTATTTTTTAAAACGATGATTTATAGAGATTCTATTTTTAATAATATTATGATATAATTTGGGTAAATAAGTCTCCTATTTATAGAGAAAGAAAACATTATTCCAAAAGGAAAATGTATTAAAATTTAAGAAAATCTTATTCCACAAAGGAAAAAGGTATTAAAATATAAGGAAATCTTATTCCACAAGGAAAAGATATTAAAATTTAAGGATTTTTTTTCAATTAAAACCTTATTCCAAAAGGAAAATGTATTAAAATTTAAGAAAAAAGTATTAAAATATAAGGAAATCTTATTCCACATAGGAAAATGTATTAAAATTTAAGGAAATAATTCAATCTTAATTCAAAAAAAATCCTTATTGGATGTGAGATTCGAACTTGGGTCACTCAAGACAAGCATGACACTATTTACCACCAAGGTACTAAACATTTCTATTAAACTTACGCATGTTTATTTACTTACAAACTTCAAGAGGGCAAAATAATTATAGAGAAATGAAAACGGTCATGCAGAGAATCGAACTGGGGCAGCAAGTGGGCTTGTGACAGATCTAGACATCTCCACTGCGGGTTACTTTGTTATATTTGGGTGTCCAAAATACCATATATACCAATATAGGTTAAAACTTTACGTGTATATATCATATAATTTTTCGACGAAGGGTGTCCAATTGAACACCCTGGGGGCAAGGTGGCTCTGCCCCTGCATGTCGTAACTTAGTTTTGAAAAGGCAAACGATAAAACTAGATTTTATATCCTCGTGAAAGATGTAGGTATATGTATTAAGGTTGCAAATAATCAAGAATAACCACAAAATACATTTTGTACAAAAATACATAATCAAAACACTGACAGTTGAACATAGGAATTTCTAAATCAAAAACCTAGTCAGAATATGACCAATATTGCATTCCATATTTTGAATCCATAAGAGCAAAACTAGATTCCCATATAAACATACGAGTTGTAGGAATATTTATTAGCTTTCAAAATTGTATTTATTCACTAAAAACCGATATCTACACTCCAACATATGCTCACAATACTAAACACTAAGGCTGGCAATTGGACAGGACTGGATCAACAGGACCGATTTTATCGGAATCGGTCCTCGTTATCGGATTTAGTTTCCGGAACCAGGTTTTACCAGAACCGGTTTTACCAAAAATATCCAAAGGTTCCGTCCGGTCCCTTAGTTATCAGATAGGAACCAGTTTGGACCGGACCGGAACCTGTTCTTACCGAATCATTGTGTACCGGTAATTTTTTTTTTATTAACTTTAATTATTATATAATATTATATTATTAATTAATAAAATTATATTATTAAAAAATTTCAATTTAAAACTTTAAACTTTAAAGTTACTTTAAAGTTTCAATTGAATTTAAGTTTAAACTTTAAACTTTAAAGTTTAAAATTAGTTTTAAATTTTAAAGTTTATATTGAATTTAAAGTTTAAACCTTAAAATTCAATTTTATATTAAAGTTTAAACTAATATTAAAATAGTTGAAAATTAAATTTCTAAAATGACTTGGATTAAATATAAGAGACTATTTTAAAAGAAAATCTAGGCAAATAGCTGTATATTTATTCAAATAAATAAATTGTACAATACAAATATTAGAAAGAGACAAAGAGTACATAATCTAGGTATTGAATATTAGTTATTGTACTAACAATTGAAACTTTTTTTAAAATCTTTTCGTAACTTTTGTATCATTTCAAAAGAAACATTTTTTGGAACTTGTATTTGTCGTTCTTCTTCCATTGCTTCCATGTCATCATCACTACTATCACCAAATATTTCATCTATTTCGTCTTCTATTTGGCTATTTAATTGTGATAGTCCGGTATTTCTTCTTTCAGCATTGACCCAATCTCGAAACAACACCGATATTTCCAAACTATCTTTTGCTAATGAATATCGATAATCTCCAATCATAAATCTCGCCGCACTAAAGGCTTGCTCCGAAGCGACCGATGATGCTTGAATCGCTAGCACATCTCGAACAATCCTAGCAAGGATCGAAAATTGATTTTCTCGATTCTTCCACCATACTAATATTAGAGCTTGAAGTTGTCCTTCTTCATGCCTAATCTTTTCCTATGCCTGATTGAAATATAAATCAAAATCATTACTAGTAGATGATTCAAGTTCAAGATAATCATCCATCCAATCATCGGTATCATCACTTCTAGGTTTACAAGATGGAGGTTCAACTATTGGAATATTTTTTTTCATAGATTCATATGTATTATATAACTCTCTAGCTTTTATATATATGCTACTTTTACAATCTTCAACACTAGGAGTTTCATCATCTTTAATTTCTAAATTTGCATAAATCTTTTCAACCATTCTTTCAACACCTTTTAATTTGTAATTTGGGTTGAAAGTAGTAGCTGTCAAATAGATTTGAGAAATAGGGAAAAAATATTTTTTGAATTTTTCAATCATAAAAGCAAGGGAATCTTCAAATCGATCTTTTCCTTTATATTTTACAAATTCAAATGAAATAGCATAAATATTTACTAAAACATAAGAAATAGTTGGATAATATTGACCAGAAGCAGCATTTGTTGCTTTATAAAAAACACTTAAAAATTCAATAAGTTCTTTTGCATTTTCCCAATCTTTATAGCCAATTCTCAAATTCGGATCCGCATTATGAGCATTAAAAACTAATTGTACCGGCTCTTGATAAATATAAGCAATTTGAAGCATTTCAAATAAAGAATTTCATTTAGTACATACTTCTTTTGAAACTTTTCTGTATTTAAGTCCACATTCTTTACAACGATTTTTAAATTCTGTAATTCTACCTTTTATTTTAGCTTTAAAAATCCAATTACAAGCATGTTTAATTTTTTCACAAGAAATTCCAAATTGAGAAATACCATCTTTTACTATCAAATTATACACATGTGCGGCACACTTAATATGAAAATAATCATTATCAATTGGACAAAGTTTACATTTTAAATAGTCAATTGCTTTTAAATTATTAGAAGCATTATCTAAAGTGAAACTCATTATTTTATCACATATTCCATAAAATTGTAAAATATAGCTTATTTTTGTTGCTATATAAGAACCGGTTTTAATTTCTTCAACATACGTTTTTGCATGTTCCATTCATGGTCAATCCAATGGACAGTAATTGTAAAATAATCACTACCATTTGGACTACGTCCCATATCAGAAGTAATAGATAATATACCATCATAATAAACAAAAAAACAACGAAGAAAATGACAATATTCTTTTTTATATTTAAAAATATCACTTTTAATTGTACTTCTTGGAATACCTTCATAATCTGGGTTATACAATTCCCGAATATACTGAATAAAATCAGGATGTGAAGGAAATGAAAAAGGTAAACCACAAACAGCAACCATTTTAGCTAATTCTCTACGATTTTTTTCTTTACTATATGTGCGTTGTGTGCTTCGGCTAGCCGGGTTAGTTATATTTAATACACTTTGAACCATATTAGAACCTCCAACTCCCATAAAATTTTCAGGTATGGGTATTTCATTTCTATTAGCCCTTTCTATATCATCTAGGCGAGCAAATTCTTTATTACACTTTCTCAAATGTGTTCTTAGTCGTCCCGTTCCCCCTTGTGTACTCGTAGTTACATGTTTCATGATCAATTTACATTTCGTGCAAGTAACAGTAGTTTTTCCTCATTTTGTACCAAAAATTTTCATACTAAAGATCTTTTAACACATACAGCGGTCTTTGAAAAAGAAGGTAAAGAGGAGACTACATCTTATTACGATAATTCGGTAGCCAGACTAGTAGGGGTAGGGATCTCATCATCTTCTTCATTTATTTCTACTTCCTCATCTAATTCTTCCTCAAAATTAGTAAAACATATATTTAAAGTTTCATGATCTACTTCATTTTCGGAATTAAATTCAATAGGTCGTGAATCTCGTGTAAAAGAAGTTTCATCAACATGAGTATAATCATTAGTATTAATTCTAATTCTAGGAGGTGGAAAATTTTTAGAATTAGAACTACTTCCTCCTCCCCTATTATTTTTTCTTTCCGACATTGGTCTTTTACCACTATATTTTTTCAAATTCATGTTCAAGTTTAAAATAATTAATATTATGAAAAACAAGCAAGATGATATAACAAAAAAAAAATTAATTAATAAACAAAAAAAAAATTAAAGTTGGAACGAATGTACCGAACGTCTACGTAAAAGTAGACGTATTACCAAACCAAAATTGAGAGATGCCAATTAAAGCTTCCGATTTACTTCAAAAAAATCTCCAAAATCCGAACTCCAAGCCAATATCACAAAATAATAATTATGAATTTATAAGAGATTGAAAATTGAGAGAATTTGTAAGATATTAATGAGATAATTTGTGAATTTTTGTGATTTAAACAAAAGAATATGGGTATATTTATAGTGTTAAGGAGTTAGAGAGGGGTGGGGGATGTTTTGAGTCGTTTTGGGCCCCAGCCCAACAATTAAAAGGGCCCAACGGCTCAATTTTAACGTTCACTTAAAAAAAAATGACCGTTGAACCGATTCAACCAGACAGGAACCGGTTCTTATCGAATCGGATCAACCGGATAAAAACCTGGGTTCCATTTCGATACCGATTTTGGTACCCTATAAGACCGGTTTCTTACCGGTTCATTCGGTACCGGACTTACCGGTATGAGAACAAGACCGAAATCGAACCAGATTGGTCAAAAACCTGTCCATTTGCCAGCCTTACTAAACACTGCACAATTCAAAAACAAATTTGATCACTTACTAACACGAAGAGTGTGTATTAAGTTTCAGCCAAAAGGAACAAGGTTTTTCTTGACCTTTTATGGATTAATATAGTCTTGAGAGAGTTTTCAAGGTTTCGTGGCCTTTATGAAAACGAATTCTCCAGAGGAGGTGTGAAAACATCTCTTACAAAAGTGATGGGGGAAGGTGGTTGCCCAAAAAGTGAAAAAATTGACTGCCCAAAACACACACACACAATCGTCCTTCATCAAATTATAGGTAATTATGATTAGTATATTCCATAATTACCCCAATACTGTAACGACCTGATTCCATCGTTATAGAAAAGCCAACGGAGAAAAATTTTGGGTCGAAAAACTTTTTCGTAGTAACTTGGAATTTTTTAACCTAGTCCAGATTTGAACGAAATCGAAGTCAGTAAGGTCTAGAAAAATATGGTAACAATTGGAAAATTTAATTATAAATTTAATCACATGAGTAGATAGCTAAGACATTAAGAAACTCATATGAATTTACGAAATTAAATTCGGGTGAGTAGAACTCCCAAAATTGATCTTAGCCTGGACAGATATTTTCTACGTGACATGGGATGGAGGTGTGTTGTGAAATAGGGGTTTGAAATTCTTAAATTTGCTCATTGTTTTCGTACAAGCTGCTAAGGCGGGATTTTCTCGCCAAGACAGGGCCGTTGTAGCGAGGTGAGGACCGATGTGGCAGGACAGATGCGACTAAGTCAGAAATGAACCCCAAAAACATTTTATTCTACGCTTTTCGACTTTGAGAGCTAAGGAACTACCCCAGGTGTTTTCTTGAAAGCTTTCCACCATTTTTTAGGCTAAAGGTAAGGTTTTCACTCCCCGAATCCATTTTTCGATAAATAGAACTTGGTTTCTTAGGTGATTATTATTGGGGAAGGATTTTTGGAACTGTTTGGATGGTGAGAAAAGCCCTAATTTGGATATTAGGATCATGGGTTTGATCTAGGGTTGATAATGTTAATTATATTTCGAGTAATTAAGTCTTGTTTATTGATCCTAGCCTTATATTGATTATTTGTAGACCAACAATAAGCGAAAAGAATCTGAAAAGGGAAGAATCAAGTTTCTTAGGGGATCTAAGCTTGTTCGAGATAGGTGATGGTTGTGATTTCATGTTGGTGTGATATGTATTTGTAATTACTTCTTTATAATGCATGTATATATGTGAATGTTTCATTATTGATCACACTATTTGTAAATGGGGATGATTGAATAATTGTATGTCATGAATCATAACTTGATTGTATGATTATGAGAATGTACATTGTGATTGTGGCCTGTTGAATAGATCGGGTGTTGCGTTTCGACACACTAACTAGGATCGGGTGCCACGTTTCGGCACATATATGGGATCAAGTGTCACGTCCGGCACACTAACTTGGATCGGGTACCACGTATCGGTACACTAATAGTTTGGGTATGGGTTCCCTGGGAGGGCCAATGACTTGGCATATCTGTATATCTTGAGATTGTGAAATTGTACGTTGTTCGTAAATGATAATTGATATTGTATATGTTCGGTGTATGCATGTTTATTATTATTGTAATGACTTATATATGTTTCACTTATTGGGATAGTCGTGTGATCCTACGAGTACACCGTGCTTGTGTACTGATATTGCACTTACTCTTCCATTGTTAAGTACATGGCATCTTTAGGTAGCTATTGATAGACCTCACTTAGAAGATCAGTGATCAATCAAATTCAAGGGTGAGCCAGTTCTTTCGGGCTGCCATGAGTTCTCTTCTTGTTTTTTTTCATAGTTTCAGACTTAGACTAGTACTTTAGATTTTGTTATGTTTAATCAGGTTATACCCTGTAACGACCCTAAAAATGAACTAGTGAAACTAGAGCCTCACATGTGAGTTTGGAGTTGAGAACTTGATGAAATGTTAAGAAATGGCTTTTGAAGTTTAGTTTAAAGAGATTTGAGGTCAAACATCAAGAAATGACCGTGACGTCCGGAAACTAGTCATTTGAGTTAGTGAGTTGTAAGCGTAACTTTAAATGGTCATATCTTTTAGCTCAAAACTAATTAGGTGAACCATTACCTATCCAATTAAAGGGCTCTGAGTCCTCTTTTCAACGCCACCGAGTTTTCCCTTTTTCGATCTCGAAGTAATAAGTTATGCTCAAAATAGTGAAGCACTGTCAAAAAGGACGAGCTTAGATAGGTTTTAGTGAAAACTTTTAAGTTTAACTTTGTGGGTCCTTAATTCTTTTCCTGAGTTGAGTCCCTATTATTCTTTGCCTTTCCTAGCAATTATAAAACCTTTTTTGACCAAAATTCTTCCATTTAAATCACTACAATTAGAAGAAAAAAAAAAAAGGTTCTCTCTAGAACCTCATGGAAGCTCAAGGTGAAAGATGGACCTAGAGTTAATGGTGGCTACTGATTTCTTCTTCAATTTCGTTTGGTTCTTGATGATTAAGGTATGGGGATCCTTTATCCTTGATTCCTCTTTCATTCAAGGAGCCAAATCAAAGTGTTTTGAAAGTTCTTAAAAAACTCAATAAAATCCTAATTTCGATTCTAGCATGAGTTCTTGCACTAACTGATTTTTAATGATGATTTATGTTATTATTGATGCTTATTGATGGTTTTAAGAAAGAAAGGTCCATGAACCCATGTCTTTCCAAGTTTCCTAAATTTGGCTTATGAAGTAGGTTGAATATTTATGATTGAATGATGATGGAAATATGCTTAGGTTGAGTTGATTAGTTGATTTCTATTATTATTTATGTTTATCTATTGAGAATTGTTGAAGAATTGAGGAATGGTGATTGTGGCTTTGGAAAAGGGTAAGTTGATCTAACTTCATTGTTAATGTAGAATTGATATAGAATTGTGATAGATTGATGTGTGATCCACTTATGGTGGAGGTGTTTACTTATTGAATGTATTATGATTATGGCCTTGAAGGCATTGTATGAGGAATTGAAGTGTTGACATGATATCATATATGTGAATGTGATGCAAAGGATTTGGATGAGAATTTAATGAAGTAAAGGTAATCATGTTGTGAATATAAATGTGTACATGTGATCCCAAGGTGATCTTGAATAAAATATTATTGTATTGTGATTAAAAGTGTGTTCTCTCTTTACACTTATGAATGAAGATGATGGAATGTGAAGTGCCTTATATTGTTGAATGTCATCTCTTGACTTGGTAGACTTAGGTGCTCTTCTTGATAAATGAAAATTTATGTTGAAAATAAATCGATAGGTTATGACATTCCTTTCATATGTAAGTGATGAACTCTGTTTTCGAGCTGGGTAGTACTTGGTAATTTATGCATATCTTGTTTTCTAGGACTTCGTTTACAATGAACTCGTATACCTACAACTCTTATGTTTATGTAAAACTCTAATTTAACTGTTATAGACACGAAATATGGGACGCAACATAGGGAAAGTTCTACCCAAATTTTGGAAATTGAAATCCTGCGTGATCAGATGTAGTGTTTTGAATATATCTTTTTGTACAAAATATATTTTGCGGGGATTCTTGTTTATTTGCAACCTTTAGAGATGTACCTACATCTTTCATGAAGGTTATAAAGTCTAGTTTTACCGTTTTCCTGTTCAAATCTAACTTGCGACTTGGGGTACTAATCTGGACAGATTCACTGTTTTAGGAACATAGTTGTATTTGTACATGCTAGACTTACTTGCGATAATGATTCTATTTTACGTCAACATTACTGAGCTAATAGAAGTTAAATAAGTTATGTAATTGTATTTTTAAGGTTATATATACTCGTGTACAAGCTGAGAACCTTGATACGTTGGTCGGGCTACGGTTTGAATTCTTGATGTTTTGTCGGACTGTTTCTACACTAAAGCCCGAAGTTTGTGTATAAACTTGTACTTGTACTATTATTATTTTCTTGTATATTTGAATGGTTATCTTGATACATTGGTTACCTCTTGTCACTTGGCATTATCATGTTGGTATCCTTTAAGGCATTAAAAAGCTTGTGTAACTCACCCACTTGTACGGATTGTTTGATCACCTGGCACTCTTGTTGGGACCTTTTCCTTCTTGTGGCTGTGACTTTGTCACTCTTGGCATGCCTCTTGATTCGGATCATTTGCCATCTTGACTCTGGATTTTTAGTCCGTCTTATGAATGGAAGTTGTCCATTTTAAGTACGAATTAGAAAGTCATTTTTAATATGGTTCTTGGTTCTCTTGGCTTTGACCCTTCTTGATACAGGGCGTTAACCCTTCTTGATACTTGTTTGTGCTTGGTGTGACGACATGATGTCTATATTAGGCGAGCCTTGTTATTGAATCTCTTGGAAATTGGTGCTATGAGCATTCTTGACACTTGGATCTTTAAGTGTAGAACTTGATGCCTTAATGTGAACTCTAGTTACTTGATAGGTTCTACACCGTGTAGGTAGTAGTATGGGATGATATCTACACATGGCATAAGTAGCCTTTGAAAGTGCTAAAGTGAGTTCTCTAAGTCTATATGTCTAAAGTGTGAAGTCCCTTAAATGCATGAATGTATCCTAAATGACTTTAAAGAAGAATGTTGACTTATTGTCTAAATGATTTCTTGAATGAATAGCTTATCTTAATGAAGTGAGTTATTTGGTATGTTACCTTGAAGCATGATGGTTCTTGTCTATAGTAGCCTTGAGGAACACTTAGGTGTGTATGAAGAGGCTGTATGGGCGGCCATTTCATGTCTCACTCAAGTTTGTCTTAGGGTAACTTTAGATAAGGGTCCTTGGATGATGAAATAAGTTACATGGTGAAAATATTGAGTATGTCTATAATGTAGTTACTGTCTTACGTGTTGGTTGTGTTCTATAATATGTCTAATATGTCAATGTTCATGAAGTTTTACTAAAATGGCATAAGGCATGACTTTCAACCAAATGTCTTTTTTAGCATGTTTTTGCATGGTTTCCATACTTAGTACTTAATTGTGCTAACCTCTTTCTTTCCCTTTTGACTAAAGTGTAGGGATTTAGAGATGTTGATATTCCATGGTTGATGGATAGGTTTCTAAGATGTTTGAAGATGAAGACTTGGTGAGTCCTCGTAGATTCGAGGACAATAACCAATATGTTCCTTTTTGTCATGTAGTTTTGTTATAGTTTTGAGTGGGCTTAGTCCCAATGTTGTATTCAAGTATTAAATGGTTTTGAGACATCTTAGATAAAGTCTAGAAAGTCCTCTGCTTGCTATTTAATGAAAGTATCTTCGTGTATGAAGAAAGTTTTAAATTCTCTTTTTTTTTTTAATATCGTATGCAATGAATGATCTATGAGGCTTGTATTTGACCTCTTCGAGGTCGAATACGCCAGTTACGACTAGGGGGTGCTCTTTGGTCGTGACATACCCATTAGACTTATTATCCTTATTAGAGTTTGGTACATTGACTTTCAGATTCTAGGCATTATTTCCTCATTTGGTTGTTAGACTTGTGTTGGAGTTTATGGGGACTCTGTATTGTTCCTTTAGCATTTAAACATACTTATGTACCTTTAAATGTCTTAGTTTGATTAAGTTGTGTAGTTCTTGGTTAGCTAATTAGTATTAATGGTTCTCCCACAGAAGGGTTAATGTGGGTGTCAATTACGATGGTCTAGCTTTTGAAAATATTGGAATTAGAGCCTATTGATCTCGATGTATCAAAATGAGTTTAGAAAGTCTTGCGAAATGGTACGGAGACATCTGTACTTTTCTTCGAAAGGTTATAGGACTTTAGGAAATCTCTCTTCTTTCTTTTGTCCCCTTTCGTGCTATAATTTGATTCCAATTGGTATTTGGCGATTTGAATTGGTATCTAATATCCTTCACTATTCTATTCGCAAATGGTTAATACTAGGTTCAACGGTGCCAGGTCTGTAGCTCCCGTCAATGCGCCAATTGAGGAATCTGCAGCGAGAGGTCACGGTCGAGGCAGGGGTAGAGGACGAGCAAAGGGCAGAGGCCGAGCAAGGGTAGCACCTGCCAGGAATGGAGTTTCGGTTGAGAATGCTCCCAGAAATAAGAATCTTTCTGTGCATCATGAAAAGATAGAGGAGAATGTTGAGGATGAGGAGAATGTTAGAGAAGAGGGAAAAGTGCAGGCTGAGACTACAAGTATTTCTCTCTTAGATCCAGTGTTACCTCAACAGATTATGTCGTTCTTGAAAGGATTGGCTGGTCCTGGAGTGCTTCCCTCTGTTCAAGCAACTCAAGCTCCCGCCAATCCCCCTGTCATTATCACTGCTCCTAAGATAGGTGCAACTTTGGGTACTGATTCCTTCTTTCGTCCTTTGTTAGGCCCTATTATGACTAGTAATGAGCATGAAATGTTGACTAAGTTATTGAAATTGAAACCTCTTATGTTCCATGGTTATGAGAGTGAGGACGCCTATGAGTTCATCCTAGATTGTTATGAGAGGCTTCATAAGTTGGGAATTGTCCATCAGCATGAAGTAGATTTTGTGACTTTTCAACTTCAAGATGAGGCTAAGCAGTGGTGGAGAGCTTATGTGGAATGCAGATCTTCAGTTTTACTCCCACTCACTTGGACCCAGTTTCATGCTTTATTTTTGGAGAAATATGTACCTCAAATCTTGAGGGATCGTAAGAAGGATAAGTTCATGGCTTTGGAACAATGTGGTACATTTGTGGCTGCTTATGAGGCTAAGTTTCATGCTTTGTTTAGATATGCTACGCAATTGGTGACTACTTAGAAAGAGAGGATCTGCCTATTTGTGAAGGGATTAAATTCTGAGTTGCAGGTATTGTCTGTTCATATGACCTCTGCAGGAAAAAGCTTCAATGAGGTAACATATTTTGTTAAGAAAGTGGACAAGGTGAGGCGAGATGGTTAGGCTAAGGCATTGGCTAAGAAACCCAAGCATTCAGGTACCTTTTAGGGTTATTACTCCAGAAGTTCGGGGAGGTCGACGCTTGCAGCCCGACCAAATCAGTCAACTATGCTCATTTCTATAGGTAATTACTTGGGAACTCCACCTCAGAATTTGATTTAGGATAGCCAGGGAGTCTCACCTTCGACAGGCAGCAGGCCATTTTTTAATCCTACTTATTATAACTGTGGAGAACCTGGGCATATGAGGAGATATTGTCCCCACTTGCCCATGTTGGATTCTACGTAGAAGAAGTCTGGAGCAGTGGTACTCGCAAGAAATGGTAATAATGGTCGAGGGCGTCCACAAGATGGGCGAGGAGAAAATCAGCGAGGCCGTAAGGTCGGATAAATGGTAACACAAGCAGAGGTATAGTGCAACCAGGCAGAGAAGTTGCCCGTCAAGATGACAGGGATCAGTGTTACGCCTTTTTAGGCAAGACCGAGGCAAAGACGTAAGCGTCTGACGCAGTGATCACATGTACTATTCTTGTCTGTGACCGGATGGCTAATGTGTTATTTGATCTGGGTTCTACTTATTCTTATGTGTCCGTGCGATTTGCCTCAGAATTTGCTATGATTTGTGATATAATTGATGCCCCCATCCATATTTCTACCCCAGTTGGAGAGTTTGTCATAGTAATGTCTATCATGTTTGTCCTATTTTGTTTATGGGTTTTCAGACTTGGGCTGATTTGGTGATTTTGGACATGACTGACTTTGACATAATCTTAGGCATGACTTGGTTGTCCCCTATTATGTTGCGCTTAATTTTAATACTAAGTTTGTGACCTTAAAAATTTCGGGAAGGGAAATGTTAGAGTGGGAAGGGGTGTACAAGCCTAAGCAAGCTAAGATCATATCCTTCATTCGGGTTAGGAAACTGGTAGGGCAGGGTTGTTTGACTTATTTGGCTCATATTCAGGATGTTGAGGTTGAGTCTCCCTCTATTGAGTCTATTCCTATGTTGTTAGAATTTAGAGAAGTGTTTCCTACTAATTTTCCTGGTATGCCTTCGGATAGTGATATAGATTTCTGCATTAATTTATAACTGGTACCCGCCCCATTTTCATTCCTCCGTATTGTAGGGCTCCAATAGAATTAAGAGAGCTTAAGGCTTAAATCCAAGAACTTTTTGATAAAGGATTCATCTATCCTAGTGCTTCACCATGGGGTGCTCTGGTCTTGTTTGTTAAGAAAAAAGATGAAAGTATGAGGATGTGTATAGATTATCGGCAATTGAATAGGGTCACCATTCGAAACAAGTATCCATTGCCTAGGATAGATGATCTGTTTGACCAATTGCAGAGTGTATCAGTTTTCTCTAAGATTGATTTAAGGTCTATCTACCATCAGTTAAAAATTAGGCCTGAAGATGTGCCCAAGACGGCATTTAGAACTTGTTATGGGCACTACGAGTTCAAGTTATGTTGTTTGGGTTGACTAATGCACTTGCAGCTTTTATGAGTTTGATGAATGGTGTGTTCAAACCATTTTTGGATTCGTTTGTTATATTCTATATTGATGATATTTTGGTTTATTCGAAAGGTGAGAAAGAGCATGCCGACCATCTTCGTATTGTTCTGGGTGTTCTTAGGAAACAAAAGTTGTATGCAAAAATTTTTAAGTATGAATTTTAGTTTACTTCAGTTGCCTTTTTGGGGCATGTAGTTTCAAAAGAAGGGGTAATGGTATATCCCTAAAAGATTGAAGATGTTAAGAATTGGGTTCGACCTAGCTCTATGATTGAAGTTAGAAGTTTTGTGAGTAGCTACTATCATCGTTTGGGAAAAACTTTGCTTCTATTCCCACACACTTGATAAATTTGAGCAAAAAGAAGATATTATTTGAATGGACTGAAAAAGGTGAGGAGAGCTTTCAAAAGCTCAAGACTCTCTTGACCACAACACTTATTCTAGCATTATCGGTGGAAGGTAAAGATTTTATTGTTTATTGTGATGCTTCACATTCGAGTTTGGGTGTTGTGCTAATCCAGGATAAGAATATTATAGCTTATGCATCGCGACAGTTGAAGGTGCATGAGAGGAATTATCCAACACATGATTTAGAGTTGGCAGCGGTAATGTTTGCTCTTAAGATCTGGCGGCATTATCTTATGGTGTTAAGTGTGAGGTGTTTATTGATCATCGTAGCTTGCAACATGTTTTCACTCAAAAAGATCTGAATTTGAGACAGCGAAGGTGGATAGAGTTACTCAAGGACTATGATGTGACCATCCAATATCATTTGGATAAGGCTAATCTAGTGGCAGATGCACTAAGTTGAAAGGTAGTGAATATGGGTAGTTTAGCTTGCATGAGTGTATCAAAGCGACCATTAGCTAAAGAAATTCAAACCTTGAAATCTAAGTTCATGTAATTGGGCATCTTAGAGAAAGTTGGGGTGTTAGCTAGCATTGAAGTCAGGGCCACGTTCATTGAGAAGATCAAGGCCAAACAGTTTGAGGATGAAAATTTGAATGAGCTTAGAAAGAAGACTATGATTGGTAAGACACAAGGGACCACTCTTGATGCCGAAGGTGTGCTCAGGTTTAAAGGAAGGATTTGTGTTCCTAGAGTGTGCGACTTGATTCAGAAACTATTGGCAGAATCCCATGGTTCGCGGTATTCTATCCATCCGGGTGTGACCAAGATGTACCGATACTTGAAGCGTCTTTATTGGTGGCTTGGTGTGAAGAAGGATATAACAGAGTTTGTGGCTAAGTGTTAAAATTGCCAACAAGTAAAATATGAACATCAAAGGCCTGCAGGGTTGCTTCAGAGAATGCCAATTCCGAAATGGAAGTGTGAAAGGATAGTTATGGATTTTGTGGTTAGTCTTCCCAAAACTTTGGGGAAGTTTGATTCTATTTGGGTAGTGGTGGATAGATTGACTAAGTCCGCCCATTTTATTCCCATCAGAACAGATTATAATGCTCAATAATTGGCTAAGGTTTATGTGGAAAAGATAGTGAGGTTGCACGGGGTGCCCCTTTCTTTCATCTCAGACTATGGTACACAGTTCACCTTCAAGTTTTGGAGGAAATTACATAATGAATTGAGCACGCAACTCACTTTTAGTACAACTTTCCATCCACAGATGGGCGGGCAATCAGAGAGGACTATTCAAGTACTAGAGGACATGTTGAGGGCATATGTGATTGACTTTGAAGGACATTGGAATAAGTGTCTACCTTTGTGTGAGTTCTCCTATAATAATAGTTATCACTCCAGCATAGATATGGCACCGTTTGAGGCACTCTATAAGAGGGGATGTATATGTCCCATAAGGTGGTTTGAGGCTAGAGATGTGAAACCTTTAGGGGTTGATTTAGTGAAGGATACTCAGGATAAGATAAGAAGCATACAAGGTAAGCTTTTAGCGGCCCAGACTAGAAAGAAAAAGTATGCAGATCATAAGGCAAGAGACATGACATTTCAGACTGGTGAAAAAGTTCTTCTTAAGGTATCGCCCATAAAAGGGGTGATGAGATTTGGCAAGAAGGGCAAGCTAAGTTTGTGATACATTGGTCCCTTTGAGGTTCTTGAATGTGTAAGGCCAGTGGGTTATAGATTGGCTTTACCTCCTAGCCTATCGGGAGTTCATCCGATATTTCATGTGTTCATGTTGAAAAGATATCATGGTGATGGGGATTACATAATAAAATGGGACTTAGTTGTGATAGACAAAGACCTTCAGTATGTGGAGGAACCGATTGCAATTCTTGATCATGATGTCCAAAAGCTGAGGACCAAGGAGATTAAGTCTTTGAAATATCAATGGAAGCATCGTCCAGTTGAGGAAGTTACTTGGGAAATCGAGAAGGACATGTGAGACAAGTATCCCCAGTTGTTCGTCGAATCAGGTACTACTACATTCTTACATTAGCCTATTTTCCTAAGTTTTTCACTCGGGGACGAGTGATGGGTAAATTGGTACCTATTATAACGACCCTATTTCGTCGTTATAGAAAAGCCAACGAGGAAAATTTTTGGACTGAAAAACTTTTTCTTAGTAACTTGGAATTTCCCAACCTAGTCCTGATTTGGACGAAATCGGAGTTAGTAAGGTCTAGGGAAATCTGGTAACAATTAGGAGATCTAATTATGAATTTGATCATATGAGTAGATAGCTAAATCATTAAAGAACCCGTACGACTTTACGAAATTGAATTCGGGTGAGTAGAACTCCCAAAACTAATCTTAGCGTGAACGGAAATTTTCTTAGTGTCATGGGATGGAGGTGTGTTGTGAAATGGGGGTTTGGAATTCTTAAATTTGCTCATTGTTTCCGTGCAAGCCCGCTAAGGCTGGATTTTTCCGCCAAAGCGGGGCCGTTATAGCGAGGTGAGGACTGTTGTGGCGGGACAGACACAATTTAATTCGGAAATAAATATCAAAAATATTTTATTCTACACTTTTTGACTTTGAGAGCTAAGGAACGACCCCATGTGTTTTCTTGATAGTTTTCCACCATTCTTGAGGCTAAAGGTAAGGTTTTCACTCCCCGAATCCGTTTTTCGATTCATAGAACTTGGCTTCTTAGGTGATTATTATTGGGGATGGATTTTTGGAATTGTTTGGATAGTGGGAAAAGCCCTAATTTGGATATTGGGATCATGGATTTGATCTAGGGTTGATAGTGTTGATTATATTCCAGTTAATTAAGTCTTGTTTATTGATCCTAGCATTATATTGATTGTTTGTAGACCAAGAACAAGTGGAAAGAATTCGGAAAGGGAAGAATCAAGTTCCTTAGGGGATTCAAGCTTTGTTCGAGGTAGATGATGGTTGTGATTTCATGTTGGTGTGATATGTATTTGTAATTACTTCTTTATAATGAATGTATGTATGTGAATGTTGCATTATTGATCACACTATTTGCAAATAGGGATGATTGAATAATTATATGTCATGAATTATGACTTAATTGTATGATTATGAGAATGTACATTGTGATTGTGATTGTGGCTTGTTGAATGGATCGGGTGTTGCGTTTCGACACAATAACTTGGATCGGGTGCCACGTTCCTGCATATATATGGATCAGATGTCACGTTTGGCACACTAACACTTGGATAGGGTACCACGTACCTGTACACTAACAGTTTGGGTATAGGTTCCATGAGAGGACCAATGACTTGGCATATTTGTATATCTTGAGATTTTGAAATTGTACGTTGTTCGTAAGTGATAATTGATATTGTATATGTTCGGTGTATGCATGTTTATTATTGTTGTAATGACTTATATATGTTTCGCCTATTGGGATAGCCGCGTGATCCTACCAGTACACTGTGGTTGTGTACTGATATTGCACTTGCTCTTTCTTTGTTGAGTATAGGGCATCTTCAAGTGGCTATTTACAGACCTCACTTAGAAGATCAGTGATCAATCGAATTTAAGGGTGAGCCAGTTCTTCCGGGATGCCATGAGTTCTCTTCCTGTTTATGTCCATAGTTTCAAACTTAGACTAGTACTTTAGATTTTCATATGTTTAATTGGGTTATATGTACCCATTTCCTAAGACTTATTATCCTTCTTAGAGATTTGGTACATTGACTTTCGGGTTCTAGGCATTATTTCCGCATTTGGTTGTTAGACTTTTGTTGGAGTTTATGGGAACTCCCTATTGTTCCTTTAGCATTTAAACCTGCTTCTGTATCTTTAAATGTCTTAGTTTTGATCAAGTTGTGTAGTTCTTGATTATCTAATTAGTATTAATGGTTCTCCACCGGAGGGTTAGTGTGGATGCCAATCACGATGGTCTGAGTTTTGACAAATACAATCCGTTAAATTACATCACAAACACACATATCACCTTCCTTCATCAAATTATAGGCAATTATAATTAGTATATTATGTAATTACCCCAATACAATCCTTTAAATTACTTCACAAATTCATGTTAAGAAAATTTGCAAATATTGCAAAATTTCAAGTTCTAAAATGAGAATAAGACATATTGAAGTAATTAAGGAAAGGTGAATCAAAATGTGAATATTGACTTTAGTATTTAGGGGTGTTACAACATTGCAAAACATGACTCTACAGGTATTAAACATGCAAATACACATATCTCAAAAGCATATAACTATCATCTAACTCGAATCAACCCCCTTGAAAACTCTAAATAGCCTGAGCTTTCCCCTAGCGAAGTGTCTTGATTTGTTCTTGGTCTGAAATAAACCCTCTAAAATTCAATCAATAATAAATGACCTAATAATTTACCCAAATTGCTAACAAATCCCGACCCCAGCCAAAATGAGATCCTCTTCCCCAACTTAAGGCTTCTTCCCACCATGAATTCATGCTCAAAACGTTTCCCTAATGTTAACCACCTAGTTTCCAAGGTTTAAGAAATAATTAACAAGATCAGGAAATCAAATTCTTATCTAAACCAGTGATTTTCATGGGAAAACTTATACAGGCTTTCCAAAAAGCTCTTCTCTACTTCAAGAACTCAAATTGCAGAAAATAAGTGTTTTGGGTTGTTTTCTGCATAAAATCATGTTTTTTTCTCGCTATGGCAATGTCAGTCTTGCTATAGTAACCCCGCTATAGCGATAACTCACCTCACAATAGTGGTCCGAGCGCCTCTATAACTAGAAGTTGTCCTCTATGTGAGGTCGACGGATTTTCTACAGCTCAACATCCGAAAATAGACCCTTTTTACAACACATACACTCTTTCCTTAACGGACGACTCATACTTTTCACGCAAAGTTAATTTTTTAGAGTTCTACCTATCCCAATTTGATTCCAAAAGGCCTTATGAATTCTTTAATGTCTTGGCTACAAGTATACATCAGTCAAAGCTAAATAAAAGGTTTCTTCCTTTACCGGATGACCCTAGACCTCACCTAGCCAGATTCCATCTAAGGCTAGCCTAGCTAAAAAAATTCAAGTTACTACCTAAAAAGTTTTCAGGCACGAAGTCCTGAGTCAGATCGTTACACTTATCTTGTGATTTCAATTACTACCAACTATTCTTATGCTTTGAATATCACTTCATTTTGCTAGTTGTTACCGTTCCATTTTCCTGCACGACTTTATACATCCTCTAACGAATACTCCCTCTGTCTAACACCTGTCGACTATTGATTTTGCTACTTTTTTAAAAAACTATAAATGAAAGGGTAATTTTACAATATCCTCCTTTGAATATAATAAATACAATGTCTTGAAAAAATTAATTGGAAAATGTCTATAATTGATGATAAAGGAAATTAGGAACTAAGTTTAAAACTATCCATTAATTTCATAAAGTAGATAAGTATTGTTTGACATCCTAAAATAATATAGTGGACAACTATTGTTGGACGGAGGGAGTATTGATTTAATCTCCTTTTCTTTTTTATGTTTTTTATGTGTTACATGACCAAGAAATCTTTTTAAAATAAGTGTTCTACGTTCATGAGATAGCAACAAGGTTTGTATATATTCTATCTCCTAAATTTCACTTATGAGATTTCATTGAATATATTATTATTATTATTGTTACATGTAAATTTAAATATAAAGTAGCTTTCCAAACAAGCCCTTAACTTCAATTAACACTCTAATTCCATACTATTTGTAGTGCTTAATTGGTTCAAAATCTAAAAATTACATTAAAAATAATAAATTAAATCGCAATAATTAAAAACTTAAAATATTTAAAAGCATAAAAGGGTAAAAGGAGTAACATATATTACATGAAAAATACGTAAAAAGTACTATGAATCAAAATAATTAACAGCTTAAAATATCTAAAAATTAAACTATATAAAAAATATTGGTTGGCTCTCCAAATTTCATCCGCGGCACATAATTAAAACATAGAGATAACATACTAACATATATTATCTGAAAATTGTGTAAAGAATAACGTATATTGGGCCTGTGCTTTACACAGATTCTTGTATCTAGTATTTATATGTATATGTACTTATATATATATGTACTTATATATATATTACTCCTATATAGAAGTGGGAGTTGGGAGGACCAACACAGTGGGCCCCACCAACTTTCACTTATTTTACATATTATATATATTATATATTTAACTCCTATATAGAAGTGGGAGTTGGGAGGACCAACACAGTGGGCCCCACCAACTTTCACTTAAATACTACATATTATATATTATTAATTATTATACTATAAATCAATACTAATATCCAATATATTTATCAAACTATATAAGTAGGCTCCACCACCTTCCACTTAAATACTACATATTATATATTAATTACTATACTATAAATGACTTAAATACTCCATATTATCTATTACAATAATTAACAATTATTTGACACTTTAAATTCTATCAATGTCGTATAAATTAGGATAAAAAACCTAACATATAATATTTAAATTTATTTAAAAATAATATAAGTAATACTATACATTAGAATAATTAACAACTTAATTAATTAAAACTTATATAAAAAATTTAATTGACTCTCTAAATTCTATGGGTACCTCTTATTTGAAATGGGAGTTTGGGAAGACCAACACAGCACTAAAAAGATCTTTAAAATATTTTGAATTATTCATTATTATGAATTATAATATTTTGATTTTTACGTAGTTTACAAATATATAAATTTCATTTAAAAAAATTAAAGATATCATACGCAAATTGATTCTCGAGAAATAAAAAGTGTCACATAAAATGGGACAGACGAAGGATAACTCTCAATTAAATTTATTTCACTTTTTTATTTTCCATTTTTAACATAATTTTTCAAGTTGGATTTCTAGGAATTCTATAGTAGACCCATTTAAATTTTACTTTTTCGTTTTAAATTAGAGAACTTGGCCGCACTTCGCGCGATCATTAAATTTAAATATTTTTGATTAATTTTATATTTACTCCGTTGTTTAATCATAATATTATTATTTGTTTTAATAATATGAAGATTGTGAAAAAAAAATAAAGCTTCACAAATTTTACATCTATTAAATGAGGAAGAATATATTTTTATCAAATAAGTTAAAATATATTTCCTAATAACAAATTCTTCCATTGCATGAGGTTGATCCTTTAATATATAATATATATTCCGGTGTACCATTCTCCTTAAATGTCTAAGAAATATCTCATAATGTCAAATAACACTGTAATACTTCCTCTATCCCTAATTACTTGTCCACTTTTAAATTGACACATTTATTAAGAAATCAATTAATGACATAGTGAGTTTATCATTTTACCCCTATTAATTATGAAATAGATGAAAAGTTCTGCAATTTTCAAAGTAATTAATCATTTAATTGAGGGTATAATAGGTCAAAAAAAATGTTCTTTCTTGATTTGTCAAAATGGACAAGTAATTAGAGACAACTATAAAAGAAAAAGTGAACAAGTAATTAGGGATAGAGGGAGTACTAAACAAATGCATCAGCAAATGAAATTTATATTAAAAATATATTGAATAATGACGTAATGATACCTTAATAGAATTTCCTATCCATTTAAAAAAAAAAAAACTTCACCCTTTCAATTTCGTTATATCTTCTTATTTAGTAGAAGAATCATCATTTATTATATTCTACTCCACCTTAATTTGTACCATCAGAGTTTTAAGAATAAACATTAAATTTTATATCGAAATAAAAATCATTGAAAAATGACAGAAAAAAATAATAATAGTATATGAAAATTAAAATAAGCTGCAAGAAATGCCTTTTCACGATAATTTTTTGAAATATATTGATAACAATTAAAATGAAGCTGTTATTTTATCTTTAAAATTAAGTTTGATTGAATTGAATTAGTACAATGAGAAAAAAATATTAAACTAATAACTTTTTAATGTTATTAAATGCATTTTCTTTTTAATTGAGTAGTAGATTAAAAGTTCAATTAGGATATTAAAGTAATATCTTACTCTCTCCTTAATTATTATGGTATTGCAAACATTTATTTTCCTTAAATAGTGATTCATTTTCCATTTACGCTATATACAATTAATTTCTAATGTATTGAATGTGGTTATGGGATATTGAAATAATATCTTTATTTTTCCTTAATCATAATAAAATTATAATTTAACATTTATTTTTCTGAAATGATAATTTTGTTTTAATTCCTAGAACATATTGTTTACTACATTCAATGTAATTATAATAAAACATATTGCATTTAGTATGACAAAAGAACTCAACAATTGAAAAAATTAGATAAATAGTAATCTTAGCTTCTAAGAAATGTCACATCATCATTTACATATCCAACTTTATATATATAAAAAGAGTTAAAAAGGAAAAAAAAATCAGTGATTTAAGAAAATTATATAAATAACATTAATGATGACATGAAGATTAAGAAAAACGTCAAATAAATTAGTAGTATTGATGATGATAAAAGTTAAATAAATCATTTTTTCTATTATTTAAATTTTTAACATAAAATTTCCAATCTTTTAAAATTAAAAATAAATGTTAAAAATAAAATAAAAAATCAAGGCAATAATTATTTTAAAGAAAAATAAAACCAAAATTGTCAGAAAAAATTGATAAAAATAAATAAGTATCTATTACTAAGAATGGTGTTACTACATTTTCTATTTAACTTTATTGTTACATATCGATAGAAACTTTAAGAAGAAGAAATGATCCAAAAATTTTAAAATAATGATTCTCTTTCCATTTACAGCTTTTCAATTAATTTTTAATGTATTATATATGGTTATGGATATTGGAATAATAATTTTATCTTTCCTTAATCATAATAAATTATATTTTAACCTTTGTTTTTGTGAAATGATAATTTTCTTTTCATTAGTACAACATATTGATTAATATATTAAATGTAATTATAATAAAACATGTTGTATTTACTATGACAAAAGAATTCAAAATTTTCAAAAATTAAATAAATAGTAATCCTAACTTCTAAGAAAATTATATAAATTACATTAATGATGAAATGAAGATTAAGAAAAGAAGTCAAACAAATTAATAATAATATTGATGATGATAGGAGTTAAATAAATCATTTTTTATATTTTCTAAATTTTCAATATAAATTTTTCAATCTTTTAAAATTAGAAAATGCTAAAAAAAATAAAACTAAAACTAAAAATCGAGGCAACAATTATTTTAAGGAAAAAATAGCAAAAAATGTCAGAAACATTGATAAGAATAAATAAGTATCTATTGTTAACAAGGTGTCACCCCACATTTTCTATTTTAGCTTTATTATTACATATAGATAGAAACTTTAAGATGAAGAAAGATCCAAAAAATTTAAAAATAACAAATCAATTATGTAAAAATGCATGTGTAATTCTTATAAAGTTATAATAACTAATTTCTTCAAATAAATAATTAAATGAAAGAAAGAAAAAAAGTAATTAAGAAAATAATATAAATAATACTAATTATGAGATTAATAGCATTGATGAGGAAAGGAACTAAATATGATCATCTTTTAAATTCCTTTTTTAGAAAATATATATAAACTTTAATTAAAGATAAATAAGAAAAAAAAAACTTTAATTAAAGATAAAAAAATCAAGACAAAATAAAAGAAGAAAGAAATTAGAAGAATAGTGAGGTTGAAAGAAATAATATCTAATTTTCTCTTTTTTCAAATCACAAATTAAATTTTTGCTTGTTCTCCTCCTAATTTGATACGAATTTCATAAATAGAATGATTTTTTCTCCAAATAATTTTTCTTACCCTTTGAAACACTAATCAGTCTTCTTATAAATTTCTCAACCACAATGAATTTTCTCTCTTTGTAGGAGGACTAAACATTTTTTTAAAAAGTCTTTTATTTTGAAAAGAACTTTTTGTTAATTAATCTCTTTCTTTACATCAATGTCTTGACAAAAATCATGAGATATTTTCTCTTTCTTTTTGTTAAAAAAGTCACATGACCTAGAAATTTGATGGACATCTTAGCGACGTGTTCGATACCATATATTGATCATCATCGTCGAAGAAGAAGAGCCATAGTGAAGAAATTTGTTCTTATTTGTTACAAGTGCTAAACTATTTTTTTTTATAGGCTAAATAATTATAAACAGTTATGAAAAATGAATAGTTTTTATCTTTTCATCTTCCATTTTCATTTACTTAAATCTATATTAGTGTAATGGATGTTATAAAGGCCATAATTAATCGGGTATGACATAAATACTTTTTTTTTCAAATACAAATAAAAAATACAAAACAAAGATAAAATGTCAAAAAAAGGAGAAAAAAAATGAATAGAAATACTGGTCATAAAGAGATGCCACATCAGATATCTAATTATATCAATGACATATAAATTGAAATTAAAAATTACATATTTTATTTGAAAATCACGTAATAGTACTATAAGGTATAATAATTAACAACTTAACATATTTTAACATTTTAGTTGACTCTCCAAATTCCATATGTCTCATGTAATTGAGACAGAGAAAAACATATATTTGTTTAAAATTAATAAAAATATTCTAAATTATAATAATTAACAACTTAAATATTTTTTAAAAAACCCTTTAAAAAAATTTAGTTGGCTCTCCAAATTTAATCGGTATTACAATAATTAAAACATAGAAATTAACATAGATTGGACTTCTGCTGACATTTATGTTTCCTTTTTTAAAAAATTTTCTTTTATACTTTATATAAATAATTTTTTATGTAAAAAGTATTATAAATCATAATAGTTAATAGCTTAAAATATTTGAAAACATATAAAAAGTTTTTGTTAACTTTCGAAATTTCATCTATACCACATAAATTGGGAGAAATATAGATATATAGATATTTTAAGTTGCTAATTATTGTGAGTTATAATACGTTTTATGTAATTTTCATATATATTACTCGCTTTGTCCTGATTTATGTGATACAAATGAAATTTCAAAAGTCAATGAATTTTTTATAAGTTTTTTTTTTATATTAACTTGTTAATTATTGTGATTTATAATATATTTACGTAAAACATAATCTAAATAAAAATAATTAGCAACTTAAAATATATAAAAACATACTAAAAAATTGATTAACTTCAAATTTCATATGTACCACATAAATTAAAATAGAAACAGTAACATATATTGGGCCCCGTGCTAGCACGGGGTCCCTATCTAGTATATTACTATATAAGAAGAGTGAATAAACACACTCTTCTTGTTGACACATGGCAAAAAAATGGACCCCATCAAAAAGCTACAAATGAATAAATTGAGAGGAAGAATAATTTTTTTTAAAAGCTACAATATAAATAATTTATTAATGAATGAATTAATTAATAAATAATATTAAAAGATCCTTGGAGGATAGAAATTGGAAATAGTAAAATATAAGAACAATGCAAGAAAAAATGAAATGGTGTACAAAAGTAATTATAGGGCCCACACAATTAAAGCTACCCGTAAAAGAGGAAAAAAAGCAAATGGTTTTTGTGTCCAACAAAAAGGAAGTACATTTATGAAGCAGGCAAGTACAATCATTTTTCAAGTTTGAAAAGTACGAAATACCATAAAACAATTATTTAAAAATTTTAGTACTTTCTTCATTTAAATTTTTCCTTGTTTTTCTTTTAAGAAATTTAGTTGACTTTCGTAAAAGTATCTACTTCACATAAAATGAAACAAAAGAGTAATATATATTATTTGAAAATGATATAAGAAGTGCTATAAATCACAATAAATTAACAACTTCAAAATATATTTAACAAAATCACATAAATTGAAACAAATAACTACTTCCAATTTATGTGACTTAAACAAACAACTACTCCCAATTTATGTGACTTACTTTTCTTTTTAGTCGACCCCAAAAAAATGTCACATTTCTATATTAAGTAAAATAATTTATAGTCATACAAATTTATATAATTCATTTTGGATCACAAGTTTTAAAAGTCTTCGTTTCTTTTTTAAACTTCGTGGCAAATCAAACTACCTCACATAAAATAAGACGGAAAAAGTTATATATCTTGGGCCCGCGCTGGCGCGGAAACCTAATATCTAGTATATATATATAAAAGAGGCTAGGAAGCAGCTCATGGGCGACATGTCTGCTTCCTAGCCAGGGATAATTTTGAAAATTTAGTATTGTTGTATGCTAAAAGAAATTGTACTCCATTGTTTTATGATTGTACTACTATAATTTTGGACATTAAAACCAACTTTTGTTTTGCTTTTCATCTTTAACCAGCCGAAAAGTTGTCCAAATTTCTATGCACGTGGGCCCTTCTTTTTCCCTCTATTCCATGTTGTTTAGTTTCATTGTATTTTTCTAATTTCATGATCTTACCTCTTACTTTGAATAACAATTTGATTTCTTTTTAGTTTGTGTGTCACAACAGGTTGTTTTCACTTTGTCTATAAATCACAAAATAATGAATAATAATTTAAAATATGTTATTACGTATTTAAAAAATACGTAAAAAATATTATAAATCAAAATCATTAACAACTTGAAATAATTTGATATCTAATACTCTAACTAATAATATAGGAATATGATGATTTAAAAACTTTAGTACTTTCTTTGATTCAACTTTTTTTTATTTTGTTGTTCATTTAATTTGTTATATATTTGAAAATAATATAAAAATGCGTAATCATGACGTAATAACTTAAGATACATTAAAAAAATAAGAAAAAATTATATACGAAATTTTGTTGATTCTCTAATTTCATATTTACCACGTATACTGAAACAAAAGGAGTAATAGGCATTGTTTGAAAGTAACGTAAAAAATACTATAAATCATAGTAAAATAACAACTAAAAATATTTAAGAATCATCTAAGAAATTTTCTTGACTTTCTTAAAATTACCCGTGTTACATAAAATGAAACAAAAAGAGTAACATATATTATTTAAAAATGACATAAAAAATAATATAAATCACAATAAATTAACAACTTCAAATAAGTTTAGTTAAGTCTCCAAATTTCATGGCTCTACAAGCACACATGTGTTGGTCAACATGTGTGCTTGTAGCAATTATAAAATTTAATTAAAGGATAGTTTTGCCATCTTAGGTGAAATATTTTTCATTTTCCAAATCCTATCCTATGTGTCACAAGCTAAAAGCCTTAGTAGCTACTGCAACTCATCCACCATAGATTCCATTCCATTTCTAATAATTGGTACAATAATTCTTTTTGTTTGTTAATTATAATTTGACACAAAATTTAAGAAAATAAATTAAGTATAATTAGATAATGTGACTAATTATAAATCGCGATATAGAAGACTCTAGAAACAGTTTTCGTAATTTATGTACTTTCTTTATTTTTAAAATTTATTTATTTTATTTTTATTTAGTTTGTTTTATACTTGAAAATCACATAAAAAAATACTATAAATCACAATAATTAATAATTTAAAATATTTAATAGACATACAAATTTGATTGACTCCCAAAATTTTATCGGTGCCATATAATTTGGAAAAGAAGAAGTAACATATATTATTTGAAAATGATGATGTATTTTTTTTATATAATTTACTATAATTAAAAACTTGGAATATTTTAATTACATATAAAAAAAATCGGTTGACTCTTGAAATTCTATATGTGCCACGTAAAATGGTACACTAAAATACTATATATTATTTGAAAATTATTATAAAATAATATATTGTGGATGTCAACTACATCAAGAAGTTACTCCATTACTTTCCTCCATTATGAAGATAATCATAACCTCCACCTTTTATAACCATTATTCTTGTAACCTTTCACTTACATAACCTCCCCCATTATATTCATGTTAATTTCTTGTTTATGACCAACCTTTTGTATGCCTCTATGTTACACTGTAAATAGAGGCATAAGGGTTCATATTGTATACACTTGAAGATTTGGTGAACACTTGAAAGAAAGAAAGTTATCTCATATTGTTACTCTTGTGTTATATTCTTCTTGTCTTCATATTTATATTGTTCTTTTGTTCTTAAGTTTTACAACACGTTATCAGCACGAGTTGCTCATTCTCTGTCAAGAATCAACGGTAGTATTTCTTGATTTTTATGAATTATCCTACTAATTCTTCGGTTGCAAGGTATACTTCATATCCTATATATTATTTGTACTAACAAAGCTTGTTTTATGGTTATTTTAAAATGGTTAGTAAATTATGATAATCTTCATAACAATATTGAGAGAGACTATTAAAATGTTATAATTTATTTTAACTTGGGACTTTTATATGGTTTAAATATGTCGTTCTAATTAATTAGTTTTGTTCATTTTTATTCAATTTTAAGTCACATTCAGATTATATTTATGATATTCAATATTTATTTTTTGGTAATGCATTTTGTTTATTAAGACATTGATTGAGGGTAAGACGGTGAATTCAAGTTTCACCGCACCAAGTGAGTATGACATCGAGTAAAGTCTCAGTGCACCATGATAATAATAAGTTGGGTTCAAGTCCCATTGATTTATGATCAAATGCGTCTTTATATGGGTAAGACATTGGGTTTAAGTCCTAATGCATTATAGTGATGATATGATGATGACTAACATAAAGTTGTATGCTTTTGACTGAAAGTCGTGAAATTTGGCCAATTAATTTGCTCCATTCTCTTATGTGAATGTGGTAGCAATATGTCTGAAAAATGACAAGTGATTGAATGTATGAATATGAGTGTGGCAAAATGTTAATGATCATCATTATTGTAATTAAAAGGAGGAACAATATGGGTTCTTAAGATGGTCCTTCAAATGTGAAGGTAATATTGTCCATCAAAGTGGTATGAAAGGTTATTGGGCACATTGTTTCTTAAGATGGTCCTTCAAATGTGAAGGTAATTTTTATCCATCAAAGTGGTATGAAAAGATATTGGGCACATTGTTGTTGATGCAGCCCAATTTGAAAAGTTTTGTAAATCCTCCATCAAAATAAAGGAATACAAAGTGGTAGTACATTTGGTACATTTGACCTCTTAAAATGATGTTGAGGTGAGTCACATAAATTTGATAATGTCAAAGCATGACAATGAGTTTCTAATAAAAACTTATGGAACATGTACAAATGGTTATGGTCCATTTCTTGAAGAAATGTGATTTGTGTTCGTATGGATAAAAACATGTTCATGTATTGTTGGATAAATGTCACATCTCACCTCTACGGAGGTTTGAGAGATTGAAAAGAAATATTTTGACATAAATAATTATTTGGTCATATATTTTGAGTACTACACAAATATTGTGGTATGTTTTATTATGAACTATTGGAGGACAAAAGAAAGAAATAATTATTTTCTATAAAGGTTGTGGTCATGACCAAAAATAAATGTTGTTGTGTGGCAATACAAATTTGTCATTGGTTGTCAAGAAATAAGTCTTGCATGTAATAATTTTAACCATGACAATAATAATAATTTTCTCCTTGAAGGAGATGGTCACCATAAAAATGGTGTTGTGAAATTTGTGGCAGTACACAAACTTAATTAAGAGTTTCGGAAGAACTAATTTGTTACTATCCAGAAATAAAAATTGTTCATAATATTGAGTTTGTAGTAAGTCTCAAAAGAAACTTTTTAAGTTTCGGAGAAATTAAAAAAAATTATTATATTGAGACTGTAAATTATTAAAAGATTAAATATCTTCAGATTACTACAATCAAAGTGGGTTATAAATATTTACGTATGAAATTACCCATTTTTTCCCGTTGTTTGTTGTATACAAATATGGAAATGATGATGGAATCACATGCAAAAGTAAACTAGAAGTTTACTAGAATAAATATCTGTTGGCATAATCGATTGGCCATTCCGGTTCAAATGTGATGCAAAAAAAAATTGAGAATTCATGTGACTATTTGTTTGAAGAAATAAAAGATTCTTCAAGAATTCTCTTGTGTTGCTTGTTCTCATGATAAAATGATCATTGTACCAGCTAAGGTTGGGATTGTATTCCTTGAAATTATTTGGAACATATAAAAAGTGAATATGGGCCCGTTCCCCTGCCATGTGGACCGCTTACTATTAGATTTAATAGATGCATCTATGGTATGGTCACATGTGCATTTTACAAATTGGTTTTTGTAAGGTTGTTTGCTCAAATTGTTAAATTAAGAGCATAGTTCCAAACTATAAAATTATGTTGATAATACTGTTTGGTTTAGCAGAAATTGTTTGCCTCCAATTATAGCTAGACCATTGATTATGAGAATAAATCTCTCAAATAAAATATGGTATGAGATGATTTTATTTAACGTGTATGCATCAAGCTAACAAGGTTCTCCCATCACAATTGGTTCAAGGTCAGGAACCAAATAATTTTCATCTAAAAATTTGATGTGTGCATATATGATTTTATTGCTCCACCACGCACAAAGATGGATCCCCAAATGAGGTTGGGGGGAAATGTTAGATTTCCTAACATTAGGGGGAGATATGTTTAGTAGCTGAAAATTATGTGTGGAGTGAATTATCTAGATCCTCATTAAAGAAAATGTGAACTTGAAGTTCAAGAGATAATTCATTTGCAAAATATTGCAAATAATTTGCCAGATGTATTTGTTGACCCAATATTTTAATTAAGCTGCAAATGCTCCAATAAATAGTCCTTGAAGGACAGAGTCTATGGTACGCCAGAAGCGTGATAGACCAATCGATTTCAAACGAATATTGCAAATAATTTGCCATATGTATTTGTTGACCCAATATTTTAATTAAGTTGCAAATGCTCCAATAAATAGTCCTTGAAGGACAGAGTCTATGGTACTCCAGAAGCATGATAGACCAATTGATTTCAAACGTAAAACTTCTTAAGGAAGGAGAGGAGCAAGTTATCAAAATGGTCATGATAATGAGGTAAGTTCTTTGAAAGAGCGCTATGACATAACACTTTATAAAACCTTGGCAAAGGTTCAAGTACCTGAAAATGATGAAAAATAAAGAGATCTTGATAAGTTATGTCGTATTGGAATTGATATTAAAATGACCATCGACGGTATTTTTGATATGAAGTAGCACTCAATGCTATAAATGATTATGAGGATCTTAAATTCGAATATGCCATATAGTGTGGATAGATAAATTGTTGAAACTATTCAAGTATATTTTGTTTCATTTAGAAAAGTGATGCTTTTGATCTTATAGTTCAAGGATCAAAATATAATGTCAGTGTGGTACAAATGAATCATTGTGCGAAAGTATAACCGTAAGATATAAAGTGTGATTTGTGCCTCGGGAAATAAAAAGTTTTTGCAAAAATCCTGACATTATTAAATGGAGATATATTCTCCAATAGTGGATGCAATGAGATTTGTTTCAGCCTGGCAATAGATGAAATACTTGAATATGCATAATGAATTATTATTATGTCTAACTAGATGATGAAGGTTATATGAAAATCCTTGAAGGATTTAAAAGGTCTTAAAGCAATTCCATTGAGTACCCAATGGTTTTGAGACTGCTTAACACAGAGAAATAATCTTTTTGACCTTATGAAAATAATTTAAAATGTCATGTATTAGTGCAATTGGTGCACTTACAGATTGTTGGTTATGCAAATGCTAGAAGATTATTTGATATACATAACGAAAGTTATGTGAAAGGGTTGTCATATTATCATTCAAGTTATGACAAGAAACTAACAAAGCAAGTGATTCAACACATAGAAGATGTGTGATTTTCTTTCAGAAGAAAGGAAGAGCTTCAATAAAATTGAAATGATAAATCCCCAAGTCAGAAATGATTTGATTATGTAGATGCGAAATATTTATTTGATCTGCATAAAGCTCGATCGCAAATGGACTATTATTCACATATGGAGACACAACAATATCTTGAAAATTCAAAGAATCACATTAGTAACCACTTCTTCAAATCATGCGGAAATAATATTGATCTATGAATTAAGTCGGGAGTGTGTTTGGTTGGAATCATGATCTATCATATTCAGAAAATATGTTATTTTCTTTTGAAAAGGATATTTCAGCCACCAAATACGAAAATAATATATAGCTCAATTGAAGGGAGATTACAATCAAAAGAGATCAGACAAACCATATTTCACCAAAAGTCTTTTTCAAACATGATCTTCAACATAATGGTGAGATTGACGTTCAAAGACCCATTCAAATGATAATCTTGTAAACTTATTCACTAAGGATTACCAACATCAATAGTTGAGAAGTTATGATATAAGATTGGAATGCAGCATCTCCGAGATATCAAGTAAAGTTTTTATCAGGGGGAGAAAAATACGTGTTGTACTCTTTTCCTTAACCATGGTTTTATCCCAATTGGATTTTCTTGGTAAGGTTTTTAACGAGGCAACATTCAAAGTGTATTAAAAGATATGTGTACTCTTTTTCCTTCACTAGGATCTTTTCCCACGGGTTTTTTTTTTCTAGTAAGGTTTTAACGAGGCATATTATCTATGGACATCCAAGGGGGAGTATTATAAAATAATATAATGTGGATGTCCACTACATCAAGAAGTTACTCCATTACTTTTCTTCATTATGAAGATAACCATAACCTGCACCTTTATAACCATTATTTTTGTAACCTTTCATTTCCATAACCTCCCCCATTATATTCATGTTAATTTCATGTTTATGACTAACCTTTTGTATGCCTCTATGTTACACTATAAATAGAGGTATAAGGGTTCATATTGTATACACTTGAAGATTTGGCGAACACTTGAAAGAAAGAAAGTTATCTCATACTATTCCTCTTGTGTTATATTTTTCCTTGTCTTTATATTTATATTGTTCTTTTGTTCTTAAGTTTTACAACAAAAATTATGTAAAATACTATAGATCACAATAATTAAGAACTTCAAATATTTAAATATCATATAAAAAATTGAATGGCTCTCCAAATTTCAATTGTATCACATAAATTAAAACAAAAATGTAGCATGTATTGGGCTCGTGTTGGCACGGGTGCCTATGTCTAGTTATATAAGAGAGAGCTCACGTTGAAGCAGGCACGTCTCCGTCGACATACCTGCTTCAGCGTGTTTCAAAAATAAAAATTATTTCTTTTGTTCTATTTTTAATTTAATTAATGTATAAATTTTTTTCGAAATTATGAAATCCGTTTTAGCAATGACTTTTAGTTTTAAATTCAAAACTTCACGCTGAAGCAGGTACGTCTTCGTCAACGTGCCTTCCTCAGTGTGTTTCGAAATGTTTTTTTGAAAAAATTAAGTACTTCTTTTGTTCTACTTTAATTAGTGTATGATTTTTTTTGAAATTATGGAATATGTTTTAGCTATGACTTTTAGTTTTAAATTCATAGTCTTTAGGTATTGTTTTATTATTATGATTGTCCATAATTATTTTGTATATTTTGTAACTACTTTGAGTAAAAACTCAACGATCATGACGAAAAATACTTTACTTATAGATATCTTAATGGACCTCTTCATAATAAATTTGCGCAAACAAAAAGTAATTAACAACTTAAATATCTAAAAATTATATTTAATTTAATTAACTTTCTAAATTCTACCTATATCAAATAAATTAAAATAAAAAATAATTACTCCCTCCATTTCAAATTAATTAAATTGTTGAGGTGTTTCACATTCTTTAAGAAAAGAAGATTAAGACATAAATTAGGCTTAACTTTTTATTTTTACCCTTATTAATTATTATCAAAATTATGATTAAAATAACTAAACATTAATTAATTGCCGGAAAAGGCTCAAAAGTACCCCCTAAACTATCCGAATAGCTCATATTTACCCTTAAACTATATTTCAGCTCAAAACTACCCTTCCCATCATACTATTGGGTCAAAAGTACTCTTTTTATTAACTGAAGTTGTTAAATGTCATGTGGATGCCACATGGCATGCCAAGTAAGCGCCACAATTTCATTCATTTCCACATAGACTAATATTTCTAATCTCTAATTTTTCTCCTCATTTCACCATTTTCATTTGAAACCATTTCACCCACCTCTTTCCCATAATTTCGTTGCTAGGGTAGGAAAAGCCTTTCCCCTAAAGAAAAGCAGCCAGCAGCAACCATGCTTTTCAATTGAGCTATTTTCATGTATGCTTAATTGGAGAAATGAGGGGAAAGGGGTGGATGAAATGGTTTCAAATGAAAATGGAGAAATGAGGGGGAAAATTAGGGATTAGGAATATTAATCTATGTGGAAATGAATGAAATTGTGGTGCTTATGTGGCATGTCACGTGGCATCCACATGGCATTTAACAGCTTTAATTAATAAGAAATATACTTTTGATCCAATAGTATGACAGGAAGGGTAGTTTTGAGTCGGAATATAATTTAAGGGTAAATATGAGCTATTTCAGATAGTTTATGGGTATTTTTGAGCCTTTTTCGATTAATAACTAATTTCAGTACTAATGAAGAGTAAAATTGAAAAAACATTCTAAAAAAAGTCTTAAAAATAGAACAATTAAATTAATTTAAAAAATAAAAAAATATCTCAACAATTCATCAATTAATATAAAAGGGAGAGAATAAGATATTGGGTCCGCACGGAGACGTAAACTGTGTCTGGTAGAAAGAGAGAAGACAGTGGATATAATTTGGCCCCACAGAAAGTGAGGATAAAGAAAGAGAAATTCCGTTGCTCTACTCTGTCAATCATCAACTTTGGCCTTATAATTTTTCAGTAAAATGTTGCTCCCTAAAACGTGACTTTCAAATACGTTTAATCAATTTATGTAAATCTTAAAAAATATTGTACTAATTATTTTTGTTAATTGCAGTAAACAATGTATTATTTAAGTTGAAAATTCGAAACGAAACAAGGTGAAACAGTAGTACACTCACAAGAGAGTGAGGATTTATTGTAGCTTCGAAAAGAGAATTAAGGCCAACATGATCACAGCACACCAACACAAGAGACTGATAATTTATTAATGTAGCTTCAAAATAGAACTAAGTCCACCACCGACAGCCAAATTTTGACCACTTGTATAAGCAGATTCATCAGACGCCAAGAAAAGTGCTGATTGTGCTACATCCATCGTGCTCAACGTAACACCTTTCAAGTTTGCATTTCCATTTATTGCTGCTTCCATTGGAGCCGCATCCAACCCATACGCTTTGCACACAAGGGGCGTCGCTATTCCATAAGGCGACACCCCATTCACCCTTATCCCATGTGGACCTAGTTCACGTGCGGCTGCTTTCACAATGCCTACAACTGCATGCTTTGACGCAATGTAGGCAAACGAAGCGGTCCCAGCTACAATACCCTCTAAACTCACGTTACATATAATGGATCCCCGAATTTTCTTATCAACCATAACTCTAGCAGCGTGCTTGACCGCTAACGCAGATCCTCGTACATTGATGGCCATCATCTCATCAAAGGCTGTCACGTCCATGTCAAGGACGCTGCAGAAGTTCAGCGTCCCGACATTACTAAACATGACGTCAAGAGTACCATATTTCTCTACCGCGTGAGCTACGGTATCCTCGACTTGCTTCTCGTCTGTGACGTCGCAGTGCCGGTAGGTGGCTTTGTCAGTTCCGATGGATTCAACTACTTGGAGACCGAGTTCATCTTGAATATCGGCGACGACAACACGAGCACCATCTTCCACAAACAATCTAGCACTTGCTTCTCCAAAGCCACTTGCAGCACCCGTAATTACAGCCACTTTGCCCTCCAACCTACAGGTCCGATGCATATATCACAAAAAAAAAACATCAAACATTTGATTAAAGCTAAAAATACACATTTTATCACAATTTGAGACAGCTAGCTAATTAATTAACAGAATGAGCATGCAAGAGAAAAGAAAGAAAGAAATTATAACTGTACTAAATAGTAATTAATTAATGTATAGATTAGCGCCATTAAATTAAATGAATAATTAATTACCTGAGCTTATTTGCCATTATAAGAGTAGGCAACTTCCTTTGCAGCAACTCAACTGTATGTCAAATTTTCTAATAATATATAGAAGAGGTCTGAAGCACCTGTTATAGTTGTCTTTACCAGCTTACCAATCGAGGCTATTTTTGGTATTTCTTAAATTTTACTTTAGTTCTATTATAGTACTTCATTTTTTATAAGGAAAAAAGTCTCAAATATATTCGAATTTTAATCGAAATTGTTGTAATAATATCAAACTTTGGAAAGGATCTTTCACCTCTGCACTATTTAATAGTGTATTTTAAAGGTATATATGTGCCTACGTGGACATCATAAATATTGCATCATTATAAATAGTAATGTGTCCACGTGGGCACATATATACCTTTAAAATACACTATTAAATAGTGCAGGGGGTAAAAGGTCCTTAATAAAGTTTGGTATCGTAACGGCCAAAATTGGAGTATTTTTCAGACTATTTTCCCCTTTTTTAAAGAACGTACCTTCAACAAAGTTATTTGTTATACTAGTGAATTTGTCCGTATTTCGCACGGTTATGAAAGATGATAAGATATCAATATATATTTATTGAGACATATAATTATTTTTATAGAGAAAAATGTTTGGTTAATTGTTAGATGACCTTCAACAAAGTTATATGTTATTTTGAACCAGAAAAAAATATAAGCTTACGACAACAAAGAAAATTATAAATACAAAACAAAGAGAAATCATAAAGAGAACTACAAAAAAAAAATGCAACATTATTCTTATAATCTTAATCATTAAAAAATAAAAAGGAAAAATACGAAATCAATACACAATAATCTTTCGAGCTCTTGTTGACATCAATTCCCACAAACCGATCACCATTCAATAGCATTCATTTTATTCTTCAAGTCAAACTAAAATATGAATAAAATAAGTGTCAAAAACATAATAATTTAAAAGGCTAATATGATCATTTATCCAAAATTTTAAAGTGCTTCAATTATAGGGCTATAATAAGAATAACAAATAATGTCATGAATACGACTATTAATTATTTTAAAGGTCATGATAATAAAAATATAAAAGTAACGAAAATAATGACCATTAAGTTTGCATTAAAAATATGAAAGAACGATTAAATAATATATTTATTATTCTATGATAAAAATTAGAAAAATTGTAAAAATAAAATAAATAAATAAATAGAATTCTCAGCGAAAGATTATACTCAGTAAAAATGAAACACTCAAGAGACTCGAGGCATTAATGGGTGGATTTTACTGTTATTTAAAATTTGTAGTGAAGAATTTGTAATTGAAAACTCATGGGGAAAAATGATTTCGCATTGCACTTTGAGGCTTGTTATCATTCAATTGTTATCTATATTATATTATTATTTTATTATAAAATATAATTTAATTCTCATCTACTTAAATCACATAACACAAATTTAACCGTACTTTTAACAATAGAGAATACCTTTTTAGTAGAAGTTTGATTATAGGATTTTATATTGATTTCATCTCATAATTTCATATTATGAGATGGAATTCAAATTTCTTCAAAAATTATGATTTGAAAAAATTTAAATCATGATTGAGTTTTTCAAATACAAAAATTGATTCACAAATTTATATTTTATACATTTAATATATATATATATATATATAAAACATAAGTAAATAAAATTTATAATTCATATCATTACTTTTTAAATCGTTTATATCTCATATAAACGATTATTCTCGTCAATATAAAATTTATTTTTATTTCAAATCAATTTTTAATTCACCAATTTTATCAAATTTATTACTACTTTATTCAAAGAAATGTTTAATAAAAAATAAGTTTTCATCATTATATTGAGTAGACAAGACTCACAATGTGACATTAATTGAAAAAAACAATTTTCTTAATTGCTAACAACTTAGAACACTGCCACTTATGTTCAATTTTATTTATAAAATTAAGGTTTGATAAATCAGTGTTGTATTTTATTTAAAATATTTTTGCGATAGTATGTTATGCGATTTTATAAATTTTTACTTATTTGGTAAGATTATATAAAAAATTGAGATAATTTTAATAATTTTATAACTTATGAGAGGTTTAATGTTTATGAGAAAACATATAATATAAAAAATCCATATTGCATGTTCAAATAAAACTTTTCATCTCATAATTCCATATTATAATTTCATATTATGATTTCGTATAGCATGATCAAACCGCACTAATATATCCAATTAAATTACGTTAGTTAGATTAGTTTTTACTCAAATCAAATATACATATGTAAACTAGATGTAATTTCTCCCTTCTGGTGTTTCGTCATCAAATGGCCGTATACTGGCTCTCTGCTGTGTCCTTTTTTTTTTTCTTTTTTCAGAGCATTTTTCATGTATAGCAAATATAAAAATTATATTTATATGTTATAGCTATAGTTTATATAATTATGCTCCATTAAAATTTTTATATTTATTATAGCTATTAATTTATATATTTCGGTATATATATATACATAAAAAATCTGTATTTGGGTCTATTTGTATATTTCTGTATACAAATGGGTCCTACATTTGTATATTTCAGTATGCAAATGGGTCCTGCATTTGTATATTTCGGTATACAAATAAGTCCTGCATTTATATATTTCGGTATATAAATGGGTCCTGCATTTGTATATTTCAGTATACAAATGGGTCATGCATTTGTATATTTCGGTCTATTTGTATATTTCGGTATACAAATGGGATAGCAAAAAACATGAAATGTTTGCTATGAATTATAAATAAAAGAAACTATGACTATGACATTTAATTTGAATTAATAATTTGTTATTTCATACAATTTTTCCTGATGTCCAATGTTTAATATTCATATTAAAATTTGATTAGTTTAAATTCATGCCACATAAAATTTCATTGAAGAGAAAATACTTTTTATTAAAAAAAATTATATTTAAAATTTAAATTCAAAACTTCTACTCTCTTTGTTCCTTTTTATATGTCATTCTTACTATAAATAATTGATCTATAATACTTGTCATTTTATAAAATCAAATAATCGATGCATAAATTACAATATTCTTCTTGTTTTACTCTTATGAGTTATTAACCTTAAAAATATATATTTGACCAGCATAAAAAAACTAAGTGAATAATTTATGTTGATTGGTCAAATTAATTAATCAAAATAAATTAATTTATATTTATTGATTGAAAAGTTGATTTCAAAAAAATTAAACAAAAATAAAATATTAGTAAATTTGCTAAATTTCTTAATGCGCATGAAATAAAAAATATGGAACCAGAGTAATTAAGAAAAGAAGAATCCCGTGATTGCGCTACATGTTTTGATGGTGCTCTTTTCAGTGTGTCGTTCACATTTTGAACTTTCCTGCAGAACCACTTTAATTGCCACTGCAAGATTGAAAGTTGCGCCATAGAGAGACAGTGTTGCCTATGCGGCCAAATTCCCATTTAATAATTATATTAAATAATTCATTTTATTTTACTTGACTTTAATAAGTACTCTCTTCGTTCCATTGCATTTTATATAAGTTAATTTTACTTGGAATATAAAAAAAGAAAGAAAGAATTTTTTTTAAAATTTATGGAATAAAATGATAAATAATTGTATTGTTAAATTATTTTATTAAGTATAAAATAAATATTTTAAAGTTAAATTGTTATTTTTTTATTCAATAATAGTTGTCCACTATTAATTTGGCATATGTCTTAAGAAACAATAAATAATAGAGATAATATACTATATATCGATTTAATGCTTTGAAAATATATTAGATATTTAATAACAAAGATAAAATAGACACAAAAAGATAAATTATTTCTTGATTTTCTAAATTAGACAAGTAGTATTACACAACTATTTTTAACATAGTGGACAAGTAAAAATGGACAGAGGAAATACTTGATATAAGAATCCGTCATTTTTTTGGAACCTACTAACAATGAAAGTAAGTTACATAAACTGAGATAGAGAAAATATTATTTATTTACTTGTTTATTTTAATAAATTAAGAATTTATATTATTTTTTCTTCTACTATCTTTAGTATTATGTAATTATATAAAATAATAATAATTTAAATAACATTTTAAAATATTATTAATAAAATTATTTTTTGTTAAAATTTGCTTTAAAAATGTGTGAAGTCAACGAATACCAAATAAGATGGAGGAGAATTTTTTTTAGTTGTACAATTTTGCATGCTAGACACGTCGCCATAAACTATGAGAGCATGTGAAGAGCAGAAATTAACTTTGGAACTCGTAAACAAAATTCAGTTTTGACCAGAATAATTTTGCCCATAATGGCCAGAAAATTTAAAAACTATAATATATTTTTTTATTTTAAAAAAAATTGATTATTTTTTATTTTTTAGTTAAAATATATTAAAGTTAAAATAATAAAAATGTTCAAAAAGATAAAATAACAAAGGAACAATACCATTCTTTTATACAGTAATATTTTTACTTTATTTTACAAATTTATTTATTAATTATTTTTCAATAATAAAAAAGTTTCTCAATACATAGGGATGGACTAATTTCCCATATTTTTATAACTTTCATGAAGCATGTTATTCAATTTCTTTTAGATGGCTCAGAATGGCCAAATATCAATATGTTTATAGTTTTTTCATCTTCTTTCTTCTTTTTTAAATAAAATTATCAATAAAGAAATCAAAGTTTGAATTAAATTACTCCAGAAGATAAAGTTTAAAAATTAAATTACAAGATAATCTTATTAATAATATTAAATACAAAATAAATTTACTCACACTTAATTCAAATTTACGATTTATAAAATAATGAAATATGTTAAAAAAAAAACAAAAATGTGATATATACTATCCACTCAACGACAATAGAAATTATAAGAATCATATAGTTCATATGTACTCATCTTGGTCAATATCAGCCCAAAAGAATCATGTATTAATGTTGTAGTTTCGCATCCTTCTGGTATGCCTATTTGATAACTTGTGAATCATTGCTTAATTATTAATATAACTTCTAATTAAATAATCTTATTAATTACTATATTTAAAAACATAGTTAAATAATTTTAAACATAATTAATAACACATTTCAATAACGACAATCAAAGATTTAAAACACCTTCAATATAGTAGATATCAACACATTATAAGAAAAGAAATCTAAAATATAATTCTTTATTACAAGTTATAAGTAATGAGTGAAATTGCCAACATAAAAGTAATCATTTTTTGCTATGATTTAAGTTATGCAATTTTATTTATAATATAATTTTTCTGATGATAATTTAAAAAAAAAAAAAACATTTCAAACTTTTTCTATCCATCTCTAGAAGTAGGACGTGAGAAAGTCGATATGCTATTTGAAAATTTTACCAAAATATTTTATCAATAGAACAAAATAAAAACTAATGACATTTAAAATTCAATATTAGTAAAATCTCACCTTATATGAATTTTGCACTTAAACCGCATATAAATGATAAGAAAATGAATAAAGGAAAGAATTTCTAATATGTAAGAGTTTAAAATTTAAAATCTTGCATCTTTAAATATATTTATAAAATAAATTTTGAAAAAAAATTAATAACGACAATCATAACTCAAAAAACTTTAAATATGGTAGATATCAAAACATTATAGAAATCATAAATATCATATAGTTCATAAGTATTATCGGGTATCAACCTCATTTAACATCTACCCAAGAGAGTTACACATCAATGTTGAAGTTTTACATATTTATTAATTATTATATTTATTAAATTAAAATATTTAAATAATTAAGTGACGACTCTAATTAACAACAATCCAAGGGAGTACTCACTCGTTAATGTTGTAGTATTGTGCTCCAATTATGACGATGAATAACTTGCGAATGAATTTATATTTGTTATTTATATTATTTCTAATTAAGTAATTTTATAAATTTGACATGTTTAGATAAATTTAAATTACGTATCAAATATTTTTTGAAATACAATTCAAAAATATTTTAATAAAAACAATCAAAACTTAAAATACTTTAAAGTGTTGATCCTAATTAACTGCACTAAACACTTCTACACTATGACTCAATTAAAGATAGATCTTTAATATTTTATCAAAAAACTTACATTTTTATATTATGAATATCCTACGATTACATTCGTCATTCTCCAATAAAGTTATCCAAATTTTTTAAAAACATTCAGACCTTGTATAGAATAAAAATCCTACATAAATAAAATTCTTCTTAAATAATTATATATAAAAACAAATTTCAGGTGAAAGAATAATAAACATAAAAAAATAATAGGAGATAATATATAATCAAATATTATTGTTAAATAAAATTTCTAATAACCAGGTCAGTGATCATGTATTGTTGGTATCAGGGCTTAAAAACTTTAATGGTATATATATAATTGATGTGAAGAATTTTGGCATAGATATATTCTCTCTTTTATGGATCAAGAAGATATTAAAAGTACTCAGTTAGAAGAGGTAGATATACCTCAAAACCTTGATTTGTTAAACAAATGGACTATTCCGAAAGTGAATATAAAAACTATTTATGATTATGGTTGGTTTGATAAAATCTCAAATAAACAATTGATTAAAACAACTGAGCAATCTTTGGCGTTAAACTCGTCAGAACAAACTATTCGTTTATTAAATAAGCGTGATATTGAATTTTATAAATCTCAATATAAAATCTTGCATATTCGCATGGTTCAAATTGCTTTCAAGCCTTTGACTCTTAAAGGGTTACCAGAGACTTTTTTAGCTGCTTTTCGTGACACGAGAAATCTTAATTTTCGACAGTCTTTGATGGGTTCGATAGAATCTACAGTGGCTTATGGCCCAGTTTATTTTAATGCACAGCCAAATTTGCAGTTATCTTTGACTGATTCTAATATCTTAGATGCTTTAACTTTGAATGTTAAGACGCATGGTTATAACTATGCAGCTGGTTCCGAATTAATCTGCTTGTCTTATAGAATCTATTTTAAATTACTTGCTACTTTGAATCCTAGATATAAGTTATATGATACATCTGATCAAACTATTTTGGTAGAAACTAATTTCGCCAGATCTAAGGTCACTACTAGAAGACCTATAAAATGGGAAGAAATTAATTTTTCTACTACTTGAATTCTAGATTCTGTTATACCCCCTGAACAACTGACAGATGTTGTCACCAATTCTGAATATTCTCATATGAGTCAAAATTCCAATGGAAAAATTTGTATGCAGTTTGATGAAAAAAGTATTCCTTATAGTAGACATTTTTTTGCTTCTGATAGAAGACTAGCTATTCAACATATTTCTCCGATAGAACCTTGTTATGGTCCAGCTAGAAATCGAGTAGCTTCATTGCATACTTGATCAACAGTTATATCTGCAGAAAAACAAAAAAATAAAATTGATCCTCGGTTAAACATTGTTCAAACAAATGATAAATCATCTGATGTTTCTGATAAGGATATTCCTTCTGTATCCGAGATGAATTTTAATCTTAATGATGCTTAATGATGAGAAAACATCAAATTGATTTTAGTCCAGGTTCACTGGCAAGAAAATATATTCAAAATGAATTTTTAAATGAAAAATGAAACCGGTTTAAAATTTGGTTTTTGACACTTACAGTAGAGAAGATTTAAATAATATTTCTCAAGAATTTTATGAAACTTGTGCATTACATAATCATATTATGTTCTTTGTGCCTTGGTTTATAACCACTTATTTACCTTTATTCATCAACGTTCTTGAACAATCTTACAAAGATGAATCAGGTAATATTATTCAATCCATTTATCCTCCTCAAGCTCCATTTATTTTACTAAATAATACTGGTATTACTTTTACTGTTTTTCATAAATTTATTGATAATGAGGTGGCCGCAGTAAGTATTAATGAGATTAATCGACTTATTTCTCAAAATAATTATTTGGGTTTGTATGTTAAAGTCATTGATGAACATATTTGTTCTCTAGATAAGAAGTTAGATAATATAACTAATCTGATTATTCAAATTGATAACAAGTTAAAATCAGCGAAACAAGTCTCTAAGCAGGCTTCTACGTCCAAACAGTCTGATGTCCCTATTCAAAGACCTCCTGAGATTCAGAATTTTATTCTTAGACCTCTTCATGATCTTGAAAGCCTTTTAGATCAAAAAATTTCAAAATTTGGTGCAAGTGCGAAATCGATAAGCCTCGCTGAAGATTTTGCAGATGAAATGGAAGCCACTTTCGATTTCAAGACACAAGTGGAAATGAAAGTTAATAAACTTCATGGTTATCCAAAGAAGAATAGTGGTAATATGTATGCTAGAAAACCTAGTATGCAAACTTACTATTATCCCAAATCAACTCCTCAAGATGTTTTAATAGAGGAAAGAGATTGGAATCAAACTAACACCTCTTATAGTGGAAGCGAGATTTATGAATGGAATCTCAATGGTTTGACTGATAGACAATTAACTATTTTAGTTCATAGGATGATTATGTATGCTACCATCTGCAAGAGCGTTAATAACACTGACAGGACTATTTGCAAAATGATTATTGCAGGTTTTACGGGTCAATTAAGAGGTTGGTGGGATAATTATATGACCCTTGATGCAAAGGCAGCAGTCATAAACGCTAAGGCTACAGCCGAAGGAGTTAATAACCTAGGATTTGCTTTAGTTAAAAATAGAGAAAACGTTGTTTATACTTCAGTCTTGACCATCCTAGAACATTTTAGTGGTAGATTTACCAATCAATATGAAACCATTAGATCTTTACTAAATGGTCTTAGATGTAGACATTTAGGTGAGTTTAGATAGTATAAAGACACTTATTTAAGTCAGGTAATGGAACTTCCCGAAAATGGCTTAGAATTCTAGAAAGCCAAATTTATTGATGGTTTACCTTCTTTATTTGCAGAAAGAGTGAAAAAGACTCTTAGAGATCCACAAGGAATTATTCCCTATGGTAATTTTACCTATGGAAAGCTTATTGGGGCTTGTACGCAAGAAGACATAAATTTGTGCAATGAGTTAAAACTCTTAAGACAGCTAAAGATGGATAAGCTTAGAGAAAAGTCTCAATTGAGAGATTTTTGTACTCAGTTCAGTTTACCAGATGCTTCTAAAGGTACCAACTGAGAAACTTTAAAATCAGAATCTCATAGATTTCATCATAAGAAAATAAGATCTAGGAGAAGGACTAGAGAAGAAATAGATGAGCGTAGGGCTCATCGTAAATCTTATAGATTTACCAAGAATAGGTCAAGGCGAGATCTTGATAAGATTAAGTGTTATAAATGTGAAAAATTTGGGCATATAGCTCCAAATTGTAAGCTATAAAAGCTTAAGACTCTAGAACTTGATGATGATATTCAAGAAAAGATTTATAGTTTTCTATATACTTCTAGTTCCGAATCAGATTATGATAATTCTGAAGCAAGTTATGCAACAGAGGATGAGCAACTTGAGTCTTCTAAGGTTTATCAAGATTCGAATGATGCTTGCAAATGTCATGGTAATATTTATCACTGCGAACATGATGAATTCTACAAGCTGCAATCTCAGTTCGAAGAAATGAATATGTTCACTATCACTGTAGATAATGTGATAGAACTTCTAAAAGAAGTTACCGATAATACTCTTCGTGAAAAGGTCATTCAATTGGCTGCTAGTAAAACTAGCTCTTCAACTAGTATTCCTAGTGATAAAAAGGTTAAAGATGAATTTAATTATTCTTCTCCTTAGTCCTTGTCTGATGTTCATAATAGACTCTCTTCTAAACAAACCATGGTTATTCGTGATACCTCTTTTGATGATTTAAAAGGAGAAATTGAACATTTGAAGGAAGAAATTAAATTTCTTAAACAAAATCATATTATTTATGACCATCGTCTTACTCAGATTGAGTCTGCTAATAGCAAAGGAAAAAATAAGGTTGATGAATCTACTGCTGAAAAAAATACTCTTGACAACACTTTGAATATTGATTCGAAATAAAATATGTTTTTAGGAATGATGTAAATTGTTACAGCTCATAAATTGTATGTTAAATGTACTATATCAATTGATAATACTTTTTCTATAACTAACATTGCTATGATTGATAGTGGCGCTGATATAAGTTACATTCAAGAAGGTCTAGTACCTACTAAATATTTTTAAAAAACAACTCATATGGTTAAATATGCATCTGGTCATGCTTTAGATATAAAGTATAAATTATCTAATACTCGTATTTGTCAGAATAAAGTTTGTATTCCTCACTTCTTTTTCTTAGTAAAAAATCAGTTATACCCTCCTATTATTCTAGGAACTCCTTTTATAAATGCAATTTATCCTTTTACTAATATAAATGCTAAAGGATTTTCTGCTACTTATAAAAATCAAGATATTAGTTATACTTTTATCACCAAACCTATTGCTAGAGATATTAATGCTCTAATTGAAATGAAACAAAAGCATGTTGATTATTTACAACTTGAGATATCTAGTATGAATATATTCGATACTTTAAAATCTGCTAAAATACAGGAAAAGATTAAACTCATTTCTGAAAAAATGGCCATTGATATTTGTGTTGATCATCCTAGTGCCTTTTGGAATCGGAAAAAGCATATTGTAACTCTTCCATATGAAGATGATTTCTTTGAGAAAAATATCCCTACCAAATCACGTCCTTGTCAGATGAATACCGAATTGGTTAAATTCTACAAAAAGGAAATTGATAATTTATTACAAAAAGGTTTGATAAAGCCTTCCAAATCACCATGGTCGTGTACTGCTTCTTATGTTAATAACACAGCAGAAAAAGAACGAGGTGTTCCCAGGTTAGTTATAAATTATAAAACTTTAAATAATTTTTTAAAAATGGATTAGATATCCTATTCCAAATAAAAGAGATTTATTAACCAGATTATATGATGCTAATATCTTTTCAAAATTTGATTTAAAATATGGATATTGGCAAATCCAAATATTTAGAGACCATTCATATAGAACGACATTTAATGTTCCGTTTGGGCAGTACGAATGAAATGTAATGCCTTTTAGGTTAAAAAATGCTCCCTCAGAATTTCAAAAGATAATGAATGATACCCTATTTGGATTTCATCATAGTTTATATTGATGATATTTTGGTATACTCAAAGACTCTTGAAATGCATATTAATCATTTAGACATTTTTAAGAAAATAGTTATTTAATGGTTTGGTCATATCTAAACCTAAAATGAGTCTTTTTCAAACAGAAGTTAGATTTTTGGGTCATTTGATTTGTCAAGGAAAAATGACTCCTATTCAGCGATCTATTGAATTTGCATCAAAATTCCCTGATATTATTATAGATAAGACGCAATTGCAGCGATTTCTGGGAAGTTTAAACTACATTTTCTCAGTCTACAAGAATTTGTCTCGAGATTTAGCTCCATTATATGACAGGCTAAAAAAGGATCATAAGAAGCCTTGGACTAATAGTCTCACAGATCTTGTAAAGACTATTAAAGAAAGAGTTAAATCCTTACCTTGTTTAACCCTTGCTAATCCTGTTTGGCCAAAGATTGTAGAGACGGATGCATCTAATATTGGGTATGGAGGTATATTGAAACAAATTAATCTGCATGATAAAAATGAATATCTTATTCGATATCATTCAGGAAAATGGAGTGATGCTCAGAAAAGATATGTGATGGTAGCTCATGAAATGTTAACTATCGTTAAGTGCGTATTAAAACTTCAAGATGATTTATATAATAAAAAATTCTTAATAAAAACTGATGCTCAATCAGTCAAGTATATGTTTGATAAAGATTTTAAACATGATGCGTCTAAGTTAATATTTGCCAGGTGGCAGGCACAATTAACCCCTTTTGATTTTGAAATTCATTATAAAAAGGGAAGTGATAATTCCCTCCCAGACTTCTTATCAAGAGAATATCTTTCTTCTGATGGATTTTCTTGACTTCTTTCTTGATAAAGATTTTGTTACGATTTTGAAGGCAGTTCCTCTTAATAGAGATTTAAAGGAACTTATATTATGGAGAATTGTAGACGGAATGGTAATAGATATCGTCAATGATTACATGATTGAACAAGAGCTTTATGAAAGATTTTATTGTAATGAAGTTTATAACCTTTTGAATGATTAAAACTAAATGCTATGTTTGCAGGATGGATCCTCCTTGGATAACCAAGGCTAGAGGAAAAGACAGTTATACTCGCAGAAGGGGAAGATTATCCTCAAGTTCATCAAGATCATCATACGGATCTTCATTATCTAGTACTCCAATTATACAAAAAGGAGGAATGAGTTTATATAACTTAAACTCTAGAGCACAAGAAAAAGCTTCATCATCAATACGTCCGGAAGATATTTCAGAAAGTGATCCATTATATGCTAAACTACAGGAGTTTCTAACTCAAAAGCAAGGTGATTCTTTTGCTTCAATCGCCAAAGAAGAAGTTGATGATATCAAAACATATGAAAAGGTAAAGAAAAGAGAAATGACATTTCTCTTAGAAAACTCTGACATACAGAGAAAAAAGAACCTTGGAAGATATTCCAGAGGTATTTAGTTCATGAGCTTTATTTCCCGGGTGAGTCATACAAAACTCAAAAATATTATGAGACTCTGCTAATAAGCATAAGTGTTGAATTTCAACATTTTTCAGGATATAATACAACTGAGAATGTTTATAACTTCTCTAAAATGATTATAAAACACGTCATCCATTTTGAAGATTGGGGTATTTCCTCAATGGTTGAAAGACAATTCAGTCTGAACAAAGTCATTGTAAGCTTTACTTATTGGGATTATATTCATGCATTTAATAAAGTCTTCTGTTATAACAATGAGAGACATAAACATACTTGGTTTATAAAAGAATGTGCCAAAATATTTGCTAACTCTATACCAAATTGGTTTTTAAACTGGTGGTCATACCACGGGCCAACCATAAAAATATTGTCCGAACCATTTCTCAAGTTATACAAAGAATGGGTCAAGATTTCCCCAGATCTCAACAAGTTATATCATCAAGAACATATTTGTTATTTTCAACAAATTGAACAAATATTTTTTTTTATAGAATTCTCTGTTCCATGGATTCATAAATGGGTTCCAGAAGTAGATTTCATTGAGGAACAAATCCCTTGCCTATACAGAACTTATTATAATAATTTTTGGGACAAGTTGATGAAGAAAGATCCTCAAACAAAGTCTATATACGGACAAGAACTGCTGGATCTAATAACGAAAATCATACACGATTATAAATCGATTTCTAATAAAAGAATTATGACTGATGACTCAACCTCAGTAAAACATATGGCTAGAAAAATTTCTAATCATGATGAATGAGAACAAAATGAAATGATTATGAAGTATCTAGAAGAAGTAAAGAAAAAGATTCTTCTAAATGTAAGTCATTACGCAAAATCAGATTCATCAATGCGTAGTGAAACAAGTGAAGATATGCACGAAGCTCAACCATATGAAGAAGAAAGTCCAGTAGATGCATTGAAGAAAGCCGAAGATTTTTTGGCAAAACTAAAGGACAAGATGTAGCAGTGTTAAACTTTTCCAGAACAGTAAAACGCCCGGACTACTGTAGCAACATTGTAGCTCAACAGTAAATACACTGTTACCAGGACCTAGATAGGGGCCCAGTATCCTGTACAAAGATGCTTTCTTTTTCGATAAATAAGTTTGTTTTTCTTTAATTAGGGAGCAGGTTTTAGAAACCCTCTCTTCCGTTTTGCACTCTCTCTTTCTTGTAAACTTTTCTTACTAAGTTTTGTAAGCTTGCCGAATTTTGGCCGAACTAATAAAGTGTGCGGTTTGATAACAACAAGGTACTTTCTTTTCTCTTTCTTCCTGTCTTTTACTTTCATAAATTCTCCGATCTAAGCCGTGACTATGTCCGGCTAAAAAATTATATCTATGCCGGATAACTAACTTCTCTTTTATATAGACCATGAACGGATCTAAGCTTTATTTAAATATAGAAGAATTTTAGTATGGCTTCTCGACTTGGTTCTGAGATTAAGGTACAGTCGGATCTAGTACTACTTTTATTGGCTTTGTCTTTACAACTCCGTTTGATGAGCCGTGGTTTTTAGCCCGAAAAAGAGTTTGATAAGTAGGGCGCCTGATATCCGGTTAGAACTATCAGACACATGGGCTCAATAAAAGTATGTATTAGCTTTTTGACAGGCCATTTTCTTGGGTAAAATAATTAAGCCATGCAGTCTGAGAAACTATGCTAAAATTCTTGTGTATTTCGATTCTTATGTAGTTGGACTACCTCTAAGGATATTGACTTGTTTGATCTATGACTGAGCGGACTACCGCCAAGTCAGTGATTCTGTATCGTTGGTATCAGAGCCTACGAACTTTCATGGTATATATATAATTGATGTAAAGAATTGAGTTGTATTATAAAAGTGTTTAATGTATTAATTATTCATATGCAAAGAATATGATATTAAATCTCATAATTTATTTATTTTGTGATTTTTAAAAAAAGTTTTACATTAGTAAAGCTTCACGAATCATGCACTAATTATTTTTTTTGTGTTATTTCATTTTATTTTTGTCATTTTAAAGATAAGATTTAACCAATTTAAGAATGAAATTATTAAATGCTTTAATAAGTGGGACCAAAGAGTCCATGTGGTTAAAATAATAAATGCATCCTAAAATTTTACTTATTTTATTTTGGAAAGACTTTAACTTTATTTTGAAAAGAAAAGATTATTTACATGTTTCTGATCAAATTCTAGCCAAAATTTTCTGGCAGTTTAGTGGCTCTCTGTCCGTAGCTATTTGTTCATGTTTTTCTTTTTTACTTGTCCCTTTTGACAAATCATGAAAGGCTAAATTTTCTTTACCTATTATATCCTTAATTAATTAATTTTGAAAAAATGTAGAACTTCTTGAAAATTTTAAATTTTTAATTCATCCATATCATAATTAATAAGGGTGAAATGGTAAAGTCATTATGACAATCATTATTTTTTTAATAGGTATGTCAATTCAAAAGTGAATAAGTAATTAGAGATAAAGGGAGTATAAGTTCAATATTTTAATCGTTTGAATTTTAAATTAATACTCTCTCTTATTTATATTAAAAAAATAACTCACTTTTTAGTCAATTTTTAAAAATGGCATAATTTTATGTTTAATTAATTTAATTTAAATGAATTATAATTATATAAATATTTATAATTTATTTTAGACCACAAGTTTTCAATAAAAATTTATATTTTTTAAAATTTTATGTCAAATCAAATTACATCAAATAACTTAAAACGGGGGAATAATATTTATATATTTAATTAATTTTCAAAAATAAATACACAGTTTAAATCTCATTTATTAATATATTAATATTAAGTAGAAACACGTAAATTATATTTTGGCTCCATTCCGCAGCACGACAACTTTAACTTTTATCGACTTATTGTTAGCTTGTACCATTTTAATTTAATACGAAGTTTAAAAAAATAAAAAATTTTTTTTGAATTTTATGATCTTAAATTAAAGTAGATAAAATATAATATAATATAATGTCATTTAATCTTATAATTTTATACCTGCCATATAAAAAATTAGAAAGAAAAAAATTGGCGAAAAAAGGGATTATTTTTTCAAAATGTCTTTTTTTTAAAATAAAAAAGATAAACTACTCTAGAATGCAGAGAATACTTAATTAAGGCCGTCAAAGAAAAAAGAAAACTTTATTGTGGCTCCTGGATTCGCAGAACCATTGAAACTTTACCCTCAGAAACCGTTTGTCATGACTTTATGGTATTTCCAGACTGCCCATGAGCATTGACATTTTTGTTGTGAATAATAAGGGAAGCATTGACATTTTTGTTTCGTTCTTAAATAGAAGTCTTAAGTTCGAGTTTTGAGTATGGAGAAAATCATGTTGGAATCGCCATCTCCAAATGGATCATGCAGTGTGCGATTCAAATTTAATTCGAGCTCCAAAATAAGTTTCAAACACCGAATAGAAAAGCCAAAAAAATGAAAAATAATGTAAAATTGATCCAGCTAATATTACAATATATATAGTAAGAATCGTTATTCTGGGGTTTTCTATCTACACTCTTCGACATTTTATATATGAATCTGTCGCACATGTACAAATTGTAATACATAATTAAATTTCTATATAGCTATATCGATATCATTCAATGATTGAATAGAAATGATGGATCGGTGGATTAGTTTTTAGTTAATTTAATTAATTAGGTCTTTATTTTCAAATAGACAAATAAACTCAATTTTTTTATGCTAGATTTTTATTATATTATTTAATAAGTAATTTAAATTTATTTAAACATGTTAAATTTATAAAATTACTTAATTAGAGATAATGTTAATAACAAATATAAATTCATTCGCAAGTTATTCATCGTCATAACAGGAGCACAAGACTACAACATTAACGAGTGAGTACTCTCTTGGGTTGCTGTTAATTAGAGTTGTCACTTAATTGTTTAAATATTTAATTTAATCTTTCCAAAATGTAATAATTAATAAATATACAACGAACAATCACAACACAGTAAGCACACATATATCGAAAACAATTCAGTTATCATTTCAGAGCAACATACAGTCTTCCATTATCAATGACAAGTAGACATAAACAAAATAATCACAAGTAGTTCTCTCATGGAACCCATACTCAAACTGTTAGTGTGTCGAAACGTGACACTCAATCCAGTCAGCACAACCACAATCACAATCACAATCACACCCATAATGAACAATACACATAGTCATACAATCAAATAATGGGTTCATGGCGTGTAATCAATCATATAAATATACTCATTGCATTAGATTCAGTTTACAATCCTTAGTCTCATGCATGCTGCATACAACGAAGCAATTACCGGCATATATCACACAAACATGAAATCAAACCATCACCTACCTCAAAACCAAGCTTGAATCTTCCTAAGACACTTGAGCCTTCCCTTTTCGGATTCTTCTATTTGTTATTGGTCTACAAACGAGTAATTTAACGCAAGGATCAATAAACAAGGTCTAATTTACCCGGATTACAACAATCTTAATAACCCAAGACCAAACCCATGATCCTAATGTGCAGCTAGGAATTTTTCCCACCATCAACTTCAGGCCAAAACCCTCCCCCGATGATAATTGCCCACAAATCTTAGTTCTACGGATCGAAAAATGGATTAGGGGAGTAAAATCCTTACCTTTATCACCAAAAGTTGTGGAAAACTGTCAAGAAATCGCCCTAGGTCATCTCCTATCTCTTAAGAACGAAGTTTGCAGAAAATAACGAAATTACAATTTTTTCCTGACTTAGTTCGTGACTGGCCCGCTACAGCGGACCCCAACCCACCACAACGGCCCCCCCTGGCGGGAATAATCCCGCCCCGGTGGCTTACACATTGACAGAAGCTCGGAGCCCCCATTTCACAACAGACTTTCAAACAGGACGTTCTAAAACTACCCTTTCACGCCAAGATCAGTTTCGGGAGTTCTACTCACCCGAATTTGATTCCGTAAAGCCGTACATGCTCCTTAACGTTTTGGCTATCTACTCATGTGATCAAATTCATAATTAGATCCCTCATTCATTATCAGATTTCCCTAGACCATTCTTGACTCAGATTTCATCCAAATCTGGACTAGGCTAAAAATTTCCAAGTCACTACTCAAAAGGTTCTGGCCCAAATTCTTTCCCCATTGGCTTTTTCGTAACGCCGGGAACAAGTCGCTAAAGTTTCTGAAAAAGTTGACAAGCCTAGATATTTCAAACAAGACGATAATTCTCTAGGTATGAAATTGAAAATGTTGCAAGAAGATGTTGAAAAAGATGAAAGAAAAGGAGGAGAATTGGCGAAGAACTTGGGAAAATGTACTCTTCTTTGTTTTGGTTTGTTGTTGTATTGTAGTTATAGCTATAATCTATTGGTTCAGAGTGATATATATGAAGGAAGGTTCAATGAAGTTAACCTTAGATTCTTGATGTTTATAAAATCAATGTTAGTGTAGTGTAGCATTGCTTGTGTTGTAATCAATTAGGTATAGCCTTTTTTGTAATGAACTTTGTCTTCATCTTAGTCTCTTAATATGATGTAATTTGCTTGTTTGTGCATTTTATTTTTTGAGATCTCTTCTTTTGTTTTAGATATAGACATGAAATAAGCATAGTCTTAACTGCATAATATATACACTAGAAATCAAAGTTTATTAACCATCAATAACTAAAAATTTAAAAGTTTATAACTTCATAATATAAATATTAAATGCAGATACAACTGCAGAATTATACAAATAATGCAGTCATAATCACATAATTATTTCAAAAACAAACATAGATCAAACTAATGTAGTTACAATTATATAATTATTTTAAAATAAACATAAATCAAACTAATGCAGTAACAACTGCATAATTGCTTCAAAAATAAACATAGATCAAACTAATCCAGTCATAACGACATAATTGTTTAAAACACGTAGATCAAATTAGTGCATTCATAATTGCATAATTGTTCCAAAATAGACAAAATAGGGAAATCATTCTTTTCTTCATGTATTGCAAAGTTGTTGAGCTTGTTTGGCTCAAATGATTTATTTCAGCAGCATTAGACTTTATTCTCATTCATTTGTCATTTCTTGAAGACCATGTTGAGTTACAACAATCTTTCTTTTCATTTTAAACCTGATCATTGTTTATGATGCCCAAAATTTTCAATCACTCTAGAGGAGTTCATAGGCATTCCATGCTAGATTCACAGAAATATATTGTCTTCTTGATAATTTAAATTGAAAAGTGCGTAAAATAATTAAGACAACTTACGTTGTGAATTGTAAAATCACTTTGTGTATGTAGATTCTTTTTTTTATTATTAACTAGATAATATTATTAGCAAAGAAGCTTAAGTATCATTACAATATAAGGGAATAGTATTATTCCCTGTGTATGTATATATTGTAGCATTGATTGCTATCAAATTACTATTATGAGTCAAAATTTCCCTTGATTCTCATTCCAACCATTCTTGGTCTTTTAAAATGTGTCCCTTTTCCTCTTCCAATGACACCCAAAACATTACCAAAATATTAGGTCCTCTTCCCCTTTCAGTGGCACCAAAAACATTAGCAACAACACCAGTTCCTCTTTCCCTTTCAATGGTAGCTGAAACATTAACTACAACACTAGTCCTTCTCCCTTTCCAGTTGCACTAGGAACATTAGCAGCTACTAGAAGTGTGTTTATCAATGAATACAATTGTATTAACAAATATAATTAGTATCTGAATACAATTTGTATCAATGAATAAATTGTATCAACGAATACAATCATATCAATATTGTATCAAGTTCAAGTGTATAACGAATTACAATTTCTATCACAATTATATTCTGTAATAATTGTATGTATGTAAATTCATATGTATTTGTATGTATCTGTTGCCATGTGTTTTTGTTGCCTTGTATAGTTGTATTTTGTATCACTCAAAGACAGTATTTAGTTATTGCCATGTGTATTTGTATTCATCTATTGTCATGTGTGTTTGTATTTGTATTTGTTGTATATTTGTATTCCTTTGTTGCCATATATATTTGTATTTTGTATCAGTGAAGAGGATCTGTATAATTGAAATATATCATTTGTATTTGTTTAATTTGTTGTTAACATTTATATTTATATTATTGACGTTTATCATTTGCATTTGTATTGAGAGAAAAAGAAGTAGGCAAGAGCGAGGAGATAGAGAAGGGAGAGGTGAGAGAGATGATAGAGAAAAAGGAGAGAGGCGAGCAAGAGTGCAGAAATGCAAGGGAGAGAGGAAAAGAGAAGAAAGAGGTATGCTATAAAACATTAGCTATAACAACAAATTATATGGTGTATTGTAAATACAAATGTTAAAGTACCAAATTTTCCTTAGTGTAAATTTCATATATGACATATATTATAGTACTATTTTCAAGTTATAACAGTAAATTTAGACTTTCAAGCTATAGCATTAAAAATTTCAGGTTATAACAAATTCACAAAAAAAAATGTTTTTATTAATTGGAAAAAACTTAAAAAATAAATAAAAAGATAAACGAAAATTTAAAAAAAAATAGAATTAGAAATAATAAAGTAAAAAATTGAAATTGTGTCCTGTAATTTAATTTGAACTTATTGTAAATAATTAATGATTAGCATGAAATAAGGGATCCAAACAAATTAACAATATTTTTTTATCCTTAATTCACTCAAAATCAGTTAAAATAAAATAAAAAATCAGATCATATCCTTTTTTTCTTCAATGTTTCTCTCTCTTAATTTTTCAGCCTAAAAAATTACCATAATCGAGTAATTGAAGGTATTTTTCATTGAAAAAAATTGATTTTATTGAGATGGACAATTACTTATCAATTCTAATTAAACATGGAGGAAGATGGGATCCTTCGGGTTAGTATTTATTATTGTTTAGTGTTTGTTTTTAAATTACATTGACATGAAAAAAATAATTATTAAACTGTAAATCGTCTCTATGTTTAAGATGATATCATTACTTGTTAATTGTTGTGAAATGTATAATATTAGTGATTTTCTGTTTTTGTGATTGTTTTGTGTATTTTTTTTCTTAAAGTATAAAATAATTGTATATTTATAAATGAATTTAATAGAATTATTGGAAAGAAACTTGTAAGAAAATGTGTTTCGTAAGATGTAAAAAAGTTATTTGGATTTTTGACGAATTGTATAACAAGTGTTTTAAGTTGGTATTAAATTATAAATTTTAGTGTGTTATATTAGATGCTGTCATTTCTGTAGTAATTAGTGAGTTAGAAATGAATTATTTGGTACAATAAGATATAAATATTTGTAATGTATGATTATTTGTTGTATGAAATGTGTATTAAGTGAGTTTGAAAGTTGTTATGAAATAAGTTGTCTTAATGATATATGTATGAAATGTATATTAAGAAAGTATGAAATTTGTATGAAAGCGTATCTAGTAATCTGGATTTTTTTTTTTTTTTGAAATTTTGACGAATTGTATGATAAGTGTTTTAAGGTTGTATTAATTTTGAAATTTTATTGTTGACATTTTTGTATAAATTTGTGTCACATTAATGAAGTATTTTCTTCAAAAAAATGTACATATTTGTTGTATGAAATTTGTATTAAAATAATCATCAATTGTTGATATGCATGCTATTGTTGATGGACCAAAGAAGTACATGGTAAACTTAAACACCAAGATGTGTAGTTGCGGAAGATTTCAAAATGATGAGATACCATGTGGGTATGGAATGGTAGTTCTTAGATACAAAAGACTGCATGAAACAGAATTATGTTCTCCTTTGTATAGCCTGAAGAATTTTCAAGATGCATATGTCATCCCTGTTGAACCTACTCCTTGCGAGAGTACATGGGATATACCAACTTATATTTCAAAGCCTAAATTGATGCCACCCGGTCCAAAGAGACCGGTAGGAAGACCACAACTTGAACGATGGAAGGGGTTTGTTGATGTGAAATTCAAAAGGTCAAAAGTTATTGTAGTAGATGTCGTCAAGTTGGACATAACAAAAAGACATGTTCAAATTATCCTATACAAAAATAATGAATGTTCATTTATATATAATTTTTTGTTGTTGTTGGTTATATTAATGTTTTGGTTTGATATAAAACACAATAATTTTGTGTTTAGTGTACTGGTTATTATTTATATATTGTTCATTCAGTTATCATACAAAATGCATACTGTTATAAATTTAGTGCTTGGAACAATTTTTAGTAACAACTGTATGAATTTTGTGTACTTAATGTCGTGTATAAATTAAGACAAATGTGAAAACACAATTCATAACATTTGTATATAAAAATCATACCACGATTAAATACAATGTCCAAACATTTAATATGCATTTTATATGATTACTGAATGAACAGTGTATGAGTGTGTTTCTATATGATTACTCATTAGTTGACACGTGTATGAAATCTATTACTATGACTTTAATATTAAATGTTTGGACATTGTATTTAATCGTGGTATGATTTTTATATACAAATGTTATGAATTGTATTTTCACATTTGTCTTAATTTATACACGATTCATTCATTAAGTACACAAAATTCATACAGTTGTTACTAAAAATTATTCCAGATTAAGTATATTGTATATATTAGTAATACTTATAAAAAGTTAATTATGTAATTCATTCCAACACTAGTTTAAGGGTTGGTCATACATATATTAATCATATTTAATTCATGAAAAAATAAGACAAATGTGAAAACACAATTCATAACATTTGTATATAAAAATCATACCACGATTAAATACAATGTCCAAACATTTAATATTAAAGTCATAGTAATAGATTTCATACATGTGTCAACTAATAAGTAATCATATAGAAACACACTCATACACTGTTCATTCAGTAATCATATAGAATGCATAATGATACAAATTTATTGTTAGATGTAGTATTTATTATTTATACACTATTCATTCATTAATGACACAACTTGCATATCGTTAATGATAAAATTTGTTCCATATTAAAGATATTGTATATATTAGTGACTAATTTAAGTTGTTGTCGGACATATATAAATCATATTTAATTCAAATGAAAATAAGAGAAAATACAACTATAAAAATTATACCATGACTAAATACAAAAATCCAACATTTAATATTGAAGTCATAGACATATGCATATAAAATGTATTTCATACACGTTTCATCCATTCGTTATACAAATTAAAAACACAGTGCTACTTTAAAAAATAGTGTATCAGAATTATATGAAATTTGTATAATGTTTTTGTCCTGAACTTATAATATCCAAACATTATAGGTTAGTGCATGTCAGTCACCATGTGTATAATTAAAAACACAGTGTTACAATTTTTAGAACATTCAAAAGAGAATCAAAAGGTGCAATCAACTATTTTGATAACATATTGTAGTATATATCATCAAATACTTAAACAAGAAAGAATTATCCAAAAGTTAAACAAAAAAAAATTATCCAAAAGTTGAACAAAATAATATGTAATTCTTAAAAATTAGAAAGTGCAATCAACTATTTCAACTTTCTAGTCAGTGGTATTGATGTAGGATAATTGGTGGTATCCAGAACATGTTCTTTTGCTATCCGAGGTCCACCAAATTTGCTAGCAACCGTACCAGTAACTTCACTTTCGCTGATCGCGCCAACATCATCAGTTGAAATTCTGTCAAATCTGGGGCTCTTTCGTGGAGTTTCAATTTGTTTCTTAGACATGATGATGAATAATCATGGGTAAGATGGGTAATCGGTTTGGATGTTCGACTAGATGAAAAAAGAATGGAGAAAGTTTGATAGTGGGTTGTGGGTTGAGTCTTGTGGGAGTGAAGAAACGTGTGGGATGGTGGTGTGATCGATGATTGGGGATGATAATGGTAAACAAGGAAAGGAAATCCCAAAAATTGGGTAACTGAAAATTTTAGTTTTTTAAAAAGGAAGTAAATTAATTATCTATTATTAATTAATAATAAAAAACTATAAATAGATAAATAATTTATTAAATAAATATAATTTAATTTATTTAACTGATATGTCATAACCCGTAAATAATCTGTTATAAGCAATAATTTTTTGAAAGTAGATTTAAAACTCTTAATATTTACTCTTAAATGTGTATATGAGGTGATTTTACCTTCTGAAAATTTCATATATGACATATATTAGACTAATATTTTCAAGTTATAGCAGTAGAATCAAACTTTCAAGTTGTAACATTAAAAATTTCAGGTTCTAACAGATTATTAAAAAAAAAGTTATTTTTAATAATTAAAAACATTTGATTTGAAAAGAATAAAAAGATAAAAAAAAATTAAAATAATACGTTTATGAAGGAAAAAATGAAAAAAAGAAAAGGAAATAGGGGTGTCAATTATATTTGAATTAATTTAAGATAATTATTAATTAGCATGAATTAAGGAATTTCAAACTAATTAAGAATATTCAGTTTCCTTAATTCACTCTAATTTGTTAGATTTTATTCATTTTTCTTCCACGTTTCTCTCTCTTTGATTTTCTTCCAGAAATTTTGTCATTAGCAACTAATTGAAGTTTTTTTTTTGTTTGAAAAATCCTGATTTTTTTTTTGTGATGCACAACTACGTATCAATATTAATTAAATATTAATTGTTTACTATTTATATTTGGATTTCAGTGAAATGAAAAAAAAATGAAACTGTAAATCACATTTTGTGATTTTGTTTTTGTAAATCGTCACTATATTGAATGTGATATGTTTTTTTTGTATAAAACAATACTTTTGTTCATAATACGTATTAGTTGTTGTGAAACTGTAATATCAGTGATTTTCTTGGTAAGTTACTGTTTTTTGGTAGGGGTTTAATGTCACCATATTTTTTATTTTTTGGTTATTTTTTATACTGGCAAAACAATGATTTCGTGAGAAGTTGTCACAATATATGAAAGATTTGAGTATAAATGTATAACATATAAATATTTTTATCGTTGTAGATTGGGTACGTAGATTAAAATTATAATATCGATTACTATTTTTTTTCTTGAAAAAATAAATTAAAATGTATAATTTTGAATGAATTTGTTAGTGTAAATGTAATGAATTTGGTATGAAAGTGTATCCACTAATGTGAAAAAAAGGTTATTTAGAATTTTGAAGAATTGTATGACAGTTGTTTTAAGTTGGTATGAAAGTGTGCTAACTAGTTAGTAAAAAAAAGTTATTTAGAATTTTGAATAATAGTATGAAAAATGTTTTAAGTTGGTATGAAATTTGAAATGCTATTGTTTATATAAGTTTTGTCAAGTATGTATAAATTTGTGTGAAAGGAATAAACTATTTGGTATGAGATATGTATAGATTTGGTATAAATGATGATTGTATGTATGAAATTTGTATTAAGTGGGTATGAAATCTGAAATTTTATTTTTTAATGAAATCTGTTTGTAATTTACTATTTGAGTGATTTTTGTATGAAAAAATAATGACAAGTGTGTATAATTTTATTTTATTTGTATTATGTAAGACTAATTGTTATTTTTTTAATGAAACAGGGAAATATGTTGATTTTCAGATGGAGGGGATTATATATGAGTATTCTAGTCTTTATAGTGGTCTAGTAAGTGCGATAACATCGCAACTAATGATAGATGTTAATATTCACAATATAGAGATAAAATATATAGTTTGTGATAGATGTCCCCCTGTTAGTATCCACAATGATGTTGGTGTGTGAGTTTTTTTAGATCAAAAGAAAGCTAATGTAGATTTCTTTACGATTTCATATACTTGGAAATAAAATTTATTTCAAATTAATATATAAGATAGTGTAAATATTTGTACAGATTTTCGATTTCAGATTCCAGATTTCATATACGTGATTCATTAATTATTCATACAGATTTCATATACTTGGATATAAAATTTATTCCAGATTAATATATAAGATAGTGTAAATATTTGTACAAATTTCATATTTCAGATTCCAGATTTCATATACGCAATTCATTAATTATTCATACAGATTTAATTTACTTGGAAATAAAATTTATTCCAGATTAATATATAAGATAGTGTAAATATAGTGTAATATATAACAAACTTTATACCAATCTTATTCAAGTTTCATTCTAACACGAACTTCAATTTATATCACACATATTACACCAACAATAAATTAATTTCATATAATCACACAATGCATATCATTTGTATACCAATATTATATCACAATTAATACAATATCCAACCATCAAACATTAAATTCAGTGTCATACACATATTAAATAAAGTTCACACACGTTGCATCCATTAATTGTACAATTTGAATACACACTGATATTTTAAAATAGTGAATCCAAATGGTATAGAGTCTGTATATTACTAGTATCCAGAAATTACAATAGCTAAGCAATAATTCATATTTAGATGGTATCTGATTGGAAGAAAACATATGATATTATATATCATCAAATACTTAAACACAAAAAAGTTGTCCAAAAGTAAAAATAAATAAATATGTAATTAAAGCAGTGTGACTATACGAGAAATGTGTATACACGTTAGTGTATTGTGCATGACGACTTTTCTGTACCTAGCTAGCTCCACAATCAATGATAAATAATATTTTTATTGACCTGTTTTATTTTAGGTGACTCGGACTTGATTTGAAGTTTGTGTATTATTCCAGTGATTTCAAATTTGGGTAGTGTATTTACCACTATCTTAAGAATGAGATAGAGAAATTGTTTTCGAATAAAGATCCTCGACTAAAAACAAGCTTTTATAAGTATTATGATATACAACCTAATTGTACTTTTGAATTACTCATGAACCATATCGAATATTTATAACTATCTACATATATAATCATGAAAGCAATTTCCTTGTTCATGCCAGAGTTGTGGGCTTCAGTAGTAAGATGGCCAGGTCATTTCGTTTGCTCCGTGGGCCATTTAAATGGATCAACACCACAAGCCCAACCTTCATTTCAACTAATATTAGAATATTAGTCCGTCATTTTCAAAAACATGTTTAGAATAGAAAGTAAGCATACTGTGATATTTTTAGAAAAAATCACTAGTTTGACAATTCATACCCACTACTAAAAAACTGCTAAAAACGACGAAAGAAAAAGCGACAGACAGCGTCGCTCCAAAAAAGCGACGGACTAAGAGATGCCGCCCGTCGCTTTTTAATTAAAATAATTATTTTTAAAATTATTTTACAAAAAACGACAGACTGCATCTCTTAGTTTGTCACTTTTTATTAAAAATAATTATTTATAAATTAAACAATAACCACGCTGTCCGTCGTTTTAATTTATTTTATTTTATTAATTAGTTTTTAAAAAAAGCGACGGACAGCATCTCTTAGTCCATCGCTTTTTGGTCAAAAAATCTAGTCAAACATTTTTAAAAAGCGACGGACAGCGTCTCTAAGTCTGTTGCTTTTTTTCACGGATTTTTGCTAATTAATTATTTGATATAGATAGCGGAGCAGTCCGTTGCTTTTTATTAAAAATAATTATTTATTAATTTAAAAAAAGTCACGCCGTCCGTCGCTTTTTATTAATTTTAATTGTTTGATTATTTTTTAAATTAGCGACGGACAACATCTTTATGTCCGTCGCTTCTTGGTCAAAATATCTGGTCAAATATTTTAAGAAACTGACGGACAATATCTCTTAGTCTGTCGCTTTTTGGTCAAAATGTTGGTCAAATAATTTTTAAAAAAAGCGACGGACATAGAGACATTTTTCGTCGCCTTTTTAAAAATATCTGCACTAGCAGACTCGATTTTCCCCATTTCTCCATATAAAAAACTAAATTGAGAAATATTTTGATTTAATTTTATTTAAATTGTCTTCCGGAGAATGGTTTTGTGTAAAATAAAAAACAAAAAAAATTATAATACCGACTTCCAGATGTCGGTAAAATTAAATAGTATGTAATAAATTAATATTTTCAATTAACTTTAAATAAATCGTCCTCCAAATGACGATTTTATATAAGTTAAAAAATAGTTTAATATAAAATACCGACCTCCCGATGTCAATATTATTTAATTAACATGATTACTTTTTATTTATTTTAAAATTTAATGTGCTACCGACCTCATGAGGTCGGTATTTTTTATTATATCTAATTAATTTTAATAAAAGCGACATCTGGAGGTCTGTATGTTTAAAATATTCTTATTAATCATAATTTTTATATATATTCTTCAATTGCAACTTCTTATTTTAAATCGACATGTGTCATTTAATTTTAGTTAAAAAATTAAAAATTAACAAAAAATAATTCTTTTTAAAAAATAATAATTTCTTTTTAAGAGTGTTATGTATTTTTGTGTGAAAAATAACCGATGAAATTGTGTTGGTTTTCTTTCTTTAAAATCACTGACAACCTCACAAAGTTAGTCGAGCTTTAACATTGTTTAATAGTGTTACTAGCAATGAACAAGAGTCTTTTTTTAGTAGTGTTATTAACTAAGTCAGTCGAGTCTTTTTGAAGATGGGTTTTTTTATTCGTATTGATTTATATTAAAAATTAAAAGTGAGTATTTGCGTTAAATTTATATAGCCTAGATAAGAAAAAATAAATAACTAGTGTTATTAAATTTGATTGAATGTTTAAGAAAGAAAATCAAAGAACTTTTGTCAATTTATTTTCATGCAAAAATACAGAGAAATATCAAAAAATAATATTATTGTTTGAAAATTTTTATGTTCGTTCGTGAATGTTAATTTTTTTAATTAATAGGCACACGTCTATTTTTTTAAAATAAGAAATTGCAATTGAAGAACATAAATAAAAACAAATCATAAAAATTAGTATAAGTGTTTAAATGGTACAAAAAAAATGGAGTTTAAGGGTTAAAATGGAACAAGGCTAAAATGTATATGTATATGTATATGTAATTTTAATTAATAAAATCAACCTCAAAATGTGAGTTTATATTAAAATAAATTAATTAATACCGACCTAAAGAGGTCGGTATATTTAAATAATTATTTTATTTAGATAATATCGACTTCACGATGTCGGTATGTTGACACCCAATTTTGACACATCTATAACCCTTTCGGAAGTGCTATTTGGTTAAATACGTGTTTTTTTTAAAATATTCCGAGTTTAAATTTTTAATCGATTTTGTCTAAAAATTATATATTTTAGTTTGCATGCTTTATAAAATTATCGTTAATATTATTAAAATATTTTTAAAATTATAAGTAAAACTTGGAATAATTATTTTATTCAAATGTTTTAAAATTTAAGTGATTTTTATTATATAAAATGTTATAATATTTGTAGTATTTTAATTGGATAGCATTTCTTTAATTTTTCTCGAAATCATTTAATTTTTAACCCATTCTAATCTAATTCCTTTCAATTTTAGCCTTTTCCGTATTCAATTCATTGCAATTTTAGCCACCTCAATCCAATTTCGTTTTTCAATTATAGCCTCTTATATCAATTTTAGTTGCAATTTTAGCCATCCATTCATTGCAATTATAACCCTTTTTGTCCAAATCTTGAAACATTAGTTTAAATCTTAACCGTCCATTCTTTAAGTGAATCCTAGATCAAATCATAGTCGCTCATCTTAACTAATCCAATGGCTCAAATTAAATCTACCTAACCTTCTTATTTTTGACCTAAAAAATGACCAAACCCTCTAATTTTGAAAAACTCATCTCTTCTCTCCTTGCTAGCTCCCGCCGCCAGCCTCCTCCCGTTGACCTCCTCCCGCCGCCCTCCTCTTCTCATCTCTTCTCTCCTTGCTCCCTCCCGTCTCCTCTCTCGTTGCTCCCGCCCTCCTCTTCTCTCCTTGCTCCCGCCCTCCTCTTCTCATCTCCTCTCCTTGCTCCCTCCCGTCTCTTCTCCTTTAATTGAAGGTTAGGGTTTCATAATATTATTTTTAATTTCTTTCAATTTGAGTATTGAATTTGTTAATTAGTGTATTGAATTAGTTTTTTTTATTGATTGTTAGTTTGATTTATTGTTAGTTAGTAAGTGAATGATTTAGGGGTTTTTGATGGTTAGTTTGAATTAGGGATTATTTGATTGTTAGTTTGTGTTTGTTGATTGTGAAATGAAATTTTTAATGTTGGGGTTTGTTTGAATTAGGGTATGTTAGGATTTGTTTGAAATTCAGTATTTCTTGAGTTAATTAGTTTGATTTTGAAATTGTAAGATTAGATTGAATTAGGGTATTTAAGGAGTTGTTTGAATTTAGGATTTTAGCACTAGTTAGATTTTGAAATTTTAGGACTAGTTTGAATTTGTGATTTCAAGACTAGTTTGAATTTAGAATTTAGAATTTAGGACTAGTTTGAATTATTATTGAAGTTGAACTTAGAATTTGAACATGAATTTGAACTTAGAATTTGAAGTTAAACTTAGAATTTGAACTTGAAATTTGAACTAGAACTTGAACTTAAACTTAGAACTTGAACTTGAATTTAGAACTTGAACTTAAAATTAGAAGTAGAACTTGAACTTAGAACTTGAACTTGAAATTAGAATTTGAACTTGAACTTGAACTTAGAACTTAAACTTGAAATTAGAACTTGAACTTGAACTTAGAACTTTCAATTTGAGTATTGAATTTGTTGATTAATGTATTGAATTAGTTTTTTTTATTGATTGTTAGTTTGTGTTTGTTGATTGTGAAATGAAAATTTTAATGTTGGGGTTTGTTTAAATTAGGGTATCTTAGGATTTGTTTGAAATTCGGTATTTCTTGAGTTAATTAGTTTGATTTTGGCGTATCAAAATGATGTTGCAATTGTTCAACAACAAGTTGATGTTGAATTGGAAACCACACTACAACATTCTCAACACATATTAGAAGAAGTATCTGATGATGAGATATTGAATGTTGAGGAAGAAATATCCGAGAATGAGGAAAATGAATCATTTGATGACGAAGAATGGGACGATAATGAAAATGAAACAACTGAGGAGGAAGAATGGGAGAATGATGGAATTGAAACAAGTGAGGAGGAATAGTATAGAATGAAAGCTAGCTAGTACATATGTAAGTGTATTTTACTAATTTTATTTAATTTATGATTTTTATATATATTATACATGTAAATTTGCATACAGATGTCATCAGGCGGTGACGGTGATAGACATCGCGAGCATCTTGGAATTAGCCAGACTAAACAGGCTAAGAAGAAGAAGTCTAGGAGACCGATAGATCCTGAGGATATTGCAGGATCTATTTCTTCTGCGCCAGAGCGCATCAGCCATGATACTCATTTATTTGCTGTTCCGTTTGGTACGGCGGATCCTTGGCAATATTATCCTAATTATCGTCGACTAGTTGGTGCTTCATCTACTTCACGGCCATTGCCTTCAGACGTTACGAGGACCTACCTTTACAGGCTATTCATCTAGCACGACCTTTATCGGCAGGTTCTTCATCTCCCACATGTACATCTCCTCAGTTATCTGCCATGAGGCTTGGAGATTCTAGTAGCGAACAGTCAGATGCTATGGCCGGTACGCCTTCATTGACTCAGCGTTTTGTGCATCCTGATGTATCACCCTCGTCTACAGCTGCACCTAGTGCTACACCACATGATACGATGTCTGCTCTAGCTCTTGGCCAGAAGGACAGACTTGGTAGAGTCATGATTAAGCCGGATGGATCATCGTAAGTTTGTTTTGTTATCTATTTGTTAGTTTATTTTATTTATTTCTTATACTTTAATATATTATTCATGAACTAACATATTTATTATGTGTTTTGCAGGTGGCATCCTGCAAAGGATGCTGCCCGGGCTTTAAAAAAGTGTGTTAGAAGACTCTATACACAAGCTTATTACTCTTGGAGCGAGATTCCAAACAGTATACGCCAGGCAATGTTTAATAACTTTAAGGTATATATTTTTTAGTTAAGTTTAGTATACTTTATTTTTTTTACTATCAATTTAATTAACGTTATTCAATTTTTTTCAGACTATGTGTACTTGGGCATCGAGGTACAATTTGGTCATTGGGACCACATTTGAGAGGAAGGCATCCACCAGACTGTCTAGCTGACTAAAGAGCGTTCGAGATAGTGGTGAACGTCCCGGTTGGATGTTGCCTCATGTTTTTGATGAATTGGGTCAGTATTGGAACACAGACAAGTTTAAGGCAATATCAGATCAAGCCAAAATGGCTAGAGGCAGTCTTAAAGGTGGCTCATTGCACACCGAAGGTGCAAAGACGGTTGGAACAATTGCACAAGAGATGGTAAGTTCTAATTCAAACTTTTAAATAAATAATTAGTTCATACATATATATCATTATAAATTTCAGTTTTTATTTATAGGAAAAAAAATTGGGACGCACTCCCATGGAACCAGAGATTTTCAAAAAGACTCATGTCAGGAAGAAAGAAAATGAGTCGGATCCATATGTGTGGGTGGAGGAAAGGGCCGAACGAACTTTTGTAAGTTATTTAATATGAATAGTATATATCAATAGTGAATATATTTATGATATGTATATATATTGATGTCAATATTTATATTTAATATGCAGAATGACTTTTATAAGTACGTCGCTGAGAATCTAGATAGTTCGGTTTAATTGACACCTGAACTGTCCACTCAGATTTGGAAAGAAAAAGTGGTAGGGGGGACACACAAGGGTAGATTCTATGGTCTAGGCTCTCGCAACGATGTTAGACGCCTTCAGTCAGGCTTAAAAGGTATTGGATCGTCACGTCAAGCTGAGGCACTTGACGGTGTTTAGATTGCTGCTATGTCGGATCAAATAACTAAACTTACAGCGGCACTAGCAGAGTCAGAGCGGAAAAGAGTAGCTGAACAACAAAACATGAATGAGACCGTTCAGCAAATCAAAGAACAAGTGATGAACCTCGCTCGTCGACCTACTACTTCGGCTTCCGATGACACTGACGACGAGAGTGATGAGAATGATTATGTAGATCTCACTTCCTAGTTTAGATCTCTGGACATTTATGAACTTTTTGAAATTTTAAAACACTTTATAAGTCTTTAATTTATGATTTAGATACTTTTGAATGTTATTTTAAGTTTGTTGTTTTATGTTTTGTTTAGATTATTTATAATTGTGTGTGTTTGATTGGGCTGAATAGTATAGAATTGAATTGAATTGCATTTGCAGGTGGGCAGTAGAAGCTGCGAGCTGCTATTGCCAAAAATATTGCAGAAAAAGCGACGGACAGCGTGGTTTTGTCCGTCGCTTTTTTGAGTTTTTAAAAATAAAATTTCCAGAAAAGCGACGGATAGTGTCCTTTTATCCTTTTCTTTTCTGGGATTTTCAAAAAATAAATTTGCAGAAAAGCGACGGATTGCGTCACCCTTTAGAAATTAAAAAAAATGAAAATTAAAATAAAGCAACGTAGTCTATCGCTTTTTTTTAATTTTTTTTTTTTTAAAAAATAGTTAAAAAGCGACACAGTCCGTCGCTTTTTGAAAAGCATCGAGCTAAAAAGCGACGAAAGTGACTGCGTCGCTTTTGGCCGTCGTTTTTTGACACTTTTTTAGTAGTGACCATTTCCATACCAATTTAAAAATTCATATCATATACACAGTTAATAGACAATCACACTAATATTAAAATACAATTCATACCATTTGTATACCAATATTATATCTCAATTCATACAATATCCAAAATCAAAACATTAAAATCATAGTATACAAATATTAATTAGATTTCATACGCATTTCATGCAATAAATATACAGTTTGGAAACATGCTAATAGTTAAAAAAATTTGAATTCAACTGGTATGAAGTCTGTATATTACTAGTATCCTGAAATTATAATAGTCAATCAGTAATTCATATATAGATGATATCTGACTGGAAGAAAACATATGATATTATATATCATCAAGTACTTAAACACAAAAAAATTGTTCAAAAGTTAAAAAAATAACATGTAATTCTAAAAAAAAAAAAGGTGCAATCAACTATCTCAAATTTCTTGTCTGTGGTCTTGGTGTAGGATAATTGGTGGTATTCGAAACATGTTCTTTTCTTTTTGATTTCACTAACAAAATTAGAATCGTAATCAGAAGGGGTTTCAACAATTTTCCCCTTCCTCTTCTTCCCCTTTTGATTTGCCTGGGTCGCCCTTTTCTTTGCTTCATTTTTTTTCTCTTTCCGATCCTTCAACTGAGATGAACCACCCGTCGCCTAATTTTCAATATTCGCCGGATTTTCAACAATTTTAGGCGAGGAGTTTGAGTTAATATATTGAAAGTCGGAGCATGAACTTCATCAATAGAAGTTCCTTCAACCAATCTGGGACTCTTTCGAGGCGTTTTAATGGGTTTCTTAGACATGATTTTGTTGAAAAACTAAATTGGACGGACGATTGTGAAAATTGTGTAGTTGACTGGTGAGAAAAATGGGAGAGACAAGGTGAAAGTGGGGTAGTGGGGTGATGGCGTGTAGATTTGAATAGGCGTGGGTGGAGGGTGGTGGGATTGAGGTATGAAAGGTTTGGAGTGTAACAGTAAACAAGGAAGTCTAATCTATGTAAATCCTTTAATATGTGTAACTGATGATTTTAGTTTTAAAAAGGAATTGAAATCAAATTATTTAAATATTATTAATTAATAATATAAAAATATAAACAGATTAATCATTTATTAAATAAATTGAAATTGATTTTTAAATTAAATTAAATTTAATTGATATGTCATAACCAGTAAATAAACTGTTATAAGTAAGAATTATTTAAAAATATGTTTAAAACCCGTAAAATTTACTCTTAAATGTGTATATGACGTGAATTTTCCTTTTTCCTTTACCTTTTCTCGCGAAGTGTATAGTGAATGGGCTTCGGCTTACGGCCTTCCTTAAGTGGCCCAAAATACGCACTCAAAATCGAACGGCATGGGTTCCACAACCCGAATCCCCTTCCCACATCATCGATAATTCTCCATTGATCAAAAACCCTAGAAATGCTAGCACTTCGCAAGCTCTCGACCCTAAAATCATCAAGATTTCTCTCTTCTTTCACTATTCAAAACCCTATCTGCAGCTCCTCAACGATTCCAGACGTTCCCAGTTGCACCAACTACGATGAACGCATCATCAAAGCTGGCCGTGAAGGAGATTTCACCACTGTCCATCACCTTCTTAACAAGCGCGCGCGCGATGGCTTCTTCAACACCAACAATACGTTCAAGTTCATTTCCACTAATAATGTGTCCATACTCGATGATCTATTGGAAATTATAGCTCGGTTAGATAATGGTTTCCCGAGAAAGAGCTCCTACGACTGTCTCATTGCGCGTCTCTCGAAGATGCACTGCATTTCGGAGGCTATGCGTGTTGCCAAAGGTATGGTGAGCAAAGGTCACGAAGCAAACAATGTCACGTTTCATCCCATAGTTAATGCTCTGACGAAGAAGGAGGAATTCGAAGAAGCCTGGAAAGTGGTGGCGGTGATGAAATCCTGCGGAATTTCTCCTGATTTGACGACGTATAATTTTCTGCTGACTGGTTATTGTTTTGCTGGAAATGTGGCATCAGCTGCTGGTGTTCTAGCAAAGATAGAGGAGGAGGAGCTGGGGGCGGATACGAGGACTTACGACGCCCTGGTTTTAGGCGCCTGTAGAGCAGGGAAGTTGGATGCTGCTTTGGCAGTGGTGAGGAGGATGCTAGATGATGGGGTTCCGCCATTGTATTGCACACACGCCCATATTATCGGAGCGTTTCTGAAGTATAACTATTATGAACAGGCAGTAGAGTTTGTTAGGAGCTATGCAGGAAGAGACGCTAAATTGGATGCAGAAAATTTTGGAATACTGGCGACCAGATTGATCACTCGGAGTAAATTGGAGGAAGCTAAGAAACTGGTTAAAGAGATGAGTGAAAGGAGATTGGTAATGGGTCCGAGATTGAAAGATTTCTATGAATTGTATGTTAGATCTGATGGTTTGAGATAATTATTGAGTATGAATGCAGCATTTTTATTATGTAAAGACTTGGTTTTGTTGGATGTTAGTTAAAAAGAAAATTTCATGGATCATTCATTTGATGACGTATAGTTTATGAATTGAATCATAATAATGGAACGTTTAATTTATACAAATAGTTAGAAAGATTAACAAAAAGGAGAATTTATTACTGGATTGATTTGTCCAAATTTAAGATCTTTCTGGAATGGACAGTTTTTAAAGAACAATGTGGCTACAAACACATTGTCCTACATTGTCAATAGTTTATAAAAAGGTACCTCAAGGGAATGCTAAAAGCATACAATAGTGAAAAAGGTTTTGCTCTGGTAAACATTGAAGTGAGAGGATACATGAAAAGATCTGAGAACTTGAAGCAGCAGCAAATAATAGAGTTGGAAAAGGGAAATATCTACTAAAAGGATGTTGACGAAGGTCTATCAGAGCTTGAAAGATTGAAACTTTTGTCTGCAAACCCTGCTCTTGTCGGTAAGCTAACTTACTGGCTCTAGGTGTTTTCATCTGACCAATTATGCATGACATGTATTTGACCATATACAGTTATCACTTAACGATAGGTAATTAATGTACATATGTACTTCATTAAATCACTTAACCTTGGTAGGTTTAATTGGTTAGGTGTAAACACCATGTAAGGGTAAATATTTACCCAAAGTCCCAATTTTGAACTCATGTCCTCACAAGTTAGTTATATCCATTTTATGTTGCAGCAATGATGTTGAACCAACCTGACTTGTATCTTTCAATGAGAACATGATCAATTTATCATATGCAAAGATAAAGCATCACTGTCCTTCAACATTACCGGAAGTGTGACAAGGTTTACAACAACAACAACATACTAGGGAGGTGGGGCAGTCCTATGATCCCACAAGTGTGACAAGGTTTCCCTTTAAAATTATCTCCTTTTAGTGTTTCTTATTACTGTATAAGCCCTTTTAAGTTTGCAGTTATAAATGCTAGATATTGGTTTTTGGCTGCATATAGTTCGTTATGGCTTTGCTAAAAGATTGTCATATATCCCAGGATATTTTGCTCCACGTTTTTCCATTTGGCGTTAGTGTTTAAATTACTGGAGCTTAAATTTAGGGAAGCATAAACGGCTGCAATGCTATGGCTCTATCACTCTATAATTTCCATTCATTTGCCAAATTTTTGCACAGCGACTTCTATTGGTTGTTTAGTATTTACTTTCGAAAGTCCAGAAACAGTAAATCAGACAATTTGGCTGACTAAACTCTATGGTTTTTTATTCTTTGTTGTTAATTCAATGTGATACCTGATTTCTACAGGGTTGAGGTGGCTGAGCCTTAGTTTGTTTTTTTACTCCATGAGTGCACTTACAAGGTGGGTAATGAAAGCTGAGCAAATATCAATTAAGGCTGGAACCTTGACAGTCTTAAATTCTTCGTTATGTTAGATGCTTCTTGAGATGTCAATGTTGTTCATACTTGTAAGTCTCAGTTTTGGCGTGGTACTTGTTTCCCTGGGAAGAAAAACTGAAGATTGCCATCAAAGTTGATGCTAGGAACGTGATTTGGATTGATCAGTTTTATCCTAACCAGCTTGTTGGCGAATACTGGATACACATGATCTAAGAGGTATTATCTTAGAAGTTGCCTTTGGGCTTTCATGTGAACAGAAATGGTTAAATTTATCCTCTAAATTTTGCTTCTACCATTCAGTTCAAATTTAGTCACGGTTCCTGTAACAACCTACTTCTTACAGTCTTACCTCTGTTTACTTTTGGGAATGACCCGTCTACTTATTAGTATATGCTGGACCAGTAGTTCTTTGATATGAGGAATTCTTTTACTGAATTTGGAGTTGCTAGAGCCACACCGGTCTAAGCAAAGTGGAGGCTTGATTGGATTGTGGCTTAATTTCCGGTCCCTTTATCGGCTATCCAGTTGTATACTGGAAAATACTCTGGATTTCTTAACTTCTGGCATAAATTGGACTTATCCAAATCTTCCAAAGAAATGAAGTCTATTTTTGTGGTGGTATGGTGGATTATATGGAGAAAAAGAAATGGTTGTATTTTTTACGACGAGAAGGATGTTAGAGTGGATTCGAGTCACACATTGGTTGGAGAATGAAATGGTGGTCTTCTTATATGGACTTAGGCAATCCTCCCTTCATGAGCTAGCTTTTATGGTTGAGTTAGGCTCATGTGTCATATCTTTACATGGTATCATAACCAGGTTCATCCTCGTTTGGGCTCCCGGTCCACGCTCTAGTTGGGCGTAGGCGTGAAAGGGGTGTTAGAGTGGGTTAGAGTCCTACATTAGTTGGAGAATCGATTGGTGGTCTACTTATATGGACTTGGGCAATCCTTCCCCTATGAGGTAACTTTTGGGGTTGAGACAGACCATAAGTGTCATATTTTTACAAAGGATAATGTCATTTATCTCAATCACTAGTGTATATTCTTGCTTAGTTTTTGGTGCCACAAAGCTATGGCGGTTGTTTAGAGCCGGATGTTATTGTGGACTTTTTTTGCTCTGTACACATTGTGAAGTTTATTTTGGATGTAATTCTGCTCCAGCATTCCCTTAAGGTTGGTAGCTTTCTCGCACAATAATGTCGCTTTATTATTTATCAAGAAAATACCAATATCCGGTTCCTTGTATGGTTTGGGAACAGTATTCAGAAAACTAGTATATGTGGTTCTTCCTAAAAAAAAAAAAAGAAGCTAGTGTATGTGGTTGGTTGTTGAGTATGACAACTGTGATGAGGCATGTGTTTTTATCAGACCTTGTAGGGAGTGAAGTTACTACCTAACCGACAATGAGATCAGTTGTATTTGTTACTAAAATAAATATACATCACTTAAAAGAAAAAAGATTATTGTTCATGTCCATATGAGTTCCCCATTAATTCGTTAGTGTCATCCTGGTAAAACATAGTTTTTAATTGCATTTAAAGAAGCCACAGAACCAAACCCTTTGGGGTGGCCCAGTGGTTTGGGCTTGGGACTTCCGGAGGTCTCAAGTTCGAAACTCCTTGCCTGGGTTTGCCTTCTGGGTCGAGCTCGTCGCATCGGGATTGCCTAGTGCGCGTTACCTCTCCTGTATGGTTCGCGAGCTATTGCATAGGTGCGCGCGCACCCAAAGGGTAGCGGCTGCGAGTTTCCTTGTCATAAAAAAAAGAAGAAAAAAAGCCATAGAACCGGAGCTGTGGTCTCCATCTTTGTAGTAGTGATTTTAGTCAGAATAACTAGTTGCTGGAGTTAGTAATCAGAATTGTGTCATCTTTAGTATCATTTTGTGCATATCAATTTCCAGGTTACTGTACGTATGAGATTATGTGTTTGTACCTGAAAAGGGCAATGGTACTTTGTACCACTTTTTGAGCAAAGGATTCTCCTTCTTTCCTTGTCTTTTGCTTGCACAAGGGACATAGTATGAAGTATTTCTCTATGTGCCCTTTTTAAACTTCCACTTGTTTTTGGATTGGTGGTAAGATCTTCAACTTTTCCTGTTTTTACCTAATGATTGACAGTTGGATAAGTAAGCAATTTTCAATGATATTGTTAATGTTGCTATATATTTCAATTTTAAGTTTGTTTTCGAAAAAGCTGTAGTTATTGGCAGCAGACAATCAATCGTGATAACTTGTCATTTTGTAAGGTAAAAAAAAGAAGATATTTCGAGGGTGAAAATTCACCTTGAGTCTCATCTCTGATGGATGATTAATGCCTGTACTTATACTTCCTCCTCTTTGCTCCATCAAACAGGTCATTGCATACTGGCAAGGAATTGACAGCATGGTTGTTATCTCTGAGGAAAACAACTGATGCCGTAGTTTGCCTCTTTCCTGTCGTATCGTTGCTGTGGCTGAGTACTGAAGCTTGGCAGGATTCTATCACATGGTGGGTATATTACTGGATAAAATAACAACGAACAAGTTGGGATGGAGTTTCAGGTACACCATAAAAGAACTGTCATCTTTATACCAGCAGCTAACTGGTATACTTCTCAGTAGTTGCTGGATAGTCGTGCGAGTTATTTCTGTGGAACTTCAGTTATCAAATATCTAAGAAATACTTCATAATTTTTTCTGTTATTGCAGTATGTTAAGTGCTACTAGATTATCATCACAACGTAGTTTGTATACGGAATCTGTATAAATCAAGATTAGAAATCAAAGTTGATGTATAACCATACTTCACAAATTTGTTGATTGTCAATTTGTCATTGATCGCATTGAATTAGCTCTCGGTATAGTGCTTCTGTATCCATCATATCTGTACTATAGCTCAAAATATATCCTTGTGATTTTGTGGAGTTTGGTTTACTCTTTTCTTCTTTTTAGAAAATGAAAATGGGCTCAAAGCACCAGTGGTTTTCGAAATTTTGTACGTTTTTCGTTGGGCCTTTCAACCTCCAAGTATACTAACGATGATAATGTGGCTATTGAAGCAAATAGCTTATAAATTAGTCTTTCATTTACCAGGCAAATCCATCATCAACAATGTACAAAATCGAAGAAATTTACCTTTAATGAGCCGCTCTTCCTCTTATATATATATATACAAGGAAATGCGTAAACGTACATTAAATAGAGAAGGATCATGGAAATGGAAATTGACCAAATTCATTGTTGGATCCAGTTTGGTCCATGGCAAAGGTATTCTGGCTGAAGCTATCCAAGAATCCACCAGAAGTGTCCGCAAAAAAAGAAGGCGTATTGATATTAACATTAAGAGGATCATAATCCAAGAGTGAACAATTAGAAGTTGTGCTACTGGGCTTGGCTTCATAGTAAGCAAGATGTGCTTTAGTAACCATCAGATCATGTTGTAGCTCTACCATCTTCCTCTGCAAAGATGCTATAGCTCCAATGCAACCGTAAACCGGGTCTCTAAGTCTCACCTCAGCCTCGTAGACCAGCGAGTTGACAGTGTCCTCTCGTTGGTCTTGTGGCACTTCATTCAGGATCTTGATCACGTTGCTAGCTCCAAACACCTTGTGTACATTAGCAAACTTCTTCGGCTCGTCTGATCGGAAATATGGCGCAAATTGGCAAGTGGTAGTGCACCTTCTCTTCAAGAACTTACAAGCTGCACAAGAAGAACTTGAACGTGGCTCATTACTTTTCATGGCTACCTCCCCTTTTTTTCAAAAAACTTCAGTTCCACACAACTTTGGTTCTTCTTTTATAGGGTTGGTTCCTCACCAATGCCTTATACCAAATATATTAACTATTCATTACTGTACTAACAAATTGGCCCATTAGCTCAGTTGGTTAGAGCGTCGTGCTAATAACGCGAAGGTCGCAGGTTCGAGACCTGCATGGGCCAAAATCAACTTTGATTATATTCTTTTCTTTTCTCTGTTAAAAGGAATAAAAAAAAGTGTTAGTAGCTGGAATACTGAACCCTTTTACTGACAAATAAAAAGGGTAGTGGAAGAGAAATAGTTAAAGATGGGGTATGTGTGTCTCGAAGAAATAACATGGGATATGATAGTTCAAGGAAAAAGCAACAAAAAAAAAATAAAATAAATAAAAACTACTACTATACAGTATACACCTTTGATATGTTGAGGGTGAAGGATGGGACATCTTGATTAAATCCCCCAAATAAAGATGAGATGTTACAACAATTGATTATGAAAGATGAGAGATTTCACAAAAATAGGAAACCCTATATGTAGAGAAGATGGAAACCTAATACCTATAGCTACACAAAGATTCAAAGAAGTGAATTGCATTTAATTGAGTTTGAAAGGAATAAAAGTGAACATGTCTCCAAATTCTCAGGATCTTTATTTTTATTCCAACAAATCATAATCTTCAAGTATCTTATCAAGTAGTAGTAATTTATTACACCTTCCGTCTTATTTTATATAAGTTAATTTAACTTGACACAAAATTTAAAAAAAAAAGACTTTTGAAACTTATGATCTAAAATTAGTGATAGATGTTTGTGTGTGACTAAATCATTTCATTAAGAATACTGTACAATAAATATTTTAAAGTCAGATTGTTACAAAATATAAATTAAACCCTTCTTTTGGGATTAACAAAAAAAAAGAGCAAGTCATATAAGCCGTGCCCGAGGAAGTACTACTTTATAATTTGGTTAAGACGGAACTTATATAGTATTAACATATGTAAAGATTATAGACGAAGAAGCATACCAAATCTTTTTATCTTATCTGGATGAACTTATTTTTTTTATAAAGATAACGGCACGTGTTGAATTCAGACTTTAGGGGTGAGTTTGGGAAGAGGGAAAGTATTTTATAGGATAGTTAATTTCTTACTTATTTTTCGATACGTAAATTAAAAAATATCATTTAAAAATATTTAAAAATAATTTTGACACACATTGATAATGATTTGCATTTCCATCTCTAGCTGAGACATTACAATTAGGAAACTATAATCAGCTCTTCGCTCCACATACTAGAGGGGGTGGGATTAAGGGCTACACGGATAAGTGAATATTTGGTGGGTATGATGTGTTGGAAGACACAATTAATATGAAATGTCACTTGTAGTATTTGTTTTGCTATATATTTCTATTATTCTACTAAAGACATTATATTTTTCTCATTTTAAAGAAACTTAATTTTTTAGAGAAAATATTTTTCAAGAATTTGAATGACCAACCGAACATAGAAAAGTTGTATACTGAACATAACCCCTAAGACGTAGTACATATGTTTTTTTTTTTTTTAAAAAAAAAAAAACAAATAATTTTCTTCGAAAAAAGTATATGTTGAACATCTTAAGAACAAGATATATTAGGTTCGATTTGACCTTTCGTAGATTGATACCAAACAAAATCAATATTGTCAAAGTTTTCATTAAAAAAAAAATACAAAACCAAAATAAAAAAAAACATTAAATCTATTTTTGATATGCTTTGTTTTATTTGAGCCAAGGTTAATCGAAAATCATTTATTTCTCTTAATAGAAAGTTGCATATATATATATATATATATATATTAATACATCAAAAATGAACTTTAGCAGCGATAGCTCAATTGCCGCTAAATATGTATTTTTAGCGGCAATTAACACTTTGTATATGTTCCTAAAGACCTTAGCGACATTGAATCTAATGACACTTAACTAATGCCTGTAAAAACTTTAGCGCTTTTTATTAATGTGTCTATTTATTGCCACTAAAAGTTATTTTTGTTATATTGTCAATCTCCTCAAACCTTTACTTATGGGATTATACTAAATATATTGTTATCGATTCAATTTGATTTTTCGCTTTTGCTTTGAACGCCACTACTCTCACATGTATATGTATTAAATGTCGATTGAGTTAAATCAAACATGGTAGGTGTGATGATGCTATCCAGCCAAGATGATAAACATAATTAAGTCTGTCATTATCATATCATATCGATCACCAGTATTTACTAAGAAATGATTCGTCTCAAGAAGTCTATCGTATTTCTTTTCTACCACATAAGTTGCTTTACAACATTATTTGAGCATTTTATCATTTTACTCAGAACGTCAAACCCACACATTTGAAGATTCTCACTACTTTGTTTGGTAGCTTTCAAGAATTGGATTAATTAGACTTTACTTTCCTAATCTAGTTACAAAAGATTGGATTTTCAATATAAAAAAGGTGTATATCAAATAATTACAATTGTTTTTGGGAGGTAATATTATTAGTATTTCAATCATGGAATTATTTCCAAAAGAAATTAGGAAAGTGGGAAATTATTCTTCAAGATAGTTTCTAGAGATTTGATCGACATTTATTCGCCATCAAAGCCAAGAGTTGGCTTCTACTGGTGCGTATGCGTCTTCAAGCTATCTTTGACATAGTAAATTGAGCCTCACTCCATCATTTTGCTGTCTTCATATTATAATTCACTTGAACTATAGTGAAATTGTTAGTTACACATCTAAACTTTGTTGTGGTAGTCCTAGGCTCCTAGCTATGATCTTCTTTTTTTAAAAATAAAAAATATAGTTTTTTTACCCCTTCAAATTTCAATAATGATCTAGTAATTATATGTTATAAGAGCGCCTATCAATCAACTTAAAACTCATATACTCCTTATGTATTTGTCATGTAAGGGTCCAAATTAATCAAAATTAAAGCTGGTTTCGTCTTGGTAAAATAAATAACCTCCTCTCATTTTAGCCATTGACAACGAGCTAGCATTGAAACTCAAAAGTTTCACCGTTAATAGAAATTCTTTGTCAAAAAAAAAAAGAAACAGTGAGGAGTATTCATCTCATTATAAATAATGTACTGTAAAACTGTATATTCAATGCTCTATTCCTTTCTAAGAGCGCATTACATTTTGAAGTAGTGTAATTTAACACCTAGAAAATATAAAACTTCAGTAAATGAAAAGACAAATACAGAAAAAGTTTCAAACATAACTTTGGACAATTCAATTATTTTAAACAATGAAAAAAGTCTCAAAAATTCAGTTAATATGGATTAGAATTGAGTTCTAATTAACTAACTCCTAACTAGCTACCATCCTAACGTACTTGATTGACTAAAGTACGGTAACAGTTAGGTAATTTAAGAGGACGTAAATCACCCTCTAGTCGGTTGGTGTAAGGGATAAAATAAATAGTCATGTGATAAGAAAATAGTGATGAAATAAAATAATGTCTTGTTTGGTTGTCATATTTGGGATAACTTATCCCACCATTTATACCATAGTGATGTAATAAGTTATCTCATATACATGGTGGGATAAGTTATCTCAGAATAGATAATCGCATGATAGCTAATCATGAGATAACTTGTTCCCAACAAAACAACCCTTTGTACCCAAAATTTGTGTATAATTATAGCGTTTGCGATGCACTCAATTAATAATCCTTAGATCTCTTCAAATCTTGATGAAATTACAAGTGCAAATAAATAAATAATATTTTGTACATAAATGGATAATTATGTTGATTCACAAAAAAGAGAGGATATTTTGAGGAAAATATAGCCTCTCATCATACTGCAGCAGGAATAGTGGACATATTAGGGAATATATATTTTCTCATCTTATATAGACGTCTGTAGGCACATGTCTAAGTTCTAACTTACTTTCTTTACCATGTCATTATTGAAAAAGGTAAAAATATTAAAAAGAATAAGTTCAGCGGGTAGTAGGACATTTGCAAAATTTAAGTTTGTAATTGGCAATTTCACTATAGTTTAGATGTGTTTTTACTCCTTATTCTTAATATTAATTGTTTATTTTATATGTATCTTTAGACCTAATGAAATCGTAAGAACTCAAAATCAACTTTGTTAATTCAGAATGTTGATTTGGGTCAAACTTTCCGACTCCTGATCAACTTTCGAAATTGAAAATCTTCCCCTAAATGCGTCTTATCACCTCAGAAATTATGCTGCCCATTCTCGCAACTCACAAGTCATAAACAACATAATGAACTACAAAAAGGTTCAAACTGGGGAAAGAATCCAAAAGAACAAAACGATGACGTGGATCATTACATTACCAAAAAATAAGGGGAAAAAAACTCACCTGTTTTTGAGAAAAATATTTTTCAAACACCCTTAATTTCTTTTTGAATCTCATGTTTGGAAATAGGAAGATGGGGTTTCCTTAACATCTTTTATATTTAGATGTACAAAATTGGAGATAAAAAGCAAATTTTGATAGGGTCAACTATTCTCTGTAGTTCTATTTTACCCAAGTAAATTAGGTTAGATAACTGAAGTCCATCTACCTATACTAATTATATTGTTGGGAAATTATTGAAATTAATCACATAAAATACACAGGAATTTTCAGCTTGAATATCCTTAAATTTCATCGATAAAGTTGTATTTTCCAAATTCAACAAATATTTTTAGTAGAAATTGGTAGAAGAAAGAAAAAATGCCAATTACTTTAAAGTAGAGAAGAACACATTTTTGCTGAATCTCTGAAATGAGACACACTTTCTTTTGAAATACTATTCACAATATCTTTTTGAACATATTAGACTATATTGTTACCTCAACATTAGATAATATCATGATTTAGTTCAAAGAGATTGATTATAAGAAAATCTATGTATTGTTTTAAGCAGATATTGGTTATGTATATATGAATTAGTTCATGTATTAGTTATTTCACCTTCTATTTTGCAAAAAAAATGTATATATAAATTCTCTCATAACTTATACATGCATTAATTTTGTGATTTATCAAACATAATATTACTTATACAGAATGTAATACCCGCATAACTCACATCGAAGCTATCTATACCAAACTACCCTAAGTATGAGTAGGTAAGTAATAAGTATTTTGGTGATTTCATGCCCCACCTCCTATCCTAATATTTGCTGTTGATGTGCAGTTATTTTCTTAAAAGAAAAATCAGTTCTATCCCCACTTCAATAAACGTCGTAATCGTCTATCAATATGCACGCTTTGAACTAACTTAACTTTAAAAAGGCCCACTTTTTTTTTTGAATTTAAAAAAAAAGGCCCCATTTTACTTCCCTCGATAAAGAGACATTTGGCATTCGAATTCCCTTTTTTGCATTTCTTTTCTAGTAAACATTATTATGCATATATAAACGATGCAATTCTATGACACAATTGTATTCTTGAGATTTTCTTTAATTCTAAGTCTTTAATTTAAATAGTTTTTGTTACGGTGGAGCGACCGTCTTATTTGTATTTAACTACATGTTTCGGATTCAACTTCTAGGAATAAACATATACAAAAAATACTAATTATCGCTAAAAGTTATAATTAAGTTATTGCCGTTAAAGATTATTTTTAACATAGTGTTAATTTCTTAAACTCTAACAAACCATTGAAACGGATGGAATGAAATTTACATGATTAATAATCCAATAATAAGAGAAAATGGAATGATTGATATGTAAACATAAAAGAAAAATTAGCAAAAATAGTCACCTCAACAAGGGGTGAAAGGAGAAGAACAAGACAATAGTCACTTCAAAGATAATGGCTACTCCAAAATAAAAACCCCACTTGTGAAGAAAGTGTCAAAATAATGATTGTCGTTTTGCCAACCAAACCATGAGGATAGGTCCACAATGTGTCATCTCAAACTCCTCACTAAGCTTTCACCACTCATCACAAAAACTTTTCTTTTACCAATTGTAAATTAATTATGATTCACATATGCAAAAAGATAACCAAACGTGTGTTCTAAACACGTTTGGATATCAAATCAAACCTAAAAATCAAAGTACTACTTTTCAATGAAGGGTTGTGTCAACCTCTGTAGTTTGATTAGTTTCTAGTATTTCTTTTTTCTTAAAGTTCCTACATTAATATCTTTAATTTGTTGTTACTTCATTTATTTAAAAATAAATGTTAAACACCAAAACTTACAAACCAGGCCTATGAAAACAAAATATGGACGTGTACAAGTTGGGTTCACCTGTCTAGTTTGGACTGTGGCTTAATGAATTGCCATGCCACTAATAAAGTATGGGCTGAATTTCGGAATACTCAAGCACATTGAACCCAACATATAGTCCATAGAAAATGTTGTCATAGTAAGACTAAGATGGAAAAAGAATTATGAGAAATTTCATAAATAAATATAGTTTGGACCATAATTATGAGACATAGTTATAGTTTATCCAATTACAATTCTTAGCAAGAGTTTTAGAGAGGAGAGAGTTTCGCAAGAGTTTCGCGAGAGAGGGGACATATGCTATATACGTGTATCTCATATACAACTAGTGTCTCGTGGATACAGGGGGCGGACCTAGGTGGACCCTAGGGGGTTCACCCGAACCCCCTCGTCAAAAACTTACACTGTATATATAACGTCAAATTCTTGAAAACAAAGTGGAGGCTTGGCTCAGTGGTTAATGGTTCAAGAAATTCCCCTAGGGTCACGGGTTTGAATCCCATGGACAACATTTCCCCCCCTCTTTTTAATACTTTGGAAAATGGAACTTTTGGGCTTAGGACTTTCTTCTTCTTTTTCATTATCTTTTCCTTTTATTCCATTTCTTCTTTTTAATTTGTTTTTGTTTAAATTTATTAGACACATTTTTTATTTTTTTATTTTTTATTTTTTATTCTTTTTATATCTATTATTCATTTTGTTCATAACTCTTTTTCCATATACTACCTTGAATAACTCTTTTAAAAAATGATGAATTATATTGGGCAATGCTAAATGACCAGAAAATTTGGCCAAAAAATTAAAAAGTCTATAATATCCTTTTTATTTTATAATAAACTAATCTTTTTTCCATTTTTTTAAATTAAAAGGTATTAAAATTAAAAGGGTAAAAATGTTCAAAAGGGTAAAATAACATAGTGTGAAATATGTTATTTTACCATTTTGGCCAAATTTTCTGGCCAAAAGGATTTTTCTTTATATTTAACTTGAAATTGAGATAGAAATATAATTTATTTTTAAAAAAAGGTAAATTAGATGTAATAGAACGAAGAAACTTAAATATCGTCGACATCCTTTTAAGAATATTAATTTATTGAATTCATGAAATTTCTTTTATATTTTTAATTATGTTTTAGAGAGATGGAAACTAAACTTATTTGATTTATTCGTTATTTTTCTTTTTAACAAATTATGATTTACCTAGTAAATTGAACTATATGAACTAAAAAATTGATGATGCTATTTATTTATCTTCTGAATATGCATTATAATATTAGTAACTCTATTCTTACACACTTTTAGAGAATCTTGACGATTTTCATAGTAATATGTGATTGAATGAATGCTAATTTAAATTTTTTAAAAGTGACAAATAAATTAAAACATTACAAAATAAAAGTATAAAAAGCACAAGAAATTTTAAGAATGCTAGATGGAGCATGATAAAAGTAGAAAGAAATGCTTAATACGGTATGATAAAGTAAGTTAAATTTAGCATGATAAGGTAAATATCTTTATTCCTCGCCTCGCTCCCTTTTTCATCATTTAATTTTCACGTGTTTTAGGAATTAACTTATGTAATACAGTCGATTCAGTAAAATTATTATGAATATATCTTTGTCCTCGATATCTTTGATTAGTTTAGCCTTTACTTTTATGAACCAATGAAATATCCATGGTTCATGTACAAAGAGCATGTCGAGGGGCTACTACGCTCACCGCGTACTTGTATTACCACCTGAACTTCTTCTTTATACTTTGAACTCCCTGAGCAAAAATCCTAGGTCCGCCACTGGACTCAGAAATACTAGGAGAATTAATAATTAAAGAATCCTAAAATATATGGTAAGAGGTATTAGACAAATTAAGAAAAATATATATGGTAAGAGCTATTAGGAAAATTAAGAAACATTCTACTATCCCAAGATTAACTAAGATCGCACGATTCAACAAAAGAAGAGAAAACTATGAAAGGAGAAGGATGATATTGGATAGGAGAACTTTGTTATGGAAGAACACTCTTTAATCGCTTTTAATTTAGGTTAGTTACAAATGACTAAGACCATCGTTATTTATACTTGTGTAAAGATGGTTCTAAATACCTATTCTAGATACATCTACAAGAACAATCTAGAAAACCTTATCTTCTAACTATCTAACAAGAATCTAGACTATTCTATGATTTACCACAAATATCTAATCTAGAACATCTATACAATTGTGAGATACATCAAGTACTTAAGGTATAACTTTACGTAACTCTAGAAAAGTTCTACTAAATGTCCATGATTATTTGTACCTCCAAAAATCATCTTTATTTTTCACACTCTTTCTTAAAGTTATTTTTTTGAAAACTACCCCACACTTGTCGTGGAAGAACTCAAATGGAGCTTTGAGCCACGTCTTGGTGAAAATTTCACCAATTTCTTCGGATTCCTCTTGCTTCTTCAAATGATAAAGACTTTTTATAATCGAGTGGTCCATGTAAATTATGTCCTTGCTGAGTTCCTGAACTCCCCCTATTTCTTAGCTTCCCGACAATATTACTATCGGGATAAGCATATGTGGTAGGTGTAAATACCTAATTTTTTTTATCGAACCTGAGATTTTGCACCGTTTCAGCGTTCAAATTATTTCTTGTAGGTTAAAAATTGATTATTTTTTAATTTTACTTCTTTCTAGTGAATTTATATTAAAAACTTTGAAAACTACAAAAATAGAATCACTTTTAAGGATAAGTTTTGTTTTAATATTATTATAATTTTTTTAAAAAAAGAAAATCTACAAAAATAATAATATGTTTTTTAATTAAATATTGTAGTCCATTAGTATTTTCTAATAAATTTTATATTTTAAAGAATAAGAAGAAAAGAAAAATAATAAACAGGAAAAAACGTTCAAAAAAAGAAAAGAAAAGGGAAGAGAAACGTACAAAGAGAAGGAACGAAAAAAAAATAAAAAATGGAAAAGAAACACACGTATAAAGTGGGAGGAAAAATGGGAAAAAATTCGTAAAAATTAGTCTTCATCCTTAAAGAACTTTCATGCTAACACTAATCTCAAATTACATAAAATTTATCTCAAATTTTAAACACAATTCTAAAATTGTTCAAACTCTGAAAATTCCACTCTTACACAATCCTAATTCCTAGCAACTATATGTCCATATATACTCTACCCACAAAATCGAACACAAAAACATACACGTATAAAGGAAAACGAAAAAAAGTGACAACCATTGACAAACATACACATGGAACAAATAAAATACAACAGCATCACATGCATAGAGAAAGACACAAGGAAAGAACAAGAAAAAAAAGCCTTTCCTTTATTTTTTTTAAAAAATGGGTCCTATTCGAGTTTTCGATTTTTGATTCAAGAAAATATTTATGAAAGTTCAAGATTCAAATTTGTAAAAGTACAACCTAACCACACAAGCCGAACGTCATTCATGCGCCGTACGTGAATTGCTTCGTTGATGCTCACCCAACACTCGTCCCTACGCCCGACATAAGATGTCGTGCACCGATGCTGATGTCGATGTTGCAAAGCCGATGCAATCCCCGCCATAGCGCGTTGGGGGTTGTAAAGGTGTTGAAGACACACCAAAGTTCTTGCACGGGCACCGCCCACGCCGGCTTGTGTCTACTAGGCCTTTTAGTCCATTTGCTTTCTTGATTACAAAATCAAGTATGTCATCATTTGGTTCAGTTTGAATCTCTTAATTTTATTCTATTTCGTTTGAATAAATATGTGCGCTTATACATAATTTTTTTTTATAGAGTATGTGATATATGATGTTTTTATGCTAGTAATTTTCCCTTACTAATTTTTATACAATTTTAGCATTAAATATTTCCTTTTTATGTTTTAGTATAATCTTGTTATTTTGAGTTTTATTTAGTTTAACAGATTTTATTTGAAAGTTACAATTTTCAAACAAAAGAAAAGACATATTTTAGGATAACAATTTTATTTCATTTTCAAAAGGATAAGAAAATCTCACAAAAGCGATTTTTCATTTTAAATTAGATTTTTTACACATAAATCAAAGATTATTATATATGTTGGTAGATTGACAATTGGATGGTCCTCACATCTTTTAGCTTTATTTATTTGCTGATTATTCAATTTACCATGCAATTATAATAATAATCAATTACATGTGTGAAGCATCGTGCCATTTCAAATCAAACAAGTGAGGAAGTCATAATCTTCATAAGCAGACATGTGAGTCTAGCTTTCAATTAAAGTAAGAACTTCAACTATTATTTATATATATTAACATGCTTGTGAGTCTTCATGGTGGAATAATGAAGCGAACCATAAATGTATCTCTATTCATTAAAGACTAATTAGAACTTAAAAGATGATATTTCACGGATGTTTTTCTAATTTAAGTGAATATCCTACACAGATCGAGCACGGACCATGCCCTATCTAGTACACCCTCGGTTTCAGAAAGAAATTACCTGTTTTGACTTGACACGGAGTTTAAGAGAATAAAGAATTTTTTTGAAACTTGTGGTCTTAAATTAAAGTTATGTTAAATGTACCAAAATGCCCTTTGATTTTATAGTCTTAAACATGCCAAGTGGAAAGTTGGATTTAAAGTATTACCAAAAAAAGAAGAAAAGGGTCATTCTTTTTTAAATGAAAAAAATCACCCCACATATATATTTAAGAGACAATATTACGGGTTTTAAATTTACTTTTTAAATATTACTACTTATAACATTTTAATTGCGAGTTATAACATATCATTTTTATTAAAAAAATAATTAATTCAATTTTATTAAATAATCAGTCTTTTTATAATAATATTTTATAATTTAATTAATAGGTTTATATAAATAAAATTAAAATAGAGAATCAATCATAATTATCTAATACACATTTTTAGGGATTTTTTACTTTTCAAATACACCTTTTTTTACTGTCACACGTCAACTATCCACTCCCACCACGTTTCTATCCAATTCTCACGCTATCACCCCCACCCCCACCCACACGTTCAAACCGTAAGAAATCCTCTCTCGCCATATTCATCCTCTTCCACTGTTCAACTGCAAATCTCTCTCACCTTATTCTTCTTTGTTCACTCAAAAGAGAATCAAATCTTCATCAAAGTACTAAGAACTAGATAAACATGTCGAAGAGCATTCCTAGAAAGAGCCCTAGATTAGTAGAAGTGAGTTCTAATGTTGATTTTAGAGGCTCCAACTTTTAACATATTGTCTCAAACTCCGCCGCCGACCAACGAGAATGCAAATCTGGCGAATAGGCGTGTTACCCCTCAAAAGAAGAAACAAAGCCCAGTAAAAGGAGAAGAAAAGAGAAGCAAAGAAAATTGCAACTCCTCCTCCAAATCGAAGGGACAATATTAATTTGATACAACATTAACTAGTTTTAGATTGACTAATTTTGTTGAAGTCTCAATTACATTTTTTTGCTACAGTTTTTTGACAACAATATAATAACTTGATTTTCTATTTTTCAAGTGGGATACCAGTTTTATACCAAATGCATATCAATTGGATACAATAATAATTAGTTTTAGGTTGACTAATTTGGTTGAAATATCAATTTCATCTTGATGTTTCTGTTTTTCCAATGGGTCATTAGGTGGAAATTAAATGGACACCTATTGAAAATTACATTAAATGATTTTTGGGTAGCTTACTTTGTATCCAATTGATCTCCAAATTGTAAATTAAGAATGACACCAAATTGGTATTCAGTTGGTATCCAATTTGTATAGACTTGGTAGCCATATAGTATACAACAATTTTTTTCTTTTGTTCCACTGGCATACCACTTATACAACAAATGCACACCAATTGAAATTTACATTAATTCAAATATTAATTACATGCTTTTAAAATCAGCGGGACTTCAGTTGCATACCAAATGGATACCATTTCATATTTAAACTTGTCTTGGTTATTCTGATCGTTACCAATTGCATACCAACATGAATTAACCAGTTTTTCACTTTATATTTGAAAAATAATGAATACATAAAAATGATTAAGTAGTACACATAATAAATGTTCTTAAATTATAATTCATTAGCTTAAAAGATAAAATAAATGAAAACACGAGTTTGTCACAATTAAACAACCAGATCAAAATAAAAATAAATTATGACTTTTTTGTTGTAGGGTAATTTGGACATGTTTTCCTGTTGTGTCCCTCCCGACGATATGTACTGCATGTAACTTTAGGCCTCTTGAATTTCACATCAGCAAACCCTAGACCTTCCAGCGTTCAAGTTGTGGTCTCCCTACAGTTCTTTTTGAACCAGGCCGTAAAAATGTATGCTCCAACACATAACTTGGTATATCCACATTTTATATACCTATTTCAAGCAAAAAATCATCACTGATCCATACATGTCACGCCACGAGCCTACATCCTGAAAGGGATTGGCACTCGAGAACCATTGTCGGCCCTAAGCGAATCCTTGGCCTGACTTACTTAATCAGTGGAAGACTTATACGCAACAAAGATAAATCTATGTAATAAACTATAATGTTATAAAGGAACATTTAACTGGCCAATAAGGCAAACTCAAGTCTCAATAGAATAGAATGAAAATGAAAAGACTAAAGAACTAACATCTGACTGTCTATGAAGACTCTAAAACAACTAAGATGGATGTCAGGACAAGACCCCCGATCATCCTAACAAATGAAATACTAAAAGCAAATGATAACAAATGAGTCCTCCGAAAAGTAAGAAGTCTCACCAACTGACTTTGAATGCTCAACTGGATCAACGAGGCGCTGGATAATGATCATGGTTACCTGTGTCTGCATCATAAAAAGATGCAGGCCAAAAGGCATCAGTATATTGAATCTACGAGTATGCGAGGGAAATTCTAAAACAAGACATAAGATTGAAAGGAACTGAAGAACTTACCTGGCTCAACTCAACTCAACTTAACTGAACTCATTTCGATATAAAGCAGTATAAAACAAGTGCAATATAAAGAAAAGTTGTTTAAAACATGTATGTCAACTCTATGTATTTGGAAATACAATAGCACTCTGTGTGTATGCAAAGATACACTATAACTCTGAAATGTATCTAAAAATACAAATAAACTGTGTATATAAGAATACAATTTCTTCTGTGGGAGTTTGTCTAACCGACAACCATCATGTAAGACCTATTGTGATGATACAACATTTTGCCTCACGCTGCCAGGGCCGTCCTATACCTTGCCGAGGGTATAGAATCTGAACTACTAAGTGGATACACTAGTCTATGCTAAAAAGCACTAACAACTACTAAGTGGATACGCTAGTCTATGCTAAAAAGCACTAAGGAATCATCTAAAAAGTATGACCCTTTTCTACCCATGATGGCTACATGGTTTATGGGGGCTGGGAGTTGTCTGAACTCTCCCCCATATCGGTGCTCAATACTACTCCCAAAATATGATACTAGCTCTTATGTTTAAAAACATACTTTTTTCTGTGATTTGAGATAATTGCTCAAAAACTTAGCTCAAATGCTATCTTGGAAATCAAATTTTCCTCTCTTGCTTAATTGTGAAAGCACTTACTCTTTTCTGAAAACTAGCTCAAAGGCTCTTTGGAAATCAAGGTTTCCTTTTCTTGTTTAAATGTAAAAACATTTTAAATCTTTGGGAATACATAGTCCCCATATACTTTGAAGAAATAAACTTCAACTTTACTCTTTACTCAACTCAAAACTCAAGTCTTAAAACAAAGTTAAATCATTTGTAAAATACTTTTGGAAGACTCTATGAACTTCTCTTGACTTGGCTCTTAACTTTTCTTGACTTGACTCTTAACTGATCCTTGAATTGAATTATGGATTAAAGGATTGAGATTTGTGATAGGAAAGATCACATGATGTTTAGGAATGTTTTTAGATAGTTAAACAGGAGAAAAGATCAAGAAATCACTGTTTGGAAGCAAGTCCGCGATGCTAAGATGCATTTAATTATTTGGTCGCAAAATAAATTTTGAGGTAGAACGATCCGTGACCGCTCCGTTGACGCGAAGAAAAATTGTCAATTCTGAGGAACAGGTCCGCGACGCAGACTTGGTACCTAAATTCTGCCGACTTGTTCCTTCTTCGTTTTCTAACCCCAAATCACCTAAATTCGATTCTTTTTCTCCAATTCTCTTTAGATTCAGATACCCAACATATGTACACAAAAATCTAATCAAACACAACCCTAAAATCAACCTTAAAACTCCTCAATCTCATCCTAAATTCAAGAATGAAAGTAAATTCAAGAACACACATCAAGAACATTCAAACTTTCAACTTTTAGGACGAATTCATGCTGATTTAAACATGTTTGGCGCGTAGGTGAACCAACCCAACGCTTTGTGAACTCACATACCTCGTAGGGATCACTCCTTGACAAAATCCACAAGCAATTTTTGAAGAATTTGATGATTCTTGCTTCTCCTCCTCCTTTCTCTTTTCTAAAATCCTAACTCAATATCGTAAAAGCGTAAACTGAATCCTATCATTTTAGACCCCAATTAATTACCAAAAATGAAATTAAGTCATGGGGTATGAAAAATACCATAATTCCCTTCTAAAATCCGGGTTAGACTTTTCTTATTTGGACTACCCAACTTCAAATGGGCATATCTCACTCATACGAACTCGAAATCGTGCAAACTTAGTGGCGTTGGAAATATTATTCCAAAATCTTTCCTGCGATATATGGAAACACACCTAAATCATCTTGAGATAGGAGTTATGATCGTTTTAAGTTGACCAAAACCCAACTTAACATACTTAACAAATTTACCAGATTTTTATATTCTTTCCAAAAATGACTATTTCTAATTTTTAACTTCTTTCTAGTTACGGGGTGTTACAATATCTCCCACTTGGGAACATTCCTCCTTGAATGAGCTTATTCTTAGGAGGCTAAGGGTGTCACATCAAATATACAATTCAAACACCCAACAACACAATGCATTTACAACATGCCAACTTATAAATAAAATGCCAAGAAAAAGGATTAGTACCTTAATTTGGAACTTCTCCAAATTCGAAGAGGTGATGATATCTCTTCTTTATATCCTCCTCAGCTTACCAAGTGGCTTCCTCAACAAACTGATTCCTCTAAGGAGCTTTGACTGATGCTACCTCCTTTGTTCTCAACTTGTGAACTTGGCGATCTAGAATCTGGACCGGAATTTTTTTTAAAAGATAAGCTATCGTTGATCTAAATATCTTCAGTTGGTATGATCAATGAAGGATCGCCCATGCACTTTTTCAACATGGAGATGTGAAATACCGAATGGACCGCAAATAAATTTTGTGGTAGCTCTAACTCATAAGCTACATTACCAACCCTTTTGGATATTCTGTAAGAGACAATATACCGGGGACTAAGCTTCCCCTTCTTACCAAATCTCATAAAACCTTTCATGGGTGAAACTTTCAAGTATACTCAATCATCTAATTCAAATTCTAACTCCTTTCTCCTAACATCAGTGTAGGATTTCTGACGACTCTGCGCCATTTTCAACCTCTCTTGAATCACTTTTACCTTTTCCATAGCTTGATGAACTAAATCTGGTCCTATCAACCCTGCTTCACCAACTTCAAACCATCCAATAGGAGATCTGCATCTTCTCCCATAAAGAGCTTCATAAAGAGCCATTTGGATGCTAGAGTGGTAACTATTGTTGTAAGCGAACTCGATGAGAGGTAGGTGATTATCCCAATTACCCTTGAAATCAATCACACAATCCCTCAACATATCCTTTAAGGTATGAATAGTGCGCTCTGCTTGCCCATCTGTCTGAGGATGAAAGACAGTACTTAACATCACCTTTGAACCCAAGACTTTTTGGAATGACTTCCAAAACTGTGCAGTAAATTGCACACCTCTGTCTGAAATAATGGAGACCGGAATCCCATGAAGTCTTACCACCTCTTGAATATACAACTTAGCATAATCTTTTGTTGAATGTGTAGTCTTTACCGATAAAAAATGGGCTGATTTTGTCATTCTAGCAACAATCACCCAAATAGAATCATGTTGCCTGCGAGACCTTGGTAAGCCTGTGATGAAATCCATATTAATCATCTCCCACTTCCATTCCGGAAGTTCTATATTCTGAGCCTTACCGCCTGGCCTTTAGTGCTCTACTTTAACTTGTTGGCAATTCGGACACTTGGCCACAAACTCTGTAGTGCCCTTCTTCATACTACTCCACCAATAAACTTCTCTCAAATTGCGATACATCTTTGTGGAACTCGGATGTATGGAATATCTGGAGCTATGAGCTTTCTCCATGATCCTTTCTTGGAGTTCATCCACCCTTAGTAAACATAATCTACCTTGATACCTCAATACACCATCCCCCCTTGTGCAAAAACCATTATTTTTTGCTTATGAACATTTGCCATCAATTCAAGCAAATATGGGTCTTGATCGTGCTTCTCTTTTACTTCTGACACTAATGATGATTCAGCCCCATTCATCACCACTACTACTCCTTCTTTGGAATCCATTGGTCAGACTCCTAAGCATGTAAGTCTGTGCACATCCTTTGCTAGTTCTTTCTTATCTTTCTCAAAGTGGGTTGTACTATCCATGGACAACCTGCTCAAGGCATCAACAACAACATTAGCCTTACCTGGGTGGTAAAAAATACTCATGTCATAATCCTTGAGTAATTCTAACCACCTCCTTTGTTTGAGATTAAGCTCTTTCTGAGTAAACACATACTGAAGACTTTTGTGATCGGTGAGCACATCCACATGAACACCATAAAGATAATGACGCCATATTTTTAAAGCAAAAACTACGATAATCAATTCTAGATTGTGGGTTGCATAGTTCCTCTCATGAACTTTCAACTAACTGGAGGCATAACCTATAACTTTGCCATTATGCATTAATACACAATCTAAACCAACTCTAGACGCATCACAATAGACAACAAAGCCTTGTGTACCTTCTGGTAAGGTCAAAACTGGGGCAGTTGTCAACCTCTTTTTTAATTCATGAAAGCTTTTCTCACAAGTTTTAGACCATTGAAACTTCACTATTTTCTGAGTCAACTTGGTCAAAAGAGACGAAATAGATGAGAACCCCTCTACGAACCTTCTATAATAGCCAACCAAAACCAAGAAACTCCTAATATCACTTGGAGATATGGGTATAGGCCAATTCTGCATTGCCTCAATTTTCTGAGTATCAACTTTAATTCCCTGTCCATACATAATGTGGCCTAAGAATGCCACAGACTCAAGCCAAAACTCACACTTAGAGAACTTGGCATATAACTCTCTATCTTTTAGAGTGTGAAGAACTATTCTGAGATGACTAACATTCATTCCTTAAATAAATTAGTATGTTATCAATGAAGATGATAATAGACATATCTAAATAAGATTTGAAAACTCTATTCATAAGGTCCATAAATGCTGTAGGCGTAATGGTCAAACCAAAGGACACAACCAAAAACTCATAATGATCATAATGGGTTCTGAAAGCTATCTTTAGAATATCACATTCCCTTACTCTTAACTGATGGTAGCCAGATCTGAGGTCTATCTTAGAGAAACAGGTGTCACCTTGAAGTTGGTCGAAAAGATCATCAATCCTTGGGAGAGGATACTTATTCTTAATGGTAGCCTTGTTCAACTAACGGTAATCTATACACATCCTAAGGGAACCATCTTTCTTCCTCACAAACAAGATCGGAGCTCCCTAAGGTGAGACACTTGGTCGAATAAAGCCCTTGTCAAGGAGGTTTTTCACCTGTTATTTAAGCTCTTTTAACTCTGCTGGTGCCATTCTATATGGCGGAATAGATATAGGACGAGTATCTGGAATAATATTTATACCGAAGTCTATTTCTCTCTCAGGAGGGACTCCTGGAAGATCATCTGGAAAGACTTTTGGAAACTTTTTTACTACTGAACCTGATTGAATATGAGGTATCTCAACACTAGAGTCATTAACTCGGACCAAGTGATAGACACACCCCTTAGAAACTAACTTCCTTGCCTTAGGTACGAAATGAAACGATCCTTAGGCACTGCTGAACTACTTTTACACTCTAAGACTGGCTCATTGGGAAATTGGAACTTGACAACTCGAGTTCTACAATCAACTGAGGCATAACAGGCATGAAGCCAGTCCATACCAAGGATGACATCAAAATCTACCATGTCTAACTCAACTAAATTAGCTATGGGGCTCTTGTGATTGACGAAAACGGGATAATCATGATAGACTCTCTCTGCTAGAATAGACTCGCCAACAGGTGTAGAAACACTGAAGGGTTCACTAAGTTGCTCATGAATAACATCAAAATTCATCGCAACATACGGAGTTACAAAGGATAAACTCGCTCTTAGGTCTAGCAAAGCATAAACATTTGAGTTAAAGGCTTGGATCATACCAGTAACAACATCTGGCGAATCCTCTTGCTCTTGGCGACTTGTGAGGCGTTTTGTTCCTTCGCCGGTACCTGAAGTAGCCCCTCTAGGTGCAGCTCTGTCTGGTGGAGCAACTAAAGAAGACAGGGCTCTATTGCCCCAATTATCATTACCCTGCTTGTTCTATGGAAATTCTCGCATGAAATGATCATTCTGGCCACACTTGAAACAACCAGTGGAGCCCTCACGACAAGTACCAGAGTGATTCCTACCACACTTAGCGCAGGCAAGAGGCTTACTACCACCTTGCGCCATACTACCTTGAGAATAGGCAGGTTTAGATGTGAAATTTTGACTATTGTACTCACTTTTGTTCTTTGGTGCAGGTGCACTAGCAGATGATGAAGCAGGTCCCTTTGTTTCTGTTGGAAGGATGATCGGTTGACATTACTCTTCTGCTGCCTGAACTCATTCCCTGTCTTAGCTCTCTTATTCTTGAACTCTTCTCTATCCCTTAGCTTCTCTTCCTCAACCTGTTGTGCATAAACCATCAACTTTGCTATATCCATGTCACCTATTAACATTGTAGCCTTACCTTTCTTACTCGACAAACGAGACAACCCATCAACAAATAAACTCATTCTGCTTCTCATGTCAGCAACCATTTCTGGAGCATACCGGGAACGGTGTGTGAACCTCAAACTATACTCATGAACGCTCTAAAAATCCTGCTTAAGTGTGAGGAACTCTCGTACCTTAGCCTCTTTCAGCTCTCGGGGAAAGAAACTCCCCAAGAAGGCCTTCTCAAAACAAGGGCAACTCGCAGGTGGTGCATCCTCAACTCGATTCTTCTTCCATTGATCGAACCAAATCCTAGAGATACCCTTCATTTGGTATGCATCTAGTTCCACCCTCTCAGTATTAACAACATGCATGATTTCAAAAACTTTCTGATGCTCCTCAACAAAATTCTCAGGATCCTCAGTAACAGTAGAGCCTGTGAAGTTTGGGTGATTCATCCTTAGGAGCTCGCGAATCGTCGAAGTATCAGTTACTTCATATCGATTTCCCCTCTGTTGCCCAGCTTGATTGGTCATAACTTGGCTCAACATCCGAATAGGCTCACGAAACTCAGAATTGGTGACCTATCCTTGGGGTTGCACGTCTGGTGCATTAGGCACCGCTAGTTCTTGTGGTTCAACATTCATTCTAGCCGAACGACTTCAGACAGCTCTTCATAGAGGCATGATTTGAAAGACATGCGCAAGTACGAGTTAGAAGTAACTTTTTAGAGATCAAGCTCTAAAGTACGAAATGAGTGTGAAAGAAGTGAGAAAGTTTCCTAAGTGCTGCAACCTTCTATTTATAGATGTCACACGCTTCACACCGCTAACTAGGACTCTACAGACACAACTTCATAGACTCCCTAGGACTCTTGAACTCTGTGCTTTGATACCAAGTTTGTCACTCCCCAAGACTACATCCTGGGAGAGATTGGCACTCGAGAACCATTGTTGGCCCCAAGTGAACCCTTCGCCTGGCTTACTTAATCAGCAGAAGTCTTATACTCAACAAAGATAATCAATGTAATATACTATAATGTTATAAAAGAACAATCAACTGGTCAATAAGGCAAACTTAAGCCTCAACATAATAGAATGAAAATGAAAAGACTAAAAACCTAACATCTGGCTGTCTATAAAGCCTCTAAAACAACTGAGATAGATTTCGGGACAAGACCCTCGATCATTCTAACAAATGAAATACTAAAAGAAAATGATAACAAAGGATCCCTCCAGAAAGCAAGGAGGCTCACCAACTGACTCTGAATGATCAACTGGATCAACGAAGCGCTAGATGATGATCCTGGTTACATGTGTCTGCATCATAAAAAGATACAAGACAAAAGGCATCAGTACATTGAATGTACGAGTATGCGAGGGGAATTCTAAAACAAGATATAAGCTTGAAAGGAACTGAAGAACTTACCTGGCTTAACTGAATTCATTTCAATATAAAGCAATATAAAACAAGTGCAATATAAAAAAAAGATGTTTAAATCATATATGTTGACTCTGTGTATTTGAAAATACAATAATATTCTGTGTGTATGCAAAGATACACTATAACTATGAAATGTATGTAAAAATACAAATAAACTGTGTATATAAGAATACAATTTCTTCTGTGGGGGTTTCTCTAACCGGCAACCATCACATAAGAGCTATTGTGATGATACAACATTTTGTCTCACGCTGCCAGGGCCGTCCTATACCTTGCCGAGGATATAGAACCTGAACTACTAAGTGGATCCACTAGTCTATGCTAAAAAGCACTAAGGAATCATCTAAAAAGTATGACCCTTTTCTACCCATGATGGCTACATGGTTTATGGGGGCTGGGAGTTGTCTGAACTCTCCTCCATATCGGTGCTGAATACTATTCCCAAAATATGATACTAGCTCTTATGTTTAAAAACATACTTCTTTCTGTGATTTGAGATAATTGCTCATAAAGTTAGCTCAAAGTCTGTCTTGGAAATCAAAGTTTCCTCTCTTGCTTAATTGTGAAAGCACTTACTTTTTTATGAAAACTAGCTCAAACGCTATTTGGAAATCAAGGTTTCCTTTTCTTGTTTAAATGTGAAAATATTTTAACTCTTTGGGAATACATATTCCTCATATACTTTGACGAAATGAATTGCAACTTTACTCTTTACTTAACTCAAAACTCAAGTCTTAAAACAGAGTTAAATCATTTGTCAAAGACTTTTAGAAGACTCTATGAACTTCTCTTGACTTGGTTGTTTACTTCTCTTGACTTGACTCTTAACTGATCCTTGAATTGAATTATGAATTCAAGGATTGAGACTTGTGATAGGAAAGATCTCATGATGTTTAGGAGTGTTTTTGGATAGTTAAACATGAGAAAAAAAATCAAGAAATCGCTGTCTGGAAGCAAGTCCATGACGCAGATATGTATTTTAATTATTTGATTGCGAAATAAATTTTGAGGTAGAACAGTCCGTGACCGCTCCGCTTCGCAAAGAAAAATTGTCAATTCTGAGGAACAAGCCTACGATGCGGACTTGGTACCCAGATTCTGCCAACTTGTTCCTTCTTCGTTTTCTAACCCCAAATCGCCTAAATTTGATTCTTTTTCTCTAATTATATTTAGATTCAGATACCCAACATATGTACACAAGAATCTAACCATGCACAACTCTAAAATCGACCTTAAACTCTCAAGAACTCCTCAATCTCATCCCAAATTCATGAACAAAAGTAAATTCAAGAACACATCAAGAACATTCAAACTTTTAACTTTTAGGACGAATTCATGCTGAATTAAACATGTTTGGCGCGTGGGTGAATGAAACCAACGCTGTGTGAACTCACATACCTAGTAGGGATCACCCCTTGACGAAATCCACAAGCGATTCTTGAAGAACTTGACGATTCTTGCTCCTTATTCTCCTTTCTCTTTTTCTTTTCTCTTTTCTAAAACCCTAACTCAATATCATAAAAGCGTAAACTGAATCCTATCAGTTTAGACCCCAATTAATTACCAAAAATGAAATTAAGTTATGGGGGTATGAAAAAGACCATAACGTCTTTCTAAAATCTGGGTTAGACTTGTCTTATTTGAACAACCCAACTTCAAATAGGCATATCTCAATCATACGAATTCGGAATCGCGCAAACTCAGTGGCATTGGAAAGATTATTCCAAGACCTTACCTACGATATCTAGAAACACACCTAACTAATCTTGGTCTAGGAGTTATGGTCATTTGAAGTTGACCAAAAATCCAACTCAACATACTTAACAAATTTTTATATTCTTTCCAAAAATGACTATTTCCAATTTTTAATTTCTTTCTAGTTCTTTCTAGTTACAGGGTATTATAATACAACATCATAACAAAAGAATACCAAATTTGTACCATTTCCAACTAGTAATTGTCATTTATTAAATAACCAGTATATCAAATTTATTTCATTATTACGCCCAAATCCATACAAATATAATGCCAAAAAAAAAGTTCAATCACACCAGATTCACAAATTTCATACCAATTTTTTGCACACTTTCTATACATATTTCATCATTGATTCATACCAAAAGAATACAAAAATTATACAATTTCTAACTAGTAATTGCCATTTATTAAAAAATAAACAGTATCCAAAACCACAAATCGTACCAAAAACAATATCAAATTCCATACATGTCTAACATATCTAGTATACCAATTTCAATCAAATTTAATGTAATTTTGTAAACCAGAAACTTACCAAAAAATAAAAAATGTTTCATACCAAAAATTAACAACGGTATACATTAAAGAAATCCAGTTTTTTGCAATCAACTACACAAAAAATTTCTAAAAAGCACTAATTGAAGAATCTCATCTACCACCATGTTTTATTAATATTGATAAGAAACCGCTCATTACAAGAAAATGCCGATTATTAAACAAAATTTTTTTCGAAGTAGACGAGAGTGACGACTAAGAATACTCTTTGAACGAATTAGATGAGAGAGAAACTGTTGAAATTATTTTGAAAATAAATCTATTTGAAATAACTATTTTGAGATAAAAAAGGAAAATAAATAGTTTATTTTGTTATGACTCTCCTATTTTTATGCCTCCTTTAATTGTCATTAATATTTTAAAATTGTTTGTTACGCAAAGTTCCATTTTTTTTTCCTTTTAATTTTTTTTTTAAAATAAGTGAAAATGTTATAACCTATAATTGTTTATAAAGAATAATGTTATAACTTATAATTATTATTCCGATAGATGTCAATTATAAAATTTTCACTAAAATTAAATGGTGTCTCCAATCATGTTACCCACGATTAAATTCAATGGAAATATAATAGGGAAAATTGTATAAAATAGCAAATTATTAATTCAAATTAAATGTTATAACCATAGTTTGATTTAATCATAACCTGTAGCAAACAATTGTCATTCACCTCTCTCCCTAGCTTTGTCGCTTGCCACTCTCCCTTTCTCGATCGCCAGTATCTCCCTCGCATCTCTCACTTTATACAAACACAAATGTATAAAATGTGTTTGTATAAAGTGAGAGAGAACTGTATATACAAATACAAATACAAATACATATTTTTCATCCTATACACAAATACAGATCTTTCCCTGCCCAATTCTCTTTTGTTTTCTCTGATTCTTGCTTTATACAAACACAGATTATACAAATTACAATGTATAATTGTGTTGTATAAAGTGAGAGAGAGAGATTTGATATACAAATGTTTTATTTTTATTCAATTGTATACAAATTCAAATTTTATACAGATATACAAACACAATCATTGATATATATACGTAGTAGTTACATATATAAAATTATCTTGTCACGCCTCGAGCCTACACCCTGGGTGGGACTGGTGCTCGAGAACCATTGATGGCCCTAAGCGAACCCTTGGCCTGACTTACTTACTCAGCGGAAGACTTAAACACAAAAAATAGTCTCAAATAAGGAACTTATGAAATAAACTTAGAATGTCTTTAAAGAAACATTCAAACTAGCCAAGATGGCTACTCAAGTCTCACAACATAAGCCAATAATAAAGTAGTGACAAATGAACTAATTGAATGACTATTTATGAAGCCTCTAATAACTGAGATGGATGTCGGGACAAGACCCATGACATCCTAATGAACTAAATACTGAAAGCAATAAAAAGGATCCTCTGAAACAAAGGAGGCTCACCAATAACTCTGGATCTCAACTTGAATCAATGATGCACTGGATGATGATCCTGGTTACCTGTATCTGCATCATTAAAAGATGCAGGCCAAATGACATCAGTACATTGAATGTACGAGTATGCGAGGAGAAATCTAAACAAGACATAAGCTTGAAAGGAACTGAACTGAACTCATTTCAATATAAAGCAATAACGTAAATGTAACATAAAGAAAAGTTTTTAAAACATGGATATCAACTCTGTGTATTTGGAAATACAATAATACTCTTTGTGTATGCAAAGATACAATGTAACTCTGAAATGTATATAAAAATACAAAGTACTGCTATGAGAGTTTCTCTAACCGACAACCATCACTTAAGAGTTATTATGATCATACATCATTTTGCCTCACGCTATCAGGGCCGTCCTATACCTTGCCGAGGGTATAAAACCTAACTACTAAGTGGATCCACTAGTCTATGCTAAAAAGTACTAAGGAATCATCTAAATAGTATGACCCGTTTCTACCCATGGTGGCTACATGGTTTATGGGGGCTGGGAGTTGTCTGAACTCTCCCCCATATCGGTGCTCAATACTACTCCTAAAATATAATACTAGCTTTTATGTTTAAAAACGTATCTTCTTTATGTGGTTTGAGATAATTGCTCGAAACTTAACTCAAAGGCTCCTCTTGGAAATCAAAATTTCCTCTCTTGCTTAATTGTGAAAGCATTTATTCTTTTATGAAAACTAGTTCAAAGAATCGTTGGAAATCTCAATTTCCTTTCTTATTTAAATGTGAAAACATTTTAAATTCTTTGGGAATATATAGTCCCCATATACTCTTTGAAGAAATGAACTTCAACCTTTACTCTTTACTCAACTCAAACTCAAGTCTTAAAACAAAGTTAAAACTTTTAATTTGTAAAAGACCTTTGGAAAACTCTAAGAACTTCTCTTGACTTGACTCTTAACATTCCTTGAATTAAATTATGGATTCAATGCTCATGATCTCATTTTATGGATGATTTCATGTTGTTTAGATGTACCTTAGAGTGTAGAAATCAACTAGAAAACATAGGTACGTTCCAAGGGAACTAGTACGGAAAGAAGTGGGAAGAAGTAGAAGACATGGCGTCCCTGGCACTCTGAGTGGTGCGGGGCGCGACACCTAAAACTTCAGAACTGAAGTTGGGGGTGCGCTGGCTAGCGCGGAACCCTAGGGTCAAAACTTAAGAGAACTTTGTGGGGCACTCTGAGTGGCGCGACGCTCCACCCCTCTGCCCAGGTGTTTGACGATTTTTCTTGCTCGTTTTTCAACTCTAAGCCCTCTAAACTCAATTGGGTCTTTCCCCAAACACTTAGATTCGACTACATAATCAAAATATGCAAGAATCCACTTAAAACGATACCTAATTTCATGAATCTAAGTCAAGAACTCCAACAATCAAGAACACAATAGAAGCTTCAAACAAATCCATCAAGAACTCAATTTCTAAAACTTGAAGAATCTAAATTCAATGAAATAAATCATGATTGGCGTGTGGGTGAACTAACCCAATGCTATGTGATCTCACATACCTCGTAGGAATCGCCCCTTGACGAAATCCACAAGCAATTATTCAAGAACTTGGTGATTTCTTGCTTCTTCTCCTCTTCTTTTCTCTTCTCTCAAAACTCTAACTTCTTTTTCAAAAGCGTAAACTGAATCTAATCAGTTTAGACCCCAACTTAATCACCAAAAATGAAATTAATTAATTGGGTGGTGAAAATACTGTAATGCCCTTCTAAAATCCGATTTTGACTTTCCTTATCTAGACAACACAACTTCAAATGGGCATATCTCCTTCATACGAACTCGAAATTGAGCAAACTCAGTGGTGTTGGAAAGATAATTCAAAGATATTTCCTACGGTATCTTGTATCACACCTAACTCATCCTGATCTAGGATTTATCGTTATTTGAAGTTGACTCAAAACTCATACTTAACTTAATTTTGTCAAATTTCCAGATTTTCATTCTTTCCTAAAATGACTCTTTTTAATTCTAGCTCTTTCTAGTTGCGGGGTGTTGCATATCTAACCAATATACATATACAATTGTTGCGCTTTTATACAAACGAGTGGTCTTCCAGCGAAATTATACAAATCTGATGCTCCTGCCAGCGAATTATACAATTTGAAGTTGTCTATAGAGCGCAATTATGCAAATTATAGCTATAGCATACAAATATGGTTTTTATGTTTGCTAAACCTAAAATTTACTCAATATAATATAATACCACAAGGATGTTAATAATTGACATACAATGTTGATTACATAGAACCAATTAGGAGATTAAAAAAATCAAGGAAATATGTCATACCTCAGAGGAATTAAAATGGTGTCTCCAATCATGTTATCCACGATTAGATTCAATGGATGGATATATATATATATATATATATATATATATATATATATATATATATATATATATATAGAGAGAGAGAGAGAGAGAGAGAGAGAGAGAGAGAAGGTAACATGGCACCTCTCTATGACATCCATTGTCATTTATCTTTTTTCTCCTTTTTTGGCTTTATTTTAGAATTTTAATGAATTATTTTATTGTAAAAGTAAATTAATTTATTTATTACAAATAACTATTTTATTTTAGGAGGAACATTTACAAAGATTCTTCACATGCCAATATATATATATAAAGTTGAATATAGAAAAGTTAATGTGGCATCTCTCTATGACCACCATTTCTATTATCTTTTAACTTAATTTTTTAATTTTTTAAATTCATTTCTTAACATAATAATCTACTAAATACCTCCAATGTATCTATTAACCTACAATTAAAGAGGATAATGAAAAGTTTTAACATAAATAATATATTTATTGTTGCAATAGAAAATGAACAGTTGTAATAGTTTGGTAATTAAACAATTAAAAAAGTAAAAAAAATATGTAGGAGAGCACATAATCTGTAAGTAACTTGACAAAATGGAAGAATCATTGGAAGAAAAGATTTACTACTTCAGGTAAATTAATTTTTTAAAAGTTTTACTACCTTAGATAGATCAATTTTTTGATTTGTTTATACAAATAAAACTAGGCTGGAGAGCACTTATTCTGAAGGTAAATTGACAAAATGGAAGAATCATTGCAAGAGGGGATTTACCACTTCAGGTAAATTATTTTTTTGCTTTATTTGTGTAAATAAACATTAAGCAGGAGATGAAATCAAGAACTCATAGGAAAAGATGTTTTACTAGCTCAGATAAATAAAAACAAACTTTGTTTTGTTTGTATGAATGAATTTGTTGGCATATACTTGTGTAGATTTGACCATTTTATGCCAACAAGAATTACAACAAGCGGATCTAGTAAAATAAGATTGAAATCCTATTTAAGAATTCAATATGTTTGAAGATCGAAAAACATCAACATGTCTTCTAACATTCAACTTGTGAACCATGGACATGATGACACCATGAAGTATTAATTCTCTCATTCTATTCTTTTTCATTTACAAATAATGAGGAGTTGAGGACTATAGGGTATTGAAATAATAAGGAAAGTTATAAAAAAAAATATTGATTCTCTTTTCTGATAAAAAAAGAATAATATGATAGTTTGAAAAGAATGAGAAGGCAAGGCATGAAATTGAGTAAAAAATAAAAGGAAGGAAAATTTAAAAAAAGAAAAAAAAGCCTATAAATAATATAAAGGAAAAATATAAACAAGGTGATGTGACACCGCTCTATAGCCTCAATTCATATTTATCTTTTTTCTCCTTTATTTGATATTTTTTTCTTGATTCTTTTCATTAAATATTTTATTTATTAAATAAAAAAACCCAATCATATTTACTATTCTAGTTATATCTAATGAGTTACAAAAAAAAAACTCCATCTATTCATATTCTCTACTTAAATAACATGTCTCTTCAACTTATTCTTATGGATTATCAAGTCTATAAATTACAATCATCCATGGAGATGTTGACTATTCATTTTTCATTTTCTCATTCTTTGTTTCTATTAGTGTGGTTTTTTTCTCATTCTTTCTTTCTAATAGTGTAATTTTTCTCTCTTTTTTAAAAATAAATAAATTATTCTTCATCTTTACCGAAATTATAAAAAAGATAGTGACATGATATGTTCTTCTCTTTGATGAAGATCAAAGATATATTCTTCAAAGATTCATTATAAAGAGACGTTCACATTAATTTAGTTCAAGATCATCAGAATGAAGAAGGAAGTTTAATTATGTTGAAAGATTCATCAAGAGAGATAATCATATTAGTATAAAGTTTGAATGTTTCCAATATTTTAAAGATTCATTAATGTATTGTTTTGATTTCGATATTATAATATTTTGCCGTGCTTGAAAGGTATATTATCTATGGTACATTTCTTATAGCTATTACATATTGTTGTTCTTAAACAATTATATATAATATAAGCTAGATGTTAGAGAAGTGAAGTTGCACCTCTCCTTGGCCAAACATTCCATTTATCTTTTTTTCCTCAATTTTTTGACAATTTCCATATTTTTCTACGTACTTATTATTGTACAAAAAATAAATATATCAATACTACTCCTCTATTTATTGTTATACTTAAATGTCTGAGAAATTATTTACACTCATTATTATTCTTTGTTACAGAAAATTAAAAGTGTCAATATTTACCACTTTAATATTTCAAGATATTTGTCTCTATTTTTGTTGTATTTTTTTTTTGGGAAAAAGGTCTGAAATATATCCGAACTTTGGCTAAAATTGTTGTTACGATATCGAACTTTGGAAAGGACCTTTTGTAACATCTCGCAAATTGAAAGAACTAGAAAGAGCTAGAATTATAAAGCATGATTTTTTGGAAATAATAAAAATTTGGAAAATTGGTCAAGTTAAGTTTGAGTTTTTGGTCAACTTCAAACGACCATAGCTCCCAGCTCAGAATGAGTTAGGTGTATTTCCAAATATCGTAGGAAAGATCCTGGAATAATATTTCCAACGCTGCCAAGTTTGCGCGATTCCGAGTTCGCATGAGTGAGTTATGCCTATTGGAAGTTGGGCTGTTCAAATAAGGAAAGTCCAATCTGGATTTTAGAAGGGAATTATGGTCTTTTTACCACCCAGTTAAGTTAATTCGGTTTTAGCAATTAAATTGGAGTCTAAACTGAATTGGTTCAGTTTAGACAATTGGAAATTTATGCTAGGGTTTTTGGAGAAAGAGCAAAGTTCGTCGTTCTTGAAGGTTTAGCTTGTGGATTTCGACAAGGGTTGATCCCTAAAGAGGTCTGTAAGTCTTTCATAGCGTTGGGTTCGTTCACCCACGCGCCAATTATGTTTATTTTAGCGAAGTTTGTTCTAGAGGTTAAAATGTTGTTTCCTTGAGTTGTTTGAGTTAGATTCTTGTGTATACATACTGGGTATCTAAATCTAAAGGGAATTTGAGAAAAAGAATCGAGTTTAGGTTAATTGGGCTTAGAAAATGATGAAGGAAAAAGTCGTGTAGAAACTGAGTACTAGGTCCACATCGCGTACCTGTTCCTCAGAAGTATAATTTTTCCCTTCGCATTGTGGAGAGGTCACGAACCTCTCTGCCTCAAAAGTTATTTTGCGACCAAATATTTAAATGAGTCTCCGTGTCGCGGACCCATCCTCTGACAATGATTATTTTTTTATCTTTTCTCATGTTTAGCTATCTAAAATCATTCCTAAACATCATGAGACATTTCCTATCAAAAATCACAATCCTTGAATCCGTAATTCAATTCAAGGAAAGTTAAGAGTCAAGTCAAGAGAAGTTAGAAGTCAAGTCAAGAGAAGTCAAGAGTCAAGTTAAGAGAAGTTCATAAAGTTTTCCAAAAGTTTTTACAAATGTTTAAATTTGTTTTAAGACTTGAGTTTTGAGTTGACTAAAGAGTAAAGTTTGAAGTTCATTTTTTCAAAGGAGTATATCGGGACTATGTATTCCCAAAGAGTAAATGTTTTCACATTTAAAAGAGAAAGGAAACTGAGATTTCCAAAAGAGCCTTTGAACTAGTTTTCAATAAAGAGTAAGAGTAAAGTTCATTCTTCAAAGATTATTCGGGAACTAAGTATTCCAAAGAGTTAAAATGTTTTCACATTTGAGCAAGAAAGGAAACTGAGATTTCCAAGAGTATTTTTAAGCTAAGTTTTTGAGTAATTATCTCAAACCAAAGAAATAGTTTTTTTTGTCATGCCCTAAGCCTACACCCTGGATGTGGCCGGCACCCAAAGACCATTGCTGGCCTCAAGCGAACCCTTGGCCTGGCTTACTTGACTCAGCGAAAGACTTAAACTAAACAAAGATAAGTTCATATAATAAACTGGAATGTTACAAAGGAACATTCAACTGACCATTAAGGCAAACTCAAGTCTCAACATGGAATAACAACAATGAAAAGACTAAAAACTAACATCTTATTGTCTATGAAGCCTCTAATAACAACTGAGATGGATGTTGGGACAGACCCCACAACATCCTAATAAACTAAACTAGAAAGCAATGAAATGGATCCTCCGAAAAGTAATGGGGCTCACCAATAGACTTTGGACTGCTTACTGGATCAATGACGCGTCGGGATGCCGATCCTAGTTACCTGTGTCTGCATCATACTATGATGCAGGCCAACTGACATCAGTACATTGAATGTACAAGTATGTGAGTTGGAATGCTAAAATAACATAGGCTAGAAAGAATATGAGAGAAACTGAAGAACTTACCTAGCTCAACTCAACTCAACATGACTGAACTCATTTCAATATAAAGTAGTTTAAAAGCAAGTACAATATAAAGAAAAGCTGTTTAAAAACATGATATCAAATCTGTGTGTATGCAAGATACAAATAACTCTGAGATGTATTTAAAATACAGTAAACTGGTGTATATAAAATATACAATAACTTCTGTGGGAGTTTCACTAACCGACAACCATCACTTAAGAGCTATAGTGATGATACAATGATCTTCCTCACGTTGTCAGGGTATCCTATACCTGGCCAAAGGTATAGGACCTGAACTGCCTAATGGATCCACTAGTCTATTTCGAAAAGGGTTCATCTAAAAAGTATGTCCCTTTTCTACCCATGATGGCTACATTATTTAAGGGGGCTGATAGTTGCATGAACTTTTCCCCATCGATGCTCAATACTACTCCCAAAAATATACTAGCTCTTTATGTTTAAAGACATACTTCTTCTATGATTTGAGATTAGTGCTCAAAAACTTAGATCAAAGGGTATCTTGGAAAATCTCTGTTTCCCTACTCGCTTCATTTAGAAAGCTATTATTCTTTTCTGAAACCTAGCCGAAGGCTCTTTGGAAATCTCAGTTTCCGTTCTTATTTAAATGTGAAAAACATTTAAAATCTCTTAGGGAATACTTAGTCCCCGTACACTTTTGAAGAAATGAACTTCAAACTTTACCTTTTACTCTTTGGTTAACTTCAAACTTAAGTCTTAAAACAAGTTAAAACGTTTGTAAAAGACTTATGAAAACTTGAAATGAACTTCTCTTACTTGATTTTTGACTTTGATCCTAACTCTTGCTTGAATTGACTCTTAACTGATCCTTGAATTGAATTATGGATTCAAGGATTATGATTTGTGTTTGGAAAGATCTCTTGATGTTTAGGAATGATTTTGAATAGTTAAACTTGAGAAAAGTTACGAAATCACCGTCTTGGAAAATGTCCGCGACGCGGAGGTGTTTTAAATTATTACTCGCGAAATTAAATTTTTAGATAGAGGAGTCCGCATCCTCTCCGCGACGCGGAGCAGATTTTTGTTCACTGTGGGAACAAGTCCGCGACGGGGACTTGTTTCATGAACCTTACTCGACTTTTTCCTTCTTCGTTTTTCAGCCACAACCCACCTAAATTCGATTATCTTCCTCAAATTCCTTTTAGATCCTGATACCTAGTATATGTACTCAAGAACCTAACTCAAAGTAACTCTAAAAGACAACGTAAAGATCTCGGAAACTCCACAATTCAACCCAATTCAAGAATGACATTCAAATTCAAGAATTCTTGTCAAGAATATCAACTTTCAAACTCTTTTAGGATGAATTGCGCTGAAACTAAACATGTTTGGCGCATGGGTGAATGAACCCAACGCTATGAGAGACTCAGATACCTTGTAGGATCAATTTCTTGGCGAATCTACAACCAAAATCGATCGTTCTTGGCGAATCTTGCTTTTCCTCTTCTCCTTTCTCTTGCGTTCTTTCTCCAAAAGCCCTAGCTCTATTTCTCAAAAGTGTAAACTGAACTAACTCAGTCTTGACCCCACTTAATTTACTAAAAACGGATTTTATTAATTGGGTAAGAAAAAGACCAAACTACCTCTTTTTAAATTCTGGATTGGGCAATTCTTTATTCGAACAACCCAACTTCCAACGAACATAATTCACTCATATGAACTCGGAATTGTTCAAACTTGACAACGTTGGAAAGATAAACCCAAGAGATTTCCAACCATATCTGGAACTACACCTAACTTATCCTGAGCTAGGAGTTATGGTCGATTGAAGTTAACCAAAATCTCAACTTTACATTACTTAAAAATTTCCAGATTTCCCTATACTTTCCAAAAATGATTATTTCAAGTTCTTAGCTTCTTTATAGCTATTTCAAGTTGTGAGATGTTACATGATTTTACAAACAGATAAACTAAGTATATTTTGGGAGTAGTATTGGGCACCGATATGGGGACGAGTTTGAGTTCATGTTACATGTTCTTTCTGTGTGAACACATATTGTAAGATCTTATGATCTGTGAATACATCAACATGAACACCATACAAATGGTGACACCATATCTTCAAAGAAAATACTACAGTAGCCAACTTTAAGTCATGGGTTGGGTAGTTCTCGTGAACTTTTAACTGTCTGGAGGCATAAGCTATAACTTTGCCATTTTGCATTAAAACACAACCCAAGCCAACTCTAGATGCATCACAATACACCACAAAACCTTGAGTACCTTCCGGTAAGGTCAAAACTGGAGCAGTAGTCAACCTCTTCTTCAATTCCTGAAAGTTTTTCTCACAAGCTTCAGACCATTGAAATTTCTCTATCCTCTGAGTCAACTTTTTCAAAGGTGACAAAATGGATGAGAAACTCCCTACAAATCTTCTATAATAGCCAGCCAAACCCAAGAAACTCCTAATATCAGTTGGAGATTAGGTTTAGGCCAATTCTGCACTGCCTCAATTTTCTGAGTATCAACTTTAATCACCTCTCCTGACACAATATGGCCTAAGAATGCCACAGACTCAAGCCAAAATTCACACTTAGAGAATTTAGCATACAGTTCCTTATCTTTCAACATCAGAAGAACTATTTTGAGATGGCTAGCATGATCTTTTTCATTCCTTGAATATATTAGTTTGTCATTAATGAAGACGATAACAAACATATCTAAATAAGATTTGAAGACTCTATTCATAAGATCTATGAACGCTGCTGGTGCATTGGTCAAACCAAAAGACATGACCAAAAACTCATAATGACCATATCTAGTTCTGAAAGCTGTATTAGGAATATCACTTTCCCTTACTCTTAACTGATGATAACTCGATCTGAGGTTAATTTTCGAGAAATAGGAAGCACCTTGAACTTGATCGAAGAGTCATGAATTCTTGGAAGGGGATACTTATTCTTGATGGTAACCTTGTTCAACTGGCGGTAGTCTATACTTATCCTAAGGGAACCATCTTTCTTTCTCACAAATAAGACCAGAGTGCCCCAAGGTGAGACACTTGGTCGAATAAAGCCCTTATCTAAGAGATCCTTTAACTGCTCCTTAAGCTCTTTCAACTCTACTGGTGCCATTCTATATGGCGGAACAGATATCGGACGCGTATCTGGAAGACGATCTATACCGAAGTCTATTTCTCTCTCAGGAGGGAGTCTGGGAAGATCATCTAGAAGACTTCTGGAAACTCTTTTACTACTGAAACTGACTGAATAGGAGGTACCTTAGCACTTGAGTCATTAACTCGGACTAAGTGATAGATACAATCCTTTGAAACTAACTTTCTTGCCTTAAGGTACGAAATGAAATGACCCTTAGGCACTGTTGAACTACTCTTCCACTCTAATATTGGGTCATTTGGAAACTGAAACTTGACTACTTGAGTTCTACAATCAACTGAGGCATAACAGGCATGAAGCCAGCCAATACCAAGAATGACATCAAAATCTACCATGTCTAACTCAATTAAATTAACCATGGTACTCTTGTGATTGACAGAAATGGGACAATCACGATAGACTCTCTCTGCTAGAATAGACTCACCAACAGGTGTGGAAACACTGAATGGTTCACTAAGTTGCTCAGGAATAACATCAAAATTCATAGCAACATATGGGGTTATAAAAGATGAACTCACTCCTGGATCTAGCAAAGCACAAACAGTAAAGTCAAATACTTGAATCATACCAGTGACAACATCTGGTGAATCCTCTTGCTCTTGGCGACTAGTGATCGCATAGAGAGGGTTTGCTCCTCTTCTAGTACCGGAAGTAGCCCCTCTAGGTGCAGTTCTAACTGGTGGAGTGACTGAAGAAGACTGGGCTCTATTGCCCCCATTACCCTGCTTGTTCTTTGGATGCTCTCGCATGAAATGCCCACTCTGACCACACTTGAAACAACCAGTGGTGCCCTCATGACAAACACCTGAGTGGTTCCTACCACACTTGGCGCAGACAGGAGGCTTACTTCCCCCTTGCACTACACTGCCCTGAGAATAGACAGGTTTAGCTCTGGAATTCTGACCATAGTACTCAACCTTGTTCTTAGTTGCAGGTGCACTAGCAGATGATGGAGCAGGTCCCTTTTGCTTCTGTTGGAAAGATGACCGGTTGGCATTACTCCTCTGCTGCCTAGACTTATTTCCTGTCTTAGCCCTCTTGTTCTTGAACTCCTCCCTATCTCTCAGCTTCTCTTTCTCTACCAGCTGCACATAGACCATCAACCTCGAAATGTCCATATCCCCTATAAGCATTGTTGCCTGGCCCTCTTTGCTTGATAAACGACCCAAACCAGCAACAAATAAACTCATCCTACCCCTCATGTCCGCAACCATTTTAGGAGCGTAGCGAGATAGTTTGGTGAACTTCAATCCATACTCATGCACACTTAGAGAATCCTGCGTAAGTGTTAGAAATTCTCGTACCTTAGCCTCTTTTAATTCTTGGGGGAAAGAAATGCCCCAACAAAGCTTCCTCAAAATAGGCCCAGCTCACAGGTGGTGCATCCTCAGCTCTACCCCTTCTCTACTGATCGAACCAAGTCTTAGCAATATTCTTCATCTGATATGCAGCTAGCTTAACTCTTGCAGTATCAGCAATATGCATCACATCAACCACCTTTTTCAGTTTCTCAATGAAGTTCTATGGATCCTCTGTAGTGCTTGACCCAGTGAAACTTGGAGGGTTCATCCTTTAAAACGCACGAATCCTTGAAATGTCTGACTCTTCTTGCCGAGCTCTTCTCTGTTGCCCAGCCTGATTGGTTACAACTTGGGCTAAGCATCCGTATAGCCTCTCATAACACATCATTAGAGATCTCCCATTGCGGGTGCATTAGGTAACTCTTGCTTCTGTAGTTCAACATGTCTCCTAGCTGGACGACCTTGTACTACTCTTCGTGGAGGCATGGTAATATGAAACACGCACAAGGACGAATTAGAGGGAAACTTTTTATAGATCAACTCTAACGCACGAAATGAGTTTGAAAGAAGTGAAAGAATTCCTAAATGTTATAGCTTCCTAATTATAGATGTGGCGTGCTTCACACCGATAACTAGGACTTTGTAGACACGACTTCATAGACTCCCTAGGACTGTTGAACTTTGTGCTCTTATACCAAGTTTGTCACACCCCGAGCCTACACCCTGGATGTGGCCAGCGCCCAAAGACCATTAATGGCCCCAAGCGAACCCTTGGTCTGGCTTACTATACTCAGCGAAAGACTTAAACTAAATAAAGATAAGTTCATATAATAAACTGGAATGTTATAAAGGAACATTCAACTGGCCATTAAGGCAAACTCAAGTCTCAACATGGAATAACAACAATGAAAAGACTAAAAACTAACATCTGACTGTCTATGAAGCCTCTAATAACAACTGAGATAGATGTTGGGACAAACACCACAACATCCTAATAAACTAAATTAGAAAGCAATGAAAACGACAATGAGAAGACTAAAAACTAACATCTGACTGTCTATGAAATCTCTAATAACAACTGAGATGGATGTTGGGACAGACCCTATGACATCCTAATAAACTAAACTAGAAAGCAATGAAATGGATCCTCCGGAAAGCAAGGAGGCTCACTAACAGACTCTGGACTGCTCACTGGATCAACGACGTGTCGGGATGCCGATCCTAGTTACCTGTGTCTGCATAATAATACGATGCAGGCCAACTGGCATCAGTACATTGAATGTACGAGTATGCGACTTGGAATGCTAAAATAACATAGGCTAGAAAGAACATGATAGAAACTGAAGAACTTACCTGGCTCAATTCAACTCAACATGATTGAACTCATTTCAATATAAAGTAGTTTAAAAGCAAGTGCAATATAAAGAAAAGATGTTTAAAAACATGATATCAACTTTGTATGTATGCAAGATACAAATAACTGTGAGATGTATTCAAAATACAATAAACTGGTGTATATACAATATACAATAACTTATGTGGGAGTTTTTCTAACCGACAACTATCATTTAAGAGCTATAATGATGATACAACGATCTTCCTCATGCTGCCAGCACATCCTATACCTGGCCAAAGGTATAAGACCTAAACTGCCTAATGGATCCACTAGTCTATTTCGAAAAGGGTTCATCCAAAAAGTATGACCCTTTTCTAATCATGATGGCTACATGATTTAAGGGGGCTGATAGTTGTATGAACTCTTCCCTATTGGTGCTCAATAATACTCCCAAAAATATACTAGCTCTTTATGTTTAAAAACATACTTCTTCTGTGATTTGAGATTAGTGCTAAAAAACTTAACTCAAAGGCTATCTTGGAAAATCTCTGTTTTTCTTCTTTCTTCATTTAGAAAGCTATTACTCTTTTCTTAAAACTAGCCGAAGGCTCTTTGGAAATCTCAGTTTCTGTTCTTATTTAAATGTGAAAAACATTTAAAATCTCTTTGGGAATACTTAGTCCCCCTATAGTTTTGAAGAAATGAACTTCAAACTTTACCTTTTACTCTTTACTTAACTTCAAACTTAAGTCTTAAAACAAGTTAAAACATTTGTAAAAGACTTATGAAAACTTGAAATGAACTTCTCTTACTTGACTTTTGACATTGATCTTCACTCTTGCTTGAATTGACTCTTAACTGATCCTTGAATTGAATTATTTATTCAAGGATTATGATTTGTGTTTGGAAAGATCTCTTGATGTTTATGAATGATTTTGAATAGCTAAACTTGAGAAAAGTTACGAAATCACCGTCTTAGAACATGTCCGCAATGCGGAGGTGTTTTAAGTAATTACTTGCGAAATAAATTTTTAGACAGAGGAGTCCACATCCTCTCCGCGACGCAGAGCAGATTTTTGTTCACTGTGGGAACAAGTCCGCGATACCCAATGTATGTACTCAAGAACCTAACTCAAAGTAACTCTACAACACAATGTAAAGATCTCGAAAACTTCACAACTCAACCCAATTCAAGAACAACATTCAAATTCAAGAATTCATGTCAAGAACATCAACTTTCAAACTCTTTTAGAATGAATTGCGCTAAAACTAAACATGTTTGGCGCGTGGGTGAATGAACCCAATGCTATGAGAGACTCAGATACCTTGTAGGATCGATTTCTTGGTGAATCCACAGCCAAAAGTGATCGTTCTTGGTGAATCTTGCTTTTCCTTTCTCTTGCGTTCTTTCTCCAAAAGCCCTAACTCTATTTCTCAAAAGCGAAAACTGAACTAACTCAGTTTTGACCCCACTTAATTTACTAAAAATGGATTAATTAATTGGGTAAGGAAAAGACCAAACTACCCTTTTTTAAATTCCGTATTGGGCATTTCTTTATTCGTACAGCCCAACTTCCAATGAACATAATTCACCCATACGAGTTGGAATCGTGTAAACTCAATGGTGTTGGAAAGATAAATCCAAGAGCTTTCTAACCATATCTGGAACTACACCTAACTCATCCTGAAGTAGGAGTTATGGTCGATTGAAGTTGACCAAAATCTCAACTTTACATTACTTAAAAATTTCCAGATTTTCTTATACTTTCCAAAAATGATTATTTCAAGTTCTTAGCTTCTTTCTAGCTATTTCAAGTTACGAGATGTTACATGTTTTTACAAATAGATGAGCTAAGTATATTTTGGAAGTAGTATTGGACATCGATATGGGGACGAGTTTGAGTTCAGATAACTCACGTCTCCATAAACCATGTAGCCATCATGGGTAGTAAATGATCATACTCTTTAGATGACTTCTTAAGATGCTTTTAGAATAGACTAGTGGATCACTTAGTTAAACGTTCTATATGATGACAAGTATAGGGCAGTTTTGGCAGCGTGGGAAAGACGCTGTGTCACCACTTAGGCTCATAGTGGTGGTTGTCAGTTTGAGAAACTCCCACATAAACTATATTATTTTATTATATGAGTTAAGTTGAGTTTGTTATTGCCTTTTCTTTAACGAACTAAGTTGTTTTGCTACTGTTTTAAAAGATTTCTATATATTGCATTTGTTTTATTGCTTTATATTGAGTTAAGTTATTCAGGAGTTGAGTAAAGTCAAGATAAGTGTTTCTTTCAGATTCTTTTCATGCTTAAGTTATGTTTAGCATTCCAACTCGCATACTCGTACATTTAATGTACTGGTGCCAGTTCGCTTGCATCTTATTATAATGCAGACGTAGGTAATCAGGATCAAAATCTAGCGCCTCGTTGATCCAATTGAGCACTCAGAGTCAGTTGGTGAGCCTCCTAGCTTTTTGGAGGATTCTTTTATTGCTTTCAATATTTTTGTTCATTAGGATGTTGTGGGTCTTGTCCTGACGTCCATCTAAGTTGTTTAGAGGCTTCATAGACAGAGTTAGTGATGTTAGTTCATGAGTCTTTACTTTTCCTTTTCAGTTAAGTTGAGACTTGAGTTGCCACTTTGGCAATGAATGTTATTTATTTCATTCTAAGTTATATTATGAGTAGTTCAGTTATTTTAAGTATATTTATCTTGAGTAACGTTTTCCCTTGAGTAAGTAAGCCTGGTCAAGGGTTCACTTGGGGCCAGGAATGGTTCTCGAGTGCCAGTCTCGCTCATGGTATAGGCTTGGGGCGTGACAAACTTGGTAATAGAGCACAGAGTTCAAGTGTGCTAGGGAGTCTATAAAGTTGTATCTGTAGAATCCTAGTTATCAGTGTGAAGCGCACTACATCTATAATTAGGAGGCTGCAACATTTAGAAATTCCTTCACTTCTTTCATACTCACTTCGTACGATAGAGTATATCTCTATAGAAGTCTCTTTCTAACTCTTGCTTACGCGTAACCGATTATGAGCTGGCCTATGGTCGAGAGTGCCTTCATGAGACATTTCTTTCCCCGTGAGCTAAGGAAAGCAAAGAGATGGTTGCTGACATGAGGAGCAAGATGAGTTTATTCGTTATTAGGTTGACTCGTCTGTCAAGTAAGGAAAGTAATGCATCCATGCTAATAGGTTACATGGGCGTAGCAAGGTTGATGATCCATGTGCAATAAGTTGAGAAGAACCAGTTGAAAGATAGAGAATAGTTTGAGAATAAGGTGAGCAAAAGGACCTGCTTCATCATCTGATAGTGCACCTACACCAAGGAACAAATGTGAGTACAATAGTCAAAATTCTCAGAACTTCAGAGCTAGACCTGCGCATTCGTACGGTAGTAAGGCACAAGGGGGTAATAGGACTCCTGCATGTGCTAAGTGTGGTAAGAGCCATTCATGGGTGTGTCGTGATGGCTCCACTAGTTGCTTTAAGAAATGTCATTTTACTAGAGAGTGTCCTAAGAGCAGACAGAGTAATGGTAATGGGGACAATAGAGACCAGTCTTCTTCAGTTGCTCCACCAGATAGAGCTACATCTAAATGAGCTATTTCAAGGGCAGGCAAAGAAGGAAACCGTCTTTATGCTATCGCTAGTCGCTAAGAGCCAGAGGATTTGCCAGATGTTGTCACTGGTATGATCCAAGTCTTCAATTTTGATGTTCTTCCTAAGAAACATCTTGAGCCCTTTAGTGTTTCTACACCTGATGGTGAGTCTATTCTAGCAAAAAGAGTCTATCATGATTGTTCCATTTCCGTCAATCACAAGAGTACCATAGCTGATTTAGTTGAATTAGACAGGATAAATTTTGATGTCATTATATGTATGGATTGACTTCATGCCTGTTATGAATCAATAGATTGTAGAACTCGAGTAGTCAAGTTCCAATTTCTAGTGAACCAGTTATAGAGTTGAAGAGCAGTTCAACAGTGCCTATGGGTCATTTTATTTAGTACCTTAAGGTGAGAAAGTTAGTTTACAAGGGGTGTGTCTATCACTTAGTCCGAGTTAACGACTCTAGTGTTGAGATACCTCTTATTCAGTCAGTTTCAGTAGTAAAAGAGTTTCTAGAAGTTTTTCCCGATAATCTACTCGGAGTCCCTCCTGAGATAGAAATAGACTTTGACATAGACATTCTTCTAGATACTCGTCCTATCTCTATTCCGCTATATAGCATGGCACCAGCAGAGTTGAAATAATTAAAAGAGCAGTTGACAAATCTTTTAGAGAAAGGTTTCATTCGACCAAGTATCTCACCTTGGGGCACTCTGATCCTATTTGTGAGAGAGAAAGATGGTTCCCTTAGGATGTGTATAGATTACCATCAGTTGAATAAGGTTACCGTCAAGAATAAGTATCCTCTTCCAAGGATTGATGATCTTTTCGATAAACTTCAGGGTGCCACCTGTTTCTCTAAGATAGACATCAGATCTGGCTACTATCAGTTGAAAGTAAGGGAATGTGATATTCCCAAGACAACATTCAGGACCCATTATGGTCATTATGAGTTTTTGGTCATTATGAGTTTTTGGTCATGTTCTTTGGTTTAACCAATGCTCCTGCAACATTCATAAACCTTATGAATAAAGTATTCAAACCTTATTTAGATATGTTTGTTATCGTCTTCTTTGATGACATACTAATCTATTCAAGGAATGAAGAAGATCATGTTAGTCATCTCAAAATAGTTCTGCACACTTTAAAAGATAGAGAGTTGTATGCCAAGTTCTCTAAGTGTGAGTTTTGACTTGAGTCTGTGATATTCTTAGGCCACATTGTGTCTTAAGAGGGAATTAAAGTTGAAACTCAAAAAATAAAGGCAGTGCAAAATTGGCCTAGACCCACATCTCCAACTGATATTAGGAGTTTCTTGGGGTTTGTTGGATATTATAGAAGGTTCGTAGAGGGGTTCTCATCTATTTCATCCCCTTTGCCCAAGTTGACTCAGAAAACAATGAAGTTTCAATGGTCTGAAGCTGGTGAGAAAAGCTTTCGGGAATTGAAAAAGAGGTTGACTACTGCCCCGGTGTTGACCTTACCAGAAGGCACACAAGGATTTGTTGTATATTGCGATACGTCTAGAGTTGGTTTGGATTGTGTATTAATGCAGAATGACAAAGTTATAGCTTATGCCTCCAGACAGTTGAAAGTTCATGAGAAGAATTACCCAACCCATGAATTAGAGTTGGCTTCCGTAGTATTTCGCTTTGAAAATATGGTACCATTATCTTTATGGTGTTCATGTGGATGTGTTCACCGATCACAAGAGTCTTCAGTATGTGTTTAGCTAGAAAGAACTTAATCTTTGACAAAGAAGGTGGTTAGAATTACTCAAGAATTATAACATAAGTATTCTTTATCACCCAGGTAAGGCTAATGTTGTTGCTGATGCCTTGAGCAGGTTGTCTACGGGTAATACCGCCTATTTTGAGGAAGATAAGAAAGAGTTAGCAAAAGAGGTGCATAGACTTGCACGATTAGGAGTTCGACTAATGGATTCCACAGAAGGAGGAGTAGTGGTGATGAATGGGACTGAATCATCATTAGTGTCAGAAGTAAAAGATAAGCAAGACCAAGATCTTTTATTACTTGAATTAAATGCAAGTGTTCATAAGCAGAAGGTAATGACTTTCGAACAAGGGGGAGACAGTGTTTTGAGGTATCAAGGTGGATTGCGTGATTGATTTCAAGGGTAATTGGGATGATCACTTACCTTTCATTGAGTTGCTTACAACAGTAGTTACCATTCTAGCATACAGATGGCTCCTTACGAAGCTTCATATGGGAGAAGATGCAGATCTCCTATTGGATGGTTTGAAGTTGGTAAAACAGGGTTGATAGGATCACACTTAGTTCATCAAGCTATGGAGAAAATGAAAGTCATTCAAGAGAGGTTGAAAACAACGTAGAGTCGTGAGAAATCTTACACCGATGTTAGGAGAATGGAGTTAGAGTAAGAAGTGGATGATTGGGTTTGCTTGAAAGTTTCACCCATGAAGGGTATTATGAGATTTGGTAAGAAGGGGAATCTTAGTCCCCGGTATATTGGCCTTACAGAATATCCAAGAGGATTGACAATGTAGATTATGAGTTAAAGCTACCACAAGAATTAACAGCAGTCCATCCGGTGTTCCACATCTCTATGTTGGAAAAGTGTATGGGCGACCTTCATTGATCATACCAACTGAAGATATTAGGATCAAGGATAGCTTGTCTTATGAGGAGATCCTGTTCAGATTCTAGATCGCGAAGTTTGCAAGTTGAGAACAAAAGAGGTAGCATCAATCAAAGTTCTTTGGAGGACCAGTTTGTTGAAGAAGCTACTTGGGAAGCTGAAGAAGATATGAATAAGAGATATCCACATCTCTTTGAAACCGAAGAGATTTCAGATCAGGTACTAATTCTCTTCTTAGTTCTCTTTAAATTATAAGTTGACATGTTGTATTTGCATTGCTTGTTGGGTATTGAGCTGAATGTTAGATGTTACACCCTTAGCCTATTAAGAGTAATCTCATTCGAGGACGAATGTTCCCAAGGGGGAGATATTGTAACATCTCGCAAATTGAAAGAACTAGAAAGAGCTAGAATTAGAAAGAGTGATTTTTTTGGGAATAATAAAAATCTGGAAAATTGGTTAAGTTAAATTTGAGTTTTTGGTCAACTTCAAACGAACATAACTCCCAGCTCAGGATGAGTTAGGTGTGTTTCCAGATATCGTAGGAAATATCCTGGAATAATCTTTCCAATACCGCCGAGTTTGCGCGATTCTAAGTTTGTATGAGTGAGTTATGCCCATTGGAAGTTGGGTTGTTCAAATAAGGAAAGTCCAATCCGGATTTTTGAAGGGCATTATGGTCTTTTCACCACCCAATTAAGTTAATTCGTTTTTAGCAATTAAATTGGGGTCTAAACTGAATTGGTTCAGTTTAGACAATTGAAAATTCATGCTAGGGTTTTTGGACAAAGAACGCTAGAGGAAAAAAGAGGAGAAAGAGCAAAGTTCGTCGTTCTTGAAGGTTTAGCTTGTGGATTTCAACAAAGGTTGATCTGTAAAGAGGTATGTGAGTCTTTCATAGCATTGAGTTTGTTCACCCACGCGCCAATCATGTTTATTTCAGCGAAGTTTGTTCTAGAAAGTTGAAAGTTGATGAATCTTGATGGTGTTCTTGAAATTGGCCTTTGTTCTTGAGTTAGGTTGAGATTGAAGAGTTCCTTGAGGTTAAAATGTTGTTTCCTTGAGTTGTTTGAGCTAGATTCTTGTGCATACATACTGTGTATCTGAATCTAAAGGAATTTGAGAAAAAGAACTGAGTTTAGGCGAATTGGGGTTAGAAAACGAAGAAGGAATAAGTCGGGCAGAAACTAGGTACTAGGTCCACGTTGCGCGGACCTGTTCCTCAGAAGTGTAATTTTTCCCTTCGCGTCACGGAGAGGTCACAGACCTCTCTGCCTCAAAAGTTATTTTGCGACCAAATACTTAAATGCGTCTCCATGTCGCGGACCCATCCTTAGACAGTGATTTTTTTTTATCTTTTCTCATGTTTAGTTATCTAAAATCATTCCTAAATATCATGAGATCTTTCCTATCACAAATCACAGTCTTGTTGGGTTTGAAAGGGAATTAAGGGGTCATGTGGAAGCTTACAATTTGCAAATCATAAGGTGATAAAGTAGACGACACATAAAACTATACTAAAAGACATAATATTATTATATGATATGACCAATTGGCCTACGTAATTAAAAACTAACAAAACGACATTAAAACTGTAGAGAGAGAATTTCCCCATAAATAAAAGTCTCTAAATAACTACATTGTGGAGTCTAATGTTATGCTATGAGAATAGGGATCTTCAATTTATAGATCTCTAAACTTTTCCTCTAAGGAAATAATAAATCAAATATGAAAGAAAAATATATTTTCCTTTCATGAAAAGTTAAAAACATTTATGGTAATGTTTTGTCTTTTCTTTTAGAAAAAATTAAATTTCAAATAAGGTAAGAAAATCAAGGCAAAACCCTAACAAATCGTTCAGTCCATAATTCAATTCAAGGAAAGTTAAGAGTCAAGTCAAGAGAAGTTAAGAGTCAAGTCAAGAGAAGTCAAGAGTCAAGTTAAGAGAAGTTCATAAAGTTTTCCAAAAGTCTTTTACAAATGTTTTAACTTTGTTTTAAGAATTGAGTTTTGAGTTGAGTAAAGAGTAAAATTTGAAGTTTATTTCTTCAAAAGAGTATATCGGGACTATGTATTCCCAAAGAGTAAATGTTTTCACATTTAAATGAGAAAGGAAACTGAGATTTCCAAAAAATCCTTTGAGCTAGTTTTTAGTAAAGAGTAAGAGTAAAGTTCATTCTTTAAAGATTATTTAGGAACTAAGTATTCCCAAGAGTTAAAATATTTTCACATTTGAGCAAGAAAGGAAACAGAGAGTTTTTAAGCTACGTTTTTGAGTAATTATTGTAACATCTCGCAAATTTAAATAGCTAGGAAGAAGCTAAAAACTGGAAATAGTCATTTTTGGAAAGAATGAAAAATCTGGAAAATTGTTTAAGTTAGGAATAGTGAGTTTTTGGTCAACTTCAAATGGACATAACTCCTAGCTCAGGATGATTTAGGTGTACTTCCAGATATTGTTGGAAATCTCTTGGAATGATCTTTCCAACGCCGCCGAGTTTGCGCGATTCTGAGTTCGTATGAGTAAGTTATAGGGTTGTTGGATTAAGGAAATGTCCAATCCGGATTTTAAAAAAAGGTATTTTAGTCTTTTCATGGCCCTATTATTTTAATCCATTTTTAGAAGTTTAATATGGGTCAAATCAGATTTTAGTTAGTTTTAGAATTTGGAATTTCACGCTAGGGCTAAGGAGAAGAGAAAAAGAAGGAGAAAGGGCAAGATTCATTCAAGATTCGTTGATATTAGCTTGTGGATTTCGTCGGGGGTGATCCCTACATGGTATGTGAGATCACATAGCGTTGGGTTAATTCAACCACGCGCCAATCATGATTTATTTCAGCGAATTTAAGTTCTTGATGCTTAGAAATTGAGTTCTTGAATGGGTTTGTTGAAGTTTCATTATATTCTTGTTTCGTTGAATTCGTTGAGGAGTTGTTTGATCCTAATCTGTGATTTTAGGTTAGATTTTGAGTAGAATCTGATGTACTTTGAACATTTAATCGCTTCTAAGTGTTGGGTAAAAGAACCCACAGAGTTTAGAGGGTTTAGATCGTCGGACAAAATCCGGCATTGCCTCCACATCGCGGAGCTGGTTCCCAGATTTGGGAATTTCTGTTTCACGTCGCGGAGCGTTCTGCCTCAAAAGTCATTTTCTAAACTAAATTTTAAAAGCTTCTCATCCACCCTCAAATATTAATTTTTGGTCTTTTCTCATGTTCAGCTATCTAAAATCATTCCTAAACATCATGAGATCGTTTTAATCACAAATCACAATCCTTGAATTCTTAATTCAATTCAAGGACCAGTTAAGAGTCAAGTCAAGAGCAGTTAAGGTCAAAGTCAAGGGAAGTCCTTCAAAGTTTTCAAAAGTCTTTTATAAATGTTTTAACTTTATTTTAAAACTTAAAGTTCAAGTTGAGTAAAGAGTAAAGTTTGAAGTCCATTTCTTCAAAAGTATATAGGGACTATGTATTTCCAAAGGGTTTAAAATGTTTTCACATTTAAACAAGAAAGGAAACCTCAAGCCTACGGGCTAGTTTTCATAAAAGAGTAATCGCTTTCTAAATGAAGCAAGAGGGGAAACTTTGATTTCCAAGATAGCCTTTGAGCTACGTTTTTTAGCACTAATCTCAAATCACAGAAGAAGTGTGTTTTTAAAACATAAAGAGCTAGTATATTTTGGGAGTAGTATTGAGCACCAATATGGGGGAGGGTTTCGAGAACCCACAGCCCCCATAAACCATGTTGCCATAATGGGTAGAAAAGGGTCATACTCTTTAGATGAATCGTTTTCGCATAGACTAGTGAATCCACTTAGTAGTTCAGGTCTTATACCTGTGGCAATGTATAGGATGTGCTGGCAGCGTGAGGAAGATCGTTGTATCATCACTATAGCTCTTAAGTGATGGTTGTTGGTTAGAGAAACTCCCACATAAGTTATTTGTATTCTTATATACACAGTTATTTGTATTTTTACATACATTTCAGAGTTTTAGTGTATCTTTGCATACACCTAGAGTTGACATCATGTTTTAAACAACTTTTCTTTGTATTGCACTTGTTTTAAAACTGCTTTATATTGAAATGAGTTTAGTTATGTTGAGTTGAGTTGAGACAGGTAGGTTTTTCAGTTTCCTTTCAGTTTCTTTTCAAGCTTAAGTTGTGTTTAGCATTCCAACTCGCACACTCATACATTCAATGTACTGATGCCAGTTGGCCTGCATCTTATTATGATGCAGACGCAGGTAACTAGGATCTGCATCCGACGCATCGTTGATCCAGTGAGCAGTTCAGAGTCTGTTGGTGAGCCTATTTGCATTCTAGACGACTCATTTTCATTGCTTTCAGTTTTAGTATTAGTTCATTAGGATGTCGTGGGCCTGTCCCGACATCCATCTCAGTTGTTTAGAGGCTTTATAAACAGACAAACAACCAGCTAGTTAATTCAGTTGTTTTACTTTTCATTTCATATGCTAAAGACTTGAGTTTGCCTTAATGGCCAGTTGAATGTTCCTTTATAACATTCTAGTTACTTCATAAATGTGTATGTGATGAGTTAAGTCTTCCACTGAGTTAGTAAGTCAAGCCAAGGGTTCACTTGAGGCCAACAATGATCTTCGAGTGTCAGCCACGTCTAGGGTGTAGGTTCGGGGCGTGAAATTATCTCAAATCAAAGAAAGAGTTTTGTTTTTACAAACATATGAGCTAAGTATATTTTGGGAGTAGTATTGAGCACCGATATGGGGATGATTTTGAGTTCAGATAACTCATGTCTCCATAAACCATGTAGCCATTATGGGTAGTAAAGGATCATACTTTTTAGATGACTCCTTAAGATGTTTTTAGCATAGACTAGAGGATCCACTTAGTTAAGTGTTCTATATGACGGCAAAATATAGGACAGTTCTGGCAGCGTGGGCAAGACACTGTATCACCACTTAGGCTCATAGTGGTGGTTGTCGATTAGAGAAACTCCTACAGAAACTATATTACTTTATTATATGAGTAAAGTACAGTTGAGTTTGTTATTACATTTTCTTTAACGAACTAAGTTGTTTTCTACTGTTTTAAAAGCTTTCTATACATTGCATGTGTTTTATTGCTTTATATTGAGTTAAGTTATTCAGGAGTTGAGCAAAGCCAAGGTAAGTGCTTCTTGCAGATTCTTTTCAAGCTTAAGTTATGTTTAGCATTCTAACTCGCATACTCGTATCTACTGATGCCAGTTGGCCTTCATTTTATTATGATGCAAACGTAGGTAATTAGGATCAGCATCTAGCGCCTCGTTGATCCAATTGAACACTCAGAGTCAGTTGGTGAGCCTCCTAGCTTTTCGGAGGATTTTTTTATTGCTTTTACCCTTTTCAGTTAAATTGAGACTTGAGTTGCTAGTTTGGCAGTGAATGTTATTTATTACATTCTAAGTTATATTTTGAGCAATTCAGTTTATTCTTTTAAAGTATATTTATCTTTACTAAAGTCTTTTGTTGAGTAAGTAAGTCAGGCCAAGGGTTCACTTGGGGCCAACAATGGTTCTTGAGTGCCAGTTCCCCCCAGGGTGTAGGCTCGGGGCGTGATAATTTTTACCCCCTACACTATTTAATAGTGTATTTTAAAGGTATATATGTGCCCACGTGGACATCATAAATATTTCATAATTATAAATAATAATGTGTCAACGTGGGCACATATATACCTTTAAAATACACTATTAAATAGTGCAGAGAGATAAAAGGTCCTCCATAAAGTTTGGTATCGTAACAACAATTTCGGCCAAAGTTGAAGTATTTTTCAAACCCTTTTCCCATTGTTTTTCCTCTTTCAATTATGTTAAACACAAAAAGAGAAAAAGTTTATTTGTTTGCTTTCCTAATAAAACTTAAACACCCAACAAATGTTGAATAGTACATGAGTTTTTTTTTGGTCTTCATTATTTTATTTTTTCCTTCTTTTATTTATTTTAAAATTCTTATCTCCATAACTCATACCTAATTTAACTTTCACTTAATTAATATTATTAACTGATTTCTTTAAATTTTCATATTCATAACCCCCAACTATTTAATTTCAAAATTTAAGATATCTTATGATACTTATTTCTTCAATTTTTTATATATAAATTCATATTTTTTGTTTCATTAGATTCCTACTCAAGATTATTATTTTTATTCCATATTTAAAATAGTGATATTATATATTATTGTTGTAGTATCAGATTTATACTTTAGTTTGACTCCATGAAAATGCTCTTGGATATGGATAGAAGGGGTGTCTGATAAAAGCTCAAAAATAATTGCATTGATTATCTAATTTTTTATCATCTTTGTCTTTGTGATTAAGGACTTGACAAAATTGTGTTGTTATTTTTCTCTTTTTACTTACTTTTTCATATGTTCTCTCTCTCTCTCTCTCTCTCTCTCTCTCTATATATATATATATATATATATATATATATATATATATATATATACACTTTAATTTAGGTTCTTATAAAATTTTTAATTGTAGTAAATTACATTTTCATTTAGGCTCAAATTAATTATTTTGTAACTTTGTTAGAACACAACTAACTACGCCAATAGACGTTCAATTTTAATTACTCATGGCTCAAAAGAAATACATATTAAGTATTGAAATACACAATTCTTAGGTATTTCTTATGGTGAAGAACCATTTAAATTTGTTCATTTCTTCTACTTCTAAAGAATTACCAGAATAATATAAGATATATATGAAAAATTAGCAATAGAGGTTTATTTAGATGATAATAAAAAATAGAGAAAAATAATTATTTTGACGATGATGAATAAGAAAAAAAATGACGATGATGAATAAGAAAAAAAATCAAGGACAAAGAAAGGATCAAATATCAAAGAAGAAACGAAATAGAAATATTTATCTCTTTTTCCTCCTATTTTTAGTTTCATCATTTATTTTTTCGAATTAAATGAAGATTTATCGGATAGTAAATTTATCATTTGATAAAAATAAAATAAAAAATCAAGTCCTTAAATATGTTTATCCGAATTTTATGTATTGAGTTGTTTTTCTTAATAAATTAGTCTTTTAATTTTGAAAAAATAGTTGAAAATAAAAATGTAATTCACTCAAGCTCTAATTCTACAAAAATATTTATATTGTGATTTTATCATTTTTTTTATTTCTATAATTAATTTTTTATTTCTTGTATCATAATTATTTTGTAAAATAAATTTACATATATATTTCTTAACTGCACGAAGCGCGGTCAAATTTCCTAGTTTATAATGAGTAATTATTCATAACTCATACCTGTCTAATTTCTACTCTTAATAAAATAAAAATCTTTTTTTTCCCTTCTTCCAATTATAAATTATAAAATGATAGTATTTTTTAATATTTTAAGTATATTTCTCCTTTATATATCTATATATCTATATATAATATAAAACTAAATGTACACAAAGTGATGTGACACATCTCTAAAGCCTCCATTGCTATTTATCTTTTCTCTCTTTTTTTGACATTTTTTCTCTATTTTTTCTTATTTTTTAATTAAAGAATTAACCATATTCTATTTAATAACCATATTAATTTATTGTCTATAAATTATTACATTAATTGTTAATTATTATATAGATTATTGTAGAATTGAAAAGGTCACTATCACAAATCAATAAAGCCAAAAAAGATTTTTCCGTAATCAGCTCAACTAATCAATTCATAAAACCTTTGCTTATTCATCCTTTTTTTTCTTACTAGATTTGTGCCTTTTTCATTATTTTCTAGCCTTAATATTTTGCATAAGTTAAAGATAATTTTATTTATTTTGTTCACCATTTAACATCATTAATCACTTTTCCTAATACCTTTCTCTATCCTTCTTAAAGATATTACTAAATTACAATTAAGGCACTTAATACCAATATAAGTTACAATTTTATGGATTACTATAGTACTCTTTTAATTTATATTATTCAATTAAATTACAAATTTATTTTGATTACTATAAATACTAGACCATATCATCTTCACCAATTGCAAAAATTCCTTCTTTTTCCCCCCTTTCTCCATTATATTTATATTAAAGTACATCACTTTATTTATGGCTAATTTTATAATCTATAGATTATGTTACTTTTCTCATTTTAGTTTGTTTGATGTCTCTTATTTATAGTGTTCTTTCTTATCCTTTTTCTTTTTTTCATTTGTGTTGCTTATTTCCCCATTATTGGTGATTTTACTATACTTATTATTCTATGCATATTTTTTGTGAATAAGTTCTATTGTTTACGGTGGAAGATAAGATGAGCATATGATAATATTTGTGGATTTAAGTTTAAGTTTGATGAACACACGAGGAAAGGATCCCCTCCAGCCTCCATTACTATTTTGTCCATTAATCTTGAATGGTATAGTGTGGATGTTGGCCATGTCTATAAATTAAATATTAGAGGTTAGGATCATCTTCCTTGGTACTTCTACAAAGATTCTTTTATTTATTTATTAATTTTAATTTATTCTTATACTAAATATTATTTTTGAAATTTCAAGTAAATTATTTTTAACCATGAAGGCATGAATTGTTTTGTTCATTATCCTTCAAGATTTTTTCTTATTGCTTCAACATTGTATATTTTTTTTTCTTCACAAAAGTGAATTTAATTCTTGTGTTCTTATGTAAAGTTATTAATAATAAAATTAATTTCGAGTATTCAAAATTTTCCCATTTTTTGTTTATGTTTACCTTTAAGAAGAATTTAGAAATATTAACTAACATAAAAAAAGTTAAAGGAATATTAATTTATAAATATAAATACTTTGAGTTTAATTTATTTGAATACTTTATATTCTTTGCGTAATTGATGCTATGTATCTCTCAATTTATTCATTTTATATCAATAAAATAGGTAGTACATGATATTGTAGTAAAAATTAGTCAAGATAGAAAGTGATTTATAAATATTTTATAAGCTAAGATTAGTGAAAGGTGAAAACAAATTTAATTTATTACTAAAGAGAAAAAATAACAACTTTCGAAGAATATGAATAATAAAAAGAAAAATAAAAAAACAAGTATGAAGAGACTATAATATAAGGATAAAAAGAGTAATTATTTAAAATTGTAATTAAGCCTACTTGAATCTCAACAAATATTTTAGAACTATTTTTATTTATGAACAAGGAGATATATAGTGACATGAATGTGCAGTATTAATTGGCAACGTATCTTATTTCCGTATCTCATCTTGGTATTAGGTTGGAAAACTGACTTCAGTTGATTGGTTTATAACATGGAACTTTTTAGATTTCTAGATAAACTTTGCCTCGTGATATAATGAGATTTATTGCTACATAGATTTACTATCATACAAGATCATTTGATTTAATATTATTATTCTCGAGGAGGATACAAATAAAAAAACACGTACGAACAATGAAAGATAGATTTGAAAAAGTCATAGAAAATTATAAAAGTAAGATTGATCACTAATTAAAGTTTTCATCAATATAAGAACTCTCGAGAATATATTCTTTGATGCACTTTAATTTATTGACATGTGGCCTTCATAAGCTAAAACACATACAGTAATAGATATAGAAAAGGAAGATGAGTATTCTAAAATCCCTTTAAACAAAATAAAAGATTGTAGATATGGGGAGGAACATTTCGGAGGAAACTAGAACGAAAATCCTTGAACAATTTTATTAATTTACTTTTATTTTAAATTGCAAAATACATTATTAATAGACATTATATTCTTGTAAGTTTCATTATGAATCATCAATTCAAATTAATTTTTATAAGCCAATGAAACCAAGAGAAATGACATAATCGGACGATATAATGAATATAAAATCATTCAAAATTATTATTCATTCAAACACATTTTAATGCTCGCACAAAGAACGGTCAAGTTCCCTACTTCCCTAGTATAATATAATACCACAAGGATGTTAATAATTGACATACAATGTAATTGGTTATATAGAAGAGAAAAGACATAAAGTGACACCTGAAATTGTCCCGAATTTTCAAAAAGACACCTAAACTATGCAAGCGTCCTATTACCCCCCTAAACAATCTTGAACTGATATTATTACATCATTTTTTGTCCACCTGGCATGTAGAGTGTATGCACTCTCTTAAAGAGCGTGAACAAACTAAAAAACGAATATAGTTTTATTTTTACAAGTATTTTGCTATAAAATATATTTTCTTTTTTTTCTTATTATTTTAACTTTTTCTCCTTATTATTTTTTTCGTTTTCTTTCTTCCAAAATTCATTGTCATCTTCATTGTAGTTTCTCACTTTCAATGTCGCTTTTTACCACAACTCCACCTCCCTTTTTTTACTACTATTAGTTTAACTCTCTTCAATTTTAAAATTATATCTAAATGTTTTATTACATTTCGAATAATTTGATAAACCCATTAGATTTCAAGATGATTAGTAGGTATTATCTAGTTTTTTAATCCAAATTTCAATTAAACTTTTTCAATTTTCGGAGAATTCTGATTCTTTCAAAATTATCATTTCTAGTTTTGAAGGTATATGAAAATGAGATAAATTAATTGATGATACCTTCAAAATTTTGATTTTTCTTAGAAAAATAATTATTTTTGTTATCAATAACACAAATTCTAGAAAATAGTATAATTTTGAAAAGAAAGGAATTTGACCGAAGAAGAAGAAGAAAAAAGAAAGAAAATGGAGGGGCTCAACTTGACATGGGGGTGGGGTGAGGTGAAGTGAATAAGAAGAAAGAAAGAAAATGGAGGGAGCGTTGCTTGAAAGTAGGGGTGGAAGATGAAGTAGAATTTAAAATGAAATTAAAATTAAAGTAATAAAATTAAAATAAATCAAAAAGTAAGAGAGAGAAATAAAGAAAAACTTAAAATGATTTTTTTAATATATATTTCAAATTAAATTAACATGTGTCACACAATAATTGGTGTGTGATAACACTTGTCATTTAAAATTTGGAATTGATCAAAAAAATGATGTAATAATATATTATCAGAATTGTTTAGGAGAGTAATAGGACGTCCGCATAGTTAATGTGTCTTTTTAAAAATTTGAGACAACTCAAATGTCACTTTATGTTTTTTCTTTCTGTAGAACCAATTAGGAGATTAAAAAATCAAAGAAATATGTCATACCTTAGATGAATTAAAATGGTGTCTCCAATCATGTTACCCACGATTAAATTCAATGGAAAAATAATATAATATCACAAAGATTTAATAATTGACATACCATGTTATTTATATAGAACCAATTAGGAGATCAAAATATCAAGGAAATATGTCATACCTCAAAAGAATTAAAATGGTGTCTCCAATCATGCTACCCACGTTAGCTACTTTGTCTCTTCACATTAAGAGAGAAGTTGTTTGAAAGTAGAATTTCATAACAAGCCTAAATGTTAAACTAATCTTAAATGGCCTATTAAGTAAAGAAATGTGGTGTGCATTGAATTTCAACTCTTAGAATTCTTCATTCTTTGATAAAAATATAAAATTGACCGAGTAAAGTACATGTCATTCTCATTCACATATCATACTTATTAGTACTAAATTTAATACACATTGAGTACTTTTAAAATTGATTCCATCTATTTATTTATTTTTTGGTTTATTAGAATATATATTTGTTTTTTTAAATAAATTAATACAAATAGTGTTTTGAAGGGAAAAATGTATTTCAATTTTTCATTTTGATGTTTCCACGTATAGTGTATATAAATAGAGAGAAAAGTGTCAAATACACACCTAAACTATCCCTTTTTTTAGTTTCTTTTCTTGAAATTATAATGAGAGTGTATTAAATATTCTTTTCAGGCACCATACAACTACCTAAAATATCATTTATTCGTTTGAGAAACACACTTCTTTCTTTTATAACACCCTCATCATGGTGTGTGTAAATGCAAATATCTCTCTTTTATTTGAAAAAAAACCTTAACTAGCATTCGGAAAAGATTGTCATATTTTATCACACTCAACAATGGACAAAGTAACATTTCACCTTGACAAAATTAAATAAATTGTTAGTATTAGTTAAAATTAAAGATTAAAATTATTAGTCCCAAAAAAATATTTTCTTATAAAATAATCTTAAAAAATACTTCCACACGATAGTGATGTGAAATAGTATACTCGGCAACTTTACGTCGAGATCTTCCAAAATTAACATAGAACTCATCAAAATTAGGTATCAAAATATCATACTTGACACAAAAATGCAGACACATTCTCGATAAGTGAATCCCATCCTTCATTCCTTAAATCTTGCAATCGTTTCTTCACCACTTTAACAAGTAGAATGGCATTTGCAATATCTTGTTCTTTCTTTTGTAAAGACTCATTAAGCTCATTTGTGATCGCTAAAATATCTCTCATTAAATGCAATATGAAAGCAATCTCAAATGTTTGACAAACTTTTAAGATATCCGGTTGCCTTAGCTTTTCTTCAACAATTCGGAATCAACAACAATAGTATCAAGAACACCGGTAATAGAGCCAAACATACTAATGAAATTCTTAAAAGATTTGTAATGTGAACCCCACCGAGTATTGGCAGCTCTAGCAAGACCAAGTTCTTGATTCAATCCCTTACCACTTTCAACCTCACCCATATCAAGTGCCACTTGAACTTTTTTTGCTTGAGATTCTCGAAGTTCATCCATACGTTTAAAAGAACCTCCCACTACATTTAAGACATTAGAAACCAACAATACAAGTTCTCCAACTTGAAGGCATTTTTAGATACCCCAACAAGAGTTAATCAAGTTGGTGAGCAAAACAATGAATTGCATGAGCCGATTTACTTTTGTTGTTGAATCAAAACTTTAAGGCCACTTAAACGCCCTTGCATGTTGCTAGCTCCATCATAGCATTGCCCCCGTATAAAAGATAAACTCAAAGAATGTTGCGCAAGATAGTTAACAATAGCTTCTTTCAAACATAAAGCACTAGTATCATGAACATGAATAATTCCTATGAACCTTTCCACCACAGAGCCCTTTCTATCAACATAACGCAAAACAATTGCCATTTGCTCCTTACGTGATATATCACAAGATTCATCAACTAACAATGAAAAATAGTCACCATTTAGATCCTCCATAATAGCTTTAATTGTTTCAAGCTTACATGCGTGACTATATCTTTTGAATTTTATGAGAAGTCATCTGGTCATTTTTGGAGCCTTTTTCAACACAAGTTCATCAATTTTATCACACCGCTTCGCATACCATGAAAGAATTTCAAGAAAGTTACCTTTGTTTAGTGATGATTCATCTTCACGATGTCCACGAAATGCCAATCCTTGATTCAAGAGAAGTCTCGCCACTTCAATTGAAGCCTTTAAGCGAATTTTGTGCTCAAGCTTGGTTTGATTTGATAGCTTAACAAATGCGGCTTGAATTGATTGTTCTTGTCGCATTAGATCTTCACACTTCTTCTTTGCCTGATTGTGAACACTGTTTGACTTACCAATATGCGTATCTAATCTTTTCTTTTTGTGCCAACTCCTGAACCCTATACTTGAAAATGTTTCACCTCCACCTTGATGAATGCTTTCATCTTGAAATAAATAACAACACAAACAATAAGCTGCATCTTCAGTCACTATACTCCAACCAATCATGATATTTTTAAACCATTTGCGATTAAAACGGCGTTTTAATCCAAAAAGATCACTTTGAGGAAACTCGCGCGGTCGAGGTTGATGAGGACCTCTTTGGATATATGCTCGTCTAATCTCATCACGTTCCTGGGATGATAGTCTCGAATGGGTATTCTTTTCTTTGGATCTGCCGGTAAAGAATCAAAATCTACCTTTGTTTAAATCTTTTAGCGGAATGATGAGTTTCGTCTAATTGGTTCAAGTTTTCTTCCACGAGGAGCATTTTGAGCGGATGAACTTGATTGTGGCAACTTGGAGGATATAGGAGAGAAAAATCTCTTCATTTGATATTCAACTTGTATAACCAAATTAAAATTCTAATTAGAAAGTAACTAAACAAAGCGTTGTTAAATAAATGGAATTTCAATTAAATGATCTTGCAATTTGCATTGTTTAACTTTAATAAATTGCCATAGCATCTTATTAACTTGACATTACTATGTCGAAAGCATTCTCCCTCAAGTTAGATCAATAAAACAAAAGACTACAATTTAGATAATGCCCTTTTATGAGGCTAACATCATACATATCTAACTATACTAAACAATGTTAATATGTTTGAAAAAAATTACATTGACTTATGAATATTGAGACGGTAAATAACAAGATGGATGAAAAACTAGGCTTCAATATAAACTAAGAAGATAAAAGAATATTATGAATGATTTCTCTTCATTCAACATTTAACAAATAAAAACAAAATATTAAACAAATAATTATAACCTTAATTTCATAATCGAATACATAGAAATATACCTAATATTATTTGTAATTTTTTGTTGATTTTAGAATGATAAGGGATTTTTTAGTTGAAGAAATAAAAATAACCACAATAATCATATATGTATAATAAAGACTAGAATCAAGAGCGAAAAACATACTTGTGCGAGATTTGAGAGACGAGGAGAGTTTTTTTCTTTCAACAAAAAAATATACTCAAAATTTTGGGGGGAAAAGTAAGAGAGGTTCAAAGAAGATTTCAACAAAGAAGAAGATAAAAGAGTTTTTAGAATTGAGAATAATAGGGATTAGTGCCTTTTTGGTTGAGTTTTTTTAAAAAAAAAAACAAAAACAAAAGGACAAAAGTTGTTGACTATTGGACTTTTAAATGTAAAAGTAAAAAGTTATTCTACTTTTATAGTTCCTAAGTAACTAAAAGGACAAAGGTTACACCTACTTTGAGGACAAAACGTGTGTGGAAGTTTATATATATAAAAAAATGAATTAAAAATAAAATGTGGCTATAGGGATTCGATCCCGGGTTGGCTGGGAAAATTGAACCCCCTCAACCACTCGGCTAGGCTTCAAACTTGTATTAGTGGGTTCAAAATTTAATATATACATATAAAATTTTAAAAACTGATTAAATATACATATATATACAGTGTTATTTTTCAACCAAGTGGGTTCATATATGAACCCACTTGAACCACTGTAGGTCCGCCCCTGTGTTTCCACGTATAGTGTATATAAATAGAGAGAAAAGTGTCAAATACACACCTAAACTATCCCTTTTTTTAGTTTCTTACCTAAATTATTGAGAGTGTGCGTTTCATACCTAAAATATCATTTATTAGTTTGAGAAACACACTTCTTTCTTTTATAACACCCTCATCATGGTGTGTGTAATACTATCTCTCTTTTATTTGAAAAAAAAATTGTCATATCACACTCCAATGGACAAAACATTTCACCTTGACAAAATTAAATAAATTGTTAGTATTAGTTAAAATTAAAGATTAAAATTATTAGTCCCAAAAAAATATTTTCTTATAAAATAAAATGTGAAATATTTTTCTTACCCCACTCCATCACTCCCTCTCATTGTACCCCCCCCCCCCCACCTCCACCTCCGCCCATATTTTTTACTTCATCTCCCCCCATTCTAATTTAAATAATATTTTATTTTTAAAAAAATTTAATTCTACCCACTCGACCTAACCCTTCGGTTCTAATTTTTTTCTCATTTTGTGTTAGATATATACATATCGAAAATATTTTTTACTTGCCGCCCCTGAGACTTTTTTTAAATAAATTTTTTATTTATGTTATATTTGGTACACAACTAGAAAAAAATCCTAAAAATATATGTACATATCTATCACAAAACGAGAAAAAATGTTTTTTAAAAAATTATTAGGAGTGAAGGGTTAAATAGGGTGATGTAGAATTTTATTTTTTAAAAATAAAATAATATCAAATTTTTTTTTAGGAATGAATGAGTGGTTTTTTTTTTCTTGGGGGGGGGGAAGGGAGGGAGAGGGTGAAATTATGAATTTTTTAAAAATATTTTATAAAAAGAAAGTTTGAAAAATAAAAGGATAGGGGGGAGGGTGAAGTATGAATTAAAAAAATAATATTTTATAAAAGAATTTTTTTTTTTAAAAATGGACGGGGATTTTCGGAGGGGGGGGGGTATGGGGAGGAGGTAGTGGGGTAAGAAAAATAATTTAAATTTTATTTTTTGAGATAATTATACTTTAATCTTTAATTTTTAATTAATATTAATAATTTATTATTTAATTTTTATCAATGTCGAATATTTTATCCATATGGAATGTCATGTGTCAAGATTTGTTCAAATAAAAGAGAGTGTATTACACACATTGATGTGTGTTTCTCAAACTAATAAGTGATAGTTTAGATATGAAACTCACACTCTCAATAGTTTAGGCATGAAACTAAAAAAATAGAGGATAGTTTAGATATGTTTTTGACACTTATTTCATGTGGCAGAATTAGAAATTTTATTAAGGGGATTCAAAATTTGAGAAGTAAACACATGAACTAGTGGAAGGGGGTTCAACATCTATTATACATACCAAAAAAAATATTTTAATCATGTATAAATAGTAATATTTTTCGCCAAGGGGGTTTGGATGAAACCCTCATTATATGCTAACTCCGCCCCTGCCGGGCTGAGGTAGCTCTAGCTATGCCCCTTATATGTCATCCTCATTTTGAGAAATCAATCATATTTTTGAATTTTTTTGCAGTAAAAATTTAATAAAAACACCAGAGCAGAAAAGATGTCAGTCTCTAAAGTTGAGCAAAGTTATGACAGAATGAGTGAACTAAAAGCGTTTGATGATACTAAGGCTGGTGTTAAAGGACTTGTTGATTCTGGAATCACTAAAGTGCCTCAAATATTCATTCTACCTCCAAAAAACAGGCAGGAAAAATGTGAAACAAACTTTACTTTTCCAGTGATAGACCTCCAGGGCATCGATGAGGATCCGATCAAGCATAAAGAGATTGTGGACAAAGTTTGAGATGCATCAGAGACATGGGGTTTCTTCCAAGTGGTTAATCATGGCATTCCAACATCCGTCCTTCACAAAACGTTACAAGGAACATCACAGTTTTTTGAGCAAGATAACGAGGTTAAGAAACAGTATTACACTCGAGATACTGGGAAAAAAGTGATTTATACTAGCAATCTTGATTTGTATAGTCCTTCTGTTCCAGGAGTAAGTTGGAAAGACGCATTTTTTTGTTTCATGAGTTCTAATCCTCCCAGTCCACAAGAATTTCCAACACTATGCTGGTACATATATATATTCTTTTCTTAATCCGAATATATTAAACGTAGCATGACACATGATTTACTTATGCTTAATGGGAGTTTTGGAGTATATTGTTAGGGAAATCTTAGTAGCTCAGTTAGTTGACTATCTAAAATTGAACAGAAGACGGGTCATTAAGCATACTCTGTTATTACTCTGTTATTTTTAACAAATATGTCCTGTTTCAATCAATGTGTGCAGGGAAATACTAATGGACTACTCCAAGGATGTGAGGAAATTGGGCTTCTCCTTGCTTGAATTATTATCTGAAGGTCTTGGTCTTGATCGTAGTTATCTGAAAGATTATATGGATTGTTTTCAACTCCGTTATTCGTGCAATTACTATCCACTATGCCCCCAGCCAGAACTCACCATGGGCACCATTCAACATACCGATGTTGATTTTGTAACGGTCCTTCTACAAGATGATATCGGAGGACTCCAAGTTCTTCACCAGAATCATTGGGTTGATGTTCCTCCGACACCTGGTGCTCTCGTGGTTAACCTTGGAGATTTTTTGCAGGTTAGTACGCATATATTATATTAAGCAATTTGAAAATTATACTAAACATTTTCAAACACCTTTGCTTATTTTTTTTAGCTCCTGTCGAATGGCAAGTACATAAGTGCTGAGCACAGAGCAATTTCAAACAGCGATGGATCAAGAATGTCAGTTGCGTGCTTCTTCAGTGAAAGTCATGCGCAATCTTCCAAGCTTTATGGACCAATTACTGAATTGTTGTCAGAAGATAATCCTCCAAAATATCGTGCCACAAAAGTGAAAGACCACTCTAATTACATCCTTACTAGAGGCGTAGATGGAACTTCTGCATTGTCGCGTTACAAGATCTAATCATCATAGTAATGTAACCATTATTACTACTTCCTTTTGTGTATTTCATACTTCTGCTGATTGTACTTTTGATTAAGTTTTTGCATTAGTGAGATAACTTTGAGAATAGGAGGATCCTATTCCACCACATATATTGCTGTTTATTCAAACTTTCCCATAACTTCTGCAATGAGTATTGACTTTTTCTAAAAGAAATCTCAAAAACTGAAGAGATGACAAGTTAAAAAGTCGCAAAAAACTAGTAGAAATGCGCAAAATGAGGAAGGACTTGTACAAGGGTTCTTTATTCATGCTCATTGTGGTTATCGTAGGTAGTTGGACCAACTATAAGTAGCACTTTCATATTCCAACAGGTCCATGGACATCTATAAGGAGTCAAATTTCAAACATTTTTCATAGGTACCAACTTTTATCTATTTTAGGGATCAATGAATACAATACAGAACTCTATCACTATGTGCTAAACTTGATCCGAACACAAATGTGCAGATACTTTTTCAACTAATAACACATTTCATGATGTGTAATCAAAGTTATTGTTGATTTTTATCTTTATCATCAATTGTTTTTTTTTAATTATACCAACGAACCGTCTTATCTTTTTAAAAGGTTGTCTTTCAACAAACTCATTTTATTATGAAAATTCACAATGTTTCAAGTTACATCTATTCATGAAATTGAAGAACATGATTAATAAAAAGACACAATGAGTAGGTAGTTCAATCAACTAGTACTTACTGAGACAAACTAGCGTTATGTGAAAAGATTCACTAACTACCTCATCAATATCCACCATAAACATAATAATTTCATAACATAGTCTGATAATCACTGTATTAATTTAATGTCCGATTTTTTTGAATTGTGATTGAGAAATTGATATCCTTTATTATTGAAGGCATATTCTATGAAAACACAATCAATAGTTTTTTATCTTATTTTACCCTTTTGAATTTAGGAACTTGCATCTTAGTCAAACACCCTACACTTTGAAGTAAATCAAGCTGGACTTCCTTTCTTTTCATTTTCATATGGAATAGATTGTGTTTTCTATGGGGCACTCGATTGAGTACTCAACTAGCTGTTAGAATTACTTTCCCCTACAGGTTCTGTGTTAAATCAGAACTTATCATTATCAATGATTAATTAATCATCATTTTTATCGACCAACAAAAGGTGGGTATCCTTTCACCAACATTCATATCGACACAAATAATTCTATCTGAGTAGATGTTTATTTCACCAACATTCATATCGATACAAATATTTTCAAGTATTAATGTAAATCTAATACATGACCAGAAAGTTGTTGTGTAACAAACCAAATAACATTTTGTAAGTATGAAATACAGAAACTTGTTTTCATTATTCAATAGCAGTAGTAGTTACACTCACACCCAACAACTAAACAAATACTTCCTTCTTTTCCAAACAAGTGATGGTTTTATTTTCGGCATACCCTTAAAGAAAACTACTAATTCTTAGATATTAAGATGTATTTTTATTAACTTTAAATACGTTGAAAAAGATAAAAACAACCCTTATTTGATCAAGGGCTGTAACACCACTTATTGGTACATTATTATTGTGATTAGATCTTGTAACTCAACAGCGCAGAAGTTCCATCTAGGCCTTTATTAAGGACATAATTTTTGTAGTCAATCACTGTGGTTGCGCGATATTTTGGAGGATTATCTTCTGATAACAATTCAGTAATTGGTTCATACAGCTTTGAAGATTGCAATGGATTTTCGCCAAAGAAGCACGCAACTGACATTCTTGATCCATCTTTGTTTGCAATTGCTCTATGCTCAACACTTGTGTACTTGTCATTTGACATGAGCTGGAAAAACAATAAGCACAACTTGTTGGTTTTAGTACAAAAATAAACAAAGATGTTTCAAATGGCTTCAACGATTCATTTTGTTTTCATGCATATGGTCGGGGTGCATCAGATATAAGATTATAAAGAAAAGAGTACTAGCCTGCAGAAAATCTCCAATATTGACGACAAGAGCACCAGGTATAGGAGGAACATCAAACCATTGATTTTGGTGAAGAACTTGGAGTCCACCCATATCATCTTGTAGAAGCACTGTGATAAATTCAGTGTCGGAATGTTGACTGATGCCCATGGTGAGTTCTGGCTGAGGGCATGATGGATAGTAATGGCACAAGCAACTTATATGACAACAATCCATATAATCTTTGAGATAGCTACGATCGAGACCGAGACCTTCAGACAATAATTCAAGCAAGGAGAACCCCAATTTCGTCACATCTTTGGAGTAGGCCATTAGAATTTCCCTACATAAATTCATTGAAACAGGACATATTTGTAAGAAAAAAAAACAGAGTAAATAACAGAATATGCTTGGTTGCCTCTCTGTGGTTATGGTATATAGAAATGTACCCGCACGCTTTGGGGAATTCTTGTGGACTAGGAGGATTCGGAGCCATGAAAAATAAAATTGAGTCTCTCCAACTTGCAGCTGGAACAGAAGGGCTATACAAATCAAGATTGCTAGTATAAATCACCTTTTTCCCAATATCTCGAGTGTAATATTGTTTCTTAAACTCGGTATCTTGCTCAAAAAACTGTCGTGTTCCTTGTAATGTTTTGTCCAAGATGGATGTTGGAGTTCCATGATTAACCACTTGAAAGAAACCCCATGTCTCCGATGCATCTCGAATTTTGTCCACAATCTCCTTATACTTGATCGGATCCACATCAATGCCTTCGAGGTCTATCACTGGAAAACTGATGTGCGTTTCACATGTTTCCACCCTGTATTTTGGCGGTAGAATGAATATTCTAGGTACTCTATTGATTCCAGCATCAACAAGCCCTTTGACACCAGCCTTAGTATCATCAAAGGCTTTTAGCTCACTCATTTTGTCATAACCATTCTGAATTGTGGTCTGAAAATCATCTTTTTTGCTACAGACTGCCATCTTTGTTTCTCTGATGTTATAAACAAGATGGCAGCACAATATACATTTATAGGAGAATGGAAACAATTAAAAGAGCTAACCACACAGAACAACTCTATACTATAACTCAATTATGGATAAATCCCTTATAATAAAACACTTAGGGGTCGTTTGGTAGTTGGATAAGGCAAAGCTAATAACATGGATAACTTGGTTATTCATGTATTAATTGTATACCATGTTTGGTTTGCAGATAGGATAAAAGTTATTCATATATTAATTTTGTACAGTGTTTGGTTGGCAGATTTTCAAATGTTGCATAAAAGTTATTCATGTATTATTTTATACGGTGTTTTGGTTGCCTTTCTTGTAATCTTACATAATTAATACTTGTATAACTTGTGAAGGAGTCTATGTATAATTTAGGCCAGACAGAAGGTGGAATAAGTTATGTGGGTATTAGTTATACATGTATTAAAATGGTAAATTACACATTCACCCCTATTAATTTTCTCTTATATATATATATATATATATATATATATGTACTACCATTTTTTTCTTTGAGTTTTTCGTCTTGATAATTGCTTAATTTCTTTGCTTAAATTCTTGTTAATTGTTTTCTTTTTAGTTAAAAATACAAGTTTTATTTTTTTTGCTTAAAAATACAAGTTTTTTTTTGCTTAAAATACAAGTTTTAAATTTTTTAGTTATCTATTATTTAGTTTAATTTAAATTAGATACTACTTAATTACTTAATCATATTGAATACAAATTACTTAATTTCTTTTAGTTATTTGTTAGTATTTACTTTGCTATTTTTAGCTATTGGTATTTATTTAATTTTAATGTATCATTTATAAAGTTGGTTATTTTAATGGTTATAATAAATATTAGCTCACTAATAACTTTTGAAATTAAGAAATAAAAACTGATTCATGAATATATTGTAATCTCTATCTAACTATACCTTGCATAACTAATACCTACATAACTAACACATGTATAGCTAAACCCTACATAACTAATACATGTATAACTAAGCCCTACATAACTAATACATGTATAGCTAAACCCTACATAACTAATACATGTATAACTAAATCCTGCATAATTAATACATGTATAACTAAACCCTGCATAACTAATACATGTATAACTAATGTGACACCTCAGAATGTAACATATTGAACAACAAAAATTTTGGTGAACCAAGGAAGGGTTCACAGACCGTGAAAGGAACCACGATTCGTCGACTTGCTCGTGGTTCCCACCCACCCAGAAGTGGTAGACCACAGAGCCCTCCATGGGCTGTGGACCCCCACACAAGTCGTGGTATGGCTCGTGAAAGTGAGGCAGAACCACCAGAGCTTAGGCATCAAACTACGGAGCCTACCACGGGCCGTGGTCTTGATGATGGGTCGTGAATGGGTCCGTCATCTTGAGCCAGCAGACCTTTAGCCCCAAGTTAAAAACCACGGTGGCCTTCACGGTCTATGGTCCTTCACACGGTCCGTGAAGTGGACCGTAGATAGGGGTGCCAAGAACCAGTAGACACTGGCCAGCAACCACGACCCACTTGATGGGTCGTGGTCCCTTTGATGGTCTGTTAGTGGTTCCATGGCCAGCCCTCGTTAGCTTTTAAGTCAAGATCATTTTGGTCTTTTCCCCTATGTATTGGACACCTAAACTATGTTGTTTAATACCTGAACTACGTCGTTTTACTCAGTTTAAGCCTAAAAATCTAGTCAGAACCTACCCAAAACCTTTATTCACCAAAAATCATCTAAACTTAGAGCAAAAAGGAGAAGAAAGAGGGGTCAGTTTACCAAGAACAATCAGAAGGTTTGTTTCAAGTTTCAGCCCCGAAATCGAAGAATTTCTCCGTAGATTTTGTCACCAGGTATGTGAGATTTCACTAGTGGGTTTCTTTCATCCACTAGTCCCTAGAATTTAGTTACTTAATTGATTGTCCATATCTTGTTTAGACCTAAGGTTTCTAAAACCTTGGATATTTAGTGTGATTTAGTTGTTGTAGTATCCTAAATCAAAATAGCTTGTTTCTTGGAAAGTTTGCATAATTCCTTGTATAAAACTCAGAACTCTAGTTTGTGTAGATTCTCTTAGTTCATGAATTACACTTGCTAGGTCAGTTAAACAGATAATCATGCTTCAAATTTTGAATGTCACATTATCAGTATATAAATGTTTCATTCTCAGATTGCATGCTAGTAATTTGAGCTATTCAGTATTGCAGTTACATTTGTGTCATATACATATTCAGTTGCGAGTAAACTTAGTGTTGAGTTGGACTAGGATTTAACATACCCTCATAGTCCCAGAACTATCTGCCCTTGTAGGAGTATAAGTCCCCTCTGTTGGGCATCAGATTTAGTGATCACGCTAGTTATGCCTTTATACCCTTGGTAAGGTATATTGGGTCCTCTCGGTGGGGTGTATACATTGGACTCCATGTTTAGCTCACGTGGTTTATGTCGGTTAACAGTAGCTCCCACAGTCAGACTCCTAGTACATTTGACCAAGTTTTCAGTATATATTTCAGCATTTAGTTCAGCATGTTATTTTCATGATTAGTACTTAGTCATTGCATTCAATTTAGCTTTTAAGTTATGTTTCAGTATTTACATCCTTGCTCAGTTTATGTCATTGCTCAGTTATGCTTTGTTCAGCTTAGGATTTATATCATGCATGCTCAATACATTCCAAGTACTGACGCATACTCTACACTACATCCTTTTATGAAGTAGGTTCAGGTACTCAGTATCCATATCGCGCTTAGATCGATTCTCAGTCCGCGTTTTAGCAGCTTCAATGGTGAGTCCTCATACTTCGAAGACAATAGACATGCTTTTCATTTCAGTCTTGTTATTCAGTTTTCAGTTTTGTTAGAGTTAGCTGAGGGGCATGTCCCAGCAACTCAACTCAGTTAAAGGCTTTTCAGACATAGTAATAGATTTAGCTTGATTGTTAAGTTTATCTTTCAGTTGTTATTAAACTCTTAGTATGGTTTATACATTCATACTATTTGAGGTTTCCCCATTTTTTTTTGTATCCATTGTTTTAGCTTATGCATAGTATATGTCTTATTCAGTTATTCTCAATATGCTTGATATATGCCAGACGTAGGGTCAGCTTGGGGTCACTCATGATTCTACGTCCCGTGTTACGTTAAGGGGATAGCCTCAGGGTGTGAAAACTAATACCCATACTACTAATACATGCACAACTCTATCCAACTACCAAACGGCCCCTTAGGGGCAGTTCAGTTATTGGATAAGGGTTGAGTTATTCATGTATAAAACTTTATATAAGCTTTACCATGTTTGATAGAAAAAATTCAACACACGTATTACTATGTTTGGTTAGCAAATTAAAATGTCACATAACTAATACATGTATACGTTATGAGTCAATCTATGTACTGTTTTATGCGAGTAGAAGGTGAAATAACTTATACCTGAATAACTAATACATGAATAAAAAGTTAAAATGACTAAATTACCCTACATCACTCCCAATTAAATATAGTCTCTTTCTAAGGTTACAATCAAATCCATTATATGTCATTTTCTAAATCTCAAATTTCTTGGAGAATCGTTCAATCCAATTGCTAGAAATAATATCGATAAATTGTTGAGGAAGGGATGGTGACAAATCTGAAATAGAATTCTTTGCTTTGCTCTTGGTTACTGTGGGATTCCTTGACCTCCGATATTGGTTCGAATAGTCTAGTAGCAGATCGAACAAACTTCTTGGCAGCTCCGATGAGGTATTTGGAAGATCAGCCAACTTATCATTTTTCTTTGGAAAATTACATGACAATGCAAACATATACTACTTAACTATTTATCATTGTTATTGTTGTAAAAAATTACCGTGCCACTAACCTTTCTTCCTATTACTATGAACCACTTACGGATTTGTATACTACCATATTTTATGTTTCCCCAATATACAAATTGTTTTTCTCTCTCATCCTAATCTTTTTACTATTTTTTCTCCTTAATTAACTCATGCACAATCAAATTTGAAATTTTAAATCATGCTCCCACAATTTCAAGTAACTTAATAGTTGTATTTGTAAGATCTAAATTCCAAGAAAAGTCTATTACGAGAGTGCAAGGACGTGGGACCAATCACTCTCAAAAAAAGGTTGACCTGGGGTTTCCTTCCTAGCCAGCAGCTGCGCAGCTCTCATGGCTGCTACGACCACTAGATGACCTCTTTTCGAGGTTGTCCAGCCCGCCCTACCATTCCAAACCACCACATATGCCACCCGTTTCAATATCAATATTATAAATCCTAAACAATCTGCCCTAATTAACTCAAAAACAATTGCAAAATCAATTAACATAATTCATGGAGAACCTACTATCACGTTTTCAATGGAGGAAAGGCAAGACTTTATGATTGAAAAGGGATTGCATCAAGCAGTGGTGTTTAAATTATCCCATGGTGCACCAGATTTGAAGGTATTAAGGTCAATTTTACCAAAATATCTTGGTACCAAGGGCAATTGTTTAATTGGCTTACTTGCTCTAAGACAAATTTTGTTAAGATTTTATCAGTATGAAGATTGTGTATTACATTTATCTCGCTCAGTTAATTATCTTCTCTACAATGGAGAGGAGCACAAATGTAGGGTTTTTCCATGATCCATTGGATATAATCCTAAGGAGGAAACGACGTTAGCTGTGGTTTGGATTTCTTTACCAAACTTATCTCCAGATTTTTTGCAAAGAAGTCTTTATTGTCTAGCATCAGTAGTTGGGAAACCAATAGCTATAGATAAAACTACTCAAATCAAGTCAAGACCTAGCACAACTAGGGTCAAGGTTATACTTGATCTAATGGAAAAGCTTCCAAATCGTATAAGATTGCAGTTTGTGGATGGAAAATCTGGTAAGTTGATCGAGGTTTTTCAGGAGTATATGATAATCTACCTTTGTATTGCAATTATTGTAAGCACCAAGGTCATCATGAAGATAGTTGTCGTTTGATCTCGAAAAGAAATCAAAATAACAAACAAATTGATGATACCATTGAAGTTGCTTCAAAAGGTACTATCGATAGTGAAAAGTATCAAGGTGATGCAAGAAAAATACTAGATGAGAAATGATAGGTTGTAGATGTCGATCAAAGTAAAGCTACATCTTTAGATCGACAGTTGGTTGTTGTCACTTTTGAGCAAAATCGTCCACACTCAATGGATGTTGTTACAAGTAATATTGGTGTTCAAACAACTACCGATAACAAAGGGGGAACGCCAAGAGTTGGGGTTGATGCGCCTCGAGTTGGTTCAGGCAAAAAAATAATGGATTCAGGACACAAACTAATGGATACATCTGATGTTGAAGATGCTCAAAATTATGGGCAGCATGTTTTGCAAGTTGAAACCAAGAATGCAACTAAAAATTGGACACTGGTTGCACACAAAAATTCAACTAGTGATTGGAGACTTCTCTGACTAGTCAAAATAGTTCTCCATGTAGTGAAAAGGGTGCGATTGAAAATTTTCATGACAGTGAGAAGAGACAAGATATTAGTAATGCCTCAAGAGACCTATTATTTTCGAATAACTTTGATGCTTTATCGAAGACTACTGGAAAGCAAGTAAAGTTAATAGAGAATGACAATGATTTGATCCAATAAAAGCAGGTTTCACCACCTACTTTGAATAGAAAATTAAGTCCAGAAGCTCCCGTATTTGTGCCTAAATGTGTGATTGCAAAGAAGAATGAGTCAAGGGCCTTACTGTCAAATCCAATTGATTTAGGCGAGGATTCTCTTGATGAAGATGAGGAAGACAATATGCTTGATTTGGGAGAGAATTCTCTTGATGAAGATGAGGAAGATATGTTGGACATATGCTTTGATAGAGTGTCTAGGGAAGGAGATATATCACCTAGGCAACAAAGAAGTGGAAGCAACAAAAGCAAAAAAAAAGACACATGGAAGGCAACATAGTTGGAATGGTAAAATGACTAAGGAGTTTTTTCTAAGGCACCTACCGATGTGACAGGCAAAACAAAACAATTTGACAGTATCAATAGGTTCAACAAGATCCAATAAATCCACAAAGAAAGTATGAATTATCAAGTGTTGTTGGATAGGTTTGAAGAAGAAGACAAAAGAAAAATACTTCAAGTTACTTTTGATGGACAATCAATTTTTTTTAATTCATGTGTTTATAATAGAAAGTTTGAGGTTGATAACTCAACTTTCTTCTTGATTGGCATAGTTTTACATTATTAAGCATCCTCATTTGTAATATCATCATGGAGTGTATTACAAACTCTGTGGTGATCAGAAAATACTTAGTTCTCTCTAGCTCTTATTTTCTTCATGCTTATTAGGTAGTAGACGTTAGGTACTTCATTAGGATTAGTAAGGTAAGGCCTAGCCTCCCTTGCTTTCACTTATCCCTATTGATATTTTTTATGTTTAATAAAAGGCCACTAGACACTGTCTAGTAGTAAATTTGCGAAAAAAAGATAGTGCAATGATGTGTGGTGTTTAAGGCTTGAGGCTAGTTCGTTTATTGTATGTGATGTGAGGCCAAATATATATAATTTTAATTATTATTTACCTCACATTTATTATTTATATCTATCCTTTTTGATCATTAATTTTATGGATTATGCTAAATAGTGTAGTTTATTTGTAGGAATAAATTGACGTAAAGTTAAAGAAGTTTAAAGCTAAAATGAATTAAAGATGAAAGATTATAGAAGGAAATCAAGCAGACAGTTTAATGGATTAAATTGAATATAATAATATATAAAATTATATGCTCCAAAGTGCACATTCAATTGGAAACTTAAAAGGAGAATATTGTTGCCAGCCACGTGGTGAAGGCAGTGGCCAATTGAGGAGCTGTGCACAATCTTGAAGGCGGCGGACAGAACATGTACAACAATTCCAACTCAGTTTTGGTTTTGGTTTCCTCGTTTTTTTTGGTCCCAATTATTTTATTTAGGGTTTTCTACATCTATAAATAGTCCATGGAAATAACTATTGGACAACCAATATAGAGTAAGGAGGAGGCACTTTTGAAGAGAAAGTCGTCAATACTTTTTAGGGTTTTTTTCTTCTTCTTGTTTTCTTAGACATTAGTAGCTAAAGCTCTTGTTCTGGGGCTGTAGCTACAGATTCAATATTGATTAGTTAGGGTTTTTGAATTAATTCTTGGTTGTCATTATAAGTTACTTCTATACTCTTATTTTAGTATTTTGTGCTTGATCACCATGAGATAAATATATTGTCTAATCTTAAAATCGGGAGAGGAGAGGTTAGATAGACCAAGTAATATAGAGTGCTCGGTCAACCCATTAAATTGAGGTGATTAGTGTTCGGGAGTGACGCCCAGACGAACACCTTGCTTGGTTACAAAATAGGATAAAATATAAATGCTCGTCAGTTAGTCTATTTATCCCCGCTCAATGATGTAGTTAGATAGCTAACTAGGGTAGGCGACGAGAGGCGTATAACCCAGATCATATCATCAACCCTATAAACCAGTAACTTGACAACTAAAATTAGTTCTAAGCCAAAAATATGATACATGAAATCCAATACATGCTGTAGCCCTGGAATTTTCCAACTATTGTAAGTAATTTTATTATTTTTTTCTTGCATTTTTCTCTTTTGGCTCTCTTAAATAAATAATTCGATCAGTATAATTTAATAAAAATAGTTAATTGACAAGTCCTTTAGGTTTGATAATATGGTTCTTTAAAGAGCCACTATATTACTTGCGCCACCGCTGTAACATCTCGCACCTCGAAACGACTAGAAAGAGTTTAACATCTGAAAATAATCATTTTTGGAAAGCATGTGGAAATTTTTGTCCAAGTTAAGAAACTGAGTTTTGGTCACTTTCAAGCGACTATAACTCCTAGATCAGGATGAGTTAGGAGTAGTTCTTGATATGGTTGGAAAGGCCTTGGGAAAATCTTTCCAACGCCGCAGAGTTTGCACGATTTCAACATTGTATGAGTGAGATATGCCTTTCAGAAGTTGGGTTGTTGGATCGAGGAAAGTCCCAATCCGGATTTAGGGAAGGGCAAAGCAGTCTTTTCTCTAATTAATTTCCTAATTCATTTTTAGGGATTTATTGGGGTAAAAACATGCCTTAGTCAGTTTGGAGAATTGAGAAATATGCTTAGGGCTTGGAGAAGAGAGAAAAGAAGAAAGAAAGGGAGAAAAGCTAAAATTTCGCCAAGAACATCAAGCTTTTGGAGTGGAATTCGTCGGGAGCGATCCCTATTAAGGTATATGAGATCTTTTAGTGATGGGTTAGTTCACCCACACACCAACTTGTTTCAATTCAGCGATTTTGGGTTGCTTACATGTTAAAAAGTGAAGCTCTTGAAGGACATCGTTAAGTTCTTGATTGGTTGTGTTGGTGAAGTTTCTTGTTGATTTGATTCATATTTCCAGGCTGTTTTTCGAGTTAGATTGGTTGTTTATTGAGGGTAAAATTGATCCCAAGTGTTTGGGGATAGACCTAGGGAAGATTGAGATGAAAAATAGAGAAGAAAAATCGAGAACACCTGGGTAACGAGGTTGGGGCGCCGCGCTAGCCAGCGCGCCCCAAAGCAGCCTCTGATGTTTTGGCCTTGGGGTGCTGCGCCAGCCAACATGCTCCATAGACTTCTTTGAAGTTTGGGGCTTGGCGCCCCATGCCTCTCAGAGCGCTAAGGACGCCAGTTCACCCCATTTTTCCCCCATCTTTTCGTACTAGTTTTCAAGTGATGTACCTACGTTTTGTAGTTGATTCCAACACTCTAAGGTACATCTAAACATCATGGAATTATTTATAAACATGCGATCATGAACCTTGAATTCATAGTCCAATTCAAGGAAAGTTAAGATCAAAGTCAAAGAAGTTAAGAGTCAAGTCTAGAAGTTAAGAAACAAGTCAAAGCAAAGTTTCTTAAAGTTTTCAAGAGTCTTTATTAAACTTTTAAACTTCGTTTTAAAGCTTAAGTTTCAAGTAAAGTAAAGAGTAAAGAGTTGAGTTCATTTCTCAAAAGTTATTAGGGGACTAAGTATTCCCAAAGAAGTTTATAAATGTTTTCACATTTGAGCAAGAAAGGAACTATGATTTCCAAAAAAGCCTTTGGGCTAGTTTTCACTAAAGGGAACATCGATTCCAAGAGAGCCTTTGGGCTTAACTTTGAGCAATTATCTCAAATTAAAGAAAGAGGTGTTTAAAACACATATGAGCTAAAGTATATTTTGGGAGTAGTATTGAGTAATATTGAGCACCGAATTGGGGATGCGAATTCATATTAACTCAACTCTCTATAAGAACCATGTGGCCAACATGGGATTTAACGGGTCATACTTTTTAGATGATCTTAAGCTAGTGGATCCACTAAGTTAAGTAAGGTCCTATATCACGGCAAGGTATTGGATGGTCATTGGGCAACGTGAGGTAAAATGTTGTACCATCACTAGGGTTCATAGTGGTGGTTGTCGGTTAAAGAATCTCCCACAAAAGTTATATTACTTTTACATATTAGTAAAGTTGAGTTTGTTATTGTTTTATCTTTAACGAACTAAGTTGTTTACACTGTTTTACAAGCTTTATATATATATATATATATATATATATATATATATATATATATATATATATATTGCATGTGTCTTATTGCTTTATATTGACTTTAGTTATTCATGAGTTGTACAGAGCCAAGGTAAGTGTTCCTTCTTACTCCTTTCAAGCTTAAGTTGTTGTTTAGCATTCCAACTCGCATACTCGTACATTCAATGTACTAATGCCAGTTGGCCTGTATTTTATTATGATGCAGACACAGTTAATCAGGATCAGCATCCAGCGCGCTGTTGATCTAGTCGAGCACTCCAGAGTCAGTGGTGAGCCTCCTTGCATTCCGGAGGACTCTTTTATTTGCTTTCCTAGTTTTCTTTATTAGGATGTTTTGGGGTCTGTCTCAACATCCATCTCAGTATTATAAAGGCTTCATATACAGTTAGATAGTAGTCGAGTCTCTTATCTATGTATTTACAGATATTCTATTTTGAGACATAAGTTGCCATTTTGGCCAAATTTTATCATTTAAGTTGTTTTATGAACTTATATTGTGTTGAGTTAAGTATCCAGGCCAAGGGTTTGCTTAGGTCCAGAAATGGTCTCCGAGTGTCAGCCACGTCCAGGGTATAGACTCGAGGCATGACAAACTTGGTATCAGAGCACAGAGTTCAAAAATTCTATGGAGTTCATGAAGTCGTGTATGTAGAGTCCTAGTTATCGGTGTGAAGCGCGCTACATATATAATTAGGAGGCTGCAACATTTAGGAAATTTTTCACTTCTTTCATATCCATCTCGTGCATTAGAGTTTATCTTTAAAAGTTTCCCTCTAATTCATGCTTGTGCGTGTTTCAGATAACCATGCCTCCACGAAGAGCAACACGAGGTCGTCAAGCTAGGAGAAATGTTAAACCACAAGAACAAGGGGTACCTAACGCACCAAACGTGCAACCTTAAGGTGAGGTCACTAATGCCAAATTCCGTGAGGCTATCCGGATGCTGAGCCAAGCTGTGACTAACCAGGTTGGGCAGCCAAGAGGACCAAGGCAAGATGAGGCTAACACTTCGAGGATTCATGAATTCTTGAGAATGAATCCTCCAAGTTTCACTGGTTCGGTCACTATTGAGGATCCGGAAAATTTTGTTGAGGAATTGAAGAAGGTTTTTGAAGTGATGAATATTGCTGACGCTAGAAGGGTTGAACTAGTTGCATATCAACTGAAGGTTTTTGAAGTGATGCATGTTGCTAGAACATGGTTTGATATGTGAAAGGTGGGGTAGACCTGAGAATGCACCACCTGCTAGTTGGGCTTGTTTCGAAGAAGCCTTCTTGGTGCGTTTCTTTCCTCGAGAATTGAAGGAGGCTAAGGTACAAGAATTTCTTACACTAAAACAGGATTCCTTGAGTGTGCATGAGTATGAGTTAAAGTTTACCTAGATGTCCCGCTATGCTCCTGAAATGGTTAAGGACATGAGGAGCATAATGAGCTTGGTTTTTGCTGGTTTAGGTCGTTTATTGAGCAAAGAGGGCAAGGCTGCGATGCTGATAGGTGACATAGACATCTCAAGGCTGATTGTTTATGTGTAGCAGGTTGAAGAGGAGAAGTTGAGGGACAGGGAAAAGTATAGAAGCAAGAAAGCTAAGACTGGGAATGAGTCTAGGCAGCAGAAGGGCAGTGTGAATCGTTTATCCTTTCAGAAGCAAAAGGGGTCAGCACCATCATCTGCTAGTGCACTTGCACCAAAAAATAGAGATGACTATAATGGCCAAAATTCACAGGACTTCAGGGCTAGATCAGCACAGTCCCGAGGTAGTGTGGCACAAGGAGGTAGTTTGACTCCTGCATGTGCTAGGTGTGGTAAAATCCACCCAGGTAAATATTGTGATGGCCAGACATGTTGTTTTAAGTGTGGACAAGAGGGTCACTTCATGAAAGAGTGCCCTAAGAACATGCAAGGTAGTGGAAATCCGAGCAATAGAGCCCAATCTTCATTAGTTGCGCCACCAGATAGGGCGGCACCTAGAGGAGTCACTTCTGGTATTGGCAGAGGAGCAAACCGCCTCTATGCAATCACCAGTCGCCATGAGCACGAGAACTCTCCAGATGTTGTCACTGGTATGACCAAAGTCTTTAGTTTTGATGTTTATGCTTTGCTAGACCCAGGATCAAGTTTGTCTTTTGTAACTCCTTATGTTGCAAATAAGTTTGAGATTCTTCTTGAGAAGCTTTGTTAACCCTTTTGTGTTTCCACACCTGTTAGGAAGTCTATTCTAGTAGAAAGAGTCTATCGTGATTATCCTGTTTCCATCAATCATAAAGACACCATGGCTGCTCTAGTTGAGCTAGACATGGTAGATTTTGATGGCATTCTAGGTATGGACTTGCTTCATGCCTGTTATGTCTTCATAGATTGCAGTGCTCGAGTTGTCAAGTTTCAGATTCCTAATGACCCAGTCATAGAGTGGACTAGTAGTTCAGCAGTGCCTAAGGGTCATTTCATTTTGTACCTTAAGGCGAGAAAGTTAGTTGCAAAGGATTGTATCTATCACTTAGTCCGAGTTAATGACTCAAGTGTTGAGGTACCTCCCATTCAGGAAGTTTCTATAGTAAGAGAGTTTCCAGAAGGTTTTCCTGACGATCTACCCGGGGTCACTACTGAGAGAGAAATGGACTTCAGCATAGACGTCATTTCAGATACTCGGCCTATCTCTACTCCGCCATACAAAATGGCACTAACAGAGTTGAAAGAGCAGTTGAAAGATTTGTTAGACAAGGGTTTCATTCGACCAAGTGTCTCACCTTGGGGCGCTCCAGTTTTGTTTGTGAGAAAGAAAGATGGTTTCCTTAGGATGTGTATAGATTACCGTCAATTAAATAAGGTTACCATCAAGAATAAGTATCTTCTTCCAAGGATAGATGATTTATTTGATCAACTTCAGGGTGCCACCTGTTTTTCAAAAATTGACCTCAAATCAGGCTACCATCAGCTGAAAGTTAGGGAATGCGACATTCCAAAGACAACATTCGGACTAGATATGGTCATTATGAGTTCTTGGTCATGTCCTTTGGTTTGACCAATACACCAGCAACGTTCATGGATCTTATGAACAGAGTCTTCAAACCTTATTTAGATATGTTCGTTATCGTCTTCATTGATGACATACTAATCTATTCAAGGAATTAAGAAGATCATACTAGTCATCTCAGAATAGTTCTCCAGACCTTGAAGGATAGAGAGTTGTATGCCAAGTTCTCCAAGGGTGAATTTTGGCTTGAGTCTGTGGCATTCTTGGGCCATATTATTTTCGGTGATGGTATTAGAGTTGATACTCAAAAAATTGAGGCAGTGCAAAATTTTCCTAGACCTACATCTCTAATTGATATTAGGGGTTTCTTGGGCTTGGCTGGCTATTATAGGAGATTTGTTGAGGGTTTCTCATCTATTTCTTCTCCTTTGACCAAGTTGACTCAGAAGACAATGAAATTTCAATGGTCTGAAGCTTGTAAGAAAAGCTTTCAGGAATTGAAAAAGAGGTTGACTACTGCTCCAGTTTTGACCTTACCAGAGGGTACTCAAGGTTTTGTGGTGTATTGTGATGCATCCAGAGTTGGTTTGGGTTATGTGTTAATGCAGAATGGCAAGGTGATAGCTTATGCCTCCAGACAGTTGAAGGTTCATGAGAAGAATTATCCAACCCATGACTTCGAGTTGGCTGCTATAGTTTTCGCCTTAAAGATTTGGCGACCCTACTTGTATAGTGTTCATGTTGATATATTCACTGATCACAAGATCTTGCAATATGTGTTCACTCAAAAAGAGCTAAATCTCAGATAGAGGAGGTGGCTGGAATTACTCAAGGATTATGACATGAGTATTCTTTACCACCCAGGTAAGGCTAATGTGGTTGATGATGCTTTAAGTAGGTTATCTATGGGTAGTACCACCCATGTTGAAGAAGAGAAGAGGGAGTTAGCCAAAGATATGCACAGACTTGCATGCCTGGGAGTCAGACTTATGGATTCCACAGAAGGAGGAATAGTGGTGACGAGCAGGGCTAAATCATCACTAGTGTTAGAAGTTAAAAGAGAAGCAAGACCAAGACCCTATTTTGCTTGAATTGAAGGCAAATGTTCAAAAACAAAAAGTATTAGCTTTTGAACAAGGAGGAGATGGTATATTGAGATATCAAGGTAGACTGTGTGTACCTATGGTGGATGGACTCCAAGAGAAAATCACGGAAGAAGCTCATAGCTCTAGATATTTCATTCATCTGGGCTCTACAAAGATGTATCGTGACTTGAGGGAGGTTTATTGGTGGAATGGCATGAAGAAAGGCATTGTTGAATTTGTCACTAAGTGTCCAAATTGCCAACAAGTGAAAATCGAGCACCAAAGGCCCGGTGGTTTGGCGCAGAATATAGAACTTCTAGAATGGAAGTGGGAGATGATTAATATGGATTTCATCACAGGTTTGCCAAGGTGTCGCAGACAACATGATTCTATTTAGGTGATTATCGACAGAAAAACAAAATCAGCCCACTTTTTGCCAGTAAAGACTACCCATTCAGCAGAAGATTATGATAAGCTATATATTCAAGAAGTGGTAAGACTCCATGGAGTTCCGGTCTCCATTATTTCAGATAGAGGTGCACAATTTATTGCGTAGTTCTGGAAATCTTTCCAGAAAGGTTTGGGTTCGAAGGTGAATTTAAGTACAACTTTTCATCCTTAGACAGATGGGCAAGCAAAGCGTGCCATTCAAACCTTAGACGATATGTTGAGGGCCTGCGTGATTGATTTCAAGGGGAATTGAGATGATCACCTGCCTCTCATAGAGTTTGCTTACAACAATAGTTTTCACGCTAGAATCCAAATGGCTTCTTATGAAGCTCTTTATGGGAGAAGATGCAGATCTCCTATTGGATGGTTTGAAGTTGGTGAAGCAAGGTTAAGAGGACCAGACTTAGTTCACCAAGCTATGGAAAAGGTGAAGGTGATTCAAGAAAGGTTGAAAATGGCACATAGTCGTCAAAAATCCTACACAGATGTTACGAGAAGGCCGTTAGAGTTTGAAGTAGATGATTGGGTATATTTGAAGGTTTTACCTATGAAGGGTATTATGAGGTTCGATAAGAATGGGAAACTTAGTCCCCGGTATATTGGACCTTATCGCATAGTCAAGAGGATTGATAATGTAGCTTATGAGTTGGAGCTACCACAACAGTTAGCAGCGCTGCATCCAGTATTCCACATCTCCATGTTAAAGAAGTTCATGAGAGATCCTTCATTGATAGTACAAACAGGGATTAAGGATAACTTATCTTACGAGGAGATTTCGGTTCAAATTTTAGATCGCCAAGTTCGCAAGTTGAGAACAAAGGAGGTCGCATCAGTCAAAGTCCTTTAGAGGAACCAATTTGTTGAAGAAGCTACTTAGGAAGCTGAAGAGAATATGAAGAAGAGATATCCACATCTCTTTGAATCCGTAGAAAATTAAGATCAAGGTACTAATTCTCTTCTTAGTACTATCTAAATTGTGAGTAAGCATGTTGTTACTTGCTTTTGCTTGTTGAGTGTTGAACTTGATGTTACTACCCTTAGCATAGTGAAATAAAGCTCATTCGAGGATGAATGTTCCCAAGGGGGAGATATTGTAACATCTCGCACCTAGAAACAACTAGAAAGAGTTTAAAATCTCAAAATAATCATTTTTGGAAAGCATGTGGAAATTTTTGTCTAAATTAAGAAAGTGAGTGTTGGTCACTTTCAAACGATCATAACTCCTAGCTCAGGATGATTTCGGAGTAGTTCTTGATATGGTTGGAAATCCCTTGGGCAGATCTTTCCAACGCCGTTGAGTTTGTACGATTTTGACATTGTATGAGTGAGATAGGCCTTTCGGAAGTTGGGTTATTGGATCGAGGAAAGTCCTAATCCAGATTTAGGGAAGGGCAAAGTAGTCTTTTCTTTAATTAATTTCCTAATTCGTTTTTAGGGATTTATTGGGTTAAAAACCTGACTTAGTCAGTTTGGAGAATTGAGAAATACGCTCAGGGCTTGGAGAAGAGAGAAAAGAAGAAAAAAAGGGAGAAAAGCCAAGATTTTGCCAAGAACGTCAAGCTTTTGGAGTGGAATTCATCGGGGGCGATCCCTATTATGGTATGTGAGATCTTTTAGTGATGGGTTAGTTCACCCACACACCAACTTGTTTCAATTCAACGATTTTGGGTTGTTTACATGTTAAAAAGTGAAGTTCTTGAAGGACATCGTAAAGTTCTTAATTAGTTGTGTTGTTGAAATTTCTTGTTGATTTGATTCATGTTTCTGGGCTGTTTTTCGAGTTATATTGGTTGTGTATTGAGGGTACAATTGATCCTAAGTGTTTGGGGAAAGAACTAGGGAAGATTGGAGGGTTTAGAGATGAAAAACGGATAAGAAAAATCGAGAACACCTGGGTAACGAGGTTGGGGCGCCGCGCCAGCCAGCGCGCCCCAAAGCAGCCTCTGATGTTTTGGCCTTAGGGTGCTGCGCCAGCCAGCACGCTCCACAGACTTCTTTGATGTTTGGTGCCTGGCGCCCCATGCCTCTCAAAGCGCTAAGGACGCCAGTTCACCCCATTCTTCCCCCATCTTTTCGTACTAGTTTTCAAGCGATGTACCTACGTTTTATAGTTGATTCCAACACTCTAAGGTACATCTAAACATATGGAATCATCTATAAACGTGAGATCATGAACCTTGAATCCATAGTCCAATTCAAGGAAAGTTAAGATCAAAGTCAAAGAAGTTAAGAGTCAAGTCTAGAAGTTAAGAAACAAGTCAAAGCAAAGTTTCTTAAAATTTTCAAGAGTCTTTATTAAACGTTTAAACTTCATTTTAAGGCTCAAGTTTCAAGTAAAGTAAAGAGTAAAGAGTTGAGTTCATTTCTCAAAAGTTATTAGGGGACTAAGTATTCCCAAAGAAGTTTATAAATGTTTTCACATTTGAGCAAGAAAGGAACTATGATTTCCAAAAGAGCCTTTGGTCTAGTTTTCAGTAAAGGGAACATCGATTCCAAGAGAGCTTTTGGGCTAAACTTTGAGCAATTATCTCAAACTAAAGAAAGAGGTGCTTAAAACACATATGAGCTAAAGTATATTTTGGGAGTAGTATTGAGCTCTGAATTGGGGATGAGAGCTCATATTAACTCAACTCTCCAAAAGAACCATGTGGCTAACATGGGATTAATGGGTCATACTTTATAGATGATCTTAAGCTAGTGAATCCACTAAGTTAAGTAAGGTTCTATATCACGGAAAGGTATAGGATGGTCCTTGGGCAACGTGAGTGGTAAAACGTTGTACTATCACTTGGGCTCATAGTGGTGGTTGTTGGTTAAAGAATCTCCCACAAAAGTTATATTACTTTTACATATAAGTAAAGTTGAGTTTGTTATTGCTTTATCTTTAACGAACTAAGTTGTTTACACTGTTTTACAAGCTTTATATATATATATTGCATGTGTTTTATTGCTTTATATTTAGTTCAGTTATTCATGAGTTGTACGGAGCCAAGGTAAGTGTTCCTTCTTACTCCTTTCAAGCTTAAGTTGTTGTATAACATTCCAACTCGCATGCTTGTACATTCAATGTACTGATGCCAATTGGCCTGCATTTTATTATGATGCAGACACAGGTAATCTGGATCATCATCCAGCGCGCCGTTGATCTAGTCGAGCACTCCAGAGTCAGTGGTTAGCCTCCTTGCATTCCGAAGGACTCTTTTATTCACCTTCCTAGTTTTCTTTATTAGGATGTTGTGGGGTCTGTCTCAACATCCATCTTAGTATTATAGAGGCTTCATAGACAGTCAAACACTAGTCGAGTCTCTCATCTATGTATTTACAGATATTCTATTTTGAGACATAAGTTGCCATTTTGGCCAGATTTTATCATTCAAGTTGTTTTATGAACTTATATTGTGTTGAGTTAAGTCTTCCGCTGACTTAAGTAGCTAGGCCAAGGGTTCGCTTAGGGCCAGCAATGGTCTTCGAGTGCCGGCCACGTCCAGGGTATAGACTCGAGGGGTGACAACCGTGTACACTTGCGTGTACATTTGGGAGCAACAATATGGATACCACTCTTATCGTTGGCAATGTGCTACCACTCAGGTCTATCTTCGAATGCGCTGTTGTTTTGCAAATTCTCTTTTTGAACAACAAGAAATTAGATCCAAGTATCGTAATGACTTAATGAAAATGCAATAATTATACATGTTATTAAACATCTAAAGAAGAAGAAGATGTTACTGGGTTAATGGACTAAGATGATGGTGAAGAAATTGAGATATTTGTATAATTTATTTTGTATATTTTTTTTATTTATATTTCTATCAATATATTTCACATTATGTTGTATACGATTCTATGGATTTAGCGTTTCAACGTTTATTGCGGCACTTTGACCTTTTTAGATCTTATTTGTATATTTTTAACAATTATATACAATTACTTCTTTTGTATTTATATATTACTAGTAGTATACGTTCCAATTATTATTTGTACAATTTTAGCATTTGTATACATTTACTTATTTGTATATTTTCAATCATTTGTGTGTATATATATGTTTATATACGTTGGGTTTGTGTTTTTTATTAAATCAATTATCATATTTGTATAATTTTGGAATTTGTGTTACTCCATCAGATTTGATTTTAGATCTACAATTGTACCCATATTTGTATAAATCCATAATTGTATATAGTTATTCGAATTCTATATTTCTATATTTTACTTATACAAAATGTATAAGTACAAAAGTCTACTAACATAAATATACTTATACAAATACGGACAAAAATAACTCAATTATACAAATACATGCGAATTATACAGACGAGGTGCAAATTATACAAACGAGTAAGCTATAGCTATAGTCCATAAATATGTAAGGGTAAATCACATAAATATGCTATATTAAAAAAATATTTACCATCTATAACAATATAACTTTTTTAACTTAATATAACATTTTTTTGGAATTGAAAATGTTGTACGGTTTATCTTTTCTTCGCTTCCTCCTCTTCTTTTTTTTATTCTTCTTCTTTGTCTCTTTCTCCATTTTTTTCTTCTTCTTTCTCATCTTCTTCTTTTTATTCTTTTTCTTCTTCTTTAAAATTTTCATTTAATTAACTATTCTCAAATTAATATTTGCTCATATTTTACTATCTTTACTCAAGAACATGACAAGAAGAGGAACATAAAAACTAAAAATTTGTATAGAAATATGTCTTCAAGAAAAAATTTCAAATCTCTAAAATTATAGTGGTAAGAGTTCACCATTGTTAGTCATTATAAAGCTTCAAATTTTAGATTCATTAATTGAATTTTACGAATTTGTGATTAGTTTGGATAGGTTATTCCTACAAATAATTGAAAATGACGTTTGTAGTTTATATCTCAATTTTGAGAGGGTTTGGTTAAGTTTATAATTGGTAACACACTTATACTACATTTATAATCCATGCACATTACATTTTTAATACATATTGCCAATATCACTCATGTTCTTAGTGATACAAACCAAAATAATTTATAAGACACATATAATACATGTTTTATTCAAGAATAATACAAGTTTAATTCAGTTTATCTTGTCTTTTGTTAGTTACGTTTTTCATTTATTCTTAATTTTCTCTTCTAATTCAACTTTAATACTATGTAATACACTTTTAATGCAAATTTAAATCATTTTGTAGTTTATTATTTGTTACTATTAGATTACTTGTTTAATTCATTATTGATATAAGTTTAATTCACTTTATAGATCAATGTCTGGTCTTTCATCGATTACATTTTTTATTCATGCTTAATTCTCTCTTCTAATTCAACTTTAATATTTGTGTAATACAAGTTAATTAATTTTTTAGTTTATTGGTTAATTTGTTATGATTGAATTACTTGTTTAATTCATTATTGATACAAGCTTTATTCAGTTTACAGATCACAAAATGCTCTTTCGTATGCTACATTTTGGATTCATGTTTAATTCGCTTCTAATTCAACTTTAATATGTGTGTAATACATTTTTAATTCAAGTTTAATTCATTTGGCAGTTTATTATGTTTCTTCATTAGTTACGATTAATTACTTGTCTAATTCATTATTGATACAAATTTTATTCAGTCTACGAATCATTGACTGCTCTTTTGTTTGCTATATTTTGCATTCATAATTATTTCTCTTCTAATTCAATTTTAATTCAAGTTTAATTCATTTTGTAGTTTATTGGTGATGCGTAGAAAAAAAACATGACTAATCTGGTCATGTTGATTTACTTCAATTTATAAGACATGTATAATATATGTTTATTCATTAACAATATATTTATAATACATTTTGCAGACTTCACTCTCTTTTTAGTGATTCCAATCAAATGATTTATAATACATGCATAATACATTTTTAATGCATATTGCAGACATCATTCCAATTTAGTACAATCTTTAAAAGCAACATACATAATAACTTTTAGGGGCTAATTTTTTATAAGAGCTACATATTCATTAATGTTTATTTTGATCCATATCATTTCTTGTAGCACATTAAATATTGAAGGATCAACAACTTAAATATCATTATAGTGGTTGACAACATAATTTCCAGTGACAGATAGAGAAAGAATGAGCTCAAGATTTTCTTCTCCCTTTAGAGACATAACCAATTGAATTTGTGGTTCAAGATTGTGGATCTTTCAATTGTAGCTTTAAAATATTGATACGAGATAGAGGAGAGAGAGAAAAAGGAGAAAGAGGCAAGAGAGAAACATAAATCAAATAAATACATAATATTATTATATATTGATATAAATGGTAATAATTAAAAAGTATACTTAAAATAAGTAATTATTTTTTAAAAGGGATCCACCCAAGTAATTAATCCAATATGTAAACTATAGCTAAGGAGCCTACATAACTATAGCTCCGCCTCTATGTATGTAGTTCATCCACCCTTAAATACATGACATGTAAAATTTATTTCACATAAATTAATAATGTGACGACTTAACCCGTTAGTGATATTGTCCGCTCTAGGCCTAGGTCCGCACAACTTTACAACACGTCACTAGTTGGTAAAGTTTGCTTACTTAAATACCTAACATCTCTCTTGTGTTCTGTTGATGTGAAATTTATAATCTTAAGTTAGGGTGTCACATACACCCCATCTATGGATTCAACATCTTCGCTGAGGTTTGCCCCGCCATATGAGATTTTTCTATACTCAACACTGAGGTTTGTTCTGCCTTACTGGAGTTTAAACTCAGTCGAACTCTGGATCACTCGACAAGAATGACACATGAGTGACTCTGTTACAATTTGTAATGACCCAGCCCACTAGTGATATTGTTGCTCTAGGCCTAAGCCGACACGACTTTAAAACGCGTCACTAGTTGGTAAGATCTTCTTACTTAAATACCCAACATCTCTCCTTTGTTTTGCAGATGTGGGACTTCTAATCTTAAGTTGGGTATTTATGTAAGCAGGTCTTACCAACTAGTGAGGTGTTTTAAAGCTGTGCGAGCCTAGGCCTAGAGCGGATAAGATTAATCACTTTTTGCTGTTCAAACTGAATCGTTTCATTTTTGTAATTTTCTAATTATTCCAAACTTTTATAAGTTGAATTAATCAAATTCAATTTTTCTCTTTCTATTTTGGGGTATCCATTCACTTGAAACTGCTCTCACTAGTGGGATGAGCCATTACAAATGGTATTAGAGTCACTCATGTGTTAGCCTTGTCAATGTGGGCTAAGTTTTACTTAGTTTAGAAAAATCCCGATAAGGGGGAGAGGGGAACCTTAGTGCTGAGTGTAGGCAAATCTCATATTGTGGGGAAAACCTCAACAAGAACGCTTAGTCCGTAGAAGGGGTGTAACGGATGCCCCATCTTAAGGAGTCCCACATCAGTAAAACAAAAGGGAGATGTTGGGTATTTAAGTAAGCAGATCTTAACAATAGAGACGCGTTTTAAAGTCGTGCGAGCCTGCGCCGAGAGCGGACAATATCATTAGCGGGCTGGGCCATTACAAATAATATGTCATTATAATCTTTATTAACTAGTTTTTACAATTATTAACCAAAATTAAAAAACAAAAGGTAAAATAATAAATTTAATTTTTTCTTTAAAGTAAAATTTGGGACTCCACAAATCTTCTCCCTATTTCCACCGTGAAATGGCCAAAATCCACCAAAAAAAGCCACTCCACTACCACTCCTGTTGCCGGAGAGACCACTTATACTCTCTCCCTCAATCATCTTCATCTCCACCACACACCCTCACCATTTTCCTTTCCCCCTTCACCAACCTCTACAAATTTAGCAACCCTAAGCCGCTACACCACCAACTCTGATAGATAAACCTCTTCGTCATTGTTACCAACTTCTCGCACCCTCACCCACTTCATTCTCCCCTCCACTGTCTTTCTTTCTCCGCACCAATGATGACCCATGGGAACCACCTATCCTTTCCAACCTCTCCAGCGTACCAGCATGCTAGTGAACTCCCTTTTCGCCTCCGACGTACTAGCGTACCAGACCACTTAAAGAAGATGACAATTTGGGTGTGGAGAAGAACGAAAAAGGGGTTGAGCCAGAATGGAGATAACTGAAATAGTAGGTGGAGTGAGTGAAGAAGAGAGCTTTTTTTAAAAAAAAAATCTTTTTTTATTTTTTTTATTTATAATTTTGACATTTTTTTAAATTTAAATATGTTGTTCACTTGTCTTAACATGCATGTAATCACACACTCTCGCCAACCCGACCATCTTAATGCCACATAAGAATGATCATTGGTCATAGGGGTTTTTAAGGGCTCAGTTCGTAAATGGTTAAGTAGAAGGGTCCATAATAAAAACTCATACAAATACAGGGGTCCATTAGATCATTTGACTTTTTTTATTAAGTACAAATAGATGAGGTCTTCGCACATTCTTTGTCATATTAATGACCTAGTAATGAGTTATGTTCGAGTTATAAATCTAAGTTCAGAATTTTTATATTTTTAGGATTTGTATATTTCTACGTTATTGATGAAGTTAATTTATTACTCCCTTAGTTTTTTAGTATTTACTTGTCAGAATAAGATTTTGCACAACTTTTCATTTTATATTTAATTCTTGTCTATTTATATACCTCTTAATTTAGAATAATTAATCTTTTTGATAAAATTGAAAAAATATTAATTTTCTTTAAATTTATAAATTGACAAATACTCCCTTTGTTCACTTTTATTTATGTACGTTGGACTTTGCATGCCCTTTAATTAAGAAATAGTAATTGATATGTGTATTTTATCATAGTATTCATATTATTTGATGATTAGTATTAGGTCTTGAAAAAAAATTGTGTAATAAGTAGTTAATACTGAAGGTATGTCACGACCCGAAAACTCGAGTCATGATGGTACCTATCAAAACCCATCTGGTAGGTAAGCCAACCAATTCGGAATGACAAGTAACGAGCATATTGGGCAAAAAAAATTAAAACAACGGAAAGATAACCACATAACAAAGAAATGAAGTGCGAAAAAGGAATGACATAAATATATACAATACCACATGATCCAATTCCACAACCTGGTGGACAATGGTACAAAACTACTAAAATGAGTACAAGTTTCAAATAAGTGGTTAATAGAGAATCAAAATCAATTTACCAATGAATCACCAAATGCAAATACCTCCTGAAGCCGCAGATGGACCTGGTAAAAAGACCCAATCTTGAATGAAATAAATATCGCAACTTATATCTTGTTCAACAAAATCATCTCGCAGTAAATCAACAAAGCCCAAAGTTATGTCTCTTTCACCATTACAATAAATACAAACTTGTCTCGAATATACAAGACTAGCTAAAAATTATATACATATGGAGATGGAGATGAGTAAAACTAGGACGCCATCAACTCACTCTCTATCTCTAAAAGTCCTCACTACTGCACAAAATCAACTTTGTCGGCTGGAGCTCGAATCTGCATAAAAATAGATGCAGAATATAGCATGAGCACCAAAATAATAGGTACCCAGTAGGCATCATAAGCCGACTGAGCTGACAAACTAAATACATAATGAAAAGCGAGGAAATAAACAGTCTCTTAGGGTCATATGAACGGAACTATAGTTGAAAGTCTAACTATGTACCTTAATAATCTAGTAGGAACACAACAATAAAGTAAAGCAACTAAATATAACCTAAATGGATCCTCATAAGCCCATAATTTACATTCGTGTAGAATTGAAATGTAAATAGCCCAAATGAACCCCCATAAACCCGATGAGTACACAAAAGAGATACAACTAATTCCAACAGAGATTAGACATATTCCAAAGCTAGTGACACTGAAACCTGGACCTCGAACCACGACTAACCCACCTAAACACACCAATAGAATTATACTATAAAGAACTACTCCTGAACCTCGAACCACTACTAGTAAGCATATGTCTAATGTCACGCCCCAAGGCTACCCCTAGACCTAACACGGGACCTAGGGTCATGAGTGACCCCAAGCTAACCTTGAGTCTGGCATATCACAAGCATACTGAATAGATAACAAAGATAAGCGAAAGCATAACTAATAAATGAGTCCAAAACTAAGTACTCCAAACCTTTAATAATTTTGAACATGTCAATGGGAAGAAACCCCAAACAACTTAATACTGACTCTATGTCTGAAAGCCTCTACTACTGATGAGTTGTTGCGACAAGTCCCCAACTAATTCTTAAAATATTGAAAAAATAAACTAAACAAACCAAGGATAAAGAAACGTCCTCAAACTATGATGACTCACCACTAAAGCTGATGAGTATAGGTTGGAAATCGAACTAAGCATGAGCTGGATGCTGAGTGTCTGAACCTACATCATAGAACGATACAACATTATGTGCCAGTACTTGGAATGTACTGAGCATACATGATATAGATACTAAGCAGAACAATGATATAACTGAGCAATATAATAGGGAGCATGGAAATAGATTGTACTGAAGTGTAACGAAAAAGCTAAGCTAAATGCAATGACCAAGTACTAATCATGTATCTAATATGCTGAACTGAATAGTAAAATGAATAATGATAACATGGTCAACGCAATGCAATTATGACTGTGAGAGCTACTATTAATTGACATAAACCACATGAGCTAAATGTGGAGTCTAATGTTTACGTCCCATCGAGAGGACCCAATATACTTTGCCAGGGGTATAGAGGCATGATTGTGGCGTGATCACTAAAATTGGTGCCCAGCAGAGGGGACTTCTGAACCTATGTTGGCACGCTGTTCTGGGATTGTGAGGGTACACTGAACCCTAGTCCAACTCGGTGCTAAGTCTACTCAAAACTGAATGAAAAGCTAAAATTCGCTGAAGTACTGAGTAGCAAAAATACAGACCTGCTATCTGGGAATGCACATAAATATACTGACAGGAATGCCATTCAAATTCTAAAGCATGACCATATGACTGATCTGTCTAGCAAGTATAATTCATGAGTAAGCTAGGGTTCTAAATTCTATACATAGAATTAGGGGTGTACATGACCGGGTTGGTTCGAATTTTTCAAATATCAAACCAAACCATTTGTGTAAGAAAATTAAATTTATAAACGAAACCAAACTAATAAAATTCGAATTTTTTGGGTTTTTCAACCTCGGGTTGGTTCGGGTTTTTCAAATACCAAACCAAACCATTGTGTCAAATTCTTAAATTTATAAATCAAACCAAACTAATAAACCTCAAATTTTTTCAGATTTTTGGATTTTTTCAGTAAAGTTTGCATACAAACATATAACTAACTTGTGCTCCAAATATTTCTTTAGTCCAACCAAAATACAATTATCTAAGGTGCTTCTTAAGAAAATAACACAAAATATGAGATGAGTACTGATGACACTAAAGTATTCAATAAAAAATAATAATGAAATCATCATATAAAATAATTATTGCAAAGTCATATTGAAAATGATCATAATTTAAAAGTACAAAATCATGCTAAAATAAGTTTAATAAGTATTAGTTACATTACTAAATATTTAAGGAAAATCAAAATTAGATTATGTATTTTAATTGTCGAAACCAATGTAAAACTAAAGAACAAATATTCAATATTATTGTCATTCTTAGTGTTGAATTGATTTTCTTTTTGCATTAGTATTAATTTGATCTTGATTTAAGTTTTATTATAATTATCAACATTTATGAACTATAGACCATTCCGACTTCTAAGTTTTAAACTTGAAATAATATATTAAAAGATAAAAAGTATGAAATAGTATAAGAAATATTTTAAAATTATATCAAAGTAAATATTTTTATGTATAAAATAAAATATTAAAATTACAAATATAATGTCTGGTTGGTTTGGTCTCGAGTTGGTTTATTTTAGTTAAAACCAAACCAACCCAAATATAGTCGGGTTTTTTTTTCAATATCAAACCAAGTTAAACCAAACCACTAGTCGGGTTTTCTTTTTGGTTTGACTCGATTTGTGGTTTGGTTCGGTTTTGTACACCCCTACATAGAACTATGCAAAATTTCCAAAAAAACATGTTATTTAGATTATAGAAACTATAGCAGTTAAAACACAACGAATCTTCAAGATTTTAGAAATCCTATGTCTAAACAAGCTATGAAGAATCAAAGAACTGACTGAACTCAGAGGAAAGTAATGGGTGAAAGGAACCCACTAGTGAAATCCCATATACCTGGTAACAAAATCTACGGATGCTTGTTCTTGTGAGAAACTGTCGACTTTTACTTTTCTTTTCGTTCTAATCAGGGTGATTTTAGGAGAATGAGGGTTCTAGGTAAGTTCTAACTAAATTATTAAGGGAAAAGACCAAAAAGAACCTGACTTAAAGCTGATGAAGTGACTTAAAGATAGGCTTCACAGGCCATCTATAGCACCACGGTCCGTCAAGTGGGTCGTGAAGATGCCCTGCTTGAAAGGGCATCACTATTTCAGACATAACTTTTTACTTCGAGCTTGGAGTTAGGCAAACTTGGTGGCGTTGGAAAGAGGATTTAGAGATATTTTATTTGATAGGTCATGGGCCACCTAATTCATTTTGTGCCGAAAGATATGATTGTTTGAAGTTGACTCTAAACTCTAAGTCTGATAAGTCTCCTTCACGGACGACTTCACAGTCCGTGTGGAACGTCACGGTCCGTTTAGACATTTGTGGCAGTTAACCATTGATTATGGGGGTTCAACCTCACTTAAGAGCTAACGAAGTGACTTCAAGACAGGCTTCACGGGCCATCTAGAGCACCACGACCCGTCAAGTGTGTCGTGAAGATGCTCTGCCCGATAAGGCTTCACTTAAACGAGCATAACTTTTTACTCTGGGCTTGAAATTAGATAAACTTGGTGGTGTTGGAAAAAGGACTCAAAGACCTTTAATTTGATAGGTCTTTGGCCACCAAATTCATTTTGTTCTAAAAGATGTGATCGTTCGAAATTGCCCTAACACTCAAGACTTGACTTAGGTGCAACTTCCTTGACTGGGTGACCTGTACGGACCCCTAGACGGGCCATCCAAGTCACCACGAGACATCTAGGGCACCTTCTAGGTGACCCCTCTCGGGGCAGTCCTGGATGGTCACTCACGATATCCTTAACGGAACGTGGTCCCCTACACGGACCGTCTAGGATGCTGTGAATGGTCCATGGTCCATTTTGGATTCATGGACTTGCCCAAATTTTCCCTTTTAGCCTTTTATTGAAGTCTGAGGTGTTACATCTAAACCACAAACCATGGCTAATAGAAGTGCACCTGGACCTTGAATCATGGCTAATACACTTTGAAGAACTCTAAAATCACACGTTCATCATCACACATGAATACCGTAGAACAAAACCAGCTTTGGAGTAATAAGGGACCTACTCTAGCTCAAAAATACATCATCTGATTCAATGTTACCGATACGGACCGAAATCACAATTGAAATAGGTTAGGGCCAGAACATAGGAATGTTATGGATGAAAGTCCAGAGCATATGTTTCATCGACCTAAGGGTTCATACTATCAAACTCAAATTTTCTACATTAGTCTATAGGGAGCTAGAGCCGTCTAAAACGACGTCATAGGATTTCTAAGGCATAATGGCTCCAAATAGCAATTATAAGGCAATCACTAGCCTACGTCTAGACTAAGGTCAAGAATAATTCATAATCATCAATACAAAAAGGCATATAAAGCAACAACATGACGTGATAAACATCGTGAATATGATGAAACATTCTTAATTTCCTCAAAATTACCCGAAAAAGAAGGCAAAGGTAGGAATTCTATTAACCAAACATGAAACATGCTAAGAACCCTCCCAAGACTAGCTAAACACCACGTAAATACAAACACAATCACAGTATAAGATCGGTAAGTCATACCCTACCTCGAAGTCGATCACGAGCGCTCCAAAGAATCCTAAGCTGGAGCTTTACCCTTCTAAACCGCATTCGATTACTACCACACTAACAAAAAAAAATGATCATAATGTCAATATGTACGTTTTGACATCCAATTCAAAATAATTTAAGACGAAAATAAAATGAGTACGCACAAGCAATTCTGAAATTGACACGGTCAATAGATCCCATTCAGTTCAAGGCACTTGTGCCTCAAAAACGGCCACAACCCAAACTTTAAAATGAGCTAAAGCAGATCATGCACGCCCATATACTCAACAATTCACCATTGAAGACTAAAACAGAGGAGAAGGAAAGAACTTACGGGTTTAAATGCGTAATCCATGAGTTTAACAAGGCCCTAGTGCAGTCCCCAACTAATCCTAACATCAAAAATTAATTTCCTACATAATCGAGCCCTCTTAAGTCCCGAAATTGAATAACACTTAGAGAAAATGAGGGTGAAAACATATATAAACTAAAAACAATGATCACTATAGCGTTCACTTGGCCTCTTTACCAGCCATGTTAAACTGGTGCCTTGGCCACTAAAACGGCTAGGACCTCCCTGATGGGTTTTCGCTAAAGCGGCTTCCTGGATGCTAAAGTAATGCTAGGGTGGCTGAAGCGATTAGTCCCTTATTGGCAAGCCTTGCTAAAGCAGCTCCCTAGCCACTAAAGCGGTGCCAGTGCCTCTTAGGCAGCTACACCAGCACAGGCACCAGAAAACATTAGCAAAGTCTTAACAGACTCCACTCAGGTGTTTGGGATAAGTTTGGAAATCTGTGCACGCAAATGAACTATGCTACCCTACCAAATTCGATATTCCAAACTCAACAGAGATGCCAAAAATTATATCAAAGATGGTCTAAAAAAGTGGGTCCCACACCCAATGCTCTATTTAGCCAAAATCCACAAGGTAGCTCAAAATGAGCTCAAGGTCTTGGGACCTGAACCAAAGGTCTTCCTAGACAAAACTCAATGTTCTGAAGCTAACAGAACCATAAAAACCGTATTTTGATGTCGTTTGCCTGAAAGTTTTGATTGAAGTCAACCGTCTAAACTTCAAGAGTTCCAAAACATAGAAACTTACATAAAAATCAAACGAACGACCAGTTGACAGAACTGTCAGTCCAAACAAGTCAAATATGACTTGGGATCGTTCTAGGAAAGCCTTTAGTGCCGAAATATCTCATTACAGAGCAAGTGACCTAGAGGGTCATTACAAGATATAACATTACAAAATTGATATGTTAAAAGTTATAAGTAAAAGAAAAAATCTATTTCTAAAAGAGATAAGTGTCAAAAACACACCTAAACTATCCCTTTTTTTTTTTAGTTTCATACCTAAATTATTGAGAGTGTGAGTTTCATACTTAAACTATCACTTACTAGTTTGAGAAACGCACCTCTCTCTCTTTTATTCCACTCTCTTCTTGGTGTGTGTACTACACTTTTTTTACTTCATCTACCCCTCCCCCTTCAAATAATAATTTAGATATTTTTTTAAAAAAAGAAAAATTCTACTCCACTCCACTGAACCCTCCACTTTCAATTTTTTTTCTCGTTTTGTGTTAGATATATACATACCTTTTTAAGAAAGTTTTTTTACTAGCCGCAAAACTTTTTTTAAAATTAAATTTTTATTTATGTAATATTCGGTACACAAGTAGAAAAATATTCCTAAAATATATGTACATATCTAACACAAAACGACAAAAATGTAAAAAAAAAATATATATTGAAGTGGAGGATTAGATAGGGTGGGATAGAATTTTATTTTATTTTTAATAAAATAATATCAATTTGTTTTTGGGAATGAGTGGGTGGTTGGGGGGGAGGGGGTGTAGTATGAATTTTTTAAATATATTTTACAAACATTTAAAAAAAATAAAAGGGTCGGGATTGTCGGGGGGGGGGGGGGGAGGTGGTGGAATGGGGTAAAAAAATATTTTTTAGGGATAGTAATACTTTAATCTTTAATTTTTATTTAATACTAATAGTTTATTATTTAATTTTTGTCAAGGCGGAATATATTATCCATGTGGAATGCCATGTGTCAAGGTTTTTTCAAATAAAAGAGAGTGTATTACACACACCATTGATGTGTATTTCTTAAACTAGTAAGTGATAGTTTATGTATGAAACTCACACTCCTAATAATTTAGGTATGAAACTCAAAAAAGGAGATAGTTTAGGTGTGTTTTTGATAGTTATCTCTTTTTAAAATAGTGGACAAGAAAAGTAAAAGTGCATAAGAACTATTCAATTTTACTTGTCTTGTATTTCAAAAACTATTTTTTCACTTTTACTTGTCACCTTTAACATAGGAAGGAAAAATACTTTTTCTCAAGTTTTACTCATATCATCAATGACTAATTTCCAAATTATTTTCAAAAGATTTTATACTAAATATCAATTAATAGGGATAGTCCAACAAAATAGTCATGTCAATCATTATTTTCTTAATGAGTATGCCAAGTCCAAATATGATTAGTAAAAGCGAATGAATGGAGTAACAACCGTTAATATTTTATTAGTTTTTTTTAAACTTATAATTGTTATCAGTATTCGTTTTCTTTACGTAAAATTACCTACTTTTTATGCTAGCATTTGGTGTACTGTATTGTAGAAGTTCATCATTTTATAATATATATATATATATATATATATATATATATATATATATATATATATATATATATATATATATATATATTATAAAACATAAAGTTCTTTAGAAATGTTGATTAAATTTTTTTCCTTTATTAAAAAACTCTTCAATAGATAAAATGTGTGAAAATTTTCTAATAAAGATATGGGAAGGTTGTGTACGTGAAGAGATCCTAGAATAATTAGGAAGACTCTTACGAATATGGGAAGTTTTGCTTATGTACGTGAGTCTTAAATATATGTGAACTAAAATATATGGAAACATGAGAAGTTTTGCTCGTGTACGTAATTGAATTTGAAGGTAGGTGAAGGTTTCTAATGTCCTCCTAAAATATATGGGAAAAGAACTATTAAAATATGTGGATTTATGGGAAATCCTGATAAAATATTAATTAGTGTCTTTTTTTTTTTTATGAATCCTCTATTTTTATAAAGAGATTTCATCAAATAATTATTAGTATTTAATTATTATTCTAATATTTATACTTCGAAAATAATTAAAGTTATAATTATTAAATATTTATTTATTTGTAATTGATAAGACCTCTAAATATTTATTTTTTTAAATTGACTAAAATTTTACTTCTTTCTTTATTTGAACTACATTAAAAATCCTAACAACTTTAAATCAATTACGTATTGTTAACTTATGCATAATGCAATCATTTATATACTAAACTAACTAATGAAAGTAGAATAAGTTCATCAAATGTAAAGCAAAACGTGAAGAAAACACACGCGCGCATATATATATATACCCATAATATTCTAATACTGATAAATAATTTATGCGAGAAAATAAAATTCTTCTATTTGGGTAGGTCTTACTTGGAAGAAAGGGTTTTGAAATTCTATAAATTGAGGATTATTATTTTCTAAAAAAATACAATAATATCCACAATGTAGTAATCAAATAAAATATTGTTGATGGGAGATGATTCTGTTGACAACAAATTTTAAACATATGCAAAATAAATCAACCACACAAATAAAATCTGAAGAAATATGAATATTTTATTGATAATTATTGCGGGTACAATTTTGTTCCTCCCTTGATTCTCATCTCATAAGATTTATTCATGATTCGAGGGCCGTTAGTGGCGTATTTCTCGAATTAGGATGATTTAGATTTGACCTCTATATGAATATTCCATGAATTTGCGGAATATTCGAGATTTTGATCTCTTTATGGAATTTTTTAGATGCCTTTTAAGGAAATTTAGTACCCTTTATATAGGCATAAATTAGGGTTTATAGCTGAGTAGCCTCCGAGAATTCTAATTGAAACTGAATAGACCTTTTAGAGTTCCAATTCGAATTGAACACATCTTGTAGAGTCCCACAAAATTTCAATGTCTACAAATGTCCCGTGCTTCAAGGCTTGTCGGAGTGTAGACTCGATGAAACTCAAAGACGAAGCTTGAAGTACCCATTCTTCCACCTTTGCAGTTCAGATTTTCAAATTTAATCTATGAGAGATGAGATGAAGGGCAAATTTGGTCCCACTGAGCGTGCCGATTTATTTGCAACAAATTTTAAACATATGGAAAATAAATCAACCACACAAATAAAATTTGAAGAAACATGAATATTTTATTGATAATTATTGCGGGTACAATTTTATTCCTCCCTTGATTCTCCTCTCATAAGATTTATCCATGATTCGATGGCCGTTAGTGACGTATTTCTCAAACTAGGATTATTTAGATTTGACCTCTATATGAATATTTCATGAATTTGTGGAATATTCGAGATTTCGATCTCTTTATTGAATTTTTGAGATGTCTTTTAAGGGAATTTAGTACCCTTTATATAGGCATAAATTAGGGTTTATGATTGAGTAGCCTCCAAAAATTCTAATTGAAACTGAACACACCTTCTAGAGTCCGAATTTAAATTGAACACGTCTTATAGAGTCCCATAAAATTTCAATGTCTACAAATGCCCCCTGTTTCAAGGCTTGTTGGAGTGTAGACTTGATGAAACTCAAAGACGAGGCTTGAAGTACTCATTCCTCCACTTTGCAGCTTTAGATTTTCAAATTTGATTTATGAGAGAAGAGATGAAGGGCAAATTTGGTCCCACAGGCGTGCCAATTTGTTTGCAATAAATTTTAAACATATGGAAAATAAATCAACCACACAAATAAAATTTCAAGAAACACGAATATTTTATTGATAATTATTGTGGGTACAATTATGTTCCTCCCTTGATTCTCCTCTCATAAAATTTATCCATGATTCGAGCGTCATTAGTGGCGTATTTCTCGAACTAGGATGATTTAGATTTGACCTCTATATGAATATTTCATGAATTTGCGGAATATTCAAGATTTCGATCTCTTTATGTAATTTTTAAGATGCCTTTTAAGGGAATTTAGTACCCTTTATATAGGCATAAATTAGGGTTTATGGTTGAGTAGCCTCCAAGAATTCTAATTGAAACTGAACACACCTTCTAGAATCTCAATTCGAATTGAACACGTCTTGTAGAGTCCCACAAAATTTCAATGTCTACAAAAGTCCCCTGCTTCAAGGCTTGTCGGACTGTAGACTAGATGAAACTCAAAGACGAGGCTTGAAGTACTCATTCTTCCACATTTGCAGCTTCAGATTTTCAGAATTGATTTATGAGAGAAGAAATGAAGGGCAAATTTGGTCCCACTGGGCATGCCAATTTGTTTGCAACAAATTTTAAACATATGGAAAATAAATCAACCACACAAATAAAATCTGAAGAAACATGAATATTTTATTGATAATTATTGCGGGTACAATTCTGTTCCTCCCTTGATTCTCCTCTCATAAGATTTATCCATGATTCACGGGCTGTTAGTGGCGTATTTCTCGAATTAGGCTAATTTAGATTTGACCTATATATGGCTATTCCATGAATTTGCGGAATATTCGAGATTTTGATCTCTTTATGGAATTTTTGAGATGCCTTTTAAGGAAATTTAGTACCCTTTATATAGGCATAAATTAGGGTTTTATGGTTGAGTAGCTTCCAAGAATTCTAATTGAAACTAAACACACCTTCTAGAGTCCCAATTCGAATTGATTATGTCTTGTAGAGTCCCAAAAAAATTCAATGTCTATAGATCCCCCCCTGCTTCAAGGCTTTTCGGAGTGTAGACTCTATGAAACTCAAAGACGAGGCTTAAAGTACTCATTTTTCCACCTTTAATTTGTAGCTTCAGAATTTCAGATTTGATTTATGAGAGAAGAGAAGAAGGGCAAATTTGGTCCCACTGGGTGTGCCAATTTGTTTGCAACAAATTTTAAACATATGGAAAATAAACCAACCACACAAATAAAATCTAAAGAAACATGAATATTTTATTGATAATTATTGCGGGTATAATTCTGTTCTCCCTTGATTCTTGTCTTATGATTTATCCATGATTTGAGGGCCGTTAGTGGCGTATTTCTCGAACTAGGATGATTTAAATTTGACCTCTATATGAATATTCCATGAATTTGCGGAATAATTGAGATTTCGATCTCTTTATGGAATTTTTTAGATGCCTTTTAAGGGAATTTAGTACCCTTTATATAGGCATAAATTAAGATTTATGATTGAGTAGCCTTCAAGAATTCTAATTGAAATTGAACACACGTTCGAGAGTCCCAATTCGAATTGAACACGTCTTGTAGAGTCCCACAAAGTTTCAATGTCTACTAAGATTTATGGTTGAGTAGCCTTCAAGAATTCTAATTGAAACTGAACAAACGTTCGAGAGTCCCAATTCGAATTGAACATGTCTTGTAGAGTCCCACAAAGTTTCAATGTCTACAAATTCTCTCAATGTTTTTTTTCTCTTCATATATCAATCATATATGTAGGTCAATTGATCAACTCAATTTAATATATTGAGTTCTTTTTTTATAGTTTTGTTTTGTAAGCTTTCATACGACGCTACGTTGTTTCGATTCCAACAACATGCTCATAATTTGAGTTCAATCGTATTTTAAAGGTTCATCGAGAGTTGACGTAATTCGCGTATTTGATTATTATGTAATTCTCTTACGTAATTTCATTAATTGATTTATTGTCAATATTATTAATGGAATTAGAATATTTTCAACATGCACTTTTTCATTCGTCTTAGCATAAGACATACATTTTATCTTAAAGAGGAAAATACGTAAAATTAAAGAGGATCATATCTTTAAGTACAATTTTTGTATTAAAATATTACATTATTTATTAGGGTTTTGTACTTAATAATACATACTTGCAAAACACGTACACATAACTAAAAATATATTTAAAAACACGACGGTTCTTAGAAAAAAATATACTTTAAAAGCATGAAGGTCCTTAGAAATGTTGATTGATCTTTTTATCATGTCAACAACTTTTTAAAATAACTATTAAACCTTCCTATATAAAACTCTTGTCATTTAGATAGACGTAACATTTATTTTAACTCCAATTGTTATTTTCTAATAATTTTATTCTTCTTGTACATAGTTTTATTAATTGATGTGAGACACACGTACAAAGTACGCACACTAGATTTTATTCTTTTTGTATATATTTACTATTAATTAATGTGACATACACGTGCAAAGTACACACATTTAACTAGTCTTTTAATAATGTTTTGAAACTCTAAATCTATCCACTATATTACTTTATATCGTTATTTAATACTAAGGATAAAAAAATAACAAAATTCTTTTAATTACATAAGTTAAACAAATAAATTGAAACAATTATTTTTAACGCAACGAGCAAAGTAGTATGAAGGAGTACTACACTTTTGGTCGAAGTTCTTTAATTAACAAACGGATACAAGGAGACAATAATTGTGACTTTTCAGACTTCCGTAGACTGCTTGTGTTTGTTTATTCTTTTAATAACAACATAACAAAGATTCATGATAGAAACGATGAATCTTTTGTGTTTACAATGTATAGAAACACTTTTAAATACAAGTCTGTCAGCACAAGAGGGTGGTACGCAATAGCTCATTCAACAACGATGGAGCGAGGGTGACATTGGTGTCCCACACCTTGACAATGTGTGACCTCGCCTCAAGTTCACAGTTAGCATAGAACTCTCGGACAAGGTGCAAGTTGCACTCAGTCGGCTTGGCAAAGATGAACTCCATGGTGCTCCTGAATTCGACGCATGATTTGGGGAGAAGTCCCTTACCAAGCTGTCGCGGTCTATGCACACGTCAGAGAAGTATTTCGCCGCATTGTGCTTTCTCCACCAGCTCTTCCCTTTTTTGGTCACTGCTTTTAGGTCAAAACAATGAGTTTGTCCACAGGGAACTGTTGAGTGCAGGAGGAACATTGACGCCAACTCGGACCCTTTTCCGGTGGCGTGAGGATGCCACCTCCTTGCCCGGTCACGGACTTCTAGACATGGTTTCTTACCAACAGTAACACACTTAATCAGCCCAAGATAAATCTCGTGACACTCAAGAGTCGTGGGTGATCAAGAAACCACCCCACACTCATTCCTTTAACACGTCAGTCACCTAAACAAGAAGGTACTCGAACTTTCTTCAACACGTTCATGCAAGTCATATATAGCTCAAGGTGGAAATTTAGCAAACAATTGACGCCAAACTAATTGAATCTACTCAAGAATTCGAAATAACAAGAATGTCAAACCCCCAATCTCTTTCAAGCTATCCATAGAAAATTTTCATTCAAGGCATCATGACAGTGTTATTGTGTTACTCAAGAGTCAAGACTTCACACAACACAAATAAGGCCTTGCACAATTATATCAAGCTCAATTTATCCGCAAAATCCACTCTCAAACATCAAACAAATTAAGGTATGTGGGTATACATTCAAGGGTCCCATATGACAGGTGCAAGACTTAATCCATTTCCCTAAGAACATAAATGCACCCATTGTAAGCAAATCAAGCATAAATTCGAAATTAGCACAGCTTACATGTTGATCACCACACAACTTTGTCCAAGAAGATAAGAAACTAGTTAGAAGCATACCTTCAGTGTTGAAGAAGATAAAATTAAGCAAGACTTGTCGGTGAAAGAAACTCCGCGTCACGGATTTGGAGCAAGACCTTGAGGAGGAGGGGAAATTTGCGTGAAAAATTTGAAGGGAGTGGGGGAATTTGGGGGGTTAAAAAGGGGAATGGGTCGGGTTCTTCTAAGGTAAGACAGGTTGAAACCCATCTTTTTAATGAAATTCGAAAATTTTACCTCAAAGTCTGCAACACAGAGTTGTCGCGGACTCCCCTGTTATGGCCTGGGAATTAATTCTCATCAAAAAGGAAAATTCCTCTCCAGGTACATGATACAGATTTGATACGGACTTCCCTGTTTCTAAGAGGAAATTAAATCCCATCGAAATTGTATTTGCCCCTTAGGTAAGCAACACGGAGTCACTACGGACTTAACTGTTTCGACGCAAACATTCTCCTCTTCTTCTTTTTTTTTCCTGTTTTTTTCGAGTTCAAATGTGTACTTGCCTGAATTCTTCAATTATAGTCCTATATCAGAGCTATGGATGTCAAGAAATATAAGAAGAGCCGTATTAATAGAAGGTTAAGAAAAATAAGAAGAAAATTAAACAAATTATATCCAGAGTATAAATAACTTAATATCACAAAAACTGATAATGAAAAATTAAATTACTTAATAGATAATATATCTAAAGTAGAATATAAATATATTCAATACTTAAAATTACAATGAATAACGAGAATAACGAATATAGACAAAAATTTAATAAAATAATTATAGCAAAAAGACAAGAATTAGCACATAGGCAAAATAGACTTAACAGTAATATATTTGCAGGAATATGTCACAAATCTATAATAGCACAAAAAAAGACTATTTTATATCTAGAAATACAAATAAATAACTTAGAATATAAACTTCAACATAATCTATAAATGAATAAAAACGAATACACAATAGATGAAAAAACATACGAAAATTATGACGGATTAAAAATAAAGATAATATTTTCTAATCTAGGAAGAAGATATAAGAAAATAGGTGAAAATCTAAGTTTAATGTTAGAAAAAGAAACAGAAGAAAATGAAGAAATAGATAAAAAAACGGAAATTAAAAAAATAAAACAACAAGCAAAAAAGGAAGTACAACAATTAGAAGAAGTAAAAAATACCAAAATAATAGAGCTAGAAAAAGAGCTAGCAATATTAAAAGAAATGTATGAAATAAAACAAAAAGAAAAAGAACAAAAAACGAAATTAACAAATGAAATAATTAAAATTAAAGAAAAATTGCAACTAGAAGATGAATTAGAAGAAAAAGAAGAAAATAACCAAGATAATCTACCCGAAATAAGAGTTGACGAAATAAACGACGATGATATAGAACAACATTCAGAAACAAGCGAATCATATACGAAACTTTTAGCAAACATAGATAATATAAAAAATTTAGAAGTAAATACAGGTGACATAGACATGGATGAAAAACCTAGTACATCAGGAGTAAAAAACCCAAAAAATTTTAATCCAAAATATTATAAAGAAAACTATGAACAATATGATAGAGAAAAACCTATATGGGATAAAAGATTAAATAAAAAATGGACACCTAAACCAATAGCTGAACGACATGATTAAATTTAGCATATGTAGCAGATATAAATAAAACAATCCAATTATGGATAAGATATATATCAAAACAATTAATAGATAACAAAATAGCAATAGCGGAGACACCAGGATATATAGAAAGAACGCTTATAGGAACAGTAAAATTATGGCTACAAAGTTTATCAGATGAAAGCTTAAAAACTCTAAGAAGTAATAAAAAATCTAATGGAGAATTAGCTAATACAACTATAGAAATATTATATAAATACGAAGTGGCTATAAGAAATGAATTTAGTAGTATGACAACAGAAGTAAAAGAACAAAATAAAAAAAAAATCATAAATCAAAACCTAATGACAAAATTAGCAATATGTAATATGTGTTACATAGATGAATATACATGTGCATTTGGGGAATAATATTATAAAGGAACATATAACACAGAAGAAAGTAAAGAAATAAGAAAATTATATTTTACAAAATTACCAGAACCTTTTAGTTCAAAAATAATAAAAAGTTGGAATGAAGCAGAATTAACAGATACCTTAGGAGCTAAAATGAAATTCTTGCAACGATGGTTTATAGAACTATGTGAAAAACATAAAGAAGAAACAAAAATGGAAAAAATATTAGTAAAAAACTTGGCATGTTGCAAAAATAAAACAGCACCTCAATTCGGCTGTACGGATAGGTATTATAAAAGTAAAAGAAAATATAATAAAAAATACAGATCAAAATATAAATATAAAAAACCAAGAGGAAGATACTATGTAAAAAATTACAAAATCAAAAGACCATATAGACCAAAAAGAAAACTAACGGAATGTACTTGTTATAATTGTGGAAAATTAGGATATATAGCTAGAAATTGTAAATTATCTAAAAATCCAAAGAAAAAACAAATATCAGAAATAATAATAGATAATGAAAAATATACACAAATAGAATACGTAGATTATGAATTAGAAAGTGAAGATAGCATATATGAATTATGAGAAAATGAAATAGACGAAATTGAAAATACTTCATTAACAGAATCATATAGTGAACACTATATAAATGACTGAAACGAGATATACAAACAAGAACTAAAGAAAAATATCAAGATGAAGAATCGGCAGAACAAAAAATAATATTTGATAATAATATATTTGAACAAATAAAAGGAAAAGAATTAGATCTAAGTGTAGCAAAAATATTCGAAATACCAACAATAAGAAACTGGTTTAAACGACAAAAAGAAGAATATTATGTAGTAAGTCAAAGAGAACATATCATAGATTGCAAATACACCACAGGAAAGGCTAAAATACTAATAATAAACAAGCGAATAATAAATAAAGAGATACAAGATATTAAGGCTAAAAATCCAATTAAATATGTACATTTAGGAGGAACGGAAATAATAATAAAAGCATGTTTTTGAGAAGGAATAGATACACCCATAGAAATATACTTAGCAGATGATAGAATCATACAACCTATAGAAAAAAGTATAATAAGCGCAGTAAAAGGTAACCTCATATACCAAAAATTTAAATTTATAATAAGTGCTAACTACTCAGTAGCAGTAAATGACAAAAATATAGATAAATCATTAGTATTATATTGGAAAATGTCAGGAATAGAACTAGCCTCGGGAAGTAAAATATTTACATCTAGATGTAAAAACTTATATGTTCTAACAACAAAACATAAAATAACAGCAAAAAATAAAATAGATAAAATAAAGATAGAAGATCCCTTTGAAAGAATAGTTACAGTCATAAATAATAATGATTATAGTTGTAATGAAATTGATATAGAAGAAAATTTAGAAATAGTAAAAAAAAAAAGACTAAGTACATCTAAAAGAATAAACAATGAGATACCCCAAATATCATCAAAAATGAGCACCTCAAAAAGAATAGATAAAATCCCACAAAAATCAATGGAAGAAGAAATAAAACCACATCATTACTACATAACGGGAATAATGGAACAACGAAAATATTTAGTATTAATAAATACAGGATTAGAAGAAAATTATATTACAAGAGAATTAGTAGCGGAAGATGAAATAATAACTACTGAAAAATCATGCCCCGAACTACCAAAAGTATTAACATATACCGCAGAAACTACGGAAAAGGAAATAATTATTGGAGGAATACCAATAATAATAAAGTTTAAAATATATCAAGGAGATGAAAACATCACTTTAGGAATAAAATGGCTAGAACAAGTAAAACCATATAATCTAGAAGACAAACAATTAATAATAAATTATGAAAATAAAAGAGTAATAATAAAAAGGACTTTAGTATGATAAAAATATGAAAATATATATACTTGCAAAAATAATAATAGAAGGATATTACAACAGATATTATACTCCAATGATAGATACGGGAGCAGAAGCTAATATATGTAAATATAATTGTTTACCAGAAGATAAGTGGGAAAATTTAAAAATACTGATAGTAGTAACATGATTTAATAATGAAAGAAGCATGATCACATATAAGGCAAAAAATATAAAAATACAAATATGGGATAAGATATTAACTATAGAAGAAATATATAACTTTGAACTAACTACAAAAGATATGCTATTAGGGATGCCATTTTCAGAAAAATTATACCCACATATAATAACAAAAACACACTGGTGGTTCACAACACCGTGTAAACAAAAAATAGGAGCAAAAAGAGTAAATAATAAAAAACAAAAAACAACAGAATGGATAAAAGGGAGCGAAAAAGTTACACAAAAATTAGAAAATATAAAAGAAGAAGACCCTAAAATAGAATTAATAATATTCTCTATAGATAAAGTAAAAATAATCCAAGATAAGTTAGAATTATTATATAGTGAAGATCATTTACAAGGATGGGAGAAACATAAAACAAAAGTGAAAATTGAACTAATTGATAATAATAGTATAATAACCCAAAAACCATTATAATATAATTTTAATGATTTAACCGAATTTAAGATACATATAAATGAATTACTAGAAAAAGGGTACATACAAGAAAACAATAGTAAGCACACAAGCCCGACATTTATCGTAAATAAACATAGTGAACAAAAAAGAGGAAAAAGTAGAATGGTTATTGATTATAGAAATTTAAATGCAAAAACTAAGACATATAATTATCCGATACCAAATAAAATACTAAAGATAAGACAAATACAAGGATATAATTATTTTAGCAAATTTGATTGTAAATCAGAATTTTATCACTTAAAACTAGAAGACGAATCTAAAAAACTAACAGCATTCATTGTACCACAAGGATTTTACGAATGGAATGTATTACCATTTAGATATAAAAATGCACCAGGTAGATATCAACACTTTATGGATAACTATTTTAAACAATTAAAAAATTGTGTAGTATATATTGATGATATATTACTATATTCTAAAACCCAAGATGAACACATAAGATTATTAGAAAAATTCATACATATTATAGAATATTCAGGCATAAGCCTAAGTAAAAAGAAAGTAGACATAATGAAAAGCCAAATAGAATTCCTAGGAATACAAATAGATAAAAATGGAATAAAAATGCAAACGCATATAGTACAAAAAATAATTAACTCAAAAGAACAGCTAGATACGAAAAAGAAATTACAATCATTTCTAGGACTAGTAAACCAAGTAAGAGAATATATACCAAAATTAGCAAAAAATTTAAAACCATTACAACAAAAATTAAAGAAAGATGTAGAATACCAGTTTGATAAGAAAGACCAAACACAAATACAAAAAAATAAAATTATTATGTAAGAACCTACCTAAACTATATTTTTTGGATGAAAATAAAAAATTTACTTATATAGTAGAATCAGACGCTAGTGAAAAAAGTTATGGAGGAGTATTAAAATATATGTATGGAGAAGAAAAAATAGAACATCATTGTAGATATTATTCAGGAACATATACTAATGCAGAAATAAAGTGGGAAATAAATAGGAAAGAATTATATTCGGTATATAAATATTTATTATCATTTGAACCATATATTGTATATAACGAATTTATTATAAGAACAGATAATACACAAGTAAAATGGTGGCTAACAAGAAAAATACAAGACTCGGTAACGACAAAAGAAATAAGGAGATTAGTATTAAATATATTAAATTTTACATTTACAATTGAAGTAATAAAAACTGATAAGAATGTTATTGCAGATTACCTATCACGACAAAGCTACTCAGACTGAGACTGAAGAAGAAGATACAATTGAAAAGATACTCAAAGCCATTACTACACTTTGTACAAAAGTGGATGGTATGGACAACGAGATACAAAAGCTAAAGACTAATCAAGATAATCTGAAGTCTAAAGCTAGTCAGCAGCATGACTATAAAAATGCGGAGCTATGTCGATCGGAAGATGGAAAAAACCCAGAGCTAAAAGGAGATGATGGGAAACTCCTTAAAACCCATAATGTTTGTTTAAATACAGCTGCAGGTACAAGCAAACAAGTTAGCGATAAACAACATAAAAATGTGAATTTAAACCAGCTATTCGAAAAACCATTTACCCAAAGGACACCTAGACACATGTTCATAGAACCACAAACATCTACATACGCAGATAGTTTGCAAAACCAAAATGAGAAAAAGACATATAACTACATCACACGAACCTATATCGAAAATATACACAAAATCCAAACTTATTTAAACCGCAACCCCATATCAACTACAAAAGAACCAAACCAAGATTATTTGACACAAAAATTACAAGGATATAACAAGTTAATTGCACGACCAAAAACTAACGCTAATTTAGTAAGAACATGTTATAACTACGGACTATTAAATACCGTATACACATACGACGGAGAAGAAGTTAGTGGAATACCAGAACTACATAAAGCATTCGTCACATACAAAAGAGTTACAAAAGGAAATTTATTTTATATAAAATTCTATACAAAGACACCATGGAGATATTATACGAAGAAATAAAACCTCCAATACAGGTTATCAAGATAGGACTGACTAAAGATATGATTATACCCGAGGAATCGGACAACAAGAAGAGATATGCAAAATCGAGATACCAAGTTTTTATGCCAACAAAAGAATAATTGCTATATCAACTATCATACAGGAACTAGCAAACAATTATTTAAACGGAAATGTTATATGGAGCTACTATGCAAGAGATTAGCTAATGATTTATTCCAATTCAAGGGAGCTAAGAAAAGTAGATATGGATGAAGTCCAGCGATAGATTTTATCATTATTAAAACTAGAAGAACGACCTACGACACGAGCATTAAAAGTAGGATTTATTTTGGCAGAATTATTAACTAGATATTGCAAGCTAATTGGCCACAAATATCCTGACCACATATGTTCAAAATGCAATAGAGAAGATAACATAATCTCAGACGTCGATTTAGGGTAAAAGAAGACGATGAAGATAAGAAGCAGACAGACAAGATAAGATACGGACAAGATAAAAAGAAGATAAGATACAAGATGACAGACAAGATAAACATGAATAAAAACATGAATAGATAGATAGATGTAATGTAATGTAAAGTCTGTAAAGTAAGTAGTAAAAGTCATGGTAGGTATACAAGTGTAATAAAGTAAGTGTCATAAGTCATAAAGTAGGTGTAAAAAAGTCATACGTGTGTAAGGATAAGATAGTAAAGTGTGCCATAAGTCATAAAGTAGATAAGTCATATATTAACCTTAGAGTACGTGTGTAGGAGTGTGCAAATTTTCCTTTCTATATAAAGGAACTCAGATATAACATAAAAGGCAGGAAACGCTTAAATAAAACTCTTCTTTCAAAAAATCTCCCAAATAAGATAAATATTTAAAATACTAATGGAAAAATCTGAAATCCAGTCAGATATTTCAGATAGCATGGCTAAGCAAGAGGCAAAGGTATATTGTTCAATAAATATGCAGAACTAATTTCATATATTCCTGAATATCATATATATGATTGAATAAATTTATGTTAGTTATTATGTATTAGAATTATTTGAATCATGATTTCTAGTTTATTAGCACACTAGAAACAGGGAGAAAACTTCTATACTGTGCCATCCTAATGTTGAAACCGGTAGGCGAGGAAGCCGTTTAGGGGAGTAAACAAAGTTGAGGCGCTGATAAGAAGGAAATATCCACTAAAGTACGATGCTAGTAGTGACAGGAAAACATGATAAAGATAATCTACTTCATAATGATCTAATATGAATTTAATCAATTATGAATATGATAGGAAGGAATAATTTGAAATAAGACCTGCATGATAAAGAACATGACTACATACTTGCATGATAAAATGATAAAAAACTATGAAACTTTAATCTTATATATACTTAAAGATATAAAAATAATCGAATTAAGAAAAATTATATGGGAAAAAATATTTAATGATATCGAATTAGAAGATATATTAAACCAACAATGGTATGAAATAGACCTACATAATTTAAACTACGAAAGAATAGAATGGTACGATTTAGAAATAAATTCAGATTAAAATGAACCACGAATATTTACGATATTGGACAGAATCTATGGAAGATATAAAACTATTAGAACAATTAATGGAAGAAAATTTATATATGTACCAAGAAACCCAATATATGTTATATCTAGAATATATTACAAATAATATTAATGAAATATTCAGATTAAAACAACTATCGAAAGAATATTACAATAAATATTATTACATTTTACCATGAATTTCGTAAATTAAAAAAATAGTATAAATTACTCATCTACCACACCACCTACCACACTACCACTTCTATGAATCCTTCAACTACCAGTTCCGCACCGAAAAATGGCAATTCATCATCCCTACAATTGAAGCAAACACAACAAAAAGTTAGAAAGAAAATGGGTTGCCTCACATCCTATTAGAATAGTAATACTCCCTCTGTTCCAATTCATGTGACTTACTTTTCTTTTTAGTCAGTCCCAAAAAGAATGACACATTTATATATTAAGTAACAGTTTAACTATAAAATGTCTATTTTACCCTTAATGAAATGATTATAGTCACACAAATTTCCATCATTCATTTTGAACTACAAATTTTAAAAGTTCTTTTCTTTCTTAAACTTCGTGCCAAGTCAAATTACCTCATATAAAATGGGACGGAGAGAGTAGGTATATACAATCCTACTTAGATTATGAATAGGAATAGTATATAGTGTCCTAGCTACTTAGAAAGGGATTGTGTTGTAGTGTCCTAGCTACTTAGAAAAGGATTGTATTGTAGTGTCCTAGTTGGAAAAGGAGTCTATTGTAGTGTCTATAAATAGGGTCTCTATGTAATAATGTAGACACAACAATTCAATAATATTGTTTTTCTATATTTCTCACATGGTATCAGAGTCTTTACGATCTTGGTAGAGAATCAAAAAACTTTCACTGCTGGTGGGTGGTTATTACTCATATATATCATTCGTCTGGCCAACGATTATGTTAGCAAAAGTTGGGTCACTGTGTATTTTTTCGATGACTACTTTCTTATATATAATTTGTGTAGCACCGTGTCATCTTTCTGGTGACTACTTTTTCATATTTAATTTATGTAGCACTGTGTCATTTTTTTGGTGACTACTTTTTCATAATTAATTTGTGTAGCACCGTGCCATCATTCCGGTGACTATTTTTTCATAATTAATTTGTGTAGCACTTTGTCATCATTTCGATGACTATTTTTTTATATCCTATATGTATAGTACCGTGCCATCCTTCCGGCGACTATTTTTTTTTATTATTTGATTTGCGTAGAACCATGCATCTCTCAAGACTACTTTTCATATTTAATTTGCGTAGTACCGTGGATTTTTTCGAAATACTTTCTTATATCTAATTTGCTTAGCACCATGTCTTTTTGGTGACTCCTCATATTTGATTTGCGTAGTTTGACTCGTGTTTCTGGTGATTCCTCAAATTTGATTTGCGTAGGGTTGTGCTATTATTCCGACCCTATCCATATAATTTCTCTTTTTAAGTAGGGTCGTGACATCATTTTGACCCCCACCCATATAATTTTATTTCTTAGATTGTGACTACTTTCAACCATCAAATCTAATACTCCGGAGTATGAGCATGTTTTGACCAATTTTTCGGTGACTTTCTTGTTTAATATTGACTCATCTATTGATTCCAACACGATCCATATACTTTATACTAGATTCTGAGCACTTTCCGGCGATCGCTGCATTATGAAGAAATATATATGGAGCAACCACCTAGTTTTGTTGCTCAGGGGAGTCTACTAGCCTTGTATGTCGATGGCGTAAGTAGTCTATGGTCTGAAGCAGTCTTTGCAAGCTTGGTTTGGGAAGTTCAACACTGTGATTTTATCACTCTATGTATTATCGACATTATGCATCAAGTTTCGTATTTCATGAGAAGACCAAGCGCATTGAGATTGACTGACATTATGCATCAAATCTAGTATTTCATGAGAAGACTAAGCACATAGAGATAGAGATTGACTGTCAATTTTGTGAAGTCGAGTGATCAGCTTGCAGATCTCTCATGAAACCCCTCATCAGTCCTCGTATTAATTACATTTATAACAAGCTAGATACATATGATTTGTATGCACTAGCTTGAGGGGGAGTGTTAGAATAGTAATAGGTATAGACAATCTTACTTAGAATAGGAATATGAATAGTAATAATAGTAGTATATAGTGTCCTTAAAAGATGATTGTATTGTAGTGTCCTAGTTGGAAAATGAGCCTATTGTAGTGTCTATGAATAGGGTCTCTATGTAATAATGTAGACACAACAATTCAATAAAATATTATTTTTCTATATTTCTCACACATCCAACGCCTTATTTTTTGTTGTGGCTCGACTCTTTTTTTTTTTTTTTTATAAAGCTCCTAACCATTACAATCAATTGATAATCTAAACTAAGTCCTAAAAATCAAAATTAAGAAAACAAAACAAAACATCATCCAATATAGCAGGTCACAAGTTACCTCCCATGTAGCGCCTAGTTTAAAATCGCAGCTCGACCCAGCTCGTGAATTACTCATCATTCAACTCGAGTGTTCTTGATCTTGATCCAAATCATTCCCGAAGTAATATTTGACACGTTGTCCATTCACAAAAAACGTGGAGCTCTTGTCTTTGTTCGTTAGCACCACATCACCATCTTGCGTCATCCTCACCACTTCGAATGACCTACTTCACTTAGACCTTAGTTTTCTAGGAAACAACTTTAGTCGAGAGTTAAAAGAGTAGGACTTGTTGGCCAGGGTCAAAAGTGGGAGGGATGACGTGCTTGTCGTGCCACCTCTTCGTCTTCTCTTTATATAGTTTGGAGTTCTTATAAATATGGAGCCTAAACTCCTCAAGTTCATGCAGTTGCCCTATCCTCTTCTTACTGGCCAACTCAGGGTAAAGATTCAACTTCTTGATTGCCCAATATGCTTGGTGTTCTAACTCTGCTAGAAGATGGCAAACCTTACCAAACACTATGAGATAGAGAGAAGTCCCTATTGGTGTGTTTTTTTTTTTTTTTTTTTTTTTTGTAAATAAAGATTTTATTTCCAAAAAGTGAATATTTACAGATTTAGACACTTGCTGACCAGGTGTCTCTCAAAAGAAAGAAAATTTCTATGCAGGACTCACTTCTAACATGCCTAAGGAGTCAATTCTCATTACATACATTCTAAAGGAACTGATATAGAAAAAAACAATCAAAAAAAAAAAAAAAACAGCAATATCAGCTAACTATTCAACTCTACAGGACTGCATGGTATTGGAGCTACTTTCTGCAACTGTGAGCACCAGGTTTTCTGATTTTTGCCCTTGATGTGTATATGTATAGTTATTTCCTTGCACACTCTGTCAATTTGGTAACTACCTTTTTGAAATCTGATTATATTCCTTTCTCTCCATATAACATTGATCACCATTGCAAAGGCACAACAAATGATAGCACCTTGTCATGCCCTTTTTGTTGCCCAGCTGATGATCCAATCTACCTCATGTTGCCAATCCCCAATGGTTCTTGTAAATCCCTGCCATGCAGTATTCTGTACCATAGCTGCCTTGTAATGAGGAAGTCAAAAAATAGGTGATCTTGTGTTTCCATTGCAGCCTTGCAAAACACACACATAGAATCAACCTGCACCCTAAACTTTGCAAGTCTGTCAACAGTGGCTAGTCTCTTAGCAAAGCCAGCCATAAGATAAACTTGTGTCTAGGGTGAATGCTTGTTTGTAGAGTAATACACTTCCATGGTACTTTTGGGAGTTGTGGCATTTCAGCAATATACATTTTTTTAATAGAAATCCTTGCCCCTATTGTCAGCATTTCACGTCTGGTATGTAGATTACCCTGAAGTCTTGGTGCTTGCATAATAATTCTCCTGGATTCAATTATTTTCCTGATCACCCAGGTTGCATTCCTGGGTATGCTGCATGTCTCATGCATGTCCCTATTGGTGTTTTGTATGCCCATAGTGCATCATCAAGCTTCTGAGCTCAATCCTTTCTCTGTGCACTCATAGTCTTCTGTAGGTTCTGCTTCACTTCTTTGTTTGATACCTCCACTTGGCCACTAGTCTGCAGGTGGTAAGTTGTAGCCACCTTATGGCAAAGCTCATACTTAGCCAATAGATTTCTCATCACCAATTGATTTATGAAGTGTTTCCCTCCAACACTGATAATAGCTTTTAAAGTCCTAAATCTGGTGACTCTGTTTTTTCATAAGCTTAATAACAACCTTTGAATAATTGTTGGGCAGAGCTACAGCCTCAACCCACTTACACATAATTCACCGGCACTAAAATGTATTGGTTCCCATTGGATGATGGGAACTGATAAGCCCAAAATTTTAACTCATTTGAAGCCTTTTTAGTTCAACAAATAGTGTCCTCAATGCCTATTTATGTCTGTATCTGATGATACTTTGATGTTTTATAGCTATGAAGGTTAAAAGACAAGGCAAAAATGAATCTGTGAAAAGAGACAAAACATTAAAGAGAGGGTAAACTCCCTGCTAAGGATTGCCTATCACAATGGGCGGATCGCCCAATAGGTTTGGACCTCACCTAAAATGACATTGTTCACTTCTGAAAATATTCAAGGCAGGTCGACGATGCAAAGTGTAAAGTAGTTGGGCGAGCTAAAAGCTCCATCGCCGAATGTGACAGATTACGGAGTTAAAATGAAGGTTGAATGGGTGAGTAAAGGTGGTAATCGACGATTTGCTGAAGGGAAAAAGGACAAATATACCCCCGAACTATCATAAATGGTATGTCAATACCCTCCGTTATACTTAAGGTTGTGTATGCCCTTACCGTCATTCTTTTGGGTTGTATATATCCTTGAATCTAACGGATGGACACATGGCATCATCTAAATGATTTACCCAATTATTTTATTTATTTTTTACCCAAAAATTAAAAATTCACCCGACCCACAACCAAAATGGGTGGTGCCAAAATCCACTCTTCATTTTCATCAAAAATTATCCCTTTATTCTTCTCAACCCACCATAACCATGGAATCAAGAACTCATCTTTCAAGGAAGAAGATGACTTGTTCACTAAAACTACTCTTTTCTTCACTTTCACTAACATATCTACAAGTTATGTCAATCTTGTGTCTTTCAAATTTTTTAAATCTGTAGCATTATGCTTGCTAAACAAAAAAAAAATCATCTTCATTTAGCACAGTAGGAATCTAGGTTATTGGGTGTTTTATACATCATCTATTTCAAAAATATTTTCAACACATTTCAATAATAACAAATCAATTGAGCTTGAAATTTTTGATTTGATTGTAGACCCACTTTAAAGCTTTGTCCATCAATGATGGTTGTATTTTCTCAAACCCTTTCAACAATAACAAATCGATTTGAGCTTGAAATTTTCGATTTGAATGTAGACCCACTTTAAAACTTGAAGCTTTGTCCATCAATGGTGGTAGTATTTTCTCAACCCCTTTCAACAAATAATAAATTAATTTGAACAAAAAAAAATGAGATTGATTTCTTGATTTTGATTGAAATAATATGCTTCTAGGTTTTTGTTTGTGAGATTTGGAAAATGAATTGAATAACATTTTTCCTTTGATTTGATTTTTAATGAAGATGAAAAGCTATGTTTTTTATTTTTAGTTTTAAATGTCATGATATTTTAATTTGGGCCATGGGTGGTGGGTAAAGTATAGAAAATGGGTGGGTTTTCAATTTTTTTGGATAAATAAATAAATAAAATCAGGTAAGTTATTTAGATGATGTCATTTGTCAATCTGTTAGTCTTACGGGTATAGATGATCCAAAATATTGACAGTAAGGGTATATACAACCTTAAAGTATAACGGAGGGTATTGACGTACCATTTATGATAGTTCGGGGGTATATTTGTCCTTTTTCCCTTTGCTGAATGTGAAAGGCTAACTCAATCGAGTTTGCCAATTGAGGTTCAAACACCTAAAGCCTGAAACCAAGAAAGGGTGAGCTGAAGAACAAAACATCGATTCGCCATATCATGTAGGCTAGCCCAACTAATGTAACTGATTAGGTAGCACATGGAATTTCGAACTAATTTTTGGGAAAATTATAAATAGCGCAAAGGAGAGAAAATGTATCTTTTTGACGGCTGAACTTTCATCTTTTACCCATTCTAGCTTTTCATGGGGAGAAATAGACTATTTCTACTTTTCTCTTAGCTGAAGGGTTTTGAACAATCCTGTAATTGACGATTGAGGGTTAAATTCAAAGTGGTGTTGAAGATTATTGTTGATTATCAACATTTTAATGGCTAAATATAATGGATATAATTTCTTTTCCTTTTATGATGTTTAGCTAAAACCCCGATTCTAGGGATGTGATTATGGAGTTGGATGCTAATTTAATTTAGTGGGTCTGGTGTCTTGCGTTGTTTTTCTACTATATAGTCATGGATCTGAGCTATTTATCATGAGGATAATTTATGGACTAAGGTTGCAAACTTAATCCTAGCTTATATCTTTGATTGATGCTTGAAAGAGACTTCTGCATTTCATAGTTTATTTCTTAAGTTTGATTAGTTGCTTATACACGGTCGGTCTAACCTACTGAGTACATGTGGATTGTACTCACCCCTACTTCTATTATCCTTTTAGTGTAGATCCTAGTCAAGGTGATCTTCGTAGCGATTGATTGGATCTAGCGATTTCTTCTCTTTCAGAGTTGTGGTGAGGTCGTCTCCATCTATCATGTATAGTCTTTAATTTCTTTTCAAATACTTGAAATGTATTCTAGATTCTAGAAATGTATAAGATGTTCTTTATACTTATGTACCAAGTTTTGGGATCTTCTTTGTTGTTTCTTTTCGGTTGTGGCCTGACTTCCCTTTGGAATTCTTGTATGTGTCATTTCATTGGGCTTACACACCAATTTTGGGGTTATCGGGGTGTGTGCCATCATGACCTTGGCTTTTAGGTCATGACAGGAGGGGACTGGGGAGAAAATGACATAGAAGAGGTTGTCTTTGAAGGATCATAGTAAACAAAAGGGATCCAGATAGAGCGTCCTAGGAAACAACAGTAATAAGTATTATCCGGATAGACATTGTTCTTGTTTGACCATAAAACTGCAATAGGTAAGTGGAAGCATTACTCATTAAATAAGATTTGATATGCAACAGCTGAGATGAAGTAGAGAGCTAAGAGGAAAAAAAGTCTCCTAAGCAAAATCAAGGTGAAGGAGGTAATAGCATTTAACAAGCAGTCTATCTAAATAATAAAATAATGTATGTTTAAGCCAAAACTAACATATACTGCATGTACTTGACCAAAATGTCCTTAAAACAATAAAAAGATGTCAAGCACAAATCAAACTGATATTTTTAAAAGGTGAAGACAAAAACCATTTTACTCAAGTAAAACAGGCTACAAAAATTATATGCAACAAATAGTTGGTTACCATGTCAAGAGTCTCGAGTATTGAGAACTTATGCAGGATGAGCAACAAGTTTATTTTTAACTGGGCAATCACCATTACCAGCAGCTTCAGCTTTACGCATAGCTTCCTGCACCAGACATCAAAAAGATCATTAAAAAGGCTAACATTACAAATAATATGTAACCTCTAGAAAGAAAAAAAATCCCCGTTTAAATAGGTAATGGTATCATTGTAGTGAACTACACCAGCATTAAGAAAATGCATCTATGAAAATTGTGTTATCCAAGTCCAAACAAGATGCAGTTTTTACTCTCTAATTCAAGTTCCTGAGCTCTCCACGTCAATCTCTCCCATCCCTGTATCTTCCTCCTCTTCACTATCTTCATCACCACTGATGTCCTCATTTCCACGGCTGAGCTTTGCCATCTTTTCGTCAATCAATTTGTCTTCCTGCTCACTCATCTGAATAGATACGCCACATTAGAATCACCACAGAAGATATAAGATAACGAAAAAACAGAAAGCAAGAAAAGAAAAGAAGATAGCCATAGATGCATACATTTCTTTTAATTTTGTTCCTTACTGAAGTGTTCAATTCCAGTCAATTCATTTGGAGAATCCAATGTTCCAAAACTCTCCTAGGAACATGTACAGGGTCTAACCCACACAAGTTCCCGTTCTAATTGATAATCTGAATAATGTAGTTCTCCCCAATTATTTAATACTCCCTCCGTTTCAATTTGTTTGACCTACTTTCCTTTTAAATTTGTTTCAAGAAGAATGACCCGTTCCTTTTTTAGCAATTTTTATTTCAGCCACATGCCATGTTTAAAACCACAAGATTAAAGGACATTTTGGTAATTTTGACAGATCTTTAATTTTAGACCACACGATTCAAAAGTCTTTTTTACTTTCTAAACTCCGTGCCAAGTCAAAACAGGTAACTCAATTTGAAACGGAGGGAGTAGTATTTTATTTGAAAACCTAAACAAGTCCACAATTCAAAATTATCAGGATTGGAAGTCTCTTTTATTAATTGTTATAAACTCTTGACCGTGTACATCCATACTATTGCAATCAAAACCAAATTAGAGATTTTAGAACTTACATGACAATGGTCTCAACTAGCAAGCATCAAGACTCCAGATACTAGCGTCTAGCGGCGCCTTGCAAAGAGAGACAAATCGAAGGAGCGCTTTATTCAGTTGAACATACATATTTCCAACCACATATATGTATCAAGGACCATGTTGTTCTAGTAGATTGGAAGTACTCTCAAAGTAAAAAATGCTAATCAAGTATGACATTTGTGAAATAGAACCCCCTAACTTTTGGCTAAACCGTTACATGATTATTAAGAGATTTACCAACAACATGTGTTTTGGCAATTCTTAGTCTCATATCCCCATTGAACTATGGCATTTATCAAACTAAGGTCTCTCAATAAAACAAGAAGCACACATTCCACCATTATGATGAAAATATAAAAGCTCATTATAAAAATAAAAAAAGGTCGCTCACTGCTCTTGGAGCCTCCTTAACAGTAAGTTTTCTTTGTGACGCTCTATTTCCTCAGTGCAAGCTGCAATTTCTTTAGTAAGGCTTGTTATGTCTTGCTCCTGTCAAAAGAAATAAATTAGAATCTGTAATCTAACAAGTTGGATTTCTTTGAAATTATAAATTTTAGAGACCAGCAAGAATCATAATGTGATAGGTGATAACAGCTGGAGTGGTCTAGCAAATAAAATTTAGTTGCTTATACTTGTGATCAATTAAGAAACTAGTGTAAATTGTATGCATTATTCTTTACTCTTAAGATTTTAAAGAAAGTTCATTCTCCTCAAACTAGATTTTCTGGAAGGAACTATGCTCAACGATTGTCCATTGAAGTATTTTTCTATTCTCTTTCTTACTTTCCAGCAGTGAAGCAATATATAAGATTAATCCGAGAAGTATCTTTAACATTTGACTATAGTTAATGCATGAGAGAAGCAAATCATATTGAAAAGGTGACAGCACACTTAAGAGAGAAAAGAAAATGGTAATCAAAAGAACGATCCTATCAAGTTGATATTCATTTACCACAAAACTTGAAAATAAGCACAGTAAAACCAAAGAGAAAGTCAAGCGAAATTTGGGAAGCATCCTGTGGTGGATGGTAGAAAAAAATGACAGAACAGAGGTGGTCTTTGAAGGATCGTAGTAAGCAAAAGGGATCCAGCTAGAACATCCTTGAAAGCAACAGTAATGAGTCCAAGCAGTCATCCTTCTTGTTTGACCTTAAGACTTTATAGGTAAGTGGAAGCATTACTCATGAAATAAGAACTCAATCTGAAAGGATCTGTTCAAGTTGGTCGATCGGTCTCTCCTTTATTTCCCCAGTCTCTGAACTCCATGGAATAGATTTCATTGGAAGGAGGGTGAAGAATGAACACAGTGGGGTTCGACTGTTGGGATCCCAATCGGCCAGCATCAGTGGAAAATGGAACTATCAATCATGGGTTACTCGCATAATCGAGATGGGAGGAATTGAAACATCAGCATTTCCCTAAGTCGATCCACTAGTAGGTAGTGGTAGGAGAGATCCATGGTGGGATAGTCTCGAATTCCAGCCAGCATTTCTGTCAATCAGCGGAAGGCTCACACATACTGGGATCAAGGGATGGACTGAGATGAAGTAGAGAGCTAACAGTAAAAAGAGTCTCCTAAGAAAAATCTAGGTGAAGAAGGTAATAATAACACATAACAAGCAGTCTTTATGAACAAATAATGTACTTCAAGTCGGAACTAACATATACTGCATGTGCTTAACAAAAATGTCCCGGAACAATAAATAAGCTTAAGCACAAATCAAACTGATATTTTTGAAAGGCGAAAACTAAAAATATTTTACTCAAGTAAAACAGGATACCGTAATTAAATGCAATAAAAAGTTAGTTACCCCGTCAAGAGTCTGAGTATTGAGCACATGTGCTGGAGGAGTAACGAGTTCAATTTACGTAAAAAAAGATCATCAAAAAAAGGCTAACATTACAAACAATATGTAACGTCTAGAAAAAAATTCCCCTTTTGATTAGTAATGGTATCATTTTATTGAACTACACAAGCGTTGAGAAAATGCAATCTCTATAAGTGATAACAACTGGTTCAAGAAATAGATAATAACATGAAAATAATGATGCCATGAAGAGCGCCATCAAACTGAAAACATTTCATCTCTATATATCCATGAATCTTCAAGGGAGGAGTCCTTCTCCTAATATTTTTTACTAGTGCATCTTTAACTTCATTTGACTATGAAAATTTAGATTTGATTACTATTACTTTATGTAGTCATTTAATGATAAGTATAGCATTGGATGAAAATAATAAACTTCTCTTCGTTTGCTAAAATGAACAAGTAAAAATGAAACGAAGTATAATAGAGTGGTAGGGCTTGCATTTCGTGTTGTCAAAACAAAGAGTGTTACCTCTTTGTCCGATTTTGTGTTTTTCTTCAACCTCTTGTGTATGGTCCCCACGAAATCACATGTACCCATTATTTAGTATCACATGCATCGTCTTTGTATGTATATAACCCGATCTAGAAATTTGAATCTTGAAATCATATTCCCTTTCAAAATTGGAGCATAAATTATCATTGATGGAGAAATTGGTGGAAGTATCAGAACCAGAAATAGGAATAGATTTTGCACTAGGCTGCAAATGCCGAGCCACAGTGAACCTCAGATCACTTACTGCAGCCTATCCAATAGTATTCAAAGTTCAAACTTCTTCTCCTCACAAATTCCTTGTCAATCCACCCAGTGGCCTAATATCACCATTATCTTCAACCTCTTTCCAAGTGATTCTCAAGCCCCAACCCCAAATCCCTCCCACTTTCCCTCGCTCCCCTTCTGATCGCTTCCTCGTTAGAACAACGATAGCGTCAGAACTCGAACTCGAACACAACTCATCTTCTGAGTCGACTCGATCCGAAATCGTGAACTCCTTGTTCAAGTCAATTGGGCATCGTTCAACTCATGACATTAAACTCAAGGTGGTTTTCGTAGGTCCTTTTCTTCTCCGTCATGCCGTTAGTAACGGAGATTGTGATTCCGTTAGGAATATTATCAAACGGCAGCGATCCATTTTCACCGAGTTTTCAACCCGGGAAGCAGAGTCACTCTTCCGAGTAGCAAATCAGCTCCCTAAGAACAACAACGACATGGTGAATATTTTGATTGAAGGTGGACTGAAGGAGGACGCATGTACTGAACCAAACGACGTTAAATGGGTGTCCAAGGGATGGACGGCGTTACATATCGCCGTCGCGAATGACCGGAGGGAAGAGATTGAGAGGTTATTGAGAGTGAACGGAGGGTGCAGGTGGTTGGATAGCAGAGACAAGGAGGGAAGAACGCCGTTACATTTAGCAGCGAGTAAAGGGTTATTGGAAAGTGGTAAGGCGTTGATAGGTGCAGGTGCGCAAGTGGATGCGAGAAGCAAAGATGGTCGAACAGCTTTGTTCAGAGCTGCTGCTAATGGCGACTGTCAAATGGTGAAGATGCTTGTTGAAATGGGTGCTGACCCTACTCTCACTGAATTGCATCTTGGGCGTTCAGCTCTTGATATCGCCAGAGCTAAGGGACACGTAAGTCCCATGTCCCCAATTTTTTTGTTTCATGGTTGACACATCATACTCGTTCATATTAATTGAATTTTTTGGATATGACATATTCGTGAAAGAAAAAGAAGTTACTACTTATTCTTTAATATATTAAAAAAGTTACAACAATTCACTAATTATAGATTATAAAAAAAAAAATCACATATGAAATGGACTATTATTTGACAATACAGAAATTTATGGAAGCATTACTGCATTATTAGAACTTAGAAGTGTGTCTTGACATTTCAATGACTACAACACATGTTATTGCCGTAAATGGGAAGTTGAAAATTTCAAATTTTCAAATATAAGAGATGTCGCTATTTGTAGAACAGATGATGAAGATGAAAGAAAGGGAGTAAATATCTAGGTCCCCAACTTAATATCTTCAAAATGAAGTTATTGCAGAATGTTTGGATCTCAATTCTCAGGCTGCATTTTAGATTTAAAATGGGTTATTTTTGTTACCTTCTGTATCCAAGTTCATACAATTGTTAATACATGCATCTTTATTTTGCTAAATGCTCACATAATGGAATTCAAACTAGGCTGCAAACGGTCTGGTGCAAAGGCGGATCCGTGATTTACCCTGTCTATCACCCCTTAATCTATTAGGCCTGCCCAAAAATTTGCCATGTTTACCATGTGTATGAAGTCTAGTTTCATTGCAATTATAGTGACCTTTCTGGAAATATCGTAAAACAATTTCAAAATTTCATGTGTAATATTATCAGGGGGTAGTCGTTACAATACTCGAAAGAGGAGAAGCAGTTCTACATGCAGCAAGGCGTGGAGACCTTCAGCTACTTGAAACTCTTCTCGAAAAGGGAGCAACCACCAACTTCCACGATCAATATGGTCTAGCAGCACTTCACATGGCAGCTATTAAAGGAAAAAAAGACGCAGTAATGATATTGGCTGAATTTGGAGCCGACTTGGAATGTCAGGACATAGAAGGTCACACTCCGCTGCAAATGGCAGTCGAAGGCGGATGTGCACAGACGGTAGAAGTGCTGCTGAACAGAGGAGCCAATGTAAATGCCAAGAACAAGAAAGGTGCCACTCCACTTTCTGTTTCTAAATTTTTGGGTTATGAAGAAATAACGCAGCTACTTGTTGATGAGGGTGCAGTGCTTTCTGTAATTCCTTCAAATTCGCCATCTCCCGTATCTTGATTTTTGGCTATGTAGATGTACAACTTTAATGAATATATGTATAATATCAGGTGATTCAAGTAATATGAACAAACTATAAATTTCCTGCCTTTCCAACAAATTTTTGAAGTTCTACATTGTTCAAATCCGTATAAAATTTAAGTCCCAAGTTAACGACTTTTCTTTTGGTTACGGATCAACAGAATCAAGTGGTACTCTGTGCTACGTCAAATTAAAAATCAATAAAATTGTTATGTGATTAAATTATGAGGTTGTCTTCTTCTTTTTTTTCACCAAATTATGAGGTTGTCAAGTAAAGGTAAAAATTAGTCAAAGTTTTCAAGTGACATACTCCAATAAATCAATTAAAATTTTGTCAAATGTTCAGTTTTGATTGATCCAGTGACTCAACGAGACAGCTTAAATCAACCAGAAGACTTTGTCTCAGGTGGAGAAAAAGAAATTTTTTATGTTATGACTCGCACAGTATTCAAGTGAAGGTTCATCTCATAATTTGTCACTTGGTAATCATTCAAACAAAGATTTGTTGCACCAAAAGTCTCTATTCTATTTATTTTTTTCATTTAAAAATCATCCAATTAAATCTTTTGGATTCTTTGATATCTATTATAGAGTAATGCAGTGTTTTGTTATCCATGTATTAATTATAATTTACCTCCTATTCAACTATCAAACATGATATTATTATTTATGCAAGATTTAACACCGATATAACTTACCTCTAAATCCGTAGTGATAAATAAAACAGGCAGTAAATTATATATTTGCTCTATTAGTTAAAAACTTGGACATGTGAGCTACTGGCTTTGCGTATAAGTTGGACTGTTGTAGTAGTATGTTTAATTTATTACTTATAATATATTGAGAATTCTGTAGAAGTCAAACCCCCAATTCAGCTTCTGCTCTTTCTCTTCTGCTAACCCAAACTCAATAGATTCTTCATTTCCTACCAAAATGCGCACCTCCATTAATACTACTTCTCTCTTCTTCTTCATCATCATCTTCATTGCCCCATTATCCTTATCACTACCACACCACCATTCCCATTTCCTCAAACACACTCTTCCCCACACCAGTAATCCACATCCATACATCGAAATCACTCACCCATTACCCTTCACTAACCTCACTCCATCTTGCTCTCATCCCTCATTCACCCACAATTTCGGTAACACATATGGCCTTCCACCTGTCTCCGTCCCTTACTCCCCTCCCCTCAATTGCTCATGGACCCATGTGGTTCTCCAGTTCAAAGCATCTTGCAAAGGGGAGCAGTATGACCGCATTGCCGCCGTTTGGTTAGACGGCGCTGAGCTTCTCCGTACCAGCACTGCTGAGCCCAACGATGACGGAATTTACTGGACTGTTGCGAAAGATGTCACAAAGTACAGTTCGATTCTTGTTAAGGAGAATATTACTCTTTCTGTTATGCTGGAAAATCTGGTTAATGATATTTTTACTGGTGTGTATCATGTGAATGTTACTTTTTTATACTATGATGCTAAGAATCTTACGGGGGTTCAATTGGATGATTATGTTGATAATCTGATTTCAATGGGAGCGAGCAAAATGGGAAGTTTGCTGGGTTCAGATGACAGACCAGCGGATTTGATATTGCCTGTATCGGCTAATGGAGATAATGGGCTTTGGTTTCGAATTGAGAGTGAATCGGGATCGTATGGACAAAATGTTGTGATTCCTAGGAATTCTTATAAAGCTGTGATGGAGATTTATGTATCGTTTCATGGGAATGATGAGTTTTGGTACTCTAATCCACCGGATTCATATATAAAGATGAATAATTTGACCACAAAGAGAGGACATGGAGCGTATAGGGAGGTTTTGTTGAAGATAGATGAGAATTTGGTGGGATCTTTGGTACCATTTCCGGTGGTTTTCACAGGAGGAATCAATCCTTTGTTCTGGGAACCAGTGGTTTCAATTGGTGCCTTCGATCTTCCTTCTTATGATATTGATTTAACGCCATATTTGGGGCTTTTGCTTGATGATAAATCCCACTTTTTGAGTCTTGGAGTGGCGGATAGTATCCCATTTTGGTTAGTGGATGGGAATTTGCATCTATGGGTAGATAATTGCGCATTGCCATGTGAAGCTCAGGCTAAAGTTCTTGATTATGGTACTCCTAAGTTTAACATTGAGCGATCGTCAAGCTTTCGAGGACTTGATGGGTCATGTGAGATTGAGATGAAGAGGAAGAGCAAGGTTTCAGGGTGGGTGAATTCAACTTCAGGAAATTTAACCACAATAGTTTCTAGAGAAGTGAAATTTAAGAATAAGATAAAGTTCTATCTTAATGGTACTGAAAAAAGGGTAAGACAGAATGTGAGAGAAGAGACTATAGTAAGTGTACTGTCTGATACAGGTATCACGATTTCTCGGACCACTACGAAAAAGACATATCCACTTAGTATGACCACTAAGAATTCGCCTTCATCAGAGAATGATACAAGCTTGATGCTTACTGACCTAGACCATGAATGGAGGGAAAGGAAGTCCATTGGGGATTTATCAATCTCCTTGATAAATCGGCAGAAATGCAATGGTTGGATGGTCGTTCAAGATCATGATGTTCTATCTGGTGGTGCCACCACTCAACAAACTTATTCTTATAGGGATGAAGTTGGTTGCTATTCCCGGATCGTTTCAGCTGGCAATGGAACACTTATGAACGACACTTCAAGCAGTATTTGTTCATTTTCAGCTTTGTGAATTATGACTCCGTTTGGGGAGTCCTTTTTATAAGTTAAATGATCCATTCCCACAATCATTCCTTTCTCTGTGACCCTATTGTAGTGTATAGCATCAGTTAATTTGATCCCCAACTCATGTCTCAGTATTAAATGTAAGCAATTTGTGTTCTTGTAATGCAAGTTTTATGGTTCAATAAGAATGTGAACTGCCAGGAAAATCAACTTACATTGATTATTTGCTGGTATTTCTTGTTTGGTATGTGATTGAACTCTGGATAAAGTCTTTCCTGCCTTCTGGATATCAATAAACCTTCAAGATTTGTTTCCTCAAATCCTCACTGATGGAGAAGTGGCTGCAGCCTCCAGTTCCATCACATCTCATTTGGGAAGTAGCTGGTGGTTTTATTATTATCCGGAGACTTGATGTCATTAAAATGCTGATACCATTCTTGCTAACGCTACCATAAGTGTTGCCTCACATTTCATTTAGATTGACAATCATTAGCCCACAAGGGAGGAAAAGAGTTAAGAGTATCATAGATGTCACCAGAGACAAACTTACAAAAGAACAGAGTAAGTGATGGAATGACTGAAAATTTGAGCATAGGTCACTATCTTCATTCTAGTGAATCCTATATAGCATGTACTAGAAAGAACCTGATGAAAAGATTAGGAATTTAAGGATGGTGTTTACTGTGAATTCTGCATCTTGTAAAGGACCCTATCACGTTCGCTATCTGGAAATATCAGCTTTTGAGTTCAAGCGACTGAGAGAGTGACAAGGATACTGCACTCTAGTGCAAAGACCTGAGCCTCGTGTTCAATATTTTGCACAAATGACTCCTTAGGTCCTGAAAGAGACACCGATCATATATGGAAGTTACATTGGAGTGGCTTTGAAGCTAGTGTCTTTACTTTTGTCATTAGCAAAGTGTAGTAAATTCTGCTTGTTGCTTTTCTTTAGAATGTAGCTGCTTTTTTCTCCTGCTGAATCAGCATTTCTATCAGTTGGTGAGCTAGCCGCTATTATAGTGGTGAAACTTTAGCCCACAACTAACCCCTGAAGCAAAGACAGATCAAATGAGAAACAACCACGCTCTCTCTCCCCTTGAGCAAAGAAGCACAAAAGGAAAGGACTCAGAGAAGGATGAAACCAAACTGCTATGAAACGAAAATATGCCTCTTGAGGAAAGAAAAAATGAGCTTGTAGAAGCTTGATATATAGTAACCAAATCACAAACAATTCCAAATGATGATATATTAAATAGGCCTATGCTTCGAGCAACTGAGCTTACTACAATATCAAGTTGAGTAAGAGCCCGAGCCAAACCAAACTCAATAAGCTTGCTACGATACCAATTTGGGTCGAGCTAGAGACCATCTTTGGTATGGTAAAACACATCTGGAGCAAAGGCAAAAAGTCTTTGTAGCTTTTGCAATCGAGTGTAGTGTAGTGTTACAACTTCAGAAAAGTTGATGCACATAAACTACTAATTGATTAGGAAAAATATAAAAAAACTACTTAATAGTGTTTAGATTCAAATGGGATTGATTTATAAAAAAAAAATTCTAGTTTAAATTTTTACGCAAGTAGTCAAACCAAGTTACAACCAGAACCGATGAGGCAAGCTGAACTGAGCTAAAATATAAACGAACCTTGTCTAGCGAATCTAGTTCACTGGCACCTGTTTGAGCTTAATTTGCTACACTAGTGGAGCATATGCAGGAAGAAGCAGAATTTTCTACTACAAACGATATCTCAACGCATTCATCAGTTAGATAATAACACATTGCATGACTTTCTAAGCTTCTCAAAAATACGACAAACTGAAGCTTTCCATTCACTAGCTCTATCATGACCATTGCTCAACATTAATCCCGCCTATCTGGAATAGCTATTCCAAAATATACTTGTGACAGAAAAAGAATTGAGATGACAAGGTGTAGAGTTGTTCATTCTCATTGCAAAATGTATAATAAGATTGGAATTATCAAACAGCCGCACAAACTTAAATTGCAAGATTGATTTTATGTAAAAACTAAATGCTTGTCAAGGAAAATTGCCAAAGTAAACTAAGGGCTAATAAAGGAAAAGAAAAAAAGGTGAGGTAGGTTCTGTAGGAGCTGCATCTGTGAAGAATGTGCTATCCAAGTTCAAACAAGCCGCAATTTTTACTCTCTAATTCCAGTTCCTGAGTTCTCCACGTCAATTTCTCCCATCCCTGTATCTTCCTCCTCTTCACTATCTTCATCACCACTGATCTCCTCATTTTCACGACCGAGCTTAGCCATCTGTTCAGCAAGCAATTTGTCTTCCCGTTCACTCACCTGAAAAGACAAGTCACGTCAGAATCACCACAGAAGAAATAAGAATAACAGAGCAAGATACAGAAAGCAAGAAAAGTAATTAAAAAAAAAAGATAGCCAGAGAATGTATACATTTCTTTTAATCTTGTTCCTTATTAGATTGTTCCATTCCCCAGTCAATACAATGTTCCAAAACTCTCCTAGGACCATGTACGGGGTCTAACTCACACAATATTCAGTTATAATTGATATGTTGAATAATGTAATTCTCCCCAATTAGTGTTTTATTCAAAAACCTAAAACAAGTCCTTAATAATTTAAAATTATCAGGATTGGACCTTTATTAACTGTAAAACTTTTGCCCATGTACATCCACATACTATTGCAATCAAAACCAAATTAGAGATTTTAGAATCAACTTATATGACAACGGTCTCAATAAGTCAGCATCCGGAGCACTAGCAGTGCCTTGCAAAGAGAGACAAATCGAAGGAGCACTTTATTCAATTAAATATACATATTTTCATCCACATATATGTATCAAGGACCATGCTATACTAGTTCGGAAGTAATTTCAAAGTAAACATAATAATCAAGTATGGCATCTGTGATACAGAACCCCCTGCTTCTTGCCCCAACAATCACATGATTATTACGAGATTTTCCAACAATATGTGTTATGGTTAATCTGGTCTCAAATTTCACATCTCAATCTCATATCCCCATTAATCTATGGCATTTATCAAATTAAGGTCTCTCAAAGATATGAAGAAACACATTCCACAATTATGATGAAAATAAAAAAGCACTCATATTTAAAAAAAAAAATTAAAAAAAAAGGTAGCTCACCGCTCTTGGAGCCTCCTTGACAGCAAGTTTTCCTTTGTGACGCTCTATTTCCTCGGTGCAAGCTGCAATTGCTTTAGTAAGGATTGCTATGCCTTGCTCCTGCCAAAAGAAATAAAATAGAATCTGTAATCTAACAAATTGAATTTCCTTTGAAATTATAATTTTTAGGGACAAGAAATAATAATAAGAATGGCATAATGTGGAAGCCTCGTAAGTGATAACAGCTGGAAGTGGTCTAGCATAGGGTGTGCATGGTACACTAGATACCAAATTACCATCATACCAAAACTGAGATTTTTGATACTGCATTTCGGTATTATGGTTTTGGTAAGCATTTTAAAATTTGTTGGTATTCGGTACAACAGCATACCCAGTAATAGTCCCACAAATGGGGTCAGGGGGAGGGTGTACACAAACCTTACACCTACCGTTGTGGGGTAGGGGTTGTTTCCAATAAACCCTCAACTCAAATTTTGGTATGGTATTTATTAAAAAATACCTAAATACCAAATACCGTACCGAAGTATATAGTTAAATATAAAATCCATATAAATTATTATAATATTAGAAAATATATAAAATAGTATAACACAAATTATTTATTTAGACATTGGTACTTTGACTACTCTATCCTAATTGAAATGCGCTTCTATTGTAATTGATTAACAATAGAAGTATTTTTAATACCGAATCAATTAGGTATTGTAATGGCATAGTACTTTTAATAATCAAAAACCAAAATTACATGAACTGAAGTTTCCCCATATCATGCCCACCCCTAGTCTAGCATATAAGATTAAGCTGATTATACTTGTGATTTCTGACCAGTTAAGAAACTAGTGGGAATTGATTGCGTTACTCTTGTGATTTTTAGGAAGGTTCATTCTCCTCAAATCGGAATTTTTTGAAGGAACTATGCTCAACGATTGCCCACCGAAGTAATTTTCCATCCTTTTTTTCACTTTCCAGCAGTGAGCAACATAAAAGATTAATCCTAGAAGTATCTTTAAGCCTTTAACATTAACTATGGTTGATGCGTGAGACAAGGTAAACACATTGAAAGGTGACAGCACACTTGAGAGAGAAATGACAGTCAAAAGTATGATCCTGTCAAGTTGATATTCATTCACCACCTAACTTGAAAATAAGCACAGGAAAAACAAAGAGAGCCAAAAGATTTTTCGGAAGCATCCTGTGGTGGAGAAGACTGGGGAGAAAAAAAAAATGAAATAGAAGAGGTGGTCATTGAAGGATCATACTAAGCATAAGGGATCCAGCTAGAGCGTACTAGAAAACAACAGCAGTGAGTATTATCCATACAGACATCCTTCTTGTTTGACCATAAAACTGTAATAGGTAAGTGGAACTATGTACCTTTAAACTGGAACAAACATATACTGCATGTGCTTGACCATAATGTCCTCAGAACAATAAAAAGTCCCAAGCACAAATCAAACTGATATTTTTAAAAGGTGAAGACTAAAAGCATTTTACTCAAGTAAAACAGGCTACCATAATTATATGCAATAAACAGTTAGTTACCTTGTCAAGAGTCTGAGTATTGAGCACATATGCTGGAGGAGCAACAAGTTTAATTTTAACAGGGCAATCAGCATTACCAGCAGCCTCAGCTTTCCGCATAGCTTCCTGCACCAGACGTGAAAAAAATCATCAAAAACAGGCTAACATTACAAACAAAATGTAACCACTAGAGAAAAGAAATCCCCTTTTGACAGGTAGTGGTATCATTTTATTGAACAACACCAGCATAAAGAAAATGCAACATCCAGACCCCACAGGTGGGTACACACTGGGTTATTGTTGCATATGTGATACCAACTGGTTAAAGAAATAGATAATAACATGAAAATGATGATGCCAAATGTACAAACCTTAATGTGAAGAACACCATCAAACTGAAAACATTTCATCTCAATATCTGCTCGAATCTTCAATGGCTGTGGAGTCATTCTTCTCCTAATATTCTTTACCAATGCATCTTTAACTTCCTCGGACAAAGCAGGAGCAACTTTAGTTACCTAGAGAAGATAAGATAAGATAATAAATATTATTAGACATCATTGGACGAAATAAACCTAGAAAATGATATGACAAAAGACCTACCTCCTTCCCATCAGGACCAATTTCTTTGACTTCACGAGTGAGGGAATTAAGTATTGAATCTGGATCACTGACAACCAATTTGAATGCCTAGAAATCAAAACCAAGAATTTCATGATGAATCTTGCAATCAGAAGAGGGAAAAGAAATATTTGGAAATCGATACAAATTCTCACCTCAAAAGCATGACCATATTTTCTATATAAAGGCCAACCTACATGAATATACAAGTCCTGCAATTAACATGCCCAATGATTAATAGAAATTAAAGAGTAAAACTCAAAGTTCTACTGGACAGGGATTTTAGAAGAGGAAAAAATTTCAGTAGTGTTACATGGATATGCATTTTTCTCAATAAACAATAATGAATGTTCCTCTCTACCCCCACTAAGGTAGGGGACTAGGGGTAAGGTCTGTGTACACCACACCCTCCACAAACCTCACTGGGTATGTTGTTGATGAAACAATGTTGAATATTCTCTTATATCTCAAACAGCAAGTAATTGCATTTCCCACAGAACATGACCAAATTTAGGAAAAGCAGCTCCTGGCAACTCATTCCTCAGAGTGAAAAGAAAAGAGGGGATAAATGGGCATTCCCTCAAAAGCAGCAGAAGTTCTAATTAACATGCAAACCAGTGCAAGGCCAAGGGCACATGGAAAAAAAAGCAGTCACACCCGTTTCGTGAAATTTTAGGCAGAAATCATCAGAGATGCAAGGACGAATAGTCCACTTAAGACAACATATAACAAGGGCAACAAACGAGAAAAAGAGCAAATGAAAGTAACAAACTCCTTCATGCTAAGGTTAAGGCATTACATAGAGCATAGTATATTTATGCACTACCAGTTACAAAGCAGTAAGGCAGAGAAAAGTAACTGGTAAAATACCCATATTGAAGAAAGTGATAGCAAGTCTATGTTCACACTTGACTAGCTAAAACCAGAAAAATTTCATATAACTTTTATTAGAACTTCATCAACACTCTATACCACCACCAATCCAGCAGGCCCAGACCATTACACCAGCAGAAAAAGGACTCTTCCCCCTTCAATGCAATTCACAAATAATATCTTGAAACCCTACATTGACCATGGAAGATATCCAATTGCAGTAACATCAACTGTTTTTCTGCACTTATGAACTTCCTAAAAAGCAAAGATTACACTTCCAGTTCTTGCTTGTCCTTGAAGTAAAGCATTACCCAAAGAACTAAATCAATAGAAAGTTAACATCGCCCAAACTTCACAATAATGTGACAGAATAAATTGTGAAACATATTTTTTTGCAAATCCATGTATTCTACACATCTCTATATCAAACTGGAGTTCTTAAGAAAAGAAATCAATTGGATGGTACCCATAAACAAACTGATAATGGTAAACATAAACTTTTTTTTTTCAAATAGGTAACTTAATGGAAAACATAAACTTAAACTCAATTTTTCTTTTATATGATACAACTATTATCTTAGAAGAGCCATGTACACCTAAGAAGAGAAATCAATCAGATGGGATCCACAAACAAAACTGAAATGGAAAACATGAACTTAAACTCTTTCTTTTCTTTTATAAATATACATACAACTGTAATCTTAGAGGATCTTTCATGTACGTCTATCCTTAATCTGTAAGGGGTCGTTTGGTTGGGAACAAGTTATCCTGGGATTAGCTATCCTGGGATAACTTATCCCACCATGTATATGGGATAACATATCCCATCACTATGATATAAATGGTGGGATAAGTTATCCCAAACAGGGCAACCAAACAAGATACAATTTTTTTATCCCATCACTATTATTTTTTATCCCTCACACCAAACGACCCCTAAGAGACATGGCTCAAAGGACAAGACTCATAGCTAAATTTTTTGCCAAACCACAGGTTCCTTTCTCTGAGTTCTTCTAAGAGAATTCCATTTCATCATACTGCATAAAAATAAGCAGACCAATTCCACCTAATCATTTCGCATGAACTCTTCTTTAGATTTATTGTTTATCTTTAGGACAGTACACCATTCAAAGCTCGGAATGGGAGTGCAAGAAAATGTCAAATCAACAATACTAACTCAGTCATTTGCTTCGCACTTCAATAATTTCTACTATCCATAGGCCGCATATTCAATAGAAATTCCAAATTGAACCAAATGTTTTGCTCCCTTTGTATACCTGACACATTTCCCATTTACAGATATTACAATAATTCAAATTCATTATACTATTCCAAATTTTAAACTTAGATACCATGTCTTCTAAACCAAGCTAATTCCTCATCCCTTACATTAATTTTTTCCATCCATTATCACGAATTATACAAAAAATTGAAACCAAATGTAAAATCCAATATCCAGATTAATTCCTTCATATATATGAAATTAAAAGAGATAGTAGTAACTTTCTGTAGGACCAAAGTAAAACAAAAAAAAGGAATTTGAGAAATTATCTAACCTCCAGATCAATTCCCATGGTTTCAGCAACATGACGCATGATTGAATGAACAAGCTTACTCTTATTATACCTCTCCTCACAAGCCGAAATATCTTCCTCAGAAACCCTTCGTTTACTGAGATCGATATATCCTTTCTCCTTATCAACCCTAAGAACCATAACCGGTTCGATGCGTCCAACTTTGATAAGACTGCTAATACTCCGAATACGACGACGAGAGAGCTCAGAGAAAAGGATCATTCCTTCTATGTTATTGTACTCTAGAAGGGCAACGTAGGCGCCGCTGTCAGCCATGCTTTTCACCTGTATCATCACAGCTTGGTCTACTTCAGGGTACTTGGCTTCGTACATTCGACATTCGAGGTTCGGGGAGTTGGTCGCCATGATGGGCAGGAGTAGCAGTTACTAGGGTTTCGCAGAGAAAGAGATGATAGGAATGGGTTTTGACTGTAGAGGGGCTGAAAGAAGAGAGACCACTCGCAATATATTCCTTACACAATTATACACTACAACCCTTGAGGTTTCATGCATTAAAATTAGACCTATTGGCTATTTGTAAGGCTCAATACAAACCAAATGGAATACAAGTTATACCGGATAAATTATGTTGAGATTAATTTTTATTATTTGTTTGGTTTGTTATAATCAAACTTATATTCATTGCAAAATTTCTAAGAATAAGTTCTTTGTTTATAAAAATATATTTCACCTTATTTAGTTTTTTTGACATTTTCTTTGCAATCTTTAGTTATTCATTCTTCAAAAAAATAAAAAATTCATCTTATTTAGCTTATATTTTTGTGTGTGCATTTTCATGATTGTTCCCTGTATTTTTAAAATTAAACTTTCATCTTATTTAACTTAAAAGTAAAACTTTCATCTTATTTAGCTTAAACATAAATTTTTATCTTATTTAGATTAAAAATAAAATTTTCATTTAATCTAGTTGAAAATAAAACTTCCATCTTATTTAGCTTTAAAATAAAACTTTCATCTTAAGTTTATTAAAGTAAGAGAAACTTTGAAACCCTAAGCGGAATGGAGCAAGGAGTTATCCACTAAATGATAGAAAGGCTACCTTCTCAAGGAGGAAGAGGGGAACTTGGGGTTGTGAGTGAATGAGAAGGAATGAGATATTTTTGAAGAGTAAAATCAGTTATAAGGGTAGTTTTAGGGTCAAAACGACATACTTCAGGGGGTAAATGGATAGGAAAAGGCCAAAACGTTCTTACTTTAAAACTGTTGGGTGACTCCTACGTTTCTAACCTACCGTCCGTAGACCATCATGGTCAACCATAGAGTCAAGTACTGGGTAAAAATACAGAGTAATTTCCACAGGACCCTTCTACGGGCCGTCGTCCCTTCTACGGCTCGTAAAGCCAGTCCGTAGGACCCAAGTTCAAGTCCAAAAATTCACGAAGTCTAAATTATTTCTACCGACCTCTCCTACGGTCCATACACTTTCTATGGTTCATCTTATTCATCCGTAGATCATTATCAGAGACTGATATTTTCCAAAATTAACCTGCTTCCTTTCCAACTCAACTATGTATTTCCTAGGTGACACATTGTTGCTTGCACGTACATGCCAATCTTATGAAAAGTCGTTTGAGTTATGTTTTTCATGCCAATCTTATGAAGGGTCGTTTGAGTTATGTTTTTTATGCCAATCTTATGAAGGGTCGTTTGAGTTATGTTTTTTATTGTGTACTTTGGAGGAGCAAAACTGCACCTTTGTTAGTTTAAAATGTGCCAAAACATCGCCCACCGTGGGGCTCGAGAATCCACGACCACAAGGTTAAGAGCCTTGCGCTCTACCAACTGAGCTAGATTGGCTTGTTATAACTAAGCATCACAGTACTTATCTCATTGCAATTATTTTGAGAAGTAAAATTGTGTATTTACAATATGATACTCACAAATTTTTGTTTGAGTTTGGAAAAAAATGAGAACTTTTGAACTACGATACTACTTTCTCTGTTTTAATAGTATACTCGATGCATTCATATATGCAGCCAAAAGGTTTTTATTAAAATATATTTAATAAATTGCTACATTTTATAGTTGTCACTACAATTCACGTCGATTTTGCATTGAAGATCAAGAAAAAAATAATTCATTCTCTTCTATTTATTCCATTCTCAATTGTTGAATGATTGGCCGGGACACTTTGGTTTATTAGATGGATCGTAATGGTCAGAGGCATTGGACGAAACAACATTCTTATTTAATTGTATTCTCTTCGTTCAATTTTTATTATCTATGTTTCACTTGACATATCATTTTATTAATTTTAAAAAAAATGATAAGTTCACTATATACTCTTTGAATTTAATAAATTTAATGTTTCAACAAATACATCGAGAAATGTCTATAATTAAAAATAAGGATAAATTAGGAATTAAGTAATAAATTATCGCTCAATTTTTTGAGTTAAACAAATAAAATTAAACATCTATTTTAAATATAATGAACAAGCAAAAATGGATGAAAAAATACCATTGACAGGAAATTAGATATATTTTAAATATCTTTAACCAAAAAATGATAGTGTATCTTGAGTTTTTATGCGTTAAATTCAATTTATATTATTAGGATATGTGATTAATTTCAATACGCTTAAAGTTATACACACTGATTATTAAATTTTGTCAAATATTTTTGGATGGATAGGATGACACATCTAGCAATTATTTTTGTACAAACACGAGAATCATCAAATGAGTATCAAATTTACAAAAATACCGTTAAATACACAGACTTTTTTCTGTTTTACCCGTAAACATTAATTATTTATAAAGGGTATTATTGAAAACACTCTTGAACATGATGTGAATTATTAGTTTCGTCCCTTAAGTATTCACAACCTTCAAAATACATCTCTACTTAATTAATTGAACTTAAATATACCCCTCTCATGATATACCCATAAATGTGTTATTCATGTACGCACACACGGAACCTATGCTGATGTTGCATATAAATAGATATATTATATGACATGAGAGGGGTGTTTTAAAATTCAGTGGTTAAGTAGAAGAGTGTTTTAAGATTGTCAATAGTTTGGAGACAAAACTAATAATTCGTGCCAAGTTCATGAGTGTGTTCAACACTTCTCTCTAAAAGTTATAGTGGAGGAGAAAATAGAATCGAATTCCTGAAGCATTTGTCGTTCTATAACGTTAACTTTTACATTGCCTTGCTTATGCTTCCATAAATTTTGTATTTTTGTTGAAAATGTCATGAACATATGTCGTTTATGTAGGTTTAAATTTGGACTGATTAACTGGTAAAATGTCAAAAAGAACCCATTGCCCACCATATATATATATTTAAATTTCTTTATAAGAGTACCAACTGAGTCCCTCATTTTTTTTTAAAGAATAGAGATCACTTGCCATGTCATTTTGCAAGATATGAGTGTTTTAATATTCAGTTACTCAAGTAGAGGGGTGTTTTTAAGGTTGTTAATAGTTTGATGACGAAACTAATACTTCTAGCCAAGTTCAAGGGTGTTTTAAACACTTCTCTAAACTTTTATTAAGCGTTTCATGCTCCTACAAGGGTTTGAGACGACTTGTTATGCCATGTGGTAGATCGATGATGTATTTAAGTTCAGTTAGTCAAATAGAGGGGTTTTAAAGTTGTCAATAGTTCGGCGACGAAATTAATAATTCGTGCTAGGTTCATGAGTTATTTCACCACTTCTCTCATATTTATTTTCCAAATCATTTTCCTAGATTTAAAATTATATATTAATTAATATGAATATTGTGATAAAATATTTATATTAATAATTACTTCTTAATAAAGTATATAAAAAGTCAATAATGGACCAATGAAGTAATTATTGGTGCAAAATATAACTTGTTTAAGGTTATACTAAAAGATTAACTTAGCTATATGAGAATTGAGAACAAGGACTTCAGAGAAATATAAACAAACTGACAAAAAATTAAAAGTCAAACAAAAACATGTAAGAAAAATTATTGCATGCACACATTCCACAAACAAGACATGGAGAAAAATAGAAAAAATTGTAGAGATCTTAGAAAAATATGTATTTAAATTAAACTTTATTGAGCATAATAGTATGTGTTGGAATACTGACTCCCAAATTTGCCTAAGGAACATGTGTATTCTATATGTTCCTTTACATATTACAGCAGTTAGGGGTGTACAAAATCGAACCGAAAACCGAATCAAACCGCAAATTGAGTCAACCCGGAAAAAAAACCCGACTAGTAGTTTGGTTTTGAAAACACAAACTCGACTATATTTGGGTTGGTTTGGTTTTAACTAAAAAAAAACAACCCGAGACCAAACCAACCCGACATTATATATATAATTTTAAAATTTTATTTTATATATAAAAATATTTACTTTGATATAATTTTTAAATATTTCTTATACTTTTTCATAGTTTCTATCTTTTAATATATTATTTCAAGTTTGAAACTTAGAATTATGAATGAACCAATAAAGATTATAGTCTACAAATGTTGGTAATTATAATAAAGCTTAAATCAAAATCAAATTAATATTAATGCAAAAAGAAAATCAATTCAACACTAAGAATGACAATAATATTGAATATTTGTTCTTTAGTTTTACATTGTTTTAGACAATTAAAATATATAATCTAATTTTAATTTCCTTTAATATTTAGGCATGTAACTAATACTTATTAAACTTAATTTTAGCATGATTTAGTACTTTTAAATTATGATCATTTTCATTATGACTTGTTAATTTGCAATATTTGTTTTACGCGATTTCATTATTGTTATTTTTGTTGGATATTTTGGTGTCATTAATCATATCATATTGTGTTATATTTTTAAGAAACATCTTAGATAGTTGTATTTTGGTAGGATTAAAGAAATATTTGAAGTACAAGTAAATTATATGTTTGTATGAATACTTTACCGAAAAACCTGAAAAATTGAAAAACCCGAGGTTGAAAAACCCGAGTTTTATTGGTTTGGTTTGGTTTATAAATTTAAAAATTCGACACAAATGGTTTGGTTTGATATTTGAAAAACCCGAGTTTTATTGGTTTGGTTTATAAATTTAAAAATTCGACACAAATGGTTTGGTTTGATATTTGAAAAACCCGAACCAACCCGGCCATGTACACCCCTAACAAAGTTACGTTATGCAAAACAAATAAAGTAATGACATAGTATTTTATCGCGGAAAACCCCGACTCATAAAGGGTAAAAAACCACAACCTACACCTCTGTAGGATTTAACTCCACTTCATTAAACTCTGAGCCTCAGCATAAGATTACAAACCTATGTAACCTAAGGAATTATAAACTCTAATTCCTACACGCTAACAACCAACTAGATCGTCGACCCCACTTCAAGTTATGAATTCGAATTACAACTCTTGCAATCCTAAGAACTAACCCTAATTCCTAAACTCCAACACAAACCCCCCAAGGTTTATGTTTCCGAGTCTTTAAGTCGCCCCAACTTGAAAACTCTATTCCTATCCAGTTTATACTTCACTGGATCTAAAAAGAATTAAAGATACAACTCGATAAAAACTCAATACAAGCAAACTTGACTTAAGAACTATAAAACATAAGCCTATGAATCAGTTCTTCAATTCTTGTTTCCTTGCGTTGGATGCACTTCGTAATCAGAAATCACTCAAATATGAACTCCCTCTATTTGATTGTATTTTGATTGTAACTCTCTGTTTAAGTGCGCAAGTTTCGTTGGAAGATCCTTGCTCTATTTATAGACTAAGTAGACCAAGAATCATTTTCCTACTTCAACTCTACTTCCTTATCCGTGTGGAATTTAGAAATTCTTGTAAACTGATTTATGCACGCTTTCTCTTCCTTGAAGGAATTCTTTTATGAAAGGAAACCTTTTTGCATTGGTTTCTTGTCGAAAAAGCAACCCTTCCATCACTTTATAACTTCTAATTCACGTGGTTTGACATTCTCCTTATCCTAGTCGGATTCGGTCTGAAAGGAACATGTCGGCGCAACCCGCTCCTTTCATTTGTTCCTCTATTTGTCAATTATCAAAATCATTTCAATCTAACAAATTTCCCCTTTTTGATGATGACAAACCATTGCTTCTTGTGTGAATAGATCAATCTGTGTTATGTCAGTTTCTTAAAACTCAATACACAAAGCAAATACATTAAAGGATCAAGTTAGACCAATTGGGTTATAAATATTACACAAGCATGCACTTCCCCCTTTTGACATCATAAAACACTGTAAAGGCATAAACCACACTAAGAGAAGAAAATTCGATACTCAAGGCCACTGGGGCTATCACCTACACCAACACTTAAAATCAAGAACTCAGTTAGCTATAACAAAGCATTTGCACAAACATAGGAGATAGACATGAACCTGAAACTCAAACCCAACATTAACATTAATCAAAAAGTATATACACCACAAATGTAATCAAAATTAAAGATAGAATCAAGCACATGTGATGGAAAAAAATTAGAAAGTCAAAAGCTAGAGTGGTAGGCAATAACAAAAGATCGGGCATGAGAGGGTAAATAAAAGTCCTCTTTCAGCAGCACAAAAAACATCTTTTGGATTAACAAAATTAGTAGTCTTCTCAATTTCAAAGGTAGCCTTGGTCTATGCAAGCCCAGCCTTGAGCTTTGTGTTTTATTTTTCTTTAGCAGGCCTACATGTTCAAGATCATAGTTCATATGTAGCTGGTCCATGGCATTCTGGTGAGTGACACATATTACTTCAATTTCAGCTTATTTTTTTTTCATTTTGTAGGAACTGGTTCAATCAATCTTGTGCCCTCCGAAAAAAATAGTTCACTCATCTCTAACCCCCAAAATCGGTAATCACCTTGCCTAAGAGCATTGTCCACTTCCCAAAGTTCACAACTCTAATTTCAATAGAGTCATCTTTAATTTCAATAGAGTCAGTAAGATAAACAAATTTTCTTCAGGATCATTTGTAGAGGAGCATGTTCTCCCAATCTGTTCCCTTGACGTGGTACTATCAGGTGCAACACCAACTATAATATTTTTTGACATCAACCCTAAATCCCAGTTTATATGGATCCCAATAGAAGAACTAGGTTCGACAGAGGGGTCCCCCATTGATTCCGCCTCACTAGATGCACCCAAGTTAAGCCTAATTATAATTGTAGGGTCCCCAAAATACTCCCCCTCACAAGGTACATCCTCTAAAACTTTCTTAGTAATTTTAGACACACCTAATACAGATTCCCCCTAAGAACCAGCATTACCTACTTTCTACACCACAACCTCTATTTTATAAGGCACCAAAGTAGAGGTGTAATCCACCGAAGTCATCTCAACCATAACATCAGATAGACCATCACACTTAGAATCTCCAAGAATGTCATTAAGAACCATAAATTGTAATTAATCAAGCACAAACATGTTTCTTGAAGAACACTTTATTCCACAATTTTAGAAAAAAAATATTTCTTAGTTAAGAAGTTTATGAAAGAGAAGGGTGTGAGTTGTAGAGACACACTAGGATAAGACTTTAAATAGGCTTTTAATAAGATATTTGTTTAGTAGTATTGAGAGTCCTTTGAGATTAAGAGTTTTATCTTGGGTAGAGATCTGGTTATATTTTATCACAAAAAGTGTGATTAGATTCCTTTTAGAGAACGCCGAAAATTGAGCATAGGACATGAATATATCTTTTGGGACAAGTGGAAGGAACATGTTCAAGTGCATTGATTATATATTTAATCATGAAGAATTGTAGTACACATACCTTAGATTGCTGGATAATGCTGAAGTTTGCTCCAATTTTACTAAGTCTTTCTCCTGTGGCAGATGCAAATACAATGTTATAGTGCAGGAGTAGCTTGACTTTAAATGCGTTATAGAAACATACAACTAAATGTACAAGACTGAGCATAAAATTCAAGATTAGAAGGCAGTATGCACAATGTTCATTAGCCATTGAGGGATACTCATGTGATTTTAATCATCCCCAAGTTCCAACATGTTCATTTAAAAGTGTTTCTCTAGGTTGATCACCCTTCTTAGTTGATGGACTCATGATTTCCATACTATGATCATTTGAGTGCGCCTCATAAGACTTTTCATGTTTGTAATTGTGAGATACTGCATAGGTTGGACCTGTTTCTTTCACACGTTTCTTCATAATTTATTCGGAGATCCTTGACAACTCATCATTATCATGCAGGTTTGTTTCTCTTATTACATAATTGTAATATACTAAGTGGATTTTGGTTCATTCTTTCACCATGATGCCTTCTTTCAAATTTGTGTTCTTTAATCTTGCTTATTTTTTCAACTTCTTTGATTTGACCATAAAGAATTTTCACCACCAAAACTACTATTCCATTCATTTCTTCTGCAGGTGAGAAGAATTTCTTCTAGTTTCAATTATGTGTCTGGAGCAATAGGTGTTCATATATGAATGTTGTTTGCTTCCTCTCATTTTTCCTGCAAATTCAAAGGTTAGATTTAGGAACCTAGACTAGCTTGGGTCCTTTGTATTGATAAAAATGATGAATGAGATCTCTATTGATTCATATTGGTAAAATATTTTTAAATTTTTTCTTTTTCCCCAACCTGTTCCTTTGACGTGATTCCTTTCTTTTAACATGGTTGATTTTTCTATTTGTAGCTTTAAAGTTTTTATTCATGTGAGTTATAACTATTGGGCAAGTACCCTTTGAGTGACCAATATTACCACAATGTGTGCACAAATAAGAGGTTTTCTTAGGGACTTCTTTAACAAAACCTATTCCAGCTTTAGTGTTATGTGCTCTATTACTGAGCTGAGTTACAATCATTGAGGACTGAGTCCATTTGTTTGCCCTCCCAAGCTCATACTTAGTTCTAGCCAGGTCAAGATTTATTCTTCTAGATTTTTCCCGTTCAGAAAATAGTTCATCTCTTAACCTTTTTAGATCTTGGTCACATCTGATTTGGTCATCACTAATTTTTTCTTTCCCATTCGCAGTAACACTTTGTGTCAAAATTTCATATTTGAGAGCTGAAGTGCAGGAATCAAGTTGTTGTACATGTTCCTTTATGAATTGATTTTCTTTCTTGAGATCAGAATTAATTTTTTCAAGATCAATATATTTAAAGTTTAAACTGGTTAAGGAAGTCAATAATTGATCTCTATTTTCATTCAACTCTTGAAAATTATCTATGAGAGTTAGAATAAGGGAAGATAGTGTTTTCTTTGAAAAACATTTTAGTTTATTTTTAAGGTCAAGAAGATTTACCTCCCTTTTCTCAATATCTGATTCAGAGTCTGGTTCAGAGTCCTCCATGACCATCAAAGCAACATCTTCCGTATCATCTTCAATTGAGTTGTCTGAACCTGTTCCCTAAGCAGCATACATAACAATGTCAGATTGTTTTCTTTGCTCAGGGGTAATTTTTTCTCATAGTTTCCACCTTTTTTGAAGAGTTTTTTTTAGGGTTTTGCTTATCATGGCTATGTCCTCATCATCTAGATCAGATTCATCACCTCAGTTGCTTTGAAAGAGAAAATCATATGTTTGTTTCTTCCACTCATTTTTTGTTTCATCAACGTTCATCTCGTAAGTCTTTAGATTCCCTACAAATTCATCTAAATTCATGGTTGTCAAATCCTTTGCTTCTCTAATTGTAGTGACCTTGATCACCCACGACTTATGTAAAGTCCTTAACACTTTATCAACAAGTTCCTCAGTAGTGTATATCTTTCCCATAGACACCATTTCATTCATAATAGTAGTGAATCTAGTAATCATATCTTAAAGTGATTCACCACTCTCCATCTCAAATGCTTCATATTTAGTGCATAGTCTAGCAATTCTAAATTTTCTTACTTGGGGAGTTCCTTTATGTGCATTGACCAGTGTGTCCCAAATTTGTTTTGATGTAGTACAACCCAAGATGCGATTAAACTTGTCAGGTCCAAGTTGGCATACAAGGATGCACTTAGCTTTAGCATTCTTTGCGAGCAATCTATAATTAGGTTCTCCATATTGAGCCTTGAACTTTGGAATGACTTTCCCTTCATCATAGGAATAAAAAGACCATCAGTAACTCTCATCCATTATTCATAGTCATGGGCGTGTAGAAAATCCTCCATTCTTGCCTTCCACCATGCGTAGTAATGTCCATTGAATAGTAGTGGTATATTGATGTGTTGACCTTCACTGTGTCCAAGAGGAGGTGCAGAATTCATAGTGATCTTATCTTGAGTTATTATACTCTACAAAGATAACCCGCTCTAATACCAATTGTTGGAATACTGACTCCAGATTTGGCTAAGGAACAAGTATATTCTATATGTTAATTTGCAGATTACAGCAGTTACGTTACGTAAAACAAATAAAGTAATGATACAATATTTTATCGCGAAAAACCTCGACTCATAAAGGGTTAAAAACCACAACCTACACCTCTGTAGGATTTAACTCCACTTCATTAAACTCTGAGCCTCAAGACAAGATTACAAACCTATGTAACCTAAGGAATTATAAACTCTAATTCCTAGACACCAACAACTAACTAGATTGTCGACCACACTTTAAGTTATGAATTCGGATTACAACTCTTGCAATCCTAGGAACTAACTCTAATTCCTAAACTCCAACACAAACCCCCTAAGGTTTATGTTCTTAAGTCTTTAAGTCGCCCCAACTTGAAGACTCTATTCCTACTCCAGTTTATACTTCACTGGATCTAGAAAGAATTAAAGATAAAACTCAATAGAAACTCAATACAAGCAAACTTGACTTAAGAACTATAAAACATAAGCCTATGAATTAGTTCTTTAATTCTTGTTTCCTTGTGTTGGCTGCACTTCGTAATCAGAAATCACTCAAATATGAACCCCCACTATTTGATTGTATTTTGCTTGTACCTCTCTGTTTAAGTGCGCAAGTTTCATTGGAAGATCCTTGCTCTATATATAGACTAAGTAGACCAAGAATCGTTTTCCTACTTCAACTCTACTTCCTTATCCGTGTGGAATTTGAAAATTCTTGTAAACTGATTTTATGCACGCTTTCTCTTCCTTGAAGGAAATCTTTTATGAAAGGAAACCTTTTTGCACTGGTTTTTTGTCGAAAAAGCAACTCTTCCACCGCTTTATAACTTTTAATTCACGTGGTTTGACGTTCTCCTTATCCTAGTCGAATTCGGTTTGAAAGAAACATGTCGGCGCAACCTGTTCGTTTCATTTGTTCCTCTATTTGTCAATTATCAAAATCATTTCGATCTAACAGTATGCATTTAAACCACAAAATTTGAAAAAAAAAAATAACACTACATTCTGAATATATTTTTTTTGGTTTTTCATCCGGTGTCCGGAGCCCACATTAGAGCTTTGACTAAATTTGGATCGCGCTCTAAAGGTCCCATTTGGGGGTGGCGCTCACAACAAGATTTTCTCCATACTCAGGGCTCGAACCCGAGATCTCTGGTTAAGGGTGAAACACTTTCACCAATGCACCACACCCCATGTTTGGTACATTCTGAATATTTGCTTCAGGACAAAGCTGCCTGACATATCTTAGGGAAAAAAGACAAATATGTCCCCGAACAATCTTAAATGGTATGCAGATACCCTCTGTCATACTTTTGGGACATTGGTCCCCCTGTCGTCCAAAAACTAGAGCATATATGCCCGTCACTCTAACAGAAGACTAAATAGGGACACGTGACGCAATATTATCTGTCGATCCGATATTTAATAAATGTCAGGTCGATGGATAAAATTATGACATGTGTATGTCCGTTAGTATAAAGGGTATGCTCTAATTTTTGGATGACATGGACATCAATATTCCAAAACTATGACGGAGGGTATCTGCATACTATTTACCATAATGACAATTTTTATGGTAAAACAATAAACTCTACAAAATGTATATTTTTAACCAAAAAGGGCCTAAAATACCCTTGAACTATTGAAAATGGTACAAAATTATCCTTCTTTCACCTCTTAGCTCTCAAATACCCATCACATATACCTTTAGGCTCTATATTACCCTTATTCTTAACGATCCTCAACTTAAATTTAATTAATAAATTCATTAATGATGTGACAATCATCTATTGGTCACTCCATAATTAATCTAAATAAATTTAAAAATATACCCATCCCTAAATCAAATCAATCCGCTCCAATCAATTTGACCCATCAGCCTCAAATTAACTGCTATTTTATGCCTTTTCCATCTCTTTCTCCGAGTGTGGTTTGTTGTTCTACGACCTGTTTATCACTCACTCTTCTCCGGTGAAAATTCAACTATTGGTTCTATTTAGGAGTGGTAAACGAGCCAGTTGAGTCGATCAAAAAATGAGTTAAATAAAAATGGATAAGTTACTCGACTCGACTCACATTTAAATGGGTAAAAACAAATTACCCAATAAATAATATGGGTACCCATATTTATCTATATTATAATAGAAATCTTGTTAAAAGCTTTAAAAACAAAAAAAAAATTAATCTTTTTATCACTTCACTCCACCCCCTACCACCCCCCTATCCCAAAAAATGTAAAAAAATAAAATGAAAAATTACCCCCTACCCCCGCACATCCCCTACCAGCCCCTCTTCCAAAAAAAAAATTAACCAAATTTTAAATTTTTTCATTTTTTATAAAAATTACCACCCCAACCCCCTACCAGCCTCCCCCACATCCAAAAAAAAATTAACAAAATTTAAAAAATTCTCATTAAATTTTTTTTAAAAAAATTACCACCCTACCCCGTACCCCTACGCCTCCCTCACACCCTATGCCCTGCCAACCCCCCCACACCCCCTACCGCCCCCCTCTCCTCCCCACCCCATCCCAAAAAAAAATTAACAAAATTTTCAATTTTTTCATTAAATTTTTTAATTATTTAAAAAAAAAAATTACCACCCTACCCCCTACCCTACCGGGTCCCCCCTCCACACCCCATCCAAAAAAAAATAAATTAACAAAATTTTAAATTTTTTCCAATTAAAAAAATTAAAATTTTTACCAACCCACTTCCCTACCAGCGCCCCCCCCCCACACGCTACCACCCTCACCCCCTATCCCAAAAAAAATGTAAAAAAAGTTTCATCTTAAATTAGTTTAAGTTATTTATAGGGTGATCAATAGATGATTGCCACATCATTAATGAATTTATTAATTGAATTTAAATCGAGGACGGTTAGAAATAAGGGTAATATGGAGCCCAAAAGGGCTAATAGGTGGAAGAAGAGTAATTTTATACCATTTCTAATAGTTTGAGGATATTTTAGGTCCTTTTCTGTATTTTTAATAATAATTAGTCTTGTAAATTGTGAAGATGATGGAATAGCGAAAAAGATGATATGAAAATTTAATGTCGGGGAAAGAGGATTCAACCTTCTGATTTTTATTATTGAGTTTTGTGTTATAAAATCTAAAGTCAAAGGGTCAAAAAACAGTTAATGCCCAAACCCCCCACCTTTCCCAGTTACTCCACCCTTTTAATAAGATTAAGTGTATATATAGAAATTTTTATAAGAAGATTTATACAAAATAAGTAAACACACAAACAAAGTAAAAGAAAATTAATAGTGTCAACTACTATACAAAACAAGTAAACACAAAAAAGAAGTCAAAGAAATTTAATAGTTCCAACAACTTTCTTTGCTTCATTTATTTGATTCACATTAACATGATATTTTTCTTTAAAAAATATATATTAAAAATTTATTTTACTAAATTAATCTTAATAATAATATTTTAAATTTGACTATTAATATTTATATAGTTATTTAATGATAAAAATAGTATTGAAAGAAAATGATATATTTTCTTTATTTGCTAAAATGAACAAGAAAAAGTATAATTTATTTATAAAAAAAATAATCAACTAAAATGAAATGAGTGTATATGGTAAATTGTGAGTGTGTGTTTGTATACATTATGATGACTCTCTAGGTCATTTTCTCTGTTTTCCATATTTTCGGCGCTTAAAGGTTTTCTATAGCTACCCCAAGTCATGTATGACTTGCTGGGACTGACATGATGATCACCAAGCAGTTTGTTTGGTTTTTGTGCAAGTTTCTAGGATTGGTGCTTTTAAAGTTTAGGTGTTTGACTTTGGTCAAAACTTCAATTTGACAATCTCAAAATATATTATGATGTTTTCATTAGCTACAAAACGTGAACTTTAGTCTAGATGGACCTTTAATTTGGGGTCGTGAGACTTCCAAACTCATTTCATTGTTTTAGTTAAAATGGAGCTTGAGTTGTCGGCCACCCTTTTTGTCAAGACGACTTTCGATAGAAGTTTCAATGATTTCATTGAGTTTGAAGTACCGTTTCTAGTTGGGTAGCATATTCAATTTGCATTGGTTGGACCCCAAATGATTTTCGACGGTCCATTCGAGATTTAGAATTTTATTTTAAGTTTGTTGATGTAGCCGCTTATGTAGAGCTAAACTCGCTTCAGTGGGTCCACTTCGGCACTTTACCAACCGCACCAACGAAAGTTAATGACATCGGCTGGTCTTGCTCCATTAGAGTTTCCTCTTCCAAGGAGCTGGTTGGTTTTGTTGACCATCGCTCCTGCGGAGCTTTCTCCGCACTAGCGACGTTACCCCTACGACCTCTGGTATGTTTGGAAGTGATCCCTAATAGTAATATCTCTCTTCTCTCTTCATTTTTCCATTGAAAGAAAAATAGTTGGAGCTTGGGTAACATATAATTTCTTTGAGAATTGATGTGTTTGAGATGGGTTTAGCTTAGGAGCATTGTTGGAGTCATTATTCACACTTTGAAACCCATTATTCTTGTTAATTTGTCTATCTTGAGCTTGAATTAGGTATTTTTTGCTATTTTGTATGGCTATTTTAGCTTCATTTATGCTCTGATTGTGCTCAACTTTTGGGCACGAGTTCCTTGAACTGGTGGAGACAATTTGGTGATTCTGCATATGGGTCTTACTAGCCCATTATTGACCTTATTTTAGGCTTGAGATTTTTTATTGCACTATAGGTATTGTTTTACTCGTATTATCACCTAGATCGCTAACTTGATAGCGTGAAATCATTCAAAGGTTGCTCGAAAGGAAAAACCCCATTTTAGTTGATTTTGACGACACATGTTTAGGTTTTAGGTAGACTACAATTTACTAATCTTAGACTTAACTTATTGATTGTTTTAACATGATGAATTTCTAGTTTTTAAGCAGGGTTAAGCTAGCATGAATTTTATTGATATGTATATTTCTTTGTTAGCCTTATTTCAGGTTTATTCGAGAATATTATACATATCCTTGAAGTTATTGATGTTACTTTCCCATGATCTATGTACATGATGGAATCACCTTGTTATTAATTAGTTAAGGCCTTAGCCTAGGGTTGGCTAGTGTATGCTTTAGACTTTAGCCTTGGTGGATCGTGTGGCTTAGGTTTGGGTTGGATTAGACTAGGGTTTATATGTGACCCTTCATGTTTGACTTTGACATTCGAAAAGATTTTTATATTAGATTTTTGGCTAATTACGACATACTAGGTTATTAGTCTTGTACTACATAATCTGATTCTCTTTGTGTGGTTGGATCCTCCTGATGTAAGATTCTAAGAAAAATCAACTCTTGTTGCAGCTATTCAGATGTAAGATTTGGAGGTTTTTTCTATGGCTATCTCATTGTAAGATTCGGGTGATGCTAGATCTTGCCGTGGCTATCCCAATGTAAGATTTTGGGAGGTACTACTTATTTCGATGTAAGATTCCATAATATGGTAGGTTCTTACGGTTATCCCAACATAAGATTCTAATAAAGGCTGACTTTTCTTGTAGCTATCATAATGTAGGACTCCAAAATGAGTTGTGCTTGTTTTATGACTTTCTCAATGTCAGATTCTGAGACATTCCCTATTTGAATTTCGACTGACGTTTCATGATTGTTCATGGTATAGTTCCTTATTAGTGTTAGCTCTTGTGTGTACCCGTCGATCTTGTAGGGGCCCGATTGAGTTGTTTATTCTACTTGTTTTTTTTTGTGAACCTTCTAGGCTTTGGAAGGTCCAAATATGGTACAAATAATTTGAAACACTTCAGTATCCTTTTACATTTCCCCTTTTGTAGTTGATGATTTACATTTCGGCTAATGTACCATTCTACTGGCTTACATACTGTTTTACTTACTTGCATTTCATTATGATTGTGCAATCTTGAGCTCAGTTGATCTAGGATGCCTATTGGGTACCCATTATGTTGGACTTATACTGCACTTTGCATCTCTTTTCCTTAATGTAGATATGAGTTTTAGTCGACCACATTGATTCTCATGCAGTGCAACTGATACTCGGTGATCACAGGTGAGCTTATTGCATCCTATGTTGACTTATCTCTTTACGTATACTTTGACTAGTTTTTGTATTCCAAGATAATATGTATATTTGTCTAATGTATAGTCATGTACTCAGTCTTTTGTAGTAGTTTTGTATCAATGTCCACTAGGTTTTGAGATGATTTTTTTGTAACTGTTTGTCATAAATGCCGGTTTACATGATTCTCCATTGTTATCTCTTATAATTGCCTTGTATCTTATCCTGATGGTCTTTTTGCTCCCTAAGTCCATTATTTTTACTCCGAGCTAAGGATTGGCTTACCTGGGATTTAGTAGGTACCATCATAGTTTGAGGTATATGGATTGTGACATAGATACACATACGCGCACGCACGTGCGCAAACACACACATGCACGCACACAAAGGCACACACACATGCACGCACGCGCACGCGCACACACACAAAAAGAGAGAGAGAGAGATAGAGAGAGAGTTAACTTTTTCAAGAATGGGATTTAGTGAGCCCATTAAACCACTAAGTGCTAGTATAAAATCTATAAATTTACTGTGTAGTGCAGATAATTATTAATTTAATTCTAGTAAAGAAGTAGATACAAAACAGATAGATATGAAGTATTTATATAGAGATGGTGGTCCTTCTTGATTTGACAGAAATACTTGAGATTTTGAGGAGACATGAGAATTAGAAAACATGTGAAGATTCCTTTGGTGAATAACCGTGTTTGCCAGCTCAACCAGTCGCCATGGGATGTCATAACTTTCCCCAATGAAGACCCATCACTTTTTCAGCCACCGCTGCCATCTTCTTCTAATTATCAGGTCTGTTAATTAATTAATTAATTAATCAATTATTCTCTCTTGAATTCCTTAGATCTATGAATGCCCACTTTTTTCTTTCAATGTCGATCCTTCATTTTGTGTTTATTTTTCTTTTCTGTTTTAGGGTTGTATGAATACCTATTTCCTTCTTTGAATGTCAATCTTTCCTTTTGCGTTTTTTTTTTTTTTGGCTTTGTAACTCTCACTAGGGTTCACTATTGAATCTCAATTCCACCATCTCTACTGTATTTTTATTTGATTTTTTATATGGATTTTGCTCTATCATTTTAAAAATTCATAAGTTTTCTTTTCGGTGTAGTTTGTTGGATCTGTTGATAATGGGACCTTCAATGATACCGATGAAGCTTCCGCGAGGTAAATTTGACTTCTAAATTAATTTGATTCATTTTTTAACTTTAAAATTTTATTTTCTTAATATATATATATATATATATATATCTTAGTGTCATGGCAATGAAAGTGAATTAAACAAAAAAGATCATTTGTTCTAACTACTTCGACATTTATAGTGTTGCTGAGGACGTGGATGTCGATGTTTCTTTTGCTGCTAAGACAATTAACCAAGACAAGGATGATGATATAGATATGAAGGAGCTAGGGTTATTAATGGACAAAAATAATAATGGTAACAAGAAACAAGAGAAGAAACATGATGCTGTACTGGCGAAGAGAGGAAATTTGCACTGTTTCCCAACTCATGCTAAAAAATCATCATATTCCTCTTCCAATACTAATGATTTCTACTATTATTCGGGTTTTGGTCCATTATGGGGCAAGAAAAGGGGTGCAAGCAGGAAGACTATTCATCCTACAACAAGTATCACTGGAAACAATTCAACCAAAAATGTTGAGCAATGTTCGTCATCCCAAATGGATAATGAAGAAATTAACTATGTTGAACTTGAAGACGAGGATGATCAACATGAAGAACAAAATGGGAAGAAGAAGAAGAGATCACTAGAAGCCAATTAAAGTTAGGTTACTCAAATCTCTATTGTGAAATATATTTTGTCTGTTGTTATTTAAGTATTGAATATCATTAGAAAATCTTTGTTCGGATAATGTCATTTTTATTGTTTGATAGACTATTTTGGTTTCATGGTTACAATCATTTACTTCTAGAGATATTAGCTTCTTAGACATGGATAATAATTTTTAGGTGTAATTTGTGTACACCCTATGCTATGTTGGTCAATTATTAAATATTGATAAAACTGTCATTTTTGTTATAAGGATAAAATAGTAATTTTAATGTTTAGGGCTTATTTCATTGGATATTTGTTTGTTTGAATTTTTATCTTTATAATATCCTAACTTTGTCTACCGCTTTGGCAAGTGGCCGCTACAAAATGGTCAATAAATAATTTTTTAATAATCTTTTTTATCTTGTTTCGAGTCAAATACTCATAGTAATTATGAATGTTGTTAAAAGAAAGAATATATTTAATCATTTATAAACAATCGGGTAAAAATGATTTCTCTATCACGATCTACACCATCGTGAGTGACATCCACACTAAATCACCTGGTGGAAAAACTAATGACTACCCAAAACCAACCCAACTCATCTCATCAATATTAAAATCAAGTCATGAAATAATTATTAAGAAAATAATCTTTAAAACGAACTAATGAATTGAATCCCCATAAACTTAATCGATAGCCAAAAAAAGTTTATGCGGAAATAAAATCCTTAGAAACTGAAAGTCAACATACAAAAATTCTAAATAGTCAAGACGGGGGATGCAACTCCGAAACTAAAAACCTAGAGTATCTGTGTCCGAAAAGATGTCCAAGTAGATGCAGAAGAACTACTAACACCCTGAAAGAGTAGTTCATCCTTGGATTCAAAATCAAACATTATTAACTGAGTTCTCGGATCAATAGTTGGAAGATGCCCTATACTCAACAATAAAAGAATTAGTGCGATATCAATATACAAACCAAAGTGTACTGGTAGAATGAAAGAGCTACTCTAAGATATGAATGTAAACAGTTCGCAACAAGGTAATAACAAAAAACAATGCATATGACAAAAAATATCAAACACAAACTCCCAATCACATATTATTAAACAAAAGTACCTGGATGCATGTCCACATGATCACAAATACAAATGTGCAATCCTCCCATGGAATCACAATTACATACATGGTGAGAACGCTCAAATTATCCTCCAAATCAATTAAAAAAGTGAGCGATTGTTGTCAATAAAAAAACCCAATGAAGAGTCGGGGTCGATTCTCACAGGAAATGATATATCGTAGAGAATTCCTTATCGAGAAATTTGAAATTTAAATTAGTTTATTTGTAATATTTAGAAAAATTGGGTGGATGGTACCACCAACTTAATATAAAACTTTGGCTATCAATTATCGCAATTAACTAACATCTGAACGAAATCAAAAGTTAACAACAATCTAGGGGTGCGTGGATTAGAAATCAATGTCACATAAGGGTGATTGTGCTGCTCTATAGTGACAATATTCATGAATAGGCTAAGTCATGTTCATTGACACTAATCATCTTTCGATCTTAAAGCATTTTTGCATATAATCTACTTTTGGTCTCATCTACATGTCATTTCTAAACAACCCAATACCTCACTCTATTCTCTCTTTTAAGAATAGGGAAAATAGATCCAACCCATAACCTCTCTTTCAAGCAAGCCATAGACATCAAACCTAAATTGATAGTGTTAAACTAATTACCCACTCCAATTAATCTCTTTTGAGCATTAACTGGAGATCAGAAGTAGGAATAAAGTTTGCAATCTTAACCCATAAGTTAACCCTATGGTAATTAGACCAAATTCATGCATGAACAACAACAAAATAGAGCATAGCATAATACCTACTACATTAAATTAACACCTAACCCCATTTGAGCACCCCTAGATCTTGGGGTTTTAGCCATCCATCACAAAAAGTAAAGAAAGTACACCTTCCATGAAAACAACCATGGGTAACTTTAAATCAAGCAATTAAGAGTAAACCCACTTGGGATTCAACTTTAATTTATCAAATTCAAGCTACAAATTGTAAAACCCTAAGAATTAGAAAAGTGTTCTTCTTAAAGGTAAAATGCTCTACTCATTATTCAACTCTCCTTGTTCAGTATTTGAACTCTCCAAAAACCTCTCTCAACTCTGAACTGTCGACTTCTCTTTAAAATTGTATCCTTTGGGCTATTTATACTTCCCTAAATTTTGTCCCAAAATCCACTTTAACATTAGTCGGGTTCACCAAGCTTGATTAGTGACTCGACCTTCACTCCTCAGCTTACCTTGTGATGCTCTAGGTTTCAGGTGTTTGAACCTCAGTTGGTGAACTTGATTGTGTGAGCCTTTCACGTTTGGCGAATAGACGAATATAACCTTAGTCTTTGTTTGAGCATGAAAATTTTTCCTTGCACACTGTCACTTTGGGAGATGTGCATTAAGACCACCATTCTAACTCGGCGCGTCGCCTTTTCTACTAGAGTTTGCCAACCTTCTTTGGTAGACTCAAGTGTTATGCACTATAAATTTGGTAGAGGTATTGCTTAGTTTGTGATCTACCCTTCATGTTAGGCGATCAACAATGTTCTCTTTACACTCTTTTGTTTATTTTTGTCCATTCTTTCACACATTAGTCATTTCCTTGTCTAATTACCTGCATAGTTGCAAATCATCAACATTTGATTAGAAAATGACAAATTCGGGCATTTAGGACACTAATTATTGAGCTAAATGAACCTTAATTGAGTGTAAATCTACCACTCATCAACACCTCAAACTTAAACTTTTGCTTGTTGTCAAGTAAATCAATAACACAATAAGCTCAATAAGGGTGTATACAATAGTACTCAATGAGAGATATCGTGCAAGTGCCATAGCAAGATTACTCTCAATAGCATGTTACCCTAAATCATGAACAAAAAGCTTCAAATGATGACTAGCTAGTCTCAACAGAAGCTCAAGCTCACTTTAGCTTCTTGTTTAATGCAAGAATATGTTTCAACAAATGCATTAAAGTTCCCTCACATTAAGAATAATTTCCATTTCTCACAAAGAAAATCAATAAAGGTAATAGGAATTAATGCAACTCTCACTCTCTCAGAAAAGAGACACATGCAAGCTTTATTCCATAGGTTTGCCCAAATTTTCCAATCATCACGCAACCTAGTTAAATACAAGATCTCAAAGGTCTTTTAGTCTTGTAATGGGGTTGAGGGTTAAGGTATGATCAATTTGGACTGGTGGCTTATACCTTTTGCCAGTCTCGCCCAGGGTGTAGGCTCGAGGCATGACAAACTTGGTATTAGAGCACAGAGTTCAAGAGTCCTTGGGAGGCTATGAAGCCATGTTTGTAGATTCCTAATTATCGGTGTGAAGTGCGCCACATATATAATTAGGAGGTTGCAACACTTAGGAACTGTCTCACTTCTTTCACACTCATTTCGTGTGTTAGAGTTTGATCTCTAAAAGGTTTCTTTCTAATTCGTGCTTGCACGTGTTTTCAGATAGTCATGCCTCCATGAAGAGCTGTCAGAGGTCGCCCTACTAGGCAAAATATTGAGGAGCAAGAGGTACCTAATACACCCGAGATGCAACCTCAAGGAGAAGTTACTAATGCTAAGTTCACAGAGGCAATTAGGATGCTAAGTCAAGCTGTGACTAACCAGGTTGGTCAGCAAATGGGAGCTTGACAGGAAGGAGCTGAAACTTCAAGGATTCGTGAGTTCTTGAGGATGAACCCTCTAAGTTTCATGGGTTCGAGCACTACTGAGGATTCGAAGAACTTCATTGAGGAATTGAAGAAGGTATTTGAGGTCATGCATATTGTTGATACTAAGCGAGTTGAACTAGCTTCTTATCAGCTGAAGAATGTTGCTAGGACTTGGTTTGACCAATGGAAGGAGGGTAGAGCTGAGAATGCACCACCTGCAAGTTGGGCTTGTTTTAAGGAGGCTTTCTTGGGGCGTTTCTTTCCCCGAGAACTGAAAGAGGCTAAGGTACGAGCATTCCTCACACTTAAGCAAGATTATTTGAATGTTCGTGAGTATGGGTTAAAATTTACCCAACTGTCTTGCTATGCTCTGGAAATGGTTGCGGACATGAGGAGTAGGACGAGTTTATTTGTTGCTGGGTTGTCCCGTCTATCAAGCAAAGAGGGCCAGGCAGCAATGCTTATTGGGGACATGGACATTTCGAGGTTGATGGTCTATGTGCAAGAAGTAGAGGAAGAGAAGCTAAGGGATAGAGAGGAATTCAAGAACAAGAGAGCTAAGACAGGAAATGAGTCCGGGTAGCAGAAGAGTAATGCCAACCGGTCATCCTTCCAACAGAAATAGAAGGGACCTGCTCTATCATCTGCTAGTGCACCTGCACCTAGGAACAAATGTGAGTACAATGGTTTGAATTCTAGAGCTAAGCCTGCTTATTCTCAAGGTAGTGTGGCGCAAGGGGGTAGTAAGCCTCCTGCCTGGGCCAAGTGTAGTAGGAACCACTCAGGTATTTGTCGTGAGGGCTTCACTGGTTGTTTCAAGTGTGATTAGACTGGTATTTCATGGGAGAGTGTCTAAGAACAAGCAAGGAAATGGTAATGAGGACAATAAATCCAGTCTTCTTCAGTTGCTCCACCAGACAGAATTGCACCTAGATGGGCTACTTCCAGTACTGGCGGAGGAACAAACCGCTTATATGCTATCAACAGTCGCTAAGAGTAAGAGGATTCACCAGATGTTGTCACTAGTATGATTCAAGTATTTGACTTTACTATTTATGCCTTGCTCGATCCAGGAGCGAGTTTATCTTTTGTAACTCCATATGTTGTTATGAACTTTGATGTTATTCTTGAGCAACTTAGTGAACCATTCAGTGTCTCTACGCCTGTTGGTGAGTCTATTCTAGCAAAAAGAGTCTATCTCGATTGTCCCATTTTCATCAATCACAAGAGAACTATTGATAATTTAATTGAGTTAGACATGGTAGATTTTGACGTCATTCTTGGTATGGACTGCCTTCAGCCTGTTATGCCTCAGTTGATTGTAGAACTTGAGTAGTCAAGTTTCAGTTTCCAAATGAGCCAGTCTTAGAGTGGAAAAGCAGCTCAAGAGGCTTCTTTTGGTTGTCAACAAATAAGATAGGCTCAATTGGTGCCAACATGGATTCACACCCTCACAAGCTAGTCACAAAAGGCTTTATGGATAATTTGGTACCCTCATTGAATTTTTACCCAAGATCATGTCTCACATTCACTAAGATTCATACAATTTGATCGACAAGGCAAATCCTAGGACTCCACATGCATGCTTTCAAAAAAAAAATCTCACCATGCATGGCATTTCGAACTACACTCATTTAGTATATCCGAAAAGATCAAAAGCTTACGTGCGATGTTCATTGTAAGGCTCACATCAAAACATAGCTAGTCAACAAAAGATTCAAAGAGCTTTCTCAAAGGTGTAACCACATTGATTTCATTCTCGCTACACCATCACTACAGATCATGCTCATCATGAGTACTATTCAAGACATCGATATTGAACAAAATAGATTCTCAAATTGTTATCAATGAAAACTTCAAGCATTTCACAATTTGAACTCATGGGGGGTTGCAACATCAAAAGAGAACGAGATAGTAATAAAGAGACACACATTTACCCAAAAAGCACTCTAATATAAACAAACATCAAACTATAATTGCTCAAAATATGAAATAACAAAATACAATAAAATAGGGCATTATTGGCACGAAGGCTCTCACCCCACCAAAAATATAATGTAGTGTCCTCAATGCAAAATAAGTAAGAATACTGGGAGGTTGAGAGAAAGAGTCCCCCTAACATGCTATGCATGTGGTGCACTCTCATTCGGAGTCTCAGAGGTGAAGCCTCAAGAAGGGCATCAATGCTCGGTAATAGGATCACTAGAGGTGGCATGTGAGGCTCAACAAGGGCATTAGTTCCCATCTCAGCAACATGAGGTATGGTAGAGTCTCAAGTGACTCCATTAGACCTAACCTATGAATTATCTCGAAGATATCTCTTTGGTGCAGCCTAAAGAATGACCTCCTCGATCTCATGCAACTTGGTTAGTGTCTCAGCAATCCCGTGCTCTTCAGCTTGTAGTTCCTCCTCATTAGTCTCCTCAGACAACTCCTCATCGACCATCCCAATCTCATTATCAACAACAATTTTAGCATCCACAACAACCTCAGAAACTGATAACGCTCAACTACATTTCATCCAATTCTAAGTGTAGGTGGTCACTAACAAGTATAAACCCAACTAAGAGTTGGAGTCGATCCCACATGGAGTGATACTTTAAAGAATTTTATTACAAAGTAGAACTGTGTTCTAATTGTTTGTAGATGTAGACAATTCCGCAACAATAAGGTCAATGACAAGGGGTTGACAATTAATGTCAAATGGGGGGATCTGGGGTGAACAATTAACAACTATAAATAACCGGGAGTAAACAAGAAGAGAGTTTCTTGGGAGTGTGATAAATTGAATGCCAATTTCGCTAAATGAGTGATTATTACTTACTAAAAGTCGTTGAACCTCAGTGGGTAGGTTAGGCTTTAGGTGCAATAGCCATTTCTCAATCAACTATCATGAATCAAGTGAGTTCTTTCAAACCTCGACAAACAACACAAATTAGCAGCCCAATACCTTAATCAATCTAGTTTTTCAAGCTAGATTTGTAGGATTGCATTTATACCCACTTTCTCAAGCTAAATCAGCAATAACACAATCACTACAATCATCAACTATTAGTTTTAACTCTAATACCTCTTTCTCAAGCAAGCTTAGAGTACTAGACTAGAATTGTATTTGCAACTATAAATCATCAATTAAAACACAAATTATTAATTGAACCCACTTCAAATCAACAATAAAATCAGTAAATATTAACACTTATAAGCTACTTGAAACATTAAACTACATAATCACACCCCTAAGAATGTTGTGTTTAGCCAAACATAATAAAGAACAAGAAATTGTTACCAACTATGTTTTCCGTCAGATTGGGCAACAATCCACAAGTCTCCAAATGCTCAAATTGAAGCTAAAAATTAAACAAACCCTAAATCTCTACTCAAAAAGTGTAAGAACAATGTTTAGAATATTGAAGATAAAAAAACCAGAACTGGATAATGTGGGAATTGGACTAATTTTTGGAACTCCTTCTTCTTCTTTTGAAAATTGTATTTATACGTTCTCAAATTTTAGCATCAGAGTCACCCGGCGAAGTAAGTCGGACTTCATTGACCTGGTCGGCGATGCGCCGAGTGCCTCTTTCATCTCTTTTTTGACATAGCCTTGCACCATCTCCTTTCTATAACTTTTGGCGAGTTACATTAGCTTCGCTGAGCACTTTCGGCGAATCGCCAAAATACTTCTCCTATCGCCAAGGTTGGTCTTGTCCATGGGCTGACCTGCTGGAACTTTAGGCGAGCTGAAGGTCTACTCGGCGACTCGCCGAGTGGGTTTGGCGAGTACCAGCCTTGCTTTCCTTTAACTTTTTCAGCTTTTTCGCTCCTATTGCCTTGTAATGTCCTTGCCTTTCTCTTTTGCCGTCACTGCTACAAATTAACATTTTAACATCAGTTATGAGCATAAAATAGGCATTGAGAACACTAATTCCTTAAATATTAAGCCCTGAATAAGTCAAAATCACCTACTCATCAACACCCCCCACTTAATGTCACAATTCAGATCGTCGTGATTGACACCCACACTAACCCTCCGGTGGGAGAGCCATTAATACTAATTAGCTAACCAAAGAACTAAACAACTTAATAAAAAACTAAGGCATTTAAAGATATAAAAGCATGTTTACATGCAAGAGTCAAGTAGAGTTCCCATAAACTCCAAAAGATTTAACAAAACATTGCGAAAATTATTCCGTAGAACCTGAAAATAAATGTACCAAAACTCTAACAAGGAACCATAAGTCTAAAGGAAATGGGTACAAACCAATTAAACATAAGAAAATCTAAAGTACTAGTCTAAGTTCAAATCGAAATGGACTAAATATAACGAGAACTCATGGCAGCTTGGAAGAACTGGCTCACCGTTAAATTCGATTGATCACTGATCTTCTAAACAAGGTCTGTCAGTAGCCGCCTGATGATGTCCTGCACTCAACAAAGAACGAGCAAGTACAGTATCAATACATAACCAGAGTGTACTGGTAGGATCACGCGGCTATCCCAATAAGTGAAATACATGCAGGTAACCACAACATTATAAAATAGGTATATACCAAACATATACAATATTACTCATCATTTTAGAATCAATGTACAATTCTATATTCTCAATAATACACATATATGCCAAGTCAATGGTCCTCTCATGGAACCCATACCCAAACTGTTAGTGTACGGTACGTGGTACCTGATCCAAGTTAGTGTGTCGGATGTGACACTCGATCCCATATATGCGCCGAAACGTGGCACCTAATCCAAGTTAGTGTGTTGGAACATAGCACCTGATCCACTCAACAAGCCACAATTACAATCACAATGTGCATTCTCATAATCATAGAATCGTAAGTTGATTCATGGCATACAATTCTTCATTTATACTCATTTACAATTAGTGTGTTCAATAATGCAACATTCGCATACATACATGCATTAAAACGAAGTAATTGCTAAAATACATCATACCAATATGAAATCACAACCATCAACTATCTTGAACAAAGCTTGAATCCCCTAAGAAACTTGATTCTTCCCTTTTCGAATTACTTTCACTTGTTCTTGGTCTACAAATAATCACTATAACGCGAGGATCAATAAACAAGACCAAATTACCCGGATCATAATCAATAATATCAACCCTAGGTCAAACCCTTGATCCCCATTCCCAGATTAAGGCCTTTTTCCACCATAATTCCCAGATCAAAACTCTCCCCCATTGATAATTACCCAAGAAATTAAGTTCTATGAATCGAAACGTGGATTCGGGGAGTAAAAACCTTACCTTTGGTTCTAGAAGAGGTGGAAAACCTTCAAAAAATATCCCAGGGTCGTTATTTAGCTCTCAAGATCGAATGTTGCAGAATAATAACATTTTGGGGTTTATTTCTAATTTAATTCGTGATTGGCTCGCTATGGCGACCTATATCCCGGCATAACAGCCCTACCTTTGCGAGAATAATCCCACCACAGCGGCTTGCACAGAACCAGTGAGTCGGATTAAGAGTTCCAAAACCCCCATTTCACAACACACCTTCATCCCATGACACTCAGAAAGTATCCATTCACGTTAAGATCGGTTTTAGGAGTTCTACTCGCCCGAATTCAATTCCGTAAAGTCGTATGAGTTCCTTATGTCTTTAGCTATCTACTCATGTAATCACATTCCATATTAAACCTGTCTTTTGTTACCATATTTTCTTAGACCTCACTGACTTCGATTTCTTCCAAATCTAGACTAGGCTAGGAAATTTCAAGTTACTACCAAAAAGTTTTTCGGCCCAATTTTTTTCCTCGTCGACTTTTCTATAACGATGGGAACAGGTCGTTACAATAGATACCAATTTACCCATCACTTGTCCCCGAGTGACCAAGTTAGGAAATTAGGCAAAAGTAAGAGTGGAGTAGTACCTGAATCGACGAACAACGGGGATACTTGTTTCGCATGTCCTTCTTGATTTCCCAAGTAGCTTCCTCAACTGGACGATGTTTCCATTGAACTTTAATGGACTTAATCCCTTTGGTCCTGAGCTTCCGGACATCACGATCCAGGATTGCAATCGGTTCCTCCTCATACTGAAGGTCTTTATCTAACACAACTGAGTCCCATTTTATGATGTAATCCCCATCTCCATGATATCTCTTCAATATGGACAAATGAAATACCGAATGAACTCCTGATAGGTTAGGAGGTAGAGCCAATCTATAAGACACTGGCCCTACACAGTTGAGAACCTCAGAGGGACCAATGAATCGTGAACTTAACTTGTCCTTCTTGTTGAATCTCATCACCCCTTTCATGGGTGATACTTTAAGAATAACTTTCTCACCAGTCTGAAATGTCATGTCTCTTACCTTATGGTCTGCATACTTTTTCTGTCTACGTTGGGTCGCTAAAAGCTTAGCTTGAATACTCTTTACTTTATCTTGAGCATCCTTCACTAAATCAACCCCCAAAGGTTTTACATCTCCAGACTCGAGACATCCTATGGGTGATCTACATCTCCTCCCATAGAGTGCCTCAAACGGTGCCAAATCTATGCTAGAGTGATAACTGTTATTGTAAGAGAACTCGCATAAAGGTAGGAACTTATCCCAATGTCCTCCAAACTCGATCATGCAGGCCCTCAACATGTCCTCTATTACATTGATTGTCCTCTCAAATTGGCCATTCGTCTGTGGATGAAAAGTTGTACTAAAAGTGAGTTGCATACCACGGTCTGAGATTATAGAAAGGGGCACCCCGTGCAGCCTTACTATCTTTTTTACATAAACTTTAGCCAACAGTTGAGTATTATAATCTATTCCGACCAGAATAAAATGGGTTGACTTAGTCAATCTGTCAACCACTACCCAAATAGAATCAAAGTTTCCCAAAGTCTTGGGAAGACCAACCACGAAATTCATAACTATGATTTCCCACTTCCATTCCGAAATTGGCATTCTCTGAAGCAAACCTGCAAGATTTTCATGCTCATAATTTAGTTTTTGGCAATTTTGAAACCTATCCACAAACTCCACTATATCTTTCTTCATGCCAGGCCACCAATAAAGTTGCTTCAAATCTTGGAACATCATGGTCACACCCAGATTAATGGAATATCGCGAACCATCGAATTCTGTCAACACATTCTGAATCAAGTCATCTACTTGAAGAACACAAATCCTTCCCTTAAAACTGAGCACCCCCCGGCAACAAGAGTGTTCTCTTGTGCCTTGCCAGACATTGTCTTCTTTCTAAGCTCAGTCAAATTCTAATCCTCAAACTGTTTGGCCTTGATCTCCTCGATGAATGTGGCCCTTACTTCAATACTAGCTAACATACCACCTTTCTCTAAGATTCCCATTTGCATGAACTTAGACTCCAAGGTCTGAATTTCCTTAACCAAAGGTCGCTTAGATGCACTTAAGCAGGCTAAACTACCTATACTTACCGCTTTCCTACTTAGCGCGTCTGCCACTACATTAGCCTTACCTGGATGATACTGACCATAATCCTTGAGTTACTCCATCTACCTTCGCTGTCTCAAATTCAGATCCTTTTGAGTGAAAACATGTTGTAGACTACGATGATCAGTAAATACCTCACACTTAACACCATAGAGGTAATGTCACTAGATCTTAAGAACAAACACTACTGCTGCCAACTCTAAATCATTGGTTGGATAAATCGGCTTATGCACCTTTAACTGTCGCGATGCCCAAGCTATGACATTCTTGTTCTGCATAACACAACACCCAAACCCAAATGTGAAGCATCATAATAAACTATAAAATCCTTACCTTCAACCGATAGTGCTAGAATAGGTGCGGTGGTCAAAAAAGTCTTGAGATTTTGAAAGCTCTCCTTACATTTTTCAGTCCATTCAAAAGGTACCTCATTTTTGGTCAAATTTGTCAAATGTGTGGCAATAGAAGCAAAGTTTTTCATAAACCGACGATGGTAGCTAGAGATCCCCACAAAGCTCCTAACTTCAGTCACAGAGCTATGTCGAACCCAATTCTTAACCACTTCAATCTTTTGGGGATCTACCATTACCCTTCTTTTGAAACTAGATGCCCCAAAAAGGCAAACAAAGTCAACCAAAATTAACACTTAGAAAATTTCATATACAACTTTTGTTTCCCCAGAACACCTTGAATAATACGAAGATGGTCGGCATGCTCTTCCTTACTTCTCGAATAAACCAGAATGTCATCACTAAACACTATTACAAACGAATCAAGGAAGGGTTTGAACACACCATTCATCAAACTCATGAAAGCTGTAGGCACATTTGTTAACTCAAACGACATAACTAGAAACTCGTAGTGCCCATAGCGGGTTCTAAACACCGTCTTGGGCACATCCTCAGGCCTAATCTTCAACTGATGGTAACTAGACCTTAGATCAATCTTAGAAAAAATTGATGCACCTTGCAACTGGTCAAAAAGATCATCTATTCGAGGTAATGGGGATTTGTTTAGAATGGTGACCCTATTTAATTACCGGTAATCTATACACATTATCATACTACCATCATTTTTCTTTACAAACAAGACAAAAGTACCCCGCGGTGATGCACTAGGACGGATGAAACCCTTATCAAGAAGTTCTTGGATTTGAGTCTTAAGCTCTCTCAACTCTATCGAAGCCATGCGATATGGAAGGATTGAAATGGGACGAGTACTAAGTTCCAAATTAATGTCGAAATCTATATCTCTATCTAGAGGCATACCAGGCAAATCAGCAGTAAACACTTCTCTAAATTCTGACGCCACAGGAATAGACTCAATAGAGGGAGACTCAACCTCAACATCCCGAATATGAGCCAAATAAGCCAAACAACCCTGCCCGAATAGAGGATATGATCTTAGATTGCTTAGGCTTGTACACCCTTTCCCACTTTTACTTTTCCCTTCATAGAATTTCTAGAGTCACAGACTTAGTATTACAATTAAATACAACATAATAAGAGTGACAACCAAGTCATGCCTAAGATTATATCAAAGTTAATCATATCCAAAATAATCAAATCAACCAAGTCTGTAAACCCATAAACAAGATAGGACAAGCACGATAGACATGGGTTACTATGACAGACTATTCAATGGGGGTGAAAACATGGACGAGGGCATCAAGTATATCACAAATCATATCAAACTCTGAGGCAAATTGCACGGACACATAAGAATAAGTAGAACCCGGATCAAATAACACATCATTCATCCGGTCATAGATAAGAATAGTACTTGTGATCACTGTGTCAGACGCCTTCGCCTCGATTTTGCCCGAAAAGGCATAACACTGAGCCATGTCATCATGACGGGCGACTTCCCTGCCTGATTGCTTTATACCTCTGCCTGCGTTACCATTTCCCCGACCTTTACGGTCTCATTAATTTCCTCCTCGCCTACCTTGTGGATGTCCTCGACCATTGTTACTATTGCTCGCAGGTACCATTGCTCTAGTCTGCTGCTACGCGAAATCCAACATGCGCGGATGAGGACAATCTCTCCTTATATTCCTAGATTCTCCATATTTATAACAAGTGAGATCGAAGGATGGTCTGCAGCTCGTCGAAGGCTCCCTAGCTATCCTTAATTAAATTCTGAGGCGGAGCTCCTGAGTAATTACTTGTAGAAGCGGGCATAGCGGACTGAATTGGCCGGGCTGCAAGTGTCGGCCTCCCCGAACCTCTAGAGTAAGAACCCTGAAAGTTACCTGAATTCTTGGCTTTCTTAGCCAATGCCTTAGCCTGACTATCTCGCCTCTCTCCCTCTACTTTCTTCACAAAGTATGTTACCTTATTGAAGCTTTTTCCTGCAGAGGTCATATCAACAGAAAATACCTGTAACTCAGAATTTAGTCCCTTAATAAATAGGTCGATCCTCTCTTCCTCAGTAGTCACCAATTGCGTAGCATATCTAGACAAAGCATGTAACTTAGCCTCATAAGCAGCCACAGACATACCACCTTGCTCCAAAGACATGAACTCATCCTTCTTACGATCTCTCAAAGTCTGGTGCACATATTTTTCCAAGAACAAGGCATAAAACTGAGTCCAAGTGAGTAGGGGTAAAGCGGAAGATCTGCATTCCACATAAGCTCTACACCACTTCTTAGCCTCACCTTGAAGTTGAAAAGTCACAAACTCTACCCCATATTGATGGGCAATTCCCAACTTATGAAGTTTCTCATAACAATATAGGATGAACTCATAAGCGTCCTCACTCTCAGAACCATGGAACACATGCGATTTTAATTTCAAGAACTTAGTCAACATCTCATGCTCATTACCAGTCATAAAAGGACCCAACAAAGGACAAATGAAAGCATCAGTACTTACAGTTCCTCCCACCTTGAGGACAATGGTAGTAATATGGGGATTGGCAAGAGCTAGAGTCGCTTGAAATGAGGGAAGCACTCCAGGACCAACCAATCCTTTCAGGAATGACATAATCTATTAAGCTAACACTAGGTCTAAGGGAGGAATACATGTAGTCTTAGCCTACACTTCTTCCTCTTTTCCAACATTCTCCTCATCTCCAACCTCAACATTCTCATCTATCTCTTCATGATGCGCACGAGGATTCTTATTTCTGGGAGCATTCTCAATCGGAGCTCCATCCCTAGTAGGTTCTACCCTTTCTTGGCCTTTACCCCTTGCTCTTTCTCTACCCTTGCCTCGACCGCAACCTCGTGCTGTGAATTCCTCAGCTAGCGCATTGACGGGAGCTACAAGACTGACGCTATTGAACCTAGTGTTAACCATCTGCGGACAGTAGAGTGAAGGAAATTAGATACCAATTTGGATCACCAAATACCAATTGGAACCAAGTTATAGCACGAAATGAGACAAAATAAACAGAGAGATTTCCTAAAGTCCTATAGCCTCTTGAAGAAAAGTACAGATGTCTCCGTACTGTTCTACAAGTCTCTACTAGACTCATTTTGGTACATCCAAATCAACGAACCTAGGGTTCTAATACCAACTTTGTCACGACTCAGACCGTCGTGATTGACACCCACACTAATCCTCCGGTAGGAGAACCATTAATACTAATTAGCTAACCAAAAAACTAAACAACTTAATAAAAAAACTATGGCATTTAAAGGTCGGAAGCAGGTTTAAATGCAAGAGTCAAGTAGAGTTCCCATAAACTTCAAAAGATCTAACAAAACATTGCGGAAATTATTCCCTAGAACTTGAAAGTCAATGTACCAAAACTTTAAAAAGGAACCATAAGTCTAAAGGAAATGGGTACAACCCAATTAAACATAAGAAAATCTAATTGAAGTACTAGTCTAAGTTCAAATTGAAATGGAATAAACATAGCGAGAACTCTTGGCAGCCTGGAAGAATTGACTCACCCTTGAATTCGATTGATCACTGATCTCCTAGACGAGGTTTGTCAGTAGCCTCCTGAAGATGCCTTGAACTCAACAAAAAAATAGAATGTGTATCAATACACAACCATAGTGTACTGGTAGTTTCACACGTCTATCCCAATAAGTGAAATACATGCAAGTAACCACAACATTATAAAAATGCATATACCAAACATATACAATATTAGTAATTATTTCAGAATCAATGTACAATTCCACATTCTCAATAATACACATATATGCCAAGTCAATGGTCCTCTTATGGAACCCATACCCAAACTATTAGAGTACCATTAGGTGGTACCCAATCCAAGTTAGTATTCCAAATGTGACACCCGATCCCATATATGCGCTAGAACGTGGCACCCGATCCAAGTTAGTGTGTTAGAACGTAACACCCGATCTACTCAATAAGCCACAATCACAATCACAATCATAATGTACATTCACATAATCATATAATAAAAAGTTGATTCATTGCATACGATTCTTCATTTATACTCATTTACGATTAGTGTGATCAATAATGCAACATTCACATACATACTGTCACACCCATAACTAGAAAGGGGCAGACATCAAAGATATACACAAGTACCTGCTAATTATATTTACTAATCTTATGCCAATCTATAGATTCATAAGCAGCGGAACCTATATGAAGACACATAATAAAACATAGATAACGAAAGGGTTTATTGGGCTACTTTACAACGAAAACAAAATGAAGTCTAAGAAGCCTCTAAAAAGTATACATCTGAAAATCTGATAGCTAGTCGGGAGAGGGCACCGACATACCCATTCTGATATATTTTTATACGTAGCAAAATATAGGCTCTAAACATCTGATAGCCTCAGGTAGAGGTGGAGCTTACCAACTGCTAAACTGGAAGTCTATAGTCTAATGAAAATGCTTGTTGTCCTGAGTACCTGAGTCTGTAGTGATACAAATGATGCACCATAATAATAGGGACGTCAGTACATATAAAAATATGTACTGGTATGTAAAGCATATTGAATAACAAGTAGACATGTAAGAATGCTAAAATGCATCAAATATAAAGATACGCAAATCTGAGCATGTGTATGTAAGAGACATAATCTATAACTAGATTTGTGACCAACCTCAAGGGTCCTCATCTAACATTTCATGGCTTAGTCATTTATATATAGAATCCCTATAATTTGCCTAAGTGATATATTTACTTCATTGTATCGCTTCTTTGCTCTTTGTAAAACTAACTGTTAGGTAATCACATGATGGTCTACTGACAACGATTAGGGAACCTTGTATGGCATCTATATCCCACAGTCACGACCATGTGTGAAATCTCATAGCTGGTAACCTGGTCTATCAAGGTATGCCCCCAAGGCTCTCACATGGTCTGCCCGCATGCCTGTATCAGTCAGGTGAATCCACGATGGGAAATTCCAGCCGACTATATCTAAATTATGTGCACAGAGTAGCGTTGCATGTAGTAGCCCTAAAAATACCCACCCCACATTGCAGAGTAGTCTATAATCTCAACTTCATGCAATTATTTATAATAATTAATTCATTAATCACATAGCTCGTGATACAATTTGTGATTACTTTCTTTAGCTTGAGAATCATATATCTTGTGACCTATACACTTACAAACAGTCTGTGGCCGACTTCTTTCTTTAAATTTGTGCAACCTGTACACCACTAACTTCTAAGAGTTTCAACTGTAGACAAATATAGTTGTGTGAAACATATTGCTTCCTTGAAAAGTACTATAACTCTATAGGTTTAGGACTCAACTTGAGAGGTTTTATAAAATAGGATAACTTTTTTTCAAGTATCATAGAATCTCTAGTGACATTTATCGGAAGAACATGCGAGTTTAGGTCGTGCCTTAAGGGCAAAAGAAGTTTTAGTTTTACATACCTTACTTCAGAACTTACTAGCTTATGTCGTCAAACTCCTTTGCTCACAACTTTATCTATAACATTAAACCATAAAAGGATAGTATAAGAAACTAGTCAAGAGTCACAATAAGGCCAAAAACACAATAATAGTTCGCAAGCAACAATCTCAACAATTACTGTAGATGAATAGTGTATCACTACACCCTTATCTTTCTCTACTTTTTAAGTAGGCTTATGACTTATTTACATGTTCAGTATTACTCCTCTATCCTTTAACCATAAAGAACCAACCCTCTTAATCATCCACACTTAACATAAAAAGTAAAACTCATGGCCTCCGATCACCATCCCATAGATTTTTGTTAACGATGTCAAATTCATTTATAAGCATATAATTTATGTTGGTAGAGAACTAATTCCATAAATTAAAATAATAGGATCTCATATGAACAACTACAACATATTCTTAGCGATTTAGGCATTTTATCAAACGCTAGGTGAGCGACAAACTTTCAAAAACTATAAGAGTCGCATTCCCTATACCTAGCCTTCCATTTTATTGTAACCAGCTTACTTCCCCAATACAATACCATTGACCCCTCATTTGGTTAATACAATAGCCAACACAGCCTTCTGCAAACTCCCTGCTTACCAAAACATCAACTACAATGGGTAAAACATGGACTCACGGCTTCCTATCACCGTCCCGTGAGCCCTACCTGCAAATTATACTTAAAGCATCCTTGAAATACTATTTATGAAGATAGAAAAGGAGTCATACCTATATATCCAATAAAAGCATCTCCTACCCTTTTCTATTCTCCAAGAGCAATACTTTTTCCTTCAAGAAAATATTGAGCTAAGTATATCTATAGGCTATGGAGAGGAAGACACTTGATTTTTGAAGACACCAACTTACCTTAAGATTTGGAGGATTGAAGATGAGAAAATCTTGAAGAAATAACTTGAAACTAGTCCTTACACATTCTTGAGTATATGAGAAAGTATATCCCAAACTTCTAATATAAAAACAACAAGTTTGGTCGACTTTCTCTAAAGTGCCACATGTCCCGCAGTGATTGGGCAATGCACGCGTTTGTCGTAGAATGAACATAACTTTTTACTCCACTATTGTTTTAATGAACGGTTTGTTTTGCTGGAAACTAGACTCAAATACCTTTAATTGTATAGGTTGTAGGCCTTCTAAATCGTTATATATTAGGATATATACTTGTTCAAAGTCCCCTAAGAAATGAGATCATTTGTAGTATTCCTCCACAATGAACCTGTAAACTTGAATCTTTTCTTTAATGATCTCTTTGGCCAAAACTTTTGTATAACCCTTCAAATGACTAAATATAAGGGTTACATGGTACTCTTAACCATTTTCAATGATATACTTCCCCCGATATCACATCTATGTATTGGTGTTTACGAGTTGCAAATGTATTTTAAGTTACGGGGTATTACATTATCCCCCCCTTTGGATCATTCGTCCTCAAATGGAGGCAGATCCTTAAGATGATTCAAAGTCTCTTATTTTTTGAAAAATGGGTAGAGTTTCCTTTGTAAACAAGCCTATATAAAACTGGTCAGCTAACCAAAATACACACACAATGCTTCACAAAGCATCACCACGTAATAATATGCAATCGATATTCACTAGGCTCTTTTGGCCTTATATGAATGGAAACTACACTAACTAATATAACATACCTTATACTGTGGATGTTTCAACTCTGAGGAACATGTGGTGTTTGTATTAAGTACCTGAACATATAACATATAATATAGCAGTACTACAAAGTACGGGCAAAATTGATACTCAAATAAGAGGAGTTATGACTTTAAGAACCTTTGTGTGGCTACTGAAATAAGTGGGGATACTTGGCCCTCATGTCAGCCTCTGCTTCCCATGTGGCTTCTTCTATATTCTGATTTCTCCAAAGTACCTTGACTGATGCTACGTCTTAATTTGTCCTCAACTTCCTGACCTGTCGATCTAATATTGTCATTGGTTCTTCCTTATAGGATAAGTGTTTTGAGAGTCCCATACCTTTTATGGGAATAACCTGTGTAGGATATCCCAAACATTTGCGTAACATCGACACATGAAAGATTGGGTATACTGCAACTAACTCTCGAGGTAAATCCACCTCATAGGATACCTGGCCAACTCTAGGTATAACTTTATATGGCCCAATATACCTGGGGATAAACATACCTTTCATCCCAAATCTCATAATGCCCTTCAAAGGGGATACCTTCAAGAATACCCAGTCATTAACCTGGAACTCTATGTCCCTACAGTGTACGTTTGCATATGATTTTTATCGGATCTAAGCTATTTCAGTCGCTCTTTTATCAAATTTACTTTTTAATGGCTTGGTGAACAAGGTCTGGTCCTAATATTTTAGTTTCACCTACTTCAAACCAACCAATAGGTGATTTGCACCGACACCCATAGAGGGATTCAAATGGAGCCATGCCAATGCTTGAATGATAGCTATTATTGTAAGCAAATTCTATCAAGGGCATATGATCCTCCCAATTGCCTTTAAAGTCTAAAACACATGCTCTCAACATATCTTCGAGTGTTTGAATAGTGCATTCAGCTTGACCGTCTGTTTGTGGGTTAGATGCAGTGCTAAGGTTCGAAACTCTTCTAGAATGATCTCCAGAAATGTGTCGTAAACTGGGCACCCCTATATGAAATAATGGATAGTAGAGTCCCATGCAAGCGAACAACTTTCCTTATATATAACTTGGCATATTCTTCTGCTGTGGTGGTGGATTTAACTGGCAAGAAGTGAGCTAATTTCGTAAACCGATCAATGATCACCTAAATGGAATCATGTCTCTTAAAAGAGAAAGGCTAACCTGTAATGAAATCCATATTAATAGCCTTCCATTTCCATATTGGAATGTCCATAGTCTGAGTTAGGCCACCGGGCCTCTGATGTTCTGCTTTAACTTGTTGGCAATTGGAGCATTGTGCCACATATTTAGAAATATTCCTTTTCATGTCATTCCACCCGTAGACCTCCTTAAGGTCATGATACATCTTTGTGGTGCCCAGATGAATTGAGTATCGGGAACAATGTGCTTCATCCATGATTTTTTGCCTTAACCCATCTATATTTGGAACACATAGTCTGCCTTGGCATCTTAAGGTGCCATCTTCTTTTAAATCGAATGCAGTAATTCGGTGCTCACGAATCCCTTCTCGATACTAAAGAAATATTGGGTCATCATACTATTTTTCTTTCACCAATACCACTAATGATGATTTTGCAGTATTCTGTACGACTATGCCTCCATCTTCGGCTTTTAGAAGTCGGACTCCTAGGCTGGCTAATTCGTGAACATCTCATACTACTTCATATTATACACATGGTAAATGTACTAGACTACCCATAGATAGTCGACTAAGAGCATCTGTTACCACGTTAGCTTTACTTGGGTGGTAGAGAATGTTCACATCATAGTCCTTCAACAACTCTAGCCACCTTCCCTGCCTGATATTCAAATCTTTTTGCTTGAAAAGATATTGGAGACTCTTATGATCTATAAATATATCAACATGCATGTCACGCCCCGAGCCTACACCATGGACGTGGTCGGCAACTGAAGACCATTGCTAGCCCCAAGCGAACCCTTGGTCTGGCTTACTTGACTTAGTGGAAGACTTAAACTAAACAAAGATAAGTTCATATAATAACCTGGAATGTTAAAAATGAACATTCAACTAGCCATTAAGGCAAACTTAAGTCTCAACATGGAATAACGACAATGAAAAGACTAAAAACTAACATCTTACTGTCTATGAAGTCTTTAATAACAACTGAGATGGATGTTGGGACAGACCCCACAACATCCTAATAAACTAAACTAGAAAGCAATGAAATGGATCCTCTGGAAAGCAAAGAGGCTCACCAATAGACTCTGGACTGCTCACTGGATCAACGACGCGTCGGGATGCCGATCCTAGTTACCTGTGTATGCATCATAATACGATGCAGGCCATCTGACATCAGTACATTGAATGTACGAGTATGCGAGTTGGAATGCTAAAATAACAAAGGCTAGAAAGAATCTGAGAGAACCTGAAGAACTTACCTGGCTCAACTCGATCAACATGACTGAACTCGTTTAAATATAAAGCAGTTTAAAAGCAAGTGCAATATAAAAAAAGTTGTTTAAAAACATGATATCAACTCTGTGTGTATGCATGATACAATTAACTCTGAGATGTATTTAAAATGCAATAAACTGATGTATATAAAAAATACAATAGTTATGTGGGAGTTTCTCTAACCAACAACCATCACTTAAGAGCTATAGTGATGATATAGCGATCTTCCTCACTCTGAAAACTAGCCGAAGGCTTTTTGGAAATCTCAGTTTCCATTCTTATTTAAATGTGAAAAATATTTAAAATCTCTTAGGGAATACTTAGTCCCCCTATACTTTTGAAGAAATGAACTTCATACTTTACCTTTTACTCTTTGCTTAACTTCAAACTTAAGTCTTAAAACAAGTTAAAACGTTTGTAAAAGACTTATGAAAACTTGAAATAAACTTATCTTACTTGACTTTTGACTTTGATCTTAACTCTTGCTTGAATTGACTCTTAACTGATCCTTGAATTGAATTATGGATTCAAGGATTATGATTTGTGTTTGGAAAGATCTCTTGATATTTAGGAATGATTTCGAATAGCTAAACTTGAGAAAAGTTACAAAATCACCGTCTTGGAACATGTCCACGACGCGAAGGTGTTTTAAATAATTACTCACAAAATTAAATTTTGAGACAGAGGAGTCAGCGTCCTCTCCATGACGCAGAGCAGATTTTTGTTCACTGTGGGAACAAGTCCGCGACGCGAACTTGTTTCGTGAACCTTACTCCACTTTTTCCTTTTTTGTTTTTCAGTCTTAACCCACCTAAATTCGATCATCTTCCTCAAATTCATTTTAGATTCCGATACCCAGTGTATGCACTCAAGAACCTAACTCAAAGTAACTCTAAAGCACAAAGTAAAGATCTGGGAAACTCCACAATTCAACCTAATTCAAGAACAACATTCAAATTCAAGAATTCATGTCAAGAACATCAACTTTCAAACTATTTTAGGATGAATTGCGCTGAAACTTAACATGTTTGGTGCGTGGGTGAATGAATCCAACGCTATGAGAGACTCACATACCTTGTAGGATCAATTCATTGGCGAATCCACAACCAAAATCGATCGTTCTTGGCGAATCTTACTTTTCCTCTTCTCCTTTCTCTTGTGTTCTTTCTCCAAAAGCCCTAACTCTATTTCTCAAAAGCGCAAACTAAACTAACTCAGTCTTGAACCCGCTTAATTTACTAAAAATGGATTTAATTGATTGGGTAAGGAAAAGACTAAACTACCCCTTTTTAAATTCCGAATTGAGAATTTCTTTATTCGAACAGCCCAACTTCCAATGAACATAATTCACTCATATGAACTCGAAATTGTGCAAACTCGAAGGCATTGGAAATATAAATCCAAGAGCTTTCCAACCGTATTTGGAACTACACCTAACTCATCCTGAGCTAGGAGTTATGGTCGATTGAAGTTGACCAAAATCTCAACTCTACATTACTTAAAAATTTCCAGATTTCCTTACACTTTCCAAAAATGATTATTTCAAGTTCTTAGCTTCTTTCTAGCTATTTCAAGTTGCAAGATATTACAATGTACCCCATACAAATAGTGTCGCCAAATCTTAAGCGCAAACACCACTGCAGCAAGATCCCAATCATGAGTGGGGTAGTTTTATTCGAGTTTCTTCAACTGTCGAGAAGCGTATGCTATCACCTTCCCTCTCTGCATTAAGACACACCCTAGGCCGATGCCTGAAGCATCACAATATATTACATACCCTTATGTACCCTATGGTAAGGACAATACTGGCGCCTTAGTCAATCTATCTTTCAGCTTTTGGAAGCTTTTCTCACACGCATCGAATGACTGGAACTTCAATGCCTTCTGCGTCAACTTGGTCAATGGTGCAGAAATAGAGGATAAGCCCTCTACAAACCTGCGGTAATATCCAACAAGTCCCAAGAAACTACACACCTCCGTTGGAATAGTAGGTCGAGGCCAAATCTTTACAACCTCAATCTTTTGGAAGTCTACTCTAATGCCTTCACCAGAGACCACATAGCCATGAAAAGTCACAGAGTTCATCCAGAATTCACATTTAGAGAACTTAGCATATAGTTGGTGCTCTCTGAGTGTCTGTAGGACAGCTCTCAGGTGATTTGCATGTTCTCTGGCATCACGTGAATATATCAAGACGTCATCTATAAATACAATCACATACATATCAAGAAAGGGTTTGAAAACCCTATTCATCATATCCATAAAGGATGTTGGAGCATTTGTTAGTCCAAATGACATGACAAGGAACTCAAAATGTCCATATCTCATTAAGAAGGCCGTTTTGGGAATATCTACTTCTCGAATATTCAACTGATGATATCCAGATCTCAAGTCAATCTTTGAAAAGTATTTAGCTCCTTGCAATTGATCAAATAAATCATTTATCCTTGGAATGGGGTATTTGTTCTTTATCGTCACTTTATTAAGCTGTCCGTAATATATACACATCTGTATCGTGCCATCCTTCTTGCGTACAAATAGTACTGGAGCACCCCAAGGCGATATGCTAGGGCAAATGAAACCTTTGTCAAGCAAATCTTTCAGCTGCTCCTTTAGCTCTTTTAATTCTGCTGGCGCCATTCTATAAGGCAGAATGGATATAGGCTGGGTTCTGGGATCTACGTCACTACTAAAATCAATCTCTCTAATTGGAGGTAGTACAGGAAGTTCATCAGGAAACACATCTGTATTTATTTCTATTAATTTATAACTTTTTTCCATATGTATATCTGAGGGGCTTACTTCTAACAATTTGATTTCTTCAATTTTCTCTTCCTCATCTATAATGTGTATCTTAGTACAAGTGCATTTTTCCCCTTTATTGTATTTCGAGGTATTTGTATTAGGCTTATTTTTAAGATATCTAGATCTTGTTAGAACGGATTCCGTTGTTATTGCGGTCTGGGTAGTATTTTTAGAGAAGATTACTCTGTCTCTCGTAAGGAGACGACTGCCATTATTGTGTAATAGGAAGTCTAATCCTAAGACAAAGTCTACTCTAATATTTAAATCTCTAACCCATATTCTTTCTAACTTGTACGTGGGTTTATAAAAGTCTGCACATGTGTTTAAGAAACTTATTTGCGCATTACTAACATAATGCTTATATACATTTGAAGATCCATCCATTTGCATGGCGCTTTGTGGTTCTGCAAATTCTTTTATTACATATATAGGTAGGATACATCTATTAATTATACTTTTTGTGCATCATGAGTCTACTAGAGCTAGGGTTTCTATTTCGCAGTTCTGAATCCTTTTTCTAGTTAGTATTTTTATGGTATTAATTTTCTTATCTTCATTACAAATCAGTCCTTCAAATGACTTGTAGTCTTCTTTTTCATTTAAAAGCTCTATTTCTATTTCTAATGGCTTAGATTGACTAGTTTCTCTTTCACCTTTTTCTAGTTCTACACCTTTCCCTTTTTCTAGTCTACTCACTCTTCCCTCTAAATTTTCTATCTTATCTTCTAATGATTTTAATGCTTTCTCTTTAATGATTACAGGCTCATCTATAATCTTAATATTAAATAATTTGTCTATGAATCTGATGCAACCTTCTATATAACAATTCAGGCATTTGGCTCTTCTGTCTTTACTTGGGTATCCGATGCAATTAAAACATCTTTGGCTATCTAATCCTTTTCCTTTACAAAATTGGTGATCACATTGTATTTTGACAAAGGTATAATCTTTTATGTTTAAATCTAATTTTTCTAGTCCTATTTCGCTTATTAAGGTTTCTTCTTCTTAATTTGATGAGTCTTATCTTCCTCCTTCTACTGCATCTATGCTTATTACTGAATATATACTTTCGTTATCTAACATATATTCGTTTACATTTATTAGTGTTTCTTGGAAGTCTTCTATAAGATGAGCATTTCTCGTTCTACTGTTATTTCTACCTAGACAAGTATTAGCTAGATGCTCTTCACTTCCGCATGTAAAACAAGATAGTCTATTTTTGTAAATTCTATTATTATTATGTTTTCTTACATGTCTATCTTTATTTAAGTAAGGCTTTCTTGACATAGATTTTCTTAGATAATACCTTTTCCTAGGTTTGTATTCTTGGTCATTTTGATATGTCTCTTTGTATTTTCTTTTTGGTGTACTTTGATCATAGCTTTGTGTTGTGTATATATTTTTACAAAAACCTGTCTTGTTTTGTTTTAATTGTGTTTGTATTTGTATATTTGCACATTTTTCTTGTAATATTTCCATAACATGCTATATTTTATGTCCTATAGACCAATTAGTGTTTGGGTTTTGCATTACTCCTTCTCTTGTGTTCCATCTTTCTTCTATTTCTCTTCCTAAGGCACCAGGGAGTTTGTTAAAAAGCTTTTTTCCCACGCTTTGGTCAAATGCATTACCACTTACTGCACAATAGTAGAAATAGTCTTTTAAAAAATTCTTTATATGGCTCCAATTTGTTATACTAAGTTGTTCTAATTTTATTAGTGCATTCTTTTGTAATACTACTAATCCATTATTTGAGTCTTCTCCTGTTATTAAGCTGTTTATTTTATTAGTAAAACTATACGGGTTTGGTCTCATGTTTACTAATTCTTGAAATTCTTGAGGATATGCTACTTTGTATGCTTCTCATACTCCTTTAATTGATTTTCCTAAGAAAGTCTCAATGTATCTATACATGGTTTCTACATATGTTTCACTATAATGGTGTATATAATCTGCTACTACTATTTCTTTCCATACATCTATTACTAAGTTCCATAATTGAGGGTCATGAGCTGTTATATTTAATATTTTCCCTCTATCTCCTCCATCTTGGAGTTTGATAGGAGCTTCTATTGGCATCTTTAGTCCTATGGGTCTAACCATTTCTGGTTCTATGGCCGGGTCTTGTCTAAAGACACGATCTCGGCATATATTTAAATAGTTGGATAAGTATATTGTTGGTGTTATACAGGATTGTAACTTATGCTCTGATACCAAACAGTTCTTAAAGTCTTATATATATATGCTCTGTAACTTATATAAACATAGTCAATTTTTCTTTTTCTTTTTCAAGTCTGTCAATATTTTGATTTTGTCTTCTAAAACCTTCTGTCATCGAGGAACAATGATCACAAAAAATGATTTTGTCTGTGTCTTTCTTGATGTTGCATTGTATAAACGGGCTTGTGGTTTGTCTTAATACCAGGCTTATGAAATAATTTGGCCCCAAAGTTCCTCTGGCATAGTCTAATGCTTTGTTTAAATTATTGAACCCTTTGAAGAGGGGAGTGGAAAAATCTTCAATCGAGTCTATTACCTCAGTCCATGTATGGAAAATACCTGCTAGTCTTCCTTGAACCACCATATAGAATTTGAACTTTTTGTTTTCATTCTTCTCGATAAAGTAGTGTCTTAAAGAATTTAATACAGAAATGAAATAGATATTGTCTCGTGGTATTTTATTGTAAACTATCCATAGGTTGTCTATCAAACATCTTTGGGGTCTGTCTATCTTGGTTTCTGGTTTTACTCAGAAACTCAGGTTAGATGGTGGATAAAATATCAGGTTTTGTTTTCCAAAATAAAGTCTTTCTATGTTTGGGGTGTTTATGGCGCCACTTCCGGCGATTTTTCTAGTCCTATTTTGTTTATTAAGGTTTCTTCTTCTGAATCTGATGAGACTTGTCTTCCACCTTCTACTGCATCTATACTTATTACTGAATATATATTTTCGCTATCTGACATATATTCGTCTACAATTATCATTGTTTCTTGGAAGTCTTCTATAAGCTGAGCATTTCTTGTTCTACTGTTATTTCTACCTAGACAATTATTAGCTAGATGCTTTTCACTTCCGCATGTAAAACAAGATAGTCTATTTTTGTAAATTCTGTTATTATTATGTTTTCTTACGTGTCTATCTTTATTTAGGTAAGGCTTTCTTGCCGTAGATTTTCTTAGATAATACTTTTTCCTAGGTTTGTATTCTTGGTTATTTTGATGTCTCTTTGTGTGTTCTTTTTGGTGTACTTTGATCATATCTTGTGTTGTGTATATATTTTTACAAGAATCTGTCTCGTTTTGTTTTAATTGTTTTTGTATTTGTATATTTGTACATTTTTCTTGTAATATTTCCATAACATGCTATATTTTATGTCCTATAGACCAGTTAGCATTCGGATTTTGCATTACTCCTTCTCTTTTGTTCCATCTTTCTTCTATTTCTCTTCCTAAGGCACCAGAGAGTTTGTTAAAAAGCTTTTTCCCAAGCTTTGGTCAAATGCATTACCACTTATTGCACAATAGTAGAAATAGTCTTTTACAAATTCTTTATATGGCTCCAATTTGTTATACTAAGTTGTTCTAATTTTATTAATGCATTCTTTTGTAATACTACTAATACGCTATTTGGGTCTTCTCCTGTTATTAAGCTGTTTATTTTATTAGTAAAATTATACGGGTTTGGTCCCATGTTTACTAATTCTTGAAATTCTTAAGGATATGCTACTTTGTATGCTTCCCATACTCCTTGAATTGATTCTCCTAAGAAAGTCTCCATGTATCTATACATGGTTTCTACATCTGTTTCACTATAATGGTGTATATAATCTGCTACTACTATTCCTTTGCATACATCTATAGTTGAATTCCATAATTGAGGGTCATGAGCTGTTATATTTAGTATGTTTCCTCTATCTCCTCCATCTTGCAGTTTGATAGGAGCTTCTATTGGCATTCTTATTCCTATGGGTCTAATCATTTATGGTTCTGTGGTTGGATCTTGTCTAAAGACACGGTCTCGGCATATATTTAAATAGTTGGATAAATATGTTGTGGTGTTATACAGGATTGTAACTTATGCTCTAATACCAAACAGTTCTTAAAGTCTTAAATATATGCTCTGTAACTTATATAAACAGATTCAATTTTTCTTTTTCTTTTTTAAGTCTGTCAATATTTTGATTTTGTCTTCTAAATCCTTCTATCATCGAGGAATAATGATCACAAAAAATGATTTTGTCTGTCTTTCTTGATGTTGCATTGTATAAACGGGCTTGTGATTTGTCTTAATACCAGGCTTATGAAATAATTTGGCCCCAAAGTTCCTCTGGCATAGTCTAATGCTTCGTTTAAATTATCGAACCATTTGAGGAGGGGAGTGGGAAAATCTTTAATCGAGTCTATCACCTCAGTCTATGTTTGAAAAATACCTGCTAGTCTTCCTTGAACCACCACATTGAATTTGAACTTTTTATTTTCATTTTTCTCAGTAAAGTAGTGGCTTAAAGAATTTAATACAAAAAGGAAATAGCTATTGTGTCGTGGTATTTTATTGTAAGTTATCCATAGGTTGTCTATCAAACATCTTTGGGGTCTGTCTATCTTGGTTTCTGGTTTTACTCGGAAACTCAGGTTAGATGGTGGATAAAATATCAGGTTTTGTTTTCCAAAATAAAGTCTTTCTATGTTTGGGGTGTTTATGGCACCGCTGCCGTGGATTTTTCTAGTCCTATTTCGTTTATTAAGGTTTCTTCTTCTGAATATGATGAGTCTTGTCTTCCTCCTTCTACTGCATGTATGCTTATTACTAAATATATACTTTCGTTATCTGACATATATTCGTCTACATTTATCAGTGTTTCTTGAAAGTCTTCTATAAACTGAGCGTTTCTCATTCTACTATTATTCCTACCTGGACAATCTAATAATCTTTGCATTGTTAGAATTAAATAAAAAAACTAGAAGATAACGTAATAGGAATAAATTTAAAAAATAGATATTTTATTAGAAACTAAAATACCTAAAGAACAAACAAAACAAGATAACGATATACAGGCTCTAATTGAACAACTATAGAAGATGGAAATAACCCCCCAAAAAGATAGACCAAATATAGCCAAAAAGGATAAAGCATGAACATTTTTTCAAACAGGAATCAAGGTTCCCAAGAAAGAAAATTATGTTGTTATTATGTTTTCTTATGTGTCTATCTTTATTTAGGTAAGGCTTTCTTGCCGTAGATTTTCTTAGATAATACCTTTTCCTAGGTTTGTATTCTTGGTTATTTTGATATGTCTTTTTATATTTTCTTTTTGGTGTACTTTGATCATAGCTTTGTGTTGTGTATATATTCTTACAAAATCCAAGTAGTAGTAAAAGACGATGGCTAAATTTTTTGGACGTGACTTCAATATAAATTTTTTGGACGTGACTTCAATATATAACATTACTTTAGAACATATAAAAGGAAAGGATACACACAATATACTATCTATTATATTAGATGTCACGACCCAAAACTATTCATGAGTGTCACCCACACTTAACCTCCTAAGAGAGCGAACCAACGAATTCAACCCCAACTTATATCAATTATTCAACTTACGAAAACAACCAAAATGCGGAAGCTCAAAACTTATTAAAGCTCCAATAAAGAAATTTCTTGAGTATATTACATATTATCCCCAAAACCTGAAAGTCATCACATAAGGACATCTATTCTAAATATACCAAGTCTAAGAGCATTAACGACACCAAAATAAATAAGTAGGATAGTCTATGTCCGAAATTTAAAGACATCATGCCATGACCGAGAGAATCCAGCACGAGCTAGAAGAAGTAGCTCACCCTGAAATTTGATGAGCTGGAGACTGGCTAGAGCTGAGGGAAAGTCGAAGTTGATGGTACACTTGTTGCAATCCACAAAAGAAAACGAAGAAAACATAAGTAAGGGTCAGTACAGGGCAACATGTACTGAGTAGGTATTATCGACCAACTCAAAATAGAAACTAATATGTAATAAGTAATAGTATAAAATCAACTATGACACTTAGCAGGTGGCAACCAACACCAAAGTAAGTATGTAATCAATCAACAATATCAAGAACACACATGAAGACTCATGCCTCCACACCAAGCTTTTTCGGGAATAAAATTCTTGAGATTGAGTACATTAAGTTGTTTAATATGTTTTCCTTTAATATTTCCGTATCGGAACGTGACACCCGATCCAAGTCGGAACGTGACACCCGATCCAAAATTTTGTGCTGGCTCGTGGCACCCGATCCAAAATACCATTAAATTATCATTCATTATCACCGTTTTTCACTTCATTAACAGTATTTCATCAAACCTACTTTATTCAAAGCATCCCTTTAATAGAGAATGTTCAAGATTATGGATTCACGGTCTTTACCAATCACAACAACATACGAATTATCCAAACCACAACAACCAAGTACATAGAAAAATTCACAATATCACTCAATGCATATCAATCACTATTAATAGTCTATCTATCAAATAGAATAAATCATAATCTACCTCCACCGAAGAAGCGAAGACATGCAAGTTGTTCCCCAATGCTTTTCCTTTCCTCAATGCCTCAGAGTGTTTCCAATCCATTAAGTATGCATAACTCATAAGTAAACAAGACTATAGACACCTATATGACTATAAAAACTTTCCTAAATTTTGATTTCAACTTCTATGTCAACTCCCGTATTTCTCAAATTGCAAGTCTAGGGTTAAGTCTTTATTTCTCTGAATAACATAACCTTAATGGTATTCAAATAATATATTACACTCAATGTTTAATTACCTATCTCAATATATCAAAATTTGATTTATAAAATAATAATAAAAATTTTAATATCCAAAGCTAAAGCCACTGGTGCCGAAACCAGTGGCAATCCACACTTCAAACGAACATATTATCCTCGTCATTGCCATCATCATGGCAATTATTATCCACTACAAATTTTCTCCCCCAAAATCCAAACCCCAAAACGCTACCCTTAATTTTTCAATTGTTACTGTTACCCAATTTCCATTCCAAACTTCTATCCAATCCAAATTATTAAATTGATAAAGTTATCCCTCAAACAAACATTATAATTTAACACTACCTACATTAGTATACAAAGCCGACTGAATTGCAAGGTAAAGAATTGCAACGACAGTAAACACATACGCATAGCACCCATAAGTTCATTCTTTCACCCCAACATCATAATAATAATGATAATACTATGATTCATACCAATATACCCAATACAAATTTTTTGGCGGATGAGTTACCTGAAGCCTAAGTCACTTAGTTCTTCTATCGTTCACACTCTATTCTGTTATTCTCCTCTTCTCCTATTTTCTTCTACAGATTATTTACTACCCTAACTATTTAAAGACTAATTATAAAAGTGTGAAAGTGACCCACTATTAATTTTAATGTTATTTTCTTCAACCACCAACTAAATAAATTATTAAAACTACCCCATTAATTATATTATTGTAGTTACGAATAGTCCAAAATACACATTTAGAATCTATCGAAAAGTATTTTATGAAATAAAAAGCTCTAGTACTCAAAACGACCAAATGGGTCATTACATTAGATACCAATTTACCCATCGTTCGAGGACGAACGATCAAAAAAAGGTGAGGGTAAGAAAGGGTACCTAAATCGATAAAAAGGTGTGGATATCTTTCATGAATATCAGCCTCATTCTCCCAAGTGGACTCTTCAACTGACCGATTCTTCCACTGAACATTGATAGATGAAATCTCCTTTGACCTCAACTTCCGGACCTCCCTATCTAGAATAGCTACAAGCTCCTCCTCATAAGACAGATTCTCATCAAGCAGGACCAAATCCCAACTAATAATGTAGTTTCCATCACCATGGTATTTTTTCAGCACGGATACATGAAATACCGGGTGCACTCCTAACAACCCTGGAGGCAAGGCCAATTAATAGGCCACCTCCCCCACACGCTTAAGAACTTCAAATGGTCCAATATACCTTAGACTAAGCTTACCTTGCTTATCAAACTGCATCACACCCTTCATGGGTGAAAGTTTCAGCAAGACTTGCTCACCCTTCATAAACTCTAAGTCCTTGATCTTCCAATCTGCATACTCCTTCTACCTGCTCTGAGCTGCTAGAAGCTTCTCCTATATGGATTTCACTTTCTTTAAAGATTCCCTCAAAAGATCGGTGCCCAAGGTCTCACCTCAAATGTATCAAACTAACCAATGGGAGACCTACATCTCCTCTTATACAATGCTTCAAATGGGGCCATATCAATACACGAGTGATAGCTATTATTGTACGAGAACTATGCCAAGGGTAAAAAATGATCCCACTGACCACCAAAATCTATCATGCACACACGAAGTATATCCTCCAACACTTGAATTGTTCACTCAGACTGACCATCAGTTTGAGGGTGAAATGCAGTACTAAGATCCAATCTAGTACCTAATTCAGCCTGTAACGTCCTCCAAAAGTTAGAAGTAAATTGTGTACCTCTATCTAATATGATGAAGATTGCAATTGTCATGATCCAAGCCTACACCCTGGATGTGACCGACACTCGAGAATCATTGTTGATCCCCAAGCAAACCCTCATCCTAACTGACTATAAGCGGAAGACTAACTCAAGCATACAAAGCTTAAAACTGAGTAAAAATAAAATATTCAACTCACCATAAAATAGGCAACTTAAGCCTTTAAAACATTTAACAAAATAAATGAACAGACTTCTGAAACTCTATTGTCAATCTATGAAGCCTCTAATTGACAAAGATGAAAGTTGGGACAAGACCCACAACATCCTAACAACTGATATAACTGAACGTACAAGTGGAAACCTCTGAAAGAAAGGAGGCTCACCATACCTAACTCAAACTGCATGCGATATCAACGAAGCACCTGTTGATGATCCTAAGTACATGTATCTGCATCATGAAATAATGCAGGACAAATGGCTCATTATATGGAATGTACAAGCATGTAAGGGGAATTCTAAAGCATAAACATATGCTTGAACCGATGGAATAGAAACATACTTACCTCTTCTCAACTCACTCAACTCAACTCAAAAAAACATAGTTCAATTCAACTCCGAGAAAATAGGGCTCCACTCAATGATAATATATTCAACTTAGTGAAACAAGGCTCAACTCAATAAAAAGGTATAAGACTCAACTCAATAATAATATACTCAACGTTGTATACTCAACTCTGAATACTCAACTTAATATAAAGCAACAATAAAAGATGCAATATATAGAAAGCGTTTAAAACAGTAGACATCAACTCAATGTATTGAAGAATACAATAATAACTCAGTTTGTATATAAAAATACAATATAAATCTGTGTATATAAGAATAAAAAATATCTCTGTGGGATTTTCTCTAACCGACAACCATCACTATGAGCTATGTGATGATACAATGTCTTGCCTCACGCTGCCAGGGCCTACCTATACTTTACCGAGGTATAGAACCTACTCACTTAGTGAATCCACTAGTCTATGCTAAAAAGCACAAAAGAATCATCTAAAAAGTATGACCCTTTCTATCCATGTTGGCTACATGGTTTATGGGGGCTGTGAGTTATCTGAACTCTCTCCCATATCGGTGCTTAGTACTACTCCCAAGATATATTAGGTCATATGTTTTTTAAAATATAACCCTTTATGTGGTTTGAGATTTTTACTCAAAAATATCTCTTAAAAGAGATGGTATTTAAACTACTCAAAACTCCTTTGGAAATCTCAGTTTCCTCTCATTTTAAATGTGAAAACATTTACTCTTGGGAGTACTTAGTTCCCATATATCATTTTAAAGAAAATGAACTCAACACTGCTCTTTCTCAAAAACATTTCAAAATCATATTATAATATGATCATTGATGACTTGAGAAGTCATACTGCATAAACATTGATGGTATATCTTGATACCATACTGCTCATACATTGATGGCATACTCAATTGTCATACTAATCGTGTTTAGAAAACTCTTTTCACAAAACTCATCTTTACTTTCTCAAAACTCAATTTAAGAACTCAAGTGTTGATTTTAAAAAACTTTTTAAAATTTATAACTCAAATCATAGGGTTCATGTGGAATTATAAACATGAACAACTCAAATCAGGGATCTTAATAACAATAAAGAACCTCGGTACTCAGAACTTAAGACTCAATGATACTACTCATCTCTAGACTACTCGACTCATAGGGTTCATGTAGAATTATGAGAATGAACAACTCAATGCTCAAAGACTTAGAACTTGAAGATGCTACCCCTCTCGAAGATACTCAATGTATGGCGTTCATGCAGAATTTATGAGCATGAACAAATCGACTCAAGGGTCTAAAGAACATTATGGAACTCATGTATATGACTCTTCTCATTCTCATACTTACTTCCTCAAAACTCAGTTTAAAACTCAAGTGTTGGCTTTGAAAAACTTCTCAAGATTTATAACTCAAAATAGGGTTCATGTTGAATTATAGACATGAACAAATCAACTCAAAAATCTCAATAAAAATATAGAAACTCAATAATTAGGAATAGAATTTTTAAAAGAACCATAAACTCAAGAACTCAAATTAACTTATCTCAAGAATACTCAAATTTAGGGGTAAAATCCTAGATTTATCTTTTACTTATTTGAAAGTAGATGTAGGGCGTGAGGACGAACTAGTCCAACTCTATGATAGCCTTACATACCTGAAAGAACAAGGATCTTGAAGAATCTTGAAGAAGAACTTGATTAGAATCCTTGAAACCCTAACTTGAAGGTAAGCGATCAAGAAAATCTTTCTTGAGATTTTTGAATTAGTTTCTTGAAATATCTATAGCCAAGAATTATGATTTTTATTAGTGATTCATAAATGTACGAAGGAATTTGAGTTGAAAAGAATGGAATTCTTGGAGAAAGACTTACCTTGAAGAAGAATCTTGAAAAAGATTGAAAGAATCTTGAATGGAGTCTTCTACTTTGATCTTTCCTTAGGGTTTTGCCTTAGGGTTTGAGAGAGAAGAGAATGATGGATTAAAAGATGAAAATCTGATTGTTTTGAGCCTTTAATTAGTCAAGAAATTCGTTTAGGGTTTTCTTGGAGGTAAAAAGACAAAAATGATGTTTTTTAATGTTTTCCCGTCGATTAATACGTAACAGCACTGTATCAAGTTACTAAAATAGTCATAATTTTTTACTTAGAAATTGAATTGACGTGAAATTGGTGGCATTGGAAAGTAGATTCAAATACCTTTAATTTGATAGGTTACGGGCCATGTAACTCTTTATATTCTAAGATATATGGTTGTATGGAGTAATTTTACTATCTTTAGAAAAATCACTTTTTTTGAAATGTTCCAAGTATAAAACAATTTGAGAAAAATACTTAGAAAAGAGTTGTCACTTAATTTTTTAAAGAACTTAACAAGACTTAATTTAAAAAGGCCTTAACATATAAACCTTTAAAAATTTAGAGAAAATGGGTAAGAGGTTCTTATTTCTACACTAAGAAGGTATTAGCACTTAAAGTAGCCGCTAACATACAGTTATCCTACGACTAGACTAAAATAATTTTTTACTAATTCTCTGGAAAAAAAATGGTTTAATACAAAATGTATTTTACAATATTCGAACTTTGAGAAAATAGTTAAATAAAGAATCATTTTTTTCATTTTTTTTTAAAAAAAAGACCTAAAATGAAATATTTGAATTAAATTGCAAGTGATTAGAATTTTAACAAAAGTAGATTAATTAGCATTTGTTTGAATCATTTTAAAAATAATTTACACCAATTTAGTTGATAAACCAAGAAATCATTTTAAACTAGTTAAAAGTAAGTGAAGATTTTGAATAGAAAAACATTTGAATAAGTAAATAAGGGTGCAAGGGTTGATGAAATAAAATTTATTAAAGTAAACCAACACAAAGAAAATAGTTCATCCTTTGGGCAATTCAATTAAGTTATTTAAAGTTAGAGTTAATTAAAAAAAAGCTAAGAATAAGTAATCACAATTAAATAATCTAGGAGAATAAAAGAGAAGATGAATTTGGGCTCTTTTTAGGGCCAAACTCGTTGCTGATTTGGGCTCTTGGCTCAACTCCCTTTTTTGTATACCCCTGATGTATATCAGTGTATATCGAATGTATACAATTCATTTTTCTGCTTTCCGGGACCTGTATATCGATTCCAAAGAGCTGTTCTTTGATTTCTCAAGGTTGGCTGACACGATAAGGGTAAAATTGAGCCTTTGGACCAACGAAGAGATGCAACCATAGGAGTTGAGAGTCTAAAATAGACTCGAGGCAGATTTCAGATGCAACACAAAAAAAAAGAAAATAAAGATTAGTATATTAAAAGAGAAAGGAGAGAGGGCTGCAATTCTCTCTCTATACAATTAACGATAATGAAACAAAACTTGATCCATATCAAATGTGCAGGAAAAATAACCCAATAAAGCACAGCCACGATACATTGAATAAAATGTAGGACACATGTAATTTTAACTTGGAAAGGTTTCAAATCCCAAAGACATTAAATGCCATGGTAGATGCATAATGTATTCTGATGAAGAAACAGTGATAAAGGATCATTTTAGCATAATAGACAAGTTTTGAGCCATGGCTTGCACATGATTTATACTACTAGTCTTACCACAGAAAAGAATTGATCTGATCTTTTACTCACAAGTTCACTCGACTATTTTGTATAACATGAGGCAAAAGAAACTAAGACGATGAAGACAATGACTCTCAAGATAAATAAGAAAGGCTATTGGTTCATTTTTTTATTTTTATTTTTGTAAATCAAAAGAACGGGCCTATTCCTTCATCAAAGCGTCTACTACCGCAAGGATTTTAAACAACCAAATACTACAACACCTCACGCTCAAATGTTTTCTCGACTCACAATTGATTTGAAGACATGAATCAATACACACGATATGACAGACTCGAAAACCAAGTTAATGAGGCAACAACAACTATAGGGAAAGGCGCCAACAACTCGTGCCTCATCATTCGAAGATTAACAAGCTTATGAATTTTTAAAAAATCAAGAAGAAGCAGGAAGAGACTCCAAAAATAAGCAAAGGCCAGAAATAGGCTAAAATCCAGAAAGAAATACAAAACCCCGATGCTCCAAGACAACCTCAATAATCATTCTAATAAGGACTCAAAAACAAGCATTAATAAAGACAATAAATCAACTCAAAACAGTGGCAGATATATCGCTTGAACTCAAAATGTTGACCTCTTAGTTCATTCAACCAACTTGGGGTGAAAGAATGAAGAATATGATGTCAGATATTAGGCAACAAAGCAGGTTCATAATGAGAAAGAACAAACAACTAAGGCTAATAAAACATTTTCGAAACCGATCACAACAATAGTAGGAAAGCCTACACAATAAGAGCAGCAACAACCAGAAACTAAACTTCCAGCACCCGTACATACATATTCGAACCATGTTCACACAGGAAAAACTGAAATTTCTTGTTCATACGAAAGAATCCCTATTCTTACTAAACTAAGAGATCAAACGACCAACTAAGCAAACAAAGCAAAACTCCGAATGAGAGGAAGAAACTAATGAGAGTGAGGCTATATACCTTTCCTGGGGAAGCAAACTAAGGCAAACGAGCTGAGAAAATTCCACTTCGACCCACCACACCAATAGATGAGCAAATTAACTCGAAAGAAAATCAAAAATTCGAGGCTCAAACCTTCGTGGGTTTGATTTTGTAGAATACTATTCTCTAACCTTCAAATTCCAATTATCTTCCTGTCTGAGTATCCCTCTAAATGGCACCAATACCATGTATTTATAGCAAAAATAAAGGCCTGAATTCAAATAGTCATTTGAGCGGGAGATGAGAGATTGATTGGAGAGAATGGAAGGAAAAAAACAAGCAAGAGGAGAACATACCCCCAAAAATCCAGATTCGATGTGATATCTTCTGATTCGCATTAGATTATGGTGAGATTTATCTAACCTTAAGTCAACAATTTAGGCCAGTGGTTTGCAATCTTTGAAAATATGCAGAAGGGGATTGACAGGGGTGATATGGGGCGGTCGTTTGGATGAAGAAATTTAGGGTTCTTGGTCTGACTTTCGCGTTCTGGGAAGGAAAAAGGGGAGAGGAAAGTGCAACTTTGATTTAGAGCATGAGAAAGAAAAAAATAGAGAGGAGTGTGTGAAGATTCAAAGTGGAAAAGAGAGATGAGATCGTTGGAGTGTGTGTAAATTAAAAGGATGCTCTATTTTATTTAAAAATTGGCCATTTTAATTGCTAATTTAACCAATTTGAGTTAGGTATGACCAAATTGAATCAAATAACTAAATCAGGCCAAAATTAAAATGAGAGGGATAATTATCGATTAATTATTCGAACTTCTTAATTTAAACAAGACAAAATAATTATCAAGACATAAGTTCATTACTTAAGATAGAAAACTATTTATACAAAATTATATAATCCACTAATTTAAAGGAAATAAATATGTATTTATGCTAAACAATTTTTTTAGGCTATTTATTAAATATTTATATAAAATATGAAAATTATATAAACCAATAGGTAAAATTATATAATTATTTCTAAAAAATATGAAGCAAAACTAATTAGAAAGAGATTTTATAATATATATTTTTTAGGCTTTTTCAAAGACGATTATTTCAAATTGTTTGAAATTGAAATAGCTCGATAGTTAATTCGAATTGCATAGGGTCAAAATTGGGTGTCAACAACTGCCCCATTCTTTCGATAAGGTCGATGAAAGAGAACCCGGGTAAAGAAGATTGACGAATCCAATTTTGACGAAACCATTTCATCTCTTTGAGAAAAAGGTCCGATACATATTTTTGAGGAATTATGGCTGGACCCTAACCAAAGAATTCAAAAGCTCTCCCGATATCAAATTATGAAGAGATCGGAATGCTTGGGAATAAGATTTAAAAGAGAATATTGAATTACAGCCAAGTTTTCAACATTGAGCCCGCTTACATATCCTTCAACTCAAGGAATCAGGTTGTTTGTAGTTTGACTCGATCGGTTGAAAAGAAAATCTATTATGCAAGATAACCTTTGGTTCTGGGGGAGTGACAAGTAAGTCGAGTATGAAAAAGAGGCTTGCAACCTCTTAACCACGAATGTTGTGCACTTCACACCCATAGTTAAGGACTTACAGCAAAGCTCTTTGTGTATTGTCACTCATATTGGAAATTTGCATCCGGTGAGACTGCAAAGTTTTTCGGATGTGAAATTGAAATCGATAAACCCAAAGAAAAACCCACATGCCTTCTGATAGGGGTGTGGTTTGATTGTGGTGGAAGTTGCTCCTCAGCTCGCGTCATAAGAGTTTGATACTCCTCTTCGACTATGTCCCAGTTCGCTGCGAAGAAAAGTTCCATGTTGTGTTACGTCCTTTTTGTTGACGTCCACACCTATGGTTTAATTGAGGATGTATCCTCTCGGATGTTCTCGATAAAGACTTAGATAAAATTCATTAGTAGAAATTGTAATTCAAATAGGAAAATAGTGTCTTTACTACGTTGGTACGCCAGCCTCCTCCAATTTTGACGTAGAGCAAACGAGGCACATGTCTAAAGTTTGATGTGATTTATAATATACTTCTCAAACTTCAGCCTCGTCCAGTTTTGACACGATATATGATGACTTGATATGTTGTTATATGTTCGTGGCCCTTTCAGCAATAATATCGCCTCTTTCGGCAAATGATATGGATGACCCTCTCGGTAATGATATAATAACCTTTATTAATATAATGTTGATGGATCTCTCGGCAATGACATTACCATCTTTGATAATATGAAATGGATGGCCCTCTCGGCAATGATATTACCACCTTTGGTAATATAATAGTGATGGCCCTCCCGGCAATGATATTATCACCTTTGATAATATAATATGGATGACCCTCTCGGCAATGATATTACCATCTTTGATAATATGAAATGGATGACCCTTTCGGCAATGATATTACCACATTTGATAACATAATGCTGATGGCCCTCTCGGCTATGATATTATCACATCTGACAATATAATATGGATGGCCCTCTTGGCAATGATATTATCACTTCTGATAATATAATATGGAATGGACTTTTGGCAATGCACATCACTGTATCTGGTATCGATATGACTTACAAATATCCTTCAACGTTAGCCTCTTCCGACTTTAACCTGATAATAAATATTTTTGGCAAGTTGCACTTCAAATTCTCTCCGATATTTGATGTTTCTTACATGTGCCCTTCAGACGTCTTTGACGCTGGAAACTGCAATATGACGTTATTATAGTCATTTGTACATCTTAAAGTGCCATCCTCTCGATGCTTTCACCTACTTTTCTTTGACCACTTGTATCTTCGTTGTGGCTACTATTTTTGTTGAGAAATATGAACAAGAAATTGCTATTCAAAATACCAAGTTAACTACTTTTTATCGCAGGAATATCAATGTCATTTCCTGCATAAAGAAAATGTCAGTCTTGGGCGCTTTTGCTCTTCTAACTTTCCCAAATTTGTTGAACATGATGAACTATTGATATCCTTGTAAACCTGCATCCACAAAAAATTTATTAGTTTTAAATGAACTAATCAGTGTTGACTTCTTTGATTGTTTGCTCCTTCCTCTTGCTATCTTTGATTGATTGCTTCTAGCTTCCTGCTTCTTGGTAGAGATAAAATAGATCTATATTTTATACAAAATATTGATATATGTATAAATTTTTAAGAAAAATAGATTTTTGACAAGTAATTTGATGAGGGTCACTGCCAAGTGTCATGGTACATTAAAGCTTAAGTGAACACTTCAGTTCAAGTTTCAATTTCCATTATAAAGGGAAATGGAAATTTTATGAGGTGTATAACTGAGCCGTTGTGGCGCCTACGTATCTCGTTGAGCCAGAAATCAGGTCAAACGCAGTTCCTTTTTCAAGAATGAAAGAAATAGGAAATTTTAAAAAGAAAATGACCGAGGCCGACATAGGCCACCTACGAATCTCATTTTTGAGAATTCAAGTCAAATGTAGTTCAATACAAGGATATAAAAAATTGACATGAGCAATTACAAGAAAATGATACGATTACAAGGAAAGTTATGAGAGAAAAACTAATCTTCGGACGTAGTATCTCTTAACAATATATGAGTTGATTGGTTTTGGCCACTCCTGGCCATCCATCTCTGACAGAATCAAGGCACCTCCAGATAACATTTTACAAACCATGTACGGTCCTTGCCAATTTGGTGTAAATTTTCCCTTATACTCATCTTGATGGGGGAAGATGCGTTTGAAGACCAATTTTCCTTCTTCGAATGTTTGAGATCTCATTTTTTTTGTTGAAAGCATGAATAATTCTCTGTTGATACAATTGGCCATGATAAACAACGGTCATCCTCTTTTCATCAATTAAGGCTAAGTGTTCAATCCAATTACGAACCCAATCAGCATTGCTCAATTCAGCTTCTTGAATGATCCTCAATGAAGGTATTTCAACTTCAGCAAGTATCACTGCTTCTGTCCCATATACTAGCAAGTATGGAGTTGCTACGATTGATGTTCTAATGGTTGTTCGATATCCCATCAAAGCATATGGTAACATCTCATGCCAACCTTTGTGATTATCAATAACCTTTCTCAAGATCTTTTTGATGTTTTATTGGCAGCTTCTACGACTCCATTCATTTGAGGACGATAAGTAGTCGAATTTCGGTGAGTAATTTTGAATTGCTCACATATCTCTTTCATCAAATGACTGTTGAGGTTTGCACCATTATCTGTAATAATGGAATCAGGTAGTCCAAATCGACATATCAAGTTGTTACGAACTAAATCAGGTACTACCCTCTTCGTCACAGATTTATAAGAATTTGCTTCCACCCACTTGGTGAAGTAATGAATGGCAACCAAAATAAATCTATGTCTATTAGAGGCGGCTGGCTCAATTGGGCCAATGACATCCATGCCCCAGGCCATAAATGGCCAAGGTGATCCCATAGCATTAAGTTCGTGAGGGGGTACTCGGATCAAATCACCATGTACTTGACACTTATGACACTTTTGCACAAATCTACAACAATCATGCTCCATAGTCATCCAAAAATAATCAGCTCGAAGGATCTTCTTTGCCAAAGTAAGCCCGTTCATATGAGGTCCACAGACTCCAGCATGTACCTCTTCGAGAATTCTTGTAGCTTCCATGGAATCTACACATCCGAGGAGTCCCAAATCTGGAGTCCTTTTATAAATGATTTCCCCACTAGGAAAGAAATTGTTAGCCAATCGACGTATTGCCTTCTTTTGATTGGATGTCGCATCTTTTGGATAAATTTTAGTCTCCAGGTACTTCTTTATATCATAATACCAAGACTTTTCGTCTGGTCCCGCTTTGCATGCGAACAATGAGCGGGTTGTTCCTTTAAATCTATCTCCAAAGGATCGATGTAATTCTGATCTAGATTCTTGATCATAAAGGAGATAGTGGCAAGAGCATTGGCAAATTCATTACCTTGAGTGTGCATAAACACTATATTTTGAAATATTTTGCACAATCTTTGCACCAATTGTACATATGGAACAATCTTTGGATTCTTCACGTCCCATTCCCCTTGAACCTGGTGAATTAACAAGTCTGAATCTCTAATTACCAGCAACTTTTAGACATTCATGTCGATGGCTAACATTATGCCAAGAATGCGAGCCTCGTATTCTTCCATATTATTGGTGCAATGAAACCAAAGTTTAGCCTCCACGGGGTAATGTTGATCGAATTCCGATATTAGAACCACTCCAATTCCATCTTCATTATAATTCACCGCTCCATCAAAGAATACCCTCCAACCAAGGTATGACTCAGAAATGTTTTCTCCTATGAACAACACATCTTCGTCAGGGAAGTATGTTTTGAGTGGTTCATATTCTTCATCGATTGGATTTTCTGCAAGATGATCGGCCAGTGTTTGTCATTTACCAATTTTTTAGTAACATACACAATGTCAAACTCGCTCAAAAGAATTTACCATTTCGCCAGTTTTCCAGTCGGCATAGGTTTTTGGAAAATATATTTCAATAGATCCATCTTGGAAATAAGATATGTAGTATATGAAGACAAACAATGCCTCAGCTTTTGGGCGATCCAAGTCAAAGCACAACATGTTCTTTCCAATAGAGTGTACCCAGCCTCATATGGAGTAAACTTCTTGCTAAGATAGTAGATCGCGCATTCCTTCTTTCCAGTTTCATCATGTTGTCCTAATACACACCCGAATGCATTTTTTGAGATGGACAAGTATAGTAACAATGGACTTCCTTCTCACGGAGATACCAATACTAGTGGATTTGTCAAATAATCTTTCATAGTATCAAAAGACTTTTGACACTCTTCGGCCCACACCGTCAGTGCATCTTTTTTCAACAACTTAAAGATAGGCTCACAAACCACCGTGGATTGAGTTATGAATCGACTGATATAGTTCAATCTTCCAAGGAAACTCATAACTTCTTTCTTAGTCTTCGGAGGCAGTAAATCCTAAATTGCCTTAACTTTGGTAGGATCAAGCTCAATGCCTTTCCTACTAACTACGAAACCTAACAATTTACCAGCTAGTACTCCAAAAGCACATTTAGCGAGATTCAGCTTCAAGTTGTATTGACGCAACCGATCAAAGAACTTTCTCAAATGGGTTAAGTGATCTAAACTCTTATGGGACTTGAAGATTATGTCATCCACATACACTTCAATCTCCTTATGGATCATATCATGAAAGATAGTTGTCATGGATCTCATGTATGTGGCCTCGGCATTCTTAATACCATATGGCATTACCTGGTAATGATAAACACCCCATGGTGTAATGAAAGCTATTTTTTCAGCATCTTTTTCATCCATCAAAATCTAATTATAACCCGCAAAGCAATCCACAAATGATTGCATTTCATGCTTAGCATAGTAGTCAATGAGAATGTGGATATTCGGCAATGGAAAATTGTCTTTGGGACTGGCTTTATTGAGATCTCTATAATCAGCACATATTCTAATTTTACAATCTTTCATAGGCACTGGAACAATATTGGCTAACCAAGTTGGATACTTAGTAACCTCCACAACTTTGGCTTGAATTTGTTTGGTAACCTCCTCTTTGATTCTCAAACTCAAATCTGGCTTGAATTTTTGTCTTTTCAGCTTTTCGGCTTTACCGGACTGAAATCTGGATTGATCGGCAACTTGTGAGAAACAATATATGTGCTCAATCCGGGCATAGCATCATAAGACCAAGAAAATACATCGATGTACTTCTTAAGCAAACTGATGAACTCTTCTTTCTGAGTTTCTATAAGATGGACACCAATTCGGCTTTCTTTAACACTTTCTTCGTCTCCCAGGTTCACGATCTCAGTCTTCTCTAAGTTTGGCTTCTCTTGATTCTCAAAAAATTTCAATTCTTCTACGAGGTGTTCCGAAACCATGGTCTCTTCATCATATTCCTCGAACTCATTCTCATATATCTCATTTTGCTCTCTCATCTTATAACATGACATGATATTAGCAGGTTTTAAGTTATTTTTACTGAAATCATAAACAATCCATGTCATATAAAAAAAAGTTTAAAACAAATTAGTAAGTTGTGAAAAAATAGATTTAAGCAATAGATGAGGCTTTCATTTAGATTAAAAAGAAAGTACAAACTTTGGCCATGACCATAGGCCAATCTGCCTTTTGAAACATCACGAGGGAAATTAAAGCTTAAAAGGGTAAAACGACATAAAGGTGGGTCTTAGGCCTCATTCAGACTACCATCAATTTTAGAAATAAGAAAAATAGATATATCTTTGTCTACCAAGACTAGTGAGGAACCATGAGTTGTATGGATGTCCAATTAGGCACTTGCTCTTCTAGTTTAGCATCTCGAATGCCAGATGTCTCGATCATCTCTTTAAGCACAATATCAGATTATTCAAAAAACATCTCGATTCCCTCTCCGAGGCCATCATTATTGACATATTCTCGCATTGGAAAATACTAGTACAAGTGAGGTACCCGTTTGGCTAATTCCTAATCAATCACCTTGTTACTCGAAGCTTCCATCCCATCGTTTGCTAATAGGATGTATCCCAAGACAAACTTTGAACCTTTTGTGAAAATTTGAATAGGCTCAGTGATACCTTGCAAATATTTTCCCAACCCAAAACTAGGTTCAAATCCACTTCTCAACATCAAAGTGGTCATTATCTTGTAAATGGAAGGCATAAGGGGATGTGAGGCTAAATCATCACCGGTAGCATTCACTATCTCTACTGCATAGAAGTCAGAACCTCTAGCCACATTGTCGACAATTGGGGCATAGTCATTCGAATGTCTTTCTTCACCATGAATAACTCGTGATCGTTCTACACAAATTTCATCAACTGGTGGAGGGTAGAGGGAACGGCCCCAATCATATGGATCCAAGGTTTTTCGAGTAAAAGATTGTACCTAGTAGTGATGTCCATCACATAGAACTCGACAATGAAATCTACAGGTCCTACTTCAATACCCAGGCTAACAGCGCCCAATGTTTCTCTTTAACCCCCGTCGAAAGATCTCACATTGACTTGGTTCTGACGAATCTTCCCAAGATCAAAATTCAATTACTTAAGAGTCGATTACAATGGGAAAATATTAAGGCTAGATCTGTGATTGTGATGTGATGTGCAAGGCTTTTTTATGCATCACCCCTTCACAAGGCAACTCTTCATCGCTAAAACTAACATGATGGCCTCTGATGACTTTGCTTACCATGGCTGCGAGATTATCACTCTTTATCCCCACTGGTATGTGAGTCTCATTCAAAGCCTGTAACAAAGCATGTTTGTGTTACTTTGAACTCATCAATAATGCCCGCACAGAAATTTGAACAGTGTCTTCTCCAAATGTTTCATGATGGAATACTCTTTAGGTTGCATTCTTCACCAAAACTCCTTAACTTCAGCTTTATTGATTGGCTTTTTCTGGTGGTCTCTTTTATGGTCTCCTTGAGCCAATTATTCTGGCGTATAACATCTACCAGATCTAGTCATACCATGGGCGGTAGCGGTCTCGATCACAAACTCTTTCTTGGTAAGGCCTTCTTTTGGCACTGAAGTAAAAGCTTGATGAGGCTACAACCTTCTCAAGACTGTCAAGATTTGATGGGACTATCGTCTTAGCAACACCCCAATCCTCTTCTATTTCAATCATATTAATAGTATCTCCCCCATAATTTGGTAGAGGATTACTATACACATTAGGAGAGGCAGTCTGAAGGGTGACCACCTTGTGATCAATTAAGTCTTGAATCTTATGCTTCAGGTTGATGTAATCTTCGATAGTATGTTCTGCACTATTGGAGTGGTATGCATATATTTGATCAGTTCTAAAGAATTTAGAGTTTGTGTTGATGGGTTTAGGTTCGATGGGATGAAGCATGCCACAGCTTTCACCCTTTCGAACAACTTAGTTCGACTTTCAATTAGAAGAGTGAAAATTCTAGGAGGTTTCGTTTCAAATTTTGGACAAGGAAGGTCATAGTTATTTTGTGGAGGTGGAGGTACCTGGCGATAATTTAAAGGATTTTGGCGGGGAGGTGTTGGTGTTTGGAATTTTGGGTATGGTTGAGTTTGGTAATTTTGTTGTGGAGTCTAGTAGTTTGGAGGGTTATTTTGGTAATGTGGATCTAGGAGATTAGGAGGTGGAGTTTGGAAATTTGGTTGGACATAGAAGATTGGGTAGGGATTTTATGGAGCTGGGGGATAGATTTTGGAGGGTGAAGATTTTCTAAAGCTAAACCCGAACTATCTTTTTGTCCTTCCATCAGACGCATGAGAAATAAAGGACACATCTTCTCTTTTCTTCCTCAATAGTCCCGAAGATCCAGCTTGGGCTGCCACATGGGCAATTTTTTCGGTCTTAAGACCATCTTCGATAATTACCTACTTTGACTATCTCAACAAATTTTGCTCCAATGAGCAACATCATTCTATCATAGTATTCTGGCTCTTGGATGCGCACAAATACTTCAGTGATCTCATTTTCAGACATGGGGGGTTGAACTCTGGCAGCCTCTTTTCTCCACCTATATCATATTCACGGTACTTTTCAGTGGATTTTTGCCTAATCTTTTTCAAAGAGTGTCGATTTGGAACGATCTCTACATTATAAGCAATTCTCTCAATAAAATCTTTAGCTAAAGCATTCCAACTAAGCCATTGCTTCATGTCTTGGGAGGCGAACCATTCTAACACCTCTCCATTCAAACTTTGGCTAAAAAGCCGCATCAACAATGCTTCATTTTTCCTAACTCCTATGAGCTGGTCACAATACGCCCTTAAATGAGCTAAGGGGTTCCGAGTTCCTCCTAAAATGTCAAACTTTGGTACCTTAAACCCCTCGGGAAGGTCCAAGTTTGGATGGATACACAAGTCTTCATAGTTTATCCCTATAACATCTGGAGTGTAATGAAGCTCTTTCATAGCTTTCATAATTTCTTCCTTCATGCTCTGCTTATTTATTACCTCTTTGCCACTCCTTTTCCTTCTCCTCATAGTAATCGAGTTCGGGACATGTAGTGTAGCGAATATGTGGTTATGTGAGGATTGGAATATGGAAAGTGGCTTTTGTAGGTAGGAGTTGAGTGGTAGGTGGGTTTCTAGTGTTTTGAGGAGGAGTTTGGTACATGGAAGGGAATGCTTAAGAGTTGTTATAATTTAGGCTTTGAGATGGATGAGGTGTTTAGTAGGAAGAGCTAGCATGATGTTGGTTAGTTGTGTTTAATTCAACGGTGGGGGCCTTTTGGACTGGAACAATAGGTGGATTGTGTGGGAAATGTTCGGGTGTTGGATTAGGAGTAGGCAAATGGAGTAGAGGTCTTTCGTTGTTTGGAAGAGGAGTGTTGGCAGTGATAGCCAAATTTGCCAACTCCCGAGTCTTATGCATCTCAACCCTCATTTCAACAATTTGTTGTGCCAGTTGAGCAATCAACTCATTCTACTCAACAATGATAGGGTTTGTTATTTTGATCTCATTCAAACCGATGTTCTCACCATTTCCCTCATCGTTTATTTTCCTTTCAATAGATTTTGGACCAGGAAGGAATCTTTAGGGACTTTAGATCTCATGAAGTACGGATGCTCAGCCAGTTTCTCAACACAAATCATTTCTAGTTACCTGATAAATGAAAATCAACTCAAAAGTAGCTATGTTAGTTATTGTTTCTAATGAGAAATACAAATAAGCTAATATAAGAATAAACATATAACTGTTATTTTGCTTTAAGCAGATTAATCCACGAATGTATTTTGGGTGAAGGGAGGACTCCAATGGAAGGATTTATTTTTTTGTTAGTTCATTTGAATGAATCAAGAAAGTCAACTTGCATAGATTCTTGCTAACTTCCTCCTCTCATATCTTTTAGGTGAAATCTTTCAGAATCCTTCAAGAAAAGGGAGAATAAAAATTTACAGGATAGAGATCGAGCCTTAACTAGGCTGCCTACGTATCCTTCCGGGGAATTCAGCACAAGCGTAGTCTGAATCAGTCTTGGCAATTTTTTAAACATTGATTCTTCAGTTTCTTCACCACTAACCAAATCAATGATCGGCATTGGCATGCTAACACTTTTCTAGACATTCTAGCAAGTTAACCTTTCTTAGAGGAGAGATGGAAGTTTAGAAGAATTTTAAAGGGTTTATATATTTTCTGAGAAACTTAGACAACACTTCAAGAATAACTTGGACGGACTTTGTTGTTATGGATTTAATATATGCTTAGGGTGTTCTAAGGAACAAGAGTGGATTAATTATGCTTTTAGACAAAATGACATATCACAACACAAAGCAATTATATCAAGTAGCACACAAACAATTTATATCTCGTCTTAAACTTGTGACCTTTATGCCAAAGGTGGGCCTATCGAATTGAAGGATGCATTACGCCATTTGAAGATAATTCATTATGCGCACCCCAAAATATCATAGATAATAAGACAAGTCAATACACGTAAAACGATAAGGGATACATTTTAGGGAAAGGGAAAAAACTGTAATATGATAGAAATCAGTCCCACGCAAGGGAAAAAGATAATTAAAAGGTGGACGGTCTTGCTCCTCCTTTCGCTTTCTCCACTTCTTCTTGAATGAGATATCTGCTAGTCACTACATGCGGTTCGACTAGCAAGGCTTTATCAAACATCGGTACATGTTGTAGAGAGGCAAGCTGACCATCCAAGTTCGAGTCCACATGTATAAGACATGCCCTGACATTGGCTAACTCTTGCGTGACGAAAGCTAAGACCTTTTGGCTTTCATACTCTCTTTGTTGGAACTCCTGTTCCCTACGCATATATTCTTGCTCCCTATGCTGAAACTCTTACTCCCTTTGGTCCCACTGTTGTTGAAAATGGTAGGCTTGAAGTTGGAACCTTACTTGAATATCTTCGATTTGCCTACCAATACATGGCATCGGATTGAGTGTACCAAGTAAATCATCCTACAACCATTTCTTGTACTCATCCACAAACCCAACTTGATACTTGTTTGTGGCTAGACTTTTTTTTAGGTTGACACGTCCAGCCCATTCTTGGAGAATTTCCCTAGCATAGGGTATCTTATCACACCCGTTGTAGTCGATGACGTATTTGGCTAGTGTCTCCTTTTATAGGTAGGATCTGTTTTCTACCGAACTGCCGAACTACCCTACTAAGATTGTAGGGTCGTACCCCTCTGATGCCCGAGAGGATCAGGAAAGGACACAAAGCTTCTAGGATGGCTATTTTTTCTGACACAAAATCTTGAAACATCCATTGAATATTTTCCTCTCTTATATCGTAGAGGACTTGAGCCCATGCTTTCCTTTTGTTATGGATCTTGAACTTGTGGATGCTTAAGTGGAGTTCATAGTGATCAAGGGGACTCGACTCTTTTGGCTTGGTCAACTCTTGTTTTTGAGTCTCGTCTGTTCTAACCAGATGTTTAGACATCCACCATTGAAGCAAGATATTACATCTTTGAAAAAATGGAAATTCATTTTTGTATTAACACAAAGATCGATAGATGTAGGCCAAAATGATCGGGGCCAAAATGAAGTATTTCTTATATTCTCTTTCTTTACCAATACCCTCAAAGATAGCGTGTGTAACCATCACAACCCGAATATCAATTTCATTTCCTGCGTCTTGAGGAAATACCATTGTTCCTAAGAGGCATATGGTAAATGTCAGGGTTTTAGTTTGACTCCAAGTGCCATGATTGAGAAACTCATTTGGAAAATTTTCATAATAATTCTCGTGCCCCCATCATTCAAAGAATTTCATAAACGGGATACCGGGGTGTCTAACCAGTCTGCATTTACCAGTAACAACATATTCTTCAGTTTTAAGCTAGTCGGCTTATCCGATAGTAAAATGTGATGATCTGGATGTTTTTTTTCCTCTTGTTGCACATCCCGATAGTGTTAAAACAATCTCTAATCTCCTCGATAGTTTGTGTTATTTTAACATCCCTTTGGACTCAAGGTGATCTTTCTAATGGGCCCAACACGCCTTGGCTGTTAACTCATCTTAGGCCAATATGCTTATTTTCGGGATTGGATTTCGCTCTGCGCTAGTTGACTAAGAGTGGATTTATTTGAAATGGACTAGTAACCCAAGCGAACAGCTTGGGTTGGAAAAGTTAGCGACTGTTGACCATCCAGTGGCCAACTACATTTGCCAGGGTACCTCGAGAACAATTTGATTAACGAATGACTGCGGCCCGTATAATCATTTTTTAAGTAAAAAATATAAAAATAAGTTATTTGACGGAATATATGATATGCAAGCAATGACAGTTAATATCAATTTAAGCAAATAAGGCACATATGAGGCAAAACAATTCAACGAATATTAGCAAATAGTCAAAAAGAGACAAGTCATTTTGGTTAGAACCTAATTAAATCTCAGCGGAGTCGCCATTTTTGTTATGCCGTAATTTTACTATTTTTAGAAAAATCACTTTTTTGCAATATTCTAAGGATAAAACAATTTGAGAAAAAATACTTAGAAAAGAGTCGCCACTTAATTTTTTAAAGAAATTAAGATAACTTAATTTTAAAAGGCCTTAACAGATAAATCTTTAAAAAAAATTTAAAAAATGGGTAAGAGGTTCTTATTTCTACTCTAAGAAGGTATTAGCACTTAAAGTAGCCCCTAACATGCGATTGTCCTATGACTTGACTAAAATAATTTATGACCAATTCTTTGAAAAAAACTATTTCAATACAAAATATAATTTACAATATTCGAACTTTGAGAAAATAGTTAAATAAAGAATCATATTTTCATATTTTTTTTTTTTAAAAAAGGACCCCTAAAATGAAATATTTGAATTAAATTGCAAGTGATTAGAATTTTAACAAAACTAGATTAATTAGCATTTGTTTGAATCATTCTAAAAATAATTTACACCAATTTAGTTGATAAACCAAATAAATCATTTTAAAGTAGTTAAAAGTAAATGAAAGTTTTGAATAGAAAAACATTTGAATATGTAAATAAGGGTGCAAGAGTTGATAAAATAAAATTTATTAAAGTAAACTAACACAAAGAAAATAGTTCATCCATTGGGGAATTCAATTAACTTATTTAAAGTTAGAGTTAATAAAAAAACCTAACAATAAGTAATCACAATTAAATAATCTAGGAGAACAAAGGAGAAGATGAATTTGGACCCTTTTTTGGGCCAAACTCGTTGCTGATTTTGGCTCTTAGCTAAATTCCTGTTTTTGTATACCCCCTGAAGTATATTTAGTGTATATCTAATGTATACAATCATTTTTCTACTTTTTGGGACCTGTACATCAATTCCAAAAACTTGTTCTTCGATTTCTCAAGGTTGGCTGACTTGGCAAGGGGTAAAATTGAGCCTTTGGCCCAATGAAGAGATACAAGGATAGGATTTGAGAGTCCAAAAAAGACTCAAGGCAGATTTCACATGCAATACAAAAACAAAAAGTAAATAAAGATTAGTATATTAAAAGAGAAAGAAGAGAGGGGTGCAATTCTCTCTCTATACAATTAATGATAACGAAATAAAACTTGATTCATATCAAATGTGCAGGGAAAATAACCCAAGAAAGCACTGCCACAATACGTTGAATAAAATGTAGGACAAATATAAATTTAACTTGGAAAGGTTTCAAATCCCAAAGACATTAAATGCCATGGTAGATGCATAATGTATTCTGATGAAGAAACAGTGATAAAGGATCATTTTAGCATAACAGACAAGTTTTGAATCATGACTTGCACTTGATTTATACTACTAGTCTTACCACATAGAAGAATTGATCCGATCTTCCACTCACAAGTCCACTCGACTATTTTGTATAATATGTGGCAAAAAAACTAAGATAATGAAGACAACGACTCTCAAGGTAAATAAGAAAGGCTATTGATTCATATTTTATTTTATTTTTTGTTAATCAAAAGAACATGTCTATTCCTTCAACAAAGGTTCTACTACCGCAAGAATTTTAAACAACCAAATACTACAACACCTCATGCTCACAAGTTTTCTCGACTCACAGTCGATTTGAAGACATGAATCAATGCACACGATATGACAGACTCGAAAACCAAGTTAATGAGGCAACAACAACTACAGAGAAAGGCGCCAACAACTCGTGCATCATCATTCGAAGATTAACAAGCTTATGAATTTTTTTTAAAAAAAAAAAGAAACAGGAAGAGACTCCAAAAATAAGCAAAGGCCAGAAATAGGCTAAAATCCAGAAAGAAATACAAAACCCCAATGCTCCAAGACAACCTTAATAATCATTCCAATAAGGACTCAAAAACGGGCATTAATAAAGACAATAAATCAACTCAAAACAGTGGTAGATATATCGCTTGAACTCAAAATGTTGACCTCTTAATTCATTCAACTAACTTGGGGAGAAAGAATGAAGAATATGATGTCAAATATTAGGCAACAAAGTAGGTTCATAATAAGAAAGAACAAACAACTAAGGCTAATAAAACATTTTCGAAACTGATCACAACAATACTAAGAAAGGCTACACAATAAGAGCATCAACAACCAGAAACTAAACTTCCAACACCCAGACAAACATATTTGAACCATGTTCACACAGGAAAAACCAAAATTTCTTGCTCATATGAAAGAATCCCCATTCTTACTAAACTAAGAGATCAAACAACCAACTAAGCAAACAAAGCAAAACTCTGAATGAGAGGAAGACAGTAATGAGAGTGAGGCTATATACCTTTTCTGAGGTAGCAAACTGAGGCAAACGAGCTGAGCGAATTCCACTTCGACCCACCACACCAACATATTAACAAAATAACTCAAAAGAAAAATGAAAATCCGAGGCTCAAACCTTCGTGGGTTTGATTTTGTTGAATACTATTCTCCAACCTTCAAATTCCAATTCTCTACATGTCTAAGTGTCCCTCTAAATGGCACCAATACCATGTATTTGTATCAAAAATAAAGGTTTGAATTCAAATAGTCGTTTGAGTGGGAGAAGAGAGATTGATTTTAGAGAATGAAAGGAAAAAAACAAGCAAGAGGAGAACATACTCCCAAATATCCGAATTCGATGGGATATCTTCTGATTCGCATTAGATTATAGTGAGTTTATCTAACCTTAAGTCAACAATTAGGCCAGCGGATGCAATCTTTGAAAATATACAAAAGGGGACCAACATGGGTGATAGGGGCGGTCGTTTGTATGAAGAAATTTAGGGTTCTTGGTCTGACTTTCGCATTCTGGGAAGGAGAAAGGGGAGAGGAAAGCGCGACTTTAATTTAGAGCGTGAGAAAGAAAAAAAATAGAAAGGAGAGCACGAGGATTCAAAGAGGAAAAGAGAGATGAGATCGTGGGAGTGTGTGTAAATTACAAGGATATTTTATTTTATTTAAAAATTGGCCATTTTAGTAGCTAATTTAACCAATTTGAGTTAAGTATGACCAAATTGAATCAAATAACTAAATCAGGCCAAAATTAAAATGAGAGGGATAATTATCGATTAATTATTCGAACTTCTTAATTTAAACAAGATGAAATAATTATCAAGACACAAGTTCATTACTTAAGATAGAAAACTAATTATACAAAATTATATAATCCACTAATTTAAAGGAAATAAATATGTACTTATGCTATACAATATTTTTAGGCTATTTATTAAATATTTATATAAAATATGAAAATTATATAAACCAATATGTAAAATTATATAATTATTTCTGAAAAATATTAAGCAAAACTAATTAGAAAGAGATTTTAAAATATATATTTTTTAGGATTTTTCAAAGACGATTATTTCAAATTGTTTGAAATTGAAGAATCTCGATAGTTAACTCGAATTGCATAGGGTCAAAATTGGATGTCAACAATGGTCATTTGAAGTTGACCCAAGTAGAATCTTATATCAAAACATAATCGATAAGGAAACTTCAAGAACTCATTAAAAAAAAATTGCTAAATATTTATGGTTAGATTCGCAAAAGAAACTCATGATTGGCGTGTGGGTGAACAAACCCAACACTATGGAAGCTTACATACCTATTAGGGATCAAACCCATGGCGAAAATCCGCAACAAAACTCAAGAACCTCGACGAACGCCTTGATCCTTTCCTCTTTTCTCCTCTTTTCTCTTCTTTTCTCTTCTTGAACTCTCAACTAAAGCCTTAGACGTATATTAGGATTATAAAACTGAACCTAATCAGATTAGACCCCTAAAACCTTAAAAAACCAAAATACCCCTTACTATTTTTGGGTAACTTTCCTTATTTGTACAGTCTGACTTCAAACGGGCATATCTCCATCATACGAGCTCCAAAAATTAACAAATTTGGTGGCGTTGGAAAGATAATTTAAAGACCTTTTATTTGATATCTTATGGGCCACCTAACTCATCCTGTGCTAACAGTTATAGCCATTTGAAGTTGACTCAAAACTTAGAAGAACTTAAGGATGACTTGAATGAACTCACTTTAGTTCTTCTTGGAACTCAATATGATACATCTAATTAATGAACTTAACACTTAAGAAATATTAAATTCCTTAGTAAAATCCTACTCACAACAAAGGATGGTTCAAGTCTATGCTCAAAAATATTTTGGGGTGTTACAAGAACTCTATACAATCGAACAATCTCACGAATATAGAGTTTGGCTAACTTCTCTGCATTGTAAGTCATCTTGACCAAAATGAAGTGAGTAAACTTAGTTAACCTATCAACAATTACCCAAATAGAATCAAACTTACCCAATGTCTTTGGAAGACTAACCATAAAATCCATTGCAATTCTTTCCCACTTCCATTTAGGAATGGACATTCTCTGAAGTGTCCCTCCGAGCTTCTGATGTTCATACTTTACCTACTGACAATTCGGAAATTGGGCAACAAAATCAATAATGTCACGCTTCATTCTACTCCACCAATAATGTTGTCTTAAATCACCATACATCTTGGTGATGTATAGAATACCTCGAACTATGAGCCTCTGCAAGGATAGTATGAGTTAAATCATTAACACGGGGCATGCATACCCGCCCCTTAATTCTCAAGACGCCTTCCTCATCAATCACGACCTCTTTAGCCTCTCCTCGCAATACCATATAACAAATTCGATTCAACTTCTCATCATCAAACTGCTTTTCTTTAATCTTGTCAAAAAAAGAAGATCTTACCTCCACACTGGCCAAGCATCTTCCTTTCCCAGTTACTTCCAGTCGTATAAAGTCATTAGCTAGAGTTTGAATCTCTCTAACTAAATGGCGGCGCCTAGAAATCTGTAAGTGGGCTAAACTCCCAATGCATCCTGATTTTCTACTTAGGGCATCAGCGACAACATTAGCTTTTCCAAGGTGATATAGAATAGTAATATCATAATCTTTCAATAACTACATCCACCTCCTCTGCCTCAAATTCAAGTCCTTTTGAGTGAACACATATTGTAAACTACGATGATTTATATACACTTCACACTTGACCCCATTTAGATAATGCCTCCACTGCTTCAATGCATATACAACCGCATTCAACTCCAAATCATGGGTCGGATAGTTACGTTCATGCACTTTCAATTGCCTTGAAGCATAGACAATTACATTCCTTTCCTGCATTAGCACTGCACCCAAACCAGAATAAGATGCATCATAATAAATAATGAATTTCTTACCTCCATAGGCAAGGCAAGAATCGGTGCAATATTCAACAAGGTCTTGAGTTTCAGAAAACTCTCTTCACACTCATCCAACCATACAAATAGAACATTCGTCTTGGTCAAGTTGGTTAGTTGTGAAGCAATGGAAGAAAATCCCTTAACGAATCGACGATAGTAGCTAGCTAAACCCACAAAGCTCCTTACCTCTTAAACATTAGTAGGCCTTACCCAACTCGTCACTGCTTCAATCTTAGTGGGATCCACCATCACTCCATCCTTAGAAACCACGTGCCCCAAGAAGGACACTGAATCAAGCCAAAATTCACACTTGGAGAATTTGGCATAAAGCCTTTTCTCCCTTAACAACCCCAATACAATTCTCAAATACTCTTCAAGTTCCTTCTTACTCTTTGAGTACATCAGTATATCATCAATAAATACAATAATAAAAAGGTCCAGAAATGGCTTAAAAATTATGTTCATCAAGCTCATAAAAGCAGCAGGGGCATTCGTAAGCCCAAAAGACATTACTAAGAATTTATAATGCCCATACCTAGTTCGAAAAGCAATCTTTGGCACGTCTGTTGCCTGCATTTTCAATTGATAATAACTGAACCTCAAATCAATTTTAGAGACGACACAAGCACCATGTAACTGATCGAACAAGTCATCAATGCGAGGAATGGGGTACTTGTTCTTAATAGTTACCTTATTAAGTTGTCTACAGTCTATTCACATCCGTAAGCTGTCATCCTTCTTCTTCTTCACAAATAAAATTGGAGCACCCCAAGGAGTTGCACTCAATCTAAAAAAACCTTTACCTAACAACTCATGAAGTTGGGCTTTTAATTCCCTTAACTCAGTTGGGGCCATTCTATAAGGTGAAATGGAAATTGGGTGATAGATAGGGCAGGCCCGAATTATGAAACTTAAGATCTTGTTAACTATTGCATCGATTCTTCCATTGCCTGTGGAAGGTAAGAATTTCATTGTTTATTGTGATGCATCTTATTCTGGTTTGGGTGCAGTGCTAATGCAGGAGAGGAATGTAATTGTCTATGCTTCAAGGCAATTGAAAGGGCATGAACGCAACTATCTAACCTATGATTTGGAGTTAGCTACGGTTGTATTTGCATTGAAGCAGTGGAGGCATAATCTGTATGGGGTCAAGTGTGAAGTGTATACAGATTATCGTAGTTTACAATATGTGTTCACTCAGACGGACTTGAATTTGAGGCAGAAAAGGTGGATAGAGTTATTAAAATACTGTGATATTAATATTCTATATCATCAGCCTGAAAAATTTAATGTTGTGGTTGCTGCCTTAAGAAGAAAAGCAGGAAGCATGGGGAGTTTTGCCCACTTAGAGATTTCTAGGTGCCCATGAGCTAGAGAGGTTCAAACTCTAGCTAATGACTTTATGCGGCTGGAAGTAACTGGGAAAGAAGGATTCTCGGCCTATGTGAAGGCAAGATCTTCTTTTCTTGACAAGATTGAAGGAAAGCAGTTTGATGATGAGAAGTTGAGCCAAATTTGTGGTATGGTATTGCGAGGAAAGGCTAAAGAGGTTGTGACTAATGAGGAAGGCATCTTCAGAATTAAGGGGTCGGTATGTGTGCCCCATGTTGATGATTTAACTCATACTTGCAGAGGCTCATAGTTTGAGATATTCTATACATCTTGGTGCAACCAAGATGTATGGTGATCTGAGACAACATTATTGGTGGAGTAGAATGAAGCGTGACATTGTTGATTTTATTTCCCAATGTCTGAATTGTCGGTAGGTAAAGTATGAACATCAAAAGCTCAGAGGGACACTTCAGAGAATGTCCATTCCTAAATGGTAGTGGGAAAAAATTGCAATGGATTTTGTGGTTAGTCTTCCAAAGACGTTGGGTAAGTTTGATTCTATTTGGGTAATTGTTGATAGGTTAACTAAGTCTACTCACTTCATTTTGGTCAAGATGACTTACAATTCAGAGAAGTTAACCAAACTATACATCTGCGAGATTGTTCAATTGCATGGAGTTCCAATCTCTATCATATCAGATAGAGGTACGCAATTACTTCTAACTTTTGGAGGACCTTGCAGGTTGAATTAGGTACTAGATTGGATCTTAGTACCGCATTTCACCCTCAAATTGATGGTCAATCTAAGTGAACGATTCAAGTGCTGGAGGATATGCTTCATGCATGCGTGATAGATTTTGGTGGTCATTGAGATCGGTTATTACCTTTGGCAGAGTTCTCATACAACAATAGCTATCACTCGTGTATTGATATGGCCCCATTTGAAGCATTGTATGTGAGGAGATGTAGGTCTCCCATTGGTTGGTTTGATGCATTTGAGTGAGACCTTGGGGTACCGATCTTTTGAGAAAATTGTTAGAGAAAGTGAAATTCCTACATGAGAAGCTTCTAGCAGCTTAGAGCAGGCAGAATGAGTATGAAGAACAGAAGGTCATAGACTTAGAGTTTATGGAGGGTGAGCAAGTCTTGCTGAAGGTTTCACCCGTGAATGGTGTGATGCGGTTTGGTAAGCAAGGTAAACTTAGTCCGAGGTATATTGGATCATTTGAAGTTCGTAAACGTGTGGGAGAGGTAACCTATGAATTGGCCTTACCCCTAGGGTTGTTAGGAGTGCACCCGGTATTTCATGTGTCTATGCTGAAAAAATACCATAGTGATGGAAACTACATTATTCGTTGGGATTCGGTCCTACTTGATTAGAATTTTTCTTATGAGGAGGAACCTGTAACTATTCTAAATAGGGAGGTCTAGAAGTTAAGGTCAAAGGAGATTGCATCTATCAAGGTTCAGTGGAAGAGTCGGCGAGTTGACGAGTCCACTTGAGAGAGTGAGGTTGATATGCATGAAATATATCCATACTTTTTTATCGATTCAGGTACCCTTTCTTACCCTCGCCTTCTTTTGATCGTTTGACGATGAACGATGGGTAAATTAGTATCTAATGTAACGACCCGTTTGGTCATTTTGAGTACTAGAGCTTTTTATTTCATAAAATACTTTCTGATATATTCTAAATGGATATTTTGGACTATTCGTAACTACAATTATAGAATTAATGGGGTAGTTTTAATAATTTATTTAGTTGGTGGTTAAAGAAAATAACATTAAAATTAATAGTGGGTCACTTTTACACTTTTATAATTAGTCTTTAAATAGTTAGGGTAGTAAATAATCTGTAGAAGAAAATAGGAGAAGAGGAGAATAACAGAAAAGAGCGTGAACGAAAGAAGAACCAAGCGACTTATGATTCAGGTAACTCATCCGCCAAATTTTTTGTATTGGGTTTATTGGTACGAATCATATTTTTATCATTATTTTTATGATGTTGGGTTGAAAGAATGAAATTGTGGGTGCTATGCGTATGTGTTTACTGTCGTTGCAATTCTTTACCTTGCAATTCAGTCGGATATGTATACTAATTTAGGCAGTGTTAAATTATTAATGTTTGTTTGAGGGATAACTTTATCAATTTAATAATTTGGATTGGATAGAAGCTTGGAATGGAAATTGGGTAACAGTAATAATTGAAAAATTAGGGATAGCGTTTTGGGGTTTGGATTTTGGGGGAGAAAATTTGTAGTGGATAATAATTGTCATGATGCTGGCAATGACGAGGATAATATGTTGGTTTGAATTGTGGACTACCACTGGTTTCGGCACCAGTGGCTTTAGCTTTGGATATTATAATTTTTATTATTATTTTATAAACCAAGTTTTGATGTATTAAGATAGGTAATTAAATATTGAGTGTAGTATATTATTTGAATACCATTAAGGTTATGTTATTCAGAGAAATAAAGACTTAACCTAGGCTTGCAATTTGATAAATACGGGAGTTGACATCAAAATTTAGGAAAGTTTTTAGAGTAATATGGGTGTCTATAGTCTTGTTTACTTATGAGATATGCATACATAATAGATTGGAAACACTCTGAGGCATTGAGGAAAGATAAGCATTGGGGAACTAGCTTGCTTGCTTCGGTTCTTCAGTAGAGGTAGGTTATGGTTTATTCTATTTGATAGATAGACTCTTAATAGTGATTGATATGCATTGAGTGATATTGTGAATTTTTCTATGTACTTGGTTGTTGTGGTTTGGATAATTCGTATGTTGTTGTGATTGATTTGAAAACCCAAGACCGTGAATCCATAATCTTGAATTTTCTCTATAAAGTGATGTCTTAAATAAAGAAGGCTTGATAAAATATTGTTAATGAAGTGAAAATTGGTGATAACGAATGATAATTTAACGGTATTTTGGATCGAGTGCCACGAGCTGGCATAAATTTTTAGATCTAGTGTCACGTTCCGACACGATATTATTGAATTGGGTGTCACGTTCCAACACGATAATTTTAAAGGAAAACATATTAAACAACTTAATGTACTCAATCTCATGAACTTTATTCCCGAAAAATCTTGATGTGGAGGTATGAGTCCTCATGTGTGTTCTTGATATTATTGATTGATTACGTACTTACTTTGGTGTTATTTGCCACCTGCTAAGTGTCATAGTTGATTTTATACTATTACTTATTGCATATTAGTTTCTATTTTGAGTTGATCAATGATACCTACTCAGTACATGTTGCCCTGTACTGACCTCTACTTGTGTTTTCTTCATTTTCTTTTGTGGAGTGCAGCAAGTGTACCATCGACTTCGACTCGCCCTCATCTCTAGCCAGTTTCCAGCTCATCAGATTTCAGGGTGAGCTACTTCTTCTAGCTCGTGTTGATTCTCTTGGTCATGACATGATGCCCTTAAATTTTAAACATAGACTATCCTACTTATTTATTTTGGTGTTTTTAAAACTCTTAGACTTGATAGTTTTAGAATAGATTTCCTTATGTGATGACTTTCACGTTTTGGGGATAATATGTAATAGACTCTAGAGATTTCTTTTATTGGAGCTTTAATAAGTTTTGAGCTTTCGCATTTTGGTTGTTTTCGTAAGTTGAATAATTGATATAAGTTGGGGTTGAATTCGCTGGTTCACTCACTTAGGAGGTCAAGTGTGGGTGTCACTCATGACTAGTTTTGGGTCGTGACAAACTGGTATCAGAGCCTTAGGTTTGGTGATCTCATCACATAAGGACAAGTCTAGTAAAGTCTTGCGAAACGGTACTGGGACGTCTTTACTTTTCTTCAAGAGGCTATAGGACTTTAGGAAAACTCAATTCTTTCTTTCTTTTGTGCTATTACTTGAATCCAATTGGTATCTAGGTGATACAAATTGGTATCTGATCTTCTTCACTCTTTTTTCGCAAAGTCAGAACTAGAGCACCAACTGTTTTAACACCAACACCAGTAAGATAGGGTGAGCCTGAGCCAACCATTGGGGATGCACCCTGAGGCGCAGTAGTGGCGAGAGGCCGTGGTAGAGGTCGCGGGAAAAGCCCCCTAGAGGCAGTGGACAAGCACCTGGTCCAATTAGGGATATAGCAGTGACCCCTCTACCGAATGACGAGGTAGCGAGAGAAGGTGATGAGGGGGAGGATGAGCAGATTCATGAGAAAAAAGCACTACCCCAGCCTACTGCAGAGATGATCAATTAGGTTCTCACTTATCTCAGCGGGTTATCTGATTAGGACCAGGCATTTCCAGCATTTTCTGCATCAGCACCTCAGATTCAGCGAGTACAACATGCAACAATTGTGGCTCCCCACATGGATGCGTCCTTGGAAATAGGCACGTTCCCTGATTAACTACATGGCCTATAATGACTAGTGACCAGCATAATCTCTTTATTAAGTTCTTAAAGTTGAAACCTCCAGTATTCAAGGGTACTGAATCTAAAGATGCTTATGATTTCCTTGTTGATTGACATGAGTTGCTTCATAATATGGACATAGTAGAGTGATTCGGTGTTGAGTTTGTGACATACCAATTATAGGGGGATGCAAAAATGTGGTAGCAGTCACATGTTGAGTGTCGACCAGCAAAGGCACCACGTATGACTTGGGTAACATTTTCTAGCTTTTTCATGGAGAAGTATATACCCCGGACTTTGAGGGACAGGAGGAGAGATAATTTCCTGAATATAGAGCAAGGAAAGATGTCTGTTGCAACTTATGAGGCCAAATTTCATGATTTATCCAGGTATGCCACTCAGCTTTGCTTTAATCCGCAAGAGTGGATTCTCCGCTTTGTGAAGGGATTGAGGTCAGATTTGCAGATTCCAGCTTTACAGGTAGCTTCTTCTACAAAATCTTTTCAGGAAGTGGTTGATTTTATGATAGAGGTAGAGGGGGTAAAGACAGATGACTTCACCAAGGTGCCAATATTTAAGAAGCTCTATAAGGGAGGTAAGTTTAGTGGTTCTTACTCCATAGGGCAGAGTTCTAGGGGTTATCTACCTCATCCAATTCAATCTTCATTGCAGGTTTCAGATAATGGTCCATCACAGACCAGTCAGCCTTTTTCTGAGTTTGGGGGTTATCTTCAGTCTTCTTCATCTTCACAGAGACCTACTCTCGACTCCAAGACTTGTATGGATGTGGAGAGGCCAGACATATCAGGAAATATTGTCCAAAGCAGAGTCAGGCTCGGTATGACCAGAGTTACAAATCCCTAGAAGTTAGAGGTATAGGTGGTCATGGTAGAGATCGTCATTCTGGATGACATGGTGGCCAAGGTAATGGTGGTCATTAGTTCGGCCGGGGTGGCGGGCAGGTTGGAACTACTAGAGCGCAGCCCGATAGAGGCAATGGGCATACAAGTGATAGATCCCATTGTTATGCTTTCCCTGGAGGCCAAAGGCAGAGATATCTGATGTTGTTATCACATGTACTTTTCTGATCTATGATCGCATGGCTTTTGTATTGTTTGATCTTGGATCCACATTTTCTTATGTATTTTCTTCGTTAGCTAATGGACTTGATTTGCATTGTGACTTGCTTGATATGCCTATTCGTGTCTTTACTCTTGTTGGTGAGTCTGTGATAGTTGACAAGGTGTATAGGTCTTGCCTTGTGACTTTTGAGGGGAGCAACACTTATGTAGATTTGATTATTCTAGAGATGGTTGATTTTGATGTAATTTTGGGTATGACTTGGCTTTCTCCAAGTTTTCCTATCTTAGATTGTAATGCTAAGACTGTGACCTTGGCTAAGTCTGGGATAGATCCACTAGTGTGGAAGGGTGACTACATTCCCGCCCTAGTATATAATAAATATACTACTTAATATATAATATTTTCAAGTATTTGTTTAAGTAAATAATTGTTAACATTATTTTTTCAAATATTGACTTATTATAGTGACTACAAATTCAATTTTCTGTATTCAGTAATTAAAATGATTTAATTGAAGATATAGAAAAAAAAGGAATTAAGAAATGCAAAGACTCAATGAACCTTTGACTTTATTAATATATTGATAAAATTCAAAGCATACAAAGCTAAAAAATTACAACTATTTGTCTCTAATAAATTGTAAAATTTAAATTCTATATATTTCGAATTATTTTTTCCAATTCATATGTATTAACATTAATAGGAATTGACTCGTAATTTTCAAAATCAACTAATTCGTAGTTTGGACTTGCTTGAGCCTAAGGATCCCCAATTGACATTACCCACTACTCGGAGTACCTTTCCAAAAGAAAAAAGATGTGTTTTTCAGGTTCGATTCTTCTTAGTTAGGTTGGGCTCTTCTTCTTCTTCTTCCTCCATATTTGTGTTTTTCCTTTGTTTCTTCGCTCTGAGTTAATCCAATCTCTGAGGAAAACTAAAACATTCATGGCATTGCTTCCCAATGAATGACAATTATCTCCGATCTATTTTCTTCCTTGACTAAATGCGCTCTTTGATGAAACAGTTGGCACTGTAACATTTAGCACATTCCTTGCCAAGGTAGAAAGTATTGGATATTGTTTTTGGTTGTTCTTCCACCAATCCAGTGTGCTAATATTATTTTGATAGTTCTCCAAGGCCTGTCTCAAATAATAAGTAAGTCTGTCCCGATTTATGCTGCTTTGAGATGTTGGTAGTATTCTATTCCAAACAGATAAAGTAGTAACACGATGGGAAAGCATACCATGCGCCTATCTTTTAGAAGATGATGACTTGTTTGAAGGATGAGATAGAGGAACAATATGAGTAGGCGTATCATTATCAAGTAAAGTGACATAATGATTATATAATGATTGAATATGATCATTTGTATCACTCATAGTCTTAAATATTGTCACGACCCAAACGAGTCATAAGTGGCACCCACTGACCAATGAATTCAATTCCAACTTATATTTATTTTTTAACTTACGAAATACTAACTATAATGCGGAGGCTCAAATCTTATTAATATAAAAAAAACACAAATCCACTAAAGTCTATTAAATATCGTTTCCTAAAACCTGAAAGTCATTATATTAAGGACATCTAATCTCCAAATGCTAAGTCTAAGAGTATCTAAGACATCAAAATAAATGAATAAAGAAGTTTGTATCCGAAAACTAAGGACATCATGCCATGACCCAGAGAATCCAACACGAACTCAAATGAATAGCTCACCCTGGAATCTAGTGTGCTGGAGACTGCCTAGAACTGAGGGTGAGTCGAAGTCACTGGTACACTCGTTGCACTCTACAAAAAGAAAACGAAGGAGACACAAGTAGGGATCAGGGTAACATGTACTGAGTAGATATCATCGGCCGACTCAAAATAGAAACTGATATGCATAAAGTATTAGTATGAAATCAACTATAGCATTTAGTAGGTGTCAAGCAACAAACAACATGAACAAGTGACAACAACACTGGAGCAAGTACGTAATCAATCAACAATATCAAAAACACACATAAGGGCTCACGCCTCCACACCACGCTCTTTTGGAAATTGGGTTCTTTGAGATTGAGTATATTAAGTTACTTTAATATATTTTCATTTAATGTTATCGTGTTGGAATGTGACACCCGATCCAATAATACTTTGTCGTCTCATGGTACCTAGTCCAAATATATCGTGTCGGAATGTGACACCTGATCCAAATATATCATGTTGGCTCGTGGCACCCGATCCAACCATATAGTTAATTCATTTGTCATTCTTTATCATCTCTTTCTAGTTCCTTAACAATATTTCATTAAGCCTTCTTTATTCAAGATATCACTTTAATAAATCAAGTTCAAGATTATGGATTTCACAGTCTTGGGATTACAGACCAATCACAATAACACATGAATTATCCAAACCACATAACCAAGTACATAGAAAACTTCACAATATCACTCAATGACTATTAATCACTATTAAGAGTCTATCACATAGAATAAACCATAACCTATTTCCACCGAAGAATCGAAGTCAAGCAAGCTAATTTTCAAATGCTTTTTCCTTTCCTCAATGCATTAAAACATTCCTAATCTATCAAGTATACATAATTCATAAGTAAACGCGTTCAATCCTATAATCAAGTTCCAATCGCGATCTCAATTAATAGGTCAAATCCTATATTTCTTAAATTTCAAGTTGATGATTAAGTCTTAATTCCTCCAAATAATATAACTCTAATAGAATTCATATAATGCAATACACCTAGTATTTAATTACCTATCTCAATATATTAAAACTTAGTTTAAAATATAATAATAGAATTATAAAATTTAAAGCTGAAGCCACTGGTTGAAGCACCTACAAAATTCGTCTGCAATACAAAATGCACCCTAATGATATTCCTATGTATTAATCTCAAACATAGGCTTAAGTCATCTACGGCCCCATAAAGTTATTCGCATAATTCACTTAGACACCTTATCTTAAGCTTGTTCTGATTGAACACTTTTATTAGTTAAAAAATATATCTATCGAACATTTTCTGACAATAAACTAAAAATAGAGAGGGTGTGTTATACACTCGCGAATGATGTGGCATAGTGACCAGTAAATAAAAGACATGTGGCATGGACCCATAATAACAATTCAAGAAAAAAAATGAAAATTATGTTTTTAGCCCCAAAATAAAAAATGGAAAAGAAAAAAATCATCCTTCCCCAATTTCTTTTAAGCACAATACCCCCCCACCCACCCACGCAACCACCCCGTGTTCATCTTCCCCTTTTCTTCTCAGAACACAGTTACCACTCCTAAATTCACTTTCTTGTTAAAACTCAATTCAAATTTGTATATTCTACTTCTTCTTCTTCTTCTATGTTGTGGTTCTTTATGGTTTGATTTTTTAATAATTTTTTATAAAAAAAAAAATCAAATTCGTATTAGTCTTGCCGGAAAAAGTAGAGTTTCACTGGAATTGTTTTTGACGCAATCTAATTTTTATTTTTTTGATGAAATACTCTTCTACAACTTTAATGACAATCTTTATCAGTAAACTCTTGATTTTTTCTGTTTTGGCTGATTATTTCTTTAGTTGATGTTCTTTCGACAATGATATTGGCGCTAAGAACATACTCTATTTCTTTAGACTCAATTTGTTCCTTGAACAAAAAATGAAGAAGAAAATTAATGGAACCAAAAGGAAGAACATAGATTTGTAAAAATGGAGTGGAGAAGACGGTAAAGAAGTGTGGGGTGGGTTTTTTTTTTAAAAAAATAAGATTATTATTAATTAAATTGTTTTTTTTAGTTATTGTATGCCACGTGTAAAAAAGATAAATTTATCAAAAACAAAAAAATATAAAATTTTGGAATCTACTCACGCGCCTAACGAGAGTGAACTACACTTATTTTGCCACATAAGCATTTTGTGTTTAATAGGTAAATGCTTTGAATAATTTAAGTGTTCAATAGGTACAAATCATAATTAAAGTGTCTAAGTGAATTATACGGACAACTATAAGGGATCATGGATGACTTAAGCCCTCAACATACTACCAATTGCACCTCTATTTCCTTAGTAATTATTAGGTAATTATTAAGTACAGACCTTGTCCCCCAATCTCAACCTAAAGCTAACATTATTCTCACCTGTAACGCACGCATGCACTCGTCTAATCATAATGTTATAATAATACAAATCCCCTCCCCCAACCATTAATATGTATAAAATAATATTGGAACTTGATGAATTATTACCTGAGGACACCACCGTGTTGTGACGCCGCAGGTAGGGTTTATGTTGTTTTCAGTTCATCTCCTTTCTTTTATAAATAAAATAATTATGTACTGAAATCGCCTAAATTTTATTATTTTTATTTCTACATGGATCAAGTGACATAAGGTATTGAATATAAATTTCAAACTTGGCTCATTAACTACTAACAAAACATTAAATTTCTATCAATTACCCACCAACTAAATAATTGCAGTTAAATAACTAGTTCAAAATCACCATTTAAAATTAATGGAAAGAGTCTAAATAGTTCTAGTACTCAGAATAACTTAACAGGTCGTTACAAATATACTAGGTTCCTCATCAATTTGAATTTCTAAAGCACTATATATAATACAAACAAATTCAGACATACTAGCATATTTAATACACGAATTTAACATAGCACCAACCAAATAAATAGGAGGAATAGGAAAAAAATATTTTGTAAATTTTTCAATCATTTCAATAATAGTTGTTGTATAATCTTCTTTAACTTTATATTCACTAAGCAATATAGCAAGGTCGGCTATATAAGCTAAAATACTACAAACGGTAGAATAATAAGCACCGAAAAATACAACAATAGCGCCATAAATTTTTTCTAAAAAAACATCATTAATTTTAACCCAATCAAATTCTTGCAACATGATTTCGGGAAATTTATATGCATATTGATTAAAAGTTGTACTTATAGGCACTTAATAAATGTAGCAAGTTTTTAAAAAATCATATGTAGAATTTCATCTAGTCTCTATTTCTTCGGGCATTAATCTTGTTCTAAGATTATTTTCCTCACATTTTCTTTTAAATTATTTAAGTATAACCTTTCTATTATTTCCTTGAATAAAACCAACAACATGCCTAACTTTTTCAATTGTCGGCTCAAAATAATAAAGATCATCTTTTACAATTAAATTATATATATGACGAGCACATCTAATATGAAAAATATCTTGTAAAGGGAGATTAAGCTCAACTTTTAATGAATCAATAGCAACAGTGTTGTTAGATGCATTATCAAAAGCAATACATAAAACTGTGTGTTTAAGACCATAATATTTTGCAACCATAGATATAGATTCAGAAATAAATTGTGCAGTATGTTTAAGGTCTTCAACATATTGAAATGCTAAAATACATATTTGCATGACAAATTCATTATTTATCCAATGACAAGTATTAGTTAAATAATCATTTTTATTTATAGCACGACCAACAACAAAAGTAAGAGAAACTCTACATGGAAGATTGTTAATAACCAATGTAAATAGTATGCATATTGTCCATGAAATCTAAAAATATCTTATCGACAAGTACTTCTAGGAATACCTTTAAACATGGAATTATATACTAATTGTATATAATAAATCAAAGTATTAGAAGAAGCAAATGAAAAAGGTAGACAACCATAAGTTATCATTTTTGCTAACTCTTCATGATCCCTCATTTTATTATACGTCTCAATTAGTTTTTCGATCCATGGGCTCAATCTACCTTGGACTGATCCAGTGGAATCAATGTCTTGTTCTATTCATTCTTTCCAATCAGGGTGTTTATCATCTAGATGTCTAATTAAATAACTTGTCCCACCTTTATTACCCCCGGTCTTATGCTCAAATAGTGCGCCACAAATTCATCCAACTTTAGTTATTCCAATTACTCGAGTAAAATAATGTCATACTAAACTAGTTTTTTTTTCTTTCTTTTACAGGTAGTGGAGGTAGATTACAAGTTCTATATTGAGTATTACCGATAATAATAGTAGGACTAGTTGGTGTAACATCATCATCATTATTATCACAATTATTTTGTTCTACTTCTACATCACTTTGTTCTTCTATACGTAATTTTCTTGTAAATCACGTTCATTCATATCGTGTGCACCTACACTTATTTCTCCAATTTCACTAAGTGGTCCATTAGGCATACGAGCATAAAATTTACTTGTACTACATCTACTGGAAAAAAATTTCTTACTACCACTAATACCTCGAGGACACAAATTTTTAACATTTCTACCCGTTTTTTTATCATTTCTATTAAGCAAATTAAAATAATGCAAATTATAAACAAAAAAAAATATGATTAAATATTTCAGAATTAATATACTAATTAAAAGCAAGAGAAGGAACAAATATACCAAATTGCCGGAATCTGAAATTAAAGAAAGAACCGTAAAATTGATGAAATGTTGAACACTTAAAAGTTGAAAACTTTCACTTGATATTGTTAATTGCAAAATATAATATAAAATTGTTATCACAAGAGAGAATTGAGAAATTGAGAGAGAATTAGAAGATTTGATGTAGGAAACATAAAAAAATGTGTTGGTATTTATAGAAAAAAAATTGTGTATTAATTTATTTATTTTTCTAAAAATGTCATTTTGGCCACTTTTAACGGATATAACCCAATAAAATTGAATTTTTTTTACTTATTGGGTGGTGCACCGGTGGGCCACGTATCGGTCCTTTACCAAGCCGGCCTTACAGGCATGGGCATAATTTTAATCCGGCTCATCTCACTATTATAAGGGGACGGCTGTCGATCTCGACCTTACCGGTTCTGGGCCGTTATTGGGCCGACCTTAATGGGTCGAAATCAGACGGGCCGACTCAATTGACAGGTTTAGATTTCTTATTCCAAATTCTTTGAAGTAAGTTATTCAGACCATTTAATAAACACGCAATGTAAGAAAATATTGTCGCTATGTGACTAAAAGCTAATTTATATATGTACCTAAGAACCCAAAATATGTTATATCTAGAATATATCATAAATAATATTAAAGAGATATCAAAATTAAAACACTTAGCAAAAGAATATTATAATAAAATCTTTAAAATGGATTCCTCACCTACCACACTATCACCTACCACACTACCAAAAATATGAATTCCACAACTACCAATTTCGCACCCCCAAAAAATGGTATCAAAGTTATGGATGTCGAGAAATATAAGAAGAAAGCTAGTAGAAAGTTAAGAAAAATAAGAAGGAAATTAAACAAATTATATCCGAAATATAAACAACTCAATATCACAAAAACTGATAACGACAAATTAGATCAATTAATAGATACTATATCTAAAATAGAATATAAATATATTCAATATTTAAAAATACAATGAATAACAAATATAAACAAAAACTTATTGATATAATTATAGCAAAAAGACAAGAATTAAGACATATATAGGCAAAATAGACTTAACAGTAATATATTTGCAGGAATTTGTAAAAATCTATAATAGCGCAGATAAAAACTATTTTATATCTACAGATACAGATAGAAAGTTTAGAATATAAACTTCAACACAATCTATAAATGAATAAGGAAGAATATGTCATAGACGAAAAAACATATGAAAACTATGACAGATTAAAATAAAGATAATATTTTCTAATCTAGGAAGAAGATACAAGAAAATAGGTGACAATATAAGTTTAATGTTAGAAAAAGAAACGGAAAAACTAGAAGATAGTTTAACTGCTATAATAAGAATAACAAAAGAAAATGAAGAAATAGATAGAAGAACAAAAATTGAAAAAATAAAACAACAAGCAAAAACGGAAGTACAACAATTAGAAGAAGTAAAAAATACTAAAATAATAGAACTAGAAAAAGAACTGGCAATATTAAAAGAAATGTATGAAATTAAACAAAAAGAAAAAGAACAAAAAACAAAATTAGCAAATGAGATAAATGAATTTAAAGAAAAATTGCAATTAGAAGAAGAAAAAGAAGAAAATAACGAAGATAATCTACCTGAAATAAAAATTGATGAAATAAATAATGATGATTTAGATGAACAACATTCGGAAACAAGCGAAACATACACGGAACTTTTAACAAACATAGATAATACAAAGAATTTAGAAGTAAATGTAGGAGACATAGACATGGATGAAAAACCTAGTACATCAGGAATAAAAAACCCAAAAAATTTAAAATATTATAATGCAAACTATGAACAATATGATAAAGAAAAAACTATATGGGATAAAAGATTAAATAAAAAATGGACACCTAAACCAATAACTGAACAACATTATTTTTTAGATTTAGACTGTGTAGCAGATATAAATAAAAAAATCCAATTATGGATGAGATATATATATCAAAATAATTAATAGATAATAAAATAGGAATGACAGAAATATCAGGATATATAGAAAGAACACTTATAGGAACAGTAAAATTATGACTACAAAATTTATCAGATGAAAGTTTAAAAACTCTAAGGAGTAATAAAAAATCTAGTGGTGAATTAGCTACTATAACTATGAAAATATTATATAAGTACGAAGTAGCTATAAGAAATGAATTTGGTAGTATAACAACAGAAATAGAAGAACAAAATAGAGAAAAATTCATAAATCGGAACCTAATGACAAAATTAGCAATATGTAATATGTGTTATATAGATGAATATACATGTGCATTTAGAGAATACCATTATAAAGGAACATATAGCACAGAAGAGAGTAAAGAAATAAGAAAATTATACTTTACAAAATTACTAGAACCTTTTAATTCAAAAGTAATAAAAAGTTGGAATGAAGCAAGATTAACAGATACCTTAGGAGCTGGAATGAAATTCTTACAACGATGGTTTATAAAACTGTGTGAAAAACATAAAGAAGAAATAAAAATGGAAAAAATATTACTCCCACCATCCCATTTTATGTGATGTAGTTTGACTCGGCACGGAGTTTAAGAAAGAAAGGAAGACTTTTAAAACTTGTGGTCCAAAATGAATGATAGAAATTTGTGTGGCTGTAAATCAATTCATTAAGGGTAAAATAGACATTTTATAGTTAAATTGTTACTAAATATAGAAATGTGTCATTCTTTTTGGGACTGACTAAAAAGGAAAGTGAGTCATATAAATTGGGACAGAGGGAGTAGTAAAAAATTTAGCATGTTGCAAAAATAAAACAACACCCCAATTTGGATGTATAGACAGATACGATAGAAAGAAATATAATAAAAAAATACATATCAAAATATAAATATAAAAACCCGAGAAGAAAATATTATGTAAAAAACTATAAAACTAAAAGACCATATAGACCAAAGAAAAAATTAACAGAATGTACTTGTTACAATTGTGAAAAATTAGGACATATAGCTAGAGATTGTAAATTACCTAAAAATCCAAAGAAAGAATAAATATCAGAAATAATAATAAATGATGAAAAATATACGCAGATAGAGTACATAGATTATGAATTAGAAAGTGAAGACATCATATACGAATATCAGAAAATGAAATGAATAACAATATAGAAGTGGGATCAGACAATGAATTCTATAATATGCCGAACGACTGAAAAAGATATATAAATAATAACTAAAGAAGAATACCAAAATGAAGAATCTTCAGAACAAAAAATAATATTTGATAATAATATATTTGAACAAATAAAAGGAAAAGAATTAGACCTAATCATAGAAAAAATGTTTGAAATACCAACAATAAGAAACTGGTTTAAACGACAAAAAGAAGAATATTATATAGTAAGTCAAAGAGAACATATCATAGATTGCAAATACACCAAAGGAAAGGCTAAAATACCAATAATAAACAAACGAATAATAAATAAAGAAATACAAGATATTAAGGCTAAAAATCCAATTGAATATGTACATCTAGGAGAACATAAATATTAATAAAAGCATGTTTTAGAAAAGGAATAGATACACCCATAGAAATATACTTAGCGGATGATAGAATTATACAACTCATAGAAAAAAGTATAATAAATGCAGTAAAAGGGAACCTCATATGCCAAAAATTTAAATTTATAATAAGTGTTAACTACTCAGTAGCAATAAATTATGGAAATATAGATAAATTCACTAGTATTATATTGGAAAATGTCAGGGATAGAACTAGCCCCAGGAAGTAAAATATTTACAGTTAGATGTAAAAACTTATATGTTTTAACAACAAAACAAAAAATAACAACAAAAAATAAAATAAAAATAGAAGATCCTTTTGAAAGGATAGTTACAGTCATATATAATAATGATTATAGTTATAATGAGATTGATATAGAAGAGGATTTAGAAATAGTAAAAGAAAGATTAAGCACATCAAAAAGAATAAATTAAGAAATACCCCAAATATCATCAAAAATGAGTACCTCAAGAAGAATAGATAAAACTCCACAAAAATCAATGGAAGAAGAAATAAAACCATATCATTACTATATAACGGGAGTAATGGAACAATGAAAATATCTAATATTAATAAATACAGGACAAGAAGAAAACTATATTACAAGAGAACTAGTAACAGAAGATGAAATAATTAGTACTGAACAATTATGCCCTGAACTACCAAAGGCATTAATATATACCGAAGAAACTACTGAAAAGGAAATAATCATTGGAGGAGTACCAATAATAATAAAGTTTAAAGTATATCAAGGAGATAAAAATATCACTTTAGAAATTAAATGGTTAGAACAAGTAAAATCATATAATTTAGAAGACAAACAGTTAACAATAAATTATAATAATAAGAAGATAATAATAAAAAGAACTTTCTTATGAAAAAAAACATGAAAATATATATACTTGCAAAGATAATAATAGAAGAATATTATAACAGATATTATACACCAATGATAGATACAGGAGCAGAAGCTAATATATGTAAATACAATTGCTTACCAGAAGATAAATGAGAAAAATTAAAAACGTCAATAGTAGTAACAAGATTTAATAATGAAGGAAGCATGATCACATATAAGGCAAAAGATATAAAAATACAAATGGGATAAAATATTAACTATAGAAGAAATGTATAACTTCGAACTTACAATAAAAGATATGCTATTAGGAATGTCATTTTTAGAAAAATCATACCCACATATAATAACAAAAACACATTGGTGGTTCACAACACCATGTAAACAAAAAATAGGAGCAAAAAGAGTAAATAACAAAAAATGAAAAACAATAAAATGGATAAAAGGAAGTGAGAAAGAAAATACAATTGAAGATATACTCATTACCATCACTACACTTTGTATAAAAGTGGACAGTATGGACAATGAGATACAAAAGTTAAAGACTAATGAAGATAATCTGAAGTCTATAGCTAGTACAAGTCAGCAGCATGACTATAAAAATGCGGATCTAAGTCGATCGAAAGACTTTAAAAATCCAAAGCTAAAAGGTGACGTAGGGAAACACCTTAAAACCCATAATATTTGTTTAAATACAGCTGCAGGTACAAGTAAATAAGTTAGTGAAAAACAGCATAAGAATACAAACTTAAACCAACTATTTGAAAAACCATTTACTCCAAAAATGCCAAGAAACACATTGACCATGGAACCACAAACCTCTACCTATGCAAATAGCTTACAAAATGAGAAAAAAATTATATAACCATGTCACGAGAACATATATTGAAAATATATACAAAATTCAAACCTATTTAAACCGTAATCCTAGATCCACTACAACCAAAGAACCAAGAATTATGGACTATTAAATACCGTATACACATACAGCGGAGAAGAAATAAGTGGAATACCAGAACTACACAAGGCATTCATTACATATAAAATAGTTATCAAGGGAAATTTATTTTATGTAAAGTTTTATACAGCACCAGCGAAGATATTATACGAAGAGATAAAACCCCCAATTCAAGTTATTAAAGTAGGACTAACCAAATATATGATTATACCTGAAGATATTGGACAACAGGAAGAAATACAAAAAATAGAGATACCAAATTTTTATGCTAATAAAAGAATAATTGGTATATCAACTACTATACAAGAGTTAGCAAACAATTATTTGAACGAAAATGCTATATGGAGTTATTACTCTAGAGATCATTTAATGATATATTTAAATTCAAGAGAACTAAAAAGAACAGATATGGATGAAGTTCAGTGATGTATTTTATCATTATTAAAGCCAGAAGAAAGGCCTACAACAAGAGCACTCAAAGCAAGATTTATTTCGCCAGAACTATTAACTAGATATTGTAAGATAATTGGACACAAATATCCAAATCATATATGTTCAAAATGCAACGGAGAAGATAATGTGATACCAGATGTCCACCTAGAATGATACAAAAGAAAAAGCAAAAACAAGATAGAAGAAAAGACAAAAAAGTGGCAAACAAATTACGAAGATAAGTGGAAGAAAAAGAATACAAGTTATGAAAAGTCCTAAAGTAAATAGTAGAAAGATAAAGTAAAGTCAAAGTTTTTTGACTTATTATGTAAATTATTGTAAAGTAATGTAGTAAGTAGACAAGTGTAAAGCGATAAGTGTAGTAGGTAGAATAGTAAGTAGACAAGTGTAAAGTGGGTAAGTGTAGTAAGTAGACAAGTGTAAAGTGGTAAGTGTAGTAGGTGGTGTGTATTATTAATAAGTGTAAAAGTAGGTATGCATTAAAATTTTAAAATTAAAAAAAAATTAATTTTTCGGGGGTGCAGAATTGATAGTTGAGGAATTCATATTTTTGGTAGTGTGGTAGGTGATAGTGTGGTAGGTGAGGAATCTATTTTAAAGTTTTTATTATAATATTCTTTTGCTAAGTGTTTTAATCTTGATATCTCTTTAATATTATTTATGATATATTCTAGATATAACATATCTTGGGTTCTTAGGTACATATATAAATTATTTTCCATTAATTGTTCTAAAAGTTTTATATTTTCCATAGCTTCATTCAATATTGTAAATATTCGTAGTTCATTTTAATCTGAATTTATTTCTAAATCATACCATTCTATTCTTTCGAGGTCTAAATCATGTAAGTCTATTTCATACCATTGTTGGTTTAATATATCTTCTGATTCGTTATCATTAAATATTTTTTTTCCATATTATTCTTCTTAATTCAATTATTTCTATATCTTTAAGTATATATAAGATTAGAGTTTCATAGTTTTTTATCATGCATGTAAGTAGTCATGTTCGTTGTTTGTAGTTTTTTATTTTCAATTATTCCTTCATATCATATTCATAATTGATTAAATTCATATTAAATCATTATGAACTAGATTATTTGTTTATCATGTTCTCCTGTCACTACAAGTTCGTACTTTAGCGGATACTTCCTTCTTATCAGCGCCTCAACTTTGTTTACTCCCCTAAACGGCTTTCCTCGCCTACCGATTTCAACATTAGGATGACATAGTATAAAAGTTTTCTCCCTGTTTCTAGTGTGCTAATAAACTAGAAATCATGATTCAAATAATTCTAATACATAATAACTAATATAAATTTATTCAATCATATATATGATATTCAGGAATATGTGAAATTAGTTCTGCATATTTGTGAACAATATACCTTTGCCTCTTGCTTATCCATGATATCTGAAGGTTGTTCCATTATTTATGAAGTATTTAAATATTTGAGAGAGTGTTTTTTAAGAAAGCTTTTTATTGAAGGCTTCCCAGTATGAATAGTTTTGTCTTGATAAGTAATCTGCAATAACATTCTTATCAGTTTTCATTACTTCAATAGTAAATGTAAAATTTAATATATTTAATATCAATCTTCTCATTTCTTTTGTAGTTACTGAATCCTGTATTTTTCTTGTTAGCCATCATTTTACTTGTGTGTTATCTGTCCTTATAATAAATTTGTTATATATAATTTATGGTTCAAATGATAATAAGCATTTATACACTGAGTATAATTATTTCCTATTTATTTCCCATTTTATTTACGTATTAGTAAATGTTCCTGAATAATATCTACAATGATGTTCTATTTTTTCTTCATCATACTTGTATTTTAAGACTCCTTCATAACTTTTTTCACTAGTGCCTGATTCTACTATATAAGTAAATTTTTTGTTTTCATTCGAAAAATATAGTTTAAGTAGGTTCTTACATAATAATTTTACTTTTTGTATTTGTGTCTGGTCTTTTTTATCAAACTGGTGTTCTATATCTTTCTTTAATTTTTGTTGTAATGGTTTTAAATTCTCTGCTAATTTTGGTATGTATTCTTTTACTTGATTTACTAGTCCTAAGAATGATTGTAATTTCTTTTTTGTATCTAGCTATTCATTTGAGTTAATTATTTTTTGTACTATATGCGTTTGCATTTTTATCTATTTGTATTCCTAGGAATTCTATTTGGCTTTTCATTATGTCTGCTTTCTTTTTACTTAGGCTTATACCTGAATATTCTATAATATGTATAAATTTTTTTAATAGTCTTATGTGTTCATCTTGAGTTTTTGAATATAGTAATATATCATCAATATATACTACACAATTTTCTAGTTGTTTAAAGTAGTTATCCATAAAGTGTTGATATCTACCTGGGGCATTTTTATATCCAAATGGTAATACGTTCCATTTATAAAATCCTTGTGGTACTGTAAATGTTGTAAATTTTTTAGATTCTTCTTCTAACTTTAAGGGGTCGTTTGGTTTGAAAATGAGTTATGATGGGATAAGTTATGTTGGGATAAGTTATATTGGATTAGTTATGATGGAATAAGTTATGTTGGGATTATTTTTTATTGAGTGTTTGGTTTGTTGTATTCAAAATAATAAATTTTAAGAACAATTTATTTGTTTACAAAAATGCCCTTCATTAATGTAAAAAGTGATATAACAAAAGGGTTGAAAGAGGCATTTTTGTCATTTACCTATTTTATCCCGGGATTACTATACCACCCAATGTGAGGGATAACTTATCCCGGTACTAATTCATAATCCCGGGATAAGTTATCCCAAGGTTTCCAACCAAACAAGGAAATAAAGGGTTCTTAAAATTTATCCCGAGATTAATTTCCCTTATCCATTACACCAAACGAGTCCTAAGTGGTAAAATCCTAATTTGCAGTCAAATTTACTAAAATAATTATATCCTTCTATTTGTCTTATCTTTAATATTTTATTTGGTATTGGGTAATTATAAGTTTTAATTTTTGCATATAAATTTCTATAATCAATAATCATTCTACTTTTTCCTCTTTTTTGTTCACTATGTTTATTTACTATAAATGTTGGGCTTGTATGTTTACTATTGTTTTTTTGTATATATTCTTTTCCTAGTAATTCACTTATATGTATCTTAAATTCTGTTAAATCATTAAAATTATACTTTAATGGTTTTTGGGTTATTATACTATTATTATCAATTAACTCAATTTTTACTTTTGTTTTATGTTTTTTTCCCATCCTTGTAAAGGATCTTCACTACATAATAATTCTAACTTATCTTGGTTATTTTTACTTTATCCATAGAGAATATAATTAATTCTATTTTAGGGTCTTCTTCTTTTATATTTTCTAATTTTTGTGTAATTTTCTCACTTCCTTTTATCCATTAAACTTAATGAAATAATTATAGCAAAAAGACAAAACTATCTTCTAGTTTTACCGTTTTTTTTTTCTAACATTAAACTTAAGTAATATATTTGCAGGAATTTGTAAAAAATCTATAATAGCACAGAGAAAAACTATTTTATATCTACAGATATAGATAGAAAGTTTAGAATATAAACTTCAACACAATCTATAAATGAATAAGGAAGAATATATCATAAATAATATTAAAAAGATATCAAGATTAAAACACTTAGCAAAAGAATATTATAATAAAATCTTTAAAATAGATTCCTCACCTACCACACTACCAAAAATATGAATTCTTCAACTACCAATTCCGCACCCCCAAAAAATGGTAGGTGTTTCCCAACATCACCTTTTAGCTCTGGATTTTTAAAGTCAATATGAATTTAATCAATTATGAATATGATAGAAAAGAATAATTGAAAATAAAAACCTGCATGATAAAGAACAACATCTGGAATCACGTTGTCTTGCTACCTAAATCACAACTATTTTTTCTTATTAAAATGGACTATTGTGTTTTGGATTAAAGATTTGTATTGTAAAGTTTATATTATTTTTATGGGATAAGGTACACGTACCCCCTATACTATGACCGAAATATCAGAGACACATTTTCACTAAACGAATGTCTTTATTACCTTCTTCGAACTCATTTCTTTTTTGTAATTTTGTACACATTTTTTATTTACTGGCATCCAAACATCTCTCATGCGTTTCAATTATGTGGAGTCACGAAGTGTGCTGGTAAGCCAAAAGATATATAAAATTACAAAAAAAAATATGAATTTGGAGGTAATATGACCTTAGTTTAGTTAAAGTATGTGTCTGAAGTTTCGATCATAATCTAAAGATACTTGTGTCTTATTCCTATTTTATTAGATAATTGTATTTTTCAAAAAAATTCAAAAGAAAAACCCACGTATGTTAAATGATTTCATTGCACACCGACAATTTCAATTTCCCTCACAAGCACAGTGCGCCATAGTCGACTCTGCTTTTTCTCGATCATCAAATCAAAGTAGAAAAGCAAACCCCAAATGGTTGAAAGACCTTCAATGTAACTAAACCCAAACAAATTTAACGCATTCACACCTTATTCCAAGTATTTGGAGAAAAAGATGGAGGACATTGCTCAGGTAGCAGGTGTGAACGTTGTAGGAGTGATAAATTTAATCATCGCGGCATCCAAAAATGCAACTACCCATAAGAGGAACTGCGAGCAATTAGCGAAGCATGTGAGACTGATCGGGAACCTATTAGAGAAGCTAAAATCGACGGACCTGATGAAGATGTCGGCGACAGCAGAGCCGCTTGAAGGATTCGAGGAGACTCTTGGAAAAGCTTTGGAGTTGGTGGACAGTTGCATAGAAAAGAGCTACTTTTACATGCTTGCCATGGGGTGGAACGTAGTTTACCAGTTTCGACGGGTTCAGAGTGAGATTGATCGATACCTGAAGCTGGTTCCCTTTATTTCCATTGTCCATGAGTTTCGAATGCAGGTACTTTGAGTCTCAATTGTCCTGTTTGGGGGTAAATCACTCCTACACTAAATTCCTGTAAGAAGATATCACTAAGGATAAACTTTGACTGTTAAGATCAAAGTGTTTCTAGATTAGGGCTGGCAAGGGGACGGGGACGGGACGAAGGGGGACGGGATCGGGACAGGACGGGACGGGGGACGCGATTGGGGGGACAAAAATAAGTCCCATCCTGTCCCACTATATATACGAGATGGGATGGGTTTTGGGGGGACGGGACGGGGGATTTTTTATTTTTTATATACTTATTTATTTGTATTGAAATTATATGTTATTAAATAACATTTTTAGTTTATTTGATTTTTTTTCAATAACATTTTTAGCTAATAAATAATGCTTAAGTTTCAAAATTCAATTTCAAACTTCAAATTTCAATTTCAAACTTCAAACTTCAAATTTCAAATTTCAAATCAACTTTCAAATTTCAAATTTCAAATTTCAAATTTCAAACTTCAATTTTCAATTTTCAATTTTCGATTTTCAATTTTCAAATTTGAGAAGTTCAAATTTGTATTTTAAATATTTTAAAGTAATTTAAACTTGAAATTTTGATTTTTAAATTAAGTATTTTAAAGTTAGTTTAGTATATATGTAAATATGTATGAATATATTAAAATTAAAATGCAAGACAATAGTTATATAAAAAAGACTTAATAAAGCCTTCAAATTTATTCAATAAAATCTAATTGCAACTTAGAATTTAGAAGTTACAATTTATAAATATTAGTGGAGTAACTAATCTACGCAGCCACCTTCTAGGAAGGGTTCTGTTTCAATAAGTTTTCATATGTAAAACTAATATTTGTTACAAATATTAGATGAGTAACTAATTTACGCAGCCACCTTCTAGGAAGGGTTCTGTTTCAATTAGTTCTCGGATGTAATCTAATATTTATATTCTCCTTTAAAATTTAATTTTAATTGTCGCATCATATCGACGGTAACATCCTCCGGTGTTAGCAAACTTGCTAGAAACTCTTGTGACTCTAATTCATCATCACTAGATCTAATTACCGCATTAATCCAAGCTTCTTGTTTGGAAGTTAACTTTGGCAAATTATAATTTCTCCTCTCGGCAATGAACTAGTCTCTAAATAAAACTGATATTTCCAAACTGTCTTCCGCCAATAAATGTCTATGATCGCCAAGTTGAAACCTTGCCGCACTAAAAGCAGCCTCTGATGCAACTGATGAAGCTTGAATAGCTAGAACATCACGAACCATTTTGCTCAAAATTGGAAATGCAACGCTCCACCTCCTCCACCATGCTAATAATTCTTCATTGTCATCTTTGTCTTCCACTGTTTCTAAAGATTGATTAAGATATTCTTCAAAATCATCACGGTTAGTAGAATTAAGACCAAGAAAATCTCGCATATAACTTGAAATTCGAACTTTACTCTGAGGATTAGAAGTTTGACCAACTTCTTGAGTATTTCCTGTAGTTCTATATTTTTCATACAAAATTTTTGCTTCTACTTTTATGCTACACTTACATATTTCACAAGTTGAATTTATTTCCGGTAAAATTTTTAAGGTATCATAAAAAGTGTCAACAAGTCCCTGCACACCTTGTAATTTATAGTCAGGATGAAGTAAAGTAGCAGTTAAAAAAATTTGAGGAATAGGAAAAAAATATTTTTAAAATTTTTCAATCATACCTTCAATTGCAACTCTAAATTTTTCAATTTTTTTGTATTTAGAAAATTGAATTGAAATAACACAAATATTTATTAATACTGATGAAATAGTAGGATAATAAATTTCAGAAAACATGGTTGTAGCATCATAAAAAAGTCTTAAAAATTCTAATAGTTCATTAGTTTCTTCCCAATCTTCTTCACAAATTCTGTTTAATGGGTTAATATTATGAGCATTAAACACCATTTGTATGGGTCCTTTATATTCGTAAGCAACTGAAAATATTTCGTAAAAAGAATTCCACCTTGTTTTAATATGTCTTGGAATTTTTCTTGGTGGCAAATCACATAGTACACAACGCTCATTAAATTCCCTAATTCTAGCAGCTCTATTAGCATAAAAAATCCAGGCAACAATATATTCAATTTTCATACAATCACATTCAAATAATGAAATATTATCTTGTACAACTAAATTTAATACATGTGCAACACATCTAACATGAAAAGAATTAACATCAATTGGACATAATCTAGTTTTTAACATACTAGCAGCGTTTACATTATTAGATGCATTATCTAATGCGACAGACATTACTTTATCTATAAGCATGTAATAATCTATAACACTCAAAATATTTGAAGCTAAATATGCACCAGTTTCTTTATAACTTAAGATTCTTTTTTGCAAATTCCAGTTATAATCAATCCAACGTATTGTAACAGTTAAATAATCACATCCATTAACACTATGACCCATGTCCGAAGTTTTAGACACTCTACAATCTAATATGCTAAATATACAACGAAGATATTTACAATGTTTACCTTGATATACAAAAACATCGATTTTAACAAAAGATCTTGAAAAACCTCTATAATTAGGATTATAAGTTTGTTGAATATATTCAATAAAACCGGGATGTGAAGGAAAACTATAAGGTAAACCACAAACAGAAACCATTTTAGCTAAATTTTTGCGATCTCTTTCCTTATTATATTTACGTTGTGTTAGTGGACCACCGGGGTTAGAAGGATCTAATATTCCTTGAACCATGTTAGAAGCCCCTACCGATTCATTAACATTAATATTAAAATCATTAACTTGAATTCCTTTTTTTCTATTGGCTAATGATTTAGCTTCTTTATATTGAATTGGCACACAAGATAACAAATGTCTATTTAAGCCCCCCATCCCACCTTGACCTCCACCTTGTTTATGTTTAAAAGGTTGCTTATATTTATTACAAATAGCAATAGAATTTTCCTTATCTAAAGTCATAAATTACCACACAACAGAAGTTTTAGGGCGTTGATACTTCACCTTCTCCCTCATAGGAGGTATAAGAGGTGGGCGTCCAGAATTTTGCTCCGTTGAATTTGTAGTTTCATTTGGAACATTTGTCACCGGACTAGTAGGTGTATCTTCTAATTCATCTTCTCCCGAACCAACTTCTACTTCTTCACCTGAATTTTCATCAAGATAAGGATTAATATCACCATAAATTTGTTGTAAAAGTTCACGATCGAGTTGAGCATTTGAATCAATATCATAAGAAGTATCATCAACATAAGTAGAATCATTTGTATTAAATCTAACTCTAGAAGTACCACCATATTTACTCTTATTTTTTTCTTACTACTTTTTTTACTAAAATTAAATAATCTACTAATGTCACTTGGTTCTTTCTCTTTTTCTTTACCGGTATCTTTTTTGTTAGAACTCATATTTAATTATATGTAAAGTATAATATAAAAATAATAATAACACAAAAATTGATGACGAAAAATAAAATATAAATACTATGAAACGAATGTACCAAACGTCTGCGTTAATAGCAGACGTTATAATATGAAAACTTAGAATTGAAATATATGTATTATGATATAATATGAGACTTAAATGGAATAAAAGATTGAGACTTCAGAGATATAAAAATAGATGAGAGAATATATGATTTTGTAAGAAATAATAAAGGATAGAGGGGTATTAATAATATTAAAAGTGGGTTAAAGTGTATTTATGATAACTTGAGGGTTTAAAGTAAAGTATTAAAAGTAGGGGTGGTAGGGGGTGTTGGGAAAGGGAAAAATCAGTCAATAAATCCGTTGGGGGGCCCACTAGCCGTTGCCCAACGGATATAATTTTTTTAAAAAAATTGGGGGATCCCGCGAACCGGCCAGTTCATCCGGGCCGGGACCGGGCCGGGTCGACCGGGCCCAAAGGGTGAACGGGTCCCCCATCCCGAACCCCCCCAAACCCCCGAAAACGTATGGGACCGGGTCCGGCAAGCCAGTTCTTGAATCGGTCACGGGCCAGGGCGGGCCGACCCGGTCCCCCTGCCAGCGCTATTCTAGATATAAAAAGATGTCAATCCTTTAGAGCAAATTTGAGATAAAACTGTTACATATAAGTATACTTTCTAGGAATTCCTGTCATGATTTTCCATCAGTAAGTATACTTTCTAGGAATTCCTGTCATGATTTTCCATCAGTAAGTATACTTTCTGGGAATTCCTGTCATGATTTTCCAAAACACATCCTTCTATTTGAGGATTCTTGCTTGTTGAACACATTTTTTTTTTAATTTGGACTGTTATGCTTGTGCACTAGCTCTCAATAACTTCATCTAAGTCAGAAGTTTCACGAACTTTTCTTCAACATCAAAAAAAGCTTTGTAATAATGTTACAGAATGTGCACGAAAGCTTGGAAGTTGTAGAAGGTGATCATCGTGAATACACTCTAGATGAAGAGGATGTTGAGGCCCAAAGAGCAGTACTGAAACCTGATCGATCAAAGAAAGATGCAAATGTATTAGAGAAGTCACTATCTAGAAGGTATCCTGATTTGAGACTCCATGAGCCTCTCGAGGAGGAGAAGGAGAAATTACATCTTGAACTGCACCTCTCACAAGCAAACAATGATCAAAATGTAGTTAATGTCCCAGCTGAAAAGTTTCTTTCCCTCAACTCGCAACCTTACATAGGAACTGGGTAAAGTTTTATGTACCACGCACTAAGTACTCAGGAACTGTTCCAGCATGTTCAGTCCATTGAAGAATTAGTTTCATGCCACAGGTGGGTATCAGCTGCAAAAGTTGGCCAGGTGCAGATGGTAAAAGCCTCGCAGGCTGAACATCAAGAAAAATCGAAGTGGCTAACTGACCTCTTTGACTGTTGCAATAAACCCTGTTTATGTGAGCTCATAGAACCTCATATTCTTATGAATTCCTTCATCCATAGGAAGTTTATCCTTTTCTGCATTTATACTTGCTTATCAATCATATGGTAGCGATTCGTACTACTGGAAAAGGTCAGCACTCAGCAGTCAGCTGTATCAACCACTTGATTTTTCGGTTCATTTTGTTCATAGGTCATATGTAAAATTCTCAAGCATAAAGTTAACATATCTTAGTTTAGTTCCACTTTATCTGAAAGATATTGTTGATTATGCTTATCATGAATATCAATATCAAATAATTGCTTCTGTACTCCTGCAACTAAATTCAAGTACCTCTCTTCTCATTCTCTTTAAACAGGTTTCAAAGCATGCATCTATCCATGTGGCATATTTTCAAGAATTGCTAGTTTGGTTTCGCATGGGAAAATAAGTGAGTGTCACTGACATATTGTATACTAAATTACAAGTAAGACCAAGTTCAATACAGATATCCACTGCATCTCTTGATTTTTGTTGTTCGCTGATACTTGTAGCGGAGCTAGAAATTTCATCAAGGACATTCAACTTTTAGGAAAATTAAGTTATATCAGGTTTTCCTTTCAAGTCAAGGGAATTCAAACCTTGTATTTATCATACATTTTATTTATTTTTGGCTCGAAATACATGTATAATAAATAAATAAAAAATTGAGCAAGGGTATCATATGAACCCCCTTGCTTGACTGTGGCTCTGCCCATTGACTGGAACCCCTAGCTAGAGGAACTTCTTCCGTATTTCTCAATACTCCTGAAATAATGTCAGTTTCTTTTGAGGGGTAGAGGGTGAGTGGTATTTGTTAGTCCTAAACAATACAACAACAACATAATACCCAGTGTAATCCCACAAGTGGGGTCTGAGAACCATCTAAATTAACATGAGGGACAAACTGGCATTTAGCACAGACTAATGGTGACCTGCCTTTGTATTCTGTTGATCTATCTACTTGTTTATTAGCATGTAAAATGGCTCCTTCTGGGGAAATACTGATCACAGACTCTTACACTTCTATTGTTGCTGCAGCTCATAAACATGCACTAAATGATCTGTTGACATACTCCTTATTCTGTGGTTGTTGCTGTTATACTTATTGTGTAAGAAGAAGCCTGAGACGACTTTTCAATATTGAGGTATTTAAATGTATCGCTATACCAAATGTTTGAAGATTATATGTCATTTGATAGTCACTTAAGTTTAAACGTGCCACTTACATGCCATCCAATAGATATTGCAGTGCATAAGGCATTCGATATTTACCAGAGTTACCTCTGTTTAATTTGCCATAACAAGACGGTCAGTGCATCAGAACAGCATGTCAATTTTGGGGACATGAGGTAATCCTAGAGAAAAAGAGATTGTTGCAAGGTGACGAATTGCTTCAGAGACGTGGATTGAAAAACTACTAGATTCAATTGAGTAGGAACTGATGTGGCTAGCCATTGTTGACATTTTGTTCGTTTAAGGCATTTGCTTCAGATTGGGTGGGGTAAAAGAAAAAAAAGTCTATGGGCTGTTGATTGATAACAATGTAATGTAGTTTTTCTGATTTCAGGGAGGTTAATGTGATGATTTCTTAACTCATCTTATCTGTTGCTGTTGCGCTATGATCCAAGAGTGGTGTGAATTCGAACTGAGGGATTTTGAAGGTGCGTTTTATCAGTACTATTACCTCGTGAACCTGGAAACGAAAATTTTCTCCTTTCACTTACTAATCATTATCCAATAGAGTGAAACATTAGGCATCACAATGAAGAAAGAATGAACAAGATCGGAAAAAACACACGTCAAGGTGTACGACAAAAGATTATGATGTTTTCATCCTCTCCTCTTTTGGGATTCCATATAGTGCAGGAAATAGATAGAGATCATGCATGTATTTACATCCCATTTTTTCGGAAGAGCTTCAACTAAGATGAATGTTGTGCAGGTTGTCAAGGGAGGAAGATGATTCCACCTCCATACCAGTATATGAAGCCTTGAACTCCTCAACTGATGTGGAAATCTTTCTACCGACGTAAATATTAGTATTAGATAGAGCTTTAGGAATAGTATACATAGTGTTTCTGTAGATATATATAAGCTGCAACCTTTGCTATTATGTACTAGATTAAGTAGACATGAGACCATCGAAGTTCTAAGGATCTAGTAGAAATCTTGAAATCTATGTATTATCAGTTAATAAATAATTGAAATGGCATAGATGAACTTTTTCTCAAAGTTTGATAATATATTTGAGCATTTTCTCTTTATTTATGCAAGGTTTAGTTTTTATTCATGTATAACCTACATAAAATAATACATAAATTTCCTACCAACTTATACATGTAGTAGTTATGTGGATTTTTAAATTGCAAACCAAATTTCTAGTAATCAGTTATAATATATAGTATTACTTGTGTAGAATTTAATACCGGCATAACTCATCTTCAGATCAGCTACTAAATAACCCCTTAAAGTTTAAGCGGGGGCAACCTTCAAATTTCTTATATTGCGCTTCTTCTTGCAAAGATATTGAAACTCAATTTAAAAAGAGATCAGTGTCAAAAACATGCTTAAACTATTCTTTTTTTGTAGTTTCATACCTAAACTATTGAGAATGTGAGTTTCATACCTAAACTATCACTTATAAGTTTGAGAAACATACCTCAGTGGTGTGTCTAATACATTCTCTCTTTTATTTATAAAAACATTGCCACATGGATAAAATATTTCACCTTCACAAAAATTAAATAAACTATTACTGTTAGTTAAAAACTAAAGATTAAAGTACAGTATTACTATTCAAAAAAAAATTAAAATAATTACTTTTTAAAAAAATAAAATTTAAAATATTTTTCTCACCACATTCCACCATCCCCCCCCCCCCCCGACAATCCCCCGTCCTTTTTTTTTTTTAAATTCTTTTATAAAATATTTTTAAAAAAAATTCAAACCTCACCCCCTCTCCCACTCTTTCCTATAAATTTTTTAATATTTTTGTAAAAAAAAAATATTCTAACCCTCCGTTCCTAATTAATTATTAATTTTTTTTATATTTTTCTCATTTTTTGTTAGATGTGTACATATATTTTTAGGAAAATATTTTTTATCTACTTGTGTGCCGAAATATAACAGAAGTAAAAGTTTTATTTTTAAAAGAAGTCTTGCGGCAAGTAAAAACTTTTATAAAATATTTTTTTAAAAGAGAAAAACTAAAAATTTGGGAGGGGGGTACAGTGAGAGTGAGAGGAAGGACTGGAGTGGGGTAAACAAAAATATTTTACATTTTATTTTATAATTTTTTTTGGGGGGGGAGGGGGGATAGTAATACCTTAATCTTTAACTTTAACTTATATTAATAATTTATTTAATTTTTGTCAAGGTGAAACTTTTTGTTCATGTGAAGTGTGATGTAATAATTTTTTTAAATAAAAAAGAGAGTGCATTACACACACCATGATGAGAGTGTGATAAAAGAGATGTGTGTTTCTCAAACTAATAAGTGACAGTTTAGGTATGAAACTCGCACTCTCAATAGTGTATGTATGAAACTAAAAAAAAGGATAGTTTAGGTGTGTTTTTGACCCTTATCTCATTTAAAAATTATTATTTTTCTTGCACACGGGAAAATATTGTAAATAGGTTTATAACCAATAATTAAAGGAAAAATTACCTGAATAGGTATCTTTTAATAAATAATTACTGATTTTAGTGATACTTTTTATTTATTACCATTTATAGCAATATATAGCAATACTATGATAAATCTGCAATATGTATTAAAATTAAAGTGAATTATGTATGCAATATATATGTATTATAATTGTTTTAAAATATATTATACTTTTTTGATAAGAAATTTGCACGTTGTATTATAAGTGTATTAAAAATGTGTGATAATGTATTATTCATCAATAAAACTTGTATTATAAATGTATTAAATTTGATCAAGTGAAAATAAATGTTATGACTATAAATGATAAATATTTTCTTACGTAAGTGGGGTTATAAGGCCTCAGGGTTCCGGAAAATCCCAACCCATCACTTCCTTGATAATTGGCATAAGATTTGATACAATACACATGCTCAGACTTAATGTAAAGGGGCTTGATCTTAGACATATTTATACACCTGCTTGTCACGTTTTATCCATATTACTATTAGCCTTGTTTTGAGGATGATAATTGTATGGAAAATTTTATTGGCCTAGCATGAGAAAGGATGTTTTGATGAATATTCTTAATTATGAGCTGATACTGGTTGGTGCGGCGCGCAAACCTAAATGATGCATTGACTTGGGCAACGGGCCAAGTCTTTGTCCGGATGAACTTAATTATTCAAGCCTTTATTTTTTACTACTATAGATACAATCCGTGTAAGGCTTGGAGGACTGTTGGAACAAAGGTATGAAGTTCGAGAATGTGATAAAATGGAAGTACAAGGATCTATATGGAAGACTACTCAAAGTGGGGAGAAAGAGGCTATGAATACAAAAATGGTTATTTTTTAAATGCAAGCCCCTTAACTAAGAAGACCCTTATTTCATTAAGAGTATTTATGTAATAACTTGCTTAGGCTATAAATAATGGAGATTATCTCCTTTAGAGTTAGATTGTTTTAATATGATGAATTCTCATGAATCGAGTGTAACTCTTGAGAGAGTATGAGGCTAAGACCATAGTTGTTAGGAAATGTTTCATGAGATTGTTTGCTTGAGGATCATTCCACTTGAGGGTGTACCTTTATAGTTTAGGTGTTTATTTGGTATTCTTATGTAACAACCTATTCCGGTCGTTATAGAAAAGCCAACGGGGAAAAATTTTGGGTTAGAAAACTTTTTCGTAGTAACTTGAGAATTCCTAGCCTAGTCCAGATTTGGATGAAATCGGAGTCAGTGAGTTCTAGGAAGATCTGGTAGCGAATGACAGATCTATTTATGAATTTGATTACACGAGTGGATAGTTAATATGTTAAGGAAACCGTATGACTTTACGGAATCGAATTCGGGCTAGTAAAACTTCCGAAACTGATCTTAGCGTGAACGAGTACTTTCTGAGTGTCATAGGATGAATGTGTGTTGTGAAATGCGGCTTTGGAACTCTTAATTTAGCTCTTTATTTTCGTACAAGACGCGAAAGTGGGTTTATTCTTGCCAGGGCGGGATTGCTGTAGCGAGATGAGGTCCGCTGTGGCGGAAGAGTCACGATTTAAGTCGAAAATAAACCCCAAAAATGTTATTTTCTGCAAGTTTCATTCTTGAGAGCTAGGAGGCGACCCCGGGTGGTTTCTTGACAGTTTTCCACAACTTTTGGTGCTAAAGGTAAAATTTTCACTCCCCGAATCCATTTTTCGATTCGTAGAACGTAAAATCTTGATTATATATCATTGGGGGAGGGTTTTGAACTGAATTGGATGGTGGGGAAAAACCCTAGCTGCACCTTAGGATCATGGGATTAATCTTGAGTTATTGGGTTTGTTATAATCTGGGTAAATTAGACCTTAATTATTAATCCGCATATTGTATTAATTGTTTGTAGACCAAGAACAAGCGGAAAGAATCTGAAAAGGGAAGAATCAAGTTTCTTAGAAGGGTTTAAGCTTTGTTCGAGGTAGGTGATAGTTGTGATTTCATGTTGGTGTGATGTATGTTAGTACTTACTTCATTTAAATGCATGTATGTATGTGATTACTGTTGTATTATTGATCACACTAATAGTAAATTAGTATGAACAAATGATTTTATTCCATGAATCAACACTTGATTGTATGATTATGAGAATGTACATTGTGACTGTGATTGTGGCTTATTGAATGGATCGGGTGTTACGTTCCAACACACTCACTAGGATCGGATGTCACGTACCGACATACATATTGGAAGGGGTGTCACAATCCACTAACTTGGAACGAGTGCTATGATTCGGCAAACTAATAGTTTGGGTATGAGTTCCATGAAAGGACCATTGACTTGTCATAGATGTGTATTTTTTAGAATGTGGAATTGTACATTGACGCTGAAGTGATAACTACTATTGTATATGTTCGGTATATGCCTGTTTTTATAATGTTGTGGTTACTTGTATATGTTTCACTTATTGGAATAACTGTGTGATCCTACCAGTACACTGTGGTTGTGCACTAATAGTGCACTTGCTCTTTTTTTGTTGAGTACAAGGCATCTTCAGGCGGCTATTGACATACCTCGTCTAGGAGATTAGTGATCAATCGAATTCAAGGGTGAGCCAGTTCTTCTAGGCTGCCATGAGTTCTCTTTTTGTTTATGTCCATATCTTCGGACTTAGACTAGTACTTTAGATTCCTTGTGTTTAGTTGGGGTTTGCACCCATTTTCTTAGAATTGTCGTTCGTAGATTTTTTGGTACATTGACTTTCAGGTTCTAGGCATTATTTCTGCATTTGTTTTGTTAGACTTCGGAGTTTATGGGAACTCCTTATTTTCCTTTAGAAATTTAAACCTGCTTTCATATCTTTAAATGATTTAGTTTCTGTTTATTTGGTTAGTTGGGTTGTAGTAATGGATCTCCCACCAGAGTGCTAGTGTTGGTGTCAATCACGATAGTCTGGTTCGTGACAAAGTTGGTATCAGAGTCTTAGGTTCATTGATCTCAATTTACCAAAACTAGTCTAGTAGAGTCTTGCGGAACGGTACAGAGATGTCTGTACTTTTCTTCGAGAGGCTATAGGACTTTAGGAAATCTCTTTGTTTTTTTTTGTCTCCTTTCGTGTTATAACTTGATTCCAATTGATATCTGGTGATCCAAATTGGTATCTAATCTCCTTCACTCTTCTGCCTACAGATGGTTAACACTCGTTTTAACGGTGTCAAGCCCGTAGCTCCCGTTAATGATCCCATTGAGGAGTCCGTAGCAAGAGGTCACGATCGAGAAAGGAGTAGATAAAAAGCAAGGGGTAGAGGCCGAGGAAGGGTAGCGCCTATTAGGGATTGACCACCAGTTGAGAATGCTCCCAAGAATGAGGTTCCTCTTGCGCATCATAAAGAGATAGATGAGAATGTAAAGGCTGAGAATGTTGGAGAAGAGAAAGAGGTGCAGACTGAGACTACATGTATTCTTCCCTTAGACCCAGTGTTAGCTCAACATATTATTTCGTTCCTGAAAGGATTGGTCGGTCCTGGAGTTCTCCCCACAATTCAAGCAACTCAAGCTCCCGCCAATCCCCTTATTGCTATCATTATCCCCAAGGTGGGTGGAACTATAGGTAATGATGCTTTCTTCCGTTCTTTGTTGGGCTCGGTTATGACTGGTAATGAACACGAGATGTTAACTAAGTTCTTGAAATTGAAACCACCTGTGTTCCATGGTTCCGAGAGTAAGGAAGCCTATGAGTTCATTCTAGATTGTTATGAGAGGCTTCATAAGTTGGGAATTGTCCATCAGCATGAAGTAGATTTTGTGACCTTTCAACTTCAGGGCGAGGCTAAGCAGTGGTGGAGAGCTTATGTGGAATGTAGATCTTCAGCTTTACCCTCACTCACTTGGACCCAGTTCCATGCTCTGTATGTTGGAGAAGTATGCATCTCGAACTTTGAGGAATCGTAAGAAAGATGAGTTCATGGCTTTGGAGCAAGGTGGTATGCCTATGGCTGCTTATGAGGCTAAATTTCATGCTTTGTCTAGCTATGATACGCAATTGGTGACTACTGAGGAAGAGAGGATCCATCTATTTGTTAAGGGACTGAATTCTTAGATACAGGTTTTGTCTGTGCACATGACTTCTGCAGAGAAAAGTTTTAATAAGGTAACAGATTTTGTGAAGAAAGTGAAGGGGGTGAGGCGAGATGGTCAGGCTAAGGCCTTGGCTAAGAAAGCTAAGAACACAGGTAACTTTCAGGGTTCCTACTCCAAAGGTTCAGGTAGGCCGACACTTATAGTCCGGCCAATTCAGTCCACTAGGCCCGTTTCTATAGGTAAGTACTCGAGAACTCCACCTCAGAATTTGATTCAGGATAGCCAAGGAGCCGCACCTTCGATGGGAAGCAGGCTATCTGTCGATCACACTTGTTACAATTGTGGAGAACCTGGACATATAATGAGAGATTTTCCCCACCCGCGCATGTTGGATTCCGCATAGCAGGAGACTAGAGAAGTAGTACCCACAGGATATGGTAATAATGGTCGAGGGCGTCCACATATTGGGAAAAAAGGAAATCAGCGAGGTCGTGGAGGTCAGGGAAATAGTAACGCATGTAGAGGTATGGCGCAGCCCAGCAGGAAAGTCGCTCGTCAAAATGACAGGGCTCAGTATTACACATTTCCAGGCAAGAACAAGGCAGAATCTTTTAATACAGTGATCATAGGTATTATTTTTGTATGTGATCGGATGGCTAATGTGTTATTTTATTTGGGTCCTACTTATTTATATGTGTCCGTGCGATTTGCCTTAGAATTTGATTTGATTTGTGATATACTTGATGTCCTCATCCATGTTTCTACCAGAGTTGGAGAGTCTGTCATAGTCACCCATGTCTATCATGCTTGTCCTATTTTGTTTATAGGTTTTCAGACTTGGGCTGATTTAGTTATTTTGGATATGACTGACTTTGATATAATCTTAGGCATGACTTGGTTGTCCCACTATTATGTTGTGTTAAATTATAATACAAAATTTGTGACTCTAGAGATCCCCGATAGGGAAAAATTAGAGTGGGAAGGGGTGTACAAGCCTAAGCTAGCTAAGATCATATCCTCCATTCGGGCTAGGAAACTAGTAGGGCATGGTTGTTTGGTTTATTTGACTCATATTTGAGATGGTAAGGTTGAATCTCCCTCTATTGAGTTTATTCCTGTGGTGTCAGAATTTAGAGAAGTGTTTCCTACTGATTTGCCTGGTATGCCTCCGGATAGAGATATAGATTTGATTTAGAACCTGGTACCCATCCCATTTCTATCCCTCCATATCGTATGCCTCCGGCAGAATTAAGAGAGCTTAAGGCTTAAATCCAAGAGCTTCTTGATAAAGGATTCATTCATCCTAGTGCTTCACTATGGGGTGCTCATATCTTGTTTGTTAAGAAAAAAGACAGTAGTATGAGAATGTGCATAGATTATCGCCAATTAAATAGGGTCACCATTCGAAATAAGTATCCATTGCCTCGAATAGATGATTTTTTTTACCAATTTTAGAGTAAAACAGTTTTCTCTAAGATTGATTTAAGGCCTGATTACCATCAGTTGAAGATTAGGCCTAAGAATATACCAAAAATGGCATTTAGGACCCAATATGGGCACTATGAGTTCCTAGTTATGTCGTTCGGGTTGACAAATGCGCCTGCAGCCTTCATGAGCTTGATGAAAGGGGTTTTCAAACCCTTTCTTGATTCTTTTGTGATAGTGTTTATTGATGACATTTTGGTTTATTCGAGAAGTAAAGAAGAGCATGTCTATCATCTTCATATTGTTTTGGGTGTTCTTGGGAAACAAAAATTGTATGCAAAATTTTCTAAGTGTGAATTTTGGTTGAGTTTGATTGCCTTTTTGGGGCATGGAGTTTCAAAGGAAGGGATAATGGTAGATCCCCAAAAGATTGAAATGGTTAAGAATTGGGTCCGGCCTTGCTCTGTGACTGAAGTTAGAAGTTTTGTGGGACTCGCTAGCTACTATCGTCGATTTCTGAAGAACTTTTCTTCTATTGCCACACATTTGACATGTTTGACAAAAAAAGGAGATGCCTTTTGAATGGACTAAAAAATATGAGAAGAGCTTTCAAAAGCTCAAGACTCTTTTGACCACACTTCTTATTCTAGCACTACCGGTGGAAGGTAAGGATTTTATTATTTATTGTGATGCTTCACATTCGGGTTTGGGTGTTGTATTAATGTAGGATAAGAATGTCATCGCTTATGCATCGCGGCAGTTGAAGGTGCATGAGAGAAATTATCCAACATATGATTTGAGTTGGCAGCGGTAGTGTTTACTTTTTAGATTTGGCAGCATTATCTTTATAGTGTTAAGTGTTAGGTGTTTACTAATCATCGTAGTCTACAACATGTATTCACTCAAAAGGATCCGAATTTGAGATAGCAAAGGTGGATGGAGTTACTCAAGGACTATGATGTGACCATCCAGTATCATCCGGATAAGGATAATGTAGTGGCATATGCACTAAGTCAAAAAGCGGTAAGTAGGTAATCTAGTTTGCTTCAGTGTATCCAAGCGACCCTTGGCTAAGGAAATTCAAGCTTTAGAAACTAAGTTCATGCAGTTGGGCATCTCAAAGAAGGTGTTAGCTAGCATTGAGGTTAGGGCCACATTCATTGAAGAGATCAAGGCCAAACAGTTTAAGGATGAGAATTTGAATGAGCTTAGGAAGAAGACAATGTCTGGTAAGGCACAAGATATGGTTCTTGATGCGGAAGGTGTGCTCAGTTTTAAAGGAAGGATTTCTGTTCCTAGAGTGGGCGATTTGATCCAGAGTTTATTGGCAGAATCCTATGGTTCGAGGTATTTCATTCTCCGGGTGTGACTAAGATGTACCAAGACTTGAAACGACTCTATTGGTGGCCTGGTATGAAGAAAGATAGTGGAGTTTGTGGCTAAGTGTTAAAATTTCCAACAAGTAAAATATGAACATCAAAGGCCTGCAGAGTTGCTTCAAAGAATGCAAATTCCGGAGTGGAAGTGGGAAATGATAGCTATGGATTTCATGATTGGTCTTCCTAAGATATTGGAAAAGTATGATTCTATTTGGGTAGTTGTTGACAGATTGACGAAGTCAACCCATTTTATTCCAGTCAGAACAGATTATAATGCTCAGCAATTGGCTAAGGTGTATGTAAAAGAGATATTAAGGATGCACGGGGTTCCCCTTTCTATCATCTCAGACCGTGGTACGCAGTTCACCTCCAAGTTTTAGGGAAGTTGCATGAAGAATTGGGTACTTAACTCACCTAAGCACAGTCTTCCATCCGCAAACGGATGGGGCAGTCTGAGAGGACAATCCAAGTGTTAGAGGACATGTTAAGAGCATTTGTGTCGACTTTGGAGGACATAGGGGTAAGTTCTTACCGTTGTGTGGGTTCTCCTACAATAATAGTTACCACTCCAGCATTGATATGGCACTATTTGAAGCACTGTATAGGAGGGGTGTAGATCACACATAGGATGATTTGAGGCTGGAGATGTGAAACCTTTAGGAGTTGATTTAGTGAAGGATGCTTAAGATAAAGTGAGGAATATTCAAGCTAAGATTTTAGCAACCTAGAGTAGACAGAAAAAGTATGCAGACCATAAGGTAAGAGACATGACATTTCAAATTGGTGAGAAAGTTCTTCTAAAGGTATCACCTATGAAAGGGGTGATGAGATTCGGCAAGAAGGAAAAGCTTAGTCCTCGATACATTGGACCATTTGAAATTATTGACTGTGTAGGACTGATAGCGTATAGATTGAATTTACCTCCTAACCTATCGGGAGTCCATCCTGTATTTTATGTGTCCATGTTGAAGAGATATTATGGTGATGGGGTTTACAGTATAAAATGGGACTCAGTGTTGCTAGACAAAGACCTTCAGTATGAAGAGGAACCGATTGCAATTCTTGATCGTGATGTCTAGAGGCTGAGGACCAAAGAGATTAAGTCCGTGAAAGTTCAATGGAAGCATCGTCCAGTTGAGGAAGCTACTTGGAAAACCAAGAAGGGCATGCGAGACAAGTATCCTCAATTGTTCGTCGATTCAGGTATTACTCTACCCTTACTTTAGCCCCTTTTTCCTAGTTTGTCACTCGGGGATGAGTGACGGTTAAATTGGTATCTATTGTAACGATCTATTCGCGTTGTTATAGAAAACCCAATGTGGAAATTTTTTGGGTCAAAAAACTTTTTCGTAGTAACTTGAGAATTCCTAGCTTAGTCCAGACTTGGACAAAATCGGAGTCAGTGAGTTCTAGAAAGATATGGTAGCGAATGAGAGATCCATTTATGACTTTAATTACATGAGTGGATAGCTAAGATGTTAAGGAAACCATACGACTTTACAGAATTAAATTTGGGCGAGTAAAACTCTCGAAAGATTTAAGTCGAAAATAAACCCCAAAAATATTTTTTTCTGCAAGTTTAATTCTTGAGAGCTAGGAGGAGACCCCTGGTGGTTTTTTGATAGTTTTCCACAACTTTTGGTTCTAAAGGTAAGGTTTGCACTCCCCGAATCCATTTTTCGATCTGTAGAACATAGAATCTTGATTATATATCATTGGGGGAGGGTTTTGAACTGAATTGGATAGTGGGGAAAATCGTAACTATACCTTAGGATCATGGGATTAGTCTTGGGTTATTGGGTTTATTATAATCTGGGCAAATTAAACCTTAATTATTAATCTGCGTATTGTATTAATTGTTTGTAGACCAAGAACAAGCGAAAAGAATCCGAAAAGGGAAGAATCAAGTTTCTTAGGAAGGTTCAAGCTTTGTTCAAGGTAGGTGATGGTTGTGATTTCATGTTGGTGTGATGTATGTTAGTACTTCATTTTAATGCATGTATGTATGTGAATGTTGCATTATTGATCCCACTAATAATAAATGAGTATGAACAAATGATTGTATGTCATGAATCAACACTTGATTATATGATTATGAGAATGTACATTGTGACTGTGATTGTGGCTTGTTGAATGGATCGGGTGTTACGTTCCAACACACTCATTAGGATCGGATGTCACGTATCGACATAAACATTGGAACGGGTGTCACGATCCGACACACTAACTTGGAATGGGTTCCATGATCCGGCACACTAACATTTTGGGTATGGGTCTCATGAGAGGACCATTTACTTGTTATATATGTGTATTTTTGAGAATGTGGAATTGTACATTGATCCTGAAGTGATAACTGATACTATATATGTTCGGTATATGACTGCTTTATAATGTTGTAATTACTTGTGTATGTTTCACTTATTGGAATAGATGTGCGATCCTATGAGTACATTGTGGTTGTGTATTGATACTGCACTTGTTCTTTCTTTGTTGAGTGCAGGGCATCTTCACGCGGCTACTGACATGCCTCATCTAGGAGATCAGTGATCAATCGAATTCAAGGGTGAGCTAGTCCTTCCAGGCTGCCATGAGTTCTCTTTTTGTTTATGTCCACATCTTCGAACTTAGACTAGTACTTTAGATTCCTTGTGTTTAGTTGGGGTTGCACCCATTTTCTTAGACTTGTCGTTCGTAGATGTTATGGTACATTGACTTTCAGGTTCTAAGCATTATTTCTGCATTTGTTTTGTTAGACTTAGGAGTTTATGGAAACTCCTTATTTTCCTTTAGGCATTTAAACTTGCTTTCGTATCTTTAAATGTTTTAGTTTTCGTTTATTTGGTTAGTTGGGTTGTAGTAACGGTTCTCCCACCGGAGGGTTAGTGTGGGTGCCAATCACGATGGTCTGGGTCGTGACATCTTAATAGGAGGTTTTTTCTTTAGTGTAGTCGTTATTGCCTATTAGTTCTATTCGTGTGTCTGGCTTCTATCTTTACTTGTTCTTAGATTTTACAGTTTCTTTCATTTTTCGCATTTCGTTCTTGTATCAACATGAATGGCACGTCCTTGTTCTATACGGATAAAGCCTGATTGTTTAGTAAATGATTGAATTGACGAAACTAAGTTATCATAATAGTTGATATTGTTGAGCTTATTGTTTTAATGCTTAACTACCATTGAAATACATGTATAATCTCATCGTGAACTCGAAAGAAGAAAACAAAAAATATAAGGAGTAAGATTTTTATTTTAGTAAAATAAAGAATCCATTTGCATCTAAGATAAGAATAAGAACATCTTACTTTGTTATATAACATAGCAATATAAATGTGTTTATATTAGTTTATTCAGAGGCGAATCCAGGATTTTAAGAAAACGGGTGCACCATTGCTTTAAAGATAAGATAAAAAAAAATTATAATAACAATAACTAAGCGAGCAATACATAAAAATTACATTACCAAAAAAAATATCATCAGTTTACAATTGTACTCGACGAAAAATAGAAAATAGAAAATAGAAAACAAATTTGAAGAGAGAAGAAAAATATTGTTGGAACTTGGAACTTGAAAAGTGTGTGGAAAGGAAACTTTTGAAGTCTTTGACTTTTTAACTTTCAGAATTTAGCTTCTTTTTTTTTTTTTTTTAATGAAAATGTGTTTTTAGTTAATAAAAATAAATTTGCAGCGAATTGGGGCTGCCTGGGATCGAACCTGCGACCTGTGAGTTGAAATTTTGCAGTGGTACCAGTGAACCATCCAACCATTTTGAGAACGGGTTCAACAAGTTTTAATTTAATATATTCTTTAATAATTATAGAAGTAATATATCGAGTTTAGTCGGATGAGCACGGGTTCGGGTGACCCAAAATTAGTACATAAATTCGCCCTTGAGTTTATCACATCCCGCTCAGTAATTTTGATGCATGAAAAAGTAACTTTCTTTTAAAGAGATATTGTTAGTATACAAATTAGGTGTACAAACAATTCCTTTGGGGGTACAACAAAATGTCTATATTTATATTTGTAGAATTTTCTTAGCCACTTTTTTATGAAAGTCGAAAGAAGATCTAATTTGTTTTCAGAAAAACGACTCTTTTGAATATCCATCTAATTACGTGAACAAACATGCCCATCAAATTCAAATTTTAAATAAAACTTAAAAATACCACGACTTTCCATATATAAAACCTTTAATCCTGTTTTGCTTTCCATCGTAAGATAATCTCACTTCATAAATATTTACAAATTACCTACCACATAAAATATTAATGATATGATTTAGCAATTTTCTTTTAGAATAAGAAAACATTCCATGTGCTTAGGACATGACTTAATTGACAATCAGTGGTGGTTTTGAGTTGTTATTCAAAGTTTGCAAATAAGATCCATATTCGAATAGTACAAAACAGAACGCACAGGCAAAATGGCTTACTTTAATATGGTAGGGTTTTAAAAGGTTAGCAGCCAACTCATTTAGGTTGGGTGGATCAGAAGATACAAATAGAAATTTGAGTGTGGCTATTCTTAATTATACAAAATTACATTATTATATTATGAAATAATAATTTGGGATAAGACACAAGTACCCTTAGATTATGACCGAAATTTCCTTGAATTAATAGCCCCAGGTACTTGAAACTCCCTTTCTTGGGATGACTTGAGAATGCAACATCCCTTCCATATTAGCTATACAAGACACATTACTATATTTGCATTTCACATACTTTGTCTTCGTCATACTAAAACTAAAACCTTTAAACTCGAAAGCCTGAAACCTTTGATCATGTCATTTCACTATTATCGTTGTATCTTTATGACATAAAAAGAACCCTTGTTTTCAAGAATTTCATTGAAGTTTCATTTTATTCAAAAAAAAAAAAAAAGTATTCCTAAATCTAATTAAGTCAAATATATATGTTTTCGAAGAGTTCAAAGATGTAATCTTAGAATGGTGCAAATTGAAAAGAACATACTGAAAATGAAAGTCTTTTGGACCCCTTGATATTATTTACTTGCACAAATTGAAAATAGATAATTTAATGTGTTTTATTAATTAGTCAAGCATAATACTACTACAGTGAGTAGTAATTAAGGATATTTAATTTTTACTTAGAGGTATTTTCTTTTCCACCAATTATACATGATACAACTTTTTAGTTAAAAAATTATGAGTGCAAAAAAGAATACACCTATTTGACATCACTCTTCTTTGGTAGTGGAAATCGTTAAAAAAAAATAGTACTCAATATATTTTCTTAAAAAAAAAAAAATTAGCTTCAATCTCCAATCTCAAATGGTCGCATATGACACAATAATTTCTTTGAGTATGGTCCATCAAGGTAATTATATCTTTTGTCTACTTTTTTCAAATAATAAAGAAGGTGGGGGCAGATTAACGGCTGTCATTAGCCCTGGTCAAAAGATTATTATCATTTTTAATTGTTCTAATAATATTACATTCTGAAATTATCTTACACGTGGCAGCAATCCAGAGTGTCATTAAACATTACTGGAGACACTTCAACTGGAAGGAATCCTTTCTTACATAGGGTGTGCAAAAACTAAACTGACCGATAAATCGAATTGAAAAAAGTGTTATTGGTTTATTGTTATTGTGTTAATGATTATTTAATAATTTTATAAAAATAATTATTGAGTTATCGGTTTTTTAATATTGGGTTATTGGGTAACCGATAACCCATTAAGAATATAATAATTTACTATTTTATTTTTTAGTCATACATAAATATCAAACAAAATATATTAATGTAATCACTATATTAGACTATAACTATAAGGATCCTACAAAATTAAAACTATTTAGACTACTATAACTGTAACACCCCGTATGCTAGGAAGACCAGAATGCAGAAATTTCAGAAGTTGCAGGTGCCACCAACGGGGCCACCTACGGACCGTAGGGTGACCCACGGACCATAGGAGGGGTTCGTGGTTGGCCACCTGCAGTCCCTCCCCAGAAACCCAAGAAAATTCTTCTAAGGGTTGACCCACGGCCGAATCGTAGGTCAGACCACGGGCCGTGGTCTTGGTCCATGGATCAAGACCACCAGAACCCCTCTCTAAAGCAACTCGACAACTGACCATGACGGAACGTAGGTCAGTCGATGGTCCGTCGGTCCGGATTGTAGATTGGCTCCGATAGTTTTAAGTCAGGGGTCGTTTGGTCTTTTTCCATATACGTTGGACACCTAAACTACGTCATTTAACCCTTAAACTACGTCGTTTTGGTTAGTTTAAGCCTAGTAACTTAATCAGACTTACCCTAACCAATTCATTCTTAAAGAAATCGATCAAACCAAGAAAAGAAAAAAAAGAATCGACCAAACCCCTCAAGAACTAGCAGAAGTTTCCCTCAGTTCCAACCCCAAAATTGAAAGATTTCTCCGTGAAATTCATCACCAGGTATGTGGGATTTCACTAGTGGATTCCTTTCATCCACTAGGTCCCTAGATTTCAGTCAGAATCTTGATTCCCTAAATATTGCTTAGACCTAGGGTTTTTAAAACTTCAGATAATTATTGTGATTTAGCTGTTAGAATACTCCAAATTTGATTATCATGATTTCGTAACAATGTTTCTTAGTTTCTTGCATGAAATTTAGAACCCTAGATGTGTTGATTCGTTTAGTTAATGAATAACACTTGCTAGGCCAATTTCATTATCAGTACTTAATGTTGCATTTTCAGTGAGCATGTCAAAATCTCGAGCTATCCAGTTATTTCAATTATGTTGTATTTTATACATTCTATTAGGAGTAGGCTTAATAACGAGTTGGACTAGGGTTAGTCAACCTCATAGTCCCAGAACTACGTGCCCCATAGGTTAAGTCCCCTTTGTAGGCATCAAATTTAGTGATCACGTCAGTCATGTCTCTATACCTTTGGCAAGGTATATTGGGTCCTCTCGATGAGCCGTATACATCAGACTCCATGTTTAACTCACGTGGTTTTATGTCGATTATTAGTAGCTCCCACAGTCAGATTCTAGGGCTTGACTAGGTTACAAGTTATATTTCATTATTCAGTTTCAGTATGTTATGAACTTGGTCATTGCATTTAGTTTAGTTCATCATCAATATGTTCAGTATATTCTTCATGTTCATCTTACATCATTGATCAGTATGTTTTATTTCAGTTATGTATATGTTGTTCAGCTTTATTCTATCATGCATGCTCAATGCCTTTCAAGTACTGACGCATACTCTGCGCTACATCTTCTCGTGATGTAGGTTCAGCTCCTCAGCCCTCAGATCACGCATAGATTGGTTCCCGATCTCCAGTTCAGAAGTATCAGTGGTGAGTCCTCATTCTTCGAGGACGATATACATGTTTCCTTTGACTTTCAGTCTTTCAATTTCAGTTTTACTACAGTGTAGCTAGGGGCATGTCCCAGCATCTCTAGCTAGTTAGAGGCTTTCATTCAGACATAGTTATATTCAGTTTTAGCTTGGAGTTTGATATTTCAGATGTTATTAAACTCTCTGTTTATATATTCAAATAGTATTGGGTATTCCCCATTTCAGTTTATATCATGTTTTAAGCTCCCACACAATATTTCTCATTTCAGTTTATCTTAGTATGCTTATGATATGCCAGCAGGGTTAGCTTGGGGTCACTTGTGATCCTAAGTCCCGTGTTTATGTCAAAGGGGTAGCCTTGGGGCATCACAAACTTGGTATCAGAGAACTAGGTTTAAGAGTTCTAGGATGTCTGAAAAGCCGCACTAAATAGAGTCTCTTTCATGATTGTGAAGCGCGCCACACCTATGAGGGAGGCTGCGAAGTGTTTTTAGGAAAAAAAATTCACTTTCTTGTTATTCTTATTGTGCGTGGGTATGATCTCCTTCCTAACTCGATGTTATGCGTTTCAGATCATGCCTCCTCGTAGAGCTTACGCAAGGAATGTTAATGCCCACAACGCTGACGCAGTTTCTCCAGCCCTAGACCGTGAGGTTTCAAATGCAGAGTTTCGAAATGCCATTTAGCTTTTGGATAGAGTGTAGCCAACCAAAACAATCAACATGTTCTAGTTCCCACTAATGGTAATGGTGGATCAATGGTTGCTAGGGTCCGTGATTTTGTTAGGATGAATCCACCTGAGTTTCTAGGGTCGCAAGTTGGTGAGGACCCCAAAATTTTATTGTTGAGGTCAAAAAGATATTTGGAGTGATGCAAGTAACTGGAAATAATAGGGTAGAGTTGGCATCCTACCAGCTCAAGGATGTAGCTCACATTTGGTTCACCTAATGGAAGGAAAATAGGGGTGAGAATGCAGTTCTTGTGACTTGGGAGTGTTTTATCGGAGCTTTTCTGGACAGGTTCTTTTCAAGAGAGTTGAGAGAGGCTAAAGCCCAGGAGTTCATGAATTTGAGGAAAGTTCTATGTCAGTCTAAGAGTACAGACTTAAGTTCACCCAGCTCTCCAGGTATGCTCCACATATGGTTGCCGATCCCAGGGCACAAATGAGTAAGTTCCTGTTTGGGGTATCTGACTTAATGAAGACAAAGTGTAGAAATGCTATGTTGTTGGAGGATATGAGTATCTCTAGGCTCATGAATCATGCTCAGTAGGTTGAGGGAGATAAACTTAGGGAACAGGCTAAGGACAACAAGAAGGCTAGAATAGGGAATTATGAGTACTCTCATCAGAAATTGGGTAGTGGAAATGGCTCGCAGCTCCAGCAGAAATCTTCAGCTCCAACATCTTCATCATCTAGTGCTCCATCCCCAGGTTTCGGCAGGATCAGAAAGTTAGGGCATCAGGCTCTAAGTCTCAGAGGAGTGTTTCATGTATCATAACCTACCCAACTTGTCCAAAGTGTGGTAAGAACCATCCGGGTGAGTGTCTTGCAGGGAAAGATGGATGGTTTGGGTGTGGTCAGACTAGTCACAGATTGAGGGATTGCCCTTCTTATAAATAGGGACAAGGAGTTAACACTAGTAGGGCTCAGTCTACAGCTTCAGCAGGTTGCCCGACTCAGCAGGGAACTACATTTGGTACAAGTAGTGGTCAACGCCAAAACAAGTTGTATGCTCTCCAGGCGCGCCAGGACCAGGAAGATTCTCCTAATGTGGTTACTGGTACGTTGTGAGTCTTTCATTTAGATGTTTACACTTTGTTAGATCCAGGGTATACTCTTTCCTTTGTAACTCCGTATATAGCAGTAAAATTCGGTGTTAGTCCAGAAACTCACTCAGAAACCTTCTTAGTGTCTACTCCAGTTGGTGACCCAGTTATAGATAGACGGATAAACAAAAATTACCCTGTCATAGTCTCTCAGAAAATCACCTCAGCAGATCTTGTAGAGTTAGAAATGGTAGACTTTGATGTCATTCTAGGCATGGATTAGTTACATTCCTGTTATGCCTCAGTCGATTGTAGAACTAGGATCATTCATTTTCAGTTTCCAAGCAAATCAGTCTTAGAATGGAAGGGTAGTAGCTCAGTGCCTATGGTCGATTCATTTCCTACCTTAAGGCCATAAAGATGATTTCCAAGGGGTATCTCTATCATCTATTTCGGGTTAAGGTCCAACTCTGAAACCCCAACTCTTGAGTCAGTTCCAGAAGATCTTCCTGGAGTTTCTCCCGAAAGGGAAATCGACTTTGGAATTGATCTCCTTCCAGATACCCAGCCTATTTCTATTTCTCCTTACAGAATGACTCCAACAGAGCTTAAGAAATTGAAAGAGCAGTTGAAAGACCTTCTAGATAAGGGTTTCATCAGACCCAGTATTTCCCCATGAGGTGCACCAATATTGTTCGTGAAAAAGAAAAATGAGTCTCTCAGGATGTGCACTGACTATCGGTAGTTGAACAAAGTCACAATCAATAATAAGTACCATATCCCCAAGATTGATGAATTGTTCGACCAACTTTAGGGTGCTAGTCATTTTTTGAAAATAAACCTTAGATCCGATTATCATCAACTCAGAGTCAGAGATAGTGACATTCCAAAAACAGCCTTCAGAACTTAGTATAATCATTATGTATTTGTAGTTATGTCATTTGTACTAACCAATGCTCCTGCAGCTTTGATGGACTTGATGAATAGGGAGTTCAAGTAGTATTTGGACTTGTTCGTTATTGTCTTTATTGATGATATCCTCATTTACTCTAGGAATGAGGAAGAGCATGCGACTTATTTGAGGGTTGTCTTGCAAACTCTCAAAGATCGCCAGTTATTCGCTAAGTTCAGTAAATGTGAGTTTTGGTTGCAATCTGTTGCTTTCCTTGGGCATATTGTGTCTAGCGAAAGGATCCGAGTGGATTCTCAGAAAATAGAGGCAGTGAAGCAATGGCCCAGACCTACCTCTCCTATAGATATCAGAAGTTTCTTGGGTTTAGCTGGATATTATAGAAGGTTCATGTAAGGAGTTTCATTCATATCTTCTCTATTGACTAAGTTGACCCAGAAAAATGTTAAGTTTCAGTGGTCAGATGATTGTGAGAAGAGCTTCTCAGAATTGAAAACTAGGTTGACTACAACTCCTGTTTTGACTCTTCCAGAGGGTTCAGACGGTTATGTGATCTATTGCAATGCATCTAGAGTCAGCCTAGGTTGTGTGTTGATGCAGCGAGGTAAGGTTATAGCTTATGCTTCTACACAGCTTAAGGTGCATGAGAAGAATTATCCGACTCATGACCTTGAGCTTGCAGTCGTAGTATTTCCCTAAAGATTTGGAGACATTACTTGCATGGTGTTCACGTAGGTGTGTTCACAGACCATAAGAGCCTTCAGTATGCGTTCACCTAGAAAGAGTTGAATCTTCGTCATAGGAGATGGCTTGAGTTTATCAAAGACTATGATATGAATGTGTTTTACTATCCTGGTAAGGACAATGTAGTAACAGATGCTCTTAGCAAACTATCTATGGGTAGTGTAGCACATGTTGATGAAGAAATGAAGGAATTAGCGAAGGATGTTCACCGGCTTGCTCGTTTAGGGGTTTGTTTTATGAGCATATCAGATAGTGGTGTAACAATTCAAAATGGGTCAAATTATTCATTGGTGGCAGAGGTTAAGGAAAAACAAGACAGTGATCCTATACTGCTTCAATTGAAGGGTGCAGTTCTTCAATAGAAAGTTGAAGTTTTCTCCCAAGGGGGAGATGGTGTGCTTCACTACCAGGGTCGTTTATGTGTTCCTAAGGTGGGAGAGTTGAAACAACAGATCCTTACAGAAGCCCATAACTCCAGGTATTCTATTCATCCAGGTGCTACTAAGATGTACCGTGATCTACGGGAAGTCTTTTGGTGGAATGGCATGGAAAGGGATAAAGCATATTTTGTGGCTAAGTGCCCTAATTGTCAACCGGTGAAAGTAGAACACCATAATCCAGGAGGTATGACTCAAGAGATTAACATTCCTACGTGGAAGTGGGAAGTGATCAATATGGACTTTATTACAGGCTTACCTCATACTCATAGACAAAATGATTCCATTTGGGTAATAGTAGACATAATTACTAAGTTCACTCAGTTTTTGGCTGTTAAGACTACAGATATGGCGAAGGACTACACCAAGCTTTACATTAATAAGATAGTCAGGTTGCATGGGGTTCCTTTGTCTATCATCTCAGATAGAGGTTCTCATTTTACCTCATATTTCTAGAAATCATTTTATAAAGGTCTTGGTACCCAAGTTAACCTCAACACAATATTTCATCCACAGACGGATGGACAGGCAAAGCGTACCATTCATACCTTAGAGGACATGTTAAGAGATTACATGATAGACTTCAAGGGTAGTTGGGATGATCACCTTCATCTTATAGAGTTCTCCTACAATAATTGCTACCATTCCAGCATTCAGGTGGCCCATTATGAGGAATTGTATGGGCGTAGATGCAGATCTCCAGTTGGTTGGTTTAAAGTAGGTGAAGAAGCCTTGATAGGGCCAGATTCAGTTCATGATGTTGTGGAAAAAGTGCAGCTCATCAGAGATAGACTTAAGACATCCAGAGTCCCTAGAAGTCCTATACAGATGTAAGGAGAAGGAACATAGAATTTTAGATAGATGATTGGGTTTTCCTGAAAGTGCCACCTATGATGGGGGGGTGATGAGATTTAGCAAGAAAGGGAAGCTCAATCCAAGATATGTAGGTCCTTACAAGATCTTGAAAAGGGTTGGAAAAATGGCTTATGAGTTAGAGTTGCCAGTAGAACTAGTAGCGATGCATCCAGTCTTTCACATTTCGTTGTTGAAGAAGTGTGTGGGTGATCCAACATCCATAGTACCATTGGAAAGTGTGACTGTAAAGGATAGTCTCACTTATGAAGATGTGCGAGTTGAAATTTTTGATCGTCAGGTTTGAAGGTTGAGAAATAAAGAGGTTGCTTCAATTAAGGTTTTGGGGATGAGTCAGTCAGTAAAGGGAGCTACTTGGGAAGCAGAAGCAGCCATGAAGGCCAAGTATCCTCATCTTTTTCCCTCCGATTCCATTCCAGCTTGAGGTAAGAGTTCCTCTCCAGTCTTTCAGTTACTCATGCGTAAATTCAGTCTTAGTATCCTGTTTCTTCAGTTATACTTGCATTTTCAACGTATTTTCATGCTCTTGGAACTTAGTTCAGTCAGATTTCAGATTCAGTACTTAGTGGTAGGGTTTGCAGCTTTTTCCCTCCATTCAGCTACTTTAGTCTTCATTCGAGGACGAATGTTCCCAAGGGGGAGATAATGTAACACCTTGTATGCAAGAAAGACCAGAATGCAGAAATTTCAAAAGTTGCAGGTGCCACCAATCGGGCCACCTACGGACCGTAGGAGGGGTCCGCGGTTGGCCACCTGCAGCCCCTCCCCAGAAACCCAGGAAAATTATTCTAAGGGTCGACCCACAGTCGGACCTACGAATAGTATGTTAGACCATGGGTCGTGGTCCTTGTCCGTGGATCAAGACCCCCAGAACCCCTCTCTAAAGCCAGTCGACGAATGACCAGGATGGATCGTAGGTCAGTCGATAATTCATCGATTAGGCCCGTCGATTGTCCCCAACAGATTTAAGTCAGGGGTTATTTGGTCTTTTCCCCTATACGTTGGACACCTAAATTACGTCATTTTGGTCAGTTTAAGCTTAGTAACTTAATCAGTATTACCCTAACCAATTCATTCTCAAAGAAATTGATCAAACCAAGAAAAAAAAACGTCGACCAAACCCTCAAGAACTAGCATAAATTTCCCTCAATTCCAGCCCCCGAATCGAAAGATTTCTCTGTGGAATTCATCACCAGGTATGTGGGATTTCACTGATGGATTTCTATTATCCACTAGGTCCCTAGATTTCAGTCAGAATCTTGATTCCCTAAATATTTGTTAGACCTAGGGTTTCTAGAACTTCAGATAATAATTGTAATTTAGCTGTTTTAATACTCCAAATCAGATTATCATGATTTCGTAACAATGTTGCTTAATTTCTTGCATGAAATTAAAAATCGTAGATGTGTTGATTCGTTTAGTTCATGAATTACACTTTCTAGACCAGTTTAGACAGATATACATGCATCAGTTTTCAAATGTTTCATTATCATTACTTAGTGTTGCATTTTCAGTGAGCATGTCAGAATCTCGAGCTATCCAGTTATTTCAGTATGTTGTATTTTATACATTCTATTGGGAGTAGGCTTAATACCGATTTGGACTAGGGTCAGTCACTCTCATAGTCCCAGAACTACGTGCCCCGTAGGTTAAGTCCCCTCTGTGGGCATCAAATTTAGTGATCATGCCAGTCATGCCTCTATATCCTTGGCAAGGTATATTGGGTCCTCTCGATGGGGCGTATACATCGGACTCCACATTTAGCTCACGTGGTTTTATGTCAGTTATTAGTAGCTCCCAAAGTCAGATTCTAGTGCATTGACCAGGTTACCAGTTATATTTCAGTATTCAGTTTCAGTATGTTATGAACTTAGTCATTGCATTCAGTTTAGTTCATGTTCAGTATATTCTTCATGTTCATCTTACATCATTGATCAGTATGTTTTATTTTAGTTATGTATATGTTTTTCAGCTTTATTCTATCATGCATGCTCAGTACCTTTTAAGTACTGATGCATACTCTGCGCTACATCTTCTCGTGATGTAGGTTTAGGTCCTCAACACTCAGATCACTCATAGATCGGTTCTTGATCTCCAGTTCAGCAGTATCAATGGTGAGTCCTCATTCTTCGAGGACGATATACATATTTCCTTTTACTTTCAGTCTTTCAATTTTAGTTTTACTAGAGTTAGCTGGGGGTATGTCCCAGCATCTCTAGTCAGTTAGAGGCTTTCATTCTGACATAGTTAGATTCAGTTTTAGCTTGGAGTTTGATATTCCAGTTGTCATTAAACTCTCAGTTTATATATTCAGATAGTATTGGGTATTCCCCATTTCGGTTTATATCATGTTTTAAACTTCCACACAGTATTTCTCATTTTAGTTTATCTTAGTATGCTTATGATATGCCAGCAGGGTTAGCTTGGAGTCACTCGTGATCCTAAGTCCCTTGTTTACGTCAAGGGGGTAGCCTCGGGGGGTGACAATAGCTATAAGGATCCTACACAATTAAAACTACTTAACCTTGCTATCTGCATTTACCGTTTAGATTTTAGTATTACTTTAGTCTTTAGGTTCACTATGTCAAAACCTAAAGAACTAAGAACGGCGATGACTATGGTTTGCAAGAACGACGACAAGGGTTAGACAACGACTACGGTTGTGAATTGTGAGTATTTGATATACTTTTACTACACTAAGCAGAATTTTTGCAGTCAATGAGTAATTTGATTTCTTTCGTTTTTTATTTTGCGTCAAATTATTGGACAAGTCATATATTTGTTTTGAAAGCATTTTCTTATTAGTTAAATCGAACTGTTAAAGAACAAAAACCGATAAAAAAATATCTTATTGGTTGGTTATCGGTTTAGCATATTTAAAAACCGATAAACCGAACCGATAATACTTAAAACCAAACCGAGTGATACACACCATTATTCTTACCTTTATAATAAGTATAACACTACGTTTTTAAATAAAATTATCTCTATGTCACAATTATCTAGTTCTTTTTGAGTAATATAACAACCGCATTTGTTGAAATAGAACCTCTGGAAAAACAATTCTTTCAAAACCTGTATATTTGTTAATAATATTTTTTTATTTTTTTTTTATCAATAATAAGTCTAGAAATTTTTACCAAACATTTTAAAATTTTAATTCACCACTCATGACAAAATATTATGTGAATATATTTTAAAATATATACTCTCACTAAACAAATATTTTTCTTTTCCTCCGCCTAACATGATATTATTCGGAACAAGACGAATGTTCCACCCTCCACATAAACACATGGGTTAGGAACAGGACAATGTTCCATACTTCACACAAACAACTCACATGACTTCAAATTTATTATTTTAATAAAAATTCCTATATCAAATATAGAAACATGAAATTTCTTTTAACATGGGAGATAATATATTTCTTAAAAGATTATTTTGAGATGTAAAGTTATATCTTTGTTTTATATGAAAAACAATAACTTTTTCTATAATAGGATTTTCTTCCTTTTAATTTATTTATCTAATTTTAATTTAACATAGAGTTTGAAATTTAATAAGAAAAAATAATGACTTTTGAATTGCAGACTTGCAGTACACAACTTTCACAAATATATTTAAAAATAAGTTTATCATTCCTAAGAAATGAGACCCTTCAAATTTAGAGGTCAGGAGTGTTTTGATGGACTCTTTTTTAGTTAAAAGTTAAAAATAAGTTGGGAATATTCAATTTTTAGTTTTTGATTTTTGAAAATATTTTTAAAAAAAAACAAACTTATTTAGACGATTTTACCCCTAAACTAAAATCACATGGAAAGGGAGCCGAACCAACCATCAAAAAACTCGAGAGAGAAATGAAGTCATCTCCTTCTTCTCCCTCTTCTCTTCACAGAAAAGCTCCTTTTCTATCAACTTTATTAGCTTTAATCATCTTTTTTATCATCATTATTCTTTATAGTGAAGTCTTTTCTTTCATCTTTACCCAATCTCATCCCAAACTTTCCGGCTCTAATTACAATTCCATCTCAAGAATAATCAGTGAGCACACACAATCTTATTTTATTTTTGTTCCTTTTGATAACTTTGGCTTACACGATTTCTCATTGTTGTGGTAGAGAGGAAGAAGGAGAAGTTGGCATTTGCAATTGGAGAGAGAGAAGAAGGCTGCGACGTTTTCAGCGGAAATTGGGTTTGGGACAGCAAGAGCCGGCCGTTATATACAGAGGATTGTCCTTATATACAACCACAGTTGACATGCCAACAACATGGCCGCCCAGATAACGATTATCTATATTGGAGATGGCAACCTCATTCTTGCTCTATTCCAAGGTATCTATAATACTCAAATCAATTCCTAATTTTTTTTTATTTTTGTTAGCCCGGCCCTCACCAATATACATTGCCTCGTAACCAATCAGGATCGTGATGAAGTGGTAAGTATTCCTTATATTGGTGTACGAAGTCGTCTTTGATAGAGAGCATTTTATCTCCAATGTGAGACTTAACAACCTGAATTCAAATTTAGTCCGACTCTAATATAAGTACAGAGTGTATAAATAATCCAAACACCACCGCTATATATTAATTAACTAGTAGTAGTATTAATTAAGTTGGACTCGTTTATTTGTTTCTCTTTAAATTATAAGGATTCGACCGAAACCGTACTAGTGGCTGATAACGGATAAAGTAGTAATTATTTTGTTTTATAGTTCAACTGTTCTATCTACCGTTACCAAAATGCCGTAGACATTGATTGAGGTTCAATTTTATTTGTCCATTAATTTAAAATATATCAAGAAACAAATAATTTTTTCATTAGCATGAACATTAATTATTTATTACTCAAATTATTTTTCAAGATCTTATATAAAATACTCATATCAATTATTATTATTTAAAAAAAAAAAAACAGGCAAAGTGAGAGTGGACAGGTAAAATTGAACATATGATTTATTTCTTAATTCTTAAAACAATGAGGGATGAGGTTACTAGTTTTGATAACAATGTGCCTTTAATTTCTTGACATTTTAATGGCAGTTTCAATGCGACACTAATGCTGGAAAGCCTTAAAGGAAAGAGGATGTTATTCGTTGGTGATTCCTTAAACAGAGGACAATTTGTTTCCATGGTTTGCCTTCTTCATCAGCACCTTCCTGAGAATGCCAAATCCATGGAAACTTTTGGTTCCCTCACTGTTTTCACTGCTAAGGTATTTACAATTTACAAGCACGTTCAATTTAACGATACATACTATGAACACATTGATATGACGATCTTTTAATATTCCAGGATTACAATGCACGAATCGAATATTACTGGGCACCATTTCTGCTGGAATCAAATGCTGATGATGCAATGGTACATAGAATTACAGATAGAGTTGTTCGAAAAGGTTCAATAAATAAGCACGGAAAAAAATGGAGAGGAGCTGACATAATTGTGTTCAACACTTACTTATGGTGGATGACTGGCATGCCGTTCAAGATTTTGTAATTTTCTCGGGATCAAACTTGCTCTTTTTCCTTTCAAGTGTTGAAGTTGTACATGTGAGAATATAACGGTGTTTAATTGATGCAGGCAAAAAGGGTCTTTCAAGGATGAAGTGAAAGACATAGTTGAAGAATCTACAGAAGACGCGTATCGCATGACAATGAAGAGTATGGTGAGATGGGTGAAGAAGAATATGGATTCAAATAAAAGCAGAGTATTTTTCACTAGCATGTCACCTTCTCATTACAAGTGAGTATCTATTACACATACAACATCTCCCCTTATTCTTTGTTCTTTGTTTGATCTTATTTTTCAAGGGAGAAAAGTATGCAGGATTCGATGATCATAGATAATTTGATTGAACAAATGATATAGAAAAGACAATTTGATTGATCCAATAGTTACTGATTGGTCTAGCAAATTAGGATAGAAGGTTAGTAGATAGTAGAACGTTGTCTCGCTTATCATTTCATAATTGTAGTCGTAGTACTCTTCTCTTGTAGTTTTTGTAAGAATTAACAAGAATGATAATAGTACAGAGAATTCAAAATAAAACTTACTTGGCTTAGAGGCATGTCAATACGCTTCTTGAAGATAGTTGGAGTCTCTCATGAGAGCAAACGGAAGAATAAATAGCAACTCTATCTTAGGGATTCCATTAAGCCACAAAAACAAGTAGCATTCAAGAATGTTGCTCTTCTATTCTTGAATTGGTGATTTCACCTTTTGATTAATCTCTATCAAATGTTTTCAATGGATGGTGTTTTTAAGTGATTGCCTTTTCAAAGAAAAGAAACACTATTTATGAGACAATTTTTTTTGAACGGATTAAGTTTTCATTAAAAAGGAGTTATTAATAGGTTCATGAATATTACACATAAAAATGTATCTTCCAGGAACCTAAAACGTAAAAAACTAAATGAACAATTAATTTTCAATTCACATTCATTTCTTTTGAAATTCAGAAAACTTTTATCAGATCAACTGTTTCAAAATTAATTGAAACATTCTCCTAACAATTCCCTACTTGTTTTAAGAAATTTTAATTTGAAAAATTAGAGACATCAAATCATCAATCTAGTAATATGCATCAATAATGGTGTCTTTTGGACTTGCACCATTAGCTAGTAATTTTTTTTCAAATCATTGATTACTTATACACCACAACAAAATGGTGTAGTAGAAAAAAACATATAGAATTTTGAAACTCTAATCATAGCATCAAGTTAGTGAGAAACTTTGCTCATAGCATCAAGTTTGTGAGAAACTCTACAATTACTATTATAGAGTAATATCTTCTTTCCTGTCCAATTTCTTTTCATTTTTGGCGTAAGTTACTTGCCAAATACTTATCTTTTTACTAAATAAAAATACTTAGATTTTTTTTTCTGTCAAAGGTAGTTTACAAGATTACAATAAAAAAAATATAATGCTATATGTTAAAATTACTTTAGAACATATGATCTAATTTTTTTTTTTAATACTAAATTTTTAGAGATTATCTCGAGTTATTTTTTGTGTATTTTGTATCTTCTATGTATTTTTTTTATCAAGGATATTTTTATTTCAATTGATTAAATTTTTAAATAAAATTAAAATTATATCAACAAGAAATCAGAAAATATAATTAACTTGATGATATAAATGAGTCAAAACTAGTGGAAGATGAAAATTTTCTTACCAAAGTTGGTGAGTGTTTTCCTAATTTTCTTACCTGAGTGTTCTCTAACAAAAAGTTGGTGAATGTTTTCCTAATTTAATCTAGACCTTTAAATTATTAATATGACACATGTCATTTATTTAAATATGCACATGAGGAAATGGAGAGGTGTAATGGAGATGAGTCAAATCCGTCCGTATTTTATCACTTTCATTGATTCAAGGTATGCGTATGTCTTTTTATATTAAAAATAAAAGATAAGATATTTGAGACTTCAAAACATATAAAGCAAAAGTTGAAAATAAATTGATTTTGAAGATTAGATCACAAATGTGGAGAGTATTTAAAATCAAATGTTATTGATCTTTGTAAATAAGAAGGCATTGAGAAATGTATTGTTACCGGTCTTTTTTACAGAATGTTTAATCATATTTTCTATATATTATTTTGTCATGATCGTTTCACTTCACTTATTTCATTTTCCATCTGTATTGATGTACTTTTTCTTGAGTTGAGGGTCTATTAGAAACAATCTATTTATCTTTCAATATAAGATAATGTTTGCGTGCATTCTATCTAGGGGCATATACAGGAGGGGGTCACCGGGTTCACGTGAACCCATGATTCCCTTCGAAAATCATATATAGTAGTGTTATGTTTTTTTAAAATATTTAAATATAGATGCGTGAATCCAGACTCGAAGTATCATATAATGTAGTACGATAATGATTTGGTGCACCTCTCTAGGGGAGGTTAGAAATTTGAATCTTTTATTTATCTTGTTTTAGTTTTCTTTCTAAGATTTTATAACTAGTTTGGATAAATAAAAGTTAATTTTGGACCTATGATTTTAAAATTTTAATGGTTTTCAGTAAAAAGAATCTAACCGATCATATTTATGTTTTAGATTCACGTTATTGTAATAGTGCACCCATTATCTATAAATCCTGAATATGCCTCTGATTCTATCCTCCCTAAACTCCTTTCGTAGATATTACCCTTGTAATTGTTATTGTTGGTGTTGGTTTAACAAATTAAGCATATGTTGCTGTCATAATTACCACCACATAATATTGTAAAATTTGGATTCAAGTATAACGGTATATCTTTGTCAATTTGGCAGAAGCATGGATTGGGGAGGTGAAGCAGACAGAAATTGTTATAATGAAACAAAGATGATAGAAGATGCAAGATACTGGGGATCAGATTGTAGCAAAAACGTAATGCAAGTGATAAGAGAAGTGTTTAGTAAATCAGAAGTGGCCATAACGTTTCTCAACATAACACAACTATCAAGTTATAGGAAAGATGCACACACATCAATTTACAAGAAGCAATGGAATCCATTTACACCAGAGCAACTAGCAGACCCTGTTAGCTATGCTGATTGTACACATTGGTGTTTGCCTGGCCTTCAAGATACATGGAATGAACTTTTATTTGCGAAGCTTTTTTATCCATGACAGTTGAAAATGTATCGAAAACCTTTAACGTAACATGATTGTGGAGGAGGATGAGAGTAAAAATACAACTAGATTGGGAATTTTTTTTTAGCACATACGTAAATAGAAAAATCCACAAATTTTGAATTTTGAAAATACAGGGCAAGTAGTTTTAGGCTTTCTTTATTTTGGAATGAATCTAAGGAGATAATTCACATTACTTACATTTTTAGTCGAAATGGGTTGAGAGATCTTTGTACTTATTATGACACCATTGACGGCCAGTTCTCGATCAACATCTGTAACCTCCATTTGACACCATCAGAACAGAGTATGGCGAGTTGCAGTGGATAAAGAGGGAGGGGTAAAAGTGCTGTGCGCTTTATGTATGTACACTCCATAGATACAAATCGATTTCTTGTTGATTTTTTTAAAAAAAAGTTTTTCGTGTTATTTAATTATTTAAACCAAACCCATTGCATCAACTAGCTTTTAAAAGTGAGACCACGCATTACATCTAAATCAACAAAATATATGCCACATAAGTATAGTCAATGATTAGATGTTTCAAATTTTTATTTTGTTCAAGTTTAAGTGTTTAATTGACAAAGTTGAGGGTGCAAAGACAGAAACAATGATCCAAAATAAGTACAATGATCTCCTCGACTATTCTGCCTATTTATTTTTTTTACATTGAGTTGGGACACTTACAATACAATCACTTATTCATTTCTTCTTCCTAAATCAAATTGTTCCTCCTAAAATGTTTACTTTAAAAACGAAAAAGAAAATAATCTCAACGCTCACTTTTTGAGTAAATTCTATAGATAAGTCACCATGTTTGAAAATTTTCCCTATAATATTATTTTGTTTCGGGATAAGGGTTTGAAAAATATTCCAACGTTGGTCGGATTTGCTGTTGTGATACTAAACTTTCATGAGGACCTATTACCTCCCTAGACTATTTAATACCGTATTTTTTACCCCCTGAACTATTTAATAGTGTATTTTAAAGGTATATATGTGCCCACGTGGACACATTACTATTTATAATTTTGCATTATTTTTTATGTCCACGTGGGCAAATATATATGTTTAAAATACGGTATTAAATAGTCTAGGGAGGTAATAGATCCTCATGAAAGTTTAGTATTGCAACAGCAAATTCGACCAAAATTGAAATATTTTTTAAACCCTTATCCCTTTTATTTCTTTTAGGACCACAATATCATCTAATTATTACTATTTTCCTCAAAATATACTCATCTATCCTAATAGGATGACATGCCACATTGAGGAAAACAGGCATAGCTTGATAATATATATTATGGTCCTAAAAAAACAAAAATGATATTATAGGGCAAATTCTCACCTATCTAAAGAATTTACTCTTTGTTAGGAGTAATTACAAATGCAACTAGAACGAGTCATTTTTTGTATTCCCCTAAATGATCAACTGATTCTTAAAATGCCATATACATATTTTTTATTACCACATTTCCAAATACAAGACACATTTCATTAGATTTTAAAGCAAGAGGTACTTTGTAGTGAAGTTTGATTGGACATCCTATGTATCGTAGGTCATGAGGTTTACTCATTTGAAAAAAGAGGTTTTCCACAGTAATACTATGTGTTTTTTTCTTTATTATTTAGATGAACTCAAGGAACTTGATTCCTTAAGATTAATAGTTGATGCGAGATTACTTTCAATTGGAATCAGAGCATGTCTTTTCATCATAAGGTTAAAACCTTGAAAAAAATCCTATGGCTTGAAAATAAGCTTGTTATACAAGATAATACCAAACCCAAGAAAATTCTAATTTGCAGAATTGGCCATAATAAGTACAATCATATCTCATTGTGCTTTACTGTTAAGCAAATTAGGATACTCCACAAATGGCTCATGAAAGTACCAATTAGGTCAAGAAATTTAAGATTGATATGCCAAATAGACAATATGAACTTTTTAGGATGAAGGATGGAGAGTCGATATATGATAAGCATATCAAGTTCACATCAATCATCAAAGAAATTTACTCTCTGGGAGATATTGTTCCTACCAGGATATGGACCATCTTCAGCTTATTGAGGACTTAGATAGGGTGTGACAAATAAGAATAGAAGATTAGTAGGTAGTTGAGCATTGTCTTAGTACTAGCCTATTCATGCATGTGTCTTTATGACATTACAGAGTACCATATATATATCATAGTATTAACCTATTCATGTAGTCTTTGGCTTTTGGTATCGTTGTTTTCTACATTTAGGAGATTGCACTTGTTGTTGATGTTATAGTTCCTTGCATATATGCTCCACACTGTTTGATATTAGTTATCATATTTTTCTCCACTATTTTTTTCTTTGAAGTACTACTTTGCTTTGCTTTACTTGAGCTGAGGGTTTCTCAGAAACAGTATCTCTAAAGTCTGCGCACATTTTCTCCTCCTCAAATTCCATTTGTTAAAATTTCACTAGATTTTTTTTCCTTAAGATATTATTAAACAATTCTTGCTAATGAATATTTTTAAAAACATTTGCAATTAGTAAATGATAAAGAATAACTGAAAAAGTAATTAACAGAATTTATAAGGCGACTTAAATTTAAAATTGTAAATAAATTGATACAATTCAATATTAGAGAAATGATTAAAATGCATTTCTAAAACTAGGTAGAAGAAGTTGTAGCATCCTTTTCTCCATTGGTTTTCTAATTTTCTCTCCATTTTCTCTTACAACCAACATTATCTTCGTCTGTTTTGATACTTGGCTCTTCTTTTATCGATAGAATCATGATTGAATCTTCATCACTTGAAAGATTCCAAGTATATTCATCGTCAACCGGTGAGATTCTGTTAGTACACTGTGAAATGTGAAGAAACTTGATGAGATGATCAAAACAAGCCTAAGAACTTTTGTTTATTCAAATATTTAAGAATCAAAAGTAAAGATGGAACAAACTATTGTTGAACAATATACTAGAAGCTTGTTGAAAATACTTAATGTAAATAGAAGAAGATAGTTATCAGGTTTATATGAATTACCTTATAGAGATTATTGATGGAACGGAATTTTATACTTCTCGGTATTCCTTTCATGATACAATAATTTCCATCTTTTTCATCTCTTCTCCAAAGTTTTGAACCATAATTGGCATTGCTATCTTTTAAAATACGATCAAAATTATCCGAAAGACTATCTTCACATGTAACCCTATTGAGCTCAGGCTTACCTAAAAATTATATATAACTAAATAAGATGGTATGAAACACATATGGCTCAAAACATTTCATAAGTGATGAAAAAGATGAAATTAGTCAATTATGAGATAAAATTTAAGACCATTGATATCACATTCTTGTTGTTGTTGTTGGTTTTGAGGTATTTTCTCCTCAAAAAAGTCGCTTTGCTCCCTTTGCTTTTTGATTTCCTTCTTTTCTTCAAGTCTTTCATTTGGTGTCACCTTTTTATAAGTTTTCTTTTTATTTTTGTCCACTTGCTGAAGATGGAAATATGTTAACGATAAAAGTTTAGTGATCAGTCATATAATTACTTGTATCTGAGAGTAGAAAGAAAATATAAAAAAAAGAAAAATGGCATAGAAACTAATTATAGTCTTTCAATATCAAAGATGATTCATAAATTGAAAACAAAAGAAAAAAGGAAAATAGGTGATATGAGTTACCTTAATGGTGAGGTCACTAATATCGGAACTAAACATTGCATTCTCTCGTATTTCTTGTTGTAGATGATTGTCTAAATCCTTCCCCTCTGTCATTAAAGATTTCAAACTGCTCCCCCGATTCCATTTTACTTGTCCAGATTGCATTTTGCACTCTTCTTTAAAAACTATTAGTTAAGCATTTATTTTATTATAATAAAACAACTCTTACTAATGATACCTTAAAAATCTATATTTGACTACTAATACTTTAATTAATTTTAGAAAATATTACTCAATGACAAAATTAAAATTAAAAATAAATAAGTAATCCTCACTTAATCTCTTAAAAAGGATAAGGAAAAGAGTAATTAATATTAGTCAGATGTAAAATTAATTACGTACCATGAATAGTTTTTTGTTTTTCTTTGTTAGGTAATGTCTTCTTAAGGGAGTCTTCTTGATCCTTTTTAGATTTGCTTTCAATGTGTTCTTCAAATGTTTTCTTCTTGGCATCTTCTTTCTCTTTCTTTCATAATTCGAGCATATTGAATAATTGAGTGATCAGTCATATAATTACAACTTGTATTTGAAAGTAGAAAAAAATATATAGGAAAAGAAAAATGGCATAGAAACTAATTATAGTCTTTCAATATTAATTAAAGATGATTCATAAATTGAAAACAAAAGAAAAAGGAAAATATGTAGACATGAGTTACCTTAATGGTGAGGTCAATAATATTGGAACTAAACATTGCATTCTCTTGTATTTTTTGTTGTACATGATTGTCTACATCCTTCCCCTCCGTCATTGAGGATTTCGAACTGCTCCCTTGATTCCATTTTACTTGTCCAGATTGCATTTTGCACTCTTCTTAAAAATATTAGTATAGTAATTATTTTATTAGAATAAAACAATTCTCATTAATGATACTTTAAAAATTTATATTTGACTACTAATACTTTAATTAATTTTAGAAAATATTACTCAATGAAAAAATTAAAATTAAAAAGAAATAATTAATCCTCACTTCTCTTAAAGTGGACAAGGAAAAGAGTAATTAATATTAGTCAATTGTAAGATGTAGAATTAATTACGTACCATGAATAGCTATTTGTTTTTCTTTGTTAGGTAATTTTTTTCGAAAGGGTTTTCTTGATCCTTTTTAGATTTACCTTCATTATGTTCTTCAAATTTTTTCTTCTTGACGCCCTCTTTCTCTTTCTTTTGTAATTCGAGCATATTGAATGTATCCTTTCTAGATTTGTAGTCATTGTGTTCTCCGGATTTTTTCTTCTTGGCATCTTGTTTCTCTTTCTTCTGTAATTCGAGCATACTGAATGTATCCTTTTTAGACTTGTCTTCATTGCGTTCTTCAGATTTTTTCTTCTTGGCATCCTTTTGCTCTTTCTTTTGTAATTCCAGCATATTGAATATATACTATAAAATTACATACAAGATCAAGATCAACCAATTATTTAAAGTTACAATTCATGCTTGCACAAACTAAGATCTTCCCTCAACACTAATAAATTTAAAGTTAGAAACAAATGAAATTATAGAAATCTTGAAGAAGAAAAATACCGTGGCCTTCTAAAAAAAATATGAATTATGGATGAAAAAAGGAGGATCTTTTTTGTTCTCAATCATATGTATACTTTACTTATATAAAACTTAAGTTAGATCTAGAATATATTCAACTTAACAAAGACTTCAAACATTTGAAATATATATGTGACTGTCAACTCAAAATCTAGAACTGAACTTGAAAAAGAATCAATTTTGATACAAGAGAAGGAGACAGACATTTGTTAAATCATGTTGAGTCAGACATATGTTTGTATTGTTTGCGTGAGATATGACTACTTGCAATAAATTATTATATTTGAATGAGATTATTCATATATTTCAACACACATATGCTCGAATGAATAAACGAAACAAAAGGAAAAAGAGAAGAAAAAAAATCAGGCATTTATCTATTTTGTTATTAACTTGCAAAAATTTATTAGAAATGGTACAAATACAAAAAAAAGAAAGAAAAAACAAACAAATCAAAAGAAAATATAAATCAAATCATCAACATATAGGTGAATACAAGAGCACAAAAACAAGGATAAAATAAGATTGAAATAAAATCAAACTCACCATCACCCAATCTGAGTCTTTCATGGTAAGAATTAACTAGCAAAAATGGATCTATTCTCTTAAAATTTTGAACTAAGTGAAAAGGCAAAATAGTATCGCCTATTACCCAGTTGATTCGGCCCCCACTATCCTTAAGCCTCTTGACCACTTAGATATTTTTCGAAAAATTTGAAACTGAAATAAAGTGAATCAATCAGTGTCTCATTTTTATAAGTGCACTCTTAATTGTTGAGCTCTTCCTTGAAAATAACGTATGTTTAATTTCGGCAATTCAAATTAATGTTTTGTCAAATATAGAGGAGAATGACTTCTAACGTGCATTATACAGACGCGTGTTTTAAATTAATTATTGCAAATAATCTTCTTTATTGTTATGGTAATAGTGATATTTTATACTAATCGAGAAAGTTGTTTGAAATTTATCATTTATTTCTAATACTTTGGCATTTATGTCTTATTTTATATTTTCAAAACTTTTCATGTGTTGTTTAGCTACTTCTACAAAGTTAAAATTGATTATTCTTAATGCAAATGAGAGATCTAAACCACTTAACACCAATGCAATTTTAATTATCTATTGTGGTTTTAGTGATAATTAACACTAATTGAAAAAGCTATTACAATCAAGTATCAATATTTTTTTTTAATCATTTGCATTTATGTCTTTTTCAAAATTAAAAATTATAGTGATTCTATGCCTTTAACTTTGAGTGAAACACCCATCAATGGTGTGATTGATTCTTAAATAATATTTATTTGAAAAAATTACGTCATTTGGTATTCTTATATCAATGATGTCAGTAATTTTCAGACTTTGACAAAATGAAGTTAAACAGTTATATAAGAAAGTTAATCAGATTAACCCGATACTTAAATTGTGTATAACGGTGACATCTACTTCATTTTAAGAAAAAGAAAATATGTGTGCTTAAACATTTTTTTTAAATAACAAGTTAAACGGTTGGGTTGGATCAAGCCATGGTTAATTTATTTGGATCAGTGTTTTAAAAGACTTTGTTGGGGCTCGTTTCGAGGTGGGGCTCTAGCAAAACGCATCGAAACTCAAGTGTGGGACTTAACTCTGTAAGACTTACATCCTAAGCATTTGATTGTACGCCCTAAGCACGCTCATGCCCAACGCTCGGGGCTCGCCTAACAGATATTACACAAATTATTTAGTTAACATTGTTAACCCTCATATATAATTCTTGAATAAACAAATGATACTTAATAGTTTTTTTAATTTATAGAAACAAGAAGATTGAGAGTAACTCAAATAACAAGTTGTAGTATCACATCTTTATTATTTGGTAATACTGTGAGGGTGATTATATATTACGTAACATTTCTTTTAGAAATACATAGCAAAATTTTACTTTTCACTTCTCATTGGTGTTCATATTTTTGTCATATGCCTCAAAATTATCATATTTTATTTAGCTATTTGAAAGTAATTTTATTTTTTTCATGATGGAGTGATGTTTTTATTATAATACTAGTAAGTTTTATTGATTATTTTCTTTTAGGGGAGTAAGCTGTATAGTATGATAGTAGTAATAATATATATTTTTAGAAACAATGATTCTTTTATTATTAGAAAGTTAAGATATTAGATTATATATTTGTATAATCATGTTATAAGTTTTATTTTCTGTGAGTTTCCTTAATCATGTTTATAATTATTTCAAACTAATGATGTATTTTTATAATTTTGTATTATTATATTATTAGATTATATTGTAAATTAAAAATTTTAAGATCCATAGGGCTTATGTTCCACGCCTCGAGGCTTACGCCTCACAGCCTCATGCACCCGCTTTTTAAAACACTAATTTGGATTAAGCTTTTTAAGTTTGAAAGCAACTTTTTAACTAGAATAGTAACTTCAAGTTAATCTTTCCTAGGAGAAGGGTGAATTAACTTTCTGGGAAAATTAATGAAAGTTGATTAATTTGATCTTTTATGTCATAATATTATAAGCTCGATGACTTTGTATGAAGTTAATCTAAACTTGATGTAATAATTTGGCTACGATTCGTAGAATTGGTATTATTTTTTTAGATTTGAATTTTTGTCCAATTATGTGATTTTCGTGTCGGACCGTAAAACAAGTATGTGGTTCTTTTGGTCCTAATGCTTCACAAATGAAAATCTTCTGACTCTTGATGGCAAATTAGAATATGGTCTGTAAAATTACAATACAGATCAGAGATGCAGAGGCGTACTCATTATTTCGAGATGATGGGTGCACTATTATGAAAATGTGGATTTAATCGGTTTGATATTTAGGTTCTTATCATTGAAAACAGTTTTAAAATTATAGGTCCAAAATTGAAATTTTTAATTAATTAAAATGCCAAAAGTGCTATCAATAACCACTTAGAGAGGTGCACCCTTTCATCGTCTTATTATATGATACTTCGAGTGTGGGTTCACACATTTATATTTAACAAAAAATTAAAAATATAACACTATTACATATATGATTTCGAGAGGGGAGCATGAGTTTACGTGAACCCGGTGACCCCTCTTGTGCGCAGATGGTCATCACATCCTAATTTTCCAAGGTTTTCTTCTTTTGACTCTTAGGGGTCGTTTGCTAGGAGGTATTAGAAGAGATAGTCAATGTATGATATATGATATTATTTAGTACTATGTTTGGTAGGAATTTGGGCCTATGTATAACTAATTCATGGATTAGTTATACATCTTACATGGTATTATAGGATGTATTACTAATACCTTCCATTTGGAGGTATTGGTAATACATAGGATTTACTACCATTAGATAAGTCTATGTAAAGATAAAAATATCCCTCAAATTATTTTAATTTTTATTTTATTTTCTTGATTTTATGTTTTATATTTGTACTAGTATATTGTAGCCATTTAAAATTTATTAAATATAAATTTATAAAATGTTTTGAATTATATTAAATTCATGAATATATTAATCCATATAAATATTATGGATTAATATAATTGAGTTAATTATTTAAATCTAATAAATATGAATTTAATTAAAGTCCGCTCCATAAAGCCCAAATGTCATGTCACTTAAATCTGATTAGCCGAACGGAATCCTATTCCTAGCACAACTCCTCTATTCTAAAACTATAAATGGGGGTCCTCATAATTTAAAAAAGGAACCAAAAATTCTAACAAGAAGTTAGGGAAAGCTCGTGAATCAAAAGCCGCAGATTTCTCTACAAGTCGAGAATTCAAGCGTTCAAGTTCAAGATAAAAAACGATCAAGAACAAGACCACCAGATTCAAAATCAAACTCGATGCCCTTGAATTCAACTAGAAGTCAGGATCAAGATAAAGTTCAAGTTCAAGTTCATTGAAGATTCAAGAACAAGCTCCAAAGCCCTTGAATCCAAGATCAAGTTCAAGATCAAGATCATCAAGTTCATGTCCATATCAAGTTCATCAAATCTACAAATCAAGATCAAGACTACAAGATTCAAGAACAAGCTTGAAGACCTTGAGTTTAATTTAAAGTCGCGATCAAAATAAAGTTCAAGGTCAAGTTAATAAAAGATTCAAGAACAAGCTTCAAAGCTCTTGAATCCAAGATCAAGTTAAAGTCAAATTCAAGATCAAGCTCAAGAACCCTTAAATTATAACTGAAAAGGCGAATTTAGAGGAATCACTCACACTTTGAAATAATAAATATGGTTGTTGCGATATTTTTTCGTTTTTGATTATTGTTTTCTCGACATGAATTTTACTGTCTACACATGCGAGCGCGCACGCGCGCGCACACACACACACAAATATATATATATTATGTGCGTGTGATTTTCTAATTATTTGTATTTTGAACAATTTATAAAATTGCGTACATATTAGAACTACAAATTACAAATTTTATGTGTAACTGTAGATGTTTTATTCGATTTTACTATTTTTTTTACAGACTTTTTGGTTTTAAAAGTAGATGATTTGTCTTTTTAAATTGAAATTGACATTTTGTGAGTGATCAATTTATTAAGATAACAATTATTTATCTTTTTTTTTTTTCAACCGGCCAAATAGGCCCAAATTTATTTATTAAAGAAATGCAATAAGTATTAGAAGTACAAAAGGCCCACAAATTAGACCAACAAAAAAGTAAACAAACTACAACAACAAAAAGTAAAAATATCTGGAAAGTAGCTCAAGTGTTCTTGCTTCTTCTCAGATTCTTGGTGTGAAAATCCATGGAGCACAGTTGCTTCCAACTATAGAGCTTAAAGGTAAGCTTGTTACACCTCGAATCGTAGATACTTTTAATCATTTCGCTACTTTCCACTTTACTTATGTTGTTGCATCTGACTTGTTTTTGTTGCGAATCTGTGGTTGTTTATCGAGTTCTCGAAGAATCCGATCAATGCAGATCTTGACTATAATTAAGAATCTCGTGTTGCTTCAATTGATGTTTTGTTTATCTCCCAGTCTAAGATTTCCAAAAAAGATAATGTACAGTAATTTTCAGATCTAAAATCAATGGGTTGAATCACCATTGAAATTATCACCTTCATATTATTAACATTCTCTTTATTTGTAAACGCAGTGAATTGAAGATACAACCAACTTTAAGTTTTTTATAGCTTTTGCAGCATCATGGTAAGACTTAAAATTTCGATCTGTACTGTTACCTTAACATTGCTTTCCTTTTCCATGATGGAATGAATCCAAAGATTAATACCACCACCACAATTAAGAAAATAAATGTTAATGTAACTACAGTGAATTGCTTGCAACAAATAAATGTATAATACAAAAGAAAATAATCTACTATAATACTATGTGAATCCTGGTTTCATACCATATGTGACACCTCAAGCTCTCATCACCTGAACGGTATATTTAACCAACAAAAACTATTTCAGATTTCACTTAATATATAGCAGATTGTAACCTTTTCTCTGATTACACACTTATGTTTTAACATTGTATCATATTAGTAGACCTACATTGTGGATGTCAAAAGACATGCCTGCCTGATTCTTATGTTTGGTATGCTCTGCTTGTCTAAGTTAATAATTTTCTTAGCTTGAACTGGAACCTCCTGAAAGTTGTTGTATTCAAAGTTACCTGCAAAATCAAAAACTAAGTCAGCAAGATTATTTCCCTCCCGTAAGGAGTGTTGTACACATGCTCAAAGGCAATCTTCTAAAGACCCTAACAGCCTGAAGATTCCTTCCCTTCGATGGCTTCAGACCACCAAAAACTTCTTTCATTATGGGGGAAAAGCTTTTTTTCATTAGTGGGGATAAATCTTTCGAACTCAAGAATACAGGGGATACACATTTCAACTGGTTTTCATTAATAGAAAAAGGAAGGAGATTTACAAGTAAGATAAGCTTAGATTCACAAAATCTAAGATGGATATGCGAGACTCTTATACAAGCTTCAAAGGGTTCTGGACAACTATACATAAGGTGGGGTAGAAAACAACAACACAACCTATACAGAGTGTACCAAAACTTCAACATATATGGTCGATTTATTCGCATTGAAGTATGACATGGCTCCTCAAAAGGTGTAGTAATCATTCCGGAGATAAGCTATAACAGTGGATGGATGAAGTTTGCGACTAAAATGATTTGATTTTTGGGGAAAAGCCGCAAGATAGGGTCATCACCATTACTGCCTCCATTAACAAAATCGTATCGAACTGCTGCTAGCATAGTTAACTGGCCAGAAATCAGCCAACAAACAAGCATAGGTGGAGTCAATGACCATCCTCTCCACAGAAGCTTGGTGGGCACTCTCAATGACACTTTCCATCACGGCCCCAACCCCGATTTAATTCAAAAATGGTTTCTCACTAGATGGAAAGTCACTGGTTTGAAAGTCATCCCCCTTGATCAGAAGCACAGTTCACCTGGTCAAGAGGGGAGGATACTTTTCAAGCCTCAAGAATTGACAGGTTCCTTTATTCATCAGAATGGAGCGAGATGTTCAGGGCAATCAGACAATACACAATGCCTAAAGTAATTTCAAATCATAAACCCATCATCTTAGAAAGCGAAGATTGGGAGACATCACCATCCTACCTCAAATTTGAGAACATGTGGCTCTAAGCAGAAAGCTTCATTGATATGATAAAAGGATGGTGGCAGTCCTACATTATACAGGGTACTCCAGACTTTGTGTTGTTGCAGAAACTCAAAAACCTAAAGAAAGACATTTCTAAATGGAACAGGGAGGTGTATGGCAATATTGAAAGACAAATAACTAAGGCTCTTTTGGAACTAGTGAAATTGGATCAATTAGCTGAACTCACAATCCTTTCTTTCACCACAAGAAAAAACACCGTCCTTGAATCTTAAACTACAGCTTCAACAGATTGTAGTAGCTGAAGAGATATCATGGAGGAAATAATCTAGATGCCTATGGCTTAAAGAGGGGGACAAAAACACAAAATTCTTTCAGAGAATGGCCAATTCACATAGAAGGGGTAACTCCATTGATAAACTGAGAATTGGAGATGAATTGATTGAAGAAAAAGTAAGGATAAATGATGGCATTCTGGGGTACTATCAACAAACTTACAAGGAGGCTGAATCCTAGAGACCCTCAGTTGTCTTTGAGAACCTGCCCACCCTCAACATAGAAGAAAAAGACGAGCTTGAGCTTCCTTTCACTGAATTAGAGATTTCTAATGCAATCATGGCTTGTGCCCCTGACAAAGCCCCAGGCCCTGATGGTTACACCATGGCTTTCTTCCAGAAATCATGGTGCTTCATCAAAGATGATATGCTAGCAGCTCTCAATTTCTTTTACCAGAATTGCCAAATGGTGAGATCTTGCAATGCCTCTTTTATTGCTCTAATTCCAAAGAATAAAGGTGTTGTGGAGCTTAGAGACTATAGATCTATAAGCCTCATAGGTAGTGTCTATAAGATGTTGGCTAAAGTCCTAGCAGGGAGGATGAAAAAGGTGATGAATTCTTTAGTCTTAGGGCAACAAAGTGCATTCCTAAAGAATAGACAGATAACTAATGCATCCTTGATTGCTAATGAAGTGCTAGACTGGAGAATGAAAGTGGTGAGTCTGGGATCTTATGCAAACTGGATATAGAGAAAGACTTTGACCAGCTCAACTAGGCTTATCTAATCAATATTCTGAAACAAATGGGCTTTGGTAGTAGGTGGATAAGATGGATATTCTTTTGCATTTCAACTGTAAAGTTCTCAGTTCTGATCAACAGAAGTCCAACTGGATTTTTCTCTACTCAAAAAGGGTTGAGGTAGAGGGATCCACTCTCTCCTTTTCTATTCATTCTTGCAATAGAAGGGCTATCTCAGTTGTTAACTAAGGATAAAGAACTCCAATGGATTCAAGGATTTCAAGTAGGCAACAATCCAGCCACCACTGTCAATGTCTCTTACCTACTTTATGCAGATGACACTCTCATTTTTTGTGGAGTTGATAGGCAGTAGGTCTCTAATCTCAACACCACTCTTGTAGTTTTTGAAGCCATCTCTGGACTCCATATTAACATGCTCAAAAGTATGATATATCCAGTAAATCAGGCGGCCAATCTAGAGGATCTTACTAGCATACTTGGTTGCAAAACTGGGTCATTACCTACCACCTATCTAGGCCTTCACTTGGGGGCATGTTTCAAATTCTTTGGAATCTAGAATGGAGTTATTGAAAAATGGAGAAGAGGCTAGCCACGTGGAAAATGCAATACCTTTCCATGGGTGGTAGGCTCACTCTTATCAACAGTGTCCTAGACAGTATTCCTACATGCTGTATGTCTTTATTTCCAATACCAAGTTCAATTCTAAAGAAAATGGATAGGCTCAGAAGGAGATTTTTGTGGGAAGGAAACATCCTCACTCATAAGTACTCTCTTGGTAAATGGCAATCAGTTACTCAGCCTAAGACTCAAGGAGGCCTGGGAATCAGGAATCTCAAACTCCATAATAACATCCTATTTATGAAGTGGCTCTGGAGGTATGGACAAACTGGGACTGGGTTTTGGAGAGACGTCATCAAGGCTAAATATGGCATTCAAGATCACTGGTGTCCAAAGGAAAGCAATGAACCCCATGGTGTTGGGGTCTGGAAACATATAAGTAGTTTTCAAGATGATTTCTTCCAGGAAGTATCCTTTAAATCTGGTAATGGACTCAAGATAAGATTTTGGCAAGACAAATGGCTTGGGAACTCTATGCTAAAAGACTTTCCCCTCCTTGTTCCAGATAGCCTCCAACAAGAAGCAACTATAGCCTAGAGACAAAAACTGTTGGGCTCCTATTTTTAGAAGGAACTTTCAGGATTAGGAGATTAATGACATCCTTTCCCTCCTAGAAACTTTGGAAAGCACTACTCTGGTGGTTGAAGATCTAGATAGGATTCTTTGGGGTAATTCTAAGGAGAAGGCCTACACTGTGAAAAAATGCTACAAAAACATGAGCTCCCAGATGACATTCTTCAATTTTGGCCTTGGAAACATGTATGGAAAACTAGGCTGCCTCTCAGAGTATCTTGTTGCACCTGGACAGCCCTGAAGGAAGCATGCCTAACATATGACAATCTCCGAAAAAAAGGTGTAATCCTCAACAACAGACGTGTCATGTACAAGCAGACCAATGAGAGTGTTAATCACCTTTTTTTGCACTGCCATGCAGCAGATAGCCTATGACATTTTTTCTACTCTATGATTGGCCTACAAAGGGTAATGCCCTACACCATCAAGGATGCCTATGCCAGCTAGATATTGTGGAGGGTTGAAAAATCCATCAGAAAGATCTAGAGAATGATCCCAACAATAATATTTTGAAACCTATGGAAGGAGAGAAACAACAGATGTTTTGAAGGGATATCAACCTTTTTTTGCGCAATCAAGGCCAAATGTCTAGTTAGTTTATTTAGTTGGCATTTTTTTTGCCACTGTAAACAGTGGTTAATTTTTGGGTTTTGTTAGTTCTCTATCTCTAGTACAGTAGAGTAGTAGGGCCCCTTTTGACTGTTTCTCAAGTTTTTGCCAAGCTAGCTCCATATATTTCTGTTTGGAGCAGCTTTCTTGCACATTGTGCTTTGTGACTTTGCATCTTCTTGATGCTTTCTAATATCATTTAATTACTTTACCAAAAAAAGGAGTGTTGTACTCTTACTGTCAAAGCATTCCTTAGCCTATTAATGGAGTTGACGTCCATTGTCATTCTCCAAGGCACTTCCCACTCTCCATTCAATATATGCACCAATGCCATAGAATTAGTTTTAATTATGACCTTAGATAATTGTTTCTCAAAACAATATGAAAGTCGTTCTCTTATAGCAATAGCCTGAACAATCAAATTAGTAGAATCAACTATTTTTAGACCTCTAGCACCCAATATATCACCTTTAGAGTCCTTCACACAAAAGGTTGCAGAACTAAGTCCTGGATTTCCCCTTGAATCTCCATATGTATTGCATTTCTTCCAACCTGTAGGAGGTGAACACCGTTTTACCAGTTTATACTGAAATTTTGGCCTATATTCATCTAGAATTGCAATCATATGAGGCTAGGATTTAGGAATATCTGCATAACCAAACTTCTTTATAAGCAATCTCTGAGTCAAGTTAGTGATATCCCATATCACCTTATCTACAGAGTATGTCCCTCAATCCAAAATTGTGTTTCTTCTCCTCCATATGAACCACATGATAATGTTAGGCATTGCCTAAAAAATCATCTTCTGCCTAGTGTTTCCTTGACAATCCCACCACCTTTTCATAGTTTGTTTCACATGGATCCTCGGAACAATGATACCAACAGCTTGTGAAAAATACTTCCACACAATATTGGCCACTTCCCCTTTAATGAATAAATGTTCCACAGTCTCTCTTTCTGGAAAATTATAACAATTACATAAAAGAGATAAGTTAGGATTCCAGTTGGCCATGATAGCTGCTACAGGGATCTTGTTTGTCCACACTCTCCGTCCAAAAAAAGATATTTTAAATGGTAGCCCAACTATCCAGATTTTCTTATACCATTCAGAAATTGCATTTTTTCTCCTTAATAATTCCCAAGTAGTCTTAAATGAAAATTGTCCGGAACCTGTTACAGTCCACCATGATTTGTCAATTGCATTTGTCTGCTTTACCTGATCTAAATGAATTTTAACATGTTGCACAGCCTCATCAGATAAACAATACTTCATTTCCTCATAATCCCATCCTTCATCTGTCATAAATATGTCTACCCCAATGATAGGGTAATAAGAGTGTTGTGGTTGTAGATGATATAATGGACCGAGTCTAGTCCAATTATCATACCAAATAGATACAGTTTCACCCTTAGGCTCCCACCATATATGCTCTTCAAGATACTCCCTATTAAGTAACATAAATTTCCAAAGCTGTGTACCTCCCTTCCACTGAGCTAGTGTTGGTCTTTGCTTCTTACAGTACTTGTTCCACATATAATTAGCCCATAAAGTATTTTGAGTTCTAAATCTCCACATACATAGCTTGTGACACTGCAAATAGTGATTTAAAACCCAATCCACCTTCCTGCTTAGGCAAACAAACTTTATCCCAAGCTTCCCAATGTTTACTTCTCCCATTAACCTTATTACTCCAAAAGAACTTAGCAAATATTCTATGAAGCTCTTTAAAAACACATGTAGGAGGAACTATTGTGGACAACACATGAATAGGAACACAAACACTAGAGATTAAGACTTCTTTACCCCCATAAGATAGCGTGTTCCCTTTCCAAACTTGCAATTTTGACTTGACTCTCTTTATCAGCTCATCATAGTAAGATTTCCTTTTCCTAGCATGAGTTATGGGGAAACCAAGATAAGTTAGAGGAAATTGACCTCTAGTAAACCCTGTGCACTCCTCTACCAACTTTCTTACCTCTCCTGCAACATTTTGATGAAGAAAGAAAGCACTCTTGTGCTTATTTATCTTCTGGCCAGATTCAGTTTCATATTCCTGCAAACATTCCATTATTCTCTCCAAAGAATACTTATTTGAAGAGGTAAAAATGATGGTATTATCTACATACGCTAAATGGTTCAGATTATCACTCCACTTAGGTAATCTATAGCCCACAAATTGATTATCATCAATCAATGTATTTAGTGCCCTACTGAGAACCTCTGCTGAGATAATGAATAAAACATGAGACAAAGGATCTCCTTGTTTTACTGCTCTAGTAGAGTGAAAGAATCCATGTGCCTGCCCATTAATAAGCACAAAATACCAGTTGCTAGAAATTATACTCCATATTACATCAACAAACACCTCTGAAAATCCCATCTTTCTTAACACCTTCATTAGAAAAAACCACGGGATTCTGTCATATGCCTTGGACATATCTAGTTTAATAAGAAAATTACTAGGCTTTCCTCTCTTCTTGATATCAGAAACGAATTTCCTGAGTTAATAAAATATTCTCAATAATACTTCTACCCTTTATAAAACCGATTAGGAGATATCAATCTAGGTAGCAAACCTTCAATCCTATTATGCTCCAGTCTAGAGATGATCTTATTGATGAACTTACTCAAACTAATAGGCCTCAAATTAGTGAACTCATGCACCAACTCCTTCTTAGGAAACAATACCAAGTTAGTATGAGTGATCAATTTAGGCAGAGTGTTACCCCTGAAGAAATCAATAACCATCCTAAGAATATCACCTCCCACTATCTCCCAACAACTTTGATAAAATCTTCATCTGGACCACAACCACTATCTTCATCTAATCCAAAATTAGCTTTTTTAACTTCATTAAATCTACAAAGATCAACATTTTCTTCATTAGATATGACTTCAGGAATATATCTAAGTAGTTCAAAAGAGTCTGCTTCTGCCTCTTGAGAAAATTGTTCTTGAAAAAAAGACACTGCCTCAGAGACAATATCAATATCATTCTCCAGCCAATCTCCTTGTCTATTCTGCATTCCTTGGATACGTAACCTCTTTCTTCTAACTTTAACTATACTATGAAAAAACCTGGTATTTCTATCCCCATTTTCTAACCAATCATACCCTGTTTTTTGCTGCCAAAACTTCTCTTCAAAATGAAGATACTTCTTATATTCTGCTTGTGCTCTTTGCAACACCTCTCTATTAATCACTGAAGGTTCTTCAAATAACTTCTCTTTGATTTTCATAATGTCCTCCTTAATGAGAAGTTGCTTAAAAATATCTCCATACGCTTCTCTGCTCCATCTTGTTAGGGCAACTTTCATGCTTTTAATATTCTCTTTGAAATCCAAATAAGGATTATGGGAGCTAGTAGTGCACCAATTCAGTCTAACCACTTCTGTAAAAGTATCATTCTCTGTCCAAAACTTCAAAAACCTGAAAGGTTTTCTATGTCTAACCACATAGGTTTCACAATTCAGCAACATGGGAGCATGATCCGATCCCGTCCTTGGTAGATGTTGAACTTCAGTATGATTATACCAAGCGTTGATTAATTAACACCCTATCCAATCTTTCAAAGATGCAATCTTTCCCAGCTCTCCCATTCCACCAAGTGTAAGGGCTTCCTTTAAAATTCAATTCTTGTAAGTCACAAGATGAGATCCAAGTCTCAAAATCTTCATAATCAGCCACAAGAAGGGGTAAGCCACCTATTTTTTCTTTAGAATTTAAAACCACATTAAAATCGCCCCCAATCAACCACGACTCTCTAATTATTGTTGTAAGTTGATCAACATCTTGCCACAACTGTAATCTGTCATTAGCATTGCATTTAGCATAAACCAAAGTAACAAAAAAATTATGACTTTGATTAGCCTGTATTAACTTAATAGTTAACTGTTGCTCTGTATCATTAATAAATGTAATATCAATATCATGATTTGCAAAGAACCAAATCTTTCCAGAACAGTTTGCACTGGCAGTAGGCATCTTTAATCTTCTCTTGTATCTGTTAATTTGACTGACATTTTGAAAAGGATCTACCAATCCAATAAATGAAAATTTATGAAACTTACGTAGCATTTGCACCCTTTGAAATGCTTGTTGGGACTTCACTGATCTAATATCCCTTATTTAAGCCTTCATATTCATGTGAAATGGATTTAGTTCTCTTTGGCTGAACCCCGAAAGGTTGACTCTGCTCCCCATTACCTTGTTTTTTTCTTTTTCTTGCAGACTTCAATAATCTAGGTGATAAATCTCCTTCTAATGCAATGTTGTCAAGGACATCTTCAGGTCTGTCTATTTCATGATTACCTTTTACACTTTGATTTGACTCTGTATCACCACTACTATATCGAATATCATGCAGTCACAATATCATGCAGAACCTTGTTAGGAGATTCCACTTTGAATACTTCAATTGCATCAACTTGTATCACCACATGAACCTCCACTATTGCCAGATGATTATATTCTTGGGATTATTGCATATGAAGGCTATTATCTTCTATCAGGTACTGTGTCTTATTTTCATCAGAATCCATAGTCATCTCCTCAGTAACCTTTTGGTTATTACTGGCCTTATTTGTTATATCTGCTGCATTCTCTAAAATTGTTTTTTGATGGTGAATAGGGATAGAATCCTTTCTTTCATAATGATGGACTACTACTTTTTGCTGCTTTTGGGGATTACGACAGAAGGATTTGGACACATAGTCATATCTAATATCCACTACGGTAGACCTTACTTCCCAGTAACTTCATCTTCAATGTTCATGATAACATATTTAGGAAAACTTCCTTTTAAATCCACCAACACCTTCACTCGAGCATAACTAGGTCTAGTCCTTTTGATCGTAGCTTGATCAAGATGGATTGGTGTACCTACTGCATTCTCAAGAGAGAATAAACATTCTTTAACAAAAAAAGTGGGCAGTAGGTTCGGGAAGGATATCCATGCCATCTTCATTCACTTTAAACCTTTAATCATTAATTAGCGTCCTCATTAGATATGCATACCCATCTCTGCAATTAATATAGAACGTCCCTTTTGATATGAGATTAACATAATCCTCCTGCTTAGACAATCTAATGAGAATATGCTTGCTTCTAATCAATCCAATCTGGAATAATTTTCCGTAATTCTTCAAGATCAGCCCAATCATACGTGAATTTACCAATAACAGAAAATTCCAGGTCTTCCAACTGATTCATAAGGCTGACCTCTTTCTCTGTCCATTTGATTTGAGGTACACCTTCTACCATAGTAATCTCCTTCTTAAGTGATTCGTGAGAGTTATTACTAGCAATTTGATTAATTGTATTAGCTAAGAAACATTAGATGACAATCTGATGCCGCTACCATCTGTAGGCAACTTGGGGATTGAACTGTGGTTTAATTGGGAACTAGACGGAAAAGGAGGAAATTTTGTTAGAGAACAAAGATGGCTTGCCACCGGAGGTGACGGGCCGCGGGGAAAACTGGTCATACTTAGGTTACATCAGGGTGCCGAATTATTTGGGTTAATTCCACATACAATTATTTATCCTCAAATAATTCCAGTGAAAAAATAGTAAACATGACAACAAAAGTGTTCTTCTCCTAGCTAGTTAGAAAGCCACAGAAAAATAATATTGTTCGGCAATTAGTAATCTTGACCCAACTACATAATAATTCAAGGATATAATTGGAAAAAATATTTCATACAGTTTTAATCCAAACACAAGATGAGGTAGGAAACAATGAACCAAACACTTGATAAACAACATATTCTATACTAAAAAATGCATTAAGGACATGCAAAATCTATGTGACATAAAATACGTCATAATTTCACGGCACATCAATACCTTCAATTTAATCTTCTATTTGTACTCAAGAAAGTAAAATTAAGCTAAAATTAATACTAGTATCAAAGCAAGAATGACTACATTGGTACTATCTATGAATTTACAAACATGTGACTTATTTAAAGCTAACCTCATAATTCAAAATGAAAATGCGAAAGTGTTTGAGCTATCAAACAATCATTTCATGAACCTCAAGTCACATATGATGGCAAGATGTTACTAGAAACTAGATGTGCACATATACAAGAAATCGAGAAACTTATGTTGTCACAAGTTTCATGTAATTTATATGCCCTCACTACAAAAAAAAGTCCCCAACCTCAAGATCATGTGATAATCAAAATATAGGAAATATACAAAATCACTCACACTCACTAAAAATGTCAAGTGTCGTAAGTATTATGTCATTAATTTGTCCTTATTTTAAGTCATTTTTAATTGAAGAAATACTTGATTTTGGATCTCAAATGGCTTTGTGAGCTTATACTTAAGACTTGAGGATGGAAAGAAATACTTGATTTTGGATCTCAAATGGCTTTGTGAGCTTATAATTTAGACTTGAGGATGGAAAGAATGTTCAATTGGGTACAAGTGACTTTGCCCTCTATGAACACTTTTATCTTTCACATGTCTTTTTAGCTATTTCCTCCCCTTTTTTCACTTATGTTCTACATTTTGTTTTCATTCTAGTTTTCCACTTTATTCTATTCTTTGTCTTTCATTTTCTTTTCTTTTTTACATTTTTTTATTTTCCTCTTTTATATGGTACTACTAACAACATATTTTCCCCCCTTTCAGCTCATATTCCACCGTCAACTTAGATATTTTGCCTCAATTTCATATTTTGGCACTTCAAGGAGGAATTTGTTTAAAAGAAGAAATTATTAAAAAACAAATATTTCAACTTGTAATATGGTATCCAAAGAAAAAGTAAAAATGATTAAAAAGGGACAACTAGGGATTCTCATACTCACAGGTAGGCTAGAAAAGTTCCAAAGAGGGTCTTTTTTTTCGCTAAATAACGGAAGGATTTTATTTAGTTAATAACAAAAGGTTCAATCATACAAAAGTGAAACTAGTCTATGAGATATAGTTTCAGTTGCATCTCTTTCTAGTACATTTAGTACAAGTGAAGGAGATACTTCTAAAACCAAGGTTTGATTGCCGATCATACTAGGATACGAATGGCCACCTTAGATTAAAATATTGACCTTTTTGATGATTTTTTGTGGAAAGATCTAGATGATACAAGCAAGAACAAACGAGTAATCTATTATTAATAATCACACCTACAAAGTTTAAGACTCTGACGTTACTCTATTTTCAAAGTTAAGGACTGCAAGCATCTACATACATAATGAGTTCTTCTTCTTCTTCTTCTTCTTCTTAACATCGAAGGATCATGATAAACCTAGAAAGATATAATTTCTGTATTTGTTATTAGAATTTAATCTTATATGAAATGAATGGCTGTCTTAGATTAAAATATTGACCTTTTTGATGATTTTTTGTGTAAATTTTCATACAGTAGGAGTTAGGATTCGAATCATATTGTTTTCACGACTAACTTTCCACCATCATTCTGGGCACAAAAGGTTAAGTAGGCTGCTTTGACATAGTTTAAACAATCAACTTTTTGCCCCATGTTAATCTATTTGAAGTCTCATCATTGGCTGTGCAATTCCCCAACTTTTCCAGAATATTATAAGGCTCTAAATCTTGTAAATTTCTTCTGAATAGTGGGGTTCAAGTGTTGCCTGTTAATTATAAGTTCATTTATAATCTTTTATAATTCTTAGTGCCATTTATCCTTAGATTTCAACCTTATTGTGTGTATATGATCGTAACAAGTTGTTGTTGAAAGTTAAGAGGGGGGGGGGGGGTGAATTAAAAATTCCTTCACTCGACTTTCTATATTGGTCAGTCGACTCACCTGCAAATTAGTAATATAGATAAATAAAGATAATAAATGCAGTAAGTAAATGACACCAATAGTTTTATACTTGTTCAAGACACCGGTGTGGTGCCTACGTCCAGCCCCCTTGGGTTTCAAGGGTTTCCTTAAGAGCTTGTTGAGAACTTGGGTGTTACAAAATATTACAATTGAGAGCCCTGTATGATATGCAAATCAAATCTTTTTCTTTGACACAATCTCTACTTGTATAACCTATACTTAGATCTTTCTTTCTCTTTTCTTTTCAATTGTTCACTCAAGTGAGTACAAAGTTTTATGAAAGATAAAATAAGATTACAATATAAGTTCAAGTGAAGTGCGTACTTCACAACTATGGCTAAGAGAGGTTTATATAGCTTTGGAGGGCTTTGCTCTTTTACAGAAACCCAAGGGAGTTTGAATCAAGGATCTTTAATTAAGTCCTTGATTTTATTCTGATTGATTTGCTGAGTCATGGCCATATCAAATATGTGCATGAGAAAATTGATTTATTCCTTTGTATGATGATCTTCTTGTGGTCTTGAATCTTTGGCTAATCTCGTTAACTTGAATGCATTCCTTGATTTCAATTTCTTCCTTGTAGTCTTGGATGTTAACTGATCTTGCTGTCTTGAAAGTATCATGTGATTGATGCACATTATCTCTTTCCTTCTTTAGGTGATTTGTTTTGCAATCTTGAATATATTTGATTGATTCTAAATCTCTGATTGATCATGATCTGCTTGATTAATTCTGGAATCTGATCGATTCTAGAGATCAAGACATATCTTTATTTTGGAATCTCTTATTGATTCTACAGATCATGACATATCTTTATTTCTTCTTTATGCTTTATGCTTGGTTTCCTTTCTTGTTGATGTGTTTGCCTGCGAAGAGTATGAGTGAATGTTTAAGTGTCATTTATCAAAATCAACTCTAAGGAGTTAACAATTTTCATCATAGCATTTTTGTTATTTTTATGTACTCTTCAATGTTATGACACCTAGTAAGCAATGGATGCAACTTGTTGATAATCGTCTCGATGAAATCTACTTATCCGGCATGCAAATTTTTTGGATTATGCTTTTCAAACAATAGGAGAAGAATATAAAATACGATGTCCATGTGTCACGTTACAATGCATCTTTAGGAACTCATAAAATAGTTGAGACACATTCGCTAGTATATGGAATAATTCATAATTATACTTTTTGGTATCAACATGGAGAACATTTGGGTGAGCCATTATCAAAATCATAAGATGAAGATGAAGAAGATGAAGATGAAGAACAAGATGATGTGGCAGTAGAAGAATGTGAGAGTGAAGATGAAGTAGAAGAGCTACTGAGAGATTTATATCCTAATCTTGATGGAGGAATTACACATACTGATTGTGATGACTTACTTGAGGAAGAACCAAATGTTGAAGCAAAAATTTCTTACAGCCTATTGAAGGATTTTGAGTTGCCATTATACTAAAATTCAAAAGCTTCAAAACTTTCCTCTTTGATAAAATTGCTTCATAATAAGAGTATGGGTCGTTGGAGTAATGCATAATTTACAATGCTATTGAAACTGTTGAAAGAGGAGTTGTTGCCTGATGAGGCCAATTTGCCGAACTCATATAATGAGGCAAAGAAGATAATTCAAGAACTCTGGCTTTCATACAACAAAATTGATTCTTGTACTAATTATTGCATGTTATACTGAAAGGATGATAACTTACTTGATTCTTGTAAAGTTTGTGGTGCGTCCAGATGAAAAATAAATACACATAGTGGAAAAACAAGGAATAAAAAAGGTAAAAAAATAGCATCAAATATTTTACGCTATTTTCCTTTAAATCCTAGACTTCAAAGATTGTTTATGTCTACGAAGACATCTACTCTAATGACATGGCATAAGGATAAAAGAGTTGATGATGGAATAATAAGGCACCCGACATTTTCAATGGTGTGGAAGTCATTTGATGAACTTCATCCTTCATTTGCAGTTGAACCTCAAAATGTTCGACTCAGACTTGCTAGTGATGGATTTCAACCATTTCGAAATTCAAAAACCTCACATAACATTTGGCTTGTGGTTCTTGTTCCTTATAATTTACCACCTTGGTTGTGTATAAAACAAGAAAATTTTATTTTGTCAATGCTTATTCCGGGTCCAAATGGTCCAGGAGATGCAATTGATACATATCTTCAACCTTTAATAGAGGAATTGAAGGAGTTGTGGGAAGTTGGTATTGAGACCTATGATGCATCAACTATACAAAATTTTAAGTTGCATGCTTCTTTATTATGGACCATCAATGACTTTCCAGTATATGAAAATTTATCAGGATGGAGTACAAAAGGAAAATTGGCATGCCCATGTTGCAAAAAAGACACTACCTCAATTCAATTGGATAATGGTAAGAAGCAGTGTTTTATGGGTCATTGACGTTATCTTTCTCAGAATCACAACTGGAGAAGTCAGAATGACTCATATGATGGTACAACAGACAAAAGTCCCCCATCAAAAGTGTGTTCCGGTATTGAGATACTTAATCAAGTACAAGATCTTAAAGGATTACATTTATCAAAGGTACCTAAGATAAGAAAGAAGATATCACATGAAAATCGAATGGATAATTGGAACAACAAAAGTATCTTTTTTGACCTTCCATATTGGAAGTGTCTCTCGTTGCGACATGATTTGGATGTCATGCATATTGAAAAATATATATGTGATAATATCATGGTGACAATTATGAATGTCAAAGGAAAGATCAAGGACACAATTAAAACTTGATTAGACTTGCAAGAGATGAACATTAGGCCGGAATTGCACCCCATCCAAAAGGGGGAGAAATTTGACGTTCCAACAGCATGCTACACGTTGTCTCTTGAAGATAAGCACAAATTATGCCTTTTCTTAAAGAATCTAAAAGTTCCTGATGGTTTTTCATCTAATATTTTTGAATGTGTGAATCTAAAAGATTACAAGATATCTGGATTGAAAAGTCATTATTGTCATGTTCTGTTCCAACATCTACTCCCTCTTGCACTTCGTGGTATGTTGTCTAAAGAAGTGTGTGAACCGTTGATTGAATTATCTATATCTTTTTAGTGTTCTTGGATCGAAAGATTTGATAATTGATAACTTGGAACATATTGAAGCGTAAATACCCATAACCCTTTGCAAATTAGAAAAGGTCTTCCCTCCTTCATTTTTTGATGTCATGGTGCACTTACCTGTTCATTTAGCTACTGAAGCTAAAATTGCTGGACCGATTCATTATTAGTGGATGTATCCTATTGAACGATGGTTATTTTTTTTGAAATCTCTCATTGGTAATAGGGCATGCCCAGAAGGTTGTATTGCAGAGGGCTACATTGCAAATGAATGTATGACCTTATCTTCACGGTATTTGCATAGAGTTGACGCAAGATTCACTTGTCTTGAACGAAATTATGATGGTGGTTTAAAACAATCGAATGGTGGTTTATCTATTTTTAGTCATCCTGGAAAAACTCTAGGAGCTAAAGATCCATGTGAGCTTGAAGTAGATGAACTAGAACAAGCACATATATACATATTGAAGAATTGTGATGAGGTCTTACCATATCTCAAGTATGGAAAGTTCTTTCATATCATTTCATAATTATTATTATTATTATGTATTTTAGGGTTATTTCTTTTCTAATGAGACTTATGGTTCACTTCTATTTTATAGAGAGTTTGCACAAACTCATGAGAATGTTCGTTACTTGTCTAATGCAGAATGGAGTGGACAATTTATTGATTGGTTTAAAGATAGGGTGAGTAATACATAAATATCAAATTTTGATATTCTAATATTGTAATACTCATTCTAAAATATTCAATGTAATCTTGTAGGTCGCACAATTGCACAAAGGAGATTTCATGGTTATGTCGTTAATGGATATAAATTTCATGTACAAGATTATGATAAAAAGTTAAAGAATCAAAATTGTGGTTTGTTGTATTGGGTGAGAATGATGAAGATAATGAGAACCTTGATTACTGCGGAGTTTTAACTGATGTGATAGAGTTGCAATTTGTCATGGATATAAGAGTAACTTTATTTTGATGTTATTGGTTTGAAGTGTATGATCAAATAAAAGGAGTTAAAAACGAAGAGTATGATTTTGTGAGTGTTAATCCATATAGATTTTTGAGAACAAATGAGCCATTTATTTTAGTGGATCAAGCATCTCAAGTATTTTATGCTGATGATAATTCCAACAAAGGTTGGCAAATAGTGAGGAAGACTCAACCTCGTGATTCCTATGAAATTGTGGAACAAATGGATGATGATATTGTAGAGTTAGGAAGTTCTTCCCAAAGAAAAGAAAAAGAACTAATGAGGTGAATTAATTATCTTTTATGAGTTAGTCTATTCATTCTTAATCGTTATGATGACAAAATTTCTTTTATTAGTACATTATTAAACATTTTTCAGGTTTAATTTTAACTTTTTGGCTCTTTTTGCAGTTTCAAGATGAAACCATTGAAGATTGAGCATGAGGTCGATTCTAATATGAAGAGTACTATCAGATATACATTTGTCGCGCCTGGTGTTGGTGGAAAGGGACGAGGTCGAGGGCTTAAATCTTTGGGTGAGAAAGGAAATTTACCATCTAAGGGTATATTGCCTCTATTAAGTGATCTATTTAAGAAGTACATCAAAAAAATTGAAACAAGTAAGATATTTTGTATTCTTTTATCTCAAACCATAAGCAAAAATTTTAATTGTGTTGAAGGAAAATATTTTTTCCATCTTTCTGTATTCTGTATTTTATCTTGGAGGAGAACGTGTGGAAAATATTTTTTTCCAGCTTTTTGTTTGATGTAAAATATAGGCATAAGACGTGATGTATGAAACTACCATGAAAAGAAGGTAAATACCAGGCCAAAAATCAGCTTAAGAAACTGATGTTGAATACATAATATTCACAAAAGAGAACTTGTGAAACAAAATCAGCTTAAGAAACTCCATGTAGACATCTCTGGTTCTCTTCATGTCTTGTGATACATTAATCAACTTATAAAGTATGATTTGTTTTTTTTTCCAGGTTCTATAGGGAAGGAACGAGGACAAGGACTTAAAAATTCTACCATGTCCACTAGTCAAGGAATACAAATGATGCATAAGAACCTCATGGCTTTTGAGAAAGAGAACATTCAAATTAATACTTCATCTCCAACATTTACTAATCAAGTTAAGAAATACACCCAAGAAGTTGAAACAAGTAAGATATTTTCAAATGTATTGTATTTTTTGAAAATCTATTGTGTTTTCATGTTTTTGATAAACTTTTATATCATGTTTAGTGGGTCCATGTGCTATAGGAAAGAGACTAGAAAAAAAAGAACTGGATCTTTGAGCTCCTCTTTAGGAATTTCTGAATATGAGGTGGGATCTTTCAGCAAGAGTGCTATTTTTGCTAATGATACTCCTACTAAATGCACAAAATCGAGTTCTACCATGTCTTCTAGTCAAGAAATACAAAAAATGAAAAAAATAGTTCTTGAGAAAGAGGATATGCAAACTAATGTTTCATTGCCTTCATATATTGATCAAGTTATGAAACATTCTCAAACAACAGAAAAAGGTATGATATTTTGAATTCATATGTTATTAATTCTTAGAAATAAGTTTGATGGCTATAGTTTTTATCAAATTATGCAATTGTAGGTTCATCTAATCCTACAAAGGTAAAAAGAGTTCGAGGAAGCAACAAGTGCAAAGAAGTTGCTTAACTTGAAATTGGACAAAAGCTGAAAGTAACATTTTACAATAATCGAACGGTTGGAACAAATAGCAATCTTTTTTCAAGGCATTTGGAAAAAAATATTTGTGATCGTAATATTTGTTCCTTGGGGGTATCATCTTGGCATGATATTAAGCAAGAAAAGTTGAATCACATGTGACAGCCGTTGAGGTAACAAATATACACCTTATTCAAATTCTTTGGCGTTACCTCATACATCACATGTTCTTGTCCATATGGCAGTTGTTGTAAAGCTTTTGAATCCATTCTACACCTGATTCTGCATTATATCTTTCATTAACGGAAGTTTCAAAATTAACGTACAATTTTTGAATAATTTTAACATTTCAATTTTAATATACACCTTACAACATATGATGCCTCTCAATTTTCTGAAAATAATAACTCTACTCATGTTTCAATTGTTATAGCATAAATTTGACTGTGCTGATATGAATGATCATCGTGATCATATATTGGGATGGGTGAATGACTTATGGAACAAATGATGAGGACACTTGCATGCAAAATATATGAGGGACAAGCCAATCCAACAGTCTCTTATGAATGTCCCCAGGGGAGTAGACAAAAAAGAGTGGGAATGATTAGTAAAGGAACATTTTTCTTCCGAAATTTTTTAGGTACGCATATTGAGTTAATAGTTTACTTTGCTACTCTTTTCCTTAGTTTGTTTTTCCTTCTTAGAACCTAATGTACCTGAAACCAAACCTAATTATAGAACATGTATGATACATAGTGTACTAGCATTCTGGCTGCAACTAGCTAACCTATGCCTAATTACTTGCACTAGAAACTTATTGTTGAACACATACATGCAAGAAGCATTAGGAATGCAACAAATCGAGCCAAGTTGAAGATGCTTCATCATATTGATAGCAAGTCTGTTCGAGAGATTATTTATCAAAAGGTATTATCATAAAATTATTTTTCTAAATGGGATATTTACGAGGTTTGTGCTATTTGACATGTTTGACTTTGATGTAAAGGGGGGAAAGATGGCAATCCACGAGGAAAACAAATCCTTGAACGGTCACTAGTCTACCATAGAAGATGAGATGAAAGAAGTAATGAAAATGAAAGAATTTGTCACTGCTCAACAATCATATGTCTCGCCTACAACATCGTCCTTATCAACTGAATGACCACTGCCTTTTCACCTGACCAAGTTAGTAACAATATACCTGACTTTTTAATTTATTTTGTCGAAACGTAACACCGTAATGAATGTCTGATTAAATAACAATAAATGGGTCTTTCGATGTGAAAATGAAATATTCCCAGTTACACAAGTAAACTTCAAGAGAGATGGAATAATAGACTTGTTTCCTATTGTGTGAATTGTGCAGTAGAATAAGATGAAATATCGAAAATGAATCGTGTTCTAATCTTGTTCATTAGAGTCAGTGACTTCTTATTGCTTACAATTGCCGCCTTGTTCCATGTATATATATCTATCACATTCAATGTCCCTGTTGTCTTAGGCTTGCATATTGTTGTGACATACCACTCTACAATAGTTGCAGTCTACTTCTGTATGACAACTTAGAAGACAACATTTTATTTGCTATCATCTTTTCAATAGTCAGGAGACATTTTTGTATTGAGAGTTTTCTTGTTGAAAGTGGTATTCCCAGAAGACGAGCATAGTTCATTTATATTTATATAGGAACTTGAATTGTTTGAGAAATGTTGTCTATAATTGTATGCAAAATCAGTGAATGTTCAAAGAATAGTTGGAGTTGAATTTGAATTCTTAGTTTGTTTAAACAAAGTTGGTTAGGCGAGGAGACGAGCTAAGGTGAGGCGACTATAGAACTTTTTCCTAACCATAAAACTCTTTTATGCTGGCCCTGTTTTTTATTTTCTGCAAGGCTGCATAAATTTTATTTTTAAAATTTCTGCACTACTGCAACATTCCAGCCAGTTGCTCAAAATTTTTATGCTAGCTCTGTTTTAAAATTTATGCACTACTGAAAAGTTGCAGCCAACTACACAATTTTTTTATCCTAGCTCTAATTTAAAATTTTTGCACTGCTGAAAAATTGCATCCAACTGCTCAATTTTTTATGCGCTCTGTTTTAAAATTTCAGCACTACTGCAACATTGCATTCAGCTGTTCAATTTTTTTATGCTCCCTTTTTTAAATTTCTGCACTACTGAAAAATTGCAGCCAGCTGCTCAGTTTTACCATTTGTTTCCAGCTACTATATGTATTGACCATGTTACTGTACCCCTTCTTGCAGGATCTAGAGATGTACAGAAAACAGTTACTCAATTTCACTCGAATACTCCTAAATTTCTGTCTTTTGTGGCTTTTCAATATCAAAACAACACAAACAATAGTAAGATGTTATACCAAATATGACCTTGTCTAGGCTACTCTTCGCCATGAACTCATAGACTAGGAATTTTTCTGCTCCATTAATGTAGTATCCCAACAACTTGTTTAGGTTACGATGACGTAGCTTTGCTATTAACTTGACTTCATTCTCGAAATCAGTAAAATCCTTAGTGTGAAGTCACATTTTGATTCTTCACTGCTATTTTACTCCATTCTATAGTATACCCTACATATATTGTGTATCATTTGGGTATTGATTATGTTGTCTTAGTTACTGTAAATATGCATTTTCATGCTTGTTGAAAAGAAATAATAACTTTATAAACATTGCCAAAGCCACTATGCCCTATCTTATTAGCCAGTGAGAAATTGTTAGTGGCTACAGCTAGATCATTGGAATCACATGCAATGACATCAGTGCCCTGCAGCAAAGCTCATTGAGAATTTGCTGCCATATTAGTTTCTGGTTTATCTGCTCAGATAAAGATATTCTTTTGAGAAAGTAAAATAATCAGAAAATAATAGATGTGAACCATACCTTAATATGAGTATTAGTCTAGTTATATTACTTAGGTCATGTTTTTGCTAAATAATAGTGTTGTAGTGAAACTAAACTTATTTTGTAATGAAGAACTATGAAAATAATAAAATAGCAGTGCAAGGTGATTCTTTTTACCTAGCACCTTTGTCCTCATTCGATATAGAACCCCAACAATTATAAGCAAGATAGTAAGTAGTGCCAACTTTGATATTAAAGAAGCAAAAACTATTCATTCCTCTTTCCATTTGCAATCGAAAACAAGTGCATCTGTCCATAAGAAAGTTAAAAGTGTTAGTGTTTTACACTGCTGCATCAATGCAACCAACTATTGTGTTTTACCGTTTGCTTCCAAGAAGTTGGATTAACGAAGAAGCTGGCAAAAAATGGTAAAATACAACAAACAATAAAACACAACAGTTGGTTGTAACGTTGCAGCAGTGCAAAAATTTTAAAAATAAAATTTGTGCACTCCTGCAAAGCTCGTGTATGGCTTATACTAACATCAATATCAACAGAAATGGAAGCAAATGTGTCGTTTGGTTGGGAGATTAGTTTGATACGAGACATTCACAGATACCTGGGAACAACATTTTTATACGAATGACACCTGCAAAACTAGGTACAAATGATTGCTTGCTTGTGACACAACAATTGATTCAATGACTAAATTATTCTTAATAAGATGCAGAACAGTGTGTGCATGAATGACATTTGAAGGTTGAAGAAGTTAATTGATGTGTAGCTTTGATTATTTGCGCAGAAATATTAATAAATAGAATTTTGATATTAGTTCTTTATTAAGTGGTTCATCACAGATTGATATCGAAACATTAGATGTTTGAAGCATTAGACTGAATGTTGTCACATAACTGCTACATAATCTAGAAGAAGATGAAACCAAGATGCCTGCATTTAGTTATTCTCATTGCAAATTCATTGACATAATAAGAAAATACCTCTAGAAATTCCTATAAAGTTTATCTGTCAATGCAGAAGCCCAATTTTATGAGTAAGAAACAACTAACTCTTTTAACTTTCTTATGGATAAAAGCACATGTTTCCGACTGCAGATGGAAAGAGGAATGAACATGTTTTGCTTCTTTAATCTCAGAGCTGGCATTACCTACTATCTTTCTTATAACTGTTGGGGTTCTATATCGAATGAGGACAAAGGTGCTACGTAAAAAGAATCACCTTGCGCTGCTATTTTATTATTTTCATAGTTCTTCATTATAGACTAAACTTAGTTTCACAAAAGCACTAATATTTAACAAACACTTGACCTAAGTAATATAACTAGCTTAATACTCATATTAAGGTATGGTTCACATCCATTGTTTTCTAATTAATTTGCTTTCTCAAAAGAATATCTTTAAATGAACAGATGAACTATAAATCAATCTGTCGGCAAATTCTCAAGGAGCTTAACTGCAAGGCACTAATGTCATTGGATATGATTCCAGTGATCTAGCTGCAGCCACTAACAACTTCCCATTGGCTAATAAGATAGGGCATAATGGCTTTGGCAATGTTTATAAGGTTATTATTTCTTTTCAACAAGCATGAAAACGCATATTTACATAACTCAGACAATAAAATTAATACGCAAATGATACATACTATTTGTAGGGTGTAGTAGAGAATGGAGTAGAAATAACATGGAAGATGGCACGCCCCGAGGCTACCCCTTGACGTAAACACGAGACCTAGGATCACGAGTTACCCTAAGCTAACCCTGAGCTGGCATATCATAAACAAAATTGAATATATCTATGAAAGATAAAGTAAAGCGGAAGCTAAATCATGAGATAACTAATAGTGAGGAATACCCAAAACTGGTATGAAAATATATAATTATTAAATAAGAGTTAATGATACTGGACTATAACTCAAAATTCAAGCTAAATCTAACTATATTTGAAAAAGCCTCTAACTGACTAGAGTTAAGCTGGGACATGTCCCAGCTAACCTTAGAAAAATAGAAACTGAAATGAAAGAATAAATTAGAAAACATGTCTATATTATCCATGAAGTATGAGGACTCACTACTGAATGTGGATCGGGAACCGATCTATGCATGATCTGAATGCTGAGGACCTGAACCTACATCATGAAAAGATGTAGCGCAAAGTATGCGTTAGTACTTGAAAGGAACTAAGCATGTAGGATAGGATAAAAGCTGCACAAACATATAAGCTGAACAAAGCATAACTAAGTAATGATATAATATGAACATGATGAAAATACTAAAATATATTGAAAAGAACTGAACTGAATGCAATGAACAAGTACATAACATGTTGAGACTGAATTCTAAAATATAATTGAAGACCTGGTTGAAAGCACTAGAGTCTGATTGTGGGAGCTACTATAACCGACATAAAACCACGTGAGCTAAACCCGAAGTTCGATGTATACACCTCATTGAAAGGACCCAATATACCATGCCAGGGGTATAAAGGAATGACTGGAGTGATCACTAAATATGATGCCCACATAGGGGACGTATAAACCTATGGGGACACATAGTTCTGGGACTATACAGGTACGCTGAACCCTAGTCTAATTCGGTGTTAAGTCTACTCCTAACTAAATATGTATATGACACATTATAACTGAAATACTGAAATGCTGAATAGCTCAAATACTAACATGCAAAATATGAGAATGTAACAATTATGTACAGATTAATATGACATTCGAAAACTGAAGCATGTATATTTGTTTAACTGACCTAGCATGTGTAATTGATAAATTAAAAGAATCTACACAACTAGGGTTCTGAGTTTCATGCAAAGAACTAAGCAATGATTCCACTAAAACATGCTAATCTGATTAGAAATATTTTAACAACAAAATCACAACCAATATCTAAGATTTTAGAAACCCTAGGTCTAAGCAAGATATAGGAATCAAGATTCTGACTGAATTCTAAGGACCTAGTGGATGAAAGAAATCCACTAGTGAAATCGCACATACCTGCTGAAGAAATCTACGGAGAAATCCTTCGATTTTGGGTTGAAAATTGAAGGAACATGTTGGTTGTTCTTGGAAAGAAAGGTGCCTCTTTCTTCTTCTTTTCTCTAAGTTTGAATGATTTTGGTGAATAGAGGTTTTGGTAATGTTCTGTATAAGTTACTAGGTTTAAACTGAGTAAAACGACATAGTTTAATGATTAAATGATGTAGTTTAGGTGTCTAATGCATGGGGAAAAGACCAAAACAACCCCACTTAAAATTCTGACTTGGGCATTCCTCGGACCCAATGACAGACTGCCAAAGGAACCACGGCCCATCAAGTGGGTCGTGATCTGCTGGCCAGTGACTACTGGTCCCGGGCCCTTCCCTCTACGGTCCACTTCACAGACCGTGTGAAAGATTACGGACTGTGAAGGTCACTGGTCCTTCACTTAGGCTAGGGGCTTATTGGCGTAGCTTCACGAGCATCACCATGGCCCGTCATCAAGACCACAGCCCGTGGAAGGCTCCGTGGTCTGATGGCTTGGCCTAGTAGGTTCTGCCTGATTTACACTAGCCTTTCCACGGCTCGTGGGGTGGTCCACGGCCCGTGAAGGGCTCCGTGGTCCACCACTGCCAACTGCTCAATTTTTTTTATGCTTGCTCTGTTTTAAAATTTCAACACTGCTGCAACATTACAGCCAACTGCTAAGCTTTTTATGCTCTCTGTTTTAAAATTTCTGCACTGCTGAAAAATTGCAGCTAGCTGCTCAATTTTACTATTTGTTTCCAGGTACTATATGTATTGGCCATGTTATTGTACCCCTTCTTGTAGGATCTGGACATGTACAAAAAATAGTTACTCAATTTCACTCGGATACTCCCAAATTTCTGTCTTTTGTGGCTTTTCAATATCAAAACAACACAGACAATAATAAACAAGAAGAATGTTATTTAAGATGTCATACCAAATATGATTTTGTCTAGGCTGTTATTCCTCATGAACTCATAGACTAGGAATGTTTCTGCTCCATTAGTGCCATATCCCAACAACTTAGTTAGGTTACGATGCTGTAGCTCTGCTATTAACTTGACTTCATTCCCTAAATCAGTAAATCCTTAGCGAGAAGTCACATCTTGATTCTTCACTACTATTTATACTCCATTCTCTAGTACACCCTACATATATTATGTATCATTTGGGTATTAATTTTGTTGTATGAGTTACAGTAAATATGCATTTTCATATTTGTTGAAATGAAATAATAACCTTATAAACATTGCCAAAGCCACCATCCCCTATCTTATTAGCCAACGAGAAATTGTTAGTGGTTCCGGCTAGATGACTAGAATCATATGAAATGACATTAGTGCCTTGTAACAAAGCTCATTGAGAATTTGCTGCCATATTAGTTTCTGGTTTATCTACTCAGATAAAGATATTCTTTTGACAAAGTAAAATAATCAGAAAATAATAGATGTGAACCATACCTTAATATGAGTATTAGTCTAACTATATTACTTAGGTCATGTGTTTGCTAAATAATAGTGTTGTAGTGAAACTAAACTTATTTTGTAATGAAGAACTATGAAAATAATAAAATAGCAGTGCAGGGTGATTCTTTTTACCTAGCACCTTTGTCCTCATTCGATATAGAACCCCAACAATTATAAGCAAGATAGTAAGTAGTGCCAACTTTGATATTAAAGAAGCAAAAACTATTCATTCCTCTTTTCATCTGCAATCGAAAACAAGTGCATCTGTCCATAAGAAAGTTAAAAGTGTTAGTGTTTTCTTACTCATAAAATTAGGCTTCAACTTCGATAGATATATAGGAATTTCTAGAGGTATTTGCTTATTATGTTAAAGATTTTGCAATGAGAATAACTAGATGCATTCACGTTGGTTTCATCTTATGCTAGATTTTATAGAAGTTATGTGACAACAATCAGTCTAATGCTTCAAACATCTAATGTTTCCATATCAATCTGCGATGAACCACTTAACCAAGCACTTATATGAGAATTCTATTAATTGATGTTTGTATGCAAATAATCAAATCTACACAATAATTAACTACTTCAACCTTCAAATATCATTCTTAAACATATTGTTTTGCAACATATTAAGAATAATTTAGGCATTGAATCAATTTTTGTGTCACAAGCAAGCAATCATTTTTACCTAGTTTTCCAGGTGTCATATGTATAAAAATGTTATTCCCAGATATCTATGAATGTCTCATATCAAGTAAATCTCCCAACCAAATGACACATTTGTTTCCATTTCCGTTGATATTGATGTTAGTATAAGCCATACATGATCTTTGCAGCAGTGCACAAATTTTGTTTTTAAAATTTATGCACTGCTGCAACATTGAAACCAACTGTTGTGTTTTACTGTTTGTTTCCAACAAGTTCGATTAACAAAAAAGCTGCAACAAACGGTAAAATGACGCAACGATAAAACACAACAGTTGGTTGAATTGTTACAGCAGTGCAAAAATTTAAAAACAAAATTTGTGCACTGCTGTAAAGATCTTGGATGACTTATAATAACATCAATATCAATGAAAATGGAAGCAAATGTGTCATTTGGTTGGGAGATTTAGTTTGATATGAGACATTCACAGATATCTGGGAACAACATTTTTATACGAATGACACCTGGAAAAGTAGGTAAAAATGATTGCTTGCTTGTCACACAACAATTGATTCAATGCGTAAATTATTCTTAATATGCTGCAAAACAATGTGTACATGAATGACATTTGAAGGTTGAAGTAGTTAATTATTGTGTAGGTTTGATTATTTGCACATAAACATCAATAAATAGAATTTCCATATTAGTGATTGATTAAGTGGTTCATCGCAGATTGATATCGAAACATTAGATGTTTGAAGTAATTGACCGAGTGTTTTCACATAACTGCTAGAAGATGAAACCAACATGCATTCATCTAGTTATTCTCATTGCAAATTCTTTGACAGAATATGCAAATACCTCTAGAAATTCCTGTAAAGTTTATCAGTCAAAGCTGAAGCCTAATTTTTTGAGTAAGAAACAACTAACACTTTTAACTTTCTTATGGACATATGCACCCATTTTCGACTGCAGATGGAAAGAGGAATGGACATTTTTTGCTTCTTTAATCTCAGAGCCGGCATTACCTACTATCTTGCTTATAAGTGTTGGGGTTCTATATCGAATGAGGACAAAGGTGCTACGTAAAAAGAATCACCTTGCACTGCTATTTTATTATTTTCATAGTTCTTCATTACAGACTAAACTTAGTTTCACAAGAGCACTATTATTTAGCCAACACATGACCTAAGAATAAGCTAGATAGACTAATAATCATATTAAGGTGTGGTTCACATTCATTATTTTCTAATTAATTTGCTTTCTCGAAAGAATATCTTTAACTGAGCTGATGAACCAGAAATCAATCAACCGGTAAATTGTAAAGGAGCTTTACTGCAGGGCACTAATGTCATTGCATTTGATTCCAGTGATCTAGCTACAACCACTAACAATTTCCCGCTTGCTAAAATGATAGGGCATGGTGGCTTTGACAATGTTTATAAGGTTGTTATTTCTTTTCAACAAGCATGAAAATGCATATTTATAGTAACTCAGACAACATAATTAATACCCAAATGATACATAATATATGTAGGGTGTAGCAGTGAATAGAGTAGAAATAGCAGTGAAGATGTCACGCCCCGAGGCTACCCCTTGACGTAAGCACAAGAACTAGGATCACGAGTGACCCCAAGCTAACCCTGAGCTGACATATCATAAGCAAAACTGAATATATCTATGAAAGATAAACTAAAGCGGAAGCTAAATCATAAGATAACTAAAAGTTGGGAATACCCAACACTGGCATGGATATATATAAATATTGAATAACATTTAATGATACTGGACTATAACTCAAAACTAAAGCTGAATTTAACTATGTTTGAAAATGCCTCTAACTTTCTAGAGTTGTTGGGACATTTCCCCAGGTAGCCATAGCAAAACTCAAACTGAAATGAAAGACTAAAGTTGAAAACATGTCTATTGTCCTCAAAGTATAAGGACTCATCACTGAAGCTACTGAATGTGGATCGAGAATCGATCTACGCGTGATCTAAATGCTGAGGACCTGAGTGTACATCATGAAAAGATGTAGCGCAAAGTATGTGTCAGTACTTCTAAGGTACTGAGCGTGTAGGATAGGATAAAATTTGAACAAACATATAAGCTGAACAAAGCATAACTGAGCAATGATAAAATAAGAACATGATGAAAATACTGAAATATACTAAAAAGAACTGAACTGAATGCAATGAACAAGTACATAACATAGTGAGACTGAATACTAAAATATAATTAAAGACCTGGTCGAATGCACTAGAGTCTGACTATGGGAGCTACTACTAACCGACATAAAACCACGTGAGTTAAATGCGGAGTCCGATGTATACACCCCATCTATAGGACCCAATATACCTTCCCAAGGGTATAAAGGCATGACTGGAGTGATCACTAAATATGATGCCCACAGAGGGGACTTATACACCTACGGGGAGTAGTTCTAGGACTGTACAGGTACGCTGAACCCTAGTCTAACTCGGTGTTAAGTCTACTCCCAACTGAATATGTATATAACACATTATTGACTGAAATACTGAAATGCTAAATAGCTTAAATACTGACATGCAAAATCTAAGAATGTAAAAATTATGTACTGATTAATGTGACATTCGAAAACTGAATCATGTATATCGGTTTAATTGACCTAGCATGTGTAATTAATGAACTAAACGAATCTACACCACTAGGGTTCTGAGTTTCATGCAAAGAACTAAGCAATGATTCCACCAAAACATGCTAATCTGATTAGGAATATTCTAATAGCTAAATCACAACCAATATCTAAGGTTTTAGAAACCCTTGGTCTAAGCAAGATATAGGAATCAAGATTCTGATTGAATTCTAGGGATCTAGCGGATGAAAGGAATCAACCAGTGAAATCCCACATACCCAGTCACGAAATCTACGGGAAATCCTTCGATTTTGGGCTGAAACTTGAAGGAAACCTGTAGGTTGTTCTAGGGAAAACTGGCGCCTTTTTCTTTTTCTTTGCTCTAAGTTTGAATGATTTTGGTGAATAGAGGTTTTGTTAATATTCTAACTAAGTTACTAGGTTTAAACTGAGTAAAATGACGTAGTTTAATGATTAAGCGACGTAGTTTAGGTGTCCAACGCATGGAGAAAAGACCAAAATGACCCCATTTAAAAATCTGACAGGGGCCTTCCACGGACCCAATGACGAACCGTCAAAGGGACCACGACCCGTCAAGTTGGTCATGGTCTGCTGGTCAGTGACTAGTGGTCCTAGGCCCTTCCGCTTTACGATCCACTTCACAGACCGTGTGAAGGTTCACGGACTGTGAAGGTCACCTTGGTCCTTCACTTGGGCTAGGGGCCTACTGGCGCAGCTTCACGAGCCTTGCCATGGCCCATCATCAAAACCATGGCTCGTGGAGGGCTCTATGGTCTGATGGATGGGCCTGGTAGGTTCTGCCTGATTTACACGAGCCTTTCCACGACTCGTGGGGTGGTTCACGACCCGTAAAGGGCTTCGTGGTCCACCACTGCCAACTGGTCAATTTTGTTTATGTTAGTTTTGTTTTAAAATTTTAGCACTGCTGCAACATCACAACCAACTGTTCAATTTTTTATGCACTCTGTTTTAAAATTTCCTCACTGCATAAAAATTACAACCTGCTGCTTAGTTTTAACATTTGTTTCCAGCTACTATATGTATTGACCATGTTACTGTACCCCTTCTTCTAGGATCTAGACATGTACATAAAATAGTTACTCAATTTCACTCGATACTCCCAAATTTTTGTCTTTTATGGCATTTCGATATCAAACAACACGAACAATAGTAAAAAAAATGTTATTTAAGATGTCATACCAAATATGACCTTGTCTAGGCTATTATTTGCCATGAACTCATAGACTAGGAATGTTTCTACTCCATAAATGCAATATCCCAACAACTTGGGTAGGTTACGATGGTGTAGCTTTGCTATTAACTTGACTTCATTCTCTAAATCAGTAAATCCTTAGCGTGAAGTCACGTCTTGATTCATCACTACTATTTCTACTCCATTCTCTAGTACATCGTACATATATTATGTATCATTTGGGTATTAATTTTGTTGTCTGAGTTTCCGTAAATATGCTTTTTCATGTTTGTTGAAAAGAAATTATAACCTTATAAACATTGCCAAAGCCACCATGCCCTATCTTATTAGCCAGCGAGAAATTGTTAGTGGCTGCAACTAGATCACTAGAATCATATGCAATGACATTAGTGCCCTGCTGCAAAGCTCTTTAAGAATATGCCGGCTGATTGATTTATGTTTCATCTGCTCAGATAAAGATATTCTTTCGAGAAAGCAAATTCATCAGAAAATAATGGATGTGAACCATACCTTAATATGAGTATTAGGCTAGCTATCTTACTTAGGTCATGTGTTTGCTAAATAATAGTGTTCTAGTAAAACTAAGCTTAGTCTGTAATGAAGAACTATGAAAATAATAAGATATCAGTGCAAGGTGATTCTTTTTACCTAGCACCTTTGTCCTCATTTGATTTAGAACCTCAACAATTATAAGCAAGATAGTAAGTATGCTAACTCTGATATTAAAGAAGCAAAAACTATCCATTCCTCTTTTCCATCAACAGTTGAAAACAGGTGCATCTATCCATAAAAAAAAGTAAAAAGTGCATCTTATGCTAGATTGTGTAGCAGTTATGTGACAACATTTAGTCTAATGCTTCAAACATCTAATGTTTCCATATCAATATGCGATAAACCACTTAATCAAACACTGATATGAGAATTCTATTAATTGATGTTTTTGTGCAAATAATAAAATCTACACAATAATTAACTACTTCAACCGTCAAATGTCATTCATGCACACATTGTTTTGCACCATATTAAGAATAATTTAGTCATTGAATAAGTTGTTGTGTCACAAGAAAGCAATCATTTTTACCTAGTTTTCCATGTGTCATCTATATAAAAATGTTGTTCTGAGATATTTGTGAATGTCTCATATCAAGTGAATGTCCCAACAAAGCGACACATTTGCTTCCATTTCCGTTGATATTGATGTTAGTATAAGCCGTACACGATCTTTGCAGTAGTGCACAAATTTTGTTTTTAAAATTTATGTATTGTTGCAACATTGCAACCAGCTGCTGTGTTTTACCGTTTGCTTCCAAGAAGTTGGATTAACGAAAAAGTTTGCAAAAAATGGTAAAATAGAGCAAACGGTAAAACACAACAGTTGGTTGTAATGTTGCAGCAGTGTAAAAATTTCAAATCTAAAATTTGTGCACTGCTACAAAGATCGTGTATGGCTTATACTAACATCAATATCAACAAAAATGGAAGCAAATGTGTCCTTTGGTTGGGAGATTTAGTTTGATATGAGACATTCACAAATATCTCAGACCAATATTTTTATACGAATGACACTTGGAAAACTAGGTAAAATTGATTGCTTGCTTTTGTGGCACAACAATTGATTCAGTGCCTAAATTGTTCTTAATATGGTGCAAAACAATGTGTGCATGAATGACATTTGAAGGTCGAAGTAGTTAATTATTGTGTAGGTTTGATTATTTGCACAGAAACATCAATAAATAGAATTTACATATTAGTGCTTGATGAAGTGGTTCATCGCAAATTGATATCAAAACATTAGATGTTTGAAGCGTTAGACTAAATGTTGTCACATAACTGCTACACAATCTAGAAGAAGATGAAACCAACATGAATGCATCTAGTTATTCTCATTGCAAAATCTTTGACAGAATAAGCAAACACCTCTAGAAATTTCTATAAAGTTTATCTGTCAAAGCTGAAGCCTAATTTTATGAGTAAGAAACAACTAACACTTTTAATTTTCTTATGGACAGATGCATCTGTTTTCGACTGCATATGGAAAAAGGGATGGACAGTTTTTACTTCTTTAATCTCAGAGCTGGCACTACCTACTATCTTACTTATAACTGTTGGGGCTGTATATCGAATGAGGATAAATGTGCTAGGTAAAAAGAATCACTTTGCGCTGCTATTTTATTATTGTCATAGTTCTTCATTACAAACTAAGCTTAGTTTCATAAAAGCACTATTATTTAACAAACAAAAGGCCTAAGTAAGATAGCTAGCCTAATAATCATATTAAGGTACGGTTCACATTTATTATTTTCTAATTAATTTGCTTTCTCAAAAGAATATCTTTATCTGAGCAGATGAACCAGAAATCAATCAGCCAACAAATTCTCAAGGAGATTTGCTGCATGGCACTAATGTCATTACATATGATTCCAATGATCTAGTTGCAGCCACTAACAATTTCCCGCTGGCTAATAAGATAGTGCATGGTGGCTTTGGTAATGTTTGTAAGGTTATTGTTTCTTTTTGACAAGCATGAAAATGCATATTTACAGTAACTAAGACAACAGAATTAATACCCAAATGATACATAATATTTGTAGGTGTACTAGAGAATGAAGTAGAAATAACATGGAAGATGGCACGCCCCGAGGCTACCTCTTGATGTAAACACGAGACCTAGGATCATGAGTGACTCCAAGCTAACCCTAGCTGGCATATCATAAGCAAAACTGAATATATCTATGAAAGATAAAGTAAAGCGGAAGCTAAATCATGAGATAACTAATAGTGAGTAATACCCAAAACTGGTCTGAATATATATAAATATTGAATAAGAGTTAATTATACTAGACTATAACTCAAAACTAAAGCTGAATCTAACTATGTTTTAAAAAACCTCTAACTGACTAGAGTTGCTGGGACATGTCCCCAGCTAACCCTAGCAAAACTAAAACTTAAATGAAAGGCTAAATCTGAAAACATGTCGATTGTCCTCGAAGTATGAGGACTCACCACTGAAGCTACAGAATATGGATCGAGAACCGATCTATGTGTGATCTTAATGCTGATGACCTGAACATACATCATGAAAAGATGTAGCGCAGAGTATGTGGCAGTACTTGAAATGTACTGAGCATGCAGGATAGGATAAAAGCTGAACAAACATATAAGTTGAACAAAGCATAACTAAGCAATGATATAATTTGAACATGATGAAAATACTGAAATATACTAAAAAGAACTAAACTGAATGCAATGACCAAGTACATAACATGATGAGACTTAATACTAAAGTATAACTGAAAACTTGGTCGAATGCACAAGAGTCTGACTGTGGAAGTTACTACTAGCCTACATAAAATCATGTGAGCTAAATATGAAATCTGATATATACTGCAACTCCCCGTATTATGGGAAGTTGCAGGTGCCAGCCATAGAGGCTAACCACGACCCGTGGGTTTACACTTAGCCATATGTCAGGGACCCCAAAATCATGGTCTCTGATGACTAAACCACAGTTCACCATGACAGACTGTGAATTAGACCATGGCCCGTCCACTGGGTCTCTCGGTGGGTCACTTGGGAAAGGTCCAATGATGGACCACAGAGGTACCTACGGACCATAGGTGGGACCACAGCCCGTGGTCCAGCCTTTTATCGATTGGCAAAAATCTCTTACCACAAACGACGATGACCAGGACGGACCGTAGGTCCATTCACGATCTGTCAATCGTGGTCTCATGGATCATGGTTGGCATTTATTTTTAGGGGCTTAAGGGTCTTTTTCGGTTTTAATTAAATTAAAATGGTATCATTTTGCCCTCATTTAGAACCCTTATATAAACCCTTTTAACCCCTAATTCATCCTATTTTAGTTCATTCTCCCTAAATCCCAAAGAAAATCAAAACCTCCTCTCAAATATTCTCTCTCTAGAACTTGAAGAAAAAGAAGATTCAACTAGGGTTTAAAGCTAAGGATCCAAAATTCTCCATTGAAGATAGACAATTGGACTTGAGGTATGATAGCTTTCATCCATGGGTTCCTTTCACCCATAGAGTCCCTAAATTCCTCAATTTCAAATAGTAGAATTCCCCAATTAGCTAGGGTTTTCTTCATTCACCATGGGTTCTTTTGATTACTGATTTCAATGGTTTAATTATGTCTAAATATGCATGAATTGATTATTTACAATGCTTTTATGATGTTATCCCTGTGAACCCATGAAAACCCCCATGCTTTATAATTTGTGATTTCATAATGCGGGTTGTTCAGTATGAAAGAGGAGTTTTATGATCTAAAGCATAAAGTAATAGAATTACATGAAGTTTATGATGAATACCTTATCTAATTCTTGAATTCTAGATTTGGTGATTGAAAGTAGGTTTGAACCTTGGATAGGCAAAGTGTGAGTTTATGCATGATCTTAAGAAACATATGTAAATGCTTTAATGGTGCTTTGAGTGTGAAGTGCCAATGTTGGTTGTGTTGTTGTGTTGTTGAAAGGTTATTCTAATGAAACACTTACAATCATGATGTGAAAGATTTTCTCACATAGAAAGGATTCTTAGGTTGAAAGGATATTCTCATCTAATTGAATCAATGAAATAGAGCTATCCTAATGAACTAACTTGGATTGGTTGTCAAGGACATCCTTCCATGAGATATGAGTTAAGTAAGACTTAATAAGTATTCCGTGGGAATTATGCTTAGCACCGAGTGAATATTGAAATGAGATGGAAGTCTTTTATGTTAGTTGAGTCTGGGCTTCCCATGTATGTCTCATGAGATGGAAACCTTCTACATCAGTTGAGTTCGGGTTTCTAGTAGCAATCTTTGTATCCCATACACTATGTGCCCCCATAGGTTATCAAGCTAGTGGATCCACCTAAGCTAAGAGTTCATGGTTCTACCTTAGTCAAGTAGAACAACCTTTTTCGGTGTGGGAGCACCGGCTGATCATGTTTTAGCTCACATGGTCTCTATGTCGGTTATGGTTATTCTTCCCATAATAAGAACATGATTAATGAACTATGGTTACTCAAGAATCTTTGTATATGAGTTCAAAGGTTTTAAAAATGGTGTTGACTTATTTTATCTATGATTATGACTTATGATTTCTAATATCTCATATGCTGTTTGAACTTGGCAAATTGCATGCTTTGAAATGAAATGGCCCTTTTTGCATGTTTTAAATGTTTTATGCATAGTTATTATACTTGGTGAATCTTTTTGTACTAATGCATACTTTTTCCTACATTGTTCCCCAATGTAGGGTCCGACAGACAAGGTTTCCATTCTAGTGGCTAGAGCTTGGACTTGACATCTTCCTGAGCTTGGTGAGTCCTCATGGTTCGAGGAAGGAGTTGTTGGTTTTAGTTTCCACTTATTGTACTTTCCTTTTTGGACAATGATGTATGGGCTAGGCCCAATCTCATTCAAGTAATTTAATGGATGGCTATATTAAGACAAGTCTAGACTTCCTCTTTCTTATAGAAAAAACCTTTTTAAGACTTGTAAATGTGTTTTACTCTTTATTGTTCTATTCTTATGTTATGAAAGCTAAGTGGCTTGTGTGGAGTCCTTCGGGGTTCTATACACCATGTTACATCTAGGGGGTACCCTTGGGTTGTGCCAAACTTGATATCAGAGCATAGGGTCTAGAATGATTCTAGAATTATGTCTCATAAGCCACGTCTAGTAGAGTTTTGTTCATGAGTGTGAAGCTCACCACACATATGAATGAGAGGATACAAGATATTTAGGAAATTCACTTCTTCATTACTCTTAACTCGTGCCTTAGAGTTTAACTCTAAAAGATTTCCCTCTCCTAATCCTTGACCTCTGTCTTCAGGATATGAATACCAGAAGGAATGCTAGAAGGATAAAGAATGACAATGTGAATCAAGGAGCTCCTCCTCAATCCCCCAAGCTCTGATAGATCCCTTGGTTGAGAATGTGACACATTGTGAAGTTTAGGTCGGCTTTTCAAATGTTGGCACAAGCTGTGATGGCTCAAGCCAATAGAGAAGTGGTAGACCCCGTGAACCCAATTATGGGTACGGTTGCTTCAAGGGTGAGGGATTTTGCACAAATGAACCCTCCAAAATTCCATGGCTCCAAATGGAGGAGGATACTCAAAGGTTTATCAACGAGGTCTATAAAGTACTTGCTATTATGGGGTTGTCTCCAGAAGAGCAGGCAGAGCTTGATTCTTACCAACAAAAAGATGTGGCTCAAGTGTGGTATGATTAGTGGAAGGGAGAGAGGCTCGTAAGAGCAGCGCCCGTAGAATAGAAATTGTTTAAATGGACATTTCTTGATAGGTTCTTCCCTCTCGAGTTGAGGTAAGAAAATATGAAAGAGTTCATTAACCTTCATCAAGGAAGTATGAGTGTTAAGGAGTATGCTCTAAAGTTCACCCAACTATCCAAGTATGCTCCAACTATGGTGGCAGACTCAAGGGATAAAATGAGTAGGTTTATGTCGGGTGTGTTCAACTTGGTAGAAAAATAATGTTGTATGGAAATGCTCCTCTATGATATGAATATCTCACGTCTTATGGTGTATGCCCAATAAATTAAGGAATCAAAATGTAGGGAGAAGAATAGGGAGGTGAAAAGGGCTAGGACCTGTGATGGAAACTTCTCTAATGCAAAGTTTGAGGGACAAGGTCGGCCTAAATTTTGACAAAGGTTTTCCAGTCAAGATTCATATAGTGCTCCTCCTAAGTCTAATAAGGAAAGAGTGTTTAACCCTAAACCTCAAGGAGGAAATGGAGGTGGTTCTTCTTTTTCTAGACCTACATGTGCCAAATGTGGGAAGAAACATGATGGTAAGTGCATATCCAACACCGAAGAGTGGACACAAGATGAGATATTGCTCGATGCTCAAGGTTAAGGGGAGAGAGGACAAGCAAGCTCCTCCAAGCGGTTCAAACTCCAATGCCCCAAAGAAAAACTGTTTTTATGCTATTTAATCCCAAGGTGACCAAGAGAGCTCCCTGGATGTAGTCACCGGTATGTTACAAGTTTTTCATCATGATGTATATGTTTGTTAGATCTCGTTGCTACTTTATCTTTTTTGACGCCTTATGTGGCGATGAGATTTGATGTTTTCCCAGAAGTGCTCCTAGAACATTTTTCTATCTCTACCCCTTTTGACTGTGATGGGCAAGAGGGTCTATAGGAGATATCCCATTTCCTTTTCTTATAGGATTACTTTGGTGGACTTGGTAGTGCTAGACATGTTAGACTTCGATGTGATCCTTGTTATGGATTGGTTACATGTATGTTATGCCTCTATCGATGGTAGGTTTCGGGTGGTTAGATTCCAATTCTCAAATGAGCCTATCTTAAAGTGGAAGAGGGGAAATTTTATGCCTAGAGGTCAATTTGTCTCGTCTTAAAGCTAGGAAGATGATCTCAAAAGGGTATATTTACCATCTTGTTAGGGTGAGAGATGTAGAATCTGAAATCCCTACTCTTAAGTCGGTTTTGGTAATTAATGAATTCTCAAAAGTTTTCCCTGATGATTTACCCGGTATTCCTCCCGAGTGGGAAATAGATTTTGGTATTGACCTTCTCCCGAATACGCAACCTATCTCTATCCCTCCATATAGAATGGCTCTGGTAGAGTTGAAAGAGCAACTAAATGATTTGTTGGATAAGGGTTTCATCTGACCGAGTATCTCTCCTGTCACGCCCCGAGCTACCCCTGAGACGCGGACATGGGACCTAGGACCACAAGTGATCCCAAGCTAACCCTGTTGGCATGATCATGAGCATACTAAAGATAATAAACTGATGCGGAAGCTAAATCATAAATAAATCTGAAAAGATGGGGAATACCCATATACTATAACTGAATATATCAGATCTGAGAGTTTAATACAAAGAAGTTATTAACTCAATACTAAGCTAAATCTAACTATGTCTGAAATAAGCCTCTAAACTGACTAGAAATGTTGGGACATGCCCCAACTAGATTTAGCAAAACTGAAACCAAAGACTAAAAATACTGAAAAGAAACTCATGACTATTGTCCTTGGAGAATGAGGACTCACCATTGATTCTGCTGAACTGGAGATCGGGAATCAATCTAAACGTGATCTGGATGCTGAGAACCTGAACCTACATCACGAGAAGATGTAGCGCACGTATGCATCAGTACTTGAAAGGTACTGAGCATGTAGGATAGAGTAAAGCTGAAATAACATATAACTGAACAATGCAATAAAACAATGAAATAATCTGAACATGATATAGATACTGAATATACTGAATACTGAGCTAACTGAATGCAATGACCAAATTTATAACATGCTGATACTGAATAATGACTGTACTAAAATATGGTCAATGCAATAGAGTCTGACTGAACTGTGAGAGCTACTAATAATCGACATAAAACCACATGAGCTAAATGTGGAGTTCGATGTATACGCCCCATCTAGAGGACCCAATATACCCTGCCAGAGGTATAGAGGCATGCTGGCATGATCACTAAACTGATGTTGCCCATAGAGGGGACTTACACCTACGTGGCTCGTAGTTCTAGGACTATATGGGTACGCTGAACCCTAGTCCAACTCAGTATTATGCTACTCCCAATGAATTAAGTGGTTAACTTATGACTGAATTTCTGTAAATACCGGATAGCTCGAAACCGAACATGCAAACCGAGAATGCAATAATTAATCGATAATGATGCATTCATAAACCGAGGCATGTAAAACGAATACCGAATTATCGACCTAGCATGTGTAATTCAAGAACTAAAGAAATACATAGCTAGGGTTACGAAATTCATTAGATAAACTGAGCAATAACATGATAATCTGATTTGGAATATTTAAATAACTAATTCATGATGATCTGATGTAATTCTAGAAACCCTAGGTCTGTTCATAATCATGGAATCAAGAATCTGACTGAATTCTAGGGACCTAATGGGCGAAAGGAACCCACTAGTGAAATCCCACATACCTGGTGATGAATTCCATGGAGAAATCTTTTGATTTCGGAGCTGGAACTGATGGAACCTTGCTGTGTTCTTGAACTAGGGTTCTTGACCTCTCTTCTCTTTTTAGCGTTCTACTTTTCTAAGTTTTGATTAATGATTTGACTAAGGTAAGTTCTAGTTATGTTTTTAGGCTTAAACTGACTAAAACCTCATGATTTAGGGTTTAAACGATGTATCTAAGAGGTTAAATGAAATAGGAAAAGACCAAAAGACCCCTGAATTAACTGCTGTCGGAGTGATTGACGGAATGGACTGACGGGCCGTCATTCAATCGACGGTCCGTCGATTGGATCCGTCGATCGGTATGCCCGACAGGGCTTCACTAAAATGGGGATAACTTTTTATTCGGAGGTCGGATTTTAGAAAACTCGGTGGCATTGGAAAGATAATTCAATTATCTATCATATCATAGGTAATGAGACACACAATTCTTTTTGTGCTAAAAGTTATGACCATCTGAAGTTGACCTATCAGAATTTTCAGCTAACAGGCTGTTGATCCTCCTCTACGGTCAGACCTACAGACTGTGGATCGAATGACGGTCCGTACTGGTCGATCGTAGTTCGTGTCAGAGGCTGGGTAAAGAAGGTCTTGATCCACGGACACATACCACGAATCGTGGTCTAATCTATGGACCGTGGGTCTGTCCGTGAGTCGAGACTTAGCCAAATTTTCTGAGCTTGACTGGGGAGGGGTTGCAGTGGTGAACCACGGACCACCAGCACGGGCCGTGGTCTGACCTATGGTCCGTGGATGGCAACCGTGGTTTGCACCTGTAACTTTTCAAAATATGCATTTTGGTCTGTTTTTGGATACGGGGTGTTACATCTCCATAGGGTGCTCCCGTGTTATTTGTTAGAAAGAAAGATGGGTCTCTTCAAATGTGCATTGATTATCTTCAATTGAATAAAGTGACCATCAAGAATAAGTATCATCTTCCAGGATAGATGGCTTGGTTGACCAACTTCAAGGGGCTAGTTATTTCTGTAAGATTGATCTTCGTTCGGGTTATCACCAATTACCAACTTGTATATGGGAAGTCATGCCATTTGCCTGTAGAGCTAGAGCATAAGGCTCTGTGGGTGCTAAAGAAGTTGAATTTGGATTGAGGCACTGTAGCGAGCCAAATAGTGAATAATATGAATGAGCTTGATGAGTTTCGCCTAAAAGCTTATGAAATTTCAGTCTTGTACAAGGATAAGATGAAGAAGTATCATGATCAAAAAATTGAAAGCGTGAATTTGTTGTGGGTGATTTGGTGCTTCTATTCAACTCAAGGTTGCACTTGTTTCTTGGCAAGCTCAAGTCCAAGTGGACGAGGCCATTCAAAGTCACTCAAGTGTTTCCACATGGAGCGATCAAGCTCAAGAACAAGGAGGGAACAAGGTTCAAGGTGAACGGGCAAAGGATCAAAGTCTACATGGGGAAGTTGGAGAGTGTGCAAGAAGTGATTGAGGCCTATTACCTTGATGAAGTTTGAGTAATAAAGGTACATGCGTCGTGCCACGACGTTAAATCAAGTGCTGCTTGGGAGGCAACCTAAGATGTACAATCTAGCGAACTATAGGTTTTTCTTTTCGATTTAGGAGTTTTCTTCTTTTATTTTAATTTTGGTAACTCTTTATATAGGTGTTTTATATTTGTCTTAGTGTTGGCTTGATATAGAATAGGATCCGTGTTTAAAAAGTGTCAAGAAAATGTAAAAAGAAAGTTCTAATGGTTAATACATGTGCAGGGGCGAAGGCAAAATCTGCAGAAAAATAGTTGTGCAGAGGTCTACGGACCCTATCGACGGTTCGTGGGTCCATCCACGGACCAGGAATGACGTCTGTAAACCCCAGGTAAGTTTCCTAATTATTCTAAGTTTCAGAGTGACCCACGGACCTGACCTACGGTCCGTAGGTTGACCCACGAACCGTAGATGGGGTATCGTGGGTCCAAAACTAAGGTTATGTCGACCTGACCCGAACCCCATTTAAATAAAACCATTCCAATACAAAACATTTCCCACGTCCATCTAAATTCCCCAAACCATTTTTCAACCATCTAAATCCCCTTAATCACTCTTTTAACTCCCATATCATTCCCCATTCACTTCCCCGAATTCCCAAATCATCCCTTTCTTTCCCAAATCACCCATCTCATTCCCCAACGATTCCACAGTCCGGTTCCGTGCCAAAGGCTTGCAAAGAGGGTCTAGAAGTTTATTGAATCACACTCACCCACTTCGATTACTTGAAATGTAAACAACTTCGCCCTTAATTTGAATTCACTGTTCATAGTTTGTAGAATGAAGTCACAAAGTTGGTACTTGACCTTGGGTTGTAAATGTCATGTTTGAATGTCAAATTTTATGCTAGAACACCCTTGGTATGATCTTATGTGAGTTTGAAATTACTTAAAAACTGAATAATTCAAGTTAATAGGCCGAATTGGAAGTTTTGACTTAGGGTTCATGAGTATCGGTGTGATAAATTGTGAAATCTTGTAAAATTGGAACCCTAAGGATGATTAACTACCATATTACTTCTTGAAATGCATGTATAGGCCTAAGTTGTGTAAAATTGATGATTGAAAAGGCTTGAAAGGAGTGAACCATCTGAAAACCTGGCACAAGCTGACCCACGAGACCCCGTCTATGGACGGTAGGTCATTTTACGGACCGTAGGTCAGGTCTGTGGGACAGAAGTACACAATATTTTTGCTAAGTGTCGAACCACGGTGTGGACTACGATCTGTCATTCCATCGACAGACCGTTCTGTACATCAGTGGCTCCAGATCAGAGACCCAAACTTTATGTACTCTGACCTACGGACCGTAGGTACACCACTGACCGTAGGTATCCACCGTGGGTAGGCAGTTCAACTACTGCCCTAAATATTTTTTGTTTTTCATTTTTCTTCGTCTCTTGTTCTAAAATTCTTCCAAGTGTTTTATTGGCTTGTTATGGTACTAACGAAGCATCTACAAGTACTATGGCCTCCAAGCAAGCTCCGACTTACGCCGTAAAAGGCAAATCAAAGTCCGTAGCACCATCCATACGGCTGATCAATGAGGATACAGATGTGGAGTATGTTCCACCTCGCACTAGGACTTCCCCCACTGTTCCACGCATTACACGGAATCGGTCCCGGTAGGTGATTCCCGACGTGGTCATTGCTCCCCAGTCTGATGAGGGGGCCACATCGATCGGATCATCGGCTGGCTCGGATTCTGCATCCGGCTCCAGTTCTATTGACATCACTGCCTCATCTTCTGAGGCTAATAGTGCGGGTGACATTCCAGTGCCCCCCAGTTTCGAGCCTGCTTTAGTTGTTGAGGAGCCTAATCGATGGTGCGTAAGGGGTCAGTTTCAATTTTACAAAGAGGCCCGTATGCTGAATGAGAATGATATGTGGCTGGACTAGTCACCAATGAGCGTCGAGTTCTCACAGGAAGCCTTCACACCGCTCCAGTCATTGAGGGGATATTCTGTAGACACAAGTGTGAGTGGATGGAATGGCCCATAGGCACGTACATCGAGAAGATAGTTAGGGAGTTCTACACCTCCTATGCCACCACTCTTAGAGGGTCCATCTTCAAGAGGACCAAGCCCGCAGCGCAGCCTCCACTTGAGGCTACACTAGTTCGGGGTTTTTCTATGGATATCTCTTAGACTACCCTCCGTAGGTTCATCTATGGCCCGGACCAGACTCTGCCCATTAATACAACAGAGTTCGACTATCGGATGGGTGTTATTCAAAGCAGAGAATTTCAGCGGGATGTCGAGAAGAGGAAGTCCCTTGTGAAATGGCTGGCCCGACATCTTGCTATTGATGGAGAGTACGTCGAGTGGGTCTAGACCTCGAGTTTGGGTATTAAAAAGGCGACATTAACTTTTGCGGCTAAGTTCTTTTGGTTACTGGTGCATAACCATGTGTCCCCTACTCAGGCGGATAATGTCCTCACATGGGATCGTGTGGTGATGGTTGCAGCTATGGTTGCCGATTTGGAGATAGATTTCAGCTGCATCTTGGTTGCGGTGATCCATGAGAGGGTCTTTAAAGCCACCACCACTTTTCCATTCCCCTGCCTTATCTTCCAGCTTTGCAGGGACTCTAGTGTACCAGTATGACATTGTGATCGTTTGCTTCAGGCAACCAAGAATCTTGATATCAGCCTGATTCGGGATAAAACTAATATAGGTGCACCTCGCAGGAGCCACAGGTTCAGGTGCCACCATTGGGTGATGATCTCGTAGGAGATTTAGAGCAGCTGCAGGTTGTTGACCCTGCCCCTCTAGCCACTACAGCAAGGCTCCACTGTCTCCGACCGCCAGCTAGGCTCCTAGATCCTCCAGAGCCACCCACTCCTCTGGTTCCTCCGTCAGCCCTTTAGCTCAAGTTGTGAAGCTGGAGGCACAGACGACCACAATACTACAACACATTAGGCCATGAATGCAGTGCTTGATTGAGCAGTCCGAGGTTAGGATGCAGCAGCTCATGGATCAAAATAATTAGGTTATTTATAAGCGCATAGACGCGTTCGAGCTTCGAGTCTTGGTGAGGCCGGCCCCGACCATTGATCTATCAACTTTAGGCAGAGTTGGCTAGCCTTCGCAACGATTTGGATTCCCTTCTAGTTCCTCCAAAGTCTTCACCAAAGGCTTCCCCCACAGATGGAGTCGACACCATTGTTATATCTACTTTATTTGACGATGAGGTGCCGCCACCAGATTCTTCCCATGCTATGGGGAAGCACCCCTGCTTTGGTCTGCTTCGAATGATGTTGAGTCTCATAGAATGAAGAAAAAGGTGCGACAACATACTGAGGTGGCTCGAAGGTCCTCCATAGTTGATGAGGAGCTTAGACAACAAAGGGCTAGAGAGGTAGGCGTTGGCCCTTCTAGAGGCGTGAGCACTATTGATGATGCCTCAAGAGTTGATGATAGCACTGATGAGGGTGCTTAGATGGTAGATGGGAGCGCTACTGATGGTGTTCTAAGTGTTTATCCAGCGGGTTCCAGAAAATCGGACCTACCCGCTTCTTGAGTGGTCTTTGGCGCATATGTGCCACAGGTTTGCTTCACCTGATCCTTTACTTTTTAATTTTTGTGCATTGGGACAATTGCACTTTATTTTGTTGGGGGTGGGGTAAATGGATTGTGAGTGATAAGGTGAAGTCTGAGTAACCCAACTCATAATCCTCTCTTGGGTTTTCTTGCCTATGTTATTTTCCCCCAAGAGACTGTTTTAATTTTTGTTGAACCGGCATGTTTAGAAATGTATGTGTAGGATTGAGTAGAAAAATGAAAGCATGAAAAAAATGATCCCTGTCCAAAAATGTTGAAATGTGCTAGATCGATAGTCTTGATGAGTTGAATGTGTTGGAGCTTAATGTGACAAGATAAGGAACCGATTTGACCTCATGACTTAGGGTTAAACTTAAACTGGGTAATCTGATAATAAAACAATATGCCAAGAGTGTGTGAGAAAAGTTAAATGTTCAAACAGTTTGTGCCAATCTAGAACTTGCCCCATTGGTCCTACTAAGATGATCTAGGCTAGAAGTTGGGAAGTGATCATAGGCCCTTGTTCAAATTAGTCCACTTAAGCCTAATATGATCCAACCAAATGAAATCAATGTTCCCTTTTATCCAGATGTTTGAGCCTTAAATAGACCATTTCTTTTGATTTACCTAACTCACCTTCCCTAAAATAACTGTCTTTGCCCCAGTCCCTCCTTGGACATGTGCACCTTGACTTAGGCCAAAAGCCTAAGTTGAGGGTGGCTAATTCAAAAGTTACCTTGATCTTGGCCATGGTCTGACATCGTATATTGTGCACCTCAACTAATGTAAAATCCATAAATTGAGGGTGGCTATGAAAGAGGAAATCGAAAGAAAAAAGGGTATGAAAAGAGTTTTGTGTTGAAAAGAGAAAAAGAAAAGATAGAAGAGGATGTGACTCTGTGCAAAAGAAGCAAAAAAGATGATTAATAAAAGTGCTAAAAAAATAAAGAAAAATAAAGTGAAAGAAAAAGAAGAAAGTGAAAAATAAGAGCCGCAAAGTCAAAAGTCACATCCATGTTGAAAAAAGTCAAGGGAAAGAAAGTAAAATGAAAGAATGTCAAAAATAGGTTGAGAAAAGAGGTAAAAAGACAATGTAATGTCAAGGAGGGCAGAAAGTCACTAAAAAGTACTCAAATGTACCACACCTGACCCTGAGCCTACGTTACAAGCTAAGAAAGTCTTATAGTGATCCTAGCAATTAGTTTGGAGAGTCTAAGCAGTGAAAATAAGGGCAAGTCTGTGGTACTGAGCATTAACTATACTTGAAGTCAATTCTGAGCGTGAGTGTTGAATGAATCCTAAAACTCAAAATTCATATCTTCTGTGTGAAAAGGAATTCATTTGAAATGAGGACACTAGTTACATTGTTGGAAAGTTGGTACCTTGGTGATCGTGAAAAATGTATGTTGCGATGTCTATTGATCGATCTCTGTCATATCTTGATCCATATGAGTTAGCTTGTTGAGTCTAATAAAAAGGATTTGCACTAAGAAGATGGAATAAGTTGAAATTGCCATGTGATTGTTGAGTTTGTATATCTGCTTCTACACAAGTCTCGTTTAGAGTGTTAGTCTATTGCTTGAGGACAAATAACATGTTTAAGTTGAGGGTGTTGATATACCGTGACTTTACAGTATTTTTGATACATTTCACTTAAGAATTGTGTGTGTCTAGAGCCATTTTGTATTGAAAATATTTTTTTTGTATCATGTTTGCAGGAAATACACTTAGACGCAGTTGAGTGGGATGACAACTGAAATTCTGAAGAAGTGGCCACCCACGGAGGGACCTATGGACCGTAGGTCTTGTGATGGTCCAGCGATGGGTAGGCATAGATGGGAGCATCAGGGAAGTCTGACCAAGAGTGGAACCACGAAGCAATCCACGAACTGTAGGTCGACCTACGGGCTGTCCTGCACATCCGTAAAAGGTGTTTAGAGAGTTGAAGTTCCAATACCTAATGACACTCCTAAGTGTAGAACCACTGAAGAGGACCCACAGATCGTAGGTCAACCTACAGTCTGCCCTGCATGTCCATCAGTGATAAACTGGGAGTTGAAGGTTCTAGCTACTGAAACGACCCAAAAAGTTCCTAAAAATGTGATTCGGAAGTTACCGGAAACTTGTTTTAGCTATATCTAAAAATCTGTTTCATTTTTTTCGAAAATTCGACTTCATATTCTTGTTTAGGGGATCAAATTGAGTGGGAAATGGGTCTAACCCAAATTTTAGAGCAACCGTATCAAAATCCGAAATTTCCAAGTGAAGCCTTTTTCGAGGATCTACTTTGGAGGGTCATATCTCCTAGCACACAAATAATTGGGTGGCCCATAACATATCCATGGAAAACCCTTTGAGTTAGCTACCTAACGCACTTCGTTTCACCTCATTTGGAGTTCGAACGAAGAAGTTATGCCCATTTTCGTTAAAATTCGTCCGTGCAGGAAATGCAATTTCCAAAGAGCGAATTTACTGTTCATAAGCCTCATTTTTTTTTTCTAAGTGTTGGACTCATTTTTTTTCTCCAAGGACATATTTTATTTCCTATATAGCATTAATTCAATTCCCATCTCTAAAAAAATTTCCCAAAATACCTCTCCCATACTTAGACACATTTTCTCTCAAGAACCCTAATCCAAAACTGTCACGCCCCGAGCTACCCCCGAGACGCGGACACGGGACCTAGGACCACAAGTGATCCCAAGCTAACCCTGCTGGCATGATCATGAGCATTCTAAAGATAATAAACTGATGCGGAAGCTAAATCATAAATAAAATGAAAAAGATGGAGAATACCCATATACTATAACTGAATATTTGAAATCTGAGAGTTTAATACAAAAGAAATATCAAACTCAAAATACTGAGCTGAATCTAACTATGTCTGAAATAAGCCTCTAAACTGACTAGAAATGTTGAGACATGCCCCAACTAGATCTAGCAAAACTGAAACTAAAGACTAAAAATACTGAAAAGATAAACATGTCACTAGTCCTCGAAGAATGAGGACTCACCACTGATGCCGCGGCCAAGATCGGGAATCGATCTAAGCGTGATCTGGATGCTGAGAACCTGAGCCTACATCACGAGAAGATGTAGCGCACGTATGCGTCAGTACTTAAAAGGTACTGAGCATGCAGGATAGAGTAAAGCCGAAATAAAACATAACTGAACAAAGCAATAAAGCAATGAAATAATCTGAACATGATATAGATACCGAATATACCGAATACGATCTAACCGATGCAATGACCACATTTATAACATGCCGAGACCGAATACGGACCGTGAAATATGGTCAATGCAATAGAGTCTCGATCGAACTGTGAGAGCTACTAATAACCGACATAAAACCACATGAGCTAAATGTGGAGTCCGATGTATACGCCCCATCGAGAGGACCCAATATACCCTGTCAGAGGTATAAAGGCATGCTGGCGTGATCACTAAACTGATATTGCCCACAAAGGGGACTTACACCTACGTGGCTCGTAGTTCTGGGACTATATGGGTACGCTGAACCCTAGTCCAACTCGGTATTATGCTACTCCCAATGAATTAAGTAATTAACACATTATGACCGAATTTACGTAAATACCGGATAGCTCAAAACCGAACATGCAAACCGAGAATGCAACAATTAATCGATAATGATGCATTCATAAACCGAGGCATGTAAAATCGAATACTTGAAATATCGACCTAGCATGTGTAATTCAAGAACCGAAGAAATACATAGCTAGGGTTCTAAAATTCATGCGATGAACGAGCAATAACATGATAATCGAATTGGAATATTTAAATAACTAATTCCTGATAATCTGCTGTAATTCTAGAAACCCTAGGTCTGTTCATAATCATGGAATCAAGAATCTGATTGAATTCTAGGGACCTAATGGCGAAAGGAACCCACTAGTGAAATCCCACATACCTGGTGATGAATTCCACGGAGAAATATTTCGATTTCGGGGCTGGAACTGAAGGAACCTTGCTGCGTTTTTGAACTAGGGTTCTTGACCTCTTTTCTCCTCTCTTGCTTCTAATTTTCTAAGTTTGATGAATGATTTTGACTAAGGTAAGTTCTAGTTATGTTTCTAGGATTAAACTGATTAAAACCTCATGATTTAGGGTCTAAACGACGTAGCTAAGGGGTTAAACGAAATAGGAAAAGACCAAAGGACCCCTGAATTTGCTGCTGTCGGACTGATCGACGGAATGGACTGACGGGCCGTCATTTAATCGACGGTCCGTCGATTGGGTCCGTCGATCAAGTCTGCCCGATAGGGCTTTACTAAAACGGGCATAAATTTTTACTCGGAGGTCGGAATTTAGCAAACTCAGTGGCGTTGGAAAGATAATTCAATTATCTATCATATCATAGCTAATGGGACACACAATTCTTTTTGTGCTAGAAGTTATGATCATCTGAAGTTGACCCATCAGAATTTTCAGCTAACTGGCTGCTGATCCCTCATCTACGGTCAGACCTACGGACCGTGGATCGAATGACGGTCCATGCTGGTCGACCGTAGTTCGTGTCAGAGGCTGGGTAAAGAAGGTCTTGATCCACGGACACGAGACCACGGACCGTGAGTCCGATCTACGGACCGTGGGTCTGTCCGTGAGTCGAGACTTAGCCAAATTTTCTGAGCTTGGTTGGGGAGTTGCAGTGGTGAATCACGGAACACCAGCACGGGCCGTGGTCTGACCTACGGTCCGTGGATGGCAACCGTGGGTTGCACCTGCAACTTTTCAAAATCTGCATTTTGGTTTGTTTTCGGATACGGGGTGTTACAAAAACCTTCCTCAAGATTGAAGAGATTCTTGCTCCAAGTTCCAAGCTTCCATTGAAGACACTCTCAAGACCTTCATAAAAACTCAAGGTGTGTGGTGTTGAACTCATGGGTCCTTCCACCCATAGTGCCTAGACTCTATTCTACTCACTAATTCATGGTTTAAGTTGAGATTCATAAATTAGTCTTGTTCCTTGTATAATTTTCCTGCACAGTGAATTCTAGCATGAAAAGTGGTTGTTGTGAGCATGGTTTTCCATGCTCTTTGACCCCATTACATGCCTTTAAGGTGTTTGACAAAATGTCCAATTATGGAGAATTGATGAATTGATGAATTGATGCTTTAAGGCTTGAGTTATGAGATGTATGGCATTCCAGAGATGTGTTGATGACAAACTAAGCTTGTGTATATATTCATTCCAAACATGAGATTGCATTAGAGCCTAATGTGAATTTCCTATATAAAGTGTTGCATGACCATGCCTGGTCCGAGGGAAAAGAACCGGATCAACCATGTGAGGGGTTTATACCTCACCACCTAGGATGCTTGGGGTGTGACCAACATCAACCATGTGAGGGGTTTATACCTCACCACCTAGGATGCTTGGGATGTGACCAACATCAACTATGTGAGGGGTTTATACCTCACCATCTAGGATGTTTGGGGTGTGACCAACATCAACCATGTGAGGAGTTTATACCTTACCACCTAGGATGCTTGGGGTGTGACTAACATTAACCATGTGAGGGGTTTATACCTTGCCACCAGGGTGTCCGGGTGTGAACGGCATCCCCCATCCTAAGTTGGGGTTATAGATTGGTTGGATTATGCACACACATATGATATCTACTATTAGTATATATCTACTTAAACATGTTTTGACGTCACTTTGATCATGCATCCTCATATTGTTATTCATTATGCCTATGAAACTATTTCTTGCATTTCGATTGTGTCCTTGTCTATTGTTGTATTGCACCCCGCATACTTAGTACATTCCAAAGTACTAACGCATATTTTGCCTACATGATGTCACCATGTAAGGACCGGAGCTGCTCTTGATCCTTCTCTCCATCCACGTGGCTAGTACGGTGCTTATCCGAGTTTGTTGGTGAGTCCTTAATGATTCGAGGGCTATGTTATGTTTCCTACTCCTATGTTTTGAGACTTTAGCTTGCAATTGTATTTTGACTATTAGGGGAGCCGGTAGTATGTCATGGCCCCCGTCCTATCTATGTATGTAGAGGTGTGCGTTGGACAAGTATTTTGTAAATGAGCTTGACTCTTATTCTATGATGTTATTTTGAAATGGTTTGCCCTTAGTCCTTAATTCCCGTTATTTAATGTTGAATGTACTTCCGCGACCGATGAAGTGTGACGACAAGTTTGAGAGGCTTGTTTGGGGTTCCTTCGGGTTCCTCATTTGCCATGTCACGTCTAGGCCCTAGGCTTGGGTCGTGACAGTTGCCGTGGAAAAGTTCTAAGTGTTGACCAACAGAGGGGACTTACAAACCGTAGGTCGACCCATGATTCGTAGGTTGAGTCATCGATCAAAGCCACGTCCCAGAAGTTTATTTTCTTATTTTGTTTCCTTTTTGTTTAGGACATGTTTTTCTATAAATAGTGTATGTAAACCTCGTTTTTGGGGCTTAGACATTATTGTTTACTTTTAGTTCTTGATTTTTTCTTAGGAATTAACTTGCAAACTTTGACAATTTGATTTTTGGATTCGGTTTATATTATTTTTGGTTTGAAATTAAATTCGAGATTACAGGTTTCTTCTACTCTAAACGCAAGTTCATGAATTCTTCTTATCAAAACATGAATTGTGTTCTTTCTAGTATGAATAGCTAAATCAACAACTAGGGTTGTGGGAACCATGAGCAATTAACAACATATGAATAATAACTAAGTAATTCTTGAATAGTGTTGGTATATGCATTGATAATTCTTTTGCTTAGAAGTCTTTTTAATGAGTGCACGTGTTAGAGCTCGCCTTGTTGCTACTTGCCAGACCAAGGAGGTAGTTAATAAGAAAAGAATTAATAACAGAGATTTAGTGTGATACTATCTAATAGTCTAATGTCAATAGGTGCGACGGTGAAAATTAAGTCATACATTGATGTGACGTCTAATCTGATGTAAATGTAAGAGTTAGTAAATTATACACACGTAGCCGGACCAAGATGCGGAGTGAAATTCCCTATTTGGAGGATCAATCACTTAGGGATACATATCTTACCAACTTTTCATGTAAAATATTAGGAAAGTATTACTATTATTAGGATTACCGCGTTAAGAGCTTATGGGGAACACATATACCCTAGAAACAAATATAATAGTGAGTTAAGTTTAAGTCTGAACCATATTCCTCGTGGGATCGACCCCAACCTCAAAGTTGGGTTCTTTACATGGTAATGATCACTTATACTTCTTTAGGGAGGTGTAATTTGAGCTTATCAATTATGCAATTACTCTTAAAAGCACACTAAAGCATGTTTGACAATTTATCTCATGAAGCATATAGACAACTCATACTAAATGTACATCAACATGAGGGACATAAATCATGAAAACTCATTTTCTCTCTAAACAAGAATCTCATCAAGAACATGCATAACATAAGGAGATCATGGAAACACATAAATCACATATGACTCCAAATCATGAAACAAGTCACAAGGAACTCTTTGCCTCAAGCTAGAATAGGAATAGAAGAAAGAGATGAGGATATCGAAACTCCTAACAATCTTGCTATCTAAACATACCATCTCCATCTTGGAAGTAAACCCCGACTAAGGCTAACATCAAAGTCTAGTTAATAGCATAGGGATCTTAATAAAACATTTGCATCTAAAGGGAACTGTCAACATATCGATGCCTTCATCATGAGAGACTCCCTTGTCCTCTCTAGACTGGAGTGCATAGAAGCGACCATAATTTGGAGGAATGGGAACCAGATCACTTAGAGAAGCTTGCTTGGCCTCTCTTCCTTTTTCTGTGAGTGTAGGGCGATGTTTCACTTGATGATCACTCTTTCCACAACCATAGAAACCGTCCGTACCATCTAGGCACTTCTCATGGTGTTTCTTTCCACATTTGGTGCAAGTAGGCTTGGGCAATGGAAACCCACTACCGTTATCTTGGTTAAACCTAGGGGTATTGGAAGGATCTTGACAAGAATACCTTTGTATAAAACTAGGTCTACCTTGCCCATCGGACTTATCATTAGAGAAATTCCCATCACCGGTTCTAGCCCTTTTTACTTCCCTATTCTTTCTCTTATATAAGCCTAGAGATATTCATTTTATCATGGAGCATTTTCGTACGACATTCTTCTTTAACTAAGTCGAACACACCCGTTACAAACCTACTAATCTCATCCCTCGGATCCGCCACCATAAGTGGAGCATACTTGGATAGTTGGGTAAATTTCAAGGCATACTCGTTAACACTCATGCTACCTTGCCTAAGGTTAATGAATTCTTCCACCTTAGCTTCCCCTAACTCGGGGACAGAACCTATCAATAAACGCTTTCTTAAACACCTCCCAATCAATGGGACCCATTTCTACCGGCCTATTTCTCTTCCATTGAGTATACCATACTTGAGCAACATCCTTCAAGTGGTAAGAGGATAGATCCGCTTTTTCTACCGAATTCACCCCTATGGCATCAAGTATTTTGTAAACCTCATCCACAAATTCTTGAGGATCCTCTCCGACTTTGGAACCAAGAAACTTGGGAGGGTACATTCTAACAAAATCCCACAATCTAGAAACCGTGGAATTCTCATTAGGGTTCAGATGAGTTCCAACATCCCTATTGGCTTGGACCATCATATCTTGGGCCAACATTAGAAGAGCCGACCTAACCTCCATATCCGACATAGCCAGAGGATTAATCAGAGCTTGATTAGCTTGAGGAGCTTCTTCATTGACATTGTCACCCTCCATTCTTCTTGTGTTAGCCCTTGATGTATTCATTTCCCAAAGACACAAGAGAAGGGACTTTATAGAGCTAAACTCTATGGCACAACTTAAGAGTAATGAAAGAAGTGTAGTTTCCCAACATCTTATAGCCTTTCCTTCATAAATGTGGCGCGCTTCACACTGTGAACAAGAATATACTAGATGTGGCTTATGAGACATCATCCTAAAATAATTTTAAACATTGTGCTCTAATACAAAGTTTGTTACGACCCAAGGGTACCCCTTACACGTAACAAGGCACATTGAACCCCGTAAGGCTCCATGTAAGGCCCTTAACATATCATAACATAAGATATAAGAATGATGCAGAATTTTAAAACTTTTCTCCATACAATAGAAGTCTTATAAATGTAAGCGAAAGTCTAACTTGTCTAAATTAGCCATTTAAAACAATCTTTGAATAAAAAATAACCCTTTTGACATAATCTGAAAGTGAAATAACTAGAAAGAAACTACTAATAACTCATATGTCCTCGAATCTTGAGGACTCGCCACAAGCTAGAAGAATAGTCGATCCAAGCTTGAACCAATAGAAGATCACCTTAAGAACCGGAACTTACACGTTGTGAAAAATGTACAAAATATGGGTTAGTACCAAAATCCACTATAGCCATGCACAAAAACCTTGAAAACATGCAAAAAGGGACAATTTAGTTGAAAAGCATGCATTTACCAAGTTTGAGAATCATCATGCACATTAGTATAAAAAGCATAAGTCATAAGCATATTCAACATATAGATCATCATAGTATAATAGAACTATCTCATAAGTAACCCTAAGGTATACTTGTGCAATGTATAGATAAAGATCTCATAATCTCATCTATAGTAAGTACCACTTTTAGGTCACCAAAATCATACTTACCATTATTTAATCTCATCTTTTATTCATACTCATAGACAGGGAACATTCACATTTAATAAGTCATATCAAGGAAAGCAACTCATAGAAACAATCCAAGTTAAGCATTCACTATTACAATTAGCCTTCATATCAACATACTTAGTAACATCATCATAAGCTTATTCATTTCATAAGTCATTATAACATTTGAGGAACACACCATAACTACTCTCAAAGCCTACTTGTGCAATGCATGGATGAGTCTCATACCCCCACCCACACTTCATAGAGCTTTTTGAGTAACCATAGTACATAACTCACATTCTTGTTAAAAGTGGGATTAAGCCTTAACCAACATAGACCATGTGAGCAAATCATGGAATCCGGTGTCATGTCCCACCTCGGAAAGAGTTGGTCTACTTGCCTAAGGTAGAACTGGTAACATTTTAGCTTTGGTGGATCCACTATCTAATAACCTATGTAGTCACATAGTTATGAGATAAGGAGGTTGTTACTAGGAACCCAACCATACATAGGGAGAGCTTCCACCTCATACTATCCACTCGGTGCTAAGCATTAAATTCCCATGGAGTAGTTAATTCTCTTTTAACATTATTACACATGAAAGGGATGCCATTGGCCTACCGGTTCAAGGTATATTATTAGAATAGCTCATTGAATCCTCATAAAAGGGGTATCATTGGTCTACCGATTCAGGGTTCATCATTATAATAGTTCATTGACTCCTCATGAAAGGGGTACCATTGGTCTACTGATTCAAGACAAAGCCTTAGAATACTTCATTAGTCATTCAAGAAAGGGATGCCACTGGCCTACCAATATAAGGTTTATTAAGTCAAGATAGTTGTTTAATTACTCATGAAAATGATTCTCTTAGCCTACCGATTCAAGGTATATCAATCAAGATCACTTTTATTCACACATGAAAGGGATGCCCTTAGCCTACCGATTCATTTAGGTGAGGAAAGCCTTTCACAACACCACAATTACATTATAGTGATAATCACATTACTTTCAAAGTATTCATAAAGCATGTACATAAACATCATGATCATACAAAATTCTCATAATTTTCCCTTCAAGGACCATGGATCATAATTCACCAACACATCTAGAATTACTACATTATACATGGATGATAACATTATTCAAGTAATCAATTCCTAACATTCATAATTCTATCACATTCTACTTGCATCAATCAATACCCACACATTAAGATCCAATTGGAGAAAATAGGGTAATTCATGGATTCTTGAAGAATTACACTTAAAATCATATAAAATCATTAATATATCCATAAAAACATAATTCAATCATTTAAAATAAATTTGAAAGGAATCCATGAGATTGAAGTCAAACCCTAACTTTTGGGTTTTCTAACTTTGAAATTGGAGGTTTGAGAGGGGCTCTATGGGTGAAGTCTACCCGTAGATGAAAAACTACCATGCCTTTTTGAAGATTCACCACGAATTTGAGGAGAAAATTTTGATTCTTCAACCCTAGGTTCACCTTTCTTCTTTTTCTTCTTCCTTGGAATTCTAGAGAGATGGGGAATTTGGTTATGGGTTTGGGGTCTTGGGATTTATGAGGTGAATGGGTTAGTTAATGACTTCAAAACTCTTATATAGGTCTATTAAAACAATACAGAATGACCCCACATCAAATTAACTAAAAAGGAAATTACCTAAAAACCCCTAGCCTTGGCCGAATTGAAGCAGCCTACAGGCATGGCCCACGACCATGGCCCACGGACCGTGGGAGGGTCCACGAGGCATCCCGCATGTCCGTGGTTCGTGTTCTGCATATCTTCACCTTGGCTCTTGACCCACGACATCCAACCACGGAGCATGGGTCCACCTATTGGGCGTAGGTGCCATCCGTAGGTGGCCCCTTTTGGGCAATTTCTTAGGGGTTGTTTTGGGTCCTCCTCAAGAACCCTTGGTTGGTCCTTGGGGAGTCGTACCTTGACATTTAATCCCTAAAATCTTCATTCTAAGTATCGGGAGTTATTAATGACGCTAATCCTTATGCTCTAGTTTAGGCTACTAGTTTTACATTAAGCTCTAGTGTAGTCTACTAGTTTCCTGGAATGTTACATTATCTCCCCCTTGGGAACATTCATCCTTGAATATCGATCTAGACACCTTACAAAATTAAAGATTCAAGACTAGCATCCCATCATGTATGAAACATCAAAATAAGTTATCATTCAAAGGATGAAACATCAACTCCATCTCAACATACTCAATGCAACACAAGGAAGTAGAAACTACATCTAACAACCCATTATGCATGAAAACTTCAACATTTCACATATGCTTAGGAGGGACTACCTTCTCACACTCAAAGAATTCTCATCACAATATCATGAAGCAAATTATGCAATTACTCTCAAATGCACACTAAAGCATGTTTGAAAATCGATCTCATGAAGCATAACTCATACTAAATGCACATCAACATTAGGGACATAAATCATTAAAACTCATTTTCTTTCTAAACAAGAACTTCATCAAGAACTTGCATAACATAAGGAGATCATGTAAACACATAAATTACATGACTCCAAATCATGAAACAAGTCACAAGGAACTCTTTGCCTCAAGCTAGAATAGGAATAGAAGAAAGAGATGAGGATATTGAAACTCTCAACAATATTGTTATCTAAGCATACCATCTCCCCCTTGGGAGTAAACCCCTACTAAGGCTAACATCAAAGTTTAACAAATAGTAAAGGGATCTTAATAAAACATTTTCATCTAAAGGGAAATATCAACATATCAGTGCCTTCATCCGGAGAGACTCCCTTGTCCTCTCTATACCGGAGTGCATAGAAGCGACCATAATTTGGAGGAATGGGAACCAGATCACTAAGAGAAGCTTGCTTGGCCTATCTTCCTTTTTCCGTGAGTGTAGGGAAATGTTTCACTTGATGATCACTCTTTCCACAACCATAGAAACCGTCCGTACCTGCTAGGCACTTCCCATGGTTCTTCTTTCCAAGTTTGGTGCAAGTAGGCTTAGGCAATGGAGACCCACAACCTTTCTCTTGGTTAAACCTAGGGGTATTAGAAGGATCTTGACCGGAATACCTTTGTTTAAACTTAGGTCTACCTTGCTCATCAAACTTATCATTTGCGAAATTCCCATCACCGGTTCTAGCCCTTTTTACCTCTTTATTCTTTCTCTTGAATTTTGACTCCTCCATTTTTTGGGCATACATCATAAGCCTAGAGATATTCATGTTATCATGGAGCATTTCTGTATGGCATTCTTCTCTAACTAAGTCGAACACACCCATTACAAACCTACTCATCTCATCCCTCGGATCCACCACCATAAATGGAGCATACTTGGATAGTTGGGTAAATTTCAAGGCATACTCATTAACACTCATTCTACCTTGCCTAAGATTAATGAATTCTTCCACCTTAGCTTCCGTTAATTCTTGGTAAAAGAACTTATCAATAAATTCTTTCTTAAACACCTCTCAATCAATAGGACCCGCTTCTGCCAACCTATTTCTCTTCCATTGAGTATACCAAACTTGAGCAACATCCTTCAATTGATAAGTGCCTAGCTTCACTTTCTCTACCAAAGTCGCCCCAATGGCATCAAGTATTTTGTAAGCCTTATCCATAAATTCTTGAGGATCCTCCCCCATTTTGGAACCAAGAAACTTGGGAGGGTTCATTTTAATAAAATCCCTCAATCTAGAAGCCGTGGAATTTACATTAGGGTTCACATGAGTCCCAATATCCCTATTAGATTGGGCCAGCATTAGAAGAGCCGACCTAACCTCCATATTCGACAAAGCCAGAGGATTAATCGGAGCTTGATTAGCTTGAAGAGCTTGGTTCACTTGAGGAGCTGCTTCATTGACATTGTCACCCTCCATTCTTCTTGTGTTAGCCCTTGGTGTATTCATTATCTGAAGACACAAGAAAAGGGTTAGGAGAGGAACTTTACAGAGCTAAACTTTATAGCACGACTTAAGAGTAATAAAAGAAGTGTAGTTTCTGAAATATCTTATAGCCTCTCATTCATAAATGTGGTGCGCTTCACACTATGAACAAGACTCTACTAGATGTGGCTTACGATACATCATCCTAGAATTATTCTAAACCTTTTGCTCTAATACAAAGTGTTTTATGCATGTTCACGAAAAATCTTATGTTTATAAAGAAAATTAGTTCTTATGATTTATGTCCCTCATGTTGTTGTTCATTGAGTAAAAGTTGCCTACTTGACTTCATTAGATGAATTGATAAACATTCTTTTGATATGCTTTTTTATAGTGAATTGCATATAGGTTCCATGAGATGTTGTTGAGCATGCTTTCAAGCTTGGAGAAGGTAGTTCCTCCTAGAACATGAGAAATGTTGAAAGTTTCATGCATTATTGGTTGTTAGATGTAGTTCCCACTAACTTGTGTTGCATTTGAGTATGTTGAATTTGGAGTTAATGTTTCCTCCTTATTTATGTGCATTGCCTGCATATTGAGTGTCATGACCCAGGGATACCCCCTAGACGTAACACGGCGTACTTGACCCTAAAGGGATTTCACACAAGCCCTTAGCATATCATGACATAAAAACACAGGGAAAAATGTGGAAAATAAAACTTTTCTTTACAATTGATGTCTATCATATAATAAGAGAGAGTCTATGACACTATGTCTCAATCCATCTATAACATTGAATTAAAACTATGTCTCAATCCATCTATAACATTGAATTAAAACTCTTGAATACAACTTTAGGGACATGGCGCTTACAAAACGTCTAAAACATAAAAGAAAGACATAAAGGACATTTGGTCAAGCCCTCGAATACTATGAGGACTCAACAATCTTCTTCTTCTTGATCTACTAAGGTCTTAGCCACGAGGTTGAAATCCATTATCTCCTTGTTGGGTCTTGCTTGCTGATAGGTTCCATGAGATGTTGTTGAGCATGCTAGTCTTGTTGGGTCTTGCTTGCTGATAGGTTAGATGTTTGATTTCACCTAGTGGTTGTGGTTTAATCTAAAGGTTTTGTAGATGCAAATACAAAGCCACCCATGTGTTTTCGGCTTGCCCGAAAGGGAGGTTGTGAAACCAAAACCACTAGACTGATGACCTAAGGAGTGGGTCGACATGAGGTTCAGCCCGAGAGGGTGAGCCCTAGTCCCATATCCTAACACTCAGCTCAAGAGAGTGAGTGGGGTAAGGCATAGGCTGGTCTTCACGCAGCAAATGGGTGTCTGAGAGGAACACATTTGAAATGGGGTAAGTTGCCCGAGAAGGAACTTATTTCCATTTAAAGCTTAGCCTAGTCACTATTATTTTTCAAATCTCCGATAGAAAGCATGTACCTAACAATTTATCTCTACTTGTATTGCTATCACATCCCAAGAACCTTTCCCCATACTTGATTTTCTTGTTTATTTTGTTGTTTCAGTACTTGTTACAAAACCCCCTTTTGATATTTGACACTTTTGTGTCACATCTTTTACATTTATAATGTCATTTATCGCAAATGTCTTTAACTACGACTAACTTGAATGAAATTCTAATTGATTATTAATTCTCAAAACTGCTTCCTTGGGACACGACCCCAACTCTCAGTTGGATTACTATATTATTGACGATCGTAGACACTCATGAGGACCCACACGAGCATCTTCAAAACTTCATAGACATGTGTGGACCATTCTCATTCAAAAACATTTCTCAGGAATCAGTACGATTGAAGTTATTTCCTTTCTCATTAATGGGTGAGGCGTGCAAGTGGTTAGCCGAGTTGCCGCATAACTCAATCACTTCGTGGGAGGAATTGGTGAATGCATTCAATGTGCGATTTTTCCCTCCTTCGAAGATGATGACTAACCGGGATAGTATCCAAATCTTTAAGCATCTGAATGGCAAACCTCTGCACAAAACCTGGCTCAGATTTAAACAACTGGTGTAATAATGTCCAACACATGGTCTTTCTGACAATATGCTCCTTCAATACTTCTACTAGAGTCTTAACTCAGTAAACAAGAGTTTAGCTGATCAACACTCACCCGGCGACTTAATGCAACAACCATACACAATGACAGCTCAACTCCTTGATGGTATGGCAACCATCAATAGGGCATGGTACACCCGCGAAGATTAAGTCTCACCGATCACATTTTAGCTATCTAAGGAGCAGGTTGAAAAAGACAATGAGAGAGATCAAAATATGGCCAAGATCATGACACAGCTTGATATTCTATCCAAAAATATCATGGGGGCTGGTGCCTGTGGTATTAATATTGTGGGGGTCAGGGGTGCAAATCCTGAGGAGTCAAATTTTGACGCCTTGTATAATGAAGAGGTAAACTTCTTGGCCAACCAAGGTGGTGGTTATCGATAAAATTACCCAAGGAAAGGTGGAAATCAAGGTTGGGCTAGAGATGAAGGATGGAAGGATCGAGAATGGAGAGACCGAAATCCTAATTGGAAAGATAGGGAGAAAGACAAATATGTGCCTCCTCACGAACACCAAAAGCCAAAGCACTCGGAGAGTAGTAGGTCTAAAGATATGCTTTCACGCATTCTCAATAGAGTTGAAGGGTCAAACAAACTGCTGAAAGGCATGAAAGATGATGTTTCCACCCTCAGCCAGACCGTTACTTCCCATTCCGTTTCAATCAAGCAATTAAAGACCCAAATGGGTCACATCTCGTCGCACCTGAATTCGAGACAGCAAAGGGGGGTTGCCTAGTGACACTATGGTTAACCTCAAGGGTGAGAGTTGAAGGTGGGATAACGTCGTGCCATGACGTTAACTAAGGCGTTATTTGGGAGGCAACCCAAAACCCTTTATTACTTTATTTTAATTTGAGAAAATAATGGTGTGTAGTTTGTACATGTTGAAGTAAAGGAAGAGAGTGAAATAATGTATGGAGGCAAACAACAGGTCCAGTTGGCGAATCGCCGATGATATCGGCGAGCATGACTCTTTCCACCGGGTGACTCAAGGCAATGTCAGTTGGGATTTTGTGAAACTTGGCGTTCAGTAGAAAATTAATGGTGAATCATCAACCATGTCGGCGATTACAACATAGACCGCCATTGAGATCCTTACATGAACTGCGAGTCCTATTACATTTGGCGAGGAGACTAGACACTTGGCGTTTTGCCAAGTGAATAAGCGTACCTAATGTACATCGCCGAATGGGCAGAAACTGGACGGTTCTTGTAGGCCATAGGTTTAAATATTCTGGTTCATTCATTCTCTCCTATTTCTTCATCCTACCAAACTCATACCTACACTTTAGTTTTATATTTCCTGCAAGTCCAAATTATTGTAAGTGTCAAATTGTGTGCAGATTTGGATCTCATTGCTACCTAGTACTTCATTAGCATCTGATTCGGCACAAAAGGTTAGTGATTCAAACCCCATTTTTAATTTAGCAAAATTGTATTCATTTGCATAGTGTTGATATTGTCAAGTCCTGGCTGAATCTCCGCATTGATGGCATTTCATGCATCATTGATCAACATCTTTGCGTAATTGGTAGAATCCAAATCAACTGTGCTCTAATTTGAATTAATTGGCCGAGGGGGTTTGATACTATTATGGGTTTTATTGTGAGTTTGTGCTATAGGGGTTTGAGTTTCTTTGACCGGGCTTGCGGGGGTTGAGCTTGGAAATCGCGTAGAACATAGACGTGTTGAGTCAGTTAGCGAGTCGGGCTTAGCTCGTCGAATCACTCGGCTATTCGCCAAACTGCCCTTGTCGCCTTTTATTAAAAGCAAAGTTGGGTTATTTAATATGTTAAAATCAGCGAGAAATCTGCTATCGCTAAATACTTTTGGCGACTCGCCTAGAGGTCTTATAAATTGCCCTTCTTGCCTTAGTTCCGTTATGCACAGATTTCAATAACTAACCTAAGTGAGTAAGCATATCACCAACTAGTGTGGCAAGGTGATTTTATGTTCACCAGACTCCTGCTCTGTCTAAATACTTTCTATCTTGTCCCAAGGTCTTTGCAGAAATGGGAAGACCAAAGGTTGCAGGGAGAGACAAGCCACCCCGACAAGTAAGAGCAAGGGATTTCAAAAGATACGAAAAGATAGAAGACCTGGCCAAAAAAAGAAGGGAGAGTAAGAAAGCAAGTGCCAGTAGGAAAATTCCCATTGATCCTGCCATTGCTTCATGAAGGCACGGATTATACACAGCCGCAAATTCCTTCTTGGCGGCCCATGATGTGGATAGAATGGTCGAAGCTAACATCGCTGCATAAGCTAGAACAAAGGAACACAATGAAATCCAAAATAACAACTCGGGGGCTATTGTCGAGTTTCAGACTAATGCAGCATGTAACAATGCTCCGACAGATGAATCAAGCGCTTAGATAGGATTCCCCTTCACCTCTCTCTATATTTACTTGTCTAAACTTTTGGATGCTCCTATATGCATTTGAGGACAAACATTTTTTTTGGTGGGGTAAGGCCCACACCTTTTGTGTTGACATTCATGTTTTGTTCTGTATATATTTGGGCTGTCTACTTTAATTTGTGTTTTAAATACTGCTTTTCTGTGGATGTTTGAGTTCATGGCTCCTGTCATTTTACTTGCAAAATAATTTTGATCCTTTCGAAAAATTATCGCCACCTCTTGTGTTAAAAGTGGTTGTTCGTTTGCAAAAATTTAAGTCTCAGTTTCGATCAATACCGGTGACTTGAATAGTGCTCCAATTGAACAAACATAAATGCACAGCTACGACGAGACCAAATGAAGTTACATAGAAATATGTGCACTCTTTGCATCTCGTTGTGACTAGCCATGTATCAAATTGATTTTTTTGTGAGAACCGTTGCACACTAGCGAACGTGTCTAGTCTTGTTTGATTGAAGTATCAATGCCTTGTGTGATTAGCTTACTTTGAATCATGCATGAATAAACTTAGAATTTGCCTTGTTAGTCTGATTGATTTAGAAAGGTGTACTCTTGAGATGATCTTAGACAACTTTTGAAGAGTGTGAACCAATTTAACATGTACCTCTTTTTGTGGCCTACTAGTGAGCGTGTGAAACTCTCTTAAGCACCCCTTGAGCCTATCCTCCTTTGGAAGAAGCTTGATGAAACTTAGACCTTTTTTCATCCACTACCTATAATCCTCTTGAGATGTGTTTAGTGAATAGCCAACTTAGGCCAAAAGTCTAAGTTGAGGGTGTGGTGAAAAGGAAAAGAAAAAGTCAAGAATTGCAAGAAAGTCTCTTGAACCTATTGCATTGCAAAACAAAATGGAAACCCTCCATATAAAAAAAAAAGAAAAGAAAGTCATGGAATAAAAGTGCAAAAGAAACTGGGTTTCCAAGCAATACATGAAGAACGAAGAATAGGATGACTTATGAGCACAAGAAGAAGAATTGAGAAAGGAAGGGAAGAGGATGTTTTGAGAACATCACATCTCATGAGGATGAAAGTCACTGAGCCTAAATGACCATACCTTTGCACTCAACACCATTACAAGCCTTAGAAAGACCTTTTTTGATCTTGAGTAAACTGAATCGAAAGTCAATTAGAAAATAAGGACAAACCAATAGTGAAAAGATGCATTGTGTTCCTCTTTTTTGAGTGTGAGCGTTGTATTTGATTCTTGATCTTAAATTGACTCATATATGTGTGTGAATATGGAATCATTCTTTGTGCGAGGGCATTTAGATACTTTTGTTGAGCTTGAACTTGCACAAGTAGCAAGTATTGCGAGCATAAGAATCTTTGGTAAGGTGTGTCACAATTTGAATCTTTGAGTACACAATTGATCCTTGCATAAGTGAATTGAGTCTTGTTGTGTGCATTCATGATTTAGTCTTGTGTAGCACTGTTTGAGGCACCCTTTTTGAACGGCTGAACTTGAGTTTGCTTGAGGACAAGCAAAAATTTAAGTTGGGAGTATTAATGAGTCCACAAATTGGACTATTTTAGGGATTTATTTTAATGGAAATAGTGTCCTTGAATGCTTGTTTTACCTCAATACCTAATTAAAATGCTGAAGTTTCAGGTATTTGAAGTTTTAGTGGAAGCATGGACACTTAGGCGCAAAACAGAGCAAATAGGGCTGAAAAGAACAAGAAATGGAATCCTGCGGATCACCAAGTTTAACTTGGCGAGTAGCCGAAATAACATGAGCCACCATTCATTCCAGTACGCAAAGCCTTGAAGGAAGTGAATCAAAATACGAGAAAATGAGTAATCGGTGGGTCGCCGATCAGTTTCGCGAAGCAGTACTATACCACCCAATGATCCAGAATGCGAGGATGCTAAAGGCAAGACACTGAAGGCGATGAGCTGACCAAAATGCGGATCGCCGAGTTCATCGGTAATCTCGACTAATATCGCCAAACAATCCTCCGCAGCACAATCTATGAAAAGTATAAATACTATTTAGAATTAGATTTTGGAAAGATTGGAGAGGAGTGGAACATATTATTATGATTTTTCACTTTAGAACATATTCTAGCTAATATATTTCTCTCAAGTTTGGAGAGGGTTTTGCAAAGACTTGAAGAAAGAAGTTCTTCTTCCCCAAGTTGGAAGTGGGTCTTTTCTATTTACTTTCCTTTGCTTAATTCAAGGTTTAATTTCTTATACCCAGTTGATTTCATTATCATGTTAGGTATAATTTCTTATTTCTTGATGTATGGCTAAAACCCCCTTATTCTTGGGGTGTGATTTAGCAAATATGGGTTGATATTTTTGTTGGGTCTTGCTTGCTGATAGGTTAGATGTATTTTAATGGTGATTTCACCTAGTTGTTGTGGTTTAATCTAAAGGGTTTGTAGTTGCAAATACAAAGCCACCCAAGTGTTTTTGGCTTGCTCGAGAGGGAGGTCGTGAAACCAAAACCACTAGACTGATGGTCTAAGGAGTGGGTCGACATGAGGTTCAGCCCGAGAGGGTGAGCCCTAGTCCCATATCCTAACACTCAGCTCGAGAGAGAGAGAGTGGGGTAAGGCGTAGGCTGGTCTTCATGCAACAAATGGGTGTTCGAGAGAAACACATTTGAAACGGGGTAAGTTGCCCGAGAGGGAACTTATTTCCGTTTAAAGCTTAGCCTAGTCACTATTATTTTGCAAATCTCCGATAGAAAGCATGTACCCAACAATTTATATCTACTTGTATTACGGTCACATCCCAAGAACCTTTCTCCATACTTGATTTTCTTGTTTATTTTATTGTTTTGGTACTTGTTACAAAACCCCTTTTTGATATTTGACACTTTTGTGTCACCTCTTTTACATTTACAATGTCGTTTATCGCAAATGTCTTTAACTACGACTAAGTTGAATGAAATTCTAATTGGTTATTAATTCTCAAAATCGCTCCCTTGGGACACGACCCCAACCCTCGGTTGGGTTACTATATTATTGACGTTCGTACAAACTCATATCGTAGAATAGTGTCGTTGGTCACGATAAGCATCAATCACTTCTAGGCCACCATGATCATGCATAACATACCTTGACCTTATCCATAGCCAACACTCATAGACAAGGAGATATTCATATTCATCTCTTATAATAACAAAAGTCACTCATAGCAACAATCCATATCATGCATACATAATTTTATATATCTTTGTAACATAAGGAACCCACACCATAACCCCTTTGTAAGTCTACTTGTGCAATGTATAAGTGAAGTCCCATACCCCGACTCACACTAAGTAAAGCTCATTAAGAAGTCATAAGTATAGATCATGTTCATAATTCATACAAAGCATACCTTTAACTCATAATCATCATATCATAAGAGAGACATATCATGCCCACTCTCAAAGTTTACTTGTGCAATGTATGAATGAAGTCTCATACCCCCATTCATATTAAATAGAACTTCTTGAGGAACCATAGTACATAACTCATGTTCTTCTCATAATTCACATTCTTATCATATAGGGAAATTTAGCCATAACGAACATAGACCATGTGAGCTACATGGAATCTGGTATTCTACCCCACACCGAAAAAAGGTGTACAACTTGCCTAAGGTAGAACTTTCATAATAGCTTTTAGGTGAATCCACTAGCTAAAGACCTATGTGCGCACATAGTTATGGGCTATGGAGATTTCTTCTCGAAACCCTAACTACTAATGTGGAGGTTTCCATCTCACGAGACACCGTATTGGGAACCCAACTACTAGCGTGAAGAAACCCATCTCATATCCACTCGGTGCTAAGCATAATTCCCTTTAAAAGTCATATTAATTCTTTACTTAAGGTCATGTTCATGAAAGAATGCACTAGGCACTCCTACCAACATAACATCATAATACCTCATAGATTCATTAGGTGAGAAAGTCTTTTCAACCTTAGAACCATCAATACGTGAGTAAACCTTTCACATCATGTCCATAGTGTGTTCATGAGAATAGTCTTTCATTCACAACCACAAGATCATCATAGTCGTAATAGTTCATGCATAATAAAGTGTAAAGGTATGGGGAGAACTACCTTTCAACAATACCACAATTACACAATAATTAAGATCTTCACTTTCTAAGTGAATCATAAGCTTATACACAATTCTCATAAAGTTGTACAAACCCTCATAACTTTACCCTTCAAGGGCCATGAACCACAAGCAACACCTTAGTCACATCATAGCCATATTCATGCATGGGGTGTATGTGTGTGTGATTGACCTTCCAATGACACAAAAACAACATTATCATAATAGACATTTCATACTCAAAGTATTCATAACATGCACATAATATCATAATCATGCATACACCTCATATCTTGCATTCAAGGGTCACATTGAGTCAACACATCTAGCATTCAACACATGAAACATAGATACAACCATGACTCAAGTAGTCCATTCGTTTCATGCATATAATCATGTGATCCTATTATAGGTCATATGGGTGAAGTCTTTTCACAATAGGGCCATATACTATTCAACATACATAATATCTTCTTTCTTAAAGCCTTGACATCCCTAGTTTATTCATTTTTTAGCTTTTACCCTTTAAATCCCTAAGAGTCATCTTCATGTTACAAGTTTTACTCTCAAGAAATGCCTCACATTTTCATCATGCATACCTATCTCTCAAGGTAACCTAACCACATGCCTCATTCTTGATCAATTATAGTCATATAGGAGACATATAAACTCAATCTCAATACTACACAACCATGATCTATCGTATAAGCCCTAATCAATTAGTTCATGTCTAGAAGCTTTACTCATAATCAATTCATATCTAGGTGATCTAATCTAAGGCAATTCATAAAGAAGTTCATCATTCTTAGAAGGTCACATATAACCCTCAATTTGCATCTTTCATGACATGACCCTAGACTATATCAATTTCAACATAGGATCTTAGGTTGATCAAGTATACATGTAGAATCATACTTAAATCAAGCCATTACATCATAATTAACTTACATCCGATCAATTGGACCAACTTGCAACAACATTCATAATGTAAAGAAGGATCATATCTAGGATTGGGAAACTCATGGATTCTTGAAGAATTCAAGTTAAAATCTTGTAAAATCAGTAATTCATTCATAAACAAACATAATTCAACCTTTAACATCAACTTTTAAAGGAATCCATGGGGTTGAGTTGAAACCCTAGCTATTTGGGTTTTCTAGAATTGAGATAAAAGCTTTTGAAGGGGATCCTTGGGTGATGGCTACCCAAGGATGAAAACTCTCATACCTTAGGTGTAGAATCCAACCAAATTTGCATTCAAAATCTCCCTTCTTCAAGCTCTACTTGATCTCTTTCTTTGTTCTTTAGTGGAGGTTTCTAGAGAGAAGATTTTGGTGAGGAGAGTATTTGGGTATTGATTTAGGGTCTTGGGTTATAATGAATTAATTAAGTTTTTAATGGAATAAAATAGTTTATATAGGTGTAATAATTCCATATAAAACGACCCTTAATGAAAACTAATTAAAAAGGAATTAATTGGAAACCACTTACCTTGGCTGAGATGTTGGACATCATCATAGGTGCCATCTATGCCCATGGACCTACGGACCGTGGGTGCATTGACTCCCCATCCTGCAGGTCCGTGGATGGTGGCTTCAACTCCTCACCCTAGGGCCTGACCCATGACTCCCACCTACAGGGCGTGGGTCCATCTACTGGTCGTAGATGGCCATCCGTAGATCACACATTTTGACAACTTTGGGTTAGGCTTTAGGGTCCCCCTCAAGGACCCTTGGTTGGTCCTTTGATGTTTAACCCCTATAACCCTCATTCTAAGTTCGGGAAGTCAATATATAACATAAAACTCCACATCAAACTTAAAAACAAACTCGTTAGGCTCTAGTTTCACGTATTAGTTTCTGTTAGGCTCTAGCTTGGTCTTACTAGTTTTTCGGGTAGTTACATTATCTCTCCCTTTGGAACATTTGTCCTCGAATGACACTTTAAAGACTTTTATGGAATTAAAGACTCAAGACTAGCAGCCTATCATGCGTGAAACATCAAAATGCAAATAAACAAGGAGGAAACATCACTCCATGTTAATATACTCAATGCGATACAAGGATGTACGAGTTACATTTAACAACCCATTTATGCATGAGATTTTCATAACTATTCATGTTTAAGGAGGAACTTCCATCTCCTATCCATAACATGCTCAACATACTCTCATGGAGCTCATATGCAAATACTTCTCAAAAGCATTTTATTCAAGGAGGAATTTCTCAACTCCAAACTAAAACATGCTCATATATTCTTCCCATGATGTACAATAGACAATTCATACTCAAAGCACTACAACATAAGGAAAACACTTCACATAAACTCACTTTCTTTCAAAACACAACTTCTCATGTACATACATCATATAAGGAAGTCATGGCAATATATAAGCACATAACAACAATGTTAGCTAGGCACACCATCTCCCCCTTAGGAGTGAGCCAATACCAACACTTCTAAACATCATCAATCACATAATCATAGGAGGAATTACATTTTTCCACTAAAAGCAAGCTCAACACAACAATATGGATCCAATATGCCATCTCAACAAAAGCATAAACCATGCTCATCAATCATCTCATGAAGTCAAATATGCCATCATCATACTAAAATGCACAACAACATGAGGAATATATAAATTATGAAAACTCATTTTATATAAAATAAGAGTCTTTCAAAAACATGCATAACATAGGGAGATCATGGAAATCTATAAAACACTCATGACTCCTAGACATAGAACAAGCCCAAAAAGGAACTCTTTGTCTCAATCTTGAATAAGAATAGAAGGAAGTGATGAGGATGTCGGGATTCTCAATCAATATTGCTATCTAAGCACATCATCTCCCCCTTGGGAGTAATCCCCCTTACTAAGACCTCAAATACTACTCCCTTCAAACAATCCCAAAAGTATTACCAAAAATCAACAAGACCTTATCGGGCTCTAAAACTAATAGAGGTCTAATAATCATGCATCCAAATCCTATTAAGGTTAACAAGAGTAACTCTATGGGACAAGGAAAGTCTTGGACACAAATAACATCCAAGAATCCACAATCATGAAATGAGTCAAGGAGGACATATCATCTTAAGCTATAGGAGAAATGGAAGGGAACATAAGGATATTGGAACATGTCATTCCAAATAGCACCCTCAGCTAAAACCCTTACTAAAATACCACTCCTCAACATTATCATGGAAGCACTTTCTTACACATTCATTTCTTGACTTTCCGGTCAAAGAACCCAATTGGTACTTCTAAATTAGAGAGGTTCCCATGAAATACTTTGTAACACCCCGACTTTTCGATACATATAAATTGACTCGTATCGTCCTGAAAAGACCAGGAGGATGGGTAATAAATTAAGAATGATGTTTTATGTGATATTTTAAGTGTTTAAGTATTGTATCTCAAGTTTTGAAGTTAGGTAAGTGGCAAAATAAAAGTTGGCAAAAGTTACCGTAAATTCCTTTTTAAAGATTTGTCTGAAATTTGGGTCAAATGTCTCAGACTTTTTATCCCAATATATTAAGAGTTACGGTCCCCATGACCTATGAAATCAAAGGTCTATGAGTCTAGTCTCCAATGCATCAACCCGTTCATTCATAAAACTTCAGAATGGAGAGATATTCGTATTTTTGAAAAACTGCGCAAGCAGGCAGGTGAGGTTGGTCCTCTAGGTCGGTGGAACTTTATATATTTCATCTTCCTCGACTTTTCTTCATTTTCCTTAGTGAAGAACCAAAAAACTCACAAAACCTACAAAACCCACTTCTAGGACAAGCCAAGTTACTGATTTTTGTGACTTAACTCCTTAACAAAAGTTGTTCTACGTGTTGAGCTCGTCAACATGGTATGATTTGTTTTATCGATTTTCTAGCATATCGTACTTTGGTGTGTGGACAGTGGGGAGGTGTATTACAAACTTATAATCAAGGTAAGACCATTCTTTCATCGACTCTAACTTTGATAAGTCACAAATAGCAATTTGTGACAGAAATACATATCTTTTATCGGATTTTCATTGTATCTTCTATTCTTTTGTGTTGATTATGATACTGCCTTGTTGTAGTATCAAGGGAGGTTGTGATTAAAGTTATTAGGACACGTCAATTTAGTAAAAAAGTTATGTTAAGGCTATTCCGTACTTACGGCATGTTTCCTTAAAGCTTAGAAGCAATGTATTTGGGTTGTTATCCTTGATATACTTGTAGTCATGATTGTTGATTGTTGGCTGCTCGAGTTCATATAATCCTCCCTTGTCGGGATTCTTATTCAGTTAGTAGCGTCCTTATGTTGGACACAACTTAGAGGCCATTTGTATAGGTTGCTTATAACTAAATTGCTCGCTTTTAGAGATTGGATTGTTATTATTGCCCTTGGGGCTATTGTGGTTAGCTGCATAAATGTGATTTATGCCTAAAAGGGTTATGTTTTGCCTACAGTGCTATATGGATGCCTAAAAAGGGCTATGAGTTGCCTACGAGGCTATGTTGATGCCTAGAAGGGATATGAGTTGCCTACAAAGCTATATTGACGCCTAAGAAGGCTATGTGTTTCCTACAGGGCCATGTTGTTGCCTAAGGGAGCTATGAGTTGTTTATAAGCTATGTTGATGCCTAAGAGAGCTATGTGCTACCTACGAAGCTATATTAATGCCTAAGAGGGCTATATGATTGCCTACGAGATTATGGGACTACCGATAAGGGCATATAGGTTGATTGGCACCTTCCATGCTTATGGGGGCCTAAGTAGGTGGTCTTGTGTGTTGTTTGTACCTGTCGAGCTTATGGGGGCTTGGTTAGGTTGTTGTTTTATTATTTTTGATAAGTTTAGATTTAGGAGCAGGTCAGTACACTTATTTTATCCTTGATTTATTTATCAGATTATTCCAGTATATCAGGATACCTCATCATAATCTATTGCCTTTCATACTCTGTACATTATTTTATACTGACGTCCCATTGCCTTGGGGACGCTGCATTCATGCATGCAAGTCCTGACAGACGACTTAGTAGACCTCCTCAGCAGCAGGATTGACTTTTATCCGGTTGGCTATCCCCTTTCCTTCGAAGCTACCAGAGTTGGGAGGTTTGTTACATTTTGTTGTATATATCTTTATGGATAGGCTGGGGTCTGTCCCACTAATCCTTACTACTCTTCTAGACTTGCAGACTAGTATGGGGGGTGTATAGCTACGTTATGGCCATACTGGCCTATGTTGTTGGATTGATGAAGCTTGTGAGCTATTTGATGTATTGTATTGATATATACCTGCTTTTAGTTTTGGTATAGATATCATGGTGGCCTCAACGGCCCAATCAAGACTTTTGTGCTAGTTGGCTATTTATTTATATGATCTCCTAGGAGTAGCTATTTCTTTTATAGATCAGTTGAAAGGGACCTTGCTGGCCGAGAGCTTAGTTTTAAGCCGAGATATACTTGTTTGTTTTCTTGAATGTGAGTGGCTGCCATACGCTAGTAGCAAATGGTTTAGCAGGGTTGGCTCGGGACTGAGTTTTGGCATTAGGAGCCAATTACGCCCCTCGAGTTTGGGGCATGACAAACTTGGTATCAGAGCAACGTCGTATCCTAGGGAGTCTGCAAGCCATGTTTAGTAGAGTCTTTTTTATAAATGTGTTGTGCACCACATCGGATAAGCAAGAAGCTATCGGGCATGTTAGAATGACTATCCTTCTTTTTCTCATGTCGTGCTATAGAGCAGTGTCTTCAGGGTTGAGGTTTCTATCTTATAATTGATACTTCTATGCATATAGAGATTACTAACACTAGAAATACCGTAACTAGCAAGGGGCTAGATACAACTGCAAGTGAAGGTACCGACAAGGTACCACAAGTGGAGGTAGCCCATTGTGAGACCCAGGGGGAGACATCTTCTCAGCCCCCTATAGCTTCTCCACAGCTTCAGGAGCCTCCGAGGGCTACATGACTTTCGGCTCCACCAACAGTACCACCTCTAGTTCCTCCTATTCCATCTGATCAGGATTTCAAGAGTGCAGTATTTATGTTAGCACAGTTAGTAGTTGAACAGTGCCAACCAGTTACGCCAGATGTTGCCGGACCTTCTGAAAGGCCCGAAACTTTGAGATTTCGTGAATTTCTTGCCTTGAATCCTCCACAGTTTACAAGGATAGATCGCAGAGAAGACCCTCACCACTTTGTTTATCAGCTTCATAGGATCTTCAGAGTTACGCATGCCTCAACAACTGAGTCAGTTGAGTTAGCAGCATTTCGATTGCATGATGTTGCAGTATTGTGGTATGAAAGTTGGGAGAGATCTAGGGGAAAGATACATCCCTATCCACTTGGGATAGCTTTACAGAAGCTTTCATAGATCACTATTTGCCTCGAGAGATTAGGGATGGCCGGGTGGACCAGTTTCTGAACCTTCGACAAGGTGGCATGAGTATCAGAGAGTACAGGCTGAGATTTGATTCATTGACTAGATATGCACCAATATTTGTTAATACGATACATGACAGGGTGCGTAGATTTGTGGGAGGGCTTGACTCAGACTATATCAAGGCTTGTTCTACCACTATGCTAAATGATAATATAGATATCTCAGGGATTCAGGCCTTTGCACAAGGCATAGGGGATCGCCGATATCTACAATATACGAGTAAGAGGGTCTCGAGAGAGACAGAAGAAGGCTAGGCCCGCTGGTTCGCAGGGAGATTTTCAGGGTGGTCCTAGACCCTGATATTCTATTAGGCCACCTAGACCTCCACCACAGTAGTTCCAGGGTAGTAGATTTGATCGTCAGGAACAGTCAGACCCGGGTGAGGGTTCACGAGCATTAGGATCATGACAGGAGAGGGGTTCAGGCCAGGTTAGAACATCCCCGTTGCGTTGCGCTACTAGCGGTAGGATGCATTTTGGGAGGTGCAGACAGGGTTCCACAAGTTGTTATTCTTGTGGACAGGAGGGGCATGGGTGGAAAAACTGTCCTACCATAGGTCAGGGTGGTATAGGCCAGTCGACCAGGTCAGCACTAGGTTCCTTCTCATTAGCACAGTGTACAGGGCGTGGACCCCAGACTTCAGCACGTAAAGGTAGAGGCAGAGGCAGAGAGGGAGCATCTAGTTCTGGTAGTGGACAAAATCATACATATTCATTAACCAGCCGACAAGACTCAGAGTCATCACCAGATGTTGTGACAGGTACATTGATTGTTTGCTCTCATTGTGTTTATGCTTTGATAGATCCTGGATCTACTTTGTCTTATGTTACTCCATTAATTGCAGAGAGGTTATGTATAGTAGCAGAGTCATTAGATCGACCCTTTATTGTATCTACACCAGTTGGTAAGTCTATTATTGCCATGAGAGTCTATAGAGGTTGCACGGTAGAAATTATCAACCGTCAGACCTCTGTAGATCTCGTAGAGTTAGAGATGGTAGATTCTGACGTCATTATGGGTATGGAATGGTTAGCGTCTTGTTATGCTAATGTTGAGTGCCAGACAAAGATTGTTAGATTCCACTTTCCAAGAGAGGCAATTCGGGATTGGAAAGGTGATACAGCAATGCCGAAAGATAGGTTTATCTCCTATCTTAAGGCAAGGAGGATGATTACCAAGGGTTGTATTTATCATCTTGTGCACGTTCATGATATAGATCCAGAACCACCGACTCTTCAGTCTATTCCAGTAGTTAATGAGTTTCTAGATGTATTTCCAGACTAACTCCCTGGTATCCCTCCAGAATGGGAAATTGATTTTGCTATACATATGCTACCAAGTACACAACCCATATCTATCCCTCCTTATAGAATGGCTCATGCTGAGCTAACGGAGTTGAAGGATCAGCTAAAAGACTTGCTAGATAAAGGCTTTATTAGGCCTAGTGCTTCACCATGGGGTGCACTAGTGTTATTCGTAAGGAAGAAAGATGGCTCACTAAGAATGTGTATTGATTATCCATAGCTAAATAAGGCAACTATAAAGAATAAGTATCTCTTTCTGGGATAGATGACTTGTTTGATCAGTTACAAGGTGTTAAGTGTTTCTTAAAGATTGATTCAAGATCAGGGTACCACCAGATACGAGTTCGAGCGAAAGACGTTCCAAAGACAGCTTTTAAAACTAGATATGGACACTTTGAGTTCTTGGTAATGTCTTGTGGATTAACTAATGCCCCAGCAGTGTTCATGGACCTAATGAATAGTATATTCAGGCCGTATCTAGACTTGTTTGTGATTGTATTTATTAATGATTTTTTTGTGTATTCACGTTCAAAAGATGAGCATGCAAATCATCTGCGAGCAGTCCTTCAGGTTCTTCGAGACCAAGAACTTTATGCAAAGTTTTCTAAGTGTGAGTTCTGGTTGGACTCTGTAGCTTTCTAAGGCCATATTGTAACAGATGCAGGCATTGTGATTGATACACAAAAGATTGAGACCGTAAAGACTTGACTGAAACCCATGACTCCGACTGAGGTTTGTAGTTTCTTAGGGTTAGATGGTGTCACGACCCAAGCCTAGGGCCTAGACGTGACATGGCGAATGGGGAACCTGAAGAAACCCCAAACAAGCCTCTCAAACTAGTCATCACACTTCATCGGTCGCGGAAGTATATTCAACATTAAATAACGGGAAATAGGGACTAAGGGCAACCATTTCAAAATAACATCATAGAATAAGAGTCAAGCTCATTTACAAAATACTTGTCCAACGTACACCTCTACATACATAGATAGGACGGGGGCCATGACATATTACCGGCTCCCCTCATAGTCAAAATACAATGGCAAGCTAAAGTCTCAAAACATAAGAGTAAGAAACATAACGTAGCCCTCGAATCATTGAGGACTCACCAACAATCTCGGATAAGCACCGTACTAGCCACGTGAATGGAGAGAAGGATCAAGATTAGCTCCTGGCCCCTACATGGTGACATCATGTAGGCAAAATATGCGTTAGTACTTTGGAATGTACTAAGTATGCGGGGTGCAATGCAACAATAGACAAAGACGCAATCGAAATGCAAGAGATAGTTCCATAGGCATAATAAATGATAATATGAGGATGCATGATCAAAGTGAAGTCAAAACATGTTTAAGTAAAACTATACTAATAGTAGATATCATATGTGTGTGCATAATCCGACCAATCTGTAACCCCAACTTAGGATGTGGGATGCCGTTCACACCCGGACACCCTGATGGCAAGGTATAAACCCCTCACATGGTTGATGTTGGTCACACCCCAAGCATCCTAGGTGGCGAGATATAAACCTCTCACATGGTTGATGTTGGTCACACCCCAAACATCCTAGGTGGCGAGATATAAACCTCTCACATGGTTGATGTTGGTCACACCCCAAACATCCTAGGGGGCGTCCTAGGTGGCACACCCCAAGAGATATAAACCTCTCACATGGTTGTTCGGTTCTTTTCCCCCGGACCGGGCATGGTCGTGCAACACTTTATATAGGAAATTCACCTTAGGCTCTAATGCAATCTCATGAATGGAATGAACATATACATAAGCTTAGTTTGTCATCAACACATTTCTGAAATGCCATACATCTCATAACTCAAGCCCTAAAGCATCAATTCATCAATTCTCCATAATTGAACATTTTGTCAAACACCTTGAAGGCATGTAATGGGATAAAAAAGCATGGAAAATAGGGTAGTAATTATGCAGCCAAACCAGTGAACAACCTACAACAACACATTTTAACACCCACAAGACCACATGAAAAATCTCCACATCCATTCCGAATTTAGATTCAAGTTCTAGAGTCACAACATGCTCAAAACAATCACTCTTCATGTTTAAAATTCACTTGTGCAGGAAATTTATACAAGGAACAAGACTAATTTATGAACCAGGAATTAAACCATGAATTAGTGAGTAGAATAGAGACTAGGCACTATGGGTGGAAGTACCTATGAGTTCAACACCACATACCTTGAGTTTTTATGAAGGCCTTGAGAGTGTCTTCAATGGAAGCTTGGAACTTGGGAGCAAGAGTCTCTTCAATCTTGATGAAGGTTTTGGATTAGGGTTCTTGAGAGAACTTTGAGAGAAAATGTGTCTAAGTATGGGAGAGGTGTTTTGGGAAATGTTTTAGAGATTGGAATTGAGTTAATGTTATATAGGAAATAACATATGCCCTTTGGAAAAAACGGAACAAACACTTACAAAAAAAAGTGAGGCGGGTGAACAGTAACTTTGGTTACTGGAAATTGCATTTTCTGCCGGGACAGGTTTTACGAAAATGGGCATAACTTCTTCGTCCGAACTCCGAATGAGGTGAAACGAAGTGCGTTGGGTAGCTAACTCAAAGGGCTTTCCATGGATATATTATGTCCACCAAAATTATTTGTGTGCTAGGAGATATGACCCTCCAAAGTAGACCCTCGAAAAAGGCTTCACTTGGAAATTTTGGATTTCGATACGGTTGCTCTAAAATTTGGGTGAGACCCATCTCCCACTCAATTTGACCCCCTAAACAAGAATATGAAGTCGGATTTTTGAAAAACGAAATGAATTTTTTGATATAGCTAAAACAAGCTTCCGGTAACTTCCGAAGCACATTTTTAAGAACTTTTTGGGTCGTTTCAATATCTCCACCTTGGGAACATTCGTCCCCGAATGTGGAAGAGACGTACAAGGCAAGACTTAGTAAGAACATATCAGCTCCAACATGAATGCACAAATTTTATTTAAACATCACTTCAAGATTTGAAAACTTAGTGTAAAGCATCCATAACTCATCAATTTAAACATATATGCACATGAATGATTTAGGGGCTGAAATGTAAGACTTAATGGAGTACAAAGGACTTGATTTAATACCTTAGGCTTGAGTGGAGTTGAATAAATAAGGATAACGTCTTTGCATGTCCGCTTCGGCCTCGCAAGTAGCACTCTCCACTTGTTGATTTCTCCAAAACACCTTAACGGAGGCCACTTCTTTGTTCCTCAACCTCTTAACTTGTCTATCTAAGATCTGAACCGGGACTTCTTCATACATCAAATTATCTTCTACAACACCCACAACCTCAAGAGGTACAATAGCGTTAGGATCACCAACATATTTCCTCAACATCGATACATGGAATACCGGATGAACTAATTCCATCTCCTTGGGCAACCCCAACTCATAGGCTACTTTACCAATCCTTCTTATTACCTCATAAGGACCGACATACCTAGGACTTAACTTCCCCTTCTTACCAAAACGAACCACACCTTTCATTGGAGAAACTTTCAAATAAACCCAATCACCCACTTTGAATTCAAGATCCCTTCTCCTCACATCGACATAAGACTTTTGACGACTTTGGGCTGTTTTCAACCTCTCCCTAATCATCCTTACCTTCTCAAGAGCATCCATGACCAGATCCGAACCCAACAAGGCCACCTCTCCAACTTCAAACCACCCAACCGGTGACCTACACCGTCTACCATAAAGTGCCTCAAAAGGAGCCATACCGATACTAGAATGATAACTATTGTTGTATGCAAACTCAATCAAAGAAAGATGATCATCCCAACTACCTTTCAACTCCAAGACACAAGCTCTAAGCATATCCTCCAAGGTTTGAATTGTTCTTTCGGCCTGGCCATCCGTTTGAGGGTGGAAGGCCGTGCTAAGCTTTACCTTTGTACCAAGACCCCTTTGGAAAGATTTCAAAAAGTGAGAAGTGAATTGGGCACCACGATCCGAGATGATAGACAAGGAAATCCCATGCAACCTTACCAATTCATGAATGTACAACTTGGCATACTCTTCAGCCCCGTAAATAGTTTTAACCGGTAGGAAATGAGCCGACTTTGTCATCCGATCAACCACCACCCAAACCGAATCAAAACCTCTTTTAGTCTTAGGCAAGCCCACTACAAAATCCATGTTGATTTCTTCCCACTTCCAAGTAGGTATCTCAATGTCTTGAGTTAGGCCACCCAGCCTTTGATGTTCGGCCTTGACTTGTTGACAACTATGGCAACCCGATACAAATTTTGCAATGTCCTTCTTCATACCGTCCCACCAATACACATCCCTCAAGTCTCTATACATCTTTGTTGACCCCGGATGAATAGAATAAAAAGAATTATGAGCCTCATCAAGGATTCTTTCCCTCACACCATCCACACAAGGAACACATAATCTACCTTGGTACCTAAGGGCACCATCTCCCCCTTGGGAGAAAACCTCCACCTTACCACTACTCACCGAAGCCTTTAATTCCACCAAAGAAGGATCAAGATCTTGCTTGGCTATCACCTCATCAACCAAGGAAGACCTTGAACCATCAACAACAACTACTCCTCCACTATCCACCCTTCTAACCTAACTCCTAATTTGGCCAACCGATGGACCTCCTTAGCCAACTCTTTACTACCTTCCTCCACATGAGCCAAGCTACCCATGGACACTCTACTCAATGCATCCGCCACCACATTAGCTTTTCCCGAATGATAGTGAACACTCATATCATAATCCTTAAGGAACTCTAACCACCTCTTTTGTCTCAAGTTAAGATCTTTTTGCGTAAACACATATTGGAGACTCTTATGGTCGGTGAAGATATCAACATGCACCTCATACAAATAGTGACGCCAAATCTTCAAAGCAAAAACCACGGCGGCCAATTCAAGATCATGGGTTGGGTAATTCTTTTCATGAACCTTAAGTTGCCTAGAAGCATAGGCTATAACCTTACCACTTTGCATCAACACACAACCCAAACCAATACGGGAAACATCACAATAAACAACAAAACCTTCTAACCCATTCGGAAGTGACAAAATAGGAGCGGACACAAGCCTTTCTTTCAAAGTTTGGAAGCTTTCCTCACACTCATCCGACCACACAAATTTAGCCTTCTTTTGAGTCAACTTAGTCATAGGAGAAGCAAGAGAAGAAAACTCTTCCACAAATCTCCTATAATAACCCGCTAAACCCAAGAAACTCCTTATATCCGACGGGGTCAAAGGTCTAGGCTAATTCCTAATAACATCGGTCTTCTTAGGATCCACCTTAATACCATCCCCCGACACTACATGGCCTAAGAAAGCAACTTCCTTCAACCAAAACTCACACTTTTCATATTTAGCGTACAACTTCTCTTCCATCAATCTTTGGAGTACAACCCTCAAGTGACCCATGTACTCTTCCTCACCCCGAGAATAGATCAAGATGTCATCTATAAACACCACCACAAAAGAATCAAGGTAGGGTTTGAAGACCCTATTCATCAAATCCATAAAGATAGCCGGAGCATTAGTCAACCCGAAAGATATCACCACAAACTCATAGTGCCCATACCTAGTACGAAAGGCCGTCTTAGGAATATCACACTCCCTCACCTTCACTTGATGATACCCGAACCGAAGATCAATCTTAGAGAAGTGACTAGCCCCATGCAATTGGTCAAATAAATCATCAATCCTTGGAAGAGGATACCTATTCTTGACGGTGACCCTATTAAGTTGTCGATAATCAATACACATTCTAAGAGACCCATCTTTCTTCTTCACAAACAAAACCGGAGCACCCCATGGAGAATGACTAGGTCTAATAAAACCCTTCTCTAACAAATCTTTCAATTGTTCTTTCAACTCTTTCAACTCCGTCGGGGCCATACGGTAAGGGGGAATAGAAATAGGTTGAGTATCGAGAAGGAGGTCTATACCAAAACCTATCTCCCTTTCGGGAGGGACACCGGGAAGGTCTTTTGGGAAGACATCTAGAAACTCATTAACTATCGGAATAGACTCAATAGGAGGGACTTTAGACTCCACATCATTGACTCTCACAATATGGTACAAGCACCCTTTGGAAATCAACCTATGGGCTTTAATGCAAGAAATAAATTTCCCCTTCACCACAACATCCCGACTCTCCCACTCAAGGACGGGTTCGTTAGGAAATCAGAACTTGACTTTACGAGTCCTACAATCAATAGAAGCATAATATGCATGCAACCAATTCATCCCAAGAATAACATCAAAATCCACCATATTCAACTCAACAAGATCACAAGGCAACAACTTATTCAATATGCAAACCGGACAATTTCTATACACTTTTCTAGCAACAATAGAGACACCAATGGGAGTAGATACTTCATATGACTCATGCAACAATTCCGACTCAACGTGAAATTTTCTAGCAACTAAGGGGGTAACAACGGAAAGGGTGGCACCCGGATCAATCAAAGTATAAACATCAAGATCAAAGATTTGCAACATACCGGTCACCACATCGGGAGTCTCATTAACACCTTGTCTACCATGCAAAGCATAAAATCGACTGTGCCTTGGGGCACCACTTTGAGAAGCACCTCTACCCAAAGGAGTAGTGTTAGCATTTCAGACCTTGTTGCGGATCTTGGGACACTCAAACCTCTTGTGACCCACTTCTCTACATTCAAAGCAAGCACCCGAACCCTTCATGCAAGGACCACCATGCTTCCTCCCACACTTAGGGCATACATCCATAGAATCCACTTCACCTCCCCCTTGAGGTCTAGGAACATTGATAGCAAATCCCCTGGCCGACATGAGGGTTTCCTCGGCCTTGATGAAATCTAGCACCCTTAGGGAACCTATTCTCCAATCGGGCCCTCTTGGCCCGTGCCCCCTTCTCTTTCTCAATTTCTCCCCCTCCATTTGCTCGGCATAAGTCATCAACCGAGACAAGTCCATATCTCCAATGAGCATAGCGGACCGACACTCCTCACTAACCAAGTCGGATGCACCCATTACAAATTAGTTCATCCTCGACCTAGAGTCGGCCACCAAGTGAGGTGCATACTTGGAGAGTTAGAAAAATTTGAGGGCATACTCCCTCACACTCATAGCTCCTTGCTTCAAGTTCATGAACTGCACCAACTTTGCCTCCCTAAGCTCAAGAGGGAAGAACCTATTAAGGAAAGCAAGTTTAAACTCCTCCCACAACACCACATAGCCATTACCTTTCTCACCCTCCCATTGATCAAACCAAATTTGAGCAACCCCCTTGAGTTGGTAGGCCGCCAACTCCGCCTTCTCACAAGCACCAACACCCATAATGGTCAAAATTTTGCATACCTCATCGATGAACTCTTGCGGGTCCTCATCCATCTTTGAACCATGGAAGACCAGAGGGTTCATCCTCATGAAATCTCTCACCCTTTCCCCCGGGGTGGTAGCTCGAGGAGCTTGGGCTCCTTGTTGCACTTGGTTAGATACCACTTGTGCAAGCATGGTGAGTGCATCACGGAGTTCACCATTGGTGGGTGGCCCTTTCGGTGATTGGGCCCGTCTTCCCCTCATGTTTGGCATGATGATCTAGCAATCCAAAGAACAAGCGTTAGGGAGGAATCACCTTATTACACTCTAGGCACGACATAGAACATAAAGAAGGGAAACCTTTCCTAAAACGTTTTGTAGCCTCCCATTTATAGTTATGACGCGCTTCACAACCATGATTAGGACTCTACTCAACGCGGTGTGTTGGACTCCGACGATTTAACAACCTAGTGCTCTGATACCAAGCTTGTCACGACCCAAGCCTAGGGCCTAGACGTGACATGGCGAATGGGGAACCCGAAGGAACCCCAAACAAGCCTCTCAAACTTGTCATCACACTTCATCGATCGCGGAAGTATATTCAACATTAAATAACGGGAAATAGGGACTAAGGGCAACCATTTCAAAATAACATCATAGAATAAGAGTCAAGCTCATTTACAAAATACTTGTCCAACGTACACCTCTACATACATAGATAGGACGGGGGCCATGACATATTACCGGCTCCCCTCATAGTCAAAATACAATGGCAAGCTATAGTCTCAAAACATAAGAGTAAGAAACATAACGTAGCCCTCGAATCATTGAGGACTCACCAACAATCTCGGATAAGCACCGTACTAGCCACGTGAATGGAGAGAAGGATCAAGATTAGCTCCGGTCCCTACATGGTGACATCATGTAGGCAAAATATGCGTTAGTACTTTGGAATGTACTAAGTATGCGGGGTGCAATGCAACAATAGACAAGGACGCAATCGAAATGCAAGAGATAGTTCCATAGGCATAATAAATGATAATATGAGGATGCATGATCAAAGTGAAGTCAAAACATGTTTAAGTAAAACTATACTAATAGTAGATATCATATGTGTGTGCATAATCCGACCAATCAATAACCCCAACTTAGGATGGAGGATGCCGTTCCCACCCGGCCACTCTGGTGGCAAGGTTTAAACCCCTCACATGGTTGATGTTGGTCACACCCCAAGCATCCTAGGTGGTGAGATATAAACCTCTCACATGGTTGATGTTGGTCACACCCCAAATATCCTAGGTGGCGAGATATAAACCTCTCACATGGTTGATGTTGGTCACACCCCAAACATTCTAGGTGGCGAGATATAAACCTCTCACATGGTTGATGTTGGTCACACGCCAAGCATCCTAGGTGGCGAGATATAAACCTCTCACATGGTTGTTCGGTTCTTTTTCCCCAGACCGGGCATGGTCGTGCAACACTTTATATAGGAAATTCACCTTAGGCTCTAATGAAATCTCATGTATGGAATGAACATATACATAAGCTTAGTTTGTCAACAACACATTTCTGGAATGCCATACATCTCATAACTCAAGCCCTAAAGCATCAATTCATCAATTCTCCATAATTGGATATTTTGTCAAACACCTTGAAGGCATGTAATGGGATAAAAAAGCATGGAAAATAGGGTAGTAATTATGCAGCCAAACCAGTGAACAACCTACAACAACACATTTTAACAACCACAAGACCATATGAAAAATCTCCACATCCATTCCGAATTTAGATTCAAGTTCTAGAGTCACAACATGCTCAAAACAATCACTCTTCATGTTTAAAATTCACTTGTGCAGGAAATTTATACAAGGAACAAGACTAATTTATGAACCAGAATTAAACCATGAATTAGTGAGTAGAATAGAGACTAGGCACTATGGGTGGAAGGACCCATGAGTTCAACACCACATACCTTGAGTTTTTATGAAGGCCTTGAGAGTGTCTTCAATGGAAGCTTGGAACTTGGGAGCAAGAGTCTCTTCAATCTTGATGAAGGTTTTGGATTAGGGTTCTTGAGAGAACTTTGAGAGAAAATGTGTCTAAGTATGGGAGAGGTGTTTTGGGAAATGTTTTAGAGATGGGAATTGAGTTAATGTTATATAGGAAATAACATATGCCCTTTGGAAAAAATGGAACAAACACTTACAAAAAAAAGTGAGGCGGGTGAACAGTAATTTTGGTTACTGGAAATTGCATTTTCTGCCGGGACAGGTTTTACGAAAATGGGCATAACTTCTTCGTCCGAACTCCGAATGAGGTGAAACGAAGTGCATTGGGTAGATAACTTAAAGGGCTTTCCATGGATATATTATGTCCACCAAAATTATTTGTGTGCTAGGAGATATGACCCTCCAAAGTAGACCCTCGAAAAAGGCTTCACTTGGAAATTTCGGATTTCGATACGGTTGCTCTAAAATTTGGGTGAGACCCATCTCCCACTCAATTTGACCCCCTAAACAAGAATATGAAGTCATATTTTTGAAAAACGAAATGGATTTTTAGATATAGCTAAAACAAGCTTCCGGTAACTTCCGAAGCACATTTTTAAGAACTTTTTGGGTCGTTTCAGATGGGTACTACAGAAGGTTTGTAAAGGGGTTTTCTTCAATTTCAGCCCCATTAACGAAGCTGACTCAAAAAACAACTAAGTTCCAGTGGACTGAGGCTTGCGAGCATAGTTTCCAGGAGCTGAAGGACAGGTTGACATCAACACCATTTCTTCTATTGCCAGACGGTTCAAAAAGCTATGTGGTGTATAGTAATGCTTCTGGTGTTGGGTTGGGATGTGTTCTAATGCAACATGGTAAGGTTATCGCATATGCTTCAAGGTAGTTGAGAAAGCATGAGAAGAACTATCCGACCCACGATATAGAGTTGGTTGCAGTTGTGCATGAGCTAAAGATCCAGAGACACTATTTGTATGGTGTTCATGTTGACATCTTCACAGATCATAAAAGCCTTTAATATATATTTAGACGAAAGGAGTTAAATCTGCGACAACGTCAATAGCTTGAGCTACTGAAAGACTATGACGTGGACATTTTATATCATCCAGGAAAGGCGAATGTGGTAGCTGATGCCCTCAGTCGAAGATCTATGGGTAGTTTATCATATTTAGATGTTGAGAAGCATGAGCTAACATGAGAGCTTCATCAGTTAGCTAGCTTGGGAGTCATATTGTTAGAGGAAGAAGATAGTGGGGTAACAATTCAGGACACAGCTGTATCATCTCTAGTTGTAGAAGTAAAATCATGACAACAAGAGGATCCTAGCTTAGAGTAGCTCAGAGACAAGGCTCAGAATCAACAGACTTTAGCATTTGATATAGCAGGAGATGGAGTTCTTAGATATAGTGGTCGATTGTGTGTTCTAAATGTTGCAGGGCTTCCAAATCGGATTATGGAAGAGGCACATCATTCCCGTTATTCTATTCACCCTGGCTCAACAAAAATGAACCATGATATCAAGGAGATATATTGGTGGCACGGGATAAAGAAGGACGTTGCTAAATTTGTGGCACAGTGTCCTAACTGCCAACAGGTGAAGATTGAGCACCAAAAGCCCACTGGGCTAGTTCAGATGATAGCCATTCCTTTGTGGAAATGGGAAGCAATTAATATGGATTTTATTACAGGGTTACCTCGATCGCGTCGCAAGTTTGACTCTATTTGGGTAATTGTTGATAGACTAACAAAATCAACCCACTTCTTACCAGTCAGGGCTACTTTTACGACCGAAGACTATGCAGGGCTCTATATTAGGGAGATTGTTAGGCTAGATGGTGTCCCAGTATCTATTATCTCTGATAGAGGAGCACAATTCACCACCAACTTCTGGAAGTCCTTCCTGAAAGGATTGGGGACACAAGTTAATCTTAGTACAACCTTTCACTCTCAAACAGATGGCCAGGCTGAGCGCACAATTTTGACACTCGAAGATATGTTACGGGGGTGCGCACTAGACTTCAAGGGAAGTTGGGATGACCACTTGCCTCTTATAGAGTTCGCATACAATAATAGATATCATTCCAGCATCGGAATGCCACCTTATGAGGCTTTGTATGGGAGAAAATGTAGATCCCCCATTGGATGGTTCAAGGTAGGTGTGTCAGGGTTGATTGGATCTAACTTAGTACAGCAAACAGTGGAGCAAGTTAAGCTTATTCGGGAGAGGTTGCTAATAGCTCAAATCCGACAGAAGTCATACTCAGATGTGTGACAAAGGGAGTTAGAGTTCTGTTTCGATGACTGGGTATTCTTAAAAGTCTCGCCTATGAAGGGTGTTATGCGATTTGGCAAAAAGGAAAAGCTTAGTCTAAGATTCATTGGGCCATACCGGATCTTTCGAAAGATAGGACGAGTGGCTTATGAGTTAGAATTGCCTTTGGGGCTAAAATCTGTTCATCCAGTTTTCTATGTATCGATGCTACGGAAGTGCGTAGGAGACCCTTCTCGAGTTATCCCAGTTGAGGATCTTCAGATCACAGAAGAGTTGTCCTACGAGGAAACTCTAGTTGCCATTTTAGATCGACAGGTCCATAAATTGAGGACCAAAGAGGTGGCTTCGATTAAAGTATTATGGAGAAACAAGAATAGAGAAGAGGTGACCTAGGAAGCTGAGGATGGCATGAGGTCCAAATATCCTCACTTATTTCATACCCTAGGGTGATGGCATATCAGTTTAAATTAGGGCAGTAAGGTAAGATACCTATTTTATTATATATATATATATATATATATATATATACTATTGCTTATTATTATTTTGGTTGTCGTTGTATATCTGCTCGCATTGTTATGGTGGAGCTATAGTGCTTAGCTATTTATGTCATCATGTGAGATGCCTAGGCTAGAAATTTTGCATTTCAGGTTCTTGGATATAGACATCTACAAAGGATACATTGCCTAAATTTTGGCAACTCCTAAGGATTGAATTGCGTGACTACAATTTTTCATTTGAGGACGAATGTTTCTAAGGGGGGATGGTTGTAACACCCCGACTTTTTAACACTTATAAATTGACTCGTATCTTCGTGGAAAGACCAGGAGGGTGGGTAATAAATTAAGAATGATATTTTATGTGATATTTTAAGAGTTTAAGTGTTGTATCTCAAGTTTTGAAATTAGGTAAGTGGCAAAATAAAAGTTGGCGAAAGTTACCATAAATTCCTTTTTAAAGATTTGTCTGAAATTTGGGTCAAATGTCTCAGACATTTTCTCCCAATCTATTAAGATTTACGGTCCCCGCGACCTATAATATCAAAGGTCTACGAGTCTACTTTATAATGCATCAACGCATTCGCTCATACGACTTTAGAAAGGAGAGATATTCGCGTTTTTGCAAGACTGCATAAGCAAGCAGGTGAGGTGGGTCCCCTAGGTCGGTGGAACTTTATATATTTCATCTACTTCGACTTTTAATCATTTTTCCTTTATTTTCCTTAGTGAAGAACCAGAAAACTCACAAACCCTACAAAACCCACAAAACCCACTTCTAGGACAAGCCAAGTTACTGATTTTCGTGACTTAAGTCCTTGACAAAAGTTGTTCTACGCATTGAGCTCGTCAACATGGTATGATTTGTTTTATCGATTTTCTAGCATATTGTACTTTGGTGTGTGGACAGCAGGGATTTGGGCATATTTTAAAGTTTTGAGGTGTATTACAAAGTTATAATCAAGGTAAGACCCTTCTTTTATCGACTCTAGCTTTGATAAGTCGTAAATAGCAATTTGCGATGGAAATAAATATCTTTTATCGGATTTTCATTGTATCTTTTATTCTTTTGTGTTGATTATGATCCTGCCTTGTTGTAGTATCAAGGGGGGTTGAGATTAAAGTTATTAGGACACATCAATTCAGCGAAAAAGGTATGTTAAGGATATTCCCTACTTACGGCATGTTTCCTTAAAGCTTAGAAGCAATGTATTTGGGTTGTTATCCTTGATATACTTGTAGCCATGATTGTTGATTGTTGGCTGCTCAAGTTGATATAAGCCTCCCTTGTCGGGATTCTTATTCAGTTAGTAGCGTCCCTATGTTAGACACGACTTTGAGGCCATTTGTATAGGTTGCTTATAACTAAATTACTCTCTTTTAGCGATTGGATTGCTATTGTTGCCCTTGGGGCTATTGTGGTTAGCTGCATGAATGTGATCTATGCCTAGAAGGGCCATGTTCTACCTACAGGGCTATATGGATGCCTAAAAAAAGCTATAAGTTGCCTACGGGGCTATATTGATGCCTAGAAGGGCTATGAGTTGCCTACAGGACTATATTGACACCTAAGAAGGCTATGTGCTTCCTACAGGGCCATGTTGTTGCCTAAGAGGGCTATGTGTTGTCTATAAGTTGTGTTGATGCCTAAGAGAGCTATGTGCTGCCTACGGGGCTATATTAATGCCAAAGAGGGCTATATGACCTACGAGACTAGGGGACTACCGATAGGGGTATATAGGTTGATTGGCACCTTTCGGGTTTATGGGGGCCTGAGTAGGTGGTCTTGTGTGCTGTTTGTACCTATCGAGCTTATGGGGGCTTGGTTAGGTTGTTGTTTTATTATTTTTGATAAGTTTAGATTTAAGAGTAGGTCAGTACACTTATCTTATCCTTGATTTATTTATCAGATTATTCCAGTATATCAGGATACTTCATCATAGTCTATTGCCATTCATACTCTGTACATTATTTTATACTGATGCCCCATTGCCTTGGGGGCACTGCATTCATGCATGCAAGTCCTGACAGACGACTTAGTAGACCTCCTCAGCAGCAGGATTGACTTTTATCCGATTGGTTATCCCTTTTCCTCCGGAGCTACCAGAGTTGGGAGGTTTGTTACCTTTTATTGTATATATCTTTATGTGTAGGCTCGGGCCCTATCCCGCTAATCTTTACTACTCTTAGAGGCTTGCAGACTAGTGTGGGGGGTGTATAGCTACGTTATAGCCATACTAGCCTATGTTGTTGGTTTGCTGAAGCTTGTGAGCTATTTGATGTATTGTATTGATATATACATGCTTTTAGTTTTTGTATAGATATCATGGTGGCCTCGACGGCCCAATCGGGACTTCTGTCCTAGTTGGCTATTTATTTATATGATCTCCTGGGAGTAGTTGTTTCTTTTATAGATTAGTTGACAGGGGCCTTGCCGGCCAAGGGCTTAGTTGTAAGCCGAGATATACTTATTTGTTTTCTTAATTGCGTGTGGCTGCCATACGCTAGTAGCAAATGGTTTAGTAGGTCAGCTCGGGCCTGAGTTTTGGCATTAGGATCCAACTAATGCCAGTTACGCCTCTCGAGTTTGGGGCGTGACGTTCTTTCTCACAAGCAACCTTACCAACACCACTCAAGGTCTCATATGAGCCTACCAAACCGGGACTAAACCTTTCAAACTTACTACACTTCTTAAGGTGAGAATTTCAAGCCAGTCCAAATTATGAACATATAGAACACTTAACGACCTTGCGATTTAAGCACATTTCTTTCAACTTCTAAGGTCGGAGCAACTTATCACTTCTATCCTCTTTCAAAGGAGTCTACTCACTCAACACCTCTAGGCATCACTTAAACACCACTAGTCATCAAATACTCCATCACATCCTAAAATTTATAATGGTCAAGTAAGGTTCTACAATCATTATCATAAAACAACAATGAAGCCAATTCATACTAATGGCAACATCAAGGTCTAGCATATCAAGTCACAAAAGACAAGTAATACCGGAACCATTAAGAGGAATTTGCTTACCCTCTCTTGGTTAAACTAAAGTTGAGCAACATCCTTCAATTTATAAGCGGCCAAACATCTACCCTCATGTCTCTTTTAATTTTACTAAGGTTGGATCAAGACAATTCTAGACCATTTCAACCCATATCATCACCTTTGGTGGGATCTACCAACCAATCATATCTAGGTATTATCTAAACACCCTACTCAAAAATGACTATACTTAAGATCAATCTTAAAGGATAACTAACTCTTTGAAGTTGGTCAACACTTACACTCTTCTTCTTCACCTTAACTAGGTGGTACATGCAACCCTCAAAGTCAACATCATGACACAGCATAGCCCAAACTTAAGGCATAGAATTTCCCCCCTTTCACTCTCGGATAGGCTCATTCGGGAACTAACAATTTGGCTATCATCACATAGGAGCATGACAATAACACTACAAATCCATCATAAGGATGACATCCAAATCTAGCATATCAAGTCCTATCTAGCCACATAGCCATAATTGGCATAAAACCAACACCTTCTCCCTCGTTCCTTGTAGCATGAGCCCTTCAAGTAGCCATATCTTGAAAACCATCTGATAGGGAGAAAGACCTTACAGAGTTAAACCTTATGGCACGACTAGAGAATGAAGAAGTGAGATCTCATAACATCTGATAGCCCCCTATTCATAAAATGTGGTGCACTTCACATTTATAAACAAGACTCTACTAGGTGTGGTTTGAGACATCCTAAAATTATCCCAAAATATTACGCTCTGATATCAAGTTTGTCACGACCCAGGGGTACCCCCTAGATGTAACACGATGTACTTGATCCCAAAGGGATCTCATACAAGTCCTTAGCATAGCATGACATAAGAATATAGGGGAAAATGTGGAAAATAAAACTTTTCTTTACAATCAAAGTCTTTCATATAATAGGAGAGAGTCTATGACACTATCTCTCAAACCATCTATAACATTGAATTAAAACTCTTAAATACAATTTTAGGGACACGGCCCTTACAAAATGTCTTAAACATAAACGAAAGACATAAAGGACATATGGTCAAGCCCTCGAATACTATGAGGACTCACTAATATTCTTCTTCTTGATTGACTAAGGTCCTAGCCACGAGAATAATATCTCCAAAGCCTACACTTATAGAAAATGTAGAAAGATGGGATTAGCACAAAAAGTACTAAGTATGGAAGCCATACATAAAAATCCTTAAAACATGCATAAAAGGGACATTTTGTTTGAAACCATGTTATATACCACTTTTGAACATCATCTTTGAAATAGTTGGAGAATGTAGTTCATAAGACAAACCATGCACATTTCATCATAACAAAAAGGATATCATCATAATCACAAGCATAGTCTCCAACACAACATAGTGCATACTCCAATCTTCACAAGACATAATTCACATGCATGATTACATACGAAGATCATATCATCATAATAGAACTTTCACATAAGCAACCCTAAGCCATACTTGTGCAATGCATAGATAGGATCCCATAATCCTATCTACACTAAGTATCACTTCTAGGCCACCATGATCATGCATAACATACCTTGACCTTATCCATAGCCAACACTCATAGACAAGGAGACATCCATATTCATATCTTATAATAAGTAAAATCACTCATAACAACAATCCAAATCATGCATACATAATTTCATATATCTTCATAACATAAGGAACCTACACCATAACCCCTTTATAAGTCTACTTGTATAATGTATAACTGAAGTCTCATACCCCCCACTCACCTAAGTAAATCTCATTAAGAAGTCATAAGTATAATTCATGTTAATAATTCATAAAAAGCATTCCTTTAACTCATAATCATCATATCATAAGAGAGACATACCATGCCCACTCTCAAAGTCTACTTGTGCAATGTATGAATGAAATCTCATACCCCCATCCATACTAAGAAGAACTTCTTGAGGAACCATAGTACATAACTCATGTTCTTATCATAATTCATAATCTTATCATATAGGGAAATTTAGCCTTAACCGACATAGACCATGTGAGTTACATGGAATCTGGTGCTCTACCCCCACAACGAAAAGAGGTGTCCTACTTGCCTAAGGTAGAACTTTCATAATAGCTTTTAGGTGGATCCACTAGCTAAAGACCTATGTGGGCACATAGTTATGGTATATGGAGATTACTTCTAGAAACCCTAACTACTAATGTGGAGGTTTCCATCTCATGAGACACCGTATTGGGAACCCAACTACTAGCGTGAACAAACATATTTCATACTCATATCCACTCGGTTCTAAACATAATTCCCTTTAAAAGTCATATTAAGTCATTACTTAAGTTCACGTTCATGAAAGAATGCACTAGGCATTCCAACCAACATAACATCACAATAGCTCATAGATTCATTAGGTGAGAATGTCTTTTCAACCTTAAAACCATCAGTATATGAGTATACCTTTCACATCATATTCATAGTGTGTTCATGAGAATAGCCTTTCATTCAACACCACAAGATCATCATAGTCGTAATAGTTCATGCATAATAAAGTGTAAAGGTATGGAGAGAACTACCTTTCAATAATACCACAATTACACAATAATCATAAGATCTTCACTTTCTAAGTGAATTATAAGCTTATACACAATTCTCATAAAGATATAACAACCCTCATAATTTTACCCTTCAAGGGCCATGAACCACAAGCAACGCATTAGTCACATAATAGCCATATTCATGCATAAGGTGTATGTGTGTGTGATTGTCCTTCCAATGATACAACAACAACATTATCATAATAGACACTTCATACTCAAAGTATTCATAACATGCACATAATATCATAATCATGCATACACCTCATATCTTGCATTCAAGGGTCACATTGAGTCAACACATCTAGCATTCAACACATGAAACATAGATACAACCATGACTCAAGTAGTCCATTCGTTTCATGCATATACTCATGTGATCCTATTATAGGTCATATGGGTGAAGTCTTTTCACAATAGGGCCATATACTATTCAACATACATAATAGCTTCTTTCTTAAAGCCTTGACATCCCTAGTTTATTCATTTTTTAGCTTTTACCCTTTAAAGCCTTAAGATTCATCTTCATGTTACAAGTCTTACTCTCAAGAAATGCCTCACATTTTCATCATGCATACCTATCTCTCAAGGTAACCTAACCACATGCCTCATTCTTGATCAATTATAGTCATATATGAGACATATAAACTCAATCTCAATACTACACAACCGTGATCTATCGTATAAGCCCTAATCAATTAGTTCATGTCTAGAAGCTTTACTCATAATCAATTCATATCTAGGTGATCTAATCTAAGGCAATTCATAAAGAAGTTCATCATTCTTAGAAGGTCACATATAACCCTCAATTTGCATCTTTCATGACATGACCCTAGACTATATCAATTTCATCATAGGATCTTAGGTTGATCAAGTATACAAGTAAAATAATACTTAAATCAAGCCATTAAACATTCATAGTGTAAAGAAGGATCATAGTTAGGATTCGAAAATCATGGATTCTTGAAGAATTCAAGTTAAAATCATATAAATTCAGTAATTCATTCATAAACAAACATAATTTAACCTTTAAAATCAACCTTTAAAGGAATCCATGGGGTTGAGTTGAAACCCTAGCTAGTTGGGTTTTCTAGAATTGAGATAAAAGCTTTTGAAGGGATTCCTTGGGTGATGGCTACCCAAGGATGAAAACTCCCGTACCTTAGGTGTAGAATCCAACCAAATTTGCATTTAAAATCTCCCTTCTTCAAGCTCTACTTTATTTCTTTCTTTGTTCTTCAATGGAGGTTTCTAGAGAAAAGATTTTGGTGAGGAGAGTATTTGGGTTTTGATTTGGGGTCTTGGGTTATAATGAATTAATTAAGTGTTTAATGACATAAAATATTTTATATAGGTGTAATAAGTCCATATAAAATGACCCTTAACGAAAACTAATTAAAAAGGAATTAATTGGAAACCACTTACCTTGGCCGAGATTTTGGACAGCATCACAGGTGCCATCCATGCCCATGGACCTACGAACCATAGGTGCATTGACGCCCCATCCTGCAGGTCCATGGATGGTGGTTGCAACTCCTCACCTTGGGTCCTGACCACGACTCCCACCTACAGGGCGTGGGTCCATCTACTGGTCGTAGATGGCCATTCATAGGTCACACATTTTGACAGCTTTTTGCTCTTAGGGGAAGCCTTGGGGTTAGGCGTTTGGGTCCCCCTCAAGGACCATTGGTTGGTCCTTAGGGATTGTACCTTGACTTTTAACCCCTATAACCCTCATTCTAAGTTTGAGAAGTCAATATACAACCTAGAACCCCACATCAAACTCAAAAACAAACTCGTTAGGCTCTAGTTTTACCTACTCATTTATGTTAGGCTCTAGCTTGGTCTTACTAGTTTTTCGGGTTGTTACATTGGGATGATAGAGTTAGTTCACCCCTCTTGTGATGTTTTGAGAATGTTTCAACTTGGAGCCAATAGTTTCTCCTCGGTTGTATGCATTGCATTATTAGGTTGGGTTGTTAGTTTATTTCCTGCTCTTTTAGAACTAGTTTAAGATCTCATGGGAGGACGAATGGTTCCAAGGGGGAGATATTATAACACCCTGTATTCGAAAGAGGGAAATAAACCAGACTGTCAGAAGTTGCAGGTGCCAGTCATGGAGCACAATCACTGCCCGTGGGTTGAACCACGGACCGTAGGTGTGGTCCGTGGGTTGACACATAGCAGTATGTCAGGGACACCAAAATCATGGTCTCTGATGACCAAACGACGGTTCACCAGGACGGACCGCCAGTCAGACCCGGCCCATCAACTGGGTTCGTCTATGGGTCACTTTGGAAAGGTCTAAGCATGGACCACAAAGGGATCTACGGACCATAGTTGGGATCACAATTCGTGGTCCAACCTCCCTTCAAATGGCAAAAATCTCTGACCACAAATGACGATGACCAGAATGGACCATAGGTCCATCCACGGTCCGTTGATCGTGGTCTCGTGGATTATCGTTGGCAGTTATTTTTTGGAGCTTAAAGGTCTTTTTCGATTTTAATTAAACTAGAGTGGTGTCATTTTACCCTCATTTAGAACCCCCTATATAAACCCTTTTAACCTCAAATTCACCCCATTTTAGTTCATTCACCCTAAATCCCAAAAAAATAATCAAAACCTCCTCTCAAATATTCTCTCTCTAGAACTTGAAGAACAAGAAGAAGAAGAAGAAAAAGAAGAAGAAGAAGATTTAACTAGGGTTTGAAGCTAAGGATCCAAATTCTCCATTGAAGATAGGCAATTGAACTTGAGGTATGATAGCTTTCATCCATGGGCTCCTTTCACCTTTGGAGTCCCCAAATTCTATTATTTCAAATGGTAGAATTCCCCAATTAGCTAGGGTTTTCTTCATTCACCATGGGTTCATTTGATTACTGATTTCAATGGTTTAATTATTTCTAAATATGCATGAATTGATGATTTAAAATGCTTTTACGATGTTATCCCTATGAACCTATGAAAGCCCTATGTTTTCTAATTTGTGATCTCATAATGTGGGTTGTTGAGTATGAAAAAGGAGTTTTATGATCTAAAGGATGAACTAATAGAATTACATAAAGTTTATGATGAATTCCCTATTTAATGCTTGAATTCTAGATTTGGTGATTGAAAGTGTCTTTGAACCTTGGAATGGCAAAGTGTGAGTTTATGCATGATCTTAAGAAACATATGTAAACGCTTTAAGAGTGCTTTGAGAGTGAAGTGCCAATGTTGATTATGTTGTTGTGTTGTTGAGAGGTTATTCTCATGAAACACTTACAACCAAGATCTGAAAGGTTTTCTCACATAGAAAGGATTCTTAGGTTGAAAGGCTATTCTCACCTAATTGAATCAATGAATAAGAGTTATCCTAATAAACTAACTTGGATTGGTTGTCAAGGACATCCTTCCATGAGACATGAGTTATGTAGGACTTAATAAGTATTTCGTGGGAATTATGCTTAGCACCGAGTAGATATTAAAATGAGATGGAAGTCTTTTACGTTAGTTGAGTCTGGGCTTCCCATGTATGTCTCATGAGATAGAAACCTTCTACATTAGTTGAGTTCGAGTTTCTAGTAGCAATCTCTGTATCCAATAAACTATGTGCCCCCATAGGTTATCTAGCTAGTGGATCCACCTAAGCTAAGAGTTCATGGTTCTACCTTAGGCAAGTACAACAACCCTTTTTGCTATGGGAGACACCGGGTGATCATGTTTTAGCTCACATGGTCTCTATGTCAGTTAAGGTTATTCTTCCCAATATAAGAAAATGATTAATGAACTATTGTTACTCAAGAAGCTTTGTATATGAGTTCAAAGGTTTTAAAGATGATGTTGACTTATTGTATCCATGATTATGACTTATGATTTCTAGTATCTCATATGATATTTGAACTTGGCAAATTGCATGCTTTGAAATGAAATGTCCCTTTTGGCTTTTAGCATGTTTTAAATGTTTTTATTCATAGTTATCATACTTAGTGCATTTGTTTGTATTAATACATACTTTTGCCTACATTGTTCTCCAATGTAGGGTCCGACAGCAGGGTTTTCATTCTAGTGGCTAGAACTTGGACTTGACATGTTCTCGAGCTTGGTGGTTCCTCATGGTTCGAGGAAAGAGTTGTTGTTTTTAGTTTACTCTTATTGTACTTTCCTTTTTGGACAATGATGTATGGGCTAGGCCCAATCTCATTCAAGTATTTTAATAGATGGCTATATTAAGACCAGTCTAGACTTCCTCTTTCTTATAGAAAAAACCTTTTTAAGACTTGTAATTGTGTTTTACTCTTTATTGTTCTATTCTTATGTTATGAAAGCTAAGTGGCTTGTATGGAGTACTTCGGGGTTCTATACACCATGTTACATCTAGGGGGTACCCTTGGGTAGTGCCAAACTTGATAGCAAAGCACAAGGTTTAGAATGATTCTAGAATGATGTCTCATAAGCCACGTCTAGTAGAGTTTTGTTCATGAGTGTGAGCTCACCACACATATGAATGAAAGGATACAAGATGTTTAGGAAATTTCACTTCTTCATTACTCTTAAGTCGTGCCTTAGAGTTTAAATCTAAAAGATTTCCCTATCCTAATCATTGACCTCGGTCTTCAGGATATGAATACCAGAAGGAATGCTAGAAGGATAAAGAATGAAAATGTGAATCAAGGAGCTCCTCCTCAATCCCCCAAGCTCTGATAGATCCCTTGGTTAAGAATGTGACACATGCGAAGTTTAGGTTGGCTTTTCAAATATTGGCACAAGCTGTGATGGCTCAGGACAATAGAGAAGTGGTAGACCCCGTGAACCCAATTGTGGGTACGACTGCTTCAAGGGTGAGGGATTTTGCACGAATGAAACCTCCAGAATTCCATGGCTCCAAAATGGAGGAGGATACTCAAAGGTTTATCGACAAGGTTTATAAAGTACTTGCTATTATGGGGGTGTCTCCAGAAGAGAAGGTGGAGCTAGCTGCTTACCAACTAAAAGATGTGGCTCAAGTATGGTATGATTAGTGGAAGAGAGAGAGGCTCGTAGGAGTAGCTCCCGTAGAATGGGAATTGTTTAAATCGACATTTCTTGATAGGCTCTTCCCCCTCGAGTTGAGGTAAGAAAAGGTGAAAGAGTTCATTAACCTTCATCAAGAAAGTATGAGTGTTAACGAGTATGCTCTAAAGTTCACCCAACTATCCAAGTATGCTCCAACTATGGTGGAAGACTCAAGGGATAAGATGAGTAGGTTTATGTCGGGTGTGTTCGACTTGGTAGAAAAATAATGTTGTATGGCAATGCTCCTCCATGATATGAATATTTCACGTCTTATGGTTTATGCCCAATAAATTAAGGAATCAAAACTTAGGGAGAAGAATAGGGAGGTGAAAAGGGCTAGGACCTGTGATGGAAACTTCTCTAATGCAAAGTTTGAGGGACAAGGTCAGCCTAAATTTTGACAAAGGCTTTTCAGTCAAGATTCATATAGTGCTCCTCCTAAGTCTAATAAGGAAAGAGTGTCTAACCCTAAACCTCAAGGAGGAAATGGAGGTGGTTCTTCTTTTTCTAGACCTACATATGCCAAATGTGGGAAGAAACATAATGGTAAGTGTCTATCCGACATTGAAGGTTGCTTTGGTTGCAGGAAGAGTGGACACAAGATGAGATATTGCCCGATGCCTAAGTCTATTATTACATCTTTCTTGAAGTTTACTTGTGTGACTGGGAATATTTCCTTTTCACATCGAAAGACTCATATATTGTTATTTAATCAGACATTCATTACGGTGTTACGTTTCAACAAATAAATTAAAAAGTCAGGTATATTGTTACTAACTTGGTCAGCTAAAAAGGCAGTGGTCATTCAGTTGAGAAGAACGATGTTATAGGTGGGACATATGATTCTCGAGCGTGAAGAATTCTTTCATTTTCATTATTTCTTTCATCTCATCTTCTATGGTAGACAAGCGATCGTTCAAGGATTTGTTTTCCTCATTCAAGGATTTGTTTTGTTCATTCAAGGATTTGATATCCTCTTGAGTTGAACATTGCGCATAAAACAATTCAGCCTTTGATGAAGTTCCACCTTTCAAATCTTTTGTCTTTACTCCACCTCCAAATCCAAATACATGGCTACGATACGAGTTTGAGGTCTACAACATTTTTCAACAATCTCTACGGTAGGTAGAGATGGATATGCTTGAACCATTTCTTCGAGTTGAGCCTACAAAATATATCAAACATTTTATATCATAACACATAATGATTATTTCAAGTAATTAACATATTCAATTTACCAAACGCACATGTTTTTCAATTGCTTCAGGCTCAACAAGCTTGTTATCTTTCTTACGAGTCTCAGAGAAAATAGTTGTCAAATCTGGTGGATTGTCATCTTTCCCGCCCTTTACATCAAAGTCAAACATGTCAAATAACACAAACCTCGTAAATATTCCATTTAGAAAATAATTTTATGATAATACATTTTGATAAATAATCTCTCGAATAGGCTTGCTACCAATATGATGAAACATCTTCAACTTGGCTCGATTTGTTGCATTCCTAGTGCTTGCATGTATTTGTTCAACAATAAACTTCTAGTGCAAGTAATTAGGCGTATGTTAGCTAGTTGGTGTATCCAGAATGCTAGTACACTATGTAGCAGACATGTTTTATACTTAGGTTTGGTTTCAGGTATATTAGGTGCTAAGGAGGAAAATCAAACTATGGAAAAGAGTATCAAAGTAAACTATTAACTAAGTATGCGTACCTAAAAACTTTCAGAAGAAAAACGTTCCTTTACTAATCATTCCTACTCTTTTTTGTCTACTCCCCTGGGACATTCTTAAGAGACTGTTGGATTGACTTGTCCTTCACATATTTTGCATGCAAGTGTCCTCTCCATTTGTTCCATAAATCGTTCATCCATCCCAATATATGATCACGATGATCATTCATATCAGCACTCTCAAATTTATGCTATAACAATTGAAACATGAGTTGAGTTATTATTTTTAGAAAATGGAGAGGCATCATAAGTTGTTAGGTGTATATTAAAATTGAAATGTTAAAATTATTCGACAAGTGTGCATTACTTTTGAAACTTCCGTTAATGAAAGATATAATGCAGAATCAGGTGTAGAATGGATTCAAAAGCTTTACAAGAATTGCTATATGGACAAGAACATGTGATGTATAAGGTAACGCCAAAGAATTTGAATAAGGTGTATATTTGTTACCTCAATGGCTACCCACATGTGATTCAACTTTTCTTTCTTAATATCATGCCACGATGATACCCCCAAGAGAAAAATGTTACGATCACAAATAATTTTTCCCAAATGTCTTGAAAAAAGATTGTTATTTGTTCCAATCGTTCGATTATTGTAAAATGTTACTTTCATCTTTTGTCCAATTTTAAGTGAAGCAACTTCTTTGCACTTGTTGCTTTCTTGAACTTTTTTTTACCTTTGTAGGATTAGATGAACCTACAATTGCATAATTTGATAAAAACTATAGCAATCAAACTCATTTCTAAGACTTAATAACATATGAATTCAAAATATCATATCTTTTTCTGTTGTTTGAGAGTGTTTCATAACTTGATCAATAGATGGAGGCACTGAAACATTGGTTTGCATATCCTCTTTCTCAAGAACTAACTTTTTTCATTTTTTACATTTCTTGACTATAAGACATGGTAGAAATCGATTTGGTTCATTTAGTAGGAGTATCATTAGCAAAAACAGCACTCTTGTTGAAAGATCCAACCTCATATTCAGAAATTCCTAAAGAGGAGCTCAAAGATCCAATTCTTTTCTCTTGTCCCTTTCCTATAGCACCTGGACCCACTAAATGTGATATAAAAGTTTATTTAAAACTTGAAAACACAATAGATTTTCAAAAAATACAATACATTTGAAAATATCTTACTTGTTTCAACTTCTTGGTGTATTTCTTTACTTGATTAGTAGATGTAGGAGACAAAGTATTAATTTGAATGTTCTCTTTCTCAAAAACCATGAAGTTCTTATGCATCCTTTGTATTCCTTGACTAGTGGACACGGTGGAGATTTTAAGTCCTTGTCCTCTTTCCTTTCCTATAGAACCTGAAAAAAGCGAATCATCCTCTATAAGTTGACTAATGTATCACAAGACATGAAAAGAACTAGAGATGTTTACATGGAGTTTCTTAAGCTGATTTTGTTTCACAAGTTCTCTTTTGTGAATATTACGTATTTAGCATTAGTTTCTTGTGCAGATATTTGGCCTAGTATTTACATCATATCATGATAGTTTAATATATCATGTTTTATGCCTATATTCCACATCAAGCAGAAAGCCGAAAAAAATATTTTCCACACCTTCTCCTTCAAGATGAAATACAGAATACAGAAAGCTGGAAAAAAAATTCCTTCAACACAATTAAATTTTTTTTCTTATGATCTGAGATAAAAGAATACAAAATATTTTACTTGTTTCAATTTCTTTGATGTACTTCTTAACTAGAACACTTGATTGAGGCAATATACTTTTAGATGGTAAATTTCCTTTCTCACCCAAAGATTTAAGTCATCGTCCTCGACCCCCTCAAATAGCACCAGGCGCGACAAATGTATATTTGATAGCACTCTTCATATTAGAATCGACCTCATTTTCAATCTTTAATGGTTTCATCTTGAACCTACAAAAAGGGCCAAAAAATTAAAAATTAAACCTAAAAAATGTTTAATAATGTACCAATAAAAGAAATTTTGCCATCATAACGTTTAAGAATGAATATACTAACTCATAAAAGATACTAATCACCTCAAAAGCCATGAAGTTCTTATGCATCATTCGTATTCCTACAATATCATCATCCATTTGTTCCACAATTTCATAGGAATCGCAAGGTTGAGTCTTCCTCACTACTTGCCAACCTTTGTTGGAATTGTCATCAGCATGAAATACTTGAGATGCTTGATCCACTAAAACAAACGGCTCATTTGTTTTCAAAAATCTACATGGATTAACACTCACAAAATCATACTCATCCTTTTTAACTCCTTTTATTTCATCATACACATCAAACCAATTACATCGAAATGAATTTACTCTTATATCCATGAAAAATTGCAACTCAATCACATCAGTTAAAACTCCATAGTAATCAAGGTTCTCACTATCTTCATCATTCTCACCCAATACAACAATACCACAATTTTGAGTCCTTAACTTTTTATCATAATCTTGTACATAAAATCTATATCCATTAACGACATAACCATTAGAATGTGTTGGTTATTTAGTGGGACCGCATGAAAGTGAGAGTAGATCTTCTATGATATGACTATCCTCTCCTTTGTGCAATTGTGCGACCTACCAACAAGATTACATTGAATATTTTAGAATGAGTATTACAATATTAGAATATCAAATTTTGATATTTATGTATTACTCACCCTATTTTTAAACCAATCAAAAAATTGTCAACTCCATTCTGCATCAGACAAGTGTCAAGCATTCTCATGAATTTGTGCAAACTCTCTATAAAATTGAAGTGAACCATCATATAGAAAAGAAATTACCAAATAAATAATAATAATTATGAGTTGATATGAAAAAACTTTCCATACTTGAGATATGGTAAAACCTCATCACAATTCTTCAATATGTATATATGTGTTTGTTCTAGTTCATCTACTGCAAGCTCACGTGGATCTTTAGCTCCTAGAGTTTTTTCAAATTTACTAAAAATAGATAAACCACCATTCGATTGTTTTAAACCACCATCATAATTTCATTCAGGACGATTGAATCTTGTGTCAACTCTATGCAAATACCTTGAACATAAGTTCATACATTCATTTGCAATGTAGCCCTCCGCAATACAACCTTCTGGACATGCCCTATTACCAATGAGATATTTCAAAATATATAACCATCATTCCATAAGGATACATCCATCGATAATGAATCGGTCTAGCAATTTAAGCTTCAATAGCTAAATGAACAAGTAAGGGCACCATGACATCAAAAAAATGAAGGAGGGAAGACCTTTTCTAACTTGCAAAGTGTTATGGGTATTTGCGCTTCAATATGTTCCAAGTTATAAATTCTCAACTCTTTTGATCCAAGAACACTAAAAAATATAGATAATTCAATGAGCGATTCACACACTCCTTTAGACAACATACCACGAAGTGCAAGAAGGAGTAGATGTTGCAACAGAACATGACAATCATGACTTTTCAATTCATATATCTTATGATCTTTCAGATTCACACATTGAGAAATATTAGATGAAAAACCATCAGGAAATTTTAGATTCTTTAAGAAAAGGCACAATTTGTGCTTATCTTCAAGAGTCAATGTGTAGCATGTTGTTGGAACGTCATATGTTTCCCTCTTTTGGATGGGGTGCAATTCCAGCGTAATGTTCATCTCTTGCAAGTCTAATCAAATTTTAATTGTGTCCTTGGTCTTTCCTTTGACATTCATAGTTGTCCCCATGATATTATCACATATATTTTTTCAATATGCATAACATTTAAATTATGTCGCAACAAGAGACACTTCCAATATGAAAGTTCAAAAAAGATACTTTTTTGTTCCAATTATCCATTCAATTTTCATGTGATATCTTCTTTGTTATCTTACGATCCTTTGATAACTATAATCCCTCAAGATCTTGCACTTGATTAAGTATCTCAATACCGGAACGCACTTTTGTGGGAGCCTTTTCTCTGTTGTTCCATCAAATGAGTCCTTCTCACTTCTCCATTTGTGATTCTGAGAAAGAAAACATCAATGACCCATAAAACACTGCTTCTTACCATTAGCCAATCGAATTGAGGCAGTGTCTTTATTGCAACATGGGCATACCAATTTTCCTTTTATACTCCATCATGATAAATTTCCATATGCTGGAAAGTCATTGATGGTCCATAATAAAGAAGAATGCAACTTAAAATTTTGTTTAGTTGATGCATCATAGGTCTCAATACCAACTTCCCACAACTCCTTCAATTCCTCTATTAAAGGTTGAAGATGTGTATCAATTGCATCTCCTGGACAATTTGGATCCGAAATAAATATTGACAAAATAAAATTTTCTTGCTTCATACACAACTAAGGTGGTAAATTATAAGGAATAAGAATCACATGTCAAATTCTATGTGAGGTTTTTGAATTCCGAAATAGTTGAAATCCATCACTAGCAAGGCTGAGTTGAACATTTCGAGGCTCAACCGCAAATGAAGGACGAAGTTCATCAAATGACTTTCATGTCATTGAATCAGTCGGGTGTCTCATTATTCCATCATCAACTTTTTTATCCTTATGCCATGGCAATAGAGTAGATGCCTTTATAGACATAAACAATCTCTGAAGTCTAGGCTTTAGAGAAAAATAGCGTAAACTCTTTGATGCTACTGTTTTACCTTTTTTATTCCTTGTTTCTCCACTATGTGTATTTATTTTTCATCTGGACGCACCACAAACTTTACAAGAATCAAGTAAGCTATCCTCCTTTCAGTATAACATGCAATCATTAGTACAAGCATCAATCTTGTTGTATGAAAGCCCGAGTTCTTGAATTATCTTCTTTGCATCATAATATGAGTTTGACAAATTGGCCCCATTAGGCAACAACGTAACTCCTCTTTCAACAGTTTTAATAGCATGGTAAATGATTCATTACTCCAACGACCCATACTTTTAATATGAAGCAATTTGATCAAAGAGGAAAGCTTTGAAGCTTTGGAATTTTGGTATAATGGCAACTCAAAATCCTTCAATAGGCTGTAAAAAACCTTTGCTTCAACATTTGGTTCCTCTTTAAGTAAGTCATCACAATCAGTATATGTAATTCCTCCGTCAAGATTAGGATATAAATCTCTCAATAGCTCTTCTACTTCATCTTTACTCTCACATTCTTCTACTGCCTCACCATCTTGTTCTTCATCTTCATATTCTGATTCTGATAATGGATCAGCCAAACGTTCTCCATGGTGATACCAAAAAGTATAATTACGAATTATTTCATATACTAACAAATGTATCTCAACTATTTTACGAGTTCCTAAAGTTGTATTGTAACATTTGACACATGGACATCGTATTTCATAATCTTTTCTTGTTTTCTGGAAAGCATAATCCAAAAACTTGTGCACGCCGGCTAAGTAGATTTCATCGAGACGATTATCAACAAGTTGCATCCATTGCTTACTAGGTGTCATAACCTTCAAGAGTACATAAAAATAACAAAAATGTTATGATGCAAACAACTTGCTACGATCAGATACACACAATAAGGTTGAAATCTAAGGATAAATGGCATTAAGAATTATAAAGGATTATAAATTAACTTATAATTAATAGGCAACACTTGAACCCCACTATTCAGAAGAAATTTACAAGATTTGGAGCCTTATAGTATATTGGAAAAGTTGGGAAAATGCACAGCCAATGATGAGACTTCAAATAGATTAACATGGGGCAAAATGCTGATTGTTTAAACTATGTCAAAGCAGCCTACTTAACCTTTTGTGCCCAGAATGATGGTGGAAAGTTAGCCTTGAAAACGATATGATTCGAATCCCAACTCCTACTATATGAAAATTTACACGAAAAATCATCAAAAGAGTCAATATTTTCATCTAAGGCTGCCATTGATTTCATATAAGATTAATTTCTAATAACAAATGGAGAAATTATTTCTTTCTAGGTTCATCATGGTCCTTCATAGTTAAATATGACGAAGCGACAATTATCACACACCCATATTTCCCTTGCTTAATCTTCAGACTCATAATACACTTCACAAAATCGAGTCAACTATAAGAAAGCTCAACCAATAATCTTTTACTGCTTGTACATAAGAAAACAGAGTAGATTATGAAACTTTAAACCTATTTAATGTTAGAAAAAAGGAAGAAGAAGAAGAGTAACTTGAATAAAACAAGAAAACAATACAGTTTATGAAAGCAACAAGCAACTCGATTTAATTAGAAGAGGAAGCAAACCTCTGCTTTTCACCGAGCAGCTAATGTAAGCAGCAACTACACAACAAAAAGACACTGCTGCTATGGAAATCCACTAGTGTTGAGATTGGGGCAGAATTTCGATGGAAATACTTTGGAAGAGCGTCGATTCTGATTTGAAGGAGTTAATAATTTTGATGGTCACTCAACTATCAACTATTTTCACAGAAAGTCACTCAACTTTGTCTTCTTTGCACAGAAAGTCACTCAACATATTTAATTATTCTTTTCACTAAAATTTTCTGACATGAAATTTTTATTTTTAACCAAAATTTTAAGAACCAAATATATATCCATTTAAACCATTTAATGACCCGCCCCATTTAATCCGACCCGCTAAGTCAAGTTATCAATCATCACTTATAGTATGTGCAAATCGCTTAATTAGAAGAAAATCTAATCTTAACCTATATTATATATATATATATATATATATATATAGCAGTACACATAGTATAAATGGATTTATGAATCTATATTATAGGTTAAGAGAGAATGACGACTTTTTAATGATTTAGCGGGTCGGATCATTAAATAGTTTAAATGGATATATATTTGGTTTTTAAAATTTTGGTTTTAAAAAAAAATTCCATGTCAGAAAATTTTAATGAAAAAATAATTAAATATGTTAGTGACTTTCTGTGCAAAGAAGGCATAGTTGAGTGATTTTCTGTGAAAAGAGTTGATAGTTGAGTGACCATCAAAGTTATTAACTCTGATTTGAAGAGATAGCTAGGCCAAGTTGCGACCAAATTCCTGAAATTAAAGTCGTTTCCTTTTTTTTGTTTTTACTTTTTAGAAGTCGAGTAGATTTTTTTCTTTTTTTTTGGCTTCTATTAAAATAATTGGCGCCTAAATTTTGGTGAAAACAAAAGCTTTTCTTTTTAAGTATTAAAAATTAATTGGCTAAAAGTATATTTTCCCGCTCAAGTTCTTTAATTAGAATTGGGACCAGTTAATAAGTTCTTTAGGGACCGAATTTAGTATCTTCGCAATAAAATATATAAATAAGGACCGGAATATAATATCGTCCTAATACATATATCTTTAGAGACGAGATTACTAACTCGCCCCTAAATGTTGGTCTTAACTGACAATTATTCTTGTAGTGAAAAGCGCCTCGTGTATGAACCCAAGAAAGGATTTTTTTTTTTCAGGAAGAGGTGAAGAAACTATTTAATATAATATAAGGTCCATTCGAGAAGTGATGTACTCGTATTGGTAAGCAAGCATAGTCATAGTGCCTAAAAAACATAAGAAACTTAGAATTAATGTAGGTAGACTTTAAATATGTTAACAAAGCATGTCCAAAGGAATCATTTTCGATACCGGACATCGATTTGAGTTTCGTTGATGCATACTCCAAGTCTAATCAAATAGAGATGCACTCTGATGATCAAGAGAAGGTTTTATTCATCATTAATTTGGCATATCATTTGAGTTGGAAAAAAAAAAGTTGGAGCCACACACTACCAAAGGCTAGTAAATAAAATGTTTGAAAAATATATAGTAGTGGAAGCATCATATATAGATAAACCATTCATGAACTCTTAACACACTCACTCCTTTACCCTTTGTTACTTAAACATCACATTTTTGTGTAGGTGATCGGAGTTTGATACAGTGGTCTGGGCCTAATTCACAATTTACATGCATGTTGCGCTTTCACCACTATATCAAAGTTATGTGGAATTCTTTTGTGTCATATTATCGCAGGAATTTAGTCAAGAAAAAGTATCTTATATATTACAAAATAAGACCTATAATTACAAATTGTAGCAGGAGTGTTTTTTTTTTTTTCAAAACGTATACAAAATCACATTGAGTTTCATTCATAACTTAGAATTTAATTTGCTCACATAAAAATCATATTAAATTAGTAAGAAATATGTATGTAAATTTATAAAGTAAAGTGAGGTTTTGTAAAACGTAATGCTTTGGAATATCGTTCAGGATTTTGAATCTCGCTCATGACTTTGAATCTGGCTCACGATTTCATGTATAGTATCTAGGGAAATAAGAAAATAACCTCCTCAATTTTGCAATTTAGAGTGAATATATTCCTAGTCAAAAATTATGCATATTTACCCTTTAACTTAACAAACCTATATAAACTGAATTAAAAATAAATCCAAAACTTGTTTTTACATTCAAAAATATTACATGACTTTAAAAAAAGGGATAATTGTACAGAATGACAAACTTATAATTTAAAATAAATGAAGTAGCTACTGTTTGATTTAATTGCGCCCCGTAGCAAACGTTTGCCAGTCGCCTCTCTCCCTCCAAATTCTCGCTTGCCACTCTCCCTTTCTCGCTCGCTCCCTCTGTGCTCGCCTCTCTCGCTTTATACAACAGAATTGTATAAATTGTGTTTCTGTTTGTATAAAGCAAGAGAAAATTGTATATACACATGCAAATACATATATATTCGTTTTATACACTTATAATTATACAATACAAATATTCCCCTGCCCAGTTCTCTTTTGCCTTTCTCTCTTTCTCGTTTTATACAAACACAGATTATACAAATATAATGTATAATTTATTTTTATATAATATATAATTTATGTTTGTATAAAGCGAAAGAGAGAGCGATTTTTGATATACAAATATTTTTGTCAACGATTTATACAAACGAGAGGCTAACAACAATTTATACAAATGGCCTGCCAGCGAAATTATATAAATCTGAAGAGGAGCCAACGAATTATACAATTGCTTCTTTTTGTATATATGTATAGCGAAATAGACATAGCTTTCAATTCTATATGTATAGCAAATTATACATATATATGTTTGCTTTGGAGCGCAATTATGCAAACTTTGTTATAGCATACAAATATGATTTTTTTGTTTGCTATATGTGAAAGTTGCTCTTAAAAAAATTATGTCACTCATTGATTACCCCTCCATACCTGACCCAAATAGAAATACAACTCAATTTCTCTTTTACTCAATCATAAAATGAGTTTGATTCGGGTCTGAATAAAGAAGGATTGGGATTTTTTAGTGAGGTCAGATGTGCAGGGACAAAATATGAGTAAGGTAATTTCTTAAAGTCAGCGACATTTTTGGAATTAAAAAATCAGTTTTAAGATTATTATATTTTTAATTCATGGTCATGTTAATGAAAAGGGTTAATATGTATCATTTGTTAGATGAAGGTATATGTATGGCTTGTTATAGGGTGAGGGTATATATGCCTCACTTTTAAACGAGAGATATAACTGCTCTAAATCGCAAAATTATGGGATACTTTTTTCCTTATATCTTATATTAAAAATGTATGAAATATGTATATAACTATATAACTTTTATACAAAATTCACGTTAGGCTTCTGAAAAAAGTCATCTAACTTTTGTGTATATAAATTGTATGTATATTGTGATTCTGATTGAATACATATAAATTGTATAAAATCTAGTAAAGTATGTATTCTTCAAGCATCCAATCAGTTATAGTTTGTCGTCAGTCATGTTTCATCCAATATCTTACAACTTACATATTATAAATTGGAGAAAATGGCATAAATAGTCTCTCAACTATAGGAGTAGATCTAAAATAGTCCATAAACTATACACTTAACGGATTTAGTCCTTCAACTATTCAAAAATTTGTCAATTTTGGTCTCTTAACTATACACTTATCGATTTTAGTTCCTTAACTATAAACTTACCGATTTTAGTCCTTTAAGTATTCAAAAACTTATCAAATTTGGTCTTTGTTCATTTTTAAAATATAAATAGCTTAGGTTTATATTAACAGAATCTATGTCTCGAGAAATTAAATCCTTTAGCAACTTTTTTTGTTGGTTCTCTCTCCGTTAGTTTTTCTTCAAATCAACCTTACGCAAAGAACCTTAACCTCAACAATTTAAAATAAAATTCACGAGTAAAGAAAATATAAGTCATAATTTTATTCAACAGAGGATAAAATGAAGCATATTATTGTTACTAATGACTTGAATATGTTAAACTTTATTATAAAAAGAAAAAAAGTTATGATCCGTTAAATCAAAAGTTTGTACTCCAACGATTTCATTGAACGGAATTTTTTTAATTTTTCAGAAATGGTAATTTATAAAATGGTAGATTTGCAATTTTTTGAACTTTTTTTTAAATAGATCAATTTTATTATTCTATTTATTTTATTTTACGTAAAGAAATTTGAGTAAATTAAATAAAATTCGCATTGATTAGCATGGTGCATGATAAGTTTCTTGAACAAAAACTATCAAAGTTTAGGATGGTGCGTATTAAAAACCAAAGCTATTTGTATTAAAAAAAAATGGACAAAGACCAAACTTAATAAGTTTGTGAATACTTAAAGGACTAAAATCGGTAAATTTATAGTTAAGGGACTAAAACCGGTAAGTGTATAGTTAAGGGACCAAAGCTGACAAATTTGTGAATAGTTAAAGGACTAAATCCGTTAAGTGTATAGTTCAGGGACCATTTTAAACCTATTATTATAGTTGAGGGACTATTTATGTCATTTACTCTTATAAATTGCATATAATTTGGCGCAGGATTGAGTGAGATTGAAGTGAAATATTGCTATGTTTTTTTTTTCAGACCTGCTACATAATGTAAAATATTGTTATGTTTGGTAAATAAAGAAAAGTACTTATATATTTAGTAATATATGGTCAAAAGAAGTTTAAAGGTTTCTCAATATTTTAATTTTAGATAATCAAATCTGTTTGAACCACCCCTCGTATTGAGAAGTTACAAATTGCATGCTTGCCAGCTATTCATTACTCTCTCCGTCCCATTTCATTTGAGGTAGTTTGACTCGACATAGAGTTTAAGAAAGAAATGAAGATTTTTAAAACTTGTAATTCAAAATGAATGATAGAAATTTGTGTGGCTATAAATCATTTCATTAAGGATGAAATAGACATTTTATAGCTAAATTGTTACTTAATATAAAAATGTGTCATTCTTTTTTAGACTTACCAAAAAAAGAAGTAAGTCACATAAATTGGGACAGGTGGAGTAACATAATTAGGCAAGCACATGAATTTATTTTTTCTTTTTAAAAAAAGTTTCCTTTCCCACTTGCAACCAAGTTGCAAAGTTGCCATCTTCTTTTGCTTGCTGAACATGCAATATAATTATGTACATAGAAAAAAAAAAAAAAAATAACAACAACAACAACAAAAAAGGGGATTTTAAAGTAAATAAAGTCACAACTTGTCTTTTGTTTGAACGTCAAGTTGGTTCCAAAAAAGCAAATATTGATTCTTCTCGTACGTACAGCAACAAGTTTTTTTCAAATTTTTTTAACAATCATACTTAATTATTGTATTTATTTTCTTCAGTCAATCATGCATCAGCTGTGCATGTGCTTATCCATATATTATTTGCTTTCATAAAGTAGATTTAGATTATGCATAATCATAAAAAGTAAGGTCACAACTGATGAACTATATGTTAGGTTGAAAAAATTAATTAATTAGACCACATGGAAATCAAATAATGGATATTCATACATTGTAGTACGTTAACAATGTCGTATGCAGAATTTTTTTTAAGCGGTGTCACTATTAAAGGGACAAGAATGACTCAAGAGGAAAATCAATAAAGGTTTTGCTTTAGGCCTCCAAAATTTTGAAGCCCCATTAGTAAACTTTATGAAAAAATATTTTTCTTAAAACTATAAATTTTGATTGAATTAAAAAAATTGTCTACTCTTTAAGTTAGAAAACATTTTTAAATTTTAAATTAAACCTATCAATAGAGGATTGCGGATAATTGTAATCAATTTAATGAATCATATATTAATTGTAACAAGCAAATAGAAGAAAAAAAATATTATTATGAACAAATAAAATAAAAAAATCAAGCACATAATAAAAAAAATAGAATAGCAAAAAAAAGAATGGTAAAAAATAATAGCATGATGTGGAGATTCGAGATGTCAAATAATGGTGATTGATAAACAAGAACGAAAGAAAATTGAAGAAACTCACAAGTCACAAATATACAAATAAAAGGAATTAAGGAGCGAAACGCTATTTTTATTTAACTATAATTCTAATTGATAAAAGACTCAAAGACTTTGAGTTTTATTTTAATTCTAAAAATAAAAAAAATAGTTAAATTTTGAATGAATTAGAATGGATTGGTAGATTTTTAACGAAGGACCTACTGTTTGAATTTAAAACAAAAATTTAAGAGGTAAAAAAAACGGGAAAAAACAAATTCATACAAAAATTTAAGAGGTAAAAAGAAAGGGAAAAAACAAAAAATAAAAATAGGAAAAGAAATATACCCCTTATGGGGATCAAACTTGAGAAGTTACACAGTTCTTGCGGCGCCTCAACCACCTAAGCTAGGAGCTTTCTATTACAAGCAGTATCCTTTCAATTCTTTTATCTTTAAAAAATTTTTTTCTTTTCTTTTATATAGTATATTCTGTAGAAAATTTCGATGAAGCAGTGTCACGTGACACACCTTTCATATACGTAAATTCGCCCCTGGGTACGTATCTAACAAATTAATCCCAGGACATTTTTTTTATTTTCATTTTAGGGTTTCAGAGGAATATAAAACAATTACACTAATCACTATATATATCATCTTATCTTAAAATTGTTAGGGTCTTTACAAACTCTAATATAGAAATAATATTCCAGCCTGTCCAAAGAAAGTGAAGAGACTGAACTTCGAACTACACCTATTTGCTCTCTCTCTATTTTCTCAAATACATATTTAAATGAGTGACACTTATCAAGTAAAATTTGTAAAATTCCAAATTAGATAATCATTTCGCAAGCATCCTAACTATAATTAAGAACATACAATTTTGCAGAACACACTCTAATTGCAATCAATATCCCCCACAAAACCTCAAGGGCGTTCATATATAATTATAATAAAAGGCATCAACCAATTTATTTATTTTTAAAAAAAAACATTATACTCAGCACAATTTCGGACTATTCGTGTATAACTAAATTAAAGAGCATCAAATCAAAGCATTCAAGTGTTCCCTAAACCTTCAAATGTATACCATATGAACTCTTATGTCTCTATTTATAACGTAGCATAGAGGCATACAAAAGATTAGTCGCAAATATGACATTAAACATGAATATAATGGAGGAGGTTATAGAGATGAAAGGTTACACGAATAATGGTCATAAAGGTGAAGGTTATCTCCATAAATCATAATGGAGGAAAGTAATGTAGATAATTGGTCAGAGTAACTTTTTGGTATAGTGGATATTCACACTTTATTATTTTATAACAATATTTAATATAAAGGAGAAACATATATAGACAAGATAATATGACACCTCTCTGTGGTCTCCATTCATATTTATCTTTTTTTTCCTCATTTTTTGAGATTTTTTTCTTAATTCTTTTCATATTTTATTTATTAAATAAAAAATTTAACTATTTTAATTATATCTAATGAGTTACAAAAAACCTTCATATATTCATATTATCTACTTAAATAACATGTCTCTTCAAGTCTTTTCTATCTATTTTTATGGATTATCAAATTTATAAATATAACAATCATTCATGGAGATGTTGAATATTCATTTTTCATTTTCTCATTCTTTCTTTCGATTAGTGTAGTTTTATTTTTATAAAAAAAATATTCTTCATTTTTTCCATATGACATGATATGTTCTTCATTTGATGAAAGATCAAAGATATATTACAAAGAGATGTTCACATTATTTTAGTACAAGTTCATCAAAACGGAGAAGGAAACTTAATTATATTGAAAGAAATATCAAGAGATGATCATACTGGTATAAAGTTTGAATTATTCCAATATTTTAAAGATTCATTAATATGTTGTTTTGATTTCAATATTTTAAATTTTTTTCATGCTTGAAAAGTATATTATCTATGGTACATTTCTCATAGCTATTAGATACTGTTGTGCTTAAAAATCTATATATAATATAAGTTAGATGTTAAAAAAGTGAAGTTGCACCTCTCTTTGGCACAATGATTCTATTTATCTTTTTTCCTCAATTTTTTGATAATTTTTCATATTTTTCTACTTATTTATTATTGTATAAGAAATAAATATATCAATTACTACTCCTCTATTTATTATTATAGTTAAATGTCTCAAAAATTATTTACACTCATTATTATAAATAGGGAAAAGGGTCAAAATGCTCTTAAACTATGTGAAAGGAACAAAAATGTTCTTCGTTTATAGTTGGAATAAAAAATGTCCTTACCGTCAATACTTTGGTTAAAAGATCCCCTTGCAGTAAATACTTTGGTCCAAAAATACCCTTTTTCGAATAAATATATTATTATTTTCTTTTTATACACATCTTCTTCCTAATTAAAATATTATTAAAGAACACTATTCTTGTTTACTTTCTTTTAAAATCACTTTAACAAATAAAAATGTAGGAATTTTTTCCTTCTTCTTAATTTCATTTTATCAATCAAAATAGAATAACTTCATGTACCCTTTCGACAGATAATATATGTCATATATATATGATCATAGTAAATCCATCATTAATTTAAATATTATAACTATACAAAAAATAATGATAATAAAATAAGAAATATTTTTTTTTTCTGAATTGAGGTAACCTAATTTAAATAACATTATTAGAAAAAGAATGTGTTAAAAAGAAAATAATTTTATATTTATTTGGAAAATGAGCATTTTGACCCATTAAATAACAATAAGGGCATTTTTGGATCAAAATATTGACTGTAAGGGCATTTTTGAATCAAAGTATTGACGATGAGGGCATTTTTGAGCCAAACTATAAATGAAGGACATTTTTGTTCCTTTCACATAGTTTAAGGGCATTTTTTACCCTTTTTCCAAAAAATTAAATTCTCAATATTTACTATTTCAAGATATTTGTCTCTTTTTTTATTGTATTTTTTTTTCCTCTTTAAATTTTGTTAAACACAATGGAGTAGTACAGAAAGAGAAGAAGTTGATTTGCTTGCTTTTCTAATAAAACTTAAACACCCAATGAACGTTGAATAGTTCATGAGTTTTTAATTTGTCTTCATTATTTTATTTATTTTAAAATACCTCTATAACTTATACCAGTTGAACTTCTACTTTAGTTAATATTATTAACTCATTTTCTTTAAATTTTCATATGCATAACCCCCTACAATTTAATTTCAAAATCTAAGATACCTTATGATATTCTTTCAATTTTGTCTGTATAAATTCACATTTTTTTGTTTTATAAGATTCCTACTTAAGATTATTATTTTTATTCCATATTTGAAATAGTGATATTCTATATTATTGTTGTAGTATCAAATTTATACTAATTTAGTTTGACTCCATGAAAAGGCTCTTGGATATAGATAGAAGGGTTGTCAGGTAAGAGCTCAAAAATAATTGTATTGATTATGTAAAAAAAAAAATCATCTTTGTTTTTGTGATTAAGGACTTAACAAAATTGTGTTGTTATTTTTCTCTTTTTGCTTTACTTTTTCATATGTTCTCTCTATAAAAAAAAATTAATTTAGGTTCTTATTAATTCATTTAGGTTCAAATTAGTTATTTTTAAGTTTTAACTTTATCATAACACAACTAACTACGACAACATTACGTTCAAATTTTACTATTCATGGCTCAAAAGAAATACATATTAAATATTGAAATACGTAGTTCTTAGGTATTTCTTATATGAAGAACCATTTACATTTTCTTTAAATTTGTTCATTTCTTCTACTTTTAAAGAATTATCAGAATAATATAAGATATATACGAAAAAAGCAATAGAAGTTTATTTAGGTGATGATGAAAATAAGAGAAATATATTTATTTAGACGATGATGAATAAGAGAAAAAACAAGTACAAAGAAAGGATCAAATATCAAAAAATAAATAAAATAGAAATAGTTATCTTTTTTTCCTCCTATTTTTAGTTTTGTCACTTTTTTTATTCCAATGAAAGGAAGATTCATCGGACAATAAATTTATCATTTAACAAAAATAAGAAAAAAATCAAGTCCTTCAATATGTTTATTTAAATTATATGTATTATCATCATAATGTATGATTTTTTTCCTTAATGAATTAGTCTTTTAATTTTGAAAATTTTTTGATAATAAAAATATAATTCACTTAAGCTCTAATTCTACAAAAATATTTTGTTTTGTGATTTTATCATTTTCTTATTTCTATAGTTGATTTTTTAGTTCCTTGTATCATAATTAATTTTTAAAATAAATTTACATATATTTTTCATGACTGCGCGAAGCGCGGCCAAATTCCCTAGTATCTAATAATTTGTGGCTTGTTATTCAAGATAGTTGGAACACCTTGTAGGAGTAGTTACCACTCCCTCTATTCCGTATTAATTGAATTTATGAAGCAATACACACATATTAGGAAAAACATTCAGGAACATAATTTAATCCATTATTTTCACTATTATCTTTTATGAAATCATAAATATAACTAGTTTCATCCCGTGGAGAATATAAAACTTCAATAAATGAAAGGACAAATATGGAAAAAAAAATATAAACACCAATCTTGAACTTTGAACGATTTAATTATTTTGAACAATAAAAAAAATCTCAAAAATTCAGTTAATATAGAATAGAAGGAGTAATTACTACTCGAAAATTGAGACAGCCAAACACAATTTACATGAAAAACACTTTTCAAATGAATTAGTAAAACACAAATTATTATTTTTTCTAAAGTATTTTTTTCTAAAATGTTGTTTTAAAAAAAATTCTAATAATAAGCATTTTTTAGTAGTAATGTCAAGCACTCTTAGTTTCAATCCGATTTAATATGTCTTCAATTAATTTAATATTAAATAAAAAATCTATCCGATTCTTTGGGTATGATTATAAATTTATATAAAAAAAATCTTAAAATCCGATAACGATTTAATCGATTTATAGTCCGTTTGGATAAGGTGAGAAAAACAAATAGTTTTTAAGTCAAAGAAATAAAAAGTCAAACTTCTAAAGACTTTTAAGTAAAAAAATAAAAAATAGTGAGAATCCTACTTTTAATTTTTAATTTTTTTAAGTCATTATAAACTTAGTTTAAATTATTTTTAACCTTGTCAAATATTTTCAAAAACTAAAAAATGACTTAAAAATAAATTTAACCATTTTTTTTGACAAATAATTTAACCAACTTTTATATCAATCCAAATAGACATTCAAGTCGATTTTTTTTTGGCACCCCTACCAACCCCATCCTTTTCACTTTATAAAATCCTAAAGAAAAATATAAAATAAGCAGCTATTTTGAAAATTAGAATTTGAGAGTGGGTAGCGTACCAAATTATCTCCGAAACTACTCAACATGTTAACTAAATTATAGCAACACTGTACACATAATTTAATATTACATGATGGAAAATATTTCGAACAGTAACATTCACTGAAATTGGAGATTTTTTTCACTAACAAATGAAACTTAGGAGATAACCTAAGGTTATAACACCTCCTAAGCAAAAAGTTCATCGATCCTATCACTCCAAAAAAAAAAAAAAAAATCACCAAAAATACAAAATCAATCAAAGAAATATACAAAATTAATCTAATTAACTAGTCACAATGACTACAAATTAGTTGTAGGCATGTTTTCAGCAATTTGCAATCGCTATTTGCGCTAGCGATTGCAAATTGCAACGTACAATTGTATCAACGAATACACACGTTTCTTCCTTTGTATTCCCTGTTGGAATGTCCACTACGTACGATTCCACCACCACCGTTCCCTTTTCATCATCCGCCGGATGCAGCGTCGTCACCGACCGGTAATTGTTCAGCCTGTGATCGCCGCCGATGACGCTGAAACTAATGACGTGTTCATCATCGTCTAAGATTTCTAATCTCTCCTTGCTAGATGCGGCAGGGAGGCCGGAAATTACCTGAACCTCCCTTAATGTGCCGACGTTTCCGTCTCCGACGATGACGTGGCAGCTTTTGAGAAAATGCTTATAAGCTTGCGGATTGTCGAATCGGCGGACTAGTGACCATACAGCGTCGATCGGGGCGGAGATGGTCTGCACCACGGCGGAGCAGCACTGATTGGGGCTTACAGCGTGGGTGTGGTAATGTAAGTGATTGTTAGGGACTGAGAACTGCACCGGGATAATCCATGTCGGTTGAGGCGGTTTGTGGAAGTTTCCGGCGAGAGTGGTGGTGATTGTGTGGTTGATCCTCTGCAGCTGAAGTGAACAAGGCATTTCTATTATTACTACTCTCTTTTTCTTCTTCAAAGGAGAGAGGTGAGGATGGAGTACTCTTTACATATACAAATGGTGAAAGATGGATATATATACAAAATGCATATAGAGAGAAAATTGAGGTGTTTTATTAAATAATATGTTGGTATTTAGTCTGTTCCAATTTAAGGTGACATATATGATACAATAATAAGCACTATTTTTATGATTTTTTGAAACCTCTAATGTAATAAAAGTTTATTCTTCCATTGTAGTTAGAGTCTTAATTATTTTTTTAGTTCTTTTTTTTAAAAAAAAAAATTATTATTAATAACGAGCCGAATTCTAATAGATTTTTGACAAAATGCGAATTTTTGATTAATAATAATTTGTATATGTGAGCCATTTTTGTAACCATAAAGTTATATGTGAGTCACCGTCATTCATTTTAAAAAGAATTTTTATGTGTTTGGCCCATAAAAAGAAGCAGACTTGCACATGAGGAGGCATGTTGATAATATAATCACTATCTCTAACAACTTAAACTTTTAGATAAGATGGTAACACGCTTCAATAACTTAAATTAAAATTAAGGTCTAACTAATATATTGAAACAAGTGTTAAGAAATTTTATTCTTTAAAAATGCTGCTTTAGTTTTTTTGTTTTTTCCAAAAACGTCAATTTTGTTAAATAGAAAAAGAATTAAGTAATTTGCTTTTGAAAATATTTTCTTAAATATACTTTCCGTAATGCTAAACACGCCAAAAAAGAATATAAATGTGTGTGTAGCCTAGTTGTGTTAGTTTAATCTTTCCTAGAAATAGAGAGATGTTTTTTTCATGCAAGTTGATCGATCAACTTGCATACAACTCATCTAAACAGAGTCTATAATTAAACTGCCCTCGTCCTTTCCCTATAATTACGTAATCTGCCTTCCTTCTCTCCCCTTAATGAAAATGACATAATAGCCCTTGGATCTTCTTCTTCAAAAGGCTACAAAGTAGCCACGTCACTCTTAAGCGGTTCCGCGTCCTATCGGCCTGCGAAAATACGCAATAATAACGAGGCAACCGTAAGATAAAAATGTATCAGTATTGTGACACTATAAAATTTATGATCAAAATTAAAAAATTGACGTTTGAATTCAAACTATGTAATTGGGACAAAGGGAGAAATAATAGTTGTTGATGATAAGCCTTTGGTATCTTATGATACTCTATTAAATATTATCCTAATATTTTTTACTATAAAAGTTTTTCATTAACGAAAGGAGAACTAGTCATAAATAGAAATGTGTATTGATCGATTTGGTTTAATTTTAAATTTTATCGATTCGACTTATTGATTATCGGTTTGTAGGCATATTAAACTGTTATAGAATTATTAAGATATTGATTTATCGATTATCGGTTTAATTATTAAGAATTCAAACAACAAAATAAATGATTGAAAATCACTTAGAAACATAATGACAGACCAAATAAACCATACACATAAGTTGGTTGATTGCATTTTATTCTAAAGTAATACCGACACATTGTAGAATAATTGCAAGTTTGAGACAACCATAAATTAAAATATGAAACTAAACCCTAAGTCATGGATTTTATACACCAAATAGTATAATATAATCTATTAATTTATTATCGAGTTATCGGTTAATCCGTTAAGAAAAAACCTTAGATTGTTAAGAACAAATAACTCTATGATAAAAAAATTAAAATCGTTATCGAAATCATTAAACCAATAACCCATTACCGATAAATCAATAATATTTTTCCGATTTAAATTATCAATTTCAATTCGATTGTTGAGTTAACTTTCGATCGAGGACTACCGGTGAAAAGTGTTTGTAGTGTCAATTCCTTTCGGTTAAACAACCTTAATCATAAACTAAAATGTCTTAGACTAATTTAAAAGATCATTTAACGTAGTTGACATAACTGAATTAATTATAAAATTTGTATAGTTCATTTTTTAACAGACTAATGAAATATTCTTGTAAAGATATTACGGAAAACTTGTCTTATGAACTTGGACTAGAAGCACTTAGGTTTTTTTTTTTTTTTTTTCCAAAAACCTTATGCTACAACAAGTTTTAATTTAGTTGATCTTTTAATTCAAACTGAAAAGCATATGAACAAGTGGTGCGAAACTATAATGTATGATGATGGCTTATTAATCAAATTGTTATATAATACAATAAAATGGCTCATTTTCTAACTTGAGCTATCAATTATTAGAATATGAAATTGATACTACTTGCAATTTCATTTTCTCTCACAAGTACAACTTTAACTTTTGATTCCAATTTGCATAATGAGGTCTTTATCTCTATTTCCACCCCCTTTCCCTCAACTTGATTTCTTTTATATATGATGTTTGATATTCGATCAATTTGAGATTTAATTAATCTAAATTTGTGTGGAAATTTCTCAATGAAGGCATACAAAATAACTTTTTAAATATAATTCTATGCAAGAGTGATAATAAGCTTTTAATTTAAAAAGGTAGTATATATATTTACCACTTGATCGTAACTTTTCATAATTGAAAGCAAACAAAGTTTTTTCTTTGGTTTTCACTCGGTGTTCGGTACCCACATTGAAGCCCAATCGAGAAATTTCACATTAAAAGTAAAGCGCTCCTTAAGGCAACTTCCTATCCTAAGGGACTTGCACTGACTTCCTATCCGGAGGGACTTGAACTATTCTAGTCCCTAACAAAGACAACTTTCTATTCAGAGGGATTCAAACTCGAGACGTTTTAAAAATAAATGAATAGTTGGTGCTAGTGAACAAAGTTATGAAGATTGGACTGCTGAGAAAAAGTCTCTTCAATTTGAAAACCCCAATGGTACACTTGCAGCTTGACAGGCCAACCACCATTCCAACTTTTTGCACAACTTGCAAGTATATACTTTATCTAAAGCACGGGTGTTTTGTCACGGCAAAATTTTTACTAGTAAAATTGAAGTCTTATCCATAAATAATTATATTATTTTTTTGTGCATACTAATATTGGAATATTATTTTATCGATTTGACTGCTTATTCATCATTTTCATGTTATCAACCACGTAGCTTAATGTAAGCATATACACTACAATTTGATTTAAGAAGATCAATTCTATATGTAGGACACTAGTTGATTTAGGGTGCATTTGGTATATATAAAGTTGTTTTTTTAAAAAAAAAATCATAGTTGGTTGGCTTAAATATTTTTGAAATGGGCTTATTTTCATCCAATTTATAAAAAAAACAAATTCAAGTAAGAAAAATATTTTTCATAAGTCTCTTTCAACCTCACCACCCGACCAGACCTATACGACCCCAAAAGAGGACTCAACTCCTGACCCCCATATGGGATATTCCGACTTCTAAATCTGACCACAACTCTTGATTCTGACCCCAGAACCCCACTCATGACCTGGATCCAAGTTAGGTTATTAGATTAAATTAAAGTGATCAGGTTGAGGATCAAGTTCTGAAGCTGGGTCGAGGATAGGTTCGGGTCGAATCTCGTGTTGATGTTGGGGCTCAAGACAATTGCCCGGGTCTGGGGCCATGTTAAAGCATGGAGATTTGGATCCATTGTCATAATATTTGCCTAGATTGTATCTAAATGCTTTTAGAATGATATATTCTTTTTACTAACTAAAATTTTTTTTCCTTCCCACCAAACACAACTTTAATATAATTATATTACATTTATCACCATTGTATTGTTCGTAAGGCATAACCTCAAAAGTTTTAATTTGTCTTCGTTCACAACGATCACTTCCCACATTGATAATGTACTTTACACTAACCAAAACTATAAATGTATTTTTACTGAACATAAAATTTGAGAATATTTTTTGTAAAAAAATTATATTTTATAAAAGCACCCCATCATTTATTAATTTCAACTTGACAAGCTTGAAAAACTCACCATGAAGGCATTTACTCAACTTATCTACTGTATTTTTATTTGTGATGTATTTGTTGTTAGTTAACTCTCCACTATATAATGGTATTGTTCCATAAAACTTATTAAAAGTAATTTAAATATAAAAATTAGATGCTTCTTTATAAGTTGAAACTTATAATCTACGAATTTAATATTTACCACTGAACATATTTTTTATAAAATAATACTACAAACTTATTAGTACTCTTAATAGTTTTTAGAATTTATGAATATAACTCATAATTTCTTTAAAAAATCAAATATTTTTTTCTCCAAAAACTATAATCAAACTTCACCCAAAAATATTTGAAAATTTATACTCCATAAAAAACTAGCTAAATGTCACATTTGTTTCTTTTTTTTTTCATGGATTATAGATTAAAAAGAAAAGTAGTACTCATAATAATTGGTGATGACAAAAATGTAGAGATGATGTTAACGTGAGCACGAAGATAAATGCTACTACTAAATAATACGTAGTAATAAAAAGTCTACTTCTGTAGCAGGCTTCTATTATTAGTTGTGTTATATAGATACATGTTAGAGCAGGCAAATTGAGTAACAACCTTAAGAGTTCTAAAGTCAACATGGATATATGACAAATGGAGATGAAAAACACTTGCAAAATATCTAAACATGCCAACTTTATTATGTGTGACTTCGTCGTGTCTAAAACGAAAAATAATGTAAAAGCTTTACCATATTAGTTATTATGAAGAGTAGAGCCATATCATACATGTAATAACTTAAGAGTTTTGATCATGTGATGAAATTATAATTTGAAATTATATGAGATAAAGTTGAAGTTTTGTTTGGACATACAAATTGGATGTTTAAGTTATATTTTTTGTTCATAAACATAATTAAAATACTATAAGTTGTGAAAAGTATGGAAACTAGGGGTGTACAAAATCGAATCGAAAATAAAACCAAACTACAAACCGAGTCAAACCGAAAAAGAAACTGACTAGTGGTTTGGTATTGAAAAAAAACCCCGACTATATTTGGGTTGGTTTGGTTTTAACTAAAAAAAACCAACCCGAGACCAAACCAACCCGACATTATATATGTAATTTTAAAATTTTATTTTATACATAAAAATATTTACTTTGATATAATTTTAAAATATTCTTATACTATATCATAGTTTTTATCTTTTAATATATTATTTCAAGTTTAAACTTAGAATTCGGAATGGTCCAATAAAGATTATAGTTCATAGATGTTGATAATTATAATAAAAGTTAAATCAAAATCAAACTAATACTAATGCAAAAAGAAAATCAATTCAACACTAAGAATGACAATAATATTTAATATTTGTTCTTTAGTTTTACATTGGTTTAGACAATTAAAATACAAAATCTAATTTTAATTTTCCTTAAATATTTAGTAATGTAACTAATATTTATTAAACTTATTTTAGCATGATTTAGTACTTTTAAATTATGATCATTTTCATTATGACTTTGCAATATTTATTTTATATGATGATTTCATTATTATTTTTTATTGAATATTTTAGTGTCATCAGTACTCATCTCATATTTTGTGTTATTTTCTTAAGAAACACCTTAGATAATTGTATTTTGGTTGGACTAAAGAAATATTTGGAGCACAAGTTAATTATATGTTTATATGCAAACTTTACCGAAAAAATTCAAAAATCTGAAAAAATCCGAGGTTTATTAGTTTGGTTTGATTTATAGATTTAAAAATTCGACACAATGGTTTGGTTTGGTATTTGGAAACCCGAACCAACCCGAGGTTGAAAAACCCGAAAAAATCCTAATTTTATTAGTTTGGTTTGATTTATAAATTTTAAAAAATGATTTGATTTGATATTTAAAAAATTCAAACCAACCCAATCACGTACACCCCTAATAGAAACTACTTTGAATTTTGAAGAACATAGTGTATAAGAATTCAGCCAACCCTATATAGCTATTTAATTATATAAAGTACCACTTTATTGCTATTGAAGCTCACGTCATTTCACACAAATAGAGAGTTTACTCTTAAAAAATACAAGTCAAATGCAAGGAGGAGTGTTCGGATTCAAACGAAACATCAACATTCACACTAATATAGGGATGCCAATGGGGCGGTGCGGGACGGGTTGAGCTTAACCTATAAATTTTTTAAGTATAACTTACATAAATCACATAGTGTAAAGAGTAAATTACATTATATCCCTACTTTTTTTTCTAATTACAATAATCCCTTAAAATCTGTACCTTCCAAATATATAAGTCACCATTCGAATACATTAATTCACCATCCGAATACATTAATTCTTATACAAGAAAAATCTTTATGTTGCACCTAAAAGGGAATAAAATCTGAAGATTAATTAAATCCCATAAATTACGATTATGTTTCTTCTTACTCTCAATCATACAAAAGCAAATCCTTTTAGAACGAAGAATTTCAAAATTTCAAATTGTTCTCATTCCATGAAGAAACCTTTCAGACTTGATTCAAAAACTTTTGTCGAATTTTTGGGTAAGCGAGGGGAGTTATGAAGGATACAAAAGTGATGGAATTGTTGTTGAACAAACAATATCCTTTTGAATCTTCAAGTTCATCGAAGATCCTTTCAATTTTGATTCAAAATTATCAAAAAAATTGAGATTCAAGATTCTTTCTTCTCCCAGTTCAGCGAAGATCCTTTCAATTTTGATTGAAAATTTTGAGATTCAAAATTATTATCCAGTTTATTGAAGATCCTTTCAATTTTGATTCAAAATTGTCAAAAGAATTGAGAAGATACATCATGAATATCTTTGCTACTTAGCATTTTACTATTTATGTATCTTGTTTAAATTGATAAGTATTGTATTTATACTAGATACATTAAATAAATAATTATTACCCATAAGATGTTACATTTGAGATCGATACATTACTGTGTGGTAGTTGCTATATAATTGATACATTTAGTAAAATTTCGAATTTACGTATCATATCTAAAAAATTAGTGCATGATACATTACTGTTTATGTATCTCGTTTAAATTGATAAGTATTGTATTGTTGGTCTTGAAAGATATGTATAACTTACATAATGTATCATTTTGTAGTTGATAATAATGTATATGATACAATAAGGTTGTGAAAGAAGGATGTATGTAAACTGAAATAAAGTGTATCTATAAATGTATCACAATAAATAAGAATTGAGTTATCAATTCAGATACATGAACAAACACAATCTATTAAAGAAATTTGATTATGAAAAACACCAGAAAAAAAGGAAAATATTAGACTGTATGAAATTTTGGTGAAATTGAAACTAATATTATTATGAGACAATGGGAAGATTAAATAATAATACAAGAATCCTAATCAGTTTCAATGACTGATTAGTTATTAGAGTCCATAACCAACTCAAATTATGAAAAATTTACAAAGATTATATTAATTATTACCAAATAATATGCAACTAATTAAAAATCAGCCTAAAGTTAATTAAGAAAGTATTTTCAGCCAACTATAAGTTGTGAAAACTATCGAAACTAATTGATTTTTGAAGCATATAGTGTATAAGAATTCAGCCAACCCTATAGCTATATAAAGTACCACTTTATTGCTATTGAAGCTCACGTCATTTCACACAAATAGAGAGTTTACTCTTGAAAAATACCAGTCAATGCAAGGAGGAGTGTTTGGATTCAAATGAAACATCAACATTCACACTACATATAGGGATGCCAATGGAACGGTGCGGGGCAGTTGAGCTTAACCCGTAAAAAATTTAATCCGCCCCACCCTGCATAACATTTTTTTCATTCTCAACCCGCCCCACCCCGCCTTGCATAAACCCACTCCGCATGAACCTACCTCGCATAATTTTTTAATATTTTCTTTTACTAGTTAAGTTTGATACTAAAAATAAAATTTATAAATATAAATTCATTTTTTCATTAAGTGGTATTAATTTAATAGGATAGTGACTTAAAACTTTATTTTTTAGAGGTCAATTAGGAAACATGTAAGAAATTGAATTATTTTTTATTGAACCAGTTTCATTTACTATCTTGAATATTTTAGTAGTTGTAAAGAAACTATCTTAATAAATAATTCTCTATCACTCTTATAACATGTAAAAAAATAAAATAAAGTTTAAATCTACATAAAATCACATATACCCGCAACCCGCCCCGCCCCGCCCCGCCCCGCATTAGCTTTAAAAAACATTCTGCAACCCGCCCTGCCCTGTATTAGTTTTAAAAAACACTTTGTAATCTGCCCCGCCCCGCCCCGCATTAGTTTTAAAAAAACCCTCTTCAACCCGCTCTGCCCCGGATAGCCCTAAACCCACCCCATTGCCATCCCTAACTATGTATCAACGATAGAGAACATGTTCCATAGGAAGATGTTGTTTAGTTTTTGAGTTGGTTATATATGTTTGAGTCCTTTTTATCTTTGATTGTAATCTATTTTTCTTATCAGAAGTATTATATATAGTAGGTCATCATTATTGGAGTTTGTTTTAGCTTTCTAGAGTATGAATTTCTGTAGACAATAAAATTCGCGTCGAGAAAATAATAATCAAAAACAGAAAAATTATGCAGCAATCGTTTTATTGATTTGAAGTGTGAGTGTTACAATCTCTATGATTCCTCTAAATTCGCCTTTTCGAATAGAAATTCAAGGGCTCTTGAGCTTGTTCTTGAATCCTTGATGAACATGGACTTTAACTTTATCTTGATCTTGACTTGAACTTTATCTCGATCTTGACTTCTAGTTGAATTCAAGGGCTTCAAACTTGATCTTGAATCTGTCGGTCTTGATCTTGATCATTCTTGAATTTGAACTTTATCTTGATCTTGACTTCTAGTTGAATCCAAGGTATTCGAGCTTGATCTTGAATCCGACGGTCTTGATCTTGATTGTTCTTGAACTTGAACTTTATCTTGATCTTGACTTCTTCAAATATTGAATTTGAACACCTGAATTCTTCAATTCTTGAATTCTCGAATTCTTGAACTTGTAGCTTGTAGAGAAGTTGCGGTTTTTGATCCACGAGCTTTCTCTAGCTTCTTGTTCGAATTCTTGGTTCTCTTTTCTGAATTATGAGGACCCCTATTTATAGTTTTAAAATAGAGAAGTTGTGATTGAAACAAGACTCCCTTCGGTCAATCAGATTTAAGTGACATGTCATATGGGCTTTATGAAGCGGGCCTTAATTAAATACATATTTATTGAATTTAAATAATTAACTCAATTATATTAATCCATAATATTTATTTGAACTAATATCTTCATGAATTTAATACAATCCGAATCATTTAATAAATTTTAAATGACTAGAAATGCCCCCTTCTTCAAGTCTTGTCGAGATATTTTATCTTTCAAAGACTACGCTTGAAGAATTTGAAGACTTCCACTTGCAGACTCTTCAACTTGCAGACTTGAAGAATTTAAAGACTTCAACTTGCATTCTTGTAGATTTTGAAGACTTCATCTTGAAATAACTTTTATTCATAGGGGTTTGCCCCCATCAAGTCACCAACATTTGGTGCAAGTTTGAAGTTTGATAAAAGATTACTCATAGTTTTAACTTTCATGTGATTAATCAAGTGGGAGCATGTGTTTTTTTTGACACTCATGAAACTGAACTTAGGATATATTCTAAGCGCATACGTACCTCAGTGAAGAAGATCAAGTCACAATGTAGTTCTGGGAGAGTGTTTTTTTTCGTGTGTCGTACATAGTTTATACTCTTGCGAACCAAGAGTGAGATGCAGTTTAGGCTCGTACCTTAAGAAACATTTTAACTTGAATATTTAACTCTAATTTGAAGAGCTTTGTGACATACAATTTAACTCGTGTTTTAAAGAGCATTTCAACTTAAAGATTTAACTCAAATTTGAAGAGCTTTGTGACATGCAGTTTAAGCTTGTGTTTCAAGGATCATTTCAACTTGAAGATTTAACTCAAATTTGAAGAGTTTTGTGACATACAGTTTAAGCTCGTGTTTCAAGGAGCATTTCAACTCGAAGATTTAACTCAAACTTGAATATTTAAGTGACATACAGTTTAAGCTTGTATTTGAAGGAGCATTTCAACTTGAAGGTTTAACTCAAACTTGAATATTTAAGTGACATACAATTTAAGCTCGTATTTGAAGGAGCATTTCAACTTGAAGATTTAACTCAAATTTGAAGATCTGTGTGATATACAATTTAGGCTTGTATGTCTAGGAGCATTATAACTTGAAGTTTAGACTCATGCGATGAGAAGCATTGTAACTTGCATTTTAACCTCATGCATACATTAAGGAGCTTCTAGATATACATTGACTCTTCAAATATATCTTCGAATGCAGACTTGACCCTACTTTGGGGCTCTTCTATATCTTCATCTTCATGAGGTCTATAAACAAGTGATCGGTGATCTTCTCTTAAAGTCAAGCTTAATTTCATGTCATGTGCACGAGTTGCCAACTCTTCGAACGTATTGGGCATTAATCCTTGCAAGATGTAGTGAAGACCCCAATTCATGCATTGGATGCACATTTCAATGCTAGAACTTTTACTAAGGCTATCTTTGCAGTTGAGGTTCAAACTTCTACAGTGATTGATAAAGTCAACAACTAGCTCATTTTCACCTTGACGAGCCTTTGTAAGTTCAATTATGCTAACGACGCATCTTGTGCTATAGAAATGATTGAGGAAATCTTTCTCTAACTGCTCCCAATAATCTATAATTAGGTTCGAGATCTGTGTACCAATCAAAGGTATTTTCTCTGAGAGATCGAATGAACTCTTTAACAAGATAATCCCCATACGTCTCAGCATCATTGCAAGTCTCTATAAAGTGCGCTATATGTTGTTTGGGATTTCCTTTGCCATCAAATTGTTGAAGCTTTGGAGGTTGATAGCCTTCAGGAATTTTTCAAGTTATCAATCCTTTGTGTATATGGCTTCACATATGTGGGAGAGAATTTGGGTGAAGACTAAGATTTGTCTTCGATAGCCTCTATGATAAAGTTCTTCAATTGATCAATTGAAATCAAATCTTCAACGGAGATATGAATCTCTTTGATCTTTGTTTGTTTTACGCAAGACTCACATTCGTCTTGAATTTTATGAAGCTTTAGAGGTGCTTCACTTGATCTTCTCTCAATCATGTTATCCATCCTATTTGTTAGCTTGGAAAGTTTAGCATCTTGTTCGTGTGCGCACTTTGTCAGGCCTTCAATTGCTTTAGTTAAGCTTGCTAGTCGTTCTTTCATAGTGCAAGTCATTTTAATATTCTTTGATGCTTGAAAAGTTGAGATGAGAAGTAGAGATTGTCCCACTGGGCGTCCCAGAATTTGTAGACAATAAAATTTGCGTCGAGAAAATAATAATCAATAATGAAAAAATTATGCAACAATCATTTATTGATTTAAAGTGCAAGTGTTACAATCTCTATGATTCCTCTGAATTCGCCTTTTCAGATAGAAATTCAAGGGTTCTTGAGCTTGTTCTTGATGAACTTGGACTTTAACTTTATCTTGATCTTGACTTCTAGTTGAATTCAAGGGGTTCGAGCTTGATCTTGAATATGTCGGTCTTGAACTTGATCGTTCTTGAACTTGAACTTTATCTTGATCTTAACTTCTAGTTGAATCCAAGGGATTCGAGCTTGATCTTGAACCCGACGGTCTTGATCTTGATCGTTCTTGAACTTGAACTTTATCTTGATCTTGACTTCTTCAAATCTTGAACTTGAACACTTGAATTCTCGAATTCTTGAACTTGTAGCTTGTAGAAAAATTGTAAATTTTGATCCACGAGCTTTCTCTAGCTGCTTGTTCGAATTATTGGTTCTCTTTTCTGAATTATGAGGACCCTTATTTATAGTTTTAAAATAGAGGAGTTGTGATTGAAATAGGACTCTTTCGGCCGATCAGATTTAAGTGACATGACATATGAGCTTTATGGAGCGGGCCTTAATTAAATACATATTTATTGAATTTAAATAATTAACTCAATTACTTTAATCCATAATATTTATTTGAACTAATATCATCATGATTTTAATATAATTCGAATCATTTAATAAATTTATATTTAATAAATTTTAAATGACTACAGTTTCATCTTTGAAGGGGTAGCTTTAATTGGACATTGATAGTAGGGTTTTAACTTCTAAGATACTAGAGTTTATTAAAAAAAATATATATAGTTGAAATCTATAACTGGTGTGAAGTTGTAAAGTATTGAGGTAAATCCTATGATGATAAGTCGGGATTTTTTAGTTTCTTGAGTAAGGAGTTTATCAAGTAAAATTGCTTGTGTATTTTAATTTTTGCACTTCATTTTCTGTTTGTGCCTAGTTTACTGACATTAAAGAACCAAGTTCTACTAACAAGGGTTGTGGTAGAGTAGTAAGTAATCTTTCATCTTTAACTAGAGGTCTCGAGTTTTAGTCCCGTTAGATACAGAGTCACCTTTGTTAGGAACTGTTTTACCCCTTAATGTGGGAGCGTGACACCCCACCTTAAGACACATCGACAAAACATAGGAGATATGTTGGGTATATAATTAAGCAAGTCTAACTCATTAGTAATGCATTTTAAAGTCGTGCAGGTATTAGAGTCATTTATGTGGCAACCTTTTCAATGTGGGCTAGAGTCCAACTAAGTTTAGAAAAATCCCAATTAGGCAGTGCAAACCTCAGTGCAAACTTCAGAGAAGTGAGAACGTTGAGTCCATAGAAGGGGTATGTGACACCCCAACTTAAGAGAAAAAATTCCATATCGGCAAAACACAAGAGAGATGTTGGGTATAAGTAAGCAGGTCTTACCCATCAGTGACACATTTTAAAGTCGTGCGGGCCTAGTCCCAAAGCGAACAATACCATTAGTGGGTTGGGCCATTATAGGGACTTTCCGACACTAATTTGAATTTAGTCGGGCTCCAATGTGAGTACCAGACTATAATAATCCATCCCGTTCGTTATGGGTAGACCAATGGTGAAAGAAACATGCCAAGAAACTTAAAAATTCTAGGCCAGATGAATCTTAGATGGAATTTGAGCGATGTAAGGTCTAGGAAAATCTGGAAATGGGTTGGGTGATATGTCTAACCTTTGTTTTTTGTTTTCTAGTAGCTGAGACATTAACGAACTCATAGGTCCATTAAGAATTGAATTTGAGTGAGTAAAACCCCATGTATCAAACTTGGCGTGAAGGAGATAGCTTGGGATGCCAAGGGTCAAATGTATTGTAATAACCTATACTTTCCAAACACGTATATTACTAAGTTAACTTCGTATAAAGTGTTTACACTAGAGCTAGTAAGGTAGCATTTTAGCTTAAATATCTAAGTGACCAAGTGTATATGGAATTAAGAGTTGGAAATGGAATAAAATAAGTGAGTTGATTGCTTGACTTTATTATGCTACCAGGTGCATCACCTACTTAGAATGTATGGATCAAATTAGAAGACCAAACAGGTGCATCACCTACTTAGAATATATGGATCAAATTAGAAGACCAAGTAGGTGCATCATTTACCTAAAATACATGGATCAAATTAAAAGATCAAGCAGGTGCATCACCTGCTTGGATTTTTTGACCAGCTTAAAATGGCCAAGTAGGTGCATCAGCTGCTTGACCAAATTCTGGTCCAAAATGATCAGCAAGAGTCGGCCAAAAAGGAACCTTATAAGATCAAGATTAGGTGATATTCTTCTTCATTTTAACTTACAAAATAAATATTCTAGCAATTTTCTCTGAATCTCTCTCTTAACCTTCAAACAACAACCTTTATATCCATCTAGGGTTCTTAAAGTTATCTTTTTAATAAGCCAAGGTAAGTAAAATAATTTATGTGTTTAACTTGGTTCTGTCATGGAAGGTTTTGGAAATCATGTTCTTTATATTTGAAGTGTAAGACAGCCCTATCCAAGCTTGGAAGTCCCACTTTCCTAGTATAAGAATTTTCACCAACAAGGTAAGGTCATTGCCGCAGTTTTATCTGTTGGGATGGAAAATTATTTAGGTATAAAAGTAAATAATTCATGGGACAAGGATCAGAAGTCATAAGTTCAATAATTTTCTATTGCGTTGAAGGATTTTGTGACAGTTTAACGACTGTTTTATATGTATATTACTTGGAGCAATTGGGTGACCTTATATGATGATTGTATGCAATGTATTTAGGTGGAAATGTTGGGTGTGGTGATACACCATCTATTTAAGAACTATACGAGCTTACTGCCTATTACACATTTCACTACTGTTTCACAAGGATCACATTCTGATTAGCTATTACTATTAGCTTCATTATGTACTTATATTGTGATTAAGGCCTTCAAGGAAAGGCTGAGTTGTTGTAGTCATATTGGCCCAAAAACAAGGTATGTATGGCTAAAAGAGCCTTTTTTCGCCACTAAGGTACGGATCTCTGTCACATGTCTCTTTTTATATGAGTCAACAAGATCCTAGGTTACATATGTTAAAAGTGTTCAATTCTTGGATATACAATTTGTTCATATACTGCCAAATGGCTTCATTTGTTTATTTAATCATATACTCATTTGCTCACATATTCCTTTTATTGGATATCACTCCTATTATTTTAGTGTATAATGTTACTCTACATAATCCTTACTTGTTCTAGTTAGTATATAGTTTATATGTTCTAACTTGAAATGTGCACTTGCCCCTATCTTGAATCTGCCCACGTGTCTCATTAGTTTCCATGTTCATGACCCCTATTATTTGATATCGTTTACTGAATATGTTTTATCCCACAATAAGATTCATTGTGTCATATAAGTTCCAAAGTTAATATTAATACATTAAGGTTACAACTGTTTTTTATGTCATTGTTACTGCCTCAAATATTTTATTCACATGTCTACATCACTAGTATATAGTCCCAAAGTTCAAAAGAGTTATAAACAATCTCAAAGATTAAGGGAATGACATAAACTGAATTATATAATTATGGGTGGCAGCCCAAGGGCTGAAAGCCTAGCATAGGTTGATCTCGAAAGCAAAGCTGTAAAATTATAAATGGCAGCCCAGGGGCTGAAAGCCTAGCATGGGTCGATCTCGAAAGCAAAGTTGTATATTTATGGGTGGCAACTCAGGGGTTAAGATATCTAGCATGGGTTGATCCCAATAGATGTATTTGTGGGTGGCAGCTCAAGGGTTATAATACCTAGCATGGACCGATCCTAATTTGTATATGTATAAGGAAAGCATCCCAGGGGTTAAAATGTCTAGCATGAATCATCCTCTTCTACCACTAATCAGTTGGTCATTTGTATGCCTTAAAAATATTATAAATCAAAGAATAGTAAAGAAAAGAATGCAACGTACAGGATTCCACAACTGTAAGCAAAGATGTTCTTTTATCCTTATTTATTCATCTGTTCACGATAAATGATGTAAAGAACAAAACCCCAGGTGTATAATGTGTTACTTTACCACATGATAATGAACAACCATAAGACACTTGGAAAATAATTATATGGTGTTAATGCATGACTTATAGTTCTATAAGATACTTACTTCTCAATACAGGTGTATAGGTTAAGTAGCTTATTAATTCCTTATCTTCTGTTATCAATTGGCCATTTGTTATTTTGCCTTGTTTACATATATGTCGTATATGTACTGACGTCCCATGAATGGGGGCGCTGCATTTCTATAAATGCAGGACACATGTGTGATCTTCTCAGGCATCTTTTTGTGTATCCAACCGAGGAATAGGTGAGATCTCCACTCTTAACTGGACCTATCATGTGTCTAGTGCTCTTTTGGTTATATTTACAACTATAATTTGGGTATGTCGGGGCCCTGTCCTAGCCACTTAATAGTTGTACGGACATAGATTCTCTAGGCTTCATAGACATGGTAAAGTTGTTATATATATTTATAATTTCATTTGTCATTTGCATGAGTTTGGCCAGTTGGAGGTTAGTATACTAGTTTCTTAGAAAGAGTTCTATTTTGCATAGTGATTCATCTGCTCATTGTAGGTCATTTGTATAGATAGTTCATATGCTACTTGTCTGCCTCACCCTAGCTTGGGGTGTGACATGTATTAGCTCTAGCTATAAGGGTGAGGTCATCGGTAAAAAATAAGTGGGATGGGAGGGTCCTCAAGGGTTGAGGTAACAGGATCCCCCAATTTAAGATATCAACTTGATAGTTAATGTAATTAGAAAGGAGTTTCATATAAAGAATGAAGATGTAAAGTGACATTGGATTACCTTGTCTTATACCTTGAGATGGAGAGCAATAGTTAATTCGAGTACCATTTAATAAGATCGTAATATTAGAGGTGATGATGTAACTCATAATGAGTTTGATAATTTTTGGAATAAATTTAAAATAGAGAAGGGTTCGATAGACAAAGGACCATTTAAGACTGTCAAAAGTTTTCTCTAGATCAATTTTTAGCATAAAAATACCCTTTTTACTCTTGGTGTGATTGAAATAATTCATGAGCTCTTGGATAATGATGGTGTTATCATAGGCTCTTCTCCCCGTGAGGAAGCTAGTTTGAAAAAGGTCAATCAAGTCATTTAAATAAGGCTTGAGTCTAGTAACAATGATTTTAGTAGCAATTTTGTAAATCGTATCTCACAATTCGATAGACCGATTTTTTAAAAAAGTTATTAGTATTTTTAAATTTCGAAATCAAGAAAAATTAGGTGTTATTTAGATTTTCGAGAATGGATTGAGTTGGAAGATATGATGGCAGTATTTACGGACTGATTTTCCTACTATGTTTTGAAAGGTTTAAATGAGAATAAAACTTGAGTAATTTCAATATCCTGAAGTCTTTTGATAGCATTGATAATGCTAGTTCTATTAGAAATGTAGATTTTATTCCTTCTCCTTCTATTAAGGACATATAGGTGATAGAAGTTGGTATTAGCATCACCATCGTTAAGGAAATTAACTCTTGATCTAATTTTCTAAAAATCTTTTTCAATATTTAACCAATCTTCTTAGGTAAGAGATTATTCAAGTTGTTGGAGGAAACTACTATACGAATAAGCTTTGAAATTTTGGATACCCTCTGGTCTTCTTAAGATCCTATTTTTTTTGTGAAAAATGTTAACCTAAAGTAAGTTTGTTCCAAGTAGAAGCCTCAGTTTGGAAGATAGGAATAGCTTCAGGAAGTTTTCTGCTATGCCAACAGCTGGAGACAATGTTCTGAAATTGTGGATATCGATCCAATATTTCTCAAGCTTGAAGGGTCTTATAGTAGGAGGTCGGTACGGATTGATAAGACGAAGAAGGAGGGAATTGTGATCAGAATGAGTTTTTGGTAGGTGGATAATGGAGGTGATAAGAGAGCATTCTACATAAGAGTTGTTAGTAAAAAAACGATCCAGTCTTTTCAAGATTAGACCTTTATTTCCCCTAAGATTGTTAGATCAGGTATACTTAGGGCCCGTTTGGCCATGCGATATGGTATCATGAGATAGAATCATGAGATGAAATTGAAGGTTTGTTTGGACATGCGATATAAAATTTTTGTGTTGTATATTTTCTCATAAACATAAAAACCACATAAGTTGTAAAACCATTAAAATAACCTCAATTGTTTATTCAATCTTATCAAATAAACAAAAAATTATAAAATCGCATAATAAATTATTACAAAGTTATTTGTTCTCCACTTAAGTAATTATTACAAAAGTTCGTTCAATCACATTGCGCACAGATGAATGTCTATAATTAAATAGTTCTAAATCCTTTTGTGTTTCGGAAACCAGCATCAACAACATAATATTTATCTACCAAAAATATTTTATAAAGAATTACTAAAAGCATATGTGACGTAAATGAGACAGTTTTGTGTAAATAGATAATATTTATTCTAAGGATGTAATTTAAAGTTACCATGTGGCGAAAATCGAAATTGTGACGTTGGTTCAACAAGTGCATTCTCAAGTACTTTACTATCATGTGCAGTACCTTTCCAACCAGCAGCAATAAAGGTAAATCGAATATCAAAATCATAAGCACATAAGACATTTTGTGATGTTCTTTCTTTGCGATTACGATATGCTTGTTGCACCACTCTAGGAACTTCCCCTTCTATATATGTTTTATCAATCGCACCAACTCAATCCTACCAAATAAAAAATACATCAATATTAATTTAGTGAACATAAAATAAATTGGAAGCATTATAGAATGCACTTCATAAAAATAATATTTGTAAGAGTAATAAAAATAGTGCTTCTAAGACAATGCAAAGTCATAAAATAAATATTATCTCTTTAAACAAAGTTGATAGGAAATATGTAACTAAATACTAATAACTTACACATAAAATATAAATGTGCACTTAATAAGGCCATACAATAAATTTATTAAAATTTTACCTTAAACCAAGGCCAAAATCGAGTATTATGTCGAATTTTGGAATGTACACCAGTCATATTTTTTGGTTGTATAAATGTTGGTGCCACCTTGCTAATTGCCTCGGCAACTATTTTAACATGCCGGTTAATTATTTCAAGTGAATGTTGAAAAGTTTCACTTGCTGAGCGTTGACTGTCATTTCGTGCAATGATGGTTAGAAAAATACCAAAGCCTCCTCAATTTGAATCCGCGTGGTCCAATGTTCAATTGGCTACAAGTTATTTTGTTTGATAAAACTAACAAGCTGACAAAATGTTTCGGTGAGAATAATAAATTTTAAAAAGTAATTATGTGATTATAAATTTTATTTACATATGAAACAATAATTAGTAGATATAAATATGGGGTTATTTTAACAAAATATAAACTCATGTATCAATTATTGTATTAAAATATCTCAAATCATGATATGGAATCACCATATAATTCCATATCATGGTTTTTGGAGAATATGATATCACCTCTCATGATATGGAATCATGAGATGAAATCAGCGTAAAATCACATGTCCAAACATTGATTTCATCTCACGATACCATATCGTAATATGGTATCGCATGGCCAAACGCCTACTTACTGTCTTTAAACCCCAAGTCAATAAGGTTACAATTATCAATACAAGAACAAAATCTAGTACTTCTATTAATATTTATATTTCTCTTTCCCCACTTATCATTTTGGCTTAAGATATTATTAAAATCTCCCGCAATAAGCCAAAGACCATTAAAACAGGAAGCAATATTTTCTAAATTAGTCTGAAGAATTATACGGTAGTCTAGCTTAGTACTATCTTCGCCAGTACTAAACCACCAATTTTTACCACTAGAAAATACCTAAATCATGGCATGTAGTTCTTGGGATGTGTATTTTATGTGGTTCAATGTCACCATGCTCGAAATCCAAAGCAGATTTATTCCCTTGATCTTCCTTGGGCTTGAACCTCATAGTAGTTATCAAATTTGAATTCATTTTTAAGATCTAAATGGTTCTCTAGCTTTGTTCCCAGTAAGGCAACCATGCGGGGGTTGTGATTCCTTATGAGCTCCGTAAAACTTCTCTTAAATTTATCGTTGTTTGTACCTCTAGTATTCCAAACAATAAAGCTAGTTGGTTGATTCATGAGTAGATAGTTTGTTGGTAGATACAGAGGTTCCTGATTTTTCGTCGTTAGATATTGACTTGGAATCATAATCGGAGTCATTACTACTGCATATTTTTCTCGATATGTGCTCAGAGGAGGTCGAAGATCGAAAGAACACTTCTTCGTTTGGTTCACGCAGACCTCCATGGATGACTTCATTCCCTCTGTAATTAGGTGCGCTAGGAAATTCAAGTTTTGAAGTATTATCATAGTTTCTACTACATTGATAAAAAGGTTGCATGACCCTGTAGACCTATCTCCACCCATGATCGGATTCGGTTAAGAGGGTGGACTAGCTGGGTAGCAAACATGAGAGGATTTTTGGCTGTCAAGTGGTGATCGGGTCGGGTATTTGGGTTGTTCTTCATTGGATTGGGGATTTTTGTGAGCATGGGATGAGAAGCAGACGAATTTTTTGATGAACGGGGACTGATGCTCTGAACATTGTGGTTACTCTCAGCGAAGTTGGGTAATGATTGCAGATCACTAAGGGAAGATATAAAAGAGGAAGTGTTGGCCAAAGTTGGCATGTCAGAGGTAGAAGAAATTTTTGAAAGTTTTTTTTTCCCACTAGTTTCTATGTCCATTTACTTAACCGTATACGCCAATACTAATTTTTGGGGTGCGAAATTCATCTCAATATATTATGTTTGACTAACGATTTTGTTATAATATTCTTTTTCTAAGTGTTTTAATCTTGATATTTCTTTAATATTATTTATGATTTATTCTAAATATGACATATCTTGGGTTCTTAGGTACATATATAAATTATTCTCCATTAATTGTTCTAATAGTTTTATATCTTTTATCCAATATTGTAAAAAGTCGTGGTTCATTTTTTAATTTGAATCTTCTATTTCTAAATCATATACTTCTATTCTTTCGAGGTCTAGATCATGTAGGTTTATTTCATATCATTGTTGGTTTAATATATCTTCTGATTCATCATTATTAAATATTTTTCCCATATAATTCTCCTTAATTCAATTATCTTTATACCTTTAAGTATATATAGGATCAAAGTTTCATAGTTTTTTATCATTTCATCATGTAAATACGTATTCATGTTCTTTGTTATGCAGATTTTTGTTTCTAATTATTCCTTCCTACCATATCATAACTGATTAAGATCATATTAGATCATTATGAATTAGATTATCTGTTTATCATGTTCTCCTGTCACTACTAGCATCGTACTTTAGCAAATACTTTCTTCTTATCAGCACCTCAACTTTGTTTACTCCCCTATCACGGCTTTCCTTGCCTTACTAGTTTCAACATTAGGATGGCATAGTATAAAAAAAAATTCTCTGTTTTCAGTGTGCTAATAAACTAGAAATAATGATTCAAATAATTCTAATACATAATAACTAACATAAACTTATTCAATCATATATGATATTCAGGAATATATGAAATTAGTTCTGCATATTTTTTGAACAATATACCTTTGCCTCTTGCTTATCCAGGATATCTGAAATATCTTATTGGATTTCAGATTGCTCCATTATCTTTTAAGTATGAATACCTTAGATATTTGAGAGTGTTTTTCTGAAAGCTTTTATTATATTTGGTTGGGCCTGCTTTACAATGTTTACAAATGAATGAATATATAGACAATGCAAGTTTACTATTCTAGATGCTCTAATAATGCTTCTACTATTTACTTTATGACTTAATGCATCTACTATTTACTTAATACTGTACACTTTACGACTTTTAAGCAAATAATTTACATCTTTACACTATTTGCTTTATCTTGTCGGCCATCTATCTTGTGTCTATCTTTTTTTATCTGTTGAATGTCACTGTCTTCTTTTTATCTCTTTGTCTTCGTTGTATCATTCTAGTTGGACATCTGGAATTATATTATCTTCTCCGTTACATTTTGAATATATATGGTCAGGATATTTGTGTCCAATTAGCTTACAATATCTGGTTAATAACTCTGACGAAATAAATCCTACTTTCAATGCTTTTGTTGAAGGTCGTTCTTTTGGTTTTAATAATGATAAGACCCATCGCTGGACTTTATCCATATATGTTTTTCTTAGTTCTCTTGAATTTGAATATATCATTAATTGATCTCTAGAGTAGTAGCTCCATATAACATTTTCGTTTAAATAATTATTTGCTAGCTCTTGTATTATAGTTGATATACCAATTATTTTTTTATTGGCATAAAAACTTGGTATCTCCATTTTTTGTATTTCTTCCTGTTGTCCTATATTATCAGGTATAATCACATCTTTGGTTAATCCTATCTTAATAACTTAAATTAGAGGTTTTATCTCCTCGTATAATATCTCTGCTGGTGTTATATAAAACCTTATATAGAATAAGTTTCCTTTGGTAACTCTTTTGTATGTGGTAAATGCCTTATGTAGTTCTGGTATTCCACTTATTTCTTCTCCATCGTATGTATATACAGAATTTAATAGTCCATAATTGTAGCATGTTCTTACCAAATTGGCGTTAGTTTTTGGCTGTGCGATTAATTTGTTATAGCCTTGCAATTTTTGGGTTAGGTATTTGGTTCTTCAGTTGCAGTAGATCTAGGGTTAAGGTTCAAATAGGTTTGGATTTTGTATATGTTTTCAATATAGGTTCTTGTGATATGGTTATACATTTTTTTCTCATTCTATAGGCTATCTGCATATGTAGAGGTTTGTGGTTCTGTAGTCAATATATTTCTTGACGTTCTCGAGGTAAATGATTTTTCAAATAACTGGTTTAAGTTTGAATTCTTTTGCTGTTTTCCACTAACTTGTTTGCTTATACCTGCAACTGTATTTAAACAAACATTATGGGTTTTAAGGTGTTTCCTAACGTCACCTTTTAGCTCTGGATTTTTAAAGTCTTTCTATTGACTTAGCTCCGCATCTTTACAGTCATGCTACTGACTAACTTTAGATTTCAGATTATCTTCATTAGTCTTTAGCTTTTGTATCTCATTGTCCATACTGTCCACTTTTATACAAAGTGTAGTAATAGCTTTGAGTATCTCTTCGATTGTATTTTCTTTCTCAGTTTGTGTAGCTTTGTCTTGATAAGTAATCTGCAACAACATTCTTATCAATCCTTATTACTTCAATAGTAAATGTAAAATTTAATATATTCAATACCAATCTTCTTATTTCTTTTGTCGTTACTGAATCTTGTATTTTCCTTCTTAGCCACCATTTTACTTGTGTATTATCTGTTCTTATAATAAATTTGTTATATACAATATATGGTTCAAATGATAATAAAATTTTATATACTGAATATAATTCTTTTCTGTTTATTTTCCATTTTATTTCTGTATTAGTAAATGTTCCTAAATAATATCTACAATGATGTTCTATCTTATCTTCATCATACCTGTATTTTAAGACTCCTCTATAACTTTTTTCACTAGCATCTAATTCTACTAAATACGTAAAAATTTTGTTTTCATTCGAAAAATATAATTTTGGTAGGTTCTTACATAATAGTTTTTCCTTTTGTATTTGTATCTGGTCTTTTTTATCAAACTGATATTCTATGTCTTTCTTTAATTTTTGTTGTAATGGTTTTAAATTTTCTGTTAATTTTGGTATGTATTCTCTTACTTGGTTTACTAGTCCTAAAAATGATTGTAATTTCTTTTTTGTATCTAGTTGTTCATTTGAGTTAATTAATTTTTGTACTATATGTGTTTTCATTTTTATTTATTTATATTCCTAGGAATTCTATTTGTTTTTTCATTATGTCTGCTTTCTTTTTACTTAGGCTTATGCCTGAATATTCTATAATATGTATGAATTTTTCTAATAACCTTATATGTTCATCTTGTATTTTGGAATATAATAATATATCATCAATATATAGTATACAATTTTCTAATTGTTTAAAGTAGTTATCCATAAAGTGTTGATATCTACCTGGTGCATTTTTATATCCAAATGGTAATACATTCCACTCATAAAATCCTTGTGGTACTGTGAATGCTGTAAGTTTTTTAGATTCTTCTTCTAACTTTAAGTGGTAAAATCCTGATTTACAGTCAAATTTACTAAAATAATTATATCCTTGTATTTGTCTTATCTTTAATATTTTATTTGGTAATTATATATCTTAGTTTTTGCATTTAAATTTTTATAATCAATAACCATTTTACTTTTTTCTCTTTTTTGTTCAATATGTTTATTTACTATAAATGCTGGGCTTATATGCTTACTGTTGTTTTCTTGTATATATCCTTTTTCTAGTAATTCATTTATATGAATCTTAAATTCTGTTAAGTCATTAAAATTATATTTTAATGGTTTCTGTGTTATTATGCTATTGTTATCGATTAGCTCAATCTTTATTTTTGTTTTATGTTTTTCCCATCCTTGTAAAGGGTCTTCACTATATAGTAATTCTAACTTATCTTGGATTATTTTTACTTTATCTATAGAGAATATAATTAATTCTATTTTTGGGTATTCTTCTTTTATATTTTCTAATTTTTGTGTTATTTTTTCACTTCCTTTTATCCATTTTATTGTTTCTCGTTTTTTTACTATTTACTCTATCTACTCCTATTTTTTGTTTACATGGTGTTGTGAACCACCAGTGTGTTCTCGTTATTATGTGTGGGTATAATTTTTCTAAAAAGGGCATTCCTAATAGCATATCTTTTGCTGTAAATTCAAAGTTCTATATTTCTTCTATGGTTAATATCTTATCTCATAATTGTATTTTTATATTTTTTGCCTTATACGTAATCATGCTTCCTTCATTACTAAATCATGTTACTACTAAAGGTGTTTTTAACTTTTCCCATTTAGCTTCTGGTAAGCAATTATATTTACATATATTAGCTTCTGCTCCTGCATCTATCATTGGGGTATAATATCTATTATAATATCCTTCTATTATTATCTTTGCAAGTATATATATTTTCATGTTATCATAATAAAGTTCTTTTTATTATTACTTTTTTATTTTCATAATTTATTGTTAATTGTTTATCTTCTAAATTATATGGTTTTACTTTTTCTAACCATTTTATTCCTGGTGTAATATTTTCATTTCCTTGATAAATTTTAAATTTTATTACTATTGGTATTCCTCCAATAATTATTTCTTTTTCTGTTGTTTCTTCAGTATTTATTAATGCTTTTGGTAGTTCACGACATAATTGTTCAGTAGTTATTATTTCATCTTATGTTACTAATTCTCTTGTAATATAATTTTCTTCTTGTCCAGTATTTATTAATATTAAATATTTTCGTTGTTCCATTACTCCTGTTATGTAGTAGTGATATGGTTTTATTTCTTCTTCTATCAGTTTTTGTGGATTTTTATCTATTCTTCTTGAGGTACTCATTTTTGATGATATTTGGTATTTCATAATTTATTCTTTTTGATGTACTTAATCTTTCTTTTACTATTTCTAGATCTTCTTCTATATCAATCTCATTATAACTATAATCATTATTATCTATAATTGTAACTATTCTTTCAAAAGGATTTTCTATTTTTATTTTTTTTATTTTATTTTTTGCTGTTATTTTATGTTTTGTCGTTAAGACATATAAGTTTTTACATCTAGCTGTGAATATTTTACTTCCCGGTGCTAATTCTATTCCTGACATTTTCCAATATAATACTAGTGATTTATCTATGTTTATATCATTTATTGCTACTGAGTAGTTTGCACTTATTATGAATTTAAATTTTTGGTATATTGAGTTATCTTTTACTGCACTTATTATACTTTTTTCTATAGGTTGTATAATTCTATCATCTGCTAAGTATATCTAGATCTATAGGTGTATCTATTCCTTCTCTAAAGCATGCTTTTATTAGTATTTCTGTTCCTCCTAAATGTACATATTTAATTGAATTTTTAGCCTTAATATCTTGTATCTCTTTAGTTATTATTCGTTTATTTATTATTGGTATTTTAGTCTTTCCTTTGGTGTATTTACAATCTATGATATGTTCCTTTTGACTTACTACATAATATTCTTCTTTTTGTCTTTTAAACCAATTTCTTATTGTTGGTATTTCTAATATTTTTTCTACGTTTAGGTCTAATTCTTTTCCTTTTATTTGTTCAAATATATTATTATCAAATATTATTTTTTGTTCTGAAGATTCTCCATCTTGGTGTTCTTCTTTGGTTATTATTTGTATATCTTTTTCAGTCATTTGTATATAACTCATTATCTGATTTTATTTCTATTTCATTTTCTGATATTTCATATATGCTATCTTCACTTTCTAATTCATAGTCTATATATTCTATTTGCATATATTTTTCATTATCTATTAGTATTTCCCATATTTGTTTTTTCTTTGGATTTTTAGCTAATTTGCAATCTTTAGCTATGTGTCCTAATTTTTCACAATTATTACAAGTACATTTTGTTAATTTTTCTTTGGCCTATATGGTCTTTTAGTTTTATAATTTTTTACATAATATCTTCTTCTTGGTTTTTTATATTTATATTTTGATTTGTATTTTTTATTATATTTCTTTTTATAGTATCTGTCTGTACATCCAAATTGGGGTGCCATTTTATTTTTGCAACATGTTAAGTTTTTTGCTAATATTTTTTCCATTTTTATTTTTTCTTTATGTTTTTCACATAGTTCTATGAACCAGCGTTGTAAGAATTTCATTCTAGCTCCCAAGGTATCTGTTAATCCTGCTTCATTCCAAGTTTTTATTATTTTTGAATTAAAAGGTTCTAGTAATTTTGTAAAATATAGTTTCCTTATTTCTTTACTCTCTTCTGTACTATATGTTCCTTTATAATAGTATTCTCTAAATGCACATGTATATTCAGCTATATAGCACATATTACATATTGCTAATTTTGACATTAAATTTCTATTAATAATTTTTTCTTTATTTTGTTCTTCCATTTCTGTTGTCATACTACTAAATTTATTTCTTATAGCTATTTCGTATTTATATAGTATTTCCATAGTTGTTGTTGCTATTTCTCCATCAAATTTTTTATTACTTCTTAAGGTATTTAAACTTTCGTTTGTTAGGTTTTGTAGTCATAATTTTACTGTTCCTATAAGTGTTCTCTCTATATATCCTGGTGTTTCTGTCATTCCTATTTTGTTATCTATTAATTGTTTTGATATGTAGTCCATCCATAGTTGGATTGTTTTATTTATATCTGCTACACAGTCTAAATCTAAAAAATTATGTTGTTCAGTTATTGGTTTAGGTGTCCATTTTTTATTTAATCTTTTATCTCATATGGTTTTTTCTCTATCATATTGTTCATAGTTTGCATTATAATATCTTGGATTTAAATTTTTTGGATTTTTTACTCCCGATGTACTTGATTTTTCATCCATGTCTACATCTTCTGTATTTACTTCTAGATTCTTTGTATTATCCATGTTTTCTAAAAGCTCTGTATATGTTTCGCTTGTTTCTGAATGTTGTTCTTCTAGATCATTATCATTTATTTCATCAATTCCTATTTCAGGTAGATTATCTTGATTTTCTTCTAGTTGTAATTTTTCTTTATATTCATTTATCTCCACTGTTAATTTTGCTCCTTGTTCTTTTACTTTCTATTTTAATTTATACATTTTTTAAAATATTGCTAATTCTTTTTCTAATTCTAGTATTTTAGTGTTTTTTTATTTCTTCTACTTGTTGTATTTCCTTTTTTGCCTGGTGTTTTATCTGTTCAATTTCCTTTTGTCTATCTATTTTTTCATTTTCTTTTGTTATTCTTACCATAACAGTTAAACTATCTTCTAATTTTACTGTCTCTTTTTCTAGCATTAAATTTAGATTATCACCTATTTTCTTATATCTTCTTCCTAGATTAGAAAATACTATCTTTATTTTTAATCTATCGTAATTTTCATATGTTTTTTCATCTATTGCATATTCTTCTTAATTCATTTATAGATTGTGTTGAAGTTTATATTCTAAATTTTCTATTTGTATCTGTAGATATAAAATAGTTTTTCTCTGTGCTTTTATAGATTTTTTACAAGTTCATTTTGTCTATGTCTTAGTTCTTGCCTTTTTGTTATAATTATTTCAGTAAGATTTTGTTTATATTGTTCTTGGTTCATTGTTTCTTTTTATCCATAGCTCTGATACCAATTTTCGGGGGTGCGGAATTCATCTCAATATATTATGTTTGACTAAAGATTTTGTTATAATATTCTTTTTCTAAGTGTTTTAATCTTGATATTTCTTTAATATTATTTATGATGTATTCTAGTTATGACATATCTTGGGTTCTTAGGTACATATATAAATTATTCTCTATTAATTGTTCTAATAGTTTTATATCTTTTATAGCTTCTGTCCAATATTGTATATAGTCATAGTTCATTTTTTAATAGGAGTTGGGAAAGACGTACCCAAATGGCGATAAACATGAGTTTGGCTTTAGCTGGATTGAAATTTGGGTCCCACCTCTAAATCGACAGAAAGTGGTCAATAATGAAGCATGAGACATTTTGAAGGATGTGGATTGTGCTTTTTCCCTTAGAGAATTTGACAATGAATAAATTCGAGCCAAAGTCGATAAGCGAAAAGTTCTCATGTAATATATACACAATTATTTACCCCTTCATCTCATATTATGTGTCACCCTTTGACTTGACACATTTTTAAAGGAAAAACGAAAGATTTTTAAAACTTATAGTCTATAACAATCAGTAGATATTTGGGTGATTGAGAATCATTTCATTAAGGGTAAAGGAGGAATTTTAAGTTAAAATTATTTCTAATTATAGTAAGGTGACAATTTTTTTAGACGAACTAAAAAGAAAAATATATCACAGAAATAGAACAAATGGAGTCCTATTATTTTTTTGTATATTATATATATATATATATACACACACACACATTACATAACTATTTATACAATATCAAAGCATTACATATACATGTGGTCATCTTATTAAATAAAAAATTATCACTAGTACAATTATGTAAGAAGTTCAATCATACATACAAAAATTGTGTGCATATATAAAGAGTTACGGTCCGTAAGTAGACGGGGGATTTCTTTTCCAATATCCCATCATCAAAAGATAAACCTGTTTACTAGGATGGATCGGACCAGCCTGGCCCATTACAATTTTTGTCTATCGATATTTCAAATCAGGTCGAACCCGGTATCTCAATAATGGGTTGGGCTGATACCAGTCGTGTCACAACCCAAACCGTCATAATTGACACCCACACTAATCCCCTGGTGGGAGAACCATTAATAATAATTAGCTAACCCAAGAACTATACAACTTAATCAATTACTAGGCATTTAAAGATACGGAAGCAGTTTTAAATGCAAGAGTCAAATAGAGTTCTCCTAAACTCCCAAAAGATCTAACTACGACTAACAAAGCATTGCGAAAAATATTCCTTAGAACCTGAAAGTCAATGTACCAAAATTCTAACAAGGAACCATAAATAAATAAATAAATGGGTACAACTCAATTAAACATACGAATATCTAAAGGACTAATCTAAGTTTGAATAAGATGGACTGAGCAAAAGGAGAACTCATGGTAGCCTGGAAGAACTGACTCATCCTTGAATTCAAATCGATCACTGGTCTTCTTATCGAGGTCTGTCAGTAGTTGCCTGAAGATGCCTTGTACTCAACAAAGAAAGAGCAAGTATAGTATCAGTAGACAACCACAGTGTACTGGTAGGATCACACGGCTATCCCAATAATTGAAATATATGTAATTAATCACAACATAATAAAACTGTCATATACTGAACAATACAATATCAGTCATCTTATCATAATCAACGATAAATTCCATATTATATAAATACATTAATATGACAAGTCAATAGTCCTCTCATGGAACCCACTCTCAAACTGTTAGTGTACTAGTACGTGGAACCCGATCCAAGTTAGTGTACCGAACGTGACACCCGATCCCATATATGCACCGAAACGTGGCACCCGATCCCATATATGCACCGAAATGTGGCACCCGATCCAGTTAGTGTGTTAAAATGTAACACCCGATCCATTCAACAATCATACAATTATTCATTCATACTCATTTACGATTAGTGTTATTGATAATGCAATATTTGTATACATACATGCATTAAGATGAAGTAATTACTAACATACATCACAGCAACATAAATCAAAATTATCACCTACCTCAAATAAAGCTTGAATCTCCTAAGAAACTTGATTCTTCCCTTTTTGAATTCTTTTCGCTTGTTCTTGGTCTACAAATAATCAATATAATGCGAAGATCAATAAACAAGACCTAATTGCCCAGATTATAATCAATAATATCAACCTTAGGCCAAACCCTTGATCTCCATACCCGAATTATGACTTTTTCCACCGTAATTCCTAAATTAAAACCCTCCCACATCGATAACTACCCAAGAAACTAAGTTCTACAGATCGAAAAATAGATACGGGGATTAAAAACCTTACCTTTGGTGCTAGAAGCGGTGGAAAACCTTCAAGAAATATCCCTGGGTCGTTTCTTAGCTCTCAAGATCAAAGGTTGCAGAAAAATAACATTTTTGAGGTTTATTTTCGACTTAAGTCGCGATTGTCCCGCCACAACGGACCTCATCCCTCTACAGCAGCTCTGCCCTGGCGGCTTACACGGACCAGTGAGTCAAATTAAGAGTTCCAAACCCCCATTTCAGAACACACCTTCATCCCATGACACTCAGAAAATACTCGTTCACGCTATGATCAGTTTCGGGAGTTTTACACGCTCAAATTCGATTTCGTAAAGTCGTACGATTTTCTTAACATCTGAGCTATTTACTCATGTGATCAAATTCATAACTAGATCTCCTATTTGTTACTAGATTTTCCTAGACCTCCTTGACTCCGATTTCGTCCTAATATGGAGTAGATTGGGAAATTTCAAGTTACTACCAAAAAGTTTTTCTATCCAAAAATTTTCCCCATTGGTTTTTCAATAACAACGGGAACATGTCGTTACGATAGATACCAATTTATCCATCACTTCTCCCCGAGTGACCAATGAGGAAAAACAAGCTAAAGCAAGAGTAGAGTAGTACCTGATGAATTGACAAACAATTGGGGATACTTGTCTCGCATGTCCTTCTCGGTTTCCTAAGTAGCTTTCTTAACTGGAAAATATTTCCATTGAACTTTCACGGACTTAATCTCTTTGGTCCTTAGCTTCCGGACATCATGATCCAAAATTGCAATCGGTTCCTCCTCATACTGAAGGTCCCTGTCAAATACAACTGAGTCCCATTTTATGATGTAATCTCCGTCACTATGATATATCTTCAACATGGACACATGAAATACCGGATGAACTCCTGATATGTTGGGAGGTAAAGTCAATCTATAAGCCACTGGCCCTACACAGTCAAGAACTTCAAAGGGACCAATGTATCACAGACTTAGTTTACCCTTCTTGCCAAATCCCATCACCCCTTTCATGGGTGATACTTTAAGAAGAACTTTCTCACCAGTCTGAAATGTCATGTCTCTTACCTTGTGTTCTGCATACTTTTTCTGTCTACTCTGGGCTGCTAAAAGTTTAGATTGGATACCCCTCACTTTATCTTAAGCATCCTTCATTAAATTGACCCCCAAAGGTTTCACATCCCCAGCCTCAAACCATCCTATGGGTGATCTACATCCCCTCCCATACAGTGCTTCAAAAGGTGCCATATCAATGCTGGATTGGCAACTATTATTATTGGAGAACTCACACAAGGGTATGAACTTATCCCAATGTCCTTCAAAGTCAATCACGCATGCCCTCAACATATCTTCTAACACTTGAATAGTCCTTTCTGATTGTCCATCTGTCAGCTTGTACACCCCTTCCCACTTTAACTTTTTCCTATTCGGATTCTCTAGAGTCACAGACTTCGTATTACAATTTAACACATCATAATAGGAAGGCAACCAATTCATGCTTAAGATTATATCAAAGTAAGTCATATTAAAAATAACCAAATCAACCCAAGTCTGAAAACCCATAAACAAGATAGGACAAGCACAATAAACATGGGTGACTATGACAGACTCTCCAACGGGAGTAGAAACATGGATGGGGCCATCAAGTATATCACAAATCATATAAAATTTTGAGGCAAATCACACGGACACATAAGAATAAGTAGAAACCGAATCAAATAACACATTTGCCATCCGATCACATACTAGAATAGTACATGTGACCACTGCATCAGACGCCTCCGCCTCGATCTTGCCCGGATAGGCATAACACTGAACCCTGTCATTATGACGGGCGACTTCCCTGCCTCGCTGCATTGTACCTCTGCCAGCATTACCATTTCCCCGACCTCCACGGCCTCGTTGATTTCCTCCTCGCCCACCTTGTGAACGTCCTCGACCATGATTACCATTTCCTGCAGATACCACTGCTCTAGTCTGCTGTTGCGCGGAATCCAACATGTGCAAGTAGGGACAATCTCTCCTCATATGCCCAGGTTCTTCACAGTTCTAACAAGTGCAATCGAAAGATGGGATGTTACCCGCCGAAGGTGCTACTCCCTGGCTATCCTAAATCAAATTATGAGGTGGAGTTCTCGAGTAATTACCTGTAGAAGCGGGAATAACGGACCGAATTGGTTGGGCTGCAAGTGTCGGCCTCTCTGAATCTCTGGAGTAAGAACCCTAAAAGTTACATGTATTCTTAGCTTTCTTAGCCAATGCCTTAGCTTGACCGTCTCGCCTCACCCCCTCCACTTTCTTCACAAAATATGTTACCTCATTGAAGCTTTCTCTTGCAGAGGTCATATGAAAAGACAATGCCTACAACTCAGAATTTAGTCCCTTAACAAATAGGCGGATCCTCTATTCCTTAGTAGTCACCAATTGCATAGCATATCTCGACAAAGTATGGAACTTAGCCTCATAAGCAGCCACATACATACCATCTTGCTCCAAAGCCATGAACTCATCCTTCTTACTAACTCTCAAAGTTCGGGGCACATACTTCTCTAAGAACAGAGCATGAAACTGGGTCCAAGTGAGTGGGGGTAACGCTGAAGATCTGCACTCCACATAAGCTCTCCATCACTTCTTAGCATCACCTTGAAGTTGAAAGGTCACAAACTCTACTCCATGCTGATGGACAATTCCCAACTTATGAAGCCTTTCATAACAATCTAGGATGAACTCATAGGCGTCCTCACTCTCGGAACCATGGAACACAAGCAGCTTCAGTTTTAAGAAATTAGTCAACATCTCATGCTCATTACCAGTCATTACCGGACCCAACAAAGGATGGAAGAAAACATCAATACCTACAGTTCCACCCACCTCGAGGACAGTGATAGCAACAGGGGGATTGGAGGGAGATTGAGTTGCTTGAACAGAGGGAAGCACTCCAGGACCAACCAACCCTTTCAGGAACGACATAATATATTGAGCTAACACTGGGTCTAAGGGGGAATACATGTAGTCTCAGCTTGCACCTCTTTCTTTTGTCCAACATTCTCTTCATCCTCAACCTCTACATTCTCTTCTATCTCTTCATGAGGCGCATGAGGGATCTCATTTTTGGGAGCATTCTCAATCGGAGCTCCATCCCTAGTAGGTGCTACCCTTTCTCGGCCTCGGCCTCTGCCCCTTTCTCTTCCTCTACCTCTGCCTCGACCGCGACCTGTTGCTGCGGATTCCTCAGCTGGCGCATTGACGGGAGCTACGGGCCTGACGCCGTTGAACCTATTGTTAACCATGTGCGGACAGAAGAGTGAAAGAGATTAGATACCAATTTGGATCACCAGATACCAATTGAAATCAAGTTATAGCATGAAAGGAGACAAGAGAAAACAAAGAGATTTCCTAAAGTCCTATTGCCTCTTGAAGAAAAGTACAGACGTCTCTGTACTGTTCCGCAAGACTCTACTAGACTTATTTTGGTACATCAAGATCAACGAACCTAGGGCTATGATACCAACTTTGTCACGACCTAGACCGTCGTGATTGGCACCCAGACTAACCCTCCAGTGGGAGAACCATTAATACTAATTAGCTGACCCAAAAAGTACACAACTTAATCAATTAGTAGACATTTAAAGATACGGAAGCAGTTTTAAATGCAAGAGTCAAATAGAGTTCCCATAAAATCCCAAAAGATCTAACAACGACTAACAAAACATTGCAGAAAATATTTCCTAGAACCTGAAAGTCAGTGTACCAAAACTCTAACAATGAACCATAAATCTAAAGAAAATGGGTACAACCCAATTAAACATATGAATATCTAAAGTACTAATCTAAGTCCAAATAAGATGGACTGAGCAAAAGGAGAAATCATGGTAGCCTGGAAGAACTGGCTCACCCTTGAATTCGAATCGATCATTAGTCCTCTAAACAAGGTCTGTCAGTAGCCGCCTGAATATGCTCTATACTCAACAAAGAAAGAGCAAGTGCAGTATCAGTACACAATCACAGTGTACTAGTAGGATTATGCGGTTATCCCAATAAGTGAAACATATGCAATTAATCATAACATAATAAAACATGCATATACCGAACATATACAATATCAGTCATCTTCTCATGATAAATGAACAATTCCATATTCTCGAAATACATTAATATGACAAGCCAATGGTCCTCTCATGGAACCCACACCCAAACTGTTAGTGTACCGATACGTGGTACCCGATCCAAGTTAGTGTGCTGAACGTGACACCCGATCCCATATATACGCCGAAATGTGGTACCCGATCCCAAATAGTGTATTGGAACGTAACACTCGATCCATTCAACAAGCATAAAATTATTCATTCATACTCATTTACGATTAGTGTGATTGATAATGCAATATTCACCTACATACATGCATTAAGATGAAGTAATTACTAACATACATCACACCAATATGAAATCAAAACCATCACCTACCTCGAACAAAGCTTGAATCCCCTAAGAAACTTGATTATTCCCTTTCCGGATTCTTTCCGCTTGTTCTTAGTCTACAAACAATCAATATAACGCGAAGATTAATAAACAAGACCTAATTACCCGGATTACAATCAATAATATTAACCCTAAGCCAACCCTCGATCTCCATACCCAGATTAGGGATTTATCCACCATAATTCCCAGATCAAAACTCTCCCTCATCGATAATTACCCAAGAAACTAAGTTTTACTTATCGAAAAATGGATTCGGGGAGTAAAAACCTTACATTTGGTTGCTAGAAGAGGTGGAAAACCTTCAAGAAATATCACCGGGTCGTTTCTTAGCTCTCAAGATCGATAAGGTTGCAGAAAAATAACATTTTTGGGATATATTTCTGACTTAAGTCTCGACTGTCCCGCCACAACGGACCACATCCCACTACAGCGGCTCCGCCCCGGCGGCTTACACGGAACGAGTGAGTCAAATTAAGAGTTCCAAAACCCCATTTCACAACACACCTTCATTCCATGACACTCAAAAAATACATGTTCATGCTAAGATCAGTTTTGAGAATTCTATTCGCCCGAATTAGATTTCGTAAAGTCGTACGATTTTCTTAACGTCTTAGCTATCTACTCATGTGATCAAAGTCATAATTAGATCTCCCATTTGTTATAAGATTTCCCTAGACCTCCCTGACTCCGATTTCGTCCAAATCTGAACTAGGTTGGGAAATTTCAAGTTACTACCAAAAAGTTTTTTGATCCAAAAGTTTTCCCCGTTAATTTTTCTATAACAACAGAAACAGGGTCGGTATAGTAGAAGACATGGAAAAAATCGGCTCGTGATCAGTTAAGGTTTTGCTACTGGACTCAGTTTCCAATAATGGCCCGGGCCTAATTTTCAATGGTCCGAGCCGAATCGGCTATTTTTTTTATCACTCTTATTAATTATTAATTCAAAAGTTTGAGTCAATTATCAAAATAGTGTATTGTTATCCATTTAATTTTGTAACAATCATAACTATTTATGACAATATACTATTTAAATAATAAAATAGTTAAAATTATATATATGTATATATATCTGTATTATAACTAAATCTACTTATAATGTATACCAAATAGGCAAATATACACACTATATACTATCTATTATAGTAGAATACTTACATTATACTATACATATTATAATAATAATGTATACTACAAAATATACTACTTAATACAATAGAATACTTACATTATATATATATATATATATATATATATATATATATATATATATATATATATATATATATATATATATATATATATATATATATATATACTATCTATTATATTAGAATACTTACGTTATATTATATATGATTAAATATTCTAGAATTAATATACAAAATAAAAGCAAGAAGGAATAAATATACAAAATTGCTGGAGTCCGAAAATAAAGAAAGAGCCATAAAATTAATGAAATGTTGAACACTTAGAAAGTAGAAAACTTCCACTTGATATTGTTAATTGCAAACTATAATATAAAATTACTATCACAAGTGAGAATTGAGAGATAATTAAAAGATTTGATGTAGGAAAAATAATGAAATGTGTAGCTATTTAAAAAAAATATGTATTAAACTTTCTTTTTAAAAAAAAAAACCATTTTTGCCAACTTTTCAGAAAGTGGCCATCCAACGACTATACAATGGATATATCAGCCAATTTTTTGGAAAAATTACTGAAATACACGTCTTATGTTTCCCTTATTTCTAATATTCCCTTCTATTTCTAAAAACCTCAAAAATTCCTTATTTCTCTCCTAATTCTAAATTATTTTATAATGTATCCAAGCTACATATTATGTATCCGGTTTATTTTAAAATGTATCCGAGCTAGTTTTTAATATATCCGAGCTACATATTATGTATCCAATTTGTTTTACTTTTTCAGAGATTAATGTAATTACAAACTAAATAAGGATAGATTGTAATTTCATATTAAAACTATGTGATTCCTAAAATTTATACAATTTTTTTAAAAAGAATTACCGGACCGGTGCACCGGTGGGCCATGTACCTATATCTTACCGGGCCTTATCGAATGTGGACCTTTATTGGGCCGGCCTTAATGGGCTGAAACGGGACGGACCGGCCCAGGTTTATTAGAAGATCAATAATCACAATATTTACTAAGTAATAGATGAGTTTTCTATACAAGTTGTGTGTGCATGCCTTGCATACCGACTTTACTAATAAAAAATTTGTATAATTTTATAAAATGTACATTTTCAACTTATAAATGTATGTCTGATAACATCCTATGTAGGAAATATTGTAATACATTTAACTTTAATTTGCATTCTTTAATAGACCTAAACAATACTTTAAACTATTATTTTTTTGACTTATTTCATAAATATCGAGATCTTCTGTTAATTGATTGTGTTCTTTTAATGGTAAAATCAAATTTTATCTAATGTGAATATCTTCAATCTCAAACTAAAAGGTGAAAGTAACTTGTTTTACGAATTATATATGAAAACACATCATATTCATTGGATAATTAATAAACCTGAAAAATAAAAGTTTCACATGACTTACATATTGTAGAGGATGTTGAAATTCGATTGTCTAAACTTAGTGAATTGCGTGTGTAGGTATTAAATGTAAAGTATAAATTTTACTAGATATTTTAAGAACCTCTAATGAGTACTTGATTGAAACTATCAAAATTAATAAAAGAAATCAATAATTTCTTTCAGTGGAGAGGAACTATTAGTTTCTAGAATTTTTTATTAATGAAAATAGAAAAATTTGACACTCCATGATAATTAAGCCCACTAATTACACAATATGTAGACACGTGATAGTTCATATATTGATTATCTGACATTAAACTTAATGTCACTGTAAAAGAGGCAACATATACTTTCTATTTCTCTATATTAGTGTTCTTATTCAAAGGTTTAATAAACTTCTATTTTTCACTCAATTTTGTTGTCGGCAATGAAAAAATAAAAATAACATCCAAGGTACAAACATTATGTAAACAGTGTATATGAATATGTATACATTTTTTATATATAGTTATACATCATATTTACACAATATACATTATTTGTACAATATCAATACATTGAGTTTTATTTATATAATTAATTTAGAATTATTTTTTACCTTCTTTTTGTGATTATGTGCGTACTTTATGGTGATGATAATTAGGATATTAATTTTCCCTAATTTTTATCTTCCTACAGTTTCATTGTTATATGTTCTCTTTTTTCAATATTATTTTTATCTCTCTTCCTTTTATGTTCAATCTAGGTAATTAAAGAAGGGCAAAATCCTCTTTCTATATCCCACCATATATTCTCTATATAACATTAATTTCATTACTTTCTATGTAGTTTAGATAGACTTGGTAGAAATATATTCTTCATTGTTGCCTTCTTTGGTTCTTCTCCATTACCTTCTCCGACCCGATTCTGATTAATTCGTTTATATTCTCCATTGTTATCTTCTTCATCGTTTCGTTTACAACTTCTTGTGAATCAAAATCCAAAACTTTTATTGGGATTATTAATATAAGGAGTACATTTAATTCTTATACACAATACAATTTAAAATATTATAAGAAATTCAGCAATATATATATAACAAAATAGTGTTTTCAATTTATTTTAGTAGAAAAGGTTGATTTGTATATTGATATACAATATGTTTTGGTTATATCAGAATGGAGAAAAGACATAAAATCACCATTGAAGTTGTCCCAAATTTTCAAAATACACCTTAACTTTTCATGAGTCCTATTGCCCCACAAAAGTTTTGAATCTCTTGTAAAAGGCTCATTTTGACTCATTCCCTCACCTGATTTGTAAACACGCACAACACGTGCTTAAAGTAGTGTATATGCTGCGAATAACCAATTAAAAAGTGTCACGTTTCTCTTGTTTTCTTTATTAATTATTTACTTCCTTTACATCATCTTCCTTAAAACAAAGCTCAAAAGAGTCGTTGGTACTCTCTCTTGACGATTTTATCATCTTCTCCAAAATAAGTTGTTGCGTCCAAACGCTCACGCAAGTGTATGTAATCGTGCAAGTAATAAAGTAGCCCTTTTGAAGAGTCGGATATCATACCCACAAAGACTCAAGAATAGATTATAATTGATTCTTTCAATCACTATAAATTAAAGCAAGTGTTTTCAGAAAGATTGATGTATTATTCTAAGTGATCAATTATTTAAAGTAACTAAGTAAACTAATATGATTCAATTTCAACTGGAGTTAAAACAATGACTTGAGAAATGTCAGGGTTGCAGCCTCCTTTGGATTCATGCATAGTATATCATCTAATGAACGTCAATTGATTATCAAATCACTGATTTACGGGGTTAAATTTATGATCATGGTCTTCTGACCTCTAATCGCCTACTTTAATTTGTTGTTTAACTACATCGTTGAGCGGGGATAGACTAAACCAATTACTGAGCATTACGTTTTCATCTTGTCTATTAACCAAGCAAGGCATCTACGTATATCCATATCCTATATACAAATCAACCCTAATTCTAGAGAAGATCATGATCTTTTTGACCCACGTTTTATCCTCATATTCCTCTCCCGAGTTCAATTCGAACAATGAGTTTATTTCAATGGTGGTCAGTCACAAAATACGAAATTAAGAAAAAAAGATTAATTCATGAGATAACCAAATTAATCCATAAAATTCAATAATACACAATCATCATGTAGCCACAATCCTAGAACAAGGGAATTTAACTACTCATAATGTGATTCTCAATCTTCAAATATTCAATAAACATAATAGAAATTGAATCAAAGTAAAGAGTATGATTGAATCCCAATATTGAAAAAGCAGTTCTCTAAGTCGTCATTCTCCATAAGCCAAAAAAAAAGAATAATTAAAATAATAAACTCTGAGTCTATTTATAGTTTGGAAAAATTGATAGAAAATTAGGGCATAGGTAATCGACGCACATGTGCTTTGTAAATTCTTATTTTAGTGAACTCTTCCTCTTCGCGATGCAGAGAGGATACACAGTCTTCTAACTCAACATCTTCAAAGTGGCAAATAACTAATTCTCTCTCCGCGATGCGGAGAGGATACAAAGTTGATTTTTCTTTCACTTTGACTTTCTTTTGCTTTTTTGACATCTTATCCTTTGTGCTCTTTTGCTCGAACGCCACTTCACTCATAATGTTGCTTTTGTGCCCTTTTTCTCTTGATTCCCAACATGCGATCACTAATCATATTGGCTACTCACAATGCAATAACATGACTCAAAGACTATTAATAACTAAAGAATTTGTCCTCAAACTCGGCTAAAGCATGAGTGTTTTTTGGCTCCTAAGCATATATATACACCCAAGATCAATACGCCATACTTGGAGCTTTGTTGTCCTCGAATAAGCCACATGTTTGTTCCCTACATCTAGACTCACTAACAATAGCATTTGTGCTTCAGCTACTTACTTTCAAGAATCTTCTTCTCAAGCCACAATAAGCATGTTTTCATTACACTTGGCCTTGGCCCTCATATAGACACCACATGACTTCTAGTATAACTCAACAACTTTTAGCAACTTTAAACATGTTAAAGTTTCATGCTGGCCATCAGATGTTACATATCCTTCATCAAACAGGTTCCCCTCACACAAAGAAAGTAGTCCACAAACTCACTTACAAAATTTAGTATAAAGTATAGGCTTAGCATCATGAATCAAATCTCATACTTAAAGAAAATTCACATATATGCATATAGAACTATAGGTTACCCATTATGTATATCTCTACTAGTCAAGCATGCTTTGAAAAGAATTAAATAGGACTTTCACGAATTGTAATGTAGGCTAGGAGATGGATAGGAAAATACTATAGTAGTGATTCACACTTCCCTAAGTATTGTGTACGTTTTAGACTTCATCACCTCTTTATTTCCTTCTCTTTATTTTCATCCCTCTACTTAACAATCCTATGACAAGTAACTCGCATCATTTCACGAATGCCCCAACAAAAATTATTTAGTTTTTTTTAAAATATATAGGGCTTATTCTCTCAATAAGGGTTTTTTCATCACCTTGCGACTATCATTGGTCACCTTTTGACACTTAAACCATCTATTGACTTTCAATTCTATCAATTTCAATCAGTCTATGCCTCAGTGCTTAGTCAATCAGAGTGCAAACAATTAGGGATTTAATAAAATTAGTTCAGGTAAAAATGAGGTTACCAACAAAAGTCTACAAGCTCAAAGGGGCTACTAGTGATAGTATATCTGATAAAGCTAAATTGTTTGAATAAATCAAAGAAGGCCTATTCTCATCTTCTAAGCAACACAATACTTTCGAATACGCTTCAACAATATGCAGGGCAAGTTCTAAACTACGATGCAATACATGAAATACACAATGTCTCACCACACATGGCACAAGTTTAACTCAAATAAGTTTTTTTTATCAAGCATAACACTTAGCTAATGTAAAAGTTCAAATTAAGCTTAAGTTGAAATTTAGAGTCAAACAGAAGAGTTCAAAGGTATCCAAATATATTCCCCACATGCTTTCATACAAAATTTCCTTTCCAGATTTCAGCTTTAGCACAAACACCATACCTATAGACTCAATGACGAAAATCACCGTTAAGACGGTCGGCATCCATCTATCATAGGGCAATGTGACTCAACTATGACGACTGACTCAATCATAATAAGAAAAATCTTTTTATATTTTACACGGTTCAAAAGGACTATCCTTAGTCAAAGAACCAAAAACAAACTTCAAAGGAACCTAAAATAAAAAGAATTAAAGAAACAACTACAATTCATCACTATTACATACATCAGAGAAGAACTTACACTCCACCCCACACTTCAAAAACAAGCATTATCCCAGTGCTACAAAATATTATAATCATCAAATACAGAGGTAAGGTGAAGTAGTCCCTAATCAGTTCTCCATGGCATCAACACCATTGGCATCCTCTACAACCTAAAGTGGATCCACCTCCTACGTGTCAAAGTTAGAGTCCAATCAAAGTCGGTACACAACCTATCCTTATCCGTGGGCACAACATCATCCACAGGCTCAAACTATTCTAGCATGAAGCCCAATATTGCCTTTGAATGCACATTTAGTGAATACTTATTTTCCTCTATAAGTTGCTCCTGAGTCGAGGCCCTACATCCATTCTTATGCTGCAGAATCTCCAACCCATACATTTGGGCCATGATCATCTCATCGCCTGTTTCGCTCCGCAGTGGTGAGTGTATGACCATAATCAGTGTTTGGCCCTTTAGTCTTCGTAACATCCGTGGGCACATGAAAGAGTGGTGTTATATAATCAAAGCTCTTCTTAGGGACACTTGCAGCTCAATACAAACGAGTTATAAGACCCCTAAAGGCATACATGTTACCTTGATGTACCTGGGCCTTCCTTATTGCAGATTTAAAACATCACCAATGTTCAATTCAATGCTAGTCATCGGGGCATAAACTAAGCATACTCTGTCACGAGTGATATTGGTGTAATTCAGCCTCAGAATTAAGCAATTGATCATGATCTTCAGTCACACCTGAGCTTCCCTAGTCATGTGGGCATAAGGAAGTGATTGATGAAACCTTTTGGAGATTATTTACCCATTATGATGACTTTGGTTAAATGTCCACTTCCTAAATTTCTAGATTTGATTTTAGTTTCTAATACACTTCTAATTACCTCGAGAACCATATCATCCATTTCGACATAACAAAAATAGCATAACAAAGTTACGTGAAGTGTCACGACCCGAGTCTACACCCTGGATGTGGCCGAAACTCAAGAACCATTGTTGGTCCCCAAGCGAACCCTCATCCTGGCTGACTACAAGCGGAAGACTAACTTAAGCATGCAAAAGCTTAAAACTGAATAAAATTCAATAAACTCAACTTTTTGAAACTTTAACTCAAATGAACAACTTAGAATAAAAATAATATATTCAACTTGCCATAAAATAGGCAACTTAAGTATTTAAAATATTTAATAAAATAAATGAATAATAAAGACTTCTCAACTATACTAACTATATATGAAGCCTCTAACTGATAAAGATGGAAGCCGGGACAAGACCCATGACATCCTAACTAAACTGAAAAGTAAATAAAATCCTCCGAAAACAAGGAGGCTCACCATAGCTAACTCGAACTCCCGAATGTATCAACGAATCTCCTGTTGATGATCCCGAATACCTGTGTCTGCATCATGAAAAGATGCAAGCCAAATGGCTCAGTAAGTGGAATGTACGAGCATGTAAAGGGAATTCTAAAACATAAACATAACCTTGAAACTTGATAAAAAGGAAACATACTTACCTCTTCTCAAACTTACTCAACTCAAGAAATACTCAATGATATTTAAAACTACTCAAACTTACTCAACTCAGAAGTATTCAAGGATAAGATACTAAACTCAGATATTAGATACTCAACTCAAAGATATGATATTCGACTCTGGGTACTCAACTCAATATAAAGAAACAATACACATGCAATAGATGGAAAGCTTTATAAAATAGTAAAAACAACTTAGTTGGTTAAAGAAAATGCAATAACAAACTCAACTTTACTTATATAATAAAGTAATATAGTTTTTGTGGGAGTTTCTCTAACTGACAACCACCACAATGAGCCTAAGTGGTGATACAGTGTCTTGCCCACGCTGCCTGAACTGTCCTATACTTTGCCGTCATATAGAATGTTTAACTTAGTAGATCCACTAGCTTATGCTAAAAGCATCTTAAGGAGTCATCTAAAAAGTATGATCATTTACTACCCATGATGACTACATGGTTTATGGAGACGTGAGTTATCTGAACTCAAACTCACCCCCATATCGGTGCTCAATACTACTCCGAAAATATACTTAGCTCATATATTTGTAAAAACAAAACTCTTTCTTTAGTTTGAGATAACTACTCAAAATCTTAGCTTAAAAGCTTTCTTGGAATCGATGTTCCCTTTCTTGCTCAAAACTATTTTGGAAATCTCAGTTTCCTCTCATCTTAAATGTGAAAATATTTATTTTTGGAAATACTTCGTTCCCATATATCATTTTAAAGAGAATGAACTTTACTCATACTCTTTACTCAACTTCAAAGCTTAAGTCTTAAAACAAAGTTGAAACATTTGTAAAAGACTTCTTAAAATATGGTTCACGCCGAATTATGGACTTTAATGACTCAATCCAAGGTTTTCAATAACCATATATAGAACTCAAATACTTGGAAATCAACAACTTCATGATACTACTAATTTCAAGAATGCTCAACTCAGAGGGTTCATGCGGAATTATGAGCATGAACTACTCAACTTAAGGAATCAATGATACTTCTCATCTCAAGATTGTTCGAATTATAATGTTCATGTTGAATTATGGGCATGAACAACTCAACTCATGGACTTCATGGGTAATAGGTAATAGTCCCATGATTAAGATTATAATCTCGGAAGGGTTAGGAACTCGATACTCAAAACTTAGAACTTGAAGATACTACTCCTTTCAAAGATACTAAACAAATGGAGTTCATGCGAAAGTTATGGGCATGAACGACTTGACTCAAGGGTCAAAATATCAATAAGGAACTCAGGTATACGACTCTTCTTATTCTCATACTTACTTCTCAAAACATAACTCAAATCGATGGTGGATCTCAAAGGATTCACAATTGAACTCAAAGACTTTCTTGAACTCTACTCTTAACTCTCTCTCGAATGTGAATTATGAATTCAAGAGTTATGGTTCATGATATGAAGGATCTAAGTGATAGTGTAGACTCATGAATACACTCTCCTCACTCTCATGCTCACTTACTCGAGTCTTGAAACAAGTTATTAGAAGTTGTAGAAGTCTCCTCAAAAGACTCAAAGGGACTTTCTCAAAAATGTTTGAGAGAACTCTCAAAACTTGACTCTCAACTCCACCTTGAATGTGATTTATGAATTCAGGGTTGTGATTTGTGATAGGAATGATCTCGTGATGTTTATGAGTGTTTTTAGATAGTTAAACATGAAAAACAATCAAGAAAACACTGTCTAGAAGCAAGTTCGCGATGCGGAGATGAATTAAATTATTTGGTCACGAATTAACTTTTAAGGCAGAGAGGTCCGTGACCTTTCCGCGATGCGAAGACAAACTTTATGAAATGGGGAAGCAAGTCTACGAGGCGAATCAAGGTGCCAGATTCGCCCGACTTTTTCCTTCTTCGTTTTCTAACCCCAATTTACCTAAACTCGGTTCTTTTTCTCAATTCCTCTTTAGATTTAGATACCCATCACATGAACACAAGAACCTACTCATAAACAACTGTAAAATCGACATGATTTCATCAAGAAATCAATAATCTCATCTAAACTCAAGAACTAAAGCCAATTTCAAGAACATCATACTTTCAACTTTCTAGGACAAACTTCACGCTGAAATTAACATGATTGGCGTGTGGGTGAACAAACTCAACACTATGAAAGCTTACATACCTGAAAGAACCATCTTCTTGAAGCAACTTGAAGGAAAGTCTTGAAAGATGAACCATAGCCTTAGCGTTTATTGAATTCCTTAAGCGTAGAATTTTGGAGTGGATGAGAGGGTTTGATTTATGATAAACTGGTTTTCTACACATTTAGGGTAATTTAGATGACCTCCTAAGGGTTTTTAGGACTAAAATAACCTTAAAGAAATAATTAAAACGAGCTGAGAGTCGGAATGATTTTTCACCAGGCATTGAGGTCCGTATTGGCTCCATAATGTGGAGCCATCGCGGAGCTGCTGCCAGATTTGTGCGTCGTTAGTAAATCAGTCATAACTTCTTACTTCGAGCTCGTAATTTAGCAAACTCGATGGAGTTGGAAAGAGGACTCGGAGGGCTTTAATTTTCTGTCTTCTAGCTCACCTAATTCATTTTGTACTAGGAGTTATGATCGTTTGAAGTTGACCAAAAACTTAAGAAAACTTAAGAATGACTTGAATGCTTTTCTCTTTAGTTCTTCTTGGAACTCAAGGTGCTATATCTAGTGACCTTAACACTGAAGAAATTTTAAATTCCTTACAAAAATCTCACTCACTATGAAGAACAGTTCGAGTCTTAGCTCAAAAAATTTATGGGGTGTTACATGAAGGGTATTCTAAGGGGCCAAAAACTCAAATTGATTGTACTAGGAATTACATCCTCTACCACTTAGACAGACATTCGGCCTCAAACGGATATAGTAAAGTCCATTATGTCATGTTCCGCCACATCACAGTTAAATTTTGCGTCCGAATAGGGGCGGAAGGGTCTAGATTATGGAGAGGTTTGCGGAGAACTCTAGAACCTTTTAGATTATTCAAAAAGGCTAGAGAATTCTAAGCTAGAATAACTTAGACTTTTTCTTGAAAAGCCTTAGAATTCTCTAGACTGTGTAGAGAATTCTAGAGAGGAGCCTTTGTGTAAATAATCTAGGGACTTGTAAGTAATTTTTAATTGCACTTTAGTCCTTAGGAGTTAGTATAAATAGGTGGTGCCATTCATTTGCAAGGCATCCAAGCTTGAGACCAAGCAAGCCAACAACTTGTAAAGCTTTCTTATAAGCAATATAAGCCTTCTTTTAAATTTCTCTAAGTCTTCCTTTTCATTCTCTTAGCGATCTTAGTTTCAAAGGGCTTACTTGAGCTTACAAGACCGTAAAAGATTTATGAGTAAGTTATCAAGTGCCACACGAAATATTAGTGAGACTCTAAGTCCGTAACAATTAGCTGTCGAAAAACTATGAATATTTGCTCCAAATTTCCAACTCAATCTCCCAAATAGCCTCCCCACCTAAAGATGTTTTTATTGCACTTTCACACAAACTATTCCCTTTAATCGTAACTTTCGAAATTGTCTATCCAAAATGGCTTTCGGCTCCTCCTAACATGCTACATTCTAATTCAATCACACAAATAAAACAAGCGAAATTAAAAGGTTATGTCCCGCCAAAATTTTAGTGATAAGTGAAAATGCTAATTGCTCAAAAGGAGGAGGACACGTGGAGGACAGAAAGAAAGGCAGCAAAAGCCTGCAAGAAAGCATTAGACATGGAAATTAAGAAAAAATGAAAGCAGGTGCAGTGCATGTATAGCAGAGTGAATAAATGCATGAGCAGATGGATACTATTCTGTACCGTTCTATCTCCAACTCTAATTTCTAAATTGTTTAATAGTAACTGCTTCCTACAAGTAGTTGGCCTTCAATTCTCTTTAAAAAGTTCACCAACTGACCTATTTAGCCTAGTACCTAAATAAGTTAATAAATATTCTTATTATTTAATTATATATATATATTAGCATCAATTAAAATACATATAGATTTTACAACTTATTGAAGTTAATGTATATAATTAAAGAAGATGAGATATTTTAAGTTAACTTATCTACACATAATGAGTGCTTGAGAGCACTTGAAAGTATCTTAGGAACACTTTATTATGTAATCGGGTGCTTAATTGAACAAGTACTTTGATTTATAGCTTATGGTGTACGCTTATTTAAGAATCTCAACTTATATCTTTTGACTTATTTTTGTTATCTTGGCTTGAAAATAAGTGTTTGCATTTTTTTATTTTACTCAAAACACTAACTATAAAAGTGCTTTAAAACTATTTTGGCCTAAAGAAATAACTTAAAAGGCATAAGCTTATATTTATACTTAGAGCCTGTTTGAATAGACTTATTTTAAGTGTTTATAAATCAAAATAGTTTTTTTTAAGCACCTTTATGTTTGGGTAATATAAAAAGGTAAAAACACTTATTTTTAAGTCAAAAATAATAAATCAAGATTCTTAATGTATTTAAACTCATCCAAATAGGCTCTTAATTTGATTATTTAAATGAATTCGTTGATAAATTTAGGAAATTATCAATACACCAAGCCAATATAGTATAGTACAATAATCAAACTTGATGTACAAAGTAGCGTAGAACATCTGTTTTATTTATTTATTATTACTAGATATAAGAGCCCGTGTTAGCATGAGTTCAATACATGTTATTGTTTTTGTCTCAATTTAATTATGTGACACATATGGAATTTGAAGAATTATCTAAATTTTTATATTTTTTAAAATATTTTAAGTTGTTAATTATTATGATTTATAGTACTTCTATGTTATTTTCAAATTTTATATATATATATATATATATATATATATATATATATATATATATATATATATATTTCTTTGTCCCAATTCATGTAGCACGGATATGATTTCAAGAGTCAATCAAACTTTTATACATTTTAAACTTGGAGAGTCATCTAAATTTTAATATATTTTTAAAATTCTTAATTATTGAGATTTATAATACTTTTTACGTAATTTTCAAATAATATATGTTACTCACTTTACCCCAATTTAGGTGGCACAAAAAAATTCAAGATTCAACCAAATTTTTATATATTTTTTTTTTAATATTTCAAGTTGTTAATTATTCAAATTTATAGTACTTATATTATTTTCAAATAATGCATGTTACTTTCTTTGTCTCGAACTTATGTAATACCAACAAAATCTTTGTAATATCACATGATCACTTGGAGATAAAACATATAAAATACAATTATTACTGTTCTCGTTGCAAATTAAAAATCATATTGCTTGTTCAAAAGCTCCAAAAAGAAGTCCAAGCAATTATTTACTAATTATATTAGATTGAGATAATAAGGTAAATTATATTTTAAATTAGACACATCTCTTAAACTCTTACTTGTTTTAACTTAAAAATACTTATGAAATTTACCAAATATAAAAGTAAGTTAAAAAGTTCTTTAAGCTAACCCTAAACACACTCTCCTAAGTAATATACAACAAGACGTCAACAACATACCTAGTGCATTGTGACACTGACAAATTATTAAATCCTAAACCTAATTTAGAAGTTTTATATCTGTTTGGATGGATTATTGTTCTTGATTTATAAGTAGAAAGACATAAGTTAAGATTTTTAATTCACGATTGACTTATTTTTTATTTTTTTGGCTTAAAAGTAAGTGCTTATAAATACTTTCGTAGTTTACTCAAACACTCCAAAAATGCTTTACAATTATTTTTAACTTAAAAACAATTAAAATAAGTCAATTTAAACCAGTTTTAATTTTTGTTATATTTTTCTTTTATCTTCTCATGCACTTGAAAGTAGTAAAAATTAAGAGATAAGTAAAGCAAAAGCAGAAAAGTACAATTAGAGAGAAATTACTATATACCTTTTTTTCATTTAAAAGTAATACAAGAACATAGCCAAAGGTTTTATTCTACAACATTAGCCATAGCCCATAAGGATTAATTACTATTAACAATATGTCAACAAAACTCAATGGCCTCAATTTCACCAAATTTAGCCAAATCTTCCATATCATGACTAGATATGACTCCTTCATAATAAGCAGCATTATAATTAGCAGCCAAAGTGGAATCATGAGCAGAGGGAGAAGAAGGCATAAAATCTTGCCATAAATTAGAATCCACAATTGATGATGCATTATCACTTTGTCCTTTGGATTCTTCCTCCTCTTCTTCTTCTTCTTTTTTTAGTACTGTAGAGTCACTGTGCTTTACCATAGCATGCTTGAATTGTGAATTATATGTGTGTTTTGGAATCTTTGTTGAATTGCAAGTGTGATTGCCAAAGTATGTGGTCTGGTACATTTTTATTGGATTTTCTTGGATTATTTGAACTTGTTTTGTGGCCCGGCATTCTTGATCGTACTTGTGGGTGCACCTATAGTAGCACCTATATCATCACAACATCTATCAGAAAAGAATTTAACTTATATACACGAACAATAACATACTCAAAAATTAGAATATTAATGTTGTTATGCTGGTACTAGTAATGTAGAGATTAGTTAAGAAAGAATCTACTATATGTTATTTTATAAAGAGATTAACTATTCATGTATTAGTTATTCCATCTTCTATCATGTATAAAAAGATACATAGATTATGTCATAACTTAAACATGCATTAGTTATTCGAGTTTCTAAATTATCAACCAAACGTCATATAAATTTTATACATGAATAACTTATTTCTTATATCTACCCATCAAATATCATATAAACTATGGACCTAATTAACTTGGAGATTATTGAGTGTATATGTATGTATACCTAGGATATTTTGAATTGAGTATTTTCTTCTGCCCATATTTTCTCCATGCACAACCATCATTCATTGTTTCAGATTCTCTCATCCATGAACCTGAAGTTTTTCTGCAAACACAAAAATAATTTCTCTCATTTGATTGAACATACATACATACATACATATATAAAAGCTCAAATTATCCAAATAATTATATACAACTGATAATTGCATTTATAAATATTATATATGCAACTTGCTTCAGCTTTGAAGTGACTTGTGTGTTCATTAAACAATGTTCTAGCTAGCTTGTAGGCACAAGATATCCAATTGACTATTCAAATTGCCTTAGCTTGTAGATCTATTTTTTCTCCAAGTTGCATACACAAAAATTATAGTAAGGGTTAGTGGGGTACTTAGTACTCTTTTATATTTAGTTCTTCATTTTCTAGCTAGCTACACAAGTACCATATATCCCAATTGAAAATGAAGAATATTACTTAATACTTACATATAATTACTTAGATCTAACTAATATATATTGCAAGTGTATTTTAACTAGGTAATCCATCCTACTTTTCATGAGTTTAACTAATAGTCATTGATAGTATAAAAATTAGTCACACTGTCAAGTCACATTCACCTGTTATAAAAAAAAAGGACAATTTACCTTAATTCAAGTGTTGGATATCGATAGATCATATCGATATAGTAAAAAGTTGTTTCATTACACTATCATACTAAATAATAGTAATAATTCTTTTCATATATACTAATACACTTTTTATAGAACAATTTATCTTTAACTAGCACTATATACTATGCAACGTCAGTATATAGAAGTTAAACTAACAGTACTATAATTACCTTCTCTTGTAGCAACCTCTCCGGTCCTGCTTCTCCTTCTTCATCTTCAATCCAGAACCCGAATTGGGTTGATCAACTTCCTCGATCTGGCTCTGGGTAAAACTATTATCGGAATTGCCCAAACTATTCAACACAGTAATTGCCTGAGAAAAAGATCCCCAGATTTTTCGAATAAGTTCAACAGCTAAGACTGATTCATTAGGTTGTTTAAGTAGACTTTGAAGTTGGACAACGAATATTTTTCCTTCAACAAGTTCGTTTATCAATCTTTTATGTGGGTTTTCACCAAGAAATTCCTCCATTTTTTTTAATTATAAGATCTGAGAATATGGGAAATGATGGGGCTATAAGTTATATATGGTGGGTGAGAGTGAGAAGGAAAGAGATAAGAACATGAAAGGAAGCTCCAAGGAAGCAAACCCAACTAAGAAAAAAAGTTGAAATATAAGACATTTTTATTTATCTTTCTAGAATTTGACGTATGCCTAATGACGTTAAATTATGACGCAACTATATATTTTTGTTGTATTTATTTTTTCCTGTGTTATTTGTGGTGGTATTAATACCCCTTCTATCATTTTTTTTTTGCTATATATAATTATGGTGGTCCTTGCCGACAAATGTCTATATGATATCTTTTTTTTGTCGACCTTATCTCTCTTGAGGTTTTTGCTTTTAATACATACATTCTCTGTAATTTCAAATATTACATAAAAATTACATGTTTTATCGAGAAAAATAGTGTAATTAAATTTATATGAGATTAAGGACACGTGTTAATTTAAATCAAAAGATTTGATTATTAGCGATTGAATATTATTGTTTTAATAGAAAAAAGAGACAATAATGTTAAAATAGATAAATGTGAAGTCGGAAGAAGCTTTTAAGCTTTGTGGATGTAGATGAGAGTTGGGTTCGGTGTTGCTTGCTTCAGCTCCGAGAATATTCAGTGAGGACCAATGTAATAAAATGAAGAGTTAGGAAATAATAAAAGTTTGGGACACAAGAAAATATATTTTTTGATCTCAAGTATTGCTTGGAATAAGGTTGCCCTTCCAAATGTAGAAAATAAATTATTTATAGGTTACAAAGGTAGGGCACCAATCAATGATAAAGCTCCACTCAAGTCCTAAAGTACTACACCCAATGGATGTTGATCATGGGGTGATGTTATTAGCGGTGTCAACTAATATCTGTCTGTCGTGCTCAGGCTATCTGTACGGTGATATCCACATATTTATCTTCTTTCTTTTCTTTTCTTTTTTATCTTTTTGGCCACATCATTGAGATTCTTTGTAGGCTGAATCTCATTGCTTCCCCAAATTCATTTATTATTTGGACACCATCCAATTCTCTACTCACGCTTCCACGCACTTTAGTTATTATTTTCAAAATAGGTAATCCCTTCATTTTTCGGGGATATGGCGCGAGATGAGGTTGAGAAGCCAGATATTTTTCATAGGTCTTGAGTCTTGACGATGAATATATTTCTGAGAAAAAAAGTGTTGGACCTATATATCATCTTAAATGCAACTCTATACATAACTCGATCACTAATAAAATAAAAGTGTGTCACCCAAGGCAATAATTTCTTCCTTCTATGAATTTTAATAAATTGGGATTCCTATGTTCATTTCAACAATTCTCGACTTGAGAATTTATTTTGATGCTTCTAAATTTCATTCTTAGAGTTTCATATTTTCTTTTCCCGAGCTCCCCTCTTATTTCTCTTATGTAAACTTCCAGCTCATGTTCTGTGATCATGACCTAAAATGTCTTTGTCTTCTTTTGATCATGTCAAGTCTACTTTCCTAGAGAGCGGTTTGAGGTGTAAGATTAAATACTTTAATACATATTAGGATATTGAATACGATAATCTTACATAGAGATCGTTAGGGATACATACCTGATGCGAAAGACATCATCACAGAGAAAAGCGAAAGCTTTAGTCGTAAATTGGTTTCTACCTTCTTGCCCTAGCCTTACGTTACCACAACCTTCAGTGATAGAATTATTGTAGAGAATATGTGATAACCCTACTAGGTGGAGGGAGGACCAATTTATAGAGGTTAAGACTTAATCGGGTACGTCCATCAAATAACTAATGTATGGACGAGATCTATTCTTTAGTAAATATTATTTATGGAATTACTTGGGCCACAAGTAACCTTGGGTCATAAGGAAGAATTATTTTATCACATTCTCCCACTTGGCTCAATGACCATATAACATTAATATTTTTGATAAACATTAGTTGTGCATACAATAAATCTCTTCTGTAATGTCCATCATACATACCACAATATACAAACTACTAACGCGAGTTATGACGGTTGTACATAAATTTTAAGCTGCATACTTCCTTCCATTTACTACTAAATTAGCAACTTATCATACTAGGTCCATAAGATATAAAACATATAACATTACGGTCCACAATAATGTCTCACATAGACTTATCTTGTAATATCTCAAAACAATAATGTATACAATATTATGAGAAAGAAGAAATTCATTAATGTATATCAGAAACACATAATTGAGCTCAAAGTGTAAAAGCATCATAAAAGTATCAATCACAACTACAATCAAGACCCATTATTTGAACATGTTCTTTAAATGTCTTTGGTTGTAAGCCATTTGTTAATGGATACGCAATCATAAAATCAATTCTAATATTCTCAAGTAACACTCTTTGTATCTGAACATCTTCCTTGACAGTAAAGGACTTTAGTTCCATATGTTTGGCACTTTTGGAGTACTTATTGTTCTTGGAGAAGAATACATTATCATAATAAATTTTCAGCGGCTTGGTAATGGTGTGGACAACCCCAAGTCCTGAAATGAAGTTCCGCAACCATAATGCATGAATTGTGGCTTCATAACATGCCACAAATTTTTCTTCCATTGTGGATGTAGCAATGAAAGATTGCTTAGCACTTTTCAACGATATTGCTCATTTAGCTAATAGGAACAAGTAACCAAAAGTGGACTTTCTAGTGTCAACACACCCAGCAAAATCTGAATTCGAGTATCCAGTAACTTCTAAGTTATTGGATCTCGTATACATGAGCATATAACCATTCGTTCCTTCCAGGTACCTTATGTCACGCTCTGAGCCTACACCCTGGACGCGATTGGCACTCTAGAACCATTCAAGCGAACCTTTGGCCTGACTTAACTCTTAGCGAAAGACTTACTTAACATATAATAAATTCAAATGAAAGCTTTAACTCAAAAGTCTCAAAACATAAACTCAGAAATGTTTAAAGAAACATTCAACTGGCCCAAAGAGGCAACTCAAGTCTCAACATGATCAACTGAAAATGAAAAGACTCATGAACTAGTGTCTATCTATCTATGAAACCTCTAATACTCCGAGGGATAACGGGACAAGACCCCCGATAATCCTAACAATTGAAATACTGAAAAGAAATATAATAAAGGGATCCTCCGGAAGCAAGGAGACTCACCAAGAAAATCTAGAACTTGACTGGATCAACTAAGCATTGGTTGATGATCCTGGTCACATGTATCTGCATCATAAAACATGCAGGCCAAATGGCATCAGTACATGGAATGTACGAGAATACGAGGGGAAATCTAAACCAGACATAAGCTTGAACCGGAAATGAAGAAACAACTTACCTTGTCTCAACTCAAATCAGGGATACTCAACTTACTCAACTCATTTCAATATAAAGCAGTAGTAAAGATGCATTATAAAGAAAAACTTTTAAAACAATAAATAGCAACTCAATGTATTGGAAAATATAATATACTCAGTTTGTATGCAAGGATACAAATAAACTCTGTTTGTATATGAAATACAAAACAAACTCTAAGGGAGATTCTCTAACCGAAAACCATCACTATGAGCTATGTGATGATACACCATCTAGCCCACGCTGCCAGAACTGTCCTATACTTTTTCGGGGTATAAGACCTACTAACTAAGTGGATCCACTAGTCTATGCTTATAAGCAATAATGAATCATCTAAAAAGTATGATCCTTTCTACCCACATTGGCTACATGATTTATGAGGACTTTTGTCACTCCCCGAGGCTACCCCTTAGAAGCGGACACGGGACCTAGGATCACGAGTAACCCCAAGCTAACCCTAAGTTGGCATATCATAAGTACACTAGATAAACTGATTAAAGAAAATAATGTGTGGAAGCTTAAAACATCATAAAATTGAAATGATGGGGAATACCCATTACTATCTGAACAAATAAACTGAGAGTTTACTAATAACTAAAAGATCAAACTCGAAAGATAAAACTGAATCTAATTATGTCTTAAATAAAACATCTAACTGACTAGAGATGCTGGGACATGCCCCAACTAAATCTAGCAAAAACTGAAACTAAAGACTGAAAATAGAAAGATATTCATGTCAATCGTCCTCGAAGAATGAGGACTCACCACTGATGCTGTTGAACTGGAGATCAGGAACCGATTTATGCGTGATCTAAATGCTGAGGACCTGAATCTACAATACTTGAAGGGTACTGAACATGCATGATAGAATAAAGTTGAACAATATGCATAACTGAGCAATGATATAAAATGAACATCATACTATACTAAAAATATTGAACATGAACTAACTGAATGCAATGACCAAGTCTATAACATGTTGAAACTGAATACTGAATTGTAACTGATAACCTGGTCAATACAATAGAATTTAACTGTGAGCTAAAAGTGGAGTCCAATGTATACGCTCCATCGAGAGGACCCAATATACCCTGCCAAAGGTATAGAGGCATGACTGACATGATCACTAAACTGACGCCCATAGAGGGGACTTATAACTTACAATGCATGTAGTTCTGGGACTTGAGGGTGACTGGCCCTAGTCCAACTCGGTATTAAGCCTACTCCCAATAGAATGTATAAAATACAAAATAACTAAAATAGCTCAAGATTCTGACATGCTAACTGAAAATGCAACTTTAAGTACTGATAATGAAACATTTGTAAACTGATGCATGTATATCTAAATAAAATGGCCTAGCAAGTGTAATTCATGAACTAAACGAATCTACGCAACTAGGGTTCAAAATTTCATGCAAAGCTGTAGCAACATGGTTATGAAAATGTAATATTCTGATTAGGATTAATCTAACAGCTAAATCACAACAATAATCTAACGTTCTAGTAACTCTAGGTCTGAACATAATTAAGGGAATCAAAGAATTTGCCTGAAATCTAGGGGCCTAATGGGTGAAAGGAACTCACTAGTGAAATCCCATATACCTGGTGACAAAATTCATGGAGAAATATTTTAATTTTGGGGCTGAAATTGAAGAAAACCTTGATGCATTCTTGAAATAGGGCTGCTCGACTTTTCCCTCTTGTTTTGCTGTAAGATTGATGAATTTTTGGTGAATTATGATTAAGTTAGGTTCTAATTTAGTTTCTAGGCTAAAACTGACCAAAACCACGTAGTTTAGGGGTCCAACGCATAGGTAAAACACCAAACGACCCTTGACTTAAAAGCCGTCGGGGCTAACCAACGGACTAATCGATGGTCCATGGACTGACCCACGGTCCGTCCTGGTCAACCGTCGTTTAGCTTCAGAGACTAGGTTCTAGGGGTCTTAATCCACAGACCAGGACCACGACCCGTGGTCTGACCTACGGTCTGTGGGTCCGGCCATGGGTCGACCTTTAGATAATTTTTCTGGACTTTTCTGGGAAGGGCTGCAAGTGGCCATCCACGGACCCCACCTACGGTCTGTGGGTGGTGCCCGTCGGTGGCACCTGCAACTTCTGATTTCTGCAATCTGGTTTGTCTAGGAAACGGGGTGTTATATTATCTTCCCTTTGGGAACATTCATCCTCGAATGAAGACTAAACTAGCTAAAGATGGAGGGAAAGAGCTGCAAACCCTACCACTAAGTAATGGAGACTGAAATTTGACTAAACTAAGTTCCAAGAACAAGCAAATATTCTTAAAATGCAAGTATAAACTGAAGGAACAATATACTAAGACTGAAGCTACGCATGAATGAATGAAAAACTATAGAGGAACTATTACCTCAAACTGGAGTGGAATCAGAAGAAAAGAGATGAGGATACTTGTCCTTCATGGCTTCTTCTGCTTCCCAAGTAGCTTCCTCTATGGACTGACTCCTCTACAAAACCTTAACTGAAGCGACTTCATTGTTTCTCAACCTTCGAATCTGACGATCAAGAATCTCAACTAGCACATCCTTATAAGTGAGACTATCATTCATATCCACACTTTCCAATGATACTATGGATGTTGGATCACCCACACATTTCTTCAACAACAAAATGTGAAAGACCAGATGCACTGATCCTAGTTCTGGTGGAAACTCTAACTCATAAACCACTTTAGGAACACATAAACGACCTTGATAACGAAGCACATTAACTCCCCATTGGGAGAAAACCTCAACCCTCTGCTGATGAACTGCACCCTTTATTGAAGCAATATAGGATCATTGTCTTGATTTTCCTTAACCTCCGCTACCATGAAGATTCTGACCCATTATGAATTGTCACACCACCATCTGATATGCTTATAAAGTGAACTCCCAAGCGATCAAGCCCATGAACATCCTTTGCTAGTTCTTTTTTTTCTTCCTCAACAAGTGCTACACTACCCATAGATAGTCTGCTAAGAGCATCTTCTACTATATTGGCCTTACCAGGATGATAAAGCACATTCATATCGTATTTTTTGAGGAACTCAAGCCATCTCCTCCGGCAAAGATTCAACTCTTTCTGGGTGAACACAACATATCTACGTGAACACCATACAAGTAGTGTCTCCAAATTTTAAGTGCAAATAGTACTGCAGCAAGCTCGAGGTTATGATTCAGATAGTTTTTCTCATGCACCTTAAGTTGTCTAAAAGCATAATCTATAATCTTACCTCGTTGCATCAACACAACCTAGGCTGATGATAACCGGATATGAGGTCTATCTTTGAAAAATGACTAGCACCCTGAAATTGGTCGAACAAGTCATCAATCCTAGGGATAAAGTACTTATTCTTGATTGTGACCTTGTTCAACTGTCTATAATCAATGCACATCCTGAGAGACCCATCTTTCTTCTTTACGAACAACACTGGTGCACCCCATAGGGAAATACTAGGTCAGATAAAGCACTTTATCTAGAAGGTCTTTCAACTGTTCTTTCAATTCCTTAATCTCACCTGGAGCCATTTTGTAGGGAGGAATCAAAATAGGCTGGGTATCTGGAAAGAGATCAATTTCGAAGTCGATTTCCTTTTCAGGAGGAATTTCGGGAAGATCTTCTGGAAACACTTTTGGAAACTTATTAACTACTGGAACTAACTCAAGAGTAGGGGTTTCAGAGCTTGAATCCTTAAACCAAACTATATGATAGAGATAACCCTTAGAGATCATCTTTTTGGCCTTAAGGTAAGAAATGAAATGACCCATAGACGCTAAGCTACTACCCTTTTATTATAAGATTGGTTCGTCTGAAAATTGAAAACGAACGAACATAGTTCTACAGTCGATTGAGGCATAACAAGAATGTAACCAATCCACGCCTAGAATGGTATCAAAGTCTACCATTTCTAACTCTACAAGATCTGCTGAGGTGACTTTCTAAGAGACTGTGACAGGCAATTTTTGTATACCCGTCTAGTTATAACTGGGTCACCAACTGGAGTAGAGACTGAGAAGGTGTAACACCCCTAAATATTAGCCTAGAGTAGCATGTCAATTTATCGTTGCTTAATTACTATAATATATTTTTGTCTCATTTTGGGAACTTGAAATGTTGTGATAATTGCTAACTTACTTAACATAAATTGTGATCGTAATTTAAGGAATTGTGATGAGGTGTTTAGGTAATATTCTAATTATAATTATGTATAACTTTAAAAGGAAGGTGAGGGATATACATATAGGCATATATGTATGCTTTTTGGGCAGCCAACTTTTTGTTTGGGCAGCCCCTTTTGGTGACATCTGTGCAGGTGATAAGTATCACCTTTGTAACTATATATTTTCACACTTCCTATAATTAATTTCATTTTCCTCAAGTCTAAAAACATTTGAACCTTAGCTTAACAGATTGTTCTTTGGACCTTTTGGCTGGAATACGAGAACACACACTTCTTTTTGGTAAGTGACGAAGTCTGTTTATGAGATGGGGCAGTGTTTGGTATTTTATGCATGTCTCGTCCTCTAGAACTCCGTTTACAGTGAATAAATATGATTTGGAAAGCTAATTCGTAAACCTACAACTTTTATGTTTATGTAAAACTCTGATTTAGCTGTTATGGAATTGAAATACGGGACGCAAAGTAGAACAAGTTCTGTCCAGATTTTGAAATTTGAAATCCTATATGGACAGCTGTTACTGTTTTGTATATATATTGTTGTACAAAATATATTTTGTGGTGATTTTTATTTGTTTGCAACCTTAAGAGATGTAGCTACATCTTTTATGTAGGTTATAAAGTCTAGTTTTTCCGTTTTCCTTATCAAATCTAAGTTGTGATATGAGGTACTAGGCTGGCCAGAATCACTGTTTTGGCAGCATAGTTGTGTTTGTACATGCTAATCTTACTTGTGATGATAATCCCGTTTTACATCAGTATTATTGAGCTTCTAGGGATTAAAGAAGCTATTTAATTATATTTTAAAGGTTGTATATACTCATAAACAAGTTAAGGACCTTGACACATTTGTTGGTCTACGGTTTGAGCTCTTGAAGTTGTGTTGGACTGTTTCTTTGCTAACGCACTGAGGTTTGTGTATAAACTTGTAATTGCACTCTTTTAACTGCTAGTATATCTGAAATTTGATCTTGGTACCTTGGTTACTCTTGTCTCTTTGCATTGTTGTATTGTATCCTTTAAGAAGTTAAAGATGCTTGTGTAACTCGCCCACTTGTACGGATTTGTTTGATCACTTAGCACTCTTGTTAGGACATTGTCATTCCCGTGGCTGTGACTTTGTCACTCTTGGCATGCCTCTTGATTCGGATCATTTACCATCTTGACTCTAGATTTTTAGTTCGTCTTAAGTATGAAAGTTGTCCATTTTAAGTACGAATTAGAAAGTCATTTTTAATATGGTTCTTGGTTCTCTTGATTATTGGGCTTTGACCCTTCTTGATACAGGGCATTGACCCTTTTTAATACTTGTTTGTGCTTGGTGTGAAGACATGATATACATATTGGGCGAACCTTGTTATTGAATCTCTTGGAAAATTGTGCTATGAGCGTTCTTGACAATTGGACCTCTAAATATTGAACTTGATACTTTTGATATAATGTTTACTTGATTTATTTATTATGTTCGATTATGATGCGCATGACTTGAGAAAGATAGTTTTGTGAATTTGATGGCTCCGAACTTATAGTTTTACACCACTAAGCTATATGCTTAGTGATAGTTGTTTCTATCATAGGGAATGAGCAAGTGGATGCATGAAGCTGGCCATTGGAGAGGGAGTTTTTGAGAGCCTTAAGAAAGATCACATTTGCATTTAGGCATCTATATTTTGTGTAAACCTTGGGACTTGTACATGATCTATGTGTTGTATAATTACATGAAATTTTGAGGACTAATGTGATCATGTCACCATGGGTTGTAAATTAAGTATGGCTATATTTTTGTTCTTTTGGGGTCTGTAAGACCAAGTATAACAATATACTAAATTTACTAATTGTTTTGAATATTTGTGTGAAGAATGAACGGGCTGATTTCTGTACTCGAAAATGTGTAATATTCTTGTTATTTCATTCTTAAGTGTGAAGATAATATTTGCATGAAAAGGTCATCGGTTATTTGCTTAAACGATTTTTGGGAGGGTTTTTCCGTTATAAGTTGAAATTTCGTGTCATATCAATTTTGACATCATATAAATGTTTAAATGGACAAGATGCACTTCCTTATCTATTTTTTTTCCTTTATGAACCTACTCCCTCTACTAAACTAAAATCAATATGGTCATAGTAAATCTCTTTTAAATATCGCAAGTATTTAAGTAGTTTTCTTGCTTAAGTGGTAGTATCCTTTCGAAAGGGTCGCTGCAAGTGTTGGTATCAGAGCCTAGGTTTGTGGTTCTTGGACTTTTGTTGTGACTTACTTGTATACTTGTTCGCATTCGAAAAAGGTTCTATTTGGATTATTTGTTCACTTACATGGTTTAAAATATTTTTGTATCGCATGTAGAGTGCACATGCATCATATACATGTCCATAATGCACTGTGATCTTCCCTTTTGAAGGATTAAGTTATGACCTCTTCTTCTGACTGACCTATGAAAGCTGCTCGTGAAGGTTCGGGTACCTCTGTTCCCGAACCTCATGCACTAGAGGAGGTTGGAGAACCTTACTCGAATCAATATGTTCCCCACATTAGTGGGTCTGAAGTGGGAAACCATCAGGGTGTAAGAGCGGGTTCACATCTTCAGATGAGCCGTGGTACTCAAGCCATGCATTCTCCTTTTCAACAAATGGCTGAATTCTTCCACCACATGGCTGAAGCGATGCATGATCCCAACGTGATTAACTTTGAGAAAATGAGAAAAATGGGTGAAGTGGAGTTTGAAGGCACTGTTGATCCCACAAATGCTAAACAATGGTTGGAGCGGATGGAGAGGGTATTTGAGCAGTTGGAGTGTTCTGATGTTGCCAAATTTAAGTATGTTATTTCACTATTACAGAAGAATGCTTATGATTGGTGGGTGAGTGTTCCAAATGCCAAGGTAAAACCTCATGTTCTTACTTGGGATGATTTTCTTAGGGAATTTCGTATGAAGTATGTCCCACTTGCTTATTGTGATGCAAAGAGAAAGGAGTTTTTGAATTTAAGGCAACGAGGCATGTATATTGCTGAGTACCAACAGAAGTTTCTAAGACTCTCTCGTTATGCTGGAGGTATTATTAAAGAGGAAAAAGACAAGTGTAGGAAGTTTGAAGATGGTTTAAATAATTCCATTAGAAAAAATGTGGCGATCCTGCAACATGAGAACTTTTGTAAGTTAGTGTCTGCTGCTTTTACCTGAGAGTGACTTGATAAAAAAGAAGCTAGTAGAAATGAAAACAAATTCCGAAAGCCTAGACTAGATTTTGGGGGTCCATCAAAAAGAGGAAGGTTTGATAACTCTAAGGCTAGGAGTGATAATAGGCCACCGCAACAAAAGCAAAACATATCAGATTTTTCTACAGCTAGCACTCCAAATTATAGCCAAGGTAAGCCTCGCATTTCCACTTGTCCGCAATGTGGAAAGAATCACTATGGTGCATGTTTCAATTGTGGGAGCTTTGATCATAAAGTGAAGGATTGTCCAAATCCTAATAATGCTCCTTCCTTGAGAACTGAAGGCTCAGTTCATAAGCCTTCTATTAATCCTCTTCAAACTAATAGAGGTGCAAGACCTAAAAACACCTAAGCAGCAGGTACAAGTAGAGCTAATCAAGCTAGTAGACAAAGGGCTACTGCACGTACCAATGCTATGAGGCAGATGGATGATCAAGATATACAAGATGTGGTTGTCGGTAAATTTCACTTATTTGGCTTATGTGTGTTTACATTGATTGATCAGGGTTCTACACATTCATATATTTGTTCATCAGTTGTTCTTCCTGAAAATGTGAAATCTATGAAACTTAATTATGATGTGCTGGTTAAAAGTCCTTTGGGTTATCAGGTTGTGTGTAATCAAATTTATCGTGATTGTCCCTTCGTGATTCAAAGCATGGTCTTCCCTACTGATTTGATTGAAATGCCCTTCAAGGATTTTGATGTTATTATCGGAATGGATTGGCTTCATAAATATCATGCAGTGGTAGATTGTAGATCAAAGCATGTGACTTTTAAAGATCCAACATTTTCACACATCATTGTACAAGGTGAAAGATCGTTGATAGCTAGTATTATTTCTGCGGCCTTAGCAAGAAAATTGATGCGTCAAGGGTGTGGGGCATACCTTGCTCACATAGTTGATACACGGTTGGAGAGTCCTTGTATCAAGGACATACCTGCTGTATGTGATTTTCCAGAAGTCTTCCCAAAAAACCTTCCTGGATTGCCCTCGAAAAGAGAGGTTGAATTTCCAATCGAGCTTATTCCTAGATCTTACCCCTATTTCTATCACTCCTTATAGAATGGCTCCGACAGAATTAAGAGAATTGAAAGCTCAATTGCAAGAACTTCTTGAGAAAGGTTTCATCCGACCTAGTATTTCTCCTTGGGGAGCCCCTGTTTTGTTCGTCAAGAAGAAAGATGGCACTCTTAGGCTTTGCATTGACTATGGACAATTGAACAGAATAACAATAAAAAATAGATATCCGCTACCAAAGATTGATGATTTGTTTGACCAGCTGAAGGGTGCTAAAGTATTCTCAAAGAATGATTTAAGGTCTGGATATCACCAACTGCGTGTTAGAGAGGAAGATATTCCTAAAATTGCTTTTAGAACTTGGTATGGGCATTATGAATTTTTGGTGATGCCATTTGGATTGACAAATGCTCATGCGGTATTCATGGATCTAATGAATCGAGTATTCAAGCCTTATCTTGATAAGTTTGTAGGTGTTTTTATAGATGATATTTTAATATTTTCCAGAAGTATTGAAGACCATGATAAAAACCTCCGGATTATTTTGCAAATTTTGAAGGAGAAGGAACTTTATGCTAAACTTTCCAAGTGTGAATTTTGGCTTGATGAAGTGACATTTCTAGGACATGTTATATCAGCCGAAGGCGTGAAGGTGGATCCTAGTAAGATACAAGAAGCTGTTGAATGGAGACCTCCCAAAAGTCCAACTGAGGTAAGAAGTTTCTTAGGCTTAGCAGGGTACTACAGAAGATTTGTGAAAGGCTTTTCCATTATCGCCTCTCCTTTGACTAAACTCTTGCAAAAGGAAGTAAAGTTTATTTGGGATGACAAATGCCAAGAGAGCTTTGAAACTCTCAAATCCTTGTTGACTCAAGCGCCTATACTTACTCTACCAATTGAAGGGAAAGAGTATGTAGTATACAGTGATGCTTCTCACAATGGTCTCGGATGCGTTTTGATGCAAGAAGGGAAGGTTATTTCTTATGCCTCTCAGAAATTAAAATCGCATGAATTGAATTATCCTACCCACGATCTTGAACTTGCTGCTGTAGTGTTTGCTTTAAAAATATGGCGGCTTTATTTGTATAAAGAGAAATGTCATATATTTATGATCACAAGAGCTTAAAGTACTTGGGTACTCAGAAGGAGCTAAACCTTTGACAACGTAGATGGCTTGAACTAATCAAGGATTATGACTGCATAATTAATTATCATCCAGGTAAATCCAATGTGGTTGCCGATGCCTTAAGTCGAAATCCTTCGCAAGCATTTCTTTAAGTCCTTTACCCTTGCTTCTTGAATTAAGAGCCATGAATGTTTGTTTTACACCTGATTCAAATGGTTCAGTTATTGCTAATTTGCAAGTAAAGCCAATATTACATGAACAGGTGAAGGAAGCACAAAAGATAGATGAGAAACTTGTAAAATTGACCAGAGAAATTCAAAATGGGGAAAAACTTGATTTTACGTTAACAGAGGATGGTGTCTTATTTTACCAGAACAGGTTATGCGTCCCTAATGATGACAACTTGAAGGAAAAAATATTGAATGAAGCATATACTTCACCATATGCAATGCATCCTGGAGGTACAAAGATGTATCTGACCATCAAAGAACATTATTAGTGGAATGGTATGAAGAGAGACATTGCGGAGTTTATTTCTAAATGTTTGGTTTGCCAGCAAGTAAAGGCTACAGCCCTTGTCGATGCCGGAATGGAAATGGGAGAGAATAACTATGGACTTTGTTTCTGGACTTCCTTGCACCCAAAGAAATCATGATGCAATATGGGTGATTGTGGACAGGCTAACCAAGAGTGCTCACTTCTTAGCAATTAAGATGGATTACTCGCTTGAGCGCTTAGCTGAATTGTACATTAATGAGATTGAAAGACTACATGGGATCCCTGTGTCTATTGTATCTGATCGAGACCCAAGGTTTACATTTAGATTTTGGTGTAGCTTGCAGGAAGCTTTGGGTACTAAGCTAAAATTTAGCACTTCGTTCCATCCTCAAACAGATGGCTAATCGAAAAGAGTGATACAAATTTTGGAGGATATGCTTCGAGCTTATATTATGGAGTTTGAGGGTAATTGGGACAAACACTTAGCTTTGATAGAATTTGCTTATAATAATAGCTACCAATCGAGTATTGGAATGCCTCCCTATGAAGCTCTATACGTAAGGAAATGTCAGACCCCTCTTTGTTGGAGTGAAGTTGGTGAAAGAAAGCTTGTTGGTCCTGAAATTGTGCAATAGACAGAGGACAAGGTAAAAATTATCAAGGATCGTCTAAAGATATCTTTGGATCGACAAAAGTCGTACGCTGATCTTAAAAGGCATGACATTGAATATCAAGTGGGAGATAAAGTATTCTTAAAGGTGTCTCCATGGAAAAAGACTATGAGATTTGGCCAAAAAGGAAATCTTAGTCCCCAATTCATTGGACCTTATGATATACTTGAAAGGATTGGACCAGTTGCATATAAATTAGCTTTGCCACTAGAGTTGGAGAAGATCCACAATGTCTTCCATGTTTCTATGCTCAGAAGATATCGTTCTGATCCATCGCATGTTCTTCCAGTTGAATCTATTGAGGTTAATCCTGACTTGACGTATAATGAAGAACCTATTTTAATTCAAGCTCAAGAAGTGAAGCAACTTAGAAATAAGAGAATCCCCTTAGTAAAGGTACTTTGGAGGAACCATTTAGGAAAAGAAGCTACCTGGGAAAAAGAAGAAGATATGAGGACTCAGTATCCGCACTTGTTCCCGGACTAGTGTAAGGTAAATTTCAAGACGAAATTCTTTAAGGGGGAGAGAGTTGTAACACCCCTAAATATTAACCTAGAGTCGCATGTCGATTTACCATTGCTTAATTACAAGAATATATTTAGTCTCATTTTGGGAACTTGAAATGTTGTAATAATTGCTAACTTGCTTAACATAAATTGTGATCGTAATTTAAGAAATTGTGATGGGGTGTTTAGGTAATATTCTAATTATAATTATGTATAATTTTAAAAGGAAGGTGAGGGATATACATATAGGTATATATGTATGCTTTTAGGGCAACCAACTTTTTGTTTGGGCAGCCCCTTTTGGTGACATCTGTACAGGTGATAAGTATAACCTTTGTAACTATATATTTTCACACCTCCTATAATTAATTTCATTTTCCTCAAGTCTAAGAACATTAGAAGCTTACCATAATAGATTGTTCTTCAAAATAACAAGAGAAAACTTGGCTCTTTTGGTTGGAATTCGAGAACACACACTTTTTTTTTATAAGTGACGAAGTCTGTTTATGAGCTGGGTAGTGTTTGGTATTTTATGCATGTCTCGTCCTCTAAAACACTATTTACAGTGAATAAATATGATTTGAAAGCTAATTCGTAGACCTACAAATTTTATGTTTATGTAAAACTCTGATTTAGCTGTTATGAAATCGAAATATGGGACGCAACGTAGGACAAGTTCTGTCCAGATTTTGAAATTAAAAATCCGGTATGGATAACTGTTAGTGCTTTGAATATATCTTGTTGTACAAAATATATTTTGTGGTGATTCTTGTTTTTTTGCAACCTTAAGAGATGTAGCTACATTTTTCATGAAGGTTATAAAGTCTAGTTTTTCCGTTTTCCTTATCAAATCTAAGTTGCGATATGAGGTACTAGGCTGGCCAGAATCACTGTTTTGGCAGCATAGTTGTGTTTGTACATGCTAATCTTACTTGTGATGATAATCTCATTTTACATCAGTATTATTGAGCTACTAGGGATTAAAGAAGTTATTTAATTGTATTTTAAAGGTTGTATATACTCGTGAACAAGTTGAGGACCTTGATACATTGGTTGGTCTACGATTTGAGCTCTTGAAGTTGTGTTGGACTGTTTCTTTGCTAAAGCACTGAGGTTTGTGAATAAACTTGTAATTGCATTCTTTTAACTGCTAGTATATCTGAAATTTGATCTTGGTACCTTGGTTACTCTTGTCGCTTTGCATTGTTGTATTGGTATCCTTTGAGAAGTTAAAGACACTTGTGTAACTCGCCCACTTGTACGGATTGTTTGATCACTTAGCACTTTTGTTGGGACCTTATCCTTTTTGTGGCTGTGACTTTGTCACTCTTGGCATGCCTCTTGATTCGGATCATTTGTCATCTTGACTCTGGATTTTTAGTTCGTCGTAAGTATGAAAGTTGTCCATTTTAAGTACGAATTAGAAAGTCATTTTTAATATGGTTCTTGGTTCTCTTGATTATTGGGCTTTGACCTTCTTGATATAGGGCGTCAGCCCTTTTTGATACTTGTTTGTGCTTGGTGTGAAGACATGATGTACATATTAGGTAAGCCTTGTTATTGAATCTCTTAGAAAATGGTGCTATGAGCGTTCTTGACAATTGGACCTCTAAATATCGAACTTGATACTTTTGATATATTGTTTACTTGATTTATTATTATGTTCGATTATGCTGCTCATGACTTGAGAAAGGTAGTTTTGTGAATTTGATGGCTCCAAACCCATAGTTTTACACCACTAAGCTATAAGCTTAGCGATAGTTGTTTCTATCGTAGGGAATGAGCAAGTGGATGCATGAAGCTGGCCATTGGAGAGGGAGATTTTGAGAGCCTTAAGAAAGATCACATTTGCATTTAGGCATCTATATTTTGTGTAAACCTTGGGACTTGTACATGATCTATGTGTTGTATAATTACATGAAATTTTGAGGACTAATGTGATCATGTCACCATGGGTTGTAAATTAAGTATGGCTATATGTTTTGTTCTTTTGGGGTCTGTAAGCCCAAGTATTGCAATATACTAAATTTACTATTTGTTTTGAATATTTGTGTGAAGCATGAACGAGCTGATTTCGATACTCGAAAATGGGTAATATTCTTGTTATTTCATTCTTAAGTGTGGAGATAATATTTGCATGAAAAGCTCATCGGTTATTTGCTTAAACGATTTTTGGGAGGGTTTTTCCGTTATAAGTTAAAATTCCGTGCCATATCAATTTTGACATCACATAAATGTTTAAATGGACAAAATGCACATCTTTATCTATTTTTTTTTCCTTTGTAAACCTAATCCCTCTACTAAACTAAAATCAATATGTCCATAGTAAATTTCTTTTAAATGTCGCAAGTATTTAAGTAGTTTTCTTGCTTAAGTGGTAGTATCATTTCGAAAAGGATCACTACAGAAGGGTTCTGAGAGGATTTATGGATTGACCCTGAAATTGACTGCTATATAAGGAGTTACAAAGAAAAGATTAACCCCTGGATATAACAAAGCATAAACATCTAAATGAAAGACTTGTAACATACCGGTGACCACATCAGGAGAATCTTCCTGATCCTGGCGAGCCTGAAGAGTATACAACCTGTTCTGGCACTGACTGCCACCTATACCAGATGAGTTACCCTATTGAGTCGGGTGACCTGTGGTGCTGCTGAAGTTGTAGACTGAGCCCTACCATTATTGCCTCCTTGACCATGTTTAGAAGAGGGTAAATCTCTCAACATATGACTAGACTGACCACACCCAAAACATCCTTCCTTTCCTGTAAGACACTCTCCCGAATGGTTATTACCATACTTTAGATAAGTTAGGTAGGTCCTGGTGCCTGAAACACTCCCCTGAGACTTAGAGCCTAATGCCTTACCTTTTTTATCCTGTCGAAACCTGGAAAATGGAACACTAGCTGATGACGGTGTTGGAGCTGAAGATTTCTACTGAAACTGCAAGCGATTTCCACCATCCAATTTCTGTTGAGAAGACTCATAGTTGCATGTCCTAGCCTTTTTGTTCTCATTGGCCTGTTTTCTAAGGTTGTCTCTCTCAACCTGCTGAACATGACTCATAAGCCTAGAGATATTCATATCTTCCAGCAACATAGCATTTCTACACTCTGTTCTCACCAAGTCAGATACCCCAGATAGAAACTAACTCATTTGAGTCCTAGAATCGGCAACCACGTGAGGAGCATACCTGGAGAGTTGGGTGAACTTAAGCCCGCACTCTTGGACTGTCATCGAAACTTGCCTCAAATTAATTAACTCCTGAGCTTTTGCCTCTCTTAGCTCTCTCGGAAAGAACCTGTCCAGAAAAGCTTCGGAAAAACACTCCCATGTCACAGAGCGGCATATGTACCCCTATTTTCCTTCCATTGAGTAAACTAGATGTGAGGTACATCCTTGAGCTGGTAGGATGACAAAATCTACCCTATCATTTCCAGCCACTTGCATCACTCCAAAGATCTTCTTGACCTCATCTATGAAGTTTTGGGCATCCTCACCAACTTGTGAACCTAAAAAACTCAGGCAAATTCATTTTAAAAAAATCACGAACCTTGGCTGCCACTGATCCACCACTAGCATTTGCAGGAACTAGAACCTGCTGATTGTTCTGGTTGGTCACACTCTGAGCCAAAAGCTGACTGGAGTTCTAAAACTCTGCATTCGAAACTTCCTGATCTGGGACTAGAGGATCTGCATTAGCGTTGCAGGCATTTGCATTCCTTGTGTAAGATCTACGAGGGGCACTATATGAAAATGCACAATGATGGATTAGAGAGAGATCATACCAACACACGATAAAAATATCAAGAAAGTAAAGTTTTCCTAAAACACTTTGTAGCCTCTCTCTCATTAGATGTGGTGCACTTCACACCCATGAAAAGTACTCTACTTAGTGCGGCTTTTCAGACATCCTAGGACACTTAAACCTAGTTCTCTGATACCAAGTTTGTCACGCCCCGAGGCTACCCCTGGACACGGACACGGGTCCTAGGATCACGAGTGACCCAAGCTAACGCTAAGCTGGCATATCATAAGCATACTAGATAAACTAATTAAAGAAAATACTGTGCGGGAGCTTAAAACATCATAAAATTGAAATGATGGGAAATATCCATTACTATATGAATAAATAAACTAAGAGTTTACTGACAACTGAAAGATCAAACTCCAAAGCTAAAACTGAATCTAACTATGTCTGAAATAAAACCTCTAACTGACTAGAGATACTAGGACATGCCCCAGCTAAATCTAGCAAAAACTGAAACTACAGACTGAAAGTAGAAAGATAATCATGCCAATCATCCTCGAAGAATAAGGACTCACCATTGATTCTGCTAAACTGGAGATTAAGAACTGATCTATGAGTGATCTGACTGTTGAGGACCTGAACCTACATCACGAGAAGATATAGCGTAGAGTATGTGTTAGTACTTAAAGGGTACTCAGCATGCATGATAGAATAAAGCTGAACAATATACATAACTGAACAAATCATATAACTGAGCAATGATATAAGATGAACATGAAACTATACTGAAAATTCTGAACATGAACTAATTGAATACAATGACCAAGTCTATAACATGTTGAAACTGAATACTGAACTGTAACTGATAACTTGATTAATGCAATAGAATCTAACTATGGGAGCTACTAATAACTGACATAAAACCACGTGAGAAAAACGTGGAGTCCGATGTATATGCCCTATCGAGAGGACCCAATATACCCTGCTAGAGCGTGATCACTAAACTGATGCCCACAGATGAGACTTATAACCTATGGGGCACGTAATTCTAGGATTTTAGGGTAACTAACCCTAGTCCAACTCGGTATTAAGCCTACTCCCAATAGAATGTAAAAAATACAAAATAACTGAAATAACTGTATTGCTCAAGATTCTGACATGCTAACTGAAAATGCAACATTAAACATTTGTAAACTGATGCATGTATAATTTGAATAAACTGGCCTAGCAAGTGTAATTCATAAACTAAACGAATCTACACAACTAGGGTTCTAAATTTCATGCAAGGCTTTAACAACATAGTTACAAAAATGTAATACTCTGATTAGGATTAATCTAACAGCTAAATCACAGCAATAATCTGACGTTCTAGAAACCCTAGGTTTGAACATAATTAGGGAATCAAAGAATCTGACTGAAATCTAGGGACCTAATGGGTGAAATGAGCCAACTAGTGAAATTCCACATACCTAGTGACGAAATTCATGGAGAAATCTTTTGATTTCGGGGTTGGAACTGAAGAAAACCTTATTGCGTTCTTAAACTAGGGTTGCGTGGCTTTTCCTCTTGTTTTGCTCTAAGATCGATGAACTTTTGGTGAATGATTGATTAGGTTAGGGTCTAATTTAGTTTCTAGGCTAAAATTGACAAAAACCACGTAGTTTATGGGTTAAACGACGTAGTTTAGGGTCTAACACATAGGGAAAAGACCAAATGACCCCTAACTTAAAAGTTGTGCGGGCCAACCGACGGACTGATGACCTATGGTCCGTGGATTGACCAACGATCTGTCCTGGTCAATCGTCGTTTGGCTTCAGAGACTAGGTTATGGGGGTCTTGATCCATGGACCATGACCATAACCCGTGTTATGACCAACGGTCTGTGGGTCGACCCTTAGACAATTTTTCTGGACTAATCTGGGAAGGATTGCAGGTGTCCATCCACGAACCCCACCTATGGTCCGTGGGTGGTGCCTGTCGCTAGCACCTCCGACTTCTGATTTTTGCAATATGGTTTGTCTAGGACACGGGGTGTTACAACTTTGAGTTATCTGAATTTTTCCACATATCGGTGCTAAGTACTACTCCAAAATATAACTAGCTCATATAATTAAAAACAAAACTCTTTCTGTGGTTTGAGATTATTACTAAAAAATCTTTCTCTTAAAAGAGATGGTATTCAAAATTGCTCAAAAAATCTTTTGAAAATCGGTGTTTCCTCTCATCTTTAATCTGAAAACATTTTCTCTTGGAAATACTTAGTTCCTATATATCATTTTAAAGAAAATGAACTCAACTCTACTATTTCTCAAACTCAAGTGCTCAAGTCTTAAAACAAGTTTAAAAGAATTATAAAAGACTTATTAAAATTACTCGTAAGTACTCTCAAGACTTGACTCTTAGCTCTACCTTGAATTTGAATTATGGATTCAAGGGTTATGATCTTATGTTATGGATGATCTCTCGATGTTTATATGTACCTTAGAGTGTAGAAATTAATTAGAAAACATAGGTACGATTCGAGGGAGCTCATACGGAAAGAAGGACTAAAGAATAGGGGACCTGGCGACCGTGGCACACTGAATGGCGTGGGGCGCCTTACCCTAAACTATGGAAAGGAAGTTGGGGCGCACTGAGTGGAGCGACGTCCCAGGTGCTAAACCACAGGCCAAATCTTGTGGCACACTGCTGGCGTGGCGCGCCAGCCTCTGCCTAGATTTCTCGACAAATTTTCTTACTCATTTTCTAACCCCAATTCACCTAAAATCGAATGGTTTCTTTCCCAAACACTTGGATTCGAATACCTAACCAAAGTACACGATAACCCACTCAAAACAACTCTCAAATCACCAACTTTCAACTTAAGAACTCATCAAAACCCCAACAATCAAAATTACGATAGGAATTTCAAGAAAACTCGTCAAGAACTCAAATTCTTCAACTTTAAGAACTAAATTGCACTAAAAGTAACATGATTGGCGTGTGGGTGAATGAACCCAGCACTATGAGAACTCACATACCTCTTAGGGATCAAACCCTTGGCGAAACAATCATCAATTTGCAAGAAAACTTGAAGAACGCCCTAACTTTTTTCTCCTTTTCTTCTCTTCTTGAACTTCTCTCAAAACCCTAGCGTAAATTAGGATTTGTAAAACTAAACCAAATCAGTTTAGACCCCTAAATATTACCAAAATTTATTTTAAGCTGACGGGGTAAGGAAAAGACCAAAACACCCCTCTGAAATTCGAGTAACTTTTTTTTTAATCTTGGACATACATATTTTTAAATGATCATATCTCCCTCATTCGAAATCAAAAATTAGCAAACTCGGTGGCGTTGGAAAGAGAATTCCAAGACCTTTCATTTGATATTTTATTGGACACCTAAATTTTCATGTACTGAGAGTTATGGTCGCTTGATGTTGATCCAAAACTTACAAAATAATCCTAACTTGAAAAATTTCAGATTTTGCTCTTTCCAAATTAGTTTTTTCTATTTTCAGATATTTCTAAGGCAGGATGTTACAATATCTCTCCCTTGAAAACATTCGTTCTCAAATGAGATCACTTTAAAGTAGAACTAAGGTGTAACATCTAACATTCAGCTCAAACACCCAACATGCAATTCAACATAACATAACACATCAATTAGAAGAGTGTTTTTCAGAAACATTACCTTGGTCTGAAATTTCTCCTGACTCAAAAAGATGTGGGTATATGCTCTTCATGTCCTCCTCAGCCTCCCAAGTAGCCTCCTCAATGAACTGATTTCTCCATAATACCTTGATTGACGCTACCTCCTTAGTTCTCAACTTGTGAACCTGTCGATCTAGAAACTGAACGGGAATCTCCTCGTAAGATAGGTTGTCCTTAATACCAATATTTTCAGTCGGTATAATAAGTGAAGGATCTCTTATACACTTATTCAAAATAGAAATTTGAAACACCGAATGGACTGCTGCCAACTCTGACGGTAGCTCCAATTTGAAGGCTACATTGCCAATCCTCTTGGATATCCTGTAAGGACCAATATACCGGGGGCTAAAATTCGCCTTCTTACCAAATCTCATAACACCCTTCATGGGTGACACCTTTAAGTAAACCCAATTATCCACCTCAAACTCTAAGTCTCTTATCCTAACATCAGTGTAGGACTTCTGATAGCTCTGCGCTGTTTTCAATCTTTCTTGAATGATCTTCACTTTCTCTATGGCGTGATGAGCCAAATTTGGTCCTATCAACCCAGCTTAACCAACCTCAAACCATCCAATAAGAGATCTGCATCTTTTCCTATAAAAAGCTTCATAAGGAGCCATATGGGTGCTAGAGTGATAACTATTGTTGTAAGCGAACTCTATGAGAGGTAAGTGATCATCCCAATTACATTTGAAATCGATCACACAAGCCCTCAACATATCTTCTAAAGTCTGAATGGTGCGCTCTGCTTTACCATCAGTTTGAGGATGAAAAACAGTACTCAAATTCACCTTCGAACCCAATCCTTTTTTGACGAAGGACTCAAAGATTTTGAGTTTTATTTTTAGAATTATTTTTATTCTAAAAATAAAAAGAGTAGTTAGATTTTAAATGAATTAGAGTGGGTCGGTAGGTTTTTAATGAACTGTTTTGAATTTAAAACAAAAAAATTAATAAGTCTAAGAAAATAAAAAAATGAAACGTGAGAAAAACAAAAAAAAAATGCAAATAAAAACTCACCTCGTAGGGGATTGACCTCAAGACATTGCACTTAAGTATGCAGAGCCTCTGCCACTTGAGGTAGGAGCACTCATTTATAAGAGGCGTCCTTTTAATTATTTTATCTTTTAGTTTATGTTTTTTATTCTTTTATATAGGTATATTCTGTAAAAAAAATTGACGAAGTCGTGTCACGTGACACACCTTAGATGTACTTAAATTTGCCCCAATCGATGAAAATAGTACAATCGAATTTATATGAGATTAAAAACACACATTTTAGTTTAACTTATAAGATTTGATTATTAGCGATTGAATATTGTTATTTTAATAGATAAAAAGATACTTTTAATGTTAAAGCAGATAAATATAAAGTTGGAGGAAGCTTTTAAGCTTTGTGGATATAGATGAGAGCTGAATTTGGTGTTGCTAGCTTCAGCTCCGACAACGATTTAGTGAGGATCCATTTAATATAATGAAGACTTAGGAAATAATAAAAGTTTGGAGCACAAGAAAATATAGTTTTTGGTCTCAAGTATTGCTTGGAATTACGTTTCCCTTCCAAATGTAGAAAATAAATTATTTATAAATTATAAAGGTAGGGCACCAATCAATGAAAAAGCTCCACTCAAGTCCTAAAATACTACACCCAATGAATGTTGATCATGGGGCAATGTTATTAGCGGTGTCAACTAATATTCGCCAGTCGTGCTCAAGCTATCTGTACAACGATATCCACATATTTATCTTTTTTTTTATCCTTTTGGCCACAACATTGAGAATTCTTTGTAGGCTGAATCTCATTGCTTCCCCAAATTCATTTATTGTTTGGACACCATTCAATTCTCTACTCACTCTTCCACACACTTTAATTATTTTTTTCAAAATAGGTAGTCCCTTTATTTTTCGGGTATGCCGCCAGATGTGGCTGAGAAGCGAGATATTTTCCATAGGTCTTGACTATGAATATATTTTTGAGAAAAAAAGTATTGGACCCATCATCTTAAATGCTACTCTATACATAACTCGACCACTAATAAAATAAAAGTGTGTCACCCAAGACAGTAATTTCTTCCTTCTCTGGATTTTAATAAATTGATATTCTTATGTTCATTTCAACAATTCTCTACTTGAGAATTTATTTTGATGCTTCTGAATTTCATTCTTAGAGTTCCATATTTTCTTTTCCCGGGCTCCCCTCCTATTTCTCTTATGTAAACTTTCAGCTCATGTTCTGTGATCATGACCTAAAATGTCTTTGTCTTCTTTTGATCATGTCAAGTCTTCTTTCCTAGAGAGCAGTTTGAGGAAAAGAGTAAAAAGAAGAGATAGAGTTCCTTTTGAACTTGGAGTTGATAATATTGTCCCCGAGACATATTGCTTTCAAGATGATTTCAAGATCTCACCCTTCAACCATTTCAGGACACGAGATAGAGCAGTCATATGATTGCACTTCTTCTTTAAAAAAAAATTAATACTTCTAATGTTCACATTGATTTTCGGTGTTCAAAGGATGAAATCCAGGTCATTGCTCCAAAGACTTTTAAGAGTGTTATGTTTTCGAAGTCAGGTAATTCATTTGTCTATACATGCCCATTCTAAATGGGTTTTGGTGACCCCACAATTGATGAGTTGATCATTTTATTTTGTCATACATTCGCAATGTGTTTGGGCCAGCTTGGGCTAGGACCTAACAACTGTGGCTTAGCTAAGGGCTTTGGGTCTTGAGACAAAGAATTTTCTTCATTAACCTATTTACAAATCTTATTTTCCCTTGGGATTGTCTATGGTGGTGGTGAAACTTGTGGGCAGAGGAAAACTTACATTCTCATGAGCCTTTTGATAGCAATGATCGAGGTTGGACCGATTTGTTTGTCCTTATGGTTACTGTGGACCTTATGTAACGATCCAAACTATCGGATCTTGTAGGCACCTACTCGATTCTAATTCGATAGTTGGACCCTTACCATTCATTTCACACCTTATAGAAAACTTTTAAAGAATTACATCTAATTTGGACAAGGTAAGAAAAAAATATATGAAAACTCATTCATCTTTACAAAAAATTCTTTATAACATTTCCCGAAGATCTGCTCTATACATGTACAAGAGTTTCTATCAAAATACGGACATAAAATAAAGTGAAATAACATAAAAAGACAGATAGAACTTTCACTTGAGGACAAAGTATTAGTTAAAAGTTGATGATGAATGACCGTCGTTTCCACGCTTCAGACAACCTGATGACCCTATTGATTTTCATTGCATACTTGTATTCATATGTATCACCTATCACCATTATAATTGGTTGTTGTTTGCAGCTGTCAATCAAAGAATTCTCATAATATAATTAAAATAACTAATAATGTTACGGGTAGACAGCAAAATGAATATAAGATTGATTGAAGTAAATTAATTCTTTAATAATCGCGCGAAGCGCGGCCAAGTCCCCTAGTGTTTAATAATAATCAAAATTTATCATTGTATTGAGTGGATAAGACTAACCAGTATGACATTAATTGAAAAAAGAATTTTCTTATCTACTAACAACTTGAAAACTACAACTTATGTTTAATTTTTTTTATTATTAAATTAAGATTTGATTAATAAATGTTGTATTGTTTAGAATAGCTTTGTGATCATGTATTATGCAATTTATAAACTTTTGTTTATTTGGTAAGATTGTATAAACAATAGAGACGATTTTAATAGTTTTACAATTTATCGAGTTTTTATATTCATGAGAAAATATACTACATAAAAAGTCTAAATTGTATGTCCAAACAAAACTTTAACGTCATCTCATAATTCCATATCACGATTTCAAGTAATGATTTTATATCGAATGACCAACAAACCCTTAGTTAATGAGGTGTAAAGTGAGAGAAAACTAGGAGCACATGAATATCAATATACTGCTTAGTATTTTGCCAAAAATCCAACCTTTTATAATTGAGTGGAAACAACTATTTATAGATATCAAAGAAAATGCTTTAGTCAATAGAAATGCTTGAGCCCCATAATACATCTTTAATAGAAATGTTCCACTAGGCACTAGTCCACTCGGAGATACTTTTACACACAACACATTATAAAATTTGCGTGATTCGCACAATTTCATACGAACTTAATTTTGATGTCTATCCTTTTTTTTCTCTTTTAACACGTCTTCGGATCACAAATCTTTTTTTTTTCACCCTTCATGATTTTGAGTCATGTTCCTACCTTTTTCTCCACTAAAATCATTCTATTAATTCAACAAGACAGAAGCAAGCAAATTGAATATTCAATGGTCTGGATACTTCTCCAATTATTTCTCAAAGGAATCTTTTTCTAATGCCTCTATGCTAAACTCTTTCTCTAGTTTCACTCTAATGCCAGATATTTCTTTATTCTAAACGGTCACATGTATATGAATTTTTTTCTTTATATAATAATTCTTTTTATATTTTTTTAAAAAAAATTAATCAGAGCAAGGGAATGACAAATATAAGACGACAGATTGATTTTTTACTAACAAAATGAAATTTAGATAACAAATTAGTGAGCAACTAAGATTTCTATTTTATTTTATTTAGGGAAAAGGCTCAAATATGCCATCAAACTTTTAGAAAAGGCTCATTTATGCCATCCGTTAAAAGTTTGGCTCATCTATGCCATTACCGTTTAAGAAAAGGCTCATTCATGCCATTATTTTTTAACGGTGGTTTGGCAAAACCATTTTTTACACGTAGCCAATTATAATTCGGCCACGTCATTATTATTTTTATAATAAAAAATCAAAATTCTGAACAAAAATTTTTTGCAAAACCATTTTTTACACGTGGCCAATTATAATTCGGCCACGTCATTATTTTTTTTATAATAAAAAATCAAAATTACGAAAAATAATGAAGTGGACAAATAATAATTGACCAAGTGTAAAAAATGTTTTTGCAAAACCACCGTTAAAAAATAATGGCATGAATGAGCCTTTTCTTAAACAGTAATGGCATAGATGAGCCAAACTTTTAACGGATGGCATAAATGAGCCTTTTCTGAAAGTTCGATGACATATTTGAGCCTTTTCCCTTTTATTTATATGACATTATTATGGAATTTGGAATAACTTGATTATGTCATTTTCAAAATATTTCAATTATAAAATTTAAATTCATAACATATCTTCTTTTTTTTTTGAAAAAAATTTACTATTAACTATATTCATAGTTATTTTTTATCCAATTTTAAGGCGAGGGGAGTTTTGGCATCTGTACTGTACATGTCTCAAGGCCTCATCCTCTGTTTGCACTATACAAGAAGTGCTTCACTAGCGGCACTCAGAATGCTATCATCATCAACCGCCTTTTCACCAAACCCTAATCTTCCCATTAGTTCACTCCATTGCACCATGAAAGCCACCTCTGAACTACCTACAAAAGCCCCTAACTTTCCTTTCTTTTCTAACCCTAAGATTACTATTACCAATTTACCGCAAAATCTTGCACCCTCTAACTGTTTCTCTGCAACTGGAGCAACAAATCCTGTTCCCATTCTGAAGGCTAATATATCGAGGAACGAGGAGGTTGAGGGTAGCGGTTTGAGCTCCGAATCACAACTTGTGGTGGTTTCTTTCTACAAATTTGCTGATTTCCCTGACCATGCTGATTTGAGGAAACCATTGAAGGAACTCTGTGAAAAACTGGTAATTATTGCCTTTTTACTTGCTTATAGTTAATATAGATCGATTTTTTGTAGAAAGGTTAATTTTTTTTCAGTTGAAGTTGTAGAAGTATTCCTGTTATTGCAGATTTAAAGTTGCAATACTGGTTAGTTGCATATGGTAATTTATTTATTTGATGAATGCAGTGCTAAAGTATGCACAAGTTTGTTTTTCTTGTTTAAGTGACCCGGTGTTGGACAGTATTTGATAGATAAACACTAGCTTCTATAACTCTTTGACATAGGCCAGGAAGCTGTTGCTTTGATTCACATGTCAGAGATGACTTCTTATTATGTTTTGTTAGATGGATGATAAGTTAATTTTCTATCCTCGTTTTTGTTCAATTCAGAATAATTGGAGAAGTTCTTTCTCAAAAAAATAATTGGAGAAGTTGGTCGCAAGGAGCCTATTTCTGTTTTACTCTTAATTCGTGCTGAATAAATGCATGCTCCTTGATTCATTTCTGTTTATAGATAGCCCCTTTCAAATTTCTCCTTAACCAGGTCTTTAGTTTATATTACATTAAAAGTTAGATGTTTTATAAAAGGAAGTGAGAAGAAGTTTAGCTCGTTCTTCTTCTCAACATTTCCACTTGGTTCTGTCTATGATGAAATAGTAGCTGCCCATTGTTTGATGTATTCTCTGTATGGCTGGTCAATCCTTTTCCCTTTATTCAGTTTCTCTTCCAAGTACAATTTTATTTGATTGTACATTTTTCAATGCTACTCGTTCCTCACTAAGCTGATCAAATTCAGCGTGTTTCAGGCGGTATTATTCTTGCACCTGAAGGAATCAATGGCAGCATATGTGGTACACGGGATTCAGTGGAAACTGTTCTTGCATTCATTCAAAGTGATGAGCGTCTGAAGGGGCTTAGATTGGTCGAGTCACCAGTGAGCCCAGAGGAAGAGGCTCTTCATCATGGACATACGAGCAGCTCTCCTCTTGCAGCGGGTGAGGATGCTCCCTTTAGGTGGGATCACGTGAGGGTAAAGCTCAAAAAAGAGGTAGGTTCGCTGGCCAAGTGTGATAAAGTTGCCCCACGTTGAAGATACATGCCTTTATGCCCCTCATGTCCTGGAAGTTGCTTTATTGTATATCCTTTTAGCATCAAGCACTCATCATATGTTTCTTGAACAGATAGTTACACTTGGAATGCCTTCTGTTTCACCAATTGAAAGAGTTGGCAAGTACATTAAACCGACAGAGTGGAATGCATTGATTAGTGATCCAGATGTTGTAAGTTCTTTCTTCAGTAACATCCTTATCCTTGTTCCGTTTAATTATTGATTAATTGATTCTTGAAGAATCTTACTTTGCATCAACATAAATTTTTTGACATGTAACTTATAACTTCAACTTGAGCCTAAAATTCATCTAGTTTGCTTCATATCCTTTGGCTGAGTTGTGATTAAAGCCATATCCTGTATTTTTTATCGGTACATAATATCCTGTATTTTGATTTTATGTTCCATTTTGTATAAACCATACTTTGTGGGTAATGTAGCTCATACCTTTGAAAATTGCCTGGACTTGTTTTTTCTACCAACAGAGTAGCATCCTTACATTTGCCACATTGTTGGATCTCATCCCATTTATAATATGCCTAGAGGTATCATGTGAGTTTTCGATGCATGGAGTAGACTTAATATTGTGTTTGGTCTGCCTTTTGGCTTGTCCGTTGACTTATAATCATGCCCATACAGGATTGAAGGTTGGGCCAAGCAAATGTTTACTCTTGAAGTTTAAAGCATTCAACCCCTTATCTGAACCCTAAAATTTGACTTAATTGGTACAATTGGTATTGTTTTTCCTTTACAGTGTTTTTGCAACATCCTACTTTAACTATAATCTTTGCTTGCGAACTTGTTTACTGTAGAAACAGCAAAATCCCGTCTTGTTTATGTTGCAATTCAGAATATCAAAATTGCTTGTACTTGGGTGAGGTGTGATCGAGTGAATTAGTTAGTCATTCATTTTATCTCTTCAGGGAACTCTTCATATTTTCCTTTTTTTTTTTTATAAATAAAGTAGTCAATATTTCCTACTTTAGCCAACAAGTCTTTTGCCTCTAGCCCCAAAATAAAGCAAGACACGTAGTAATGGCAATTAAGGAAAACATAAAGAGGAGAAACAAGGACATAAGTATAATGAATCTCATGAAGGGTTGTGATTAGTTTGGGAAAATATCTCATTCGAGGTTGGAGGTGGAAGGAGAGTACACTTATGAGGACATAGCTGTTGTGGGGACACATTATTGAAAGATGAATTTAAGAGATTGTATAGAATTTCTTAGGAGGTTTACAGAGTGGAGAGACATTTTGGGACTTGAAAAATTTATAATCATGTAAATGAATAATTCATAATCATGCAATCAATTCTGTACCGGATCAAAAGGGTTGTCTGATTTATAGTTCTAGTCAGGCCTCTCTATAACAACATTTCATTATAGCTGCCAAGTTTTCTTGAAAGCTATTTTTGATGTTATATTTTACCTTTTTATAATAATGTTTTACCTATAACAACAGCCGCCATCATTATACCAATACTTTCTTATAAAATCAGCTCTATTTAAAGCCCTAATCAAATATTGATTTTTTCTTTAATTAATGATGCTAATTTTGATTGATGGAAGAAAAGACCATCTTTTTGCTGAAAGTTTGGACGAGTATTTTTACAAATTCAAGTGTTATTTTTCCACGAAGAGATTGGAATCTGCAGAACAAGTGACCGTTACAAATTTCTTCCATTAAATTTGATATTTTTAAAATTTTCAATTAATTTTAAGTTGTGTATATGCTTTAGAGAGTTCAATTGTGTATAGGAAAAATACAACTGGTTATGAATTTATTTATAATTTATTAGCTTTTTAAAATTTTTAATTACGCAAGCATAAATATCTTTTGAGATTTTAAATTTAGCTATGAAGTTGCACGAAAAGGGCTGTACATGAGATTTTGTAACTTTTATAGGATTTTAGAACCGTTGTCTGTTCTTTCTTATGAAATGCCCAAAAACCACCAGAATGGAGTTTAATAGCAGAAGAATAATATGCTTAAATGAATAATTTTCTTTGCAGCTATATTTCAGTATTTTATGCATACATATATACACTTCTAATTGCTTCATTGGTTGTACTTCAAAATATATGAAAATTTCTCTGTATCTTGTACAAGTAACTTTAGCATGCTGGTCCATCTAATGCCACAAGTGAACCCAGGTTCTCCTGGGTTGACTATTTGCATAAATAATTGGACATTGACTTTGAAAACCAACTCAAGCTTATTGGTGAACATGCTTGGTATCAGTGTTTAGGTTTATACATATTCAAGGTATTGCTATCCTGATATACAAATGAAGTTATCACATGCAAAGCTCAATATATGGTAAAATAGGGAAATTCTGGTTTTTAAAAGGAAGGAGTTTGGGGATTGCCCATTCTTTATGGGATTTTACTTATTAGCAAGTATAGGAATTTGCTACCCGTTCCTGATACATTCATTGTTTTGGTTCTTTTGTTTGAAATATTCTTGTAAATCTACTCCTTAAAGAAAATTGACTGCAAAAGACATGCTATCCCTCCCAAGGACCAACTATAGAGGCAAATAAGTGGGCGTTTGGCCATGTTTCATTGAGAAATTTGAAGAAAATTGGAGTTGTGGTCACCATGAATACAAATTGGAGTTGTTTGTCTTTTTGCGAGTAATTTGGAGTGATGAAGGTGGAAACATCTTTTTGTTTGTCAAATTCCTGAAAATTCAGGAATAATTTCATGGCCAAACGTATTTTTCAGAGTTCAACTCCAAAAATAACTAACAATTTTTCATGGTTAAATGCCTCCTAAACCTACTCAAGAAAACTATCTTGATTTTCTTTGATGACAGAAAACTACCTTGATTTTCAATTGTGATCCTTCACTAAATTTTAGTATTACTCAATTAGGTTGTGATCGATGTTCGCAATGATTATGAAATTAGAGTCGGGAAGTTCAAGGGGGCAGTTGATCCTTGTACCACAGCATTCCGGGATTTTCCATCATGGGTGGAGGATCGTTTTAAACTTGCTGATTCAGGAGACAAGTTCGAGTCAACTGGTTCTGTTGGAGCATCAGATAAGCTGACAAAGGAAAATGGAAACAAAAAGGTTCCCCGAGTTGCAATGTACTGTACAGGTGGTATTCGATGCGAGAAAGCTTCAAGTTTTCTCCTCGCCAAAGGCTTTGATGAGGTAAAAATTAAATCAAAATGGTTTATTCATAAGGTTTTTAAGGAAACTGCACAAGTATACAACTCATGCATTTCTCTCTAATCATTGCATTGTATGTAATATGTATAGTAGAATTTAAGCGATATATCCATGTGTTCTTTAGAACCACCAGCATCTCCAGGCCCCTCTCTCTGCGCTGGCAAACCAAATTAATTGAAGAGGTGAAAAACATAGGTTGCATCTATTTTTGCTATGCAGCAACATGAAATCTCAGCCTATCAAAGAAGAAAGAACTAGGGATATACACAAATATTTTCCAACAAGTTGGGAATTTTTAATCCACGTGTTGTAAGTTGCTCTTCTAGCAGATTCTTCAAAAACTTTAATGTGCAAACCAATGTTTCAAGAATTCTATGGTTATAACATGGTAGTGTTTTAAATGCTCAGACGGTCTTGTTTAACAGTGCTTTTGGCCGATTCTTACCAGGTGTATCATCTAGAAGGTGGGATTTTAAGGTACCTGGAGGAAGTTCCCAAGACAGAGAGCCTTTGGGAGGGAGAATGTTTTGTGTTTGACAAACGAGTTTCTGTTGAGCATGGTTTGGTACAGGGAACATTCAAACTTTGTTATGGATGCAAGAAACCAGTGAGTAATGCTGATATGGAATCCCCAGAATGGGAGTATGCCGTCTCTTGTCCGTACTGCTTTGCATCAAAATCTGAGGAAGAAAAGGAAAGGGCAAGAGCTCGACAAAGTCAGTTCGAGAAATGGGGTATCATTGGCGGTCCAGACAAGGGGAGCAGACCAGCAAAGACGGTGGATATCAATGTGAATTCTGCTACGCAGATGTCAAAATCGTTTTAGTCATACTGGCGACCTAAGAATTGGACTTGTTTTGTACCATTTTTCTTTTGGAGAGTGAGATTTTCCATCTTCTGTAGGAGAACTAAAAGTAACATTTCTATGAATGGCAGTCACTGTTTTGAAAATAAATAAAGGTCACTATTTAATTAAAGTTTTGTACATGTCCAATAATTGTGCCGGCAATTGAGTGGCAATAATAAGTCTGGAAAGAATAGTAGGGGTAAATTTCATCAAATAGGTGTGGAAGAAGAGCATTTTAAAATTAAATTTAATATTTTAATGACATTTTTGATCATTCTGTTAATCAAAATTAGAGCAGTCAAAATGGGCTTAACCTATGGGGTTGTCCAACCCAATATTGGGGTAGGATTGAGATAGGATTTTTCAAGTCCATTTAAAATTAAAGCTTATAAGCCTGATCCATATAAGTCCTTGGCCCTTGAGGCTTGATTAGGGCCGAATCGGGGTTGGCCCATGGGCCAAAACTTTTTATTAAGGATAACTTACAACAATCTTACTAGGATATAAACTAATTACTTAAATGCACACTATGTTGTAATATTATGAATCTTACTAAATTTTGGTACGTCTTGATACATGTATCTTAGAATACATAGACTCAAAATTAGGTTAATTTGTTCTCTATATACTCTATCCAAGTGGATTTGCATTTATCTAGGATACATAGATAAATCTCGCACCGTCGCCTCCCTCCCATCTCACCTATAAATTATCACTCTCTTATCTTGTTCGTGTATCTTGGATGCATCACACCAAATATATGTATCTCACATATCTAGTATCCTAGATACATACTAATTATACTAGATTTTTTGCTAGTGTTATTGAAACAACACCATTGTTTGCCATATTTGATTTGAAAATTTTCTCATTTTCTTGATGTTATAGAATTTTAAGTTTGCAAAGAAAAAAAAAAGAAGGGCTAACCCATCCCAACCCTCGGCCATTCTAGGATTGGTTGGGTTGAGCATTTTCAGACTCTTTCAAATGAATGGCCGGCCCACTTGGCTTCAAATTATAACTTTAACCTCAAACTTTCAAAGTGCACAAACAAGCACTTTGACTATCCAACTTTTAAATAAATAAACACTCAATTTTGCAGCCAAAGAGTGTGAAATACAAACGCTCCAACGTGTATTAGTGAGCCACTCAATGACTGCCAACTAATTAAATATTTTACATGTCAATTTTAGAACTAAAAAAAAATAAAATTAATTTCAATTAATATAAAAGGGTAAAGGGTTAAAGATACTTCATTTAACCCGGTTGTCTATCCAAATTTCAAAACGCTAGCTAGGGATCACAACCAAAATTTGGTGAACCAAAGGAAAAATCATTCAAGATTTCTGTTGCACCTGATGTATATCTGTTCATCTTCCTCAATTTAGTCCAAGTATACCTTAATTTTACCTTTTTGAAAGTTTATTTTTGATATAAGGTAGAATCTTTTTGTTACCATGAGTGTAAATTCGTTCTTTTCTTATTGTTTTATACATATGGTTCATATTATAGTTATAGCTCTTTTTCACAATGAAAAAAATAAATTAGAAGCCATTTGCACCAAAAATGAGTAGAAATCGTGCTAAAGAGAGGAAAAAATCTTGGTTTGAAAGAAGAGGAAAATAAATAAATTTTGATTTGAAAATATAAAGATATATATATATATATATATATATATATATAAAAGGGATTTATTAAGGGTATAATTGTCATTTCAGCATTTTTTTACCGTTGTGGGCCACAAAATTTACTCCTGACGCACGCAGAATGAGTGCACATCACCCTTCTGCCAGGTGGGACTTGAGTGTTTATTTATTTAAAAATTTAATAGTTAAAGTTCTTGTTTGTGCACTTTGAAAGTTTAAGATCAAAATTATAATTTGAAGCCAAATTTAGGGTCCTATTTATATGTTATGCGTATAATCAAATACTAAAATATTTAACTACCATTTGTTTTCTTTTATTTGAGCCTTTTAGCACAATGACTTATATTAAAGTTGCATAAGTTTCTGTATGTAAAAGAGTTCTAAACCTAAAAGAGTTTTATTCTTTATATCTAAAAGAGTCCTAACCTAATTAATGTGAATCCAAACCTAAACTAGAACTAAACAAAGAAAAAACATACTTTATAAAGAATAAATTTAACCTAAAATATTCACTTCAATAAGGACGACTTCAGCCATCAAAGATGGCAGTGAATACAGAAGAACGGTCAATTCCTCATGATATTACCATCCAAATTTTCTCTTGGGCTTCCTGTTACGTCTTTAATGCGTTTTAGGTGTGTTTCAAAATTTTATAATACAATTGTTTTGGAACCAGATTTCGTGGATCTCCATTCATCCAATTATTCTAAGATCAATCGCGGCGATACCAAGTTGATTACATGCATACACGGCGTTTGGTACTCTATAGAAAAGCATGATGAAGATGGAAACGTCACCAAGTTTTATCAAATTCAGAATTTTGATAAGTTATATAATCACATTAACATTCATTTTAAGTATCGTCTTTGCTTTGATTACGATAATGGTTTATTTTGCACATGGGGTGTGCAATATATTGCAATCTCCAATCCTTCTACCAGAGAAGTAATTAAGATGTCTTCCCTACTTGAAATGTTTTGATGTTCCTGGTGAGGAGTTGAAGTTTATATGTTCAATAGGTTTTGAGCCCGAAGAAAAAAAGTATAAAGTTGTTTTGACTATTGATATTGAAGAAGGATTATTAAGAGCATGGGTTTTTACTTTAGACATAGATACTTCATGGAGGGAGATGATTAAATATAACCAACATATTTCTCCATGAAAAACTGCAATTTGCATCAGTGGGATCATCTATCGATTTATCTATTCCCTGGTTTGTATAGTTGCGTTTAATGTTAAATCTGAAAGTTTCACACGTATTACAACGTCGATTGAATTTCATAATGGTTTACTTGGTGGCTATGAGGACTATATGCTAATAGATGCGAATGGAAAATTAGGAATTCTGACTTTTCCACCGTTTCGGCGTACGGAATGCATCAATCTATGGATTTTTGATGAAGAATGGGAACATCAAATATTTCAATTTCCTTTAGGATGGAAACATGATATAGAATTGAATACCAAAAAGGTTGGCAAGTACGGTAGTGAAGAAATTGTATTTGCAATAAACATGACATCAAGTGAAGTTTTAGTTTTTTTTTTTTAATCATGTCAAGAATAAGAGTTGGAGATATCTTGAAGTACAAGGATTTCCTTACTGGGTTGAAAACATTTTTACTTATACTGAAAGCCTCTTTTCTTTAAAAAATATTGGCTTACCAACCATAATTACAACAATTTGACTTTTTCTTAAATTTGATCTCAATTGCTAAGGAAATAATTGTCTAGGTGATTATTTTGTAAGTTTAAGTATTCGATTGATATAATGAAGATAAGTTAAGGTGTGCATATTCAAAATTGAAGTATTTTAGTTATCGGAATATTCATGTCAAGTATATTGTTTATCTAATTTCAATGTTGTCTTTTTAGCTTGATTTCTTTGTTTTTCCTTTTATTTTTGCATAATTTTTCTTGAGTATTCTGTTCCAGTTTACTCATAGGTAAACTTTTATATTAGTGAAATTGCAACAAATTTTTTTTTCATTTGACATGTTTGCAGGCAGAGTTGACAGATTGGGGGTCTAAAGCCACATTTTATAGAGGGGTCGTAATATTTATGTATTCATTTATTTTAATATAGAAAGATTATTGTCATAAATGTTTTTATTTTAAAATTTATTTTTCTAGTTTTTTTAGATGCGAAGTCATTAATTACTGTTTTATAATCAATTTGTTTTAATAATTTCTTTTCAATTGATAATATAACTAATTCATTCAATCTCTCTTGAGACATTGTTGATCTTAAATAAGATTTTATCAATTTTAATTTCGAAAAACTTCTTTCGGCTGATACAACCGTTACGAGAACGGTTAACATTATTTTGTAAGCAATATATGTTTTTGGGAAAAAGAATCAAGTCTTTTTATTTGATTAAGTATTTTCATTAGATCATTATCTTCTACTTATATTATTTCTCTTAAAGCAATTTTAATTCAAAAAATAAATCTAAACCATCAATATCAGAATAATTACTATGTGTTAAAGAAAGTTCAAGGTTAAGATAATGAATATCTTTTTTAATTTTTTTCCCATCATCTAGTGACCTCATTTTTTTAACCACTAAATAGAAAACCAAAAATATTTTCAAATTGCTCGAATCTATTTTGAAGTAGAAAAAATAGCTTGATCTAATTGTAGACATTGAAATTTTGTGAAACTCTACAAGACATGTTCAATTCGAGTTGGGACTCTATAAGGTGTGTTCAATTCCAATTATAATTTCAGGAAACTACTCAACCCTAAACCCTAGTTAATGCCTATATAAAGTTACTATATTCCCTTCAAAATGCATCTCAAAAATTCCACCACAAATTCATAGAATTCATAAAGAGCTTAAAATCTCGAATATTTCGCAAATTCATGGAATATTCATAGAGAGAGCAAAATCAATCATCCTAGTTCGAGAAATACGCCACTAGCGGCACTCAAATTATAAAAATCAAGTTCAAATCATCCTAGTTCGAGAAATACGCCACTAACGACCCTCGAATTACAAAAATCAAGTTCAAATCATCCAAGTTTCATGAAATATGCTACTAATGACCGTCGAATCATGAATAAATTTTATGAGAGAAGAATCAAGGGAGCAACAGAATTGTATCCATAATGTTTATCAATAAAGTTACATTTCTTCATATTTTATTTGTGATTGTAATTTATTTTTTGTCACTTTAAAATTTTGTTGCAAACTCTAAAAGATTCTTCAAAATACTTTGTGATTTCATAATTAATATTTTCATCAAATTATTTATTTCTAAATATTACGTGTTTCTTACGAAATTTGAGTTCTATATTTATCTCATATGCAATTTCTTTAGCAGAAATCATAGAACTCACAGATCCTTCTTCTTGATATTTTTGAAAAAAAGAGGAAATTAGACCTCTTAACTGGTCTATGGCAACACCAATATGCATATCCTTAGATTATAAATTTTTACTGATTGAAATAACTTCAAACAATATGTCATACCCAATAAAAATTCAAAAATTTCATGTTCATATGTTGCTAAACAAGTAGTTTCACTTTTAGTTTTTGGATCCTCACTAAGTTCTTCTAATTTCAATAAAGCATATCTTGTTTGTGGTTCTTGAAATCTTAATACATTAATATTTTTAATACGATTTTCCAACAAGTCTGTGACAATGATTTAAGAGTACTAGCTAGGCTGAATACAAAATCTTTTAAAATTTTACTTTACTTAGTAGAAGAAGCAAATAGTGTATATATACGTTGTATCACTCTAAAGAATAATATAACTTTCGTACAAGAATTAGCCATGCCACAAAATGCCAAATATAAATTATGACAACCACATGTTGTATAAAACGCTCTAGGATTTACCTTGAGGAATCTTTTTCGCACTCCTTGATGTTTTTCTCTTCATATAGGATCCATTATCATATTCATGTCCTCTTAAATTATCTATATCAAGTCCAACTGTCACGATCCAAATCACCGGTCTGTGCGAACACCTACTTTAACCTCTAGATAAGAGAACTCTTACCATCCAATTTAAACTTGTTAATGCAGAAGTAAACAAACATCAATTTATCACCTTATTTAAATACAAATTTTCTCTCAGTCTTGATAAAATAAGAATGTCTTTGTAAAATCTATGGAATCCTCCCTAGAAACTAGTCTAAATAGGTACGGGTTTCTAAGAGAACACCACATATTAGAACAAGACACAACTCCGATCCCACTATAAGAAAAGAGGAGTAGAAGATGTCGGAGCTCATCATTGTCTTTACCTAAGAAACATCACTGATCCTGCAACAAGACTATGTCAAGTATCATAGCAAGAGTAACATCGGTACAAAGAACATGTACTGCTAGACATCATCAAGCGACCCGAATCCACCACATAATATCATGTAAACATTTAGAAGAAACATATAACTTCAAGATATATAACCCTGATCCTTTAACCACAACCTTTACTACCAAGTAATACCTCATCTAAACCTACACACTCCATCTCAAACGTTCCTATCTCCTTCCACTACCAACTCTACCATTGGAAGCCATCCCATCATCCTATCCGATCATAACCTAATCCCTCTCTCACATAAAGACATTCAAAAAACCCTCATCAACCAATGATAGAATTACCCTACTAATTCCAGTCCTGAATTTTAATCCACTATGCATGTAACTTTGTTACTCGATATGTTAGCTCTCCTATGATCTCATGCCAACACCCTGGCCATTAGCCCATTTAGTAGACCTCCTGCAAAACTCTTACTTAGCCCACTTGACTTGACCCAATACATAATTCGACACAGCCCTCAAGTAATTCAGACCATCTAAGGATCCCCAAAATACCATCTAAAACGTTATCATATAATCCCTATCTACACAAAAACCATCCCCGCATTTGACCACAACACTTCGTTGCTCATGAACCAATTTGTTTCAAACACATCATAATTAATAAATCTGATTCACCCATTGAACTCACACAAAAAAGAAAACCAAACATATAGCAAATATGATACTCAAGCCAATCGATGTAGAACATGTACTAGACATGGTATCAGAGCTAATCAATATATAACTTATACTAGGTGTGGTACACGAGCCAATCAATAGAACCTATACCAAATGTGGTACCCGAGACAACCAATATATATTTCGTATTAGACTTGATATTCAAGCATATTGATAATATGTACCATGTGTGGTTTCTAGGGCAATTGAGAATCATAACATCACATAATCATAACCACAATGAAATAAATACAATCACAATTGTACAACCACAAGCAAATAATTTAAGTTGATTGCATAAGATTGACAATAAGATATCATTTCACATTCGTCTCTTTTTACTTCCTAATCACATATTGTAAAAAAAATACTAATGAAACAGTTAACATGCACACATAACATAAATTGGAAAACAACTCAACCATCACCTATCCTAGGTGACCCTCCCTAGATTGATTTCCAAATCACATATGATTTCCCATAGATTAACACCCAACAATTGTCATAAGTTCTACATTACAAACCCAGTACCTTACCACTATAAACAACAATAATCAATGCATTTAACCATCTAGACTCCATGCCCGAAAGTCTATGCATGAAATCTCCCACCAATCTACAACGTATTAAATATTTAGAGACAAGTCTAACTACTCAGTTAAACTTAAATTATCTAGATGCCAAACAACTATTGAAGATATCTGATCATGAACTAGTGGCTCAGTGGGGCGAATCCTAATATTAGAATGCCTCGAAACTAAGTTTTTATCCTATTTGCATTGGAATCTTCCCTCTTCATTGTTTTCAAGATTGGAGCAGCTTATGAAGGTTATTGGAGAAACCCTCGTCTATTTTACCACTAAAGAAAATGAGTCAAATTATAAAATCTACGTTTTCTAAGTTCTCGTCTCGTCATCCCCGCTATAACGTCATAATAGCTACCACACTAGTGACGCTAAAGAGGGAAAACTTGCATTATGGTGGGGTGCTGTCAGCCATGTTCAAATTTAAATTTTGAAATTTTATCACGTCACTCCAAATTAATTTGGCAACGTATTTTTAAAAAATATTTGAGGTTCCACCCGAGGTGCATTTTAAATAACGACGTGATAGGTCATTACAATAGATACCAATTTACATATCGTTCGTCCCCATATAATTCTTAAGACGAAAGGAAAGAAAAATGAATGTAAAAATACTATCGCCAAATTTGACAGTGTAACAAAGGAATTCTAGCCTTACGTGAACCCTAGAAAACTCTTACCTCTCAAGTGCCCATGTATATTAAGGCCTCATTAATAACCGGGTCAGGGAGATTAAACAAATGAATTAATAAAAAATCTCCCCGCCCACACACTTGTATCCTGTTATAGCATAAATATTCTTTTGATAGGGGCACCGCTATAATGGCTGACGGGGCACTATAGTAGGTTAGAAATATATTATAGGATTAGAAATGGGTTTCTCACCCATTCATCTCTCTTTTCATTCCAAAACTCAACTTTCTCTCTCGATCACCTCGCTCCCGACGTCAAAACTATGGTAATGATCGTATTTCCTACTCTTCTTACTATATTATGCACATTGATTTTTTATGCTAGAATAAGGGTGAGCAGTATAAGTATTGAGTTGGTTTTGAAATTTGGATGTGCCACTTTGATTTGGCAAAATTGTCGAAGCATGGGTGCTCCCTTTATGTTTACAATGCCCATACAACGTTCTAGGCATAAGGATTTTGGGTTTTATGATCGAAAACATGTTCAAAATGGTGGGGTAAGGTGAAGGGTTATTCTTGATTGAAAAATATAGATTCAGGTGACATTTTGGAGTTATAATGCCCAAATTTTTGCATAAATAGTAATGGGATACTTTGGGAACACCGATTTGAAGTTATTTTGTTAAAAATAGGAGTTTTGAGTTAAGAGGCACCATTTAAGAACCTCTTGAAATTCTGGGACGATGCAGGACGCTATAATAGCCTTGCTCCACTATAGCGGATCCGTTATTCCAGAAATAATCGCGCTATATCGACCTAGGCTGCAGGCAGTAGCCTTCCAGTCCGGCCATGGGTTAGATTTTTCTCCGAATTATTTTACTTTAGGCACTGAGGGTATCACCAACACTTACTTCACCACAAATGATAGGAGGTGATTGAACTTGGTGTTTTGGAAGATCCATACGTCAGGCAACCTCACTGATGTGACCTATCCTCGAGCCTTGGTGGTGGTCTGTGTTGTATGGGGTAATAAGCTGAACGTAAGGGCTCAAATTGTGTCAGAATGGAAGGACTTATACTGGGGCTACAAGAAAGCCCATTTTCTTCCTAGTCTGATATAGACAATGTGCAAATGTGTTTGGGTGCCTATAATTAAGATTATTCATGATTATGGTTAAAAAATCAAATCAAACCGCAATCCGAACTAAACCAATTTAAAAAACTGATATTTGGTTTGGTTTGGTTTTATTAGGTTTGATTTTAAATTTTGATAACCGATACTATTTAGTTTGGTTTTGATTTTACTAAACACCAACTGCAAAAATAACCGAACCAAACCGATAAATTAGATATATAAATTTTATAATTATTTATATATTATTCATAAATAAAATATAAATATTTTATTAAATTTTAATTAACTTAAGTAATTAACTTTACAATTTTCTCAAGCCCAACACTAAAATTTTAGCCTAACTATTACAATCCTAAGTCCAAGTCCACCAAAATCTATTACTTTAGTCTTTACCTATCCTACCTTAAATAAGATAGTCACATTTTCTATTAATTGAATCACTTTGTTCATGAAATAATAACTATAATACTGCTTAATTACTTAATTGAACTGACAATAACTTTCATGTGGATTGTTCATGTAATAGTTTGTGTCTATCGAGATATGTATGTCCTCAAAAAAATTATTACTTTCAAACCGAGAAAAACTAGAAAAATTGAACCAAATCGACGATAACCAAACCGACGGTTATTCTTTTTGTTGGGTTGGTTTTAGAAATCTAAAAACGACTAGATTGCTTTTATTTTGGTTTTAACTAATAATCGATCCAAACCGATCCAGAAAAACCCCTACCTATAATACATACCAATGTGGAGCTAAGCATGAATCCCCATCTTAACCCTCTCTAGGTGAAAGTGAGTAGTTCCAAGGGAAAGAAGAGACTAAAGATGGGCAAGACAGATAGTAGCCAGGCAGTAACGAACTCTGATGATGATGATGACGACCCTACCCCTCCTTCCAAGACCCATCCCCATCTCTCTGGTATACGCCTAGAGGAGAACTTTGTGGCCATCTAGAGATTTATGATGGCTACTTATGTCAGAGCTACAACTTCATCTGCTTCTTCTAAGGACTATACAACCATTTGCAAGGAGCTTAATCAGAAGAAGAAACGCTCCTGGGATTGCATGCTTGATCTAATGTCGGAGACCATCAATGTCATATTGAGCTATGTCGCCCCTTAGCAGGAGCTTCCCCAGTTTGCACCTAAGGACTTATTGAAGTTTCCCTTCCTCAGCAACGCAAAGGCAGAGGACTCCACTCCTAATGATGCCAAGGCTTCCGGCTAAGACCCCCTATTTATTAAAAACTATGACTTGCTTGGTTTTTGCCCCCGTTTGGAGTATGTACTAGACATCTTTTCCCTTTCATTATTTTCACACTTGGATGTTGGTTTCTAACACTATTAAGCGTATATGCATGCTAGGTTTTTTAAACGATTTCCATTATTTTACAGTAGCACCCAACTAAAATTAGCAATTAAAAATTCCATGAGAATGAAAAATAATACAAGGGAAAACAACGCAGGGATTTTGTTTTGCCAAAAAATTCCCGTTACAATGGGATTGCCATAGTGGGCCAGCCTCTCTATACTGGTCCCAACAATGTTGCCCAGAAATTGAAATTTTCTATAAAGTTATCTCATTCGCCAATCCCCATTATCAATATTAACCTTTGGAATTGCATCATGGTCTTAAATATAGCCTCAAAACTAACCCCACCAATGCATAATTAAGAGTTCCACATGGTCTTAACATAAAACTGGTTATGAGTCACACCAGAAGTTGTTTATAACCTCACATTACCGCTATAATACCAGAATAGTCCTTTCCCTCAAGGTTCCCAATCAATCTTGACTGTCCTAAAATCAAAGTTTTGTACCATCACAAGTCATCCTTGTTCCCTTACCAAAGGTAAATGCATGTCTAAATTTTTTTGACAAAACATTATAGTTAATCCACAAACAAATTTTATTACTAACCCATTACATGTAACCATATTATGACCGTTTCCTAACTATAATTTCACAGTCATACAAACAATTACACCTTACACATTTACAATTATTTAGTTAATACAATGCACAAATTACAATCTCAAGATTTACCATAAAATGAAATTATGTTTATTACCTTTTGGTCGCATCATGGATGACCTTTAGCCAATCATCCATGTGCTTACATAACCATTAAGGCTAGATACCAATTGAAACCCTTCCTAGTTCCAACTTCCCTTCCTTGTGTCAGTTCAGCCGAGACAATGAAATTCAATTCACTTTGTTGAGATACTAATTGAAATTCAGAGATACCAACTGAACTCAACCTATACAAGCAATCAACAAACTTCACAAAATGGGTGAAGAAATGGAACGATTTCCTAGAATGCTTCATAGCTCGCTCCCTAAAGATTAGATATGGACGTCAACACACTAATCCTCAAGACTCTATTGACATTTTCTCTTGTACTAGGAGATTGGCAACCTAGGCTATAATATCAAATTGTTACGACTCAAACCACCGATTAAAAATTGTTAATGTAAAAGTAAAAAACATCAATTTGTCACCTTATTTAAATAAAAAAAATTCTCTCAATTTTGATAAAATACAAATGTCTGTAAAATACACAGAATACTCCCTCGAAACTAGTCTAAACAAGGGCAAGAGCTTCCAAGAGAATATCAACTATTAAAACAAGACAAAACTCTCACTACAAGGAAAGAAAAGTAGAAGTTACCAGAGATCATCATCATCTTCACCTAAGAAATATCACTTATCCTACAACCAAACTATGACAAGTGGCATAGCAAGAGTAGTATTAGTGGGAAAAAAAACATGTATTGCTAGGCATCATAGGGAGGACCAAATCCACCATATAATATCATGTAAATATTCATAAGAAAGATATAACTTGAAGATATATAACCCCGATCCATTGACCACAACCCTTACTACTAGGTAATACGTCATCTGAACTCATATACTCCATCCCAAGCATTCTTACCTCCTCCTGCTACTAACTCTAACATTGGAAGCCATCCCACCCTCCTATACGATCATAGTTTAACACATCTATCACTTAAAGACTTTTCAAAATTGCCCATCTTACCAACACTAGAATTACGATACTGATTTCAATCCACCACCTTACATATTAGCTGGCTTGTCACCTCTTCTATGATCCCCTACCAAGACCCTAGACCCTATCCCATTTAGTGGACCGCCTGCAAAACTCTTACTTATCCCCCTTGACTTGACCTAATCCATAATTTGACACACCTATCAAGTAATCAAGATCACCCAAAGATCCTTAAAATACCATCTATGATGTTACTATGTAATCCTAGTCTACACAGAAAACCATTTCAGCATTTAACCAGATCACTCGGGCCACTCATGGACCAATATTTGACAAATACATCATAATAAATAAATCTAGTTCAATCATACAACCCACACATAGAAGAAAACCAAATATGTACCAGCCAAGTTTGTTTTTAGAAAATCCTATACATAATAAATTTGAGAAGTTTTCTATTAATAGATTGGTCATGCTACATTTGCGAAATAGTTTGTTTGTATGAAATGCCTATTTCCATTATTTCATATCGAGTTTCTCGGGGAACATCTTATTTCTAGAGGTCTATGCAAAAAAAATTGGGGTACTTGGATAGAGCATAATAAAACTTTCACCTACAGATGGATGTCTAGATCGAACAAATTATTCAGATCCTTGAGGATATGTTACGAGCCTATATGATTGATTTTGATGGTCATTGATATCGGTTCTTGCCTTTGACAAAGTTTTTCTATGGTAACAATTATTATTTCATTGTTTAAATGACTCTATTTAAGGCTTTGAATGATAAGAGATGTTATTCTTTGGTTTGTTGGTAGATAGATAAACTTGTTGAGAGATTACTTGGATAATTTAAAGTTGATTAAGGAGTGGATTCTCACAAATCAAAGTTGAAATAAGACTTATGACGATTTGAAGACTTAGAGTTCATAGTTGGTGACAATGTTTTTATAAAGGTATCCCCTATGAAGGGTGTCATGAGATTTGGAAAAAAGAGTAAGCTCAACTCAAAATTTATTGGTTCTCATGTGATTTAGTGGGATTCAATACAATTAGATTAGAATCTAGTATATAAAAAAGAGCCTAAAACTATACAGATTGCTAAATATGATATTTGAGGTCTATGGATATAACTTTTGTAAAGGTGCAGTGGATGCATTATACGGTAAAAGAAGCCACTTAAGAGATTGAGTTGGACATGTGAAGTAGATAACGTCAACTTTTCCATAATTTGGGTACTTATTTTTGTTGATGTGTGTAATGATGGATGTTATAGTGACTCCATGGTCGTTTTGAGTGTTTAGTCTCTTTCCATACTTTAACCTTTATGTAGCTTTATTATGTAGTTTACGATTTGCAAGAATGAGTGGGACGAGTCTTTAGGTGACCGGATGTGGTTTGGAGAAGTTTTTCAGTTTTGAAATTTGAAAGGTTTGATAAAAGTCAACATTTGTGATGAATGTGGTCAAAATTGGGTTTGTCAAACCCATTAGGTTTATAGGGTTATTTATGATAGTCAAATATTTTGCATGGATCTCGAGATATTCAAAAGTGATTTAGACCATTGATTGATGTTCTACTTTATTTGAAAATTTTGAGTTGACCACTTTCAATGATTAGTTACGATAACCTCGGATTGGTGATTTGATGATTCAAATAAGTGTAGAATTCACATTTTATGATTGATTTGCATATTTTGTTTGTATCCTAGAGATTTCTTGTAACACCCTGAAAATTTCTAAACTAAGATCCGCATCATTCTATAACACCTCACAACTCTATTCTTAAAATTTAAATTGTTTGTCGTAGGTATATGAGCTTGAATCGAGTGATGTACGACTTTCTCGTGTATTTTAAGGTTTTTTAACAAGTATATCAAAAGTATCTAAAGTGATATAGGGTCATAAGGGACTCCAAACACCAAGCCAAGTTCAAAGCATTCATATTGGTTAAATTCTCACATTAGTTCATATAAAGATAAACTTCAAACATTTATATCTCTAAGAATATAATGAATTAGGTTGCCTATGACCTATCAAATTAAAGGTCTATGAGTCATCTTTTAAACACCACAAAAATTTTCTTATTTAGAGTTCGGAGAAAAAAGTTATGGTCACTTTACTGAAACATACCTGGGCTAGGAAATTGGGCGAACCTACCTGCTCAATCGGTAATACGTCGAATGGGTTGGCGAATCGCCGAATTAGCTCACCGAATAGTCTCAAAAATCTTATGCTTCTGTCCATTTGAGGCTCCTAAAGTCTCAATGGGTGATCCACCTAGTATTTTTGGCAAGGAGACCTCCAGATCACGGATTTGACCGACGAGATTCATTAAAATGTCGTTTCTTTGATTTTTCTGGTTTTCAAACATTCCTAGAAGGGTATTCTTGAACTTTTACCCTAAATCAACTTCCCTAAGTCCGTCTTACAACCTATTAACATCATTATACATTTATCAACTCTCAAAATCCCCATTTCTCATTCTTTCAAAGATCAAGAACTCCAAGAAAGGATTTCTCTAATTTCTCAACATCTAAAAGCTCCAAGTTCAAGATTCTTTTTAAGAATCCTAAGGTTTTCAATCCAAGATTCTTCTCCACTCTTCATCTCCAAGAAAACCACAAGGAAGACAAAAGTTAAGGTTTCAAATCTTTCAATTAAGTTCTCCTTCAAACTTCTTCAAGAACTTTGTTCTTCTAGATATGTAAGGTTATTCATAGTGTTGGACTAGTTATTCCTCGCGCCTTACATCTAAATTCAGTCAGTGAAAAGTTCAACCTAGGATTTTTCGTCAATTTTATGAAATTTTTGATATAAGTTATATTCTTGTTCCGAATTATAAATTCTTATATTGCGATATTGCAATATTATATGTATTGATATCCTTGACTTGTTGTTCATGCTTATATTTTGCATGAACCCTAGTTGATGAATTTTTTATTGAAAGCCTTTGTGCCTTTATTGTCATGCATTGATTTTGGAATTTTAAACTGAGTTCAGAAGTATCTTAAAGTATCTTTTGAGAAGAGTTTTAAGGGAACACAAATGGTTCCAAAAGTACTATTTTCACATTGAAAAAAAATGACTATTATAGGAAGAGCATAAATAGTTTTTAAAAGCATTTCAGTTAGATAAAGAGAAGTTCAGTTACCCTTTAAAGAAAGTTGATTTTTCATATTGAAAATAGAGTACTATTTTAAGAAAAGTATAAAGAGTTTTTAGATAGATTCAGTACAACTTTAGTTACCTCTTAAAGAGGCCTTTTGAAAAATTATCTCAACCTAGAGAGTACTTTTACATGAGCATGCAGTTATATTTTGGGAGGTTGTATTGAGCACCTATTTAAGGTAAGAGTTCAGATAATTCAAACTCCATAACCTACGCCACCAACGTAGATAGGATCGTACCACAAAACGGGCGACTCCTCAGCTTCCTCAAGAAGGTTTTTAGTGCATCCAACAGTTCACTTGCGTCCTATACTCTGGCAAGGTATAGGGCGGCTTTGGCAACGTGGGTAAGACGTTGTATCATCACTAGGCTCATAGTGATAATTGTCGGTTAGAGAAACTCCCAGTAAAGTAAAGTGAACAATATTTTTATTTATATATTTTAGTCCATATTTACTATTATTGCATCCCTACAGAAAGATTTTAAATGATTTTCATCATGATTTATATTACTCTTCAGTTGAGTTATCTTCAGTCTTTCAGTTCAGTTTTTATTTTTATTTTACATACTTGTACATTCAATGTAATGATGTCATTTGACCTGTATCTTTTCATGATGCAGATTTAGGTACTTAGGATCATCAACAGACATTTTGTTGAGATCACATCATACACTTATTAGTTTTGGTGAGGCCTCTTAGCTCTCAAAGGACTCTAATTTTAGGATTTGCTGGTAGTTGAGTTTTAAGGTGTTGTGAGTCTTGTCCCGACACCTATCTTTATACAGTAGATGTTTCACAGATAGGCAGTCTTGATCAGTCCTTCAGTATTCAATTTCAGATATTTTATTTAAACGTTATATTTTTATTCAATATATTTAGAGAGTTATGAGATTCAATAAACTGTTGTTGAACATTTCTTTCAGTTTGATGTTGGAGTATGCTTGATTTAGTATTTCACTTGTAGTCAGCAAGGATGAGAGTTCGTTTGGGGAAAATCAATGGTTCTCGAGTGTCGATCACATTTTGGGAGTAGTCTCGGATTGTGACATTTCTGATGAGTTCTGAGTGTTGATTCCAACTTCCAAGTTTGAAAATGTTTTAGGCATTGTTGAATGGTGTTTTTTTACCGCTTTTGCAGTTATAAAGTTGTTTTTTATAAATGGAGTCCACTACTAAATAACTATCAAAAAATGATGGCCAAAAGCGACGGACTGCGTCACTTTTTTGGTCAAAATTGACGAAAAAGCGACGTAGTCACCTCCATTGCTTTTTAGTTTGACACTTTTCAAAAAGCGATGGACTGCGTCTCTTTTTTATTTTTTTGTTTTAGATTTTTTTCAACAAAAGCGATGGAGTTCGTCGCTTTATTTTAATTTTAATATTTTTTTTCTAAAGTGCGACGCAGTTCGTCGCTTTTCTGAAAGTTTTATTTTTGAAAATCCTAGAAAAGTGACGGACAAAAGGACCCTGTCCATCGCTTTTCTGGAAATTTTATTTTTGAAAATTCCAGAAAAGCGAAGGAAAAAAAGGACCCTGTCCGTCGCTTGTCTGGAAATTTTATTATTGAAAAATCCTGAAAAGCGACGGACAAAACCACGCTGTCCGTCGCTCTTTTGTGATTTAAAAATAAATAAAACCCAGAAAAGCAACGGACAAAACCAAGTTGTCCGTCGCTTTTCCTGCACTATTTTTGATAGCCAATTTCTGTTGCCCACCTGCAAATGCAAGTCAATGCAATTCTACACTATTCAGCCCAATCAAACACACACAATTATAAATAATCTTAACAAAACATAAAACAACAAACTTAAAATAACATTTAAAAGTATCTAAATCACAAATTAAAGACTTCTAAAGTCTTTCAAAATTCATTTCAAAATTTCAAAAAGTTCATAAATGTCCAGAGATCTAAACTAGAGAGTGGGATCTACATATTCATTCTCTTCACTCTCGTCGTCGGTGTCATCGTGAGCCGAAGTAGTAGGTCGACAAGCGAGGTGCATCACTTGTTCTTTAATTTGCTGAACTCACTCATGCTTTCTTGTTCAGCTACTCTTCTCCACTCTGACTGTGCTAGTGCCGCTGTAAGTTTAGCTATTTGATCCAACATAGCAGCAATTTGAGCACCGTCAAGTGCCTCGGCTTGACGTGACGATCCAATACCTTATAACCCTGACTGGAGTCATCTTACATCGTTTCGAGAGCCTAGACCATAGACTCTACCCTTGTGTGTCCCCCTACCACTTTTTCTTTCCAAGTTTGGGTGGAAAGTTCAGGTGTCAATTGGATTAAACTATCTAGATTCTCAGCGACGTACTGATGAAAGTCATTTTGCATATTAAATATAAAAATTGACATCAATATATATACATATCATAAATATATTCACTATTAATATATATTATTTATATTAAATAACTTACAAAAGTTCGTTCGTCCCTTTCCTCCACCTACACATCCGGATCCAACTCATTTTCTTTCTTCCTGACATGAGTCTTCTTGAAAACCTCAGGTTCAATGGGAGTGTGTCCCAATTCTTTTTTCTATAAATAAAAACTGGAATTTATAACGATATATATGAATCAACTAATTATTTATTTAAAAGTTTGAATTAGAACTTACCATCTCTCGTGCAATTGTTCCAACCATCTTTCCACCTCTGGTGTGCAACGAGCCACCTTTAAGACTGCCTCTAGCCTTTTTGGCTTGATCTGATATTGTCTTAAACTTGTTTGTGTTCTAATACTGACCCAATTCATCAAAAACATGAGGCAACATCCAACTAGGGCGTTTACTACTATCCCAAACTTTCTTTAGCCAGCTAGACAGTCTGGCAGATGCCTTCCTCTCAAATGTGGTCCCATTGACCAAATTGTACATCGACTCCCAAGTACACATAGTCTAAAAAAAATTGAATAACGTTAATTAGATCGATAGTAAAAAAAGGAAAGTATACTAAACTTAACTAAAAAATATATACCTTAAAGTTATTAAACATCGCTTGGCGTGAACTGTTTGGAATCTCGCTCCAAGAATGATAAGCATGTGTATAGAGTCTTCTAACACAATCTTTTAAAGCTCGGGCAACATCCTTTACAGGATTCCACCTGCAAAACACATAATAAATATGTTAGTTCATGAATAATATATTAAAGTATAAGAAATAAATAAATAAATAAACTAACAAATAGCTAACAAAACAAAATTACGATGATCCATCCGACTCAATCATGACTCTACCAAGTCTGTCCTTCTGGCCAGGAGCAAAAGCAGGCATCGTATCATCTGGTGTAGCACTAGGTGTAGATGTAGACGAGGGTGATACATCAGGATGCACTAAACGCTGAGTCAATGGAGGCGTACCGACCATAGTATCTGACTGCTCGTTACTAGGATATCCAATCCTCATGGCAGATAACTGAGGAGATGTACATGTGGGAGATGGAGTACCTGCCGATAAGGGTCGTGCTCGACAAATATCCTGTAAAGGTAGGTCCTTGTAGCATCGTAAAGGTAATGCCTGTGAAGTAGATGAAGCACAGACTGGTCGATGGTAATTAGGATAATATTGTCGAGGATCCGCTATACCAAACAGGAACAACAAATAACTAGGTATCATGGTTGATGCGCTCTGGCGCAGAAGAAATAGATCCTGCAATATCCTCAGCATCTATGGGTCTCCTAGACTTCTTCTTCTTAGCCTGTTTAGTCTGGCTAACTTCAAGACGATCGCGATGTCTATCACCGTCATCGCCTGATGGCATCTGTATGCAAATTTACATGTATAATATATATAAAAATCATAGTTAAATAAAATTACCAAAATACACTTACATATATACACTAGCTAGCTTTCATTCTACATTATTCCTCTTCGCTTGTTTCAATTCCATCATTCTCCCATTTTCCTCCACAATTGTTTCATTTTCATTATCGTCCCATTCTTCGTCATCAAATGATTCATTTTCCTCATTCTAGGGTATTTCTTCCTCAACATTTAGTATCTAATCATTATATATTTCTTCTAATATGTGTTGAGGATGTTGTAGTGTGGTTTTCAATTCAACATCAACTTATTGTTGAACAATTGCAACATCATTTTGATACGCCACATCTAAGACATTGTCAATTTCAATTCTTCCCACATGCTTACTTTTTATAACAGCCCACTAATCAGCTTTGTCTCTACGCAATGGATATGGAGCGTAATACACTTGTTTAGCATTTTGTGCAATAATAAAAGAATCATAACTTATGTATTTCGTGGTGTGCTTAACTTCAATTATATTATGTTGATGGTTCACCTTTATGCCTCTATGTAATGAGTCAAACCACTCACATCGAAACAATACAATCTTCTTTTTAGGCCAACCTAAATACCTAACTTCAATAATCTCTTGAATGACACCATACTATTCAATAGTTTGACCAGTACAATTAACATCACCTTGTATGTAGACACCACTATTATTTGTTTTCTTGTTCCTAGAAACTTCTTCAGTTTGAAACTTAAAACCATTGACACAATACTTATTCATTGTCAGTACTTGAGATTCAGGTCCAAGTGCTACTTCTTTCACTAATTGCAAATGTTGGACACTTGAGTATTCATCGTAAACATACGTGATTGTTATTTCAAGTAGTATAATTTAGTATAACATGAATATATTATTAAATACTTAGTGATTGCACACTTACATAGTTCCTTAGCCATTTGGAAAATTTTGTATATATGGCTTCATTACCCCATGTGTTTACGAACAAGCTGATCATTTTACATTCAAGTATTTCGTTAGTTAATGATCACTTATTAGTATGTAATTTAATAACATTTTTTTAACACTTACTTGACATATGGTTGAATCTCTGGACAATTAAGCAAAATATGTGTCACAGCTGATTGCATTTCCATATCAGTGAAGCCTCGCTTTCCACGTTTTTTAGATCCTCGACCATTTTGATTAAAAATTAATATCTATGGAAATAAAGGATCAATATCGTCTTCATCACTATGATTGGGCCTGTTTCTCCTACATGACACATCATCACCAAAGTAATAAGAATAAAAATCACCAGTTTCTCTTCCAATATGACCTTGAACAAATGATCCTTCGATCTTTCCCTTTGCTTAATAGTTTGCTTCGAACTGCCAATTTTTTTGCATGTATATATGTATATATATGTTAATATATAAAAGACTTGGCGAATATATATAACTTAGTGAATATTTCAAATGGATACCTCTAAAATGGAAACATCCATCTTATTTGAATCGGACCTCCGAGGCGGGCCTCTTGTACAGGGTGAATTGAAAGATGCTCCATCACATAAAAAAATATTTTCCTCCATCCTGTCTAAACTACTCTCCAACAACTTTCCAGAACACAAATCTTTTAAAAAAAGACTTATTTCTGTGATTGGTTTCCATATCCTTTCGGGTAGATGGCTAAAACTGATAGAAATTAAAGTTTCCATAAACACATGACAATCATGACTTTTCATACCTATCAATTTTCCTTCATTCATATATACCTGCTTTCATAAATTTGAAGCATAGCCCTCTGGCATCCTCAAATTTTTAACCCACTCAATAATTTCACGTTTCTCATCCACTATGAATGAAAAGCTGGCTTTGGGCTTAACTATTTTACCATTATGTAATTCCTGCAGCCATAACTCTTTTCTCCTACAATATTCCTTTATGTCCATTCTAGCTTTTGGATTATCTTTTATCTTACCCTTAACATCCATCACTGTGTTAAACAAATTATCAAAGTAATTTTTTTCAATGTGCATCACATCTAGATTATGTCGTAGTAGATTGTTCTTCCAATACGGCAACTCCCAAAATATGCTTTGTTTGGTCCAATTATGTTCAACACCATATCCAGGAAGTCTAGAAGGTGAAGCTTCTGTAACTTTAGGTAATTGAGAAACTCTCTCCTAAATTTGATGCCCTGTGAGTAATGGAGGTGGGGGTCACTTTCAACCTTATTTTTCCTAAATGCATTTTTTCATCTTTCTAAACTCATAGTCAATTGGCAAGAACTGGCGATGACAATCAAACCATGTATTTTTTCTGTCATGCTTTAAAGTGGATGCCTTACTATTTTCCATGCAATACATACATGCTAGCTTTGCAGCTGTCATCCAACTAGACAACATCCCGTATGCAGGAAAATAATTAATAGTCCACATTAAAGAAGCACACATAACGAAATTTTGCTTAGTTGATATATCATAAGTCAAAACGCCTTCAAACCACAATTGTTTGACCTCATCTATCAATGGTTGTAGATAGACATCAATCAAACTTTTTGGATTACGAGGATTTGAAATAACACAACGTATAAATATATAGGGACTGGTCATGCACATTTCAGGAGGAAGATTATACGGAGTAAGAAATACCGGTCATCATGAATAAGGCGAAGCATTATTAGAGAATGGTGTGAAGCCATCTGAACACAACCTCAATCTAACATTTCTTGGTTCACTAGCAAAACAAGGATATACATTATCAAAATGCTTCCATGCTTCACCATCAGATGGATGAAACAAGACACCAGGCGACCTTCTATATTCATGATGCCATCTCATATGTAGGGCAGACCTCATCGATGCATACAACCTCTTTAACCAATGAATGAGAAGTAGATAATGCATCGCATAAACTGGGACCATCTTTCTAGCCGGAGTCCTCTTATAACGAGCATGTCCACAAAACTTACAGTTTTCTAATTCACTATCAGTCTTGTAAAACAGCATGCAGCCATTAAAACAACAATGAATTCTATCATACGTCAATCCTAACTTGGACACCAAACACTTTGCTTGATAGAAGTTCTTTGGTATGTTAAACTCCGGATTAACTAGTTCACCCAAAAGATCAACCATTGAGTCCATATCCACATTAGGAACATTCCAACCTGATTTAATATTCATTAATCTAACCGCAACTGACAAGGCAGAATGCGGACTCCCTTCACATAGTGGACAACTAGATTCTTCTAATTGATCATAAAAGCGTCTTGCTTCTTCATTATGAGCTTCATCAAAATATTGTTCCAGTTCCATCCTAACTTGAACCCCGAAAGTATCATTGATCATTTCATGAACCCTATCATGTTCAACCCTAACATGTTCAACCCTCATTTGGCAATGTGGTGCAACCATATTATATATATCCACAGGCATCGAATTATAAAACATACCATCCAATCCATCATTTTCTCCATGATCAATCCATACGAAATATCTAGGCTTAAATCCATTATGGTATAAATGAACCATAACTGTATCTGGTTTAAAAAAAATTAAGCACTTACATGCACTACAAGGACACCTAACCAATCCATTATTCTTGAAAATGTCAAGTGTTATTGTATGTTCCATAAAATTTCTAACACCATCAATAAACTCAGGTTTCAAACCAGCATCAGTTTCATAATGCATATTATACATCCACAAACGATGATCCATCTACAAAAATATAGATATTCAATTATATTATAAATAAAATTTAATAATAATTTTACTACATTAATTCATAGTTAATATATATTTATAATAATTACTTAAAATCCCAAATTCAAACTAGTAGTAGTCCTAAAACTAGTTTAGTGTTGACTTAACCACATTATTTATTTTAACTTATTTAAATAACTTTAACTAGTTTAGTTTTGACTTAATACAACAACTAAATCACATTATTTAATTTAACTTATTTAAATAACTTAACAACTTTATAACTTTAACTAGTTTAGTATTGACTTAATTCCAACAACTAAATCCACTTACTAAATCACATTATTTATTGTAACTTATTTAAACAACATAACAACTTTAACTAGTTTAGTTTTGACTTAATACAACAACTAAATCCACAAACTAAACCACATTATTTATTTTAACTTATTTAAACAACTTAACAACTTTTTAACTTTAACAACTTTTTAAAGCTAAGTGTCAACACTAGATGGACACAAATCGATCTTGCAAGAAAATCAATTCTGTCATCAATAGGATCAACTAGTGTTGGTACTTATGCTTAACAAATATATTATTTCTAAATTTAAAGCTAAGTGTCAACACTAGATGGACACAAATCGATCTTGCTAGAAAATCAATTTTGTCATCAATAGGATCAACTAGTGTTGGTACTTATGCTAAACAAACATATTATTCCTAAATTAAAGCTTAATATCAACACTAGATGGACACAAATCGATCTTGCAAGAAAATTAATTTTGTCATCAATATGATCAAATAGTGTTGGTACTTATGCTTAACAAACACTCGATGGACACAAAAAAAATTATCACAACATTAAGGCTAAGTATCAATACTAGATCAATGGAACACAAACACATTATTGAACACAATTCTACTTGAACTTTAGAAATTTAATAGCACCAACTTTATCTCCTACTTTGATGAAAGAAGCAATATAGTCTTGTATCAACTTTTTTAGATGTTGAACTTCCTCAGTTGCCTAGCATGAAAAGTTCTAAAATTAGTTAAATATAAACTTCAAATCCAACAATATTAGTTATATATAAATGGTAATGACCCATATATTAAGTGTATTTACGGAAGTCCTCCCTATATTTTGTTACGTACTTATTACTTGTTAAATTGGAAATTTCATAATTTAAAAGTATTAGGGTAAAGTGTCAGTTATATGGTTATGCTAAAGGGTCTAGGAGTGGGCCAGATCCATCTTTCTTTTATGAGAACGTGAGGTGACATTAGGCTATACCAATATCAGTAAAGCACCCAATTTAGTGAAGAACGAAAGAAAAATAAAAGGCCGCCTAACAAATTGGTTGAGACGATACGTGAACTTTGAAAAGCTCTCAGGCAATTGTTGAACTTTGGTGATTCCTTTTAATTGTTTTCGGTCAATTGACAATGATTACAACTTGTCATATTGGAGGTGATAAATATGTCATCTCCTGGCAGTAACGATGTGGCACAAAGATTTAAATTATCATGTTAAGATTATTAGCATAGAATAGTTGGAGAATTTTGGGGTTTGAACCATTAAATTTACCTACTGCTAAGCCACTAATTAACAAGTATTGGTTCACTGTGATTTGAAATTGAATCCTATTTAAATTACGTAGGTTTAGTTTTAACTTGGGAATAAAAGCAGTAATATATTTGGTACAATATTCTTTAATTAAGTTGGATGGGTTGGTGATAGCAAAATGCACTTTGTGTAGATGTTTAGGGTTAGCTTTAAGTTTGAAGTTTTAATGAAGTTGAGATTTGATCTGATTTCCTTTAATCCGAAAAGAAATATAGTAATATAGACGTTATTGATTCGTATTCTTATGGAGTGTATATATAAATTTCAGCAGATTTTGATCGTTCGAAAGCGTTATGAAAGGACAAGTGTGTAAACTGACACTTGGGCTTCGGTTTAAGGCAAGTAGAGATTTTTTACTTCTGTGGAGTGTTAGTTTTAATGTATTAAAGAAATATAAGGATAATGGGATATGAGAGGTTCCCATATAAGTGAGATAACGAGCATTTATGCGGGTACCAATGTTATAATATGGAGAAATTTACAAGAAATTGATTATTGATTGATAGTACCATAAGTTGAAATGTGTATTGAATTGTTGAGACTTGGGGATTATGTAAGCTTGATTGTGATTGATGACCCCTAGTTGTAGGGTCGATTGATAATCCATATTATACATTGTTCATACATATTCATACCACTCTTATTGTTGCATGATAATTATTAGTTGATATGATTCATTGAGTTATCTATAAAATTTATATCCTTATTATGCCGATGGGAAATGGTTCCGGCGAGTGGTATTATATCGATGGGAAATGGTCCCGACAGGTATATGGACCTCATGAGTCCTCCATGGATCCCAACTATCCGACAGAGGAAGCGGGTGTATACCGGTTTTATTTTTCTTTTCAGTGCATTTCATTGCATCACACTTCATCTACATTGCATTCCATATTAAATGACATTGATTTATTGAGATGACTGTAGTACTGAATTGACTTGATACACTTGAGATATTGTGTGATATTATTGGTGGTGTAATTGGTCTTATTTTGGGAAATTACATGTTCTAATTATTATATTGAGATGAGTTATTTTATGACTTAGTTATACTTATTGAGAAGGAAATTTTTAGGGTTTATCTCGTTATCGCTTCTAGGAAGGATTAGAAATCAAAGTTTGTTGAGTACACGTGTTTTCCGTACTCACTCTATACTTGCTGCACCTTTTTTGCGTACAGGAACTGAGCAAGGTACTAACGGTGCTTAATTAGTTGGTGGGAGCGAGATTGTTGATTGTTGAAATTCAGGGTGAGTTGCTTTCTCTTCAGCAGTACTGGATTCTAGAGACTCTTTTACTTCATGTGTTATTTCCTTCAGGACAGTTGTTTTAGTTTTCAGACTTGCTTTGTATTCATAGATGCTCTTGTACTGGTGTCATCGGGTCCTTGGGTAGTTTGACTTTTACTCGTTTATTCCCCACTTATACGAGTTAGTTATTTTTTTTATTATTCAATATTATATTTGCATTAGTTAAATTGTTAGTTGATAATAAAGATCAGAGTTTGCATGTTGTGATGTTGGGTAATAGGTTCTCTTATGGCTTAATGGGATTTTGGGTAGTGACAACATGGTATCAAAGCATGGTTCATAGGTCCACTATGTACAAGAGCAGAGTCTAGTAGTGTCTTGCGGATCGGTGCAAAGACATTTATAACTTATCTGTGAGAGGCTATAGGACTTTAGGAAACTTTCATTCTTTCTTTCCCTATCGTGCACAATTGATCTTGCATAATACTAAGTGTTCTATTTTATTCTTTCACAGATGGTGAGAAAATGATCCACGAATCCTAGAGGTCGGGCACCTGCACCTACACCTGCACCCGCACCTATACCTGCATCTGCTACTCGAGCCATACCACGCGGACGAGGTAGAGGGCGAGTTAGAGGCAGGGCACGAGTTGCTACATCAGCAAGGTCGGGAGTGCCGACAACTATTCCAGTATCTATTAGACCAAAGTCTCATGAGGATGATGTATATGTTCAAGAGAATTATCAGGTTCAGAATGAGGAGGTGGCCCTAAGTTAGGTGCCACCCAGATTTATTGCTACACCAGTACTTCAGGATACTTTGACATGTATGCTCAATTTCTTAAAAGGAATGTCTCAGGCTGGTATTTTTCCTTGAGTATCTAGTGGTTCTCAGGCAAGGGTTGGAGGACAGAATCCCGACCAACAGCCAACTACAGGTCTTCAGATCCCACTGAGCCAGCCAGCTGCAGCATTAGCCCCTAGACTTGAGGGTGTGCCTTTTCCTGGTACTACTATTCCTTCTCTTACTAGTCCTATAATGACAGGTGAAGAGCAGAAAATGTTTGAGAGGTTCAGAAAGATGGATCCTCTACAATTTAAATGTGGACATAAAGAGGACGCTTATGAGTTCTTAATTACCTGCCATGAGAGGTTACATAATTTGGGACTGGTGGAGTCTCGCGGAGTTGACTATACTACTTTTCAGATGCTAGGGCCAACCAAGCAGTGGTGGAAGGCTTGTATTGAAACTAGACCAGTTGGGTCTCCTACCTTGACTTAGAAGCAGTTCACTCAGGTATTTTTAGAGAAGTTTGTTCCCCGTAGTATGCGAGAAGAGGGGAGGAACCAGTTTGAGAATTTGACTCAAGACGGTATTTTAGTGGTCGAATACGAGGCCAGATTTCATGCCTTGTCTCGTCATGCTTTAATGATTCTTCCTACTGAGACTAAGAGGATTCGAAGATTTGTGAATGGATTGATCTATCCAATACTTATGGCAGCTTTTCAGACAATGTCTGCTGGAGGTACTTTTCAGAGAGTAGTTGATGCGGCCAAGGATGTCGAGTACGTGTGACGTCAAGAGTTTGGTGAGGCTAGGGACAAGAGGTCTCGTACTTCAGGTTGTTTCAGCGGCACCTCATTTTGAGGTAGAGGTTATTCAGGAAAAAAATTTCGACCACCTTCTGGTAGACCAATTCAGGAAGTTATTCAGACGTTCGAGGGAGGTCGTTCAGGACAAGGTTCCCAAGGATATTCTCAGAGAGTTTTCGATTATGGAGGTTATTCGGATCACTCGCATTCTACTCAACAGATAATGGCACCAAAGACATGTTATGAGTGTGGTGGATCGGGCCATATCAAGAGAGATTGTCCTTGACTCAAACATCGAGCACATCAGCATGGTTCTCAAGGTTCACATAGAGTAGTACCCCAGCCAGCTAGGGGTCGTGGTAATTCTCAGATAGGTCGAGCTGGTGGCCGAGGTGGTGGTCAGAGTGAGGGTTGTAGAGGTCATTGTTATGCTTTTCCAGATCGTCCAGAGGCAGAGGTTTCTGATGTAGTTATTACAGGTATTGTCCTAGTGTGTCATAGACCTACTACCATTTTATTTAACCCGGGTTCTACTTTTTCATATATGTCTGCATATTTCTCTTTGGGCCTAGACAAGCTATGTGATTCTCTTATTATGCCTATTCGTGTTTCCACACATGTGGGTGATTCTTTAGTGGCGGATCGAATGTACCGATCCTATATTTTAACTCTAGAGGGATATAACACGTTGGTGGACTTAATTATATTGGATATGGTAGATTTCGACATCATATTGGGTATGGATTAGCGTTCTTCTTATCATGCAGTTCTAGACTGTTACGCTAAGACAATTACTTTAGATATTCCAGGTATTCCTAAATTGATGTGGCAGGGCAGCCATAGTCCTTATTTGAGAAAGGTGATTTCCCTTTTGAAGGCTCAACGCATGGTTGAGAAGGGATGCCTTACTTATTTAGCATATGTTCGTGATACTAATATTGATAGTCCTCATTTAGAATCGGTGCCTGTGGTGAGGGAATTTTCAGAGGTGTTCCCAACTAACCTTTCCGGCATTCCACCAGACCGTCATATTGACTTTGGCATTGATTTAGAGCCAGCCACTCAACCAATGTCTATCTCTCCATATCGAATGGCTCCAGCAGAATTGAAGGAATTGAAAGAGCAGTTGCAAGATTTATTGAGTAAAGGCTTTATTAGGCCTAGTGTTTCTCCTTGGGGTGCTCCGGTCTTGTTCGTGAAGAAAAAAAATGGCACCATGAGGATGTGTATCGACTATAGACAATTGAACAAAGTGACAATTAAGAATAAGTATCATATTCCGTGTATTGATGATTTGTTTGATCAACTCAAGGGAGCCTCTATATTCTCCAAGATTGATTTGAGATCTGGTTACCATCAGCTGAAGATTAGGGCAACGGACATTCCTAAGACAGCTTTTAGGACTTGTTATGGACACTATGAGTTCTTAGTTATGTCTTTTGGGCTGACTAATGTCCCAGCTGCATTTATGGAGTTGATGAATGGGGTGTTCAGGCCCTATTTGGATTTTTTTGTTATAGTTTTCATTGATGATATATTAATCTACTCTCAAAATAAGGAGAAACATGAACATCATTTGAGAATTGTTCTCCAGACCTTGAAGAAAAAGTGACTTTATGCAAAAATTTCTAAGTGCGAGTTCTGGCTCAGTTTGGTGACATTCTTGGGGCGTGTGATGACTAAGGATGGCACTATGGTAGATCCCAAGAAGATTGAGGCTGTTAGAAATTGGTCTAGGCCTACTTCACCTACTGAGATTTGGAGTTTCGTAGGCTTGGCTAGTTACTATAGACGATTTGTGGAAGGCTTCTCTTTAATTGCATCTCCTTTGACGAAACTAACTCAAAAGAGTGTGACTTTTCAATGGTCTGAAGAGTGTGAGGCGAGCTTCCAGAAACTCAAGACATTATTGACTTTTTCCCATATCTTGACCTTATCGGTGAAAGGTGAATGTTTCACCATATATTATGATGCTTCGTAGGTCGGTCTTGGCTATGTATTGATGCAGAAGGGTAAGGTGATAGTGTATGCTTCGAAACAGTTAAAGGTTCATGAGAAGAACTATCCTACTCATGACTTAGAGTTGGAAGCGGTAGTTTTTGCTTTAAAAATTTGAAGGCATTACTTATATGGAGTGCATTGTGAGGTGTTCACAGATCATCATTGTCTTCAATATATTTTCAGTCAGAGAGATCTGAATATGAGGCAGAGGAGATAGATGGAATTGCTTAAGGATTATGACATGACCATCTTATATCACCCAGGGAAGGCGAATGTGGTAGCAGATGTGTTGAGCTGGAAGTCAGTTAGTATGGGAAGCTTGGCAATGTTGCGAGTGGAGGAGCGTCCTTTTGCCTTAGATGTTCAGTCCTTGGCTAATAGCTTTGTGAGACTTGATATTTCAAAGCCTGGTAAAGTTCTTGCTCGTGTTGAGGCACACTCTCTTCTATTGGATCAGATCAAGGCTAGACAGTTCAAAGATGAAAAGTTGAAGATAATTCATGACAAGGTATTAAAGGGTGAAGCCAAGGAAGCAATTCTGGATTCACAGGGTGTTTTGAGAATAAAGGGTCGTATTTGTGTCCCAAGAGTTGGTGATTTGACCAGGTTAATTATGGAATATGCCCATAGTTCTAGATATTCTATTCATCCTGGAGCAGCAAAAATGTATCATGATCTAAAGCAACATTATTGGTGGTGTCTAATGAAGAGAGATATTGTAGAATATGTCTCTCGTTGTTTGAACTGCCAACAGGTGAAATATGAGCACCAAAGACCAGGTGGTATGTCTTAGAGGATGCCTATACTTGACTGGAAATGGGAGTGGATTGCCATGGGAGCGAAATGGCAACACATAGTCCTCTTTGGCAATAACATAGTCCTATTAGACAACATCATAGCCCCCATAGGCAGTTCATAGCTCAACAGCTAACCACAATAACCCCAAGGGCGACAACAAACAATTAAATAGGGTGAAGGCGAACAATTTAGCTATAAACAATATATATGAGTAATGTCCAAGTCGTTCCTAACTTAGGGTTGTTCTAAATAGATTATGAGTCCCTAAAATGAGGGTTTATAGCCACTCAATCAGCCGACCACTCACAATTACATCTACAACATAACTAGCATTAACTACTCTATTATATCACTCCCAAGCTCTAAGGAAACATGCCGAACAAAGGGAGTAGCCTTAACATACCTTTTCCTTTATAATTTATGCTGAAAACACCTATGTCCACACCACTACAACACTAAAGAAAAAGGTAAAATCAATCAGTAATTAAGGATAAAAATTATTACGACAATTTGACAATCGATACGGATTCGTATCGTAAACTACAATCCAAGACCTAAGGTATCGGTAAACTGATAAAAGGTGATTCCTACCTTTCTTTAAATGACCAAAACACTTGAATACAATCACTTCACTGGAGAAAAAAAACCCTGCTGCCATAACCTTCACGGAGCTACACCCTCAATTCACCGTGAAAATTATACCAAAACGACGGGCTCGCGACATAGGGCAATTTTCGACAAAAGACCAAGAAGAGATCATGAACACACAAGGATGATTTGAGGAGTATTTCTCTAATTTTCGTGGGTTTCTCACGATTTGTAATAAAGAAAAATGAAGAAGATGCTATCTTATAAGCTTCCACCGACTTAGGGGACCCACCTCACGTGCCTGCTTTCGCAGTCTCGAAAAAATGTGAATATCTCTCTATTCTGAAGTTGTATGAACAAACTGTTTGATGCATTTGAAACTAGACTTGTAGACCTTAGATTTAATGGGTCATGGGACCCATAACTTGTTATAGATTGGGAGAAAACGTCCGAAACATTTGACCCAAATTTCAGAGAAATCTTTAAAAAGGAACTTACGATAACTTTCGCCCACTTTTATTTTACGACTTACCTTACTTCAAAACTTGAGATACAACCCTTGAACACTTAAAATATGACATACCACATCATTTTTAATTTATTACTCACCCTCTTTGTCTTTTCACGAATGTACGAATTAATTTAGACGTTTAGAAAAGTCGGGGTGTTACAGTGTATACCGGTTTTATTTTTCTTTCAGTGCATTGCATTGCATCACACTTCATCTACATTGCATTCCATATTAAATGACATTGATTTATTGAGATGACTGTAGTACTGAATTGACTTGATACACTTGAGATATTGTGCGATATTGTTGGTAGTGTAATTGGTCTTATTTTGGGAAAATACATGTTCTAATTATTATATTGAGATGAGTTATTTTATGACTTAGTTATACTTATTGAGAAGGAAACTTTTAGGGTTTATCTCGTTATCGCTTCTAGGAAGGATTAGAAATCAAAACTTGTTGAGTACACGTGTTTTCTGTACTCACGATATACTTGTTGCACCCTTTTTACGTGCAGGAACTGAGCAAGGTACTAACGGTGCTTAATTAGTTGGTGGGAGCGAGATTGTTGATTGTTGAAATTCAGGGTGAGCTGCTTTCTCTTCAGCAGTACTGGATTCTAGACTCTTTTACTTCATGTGTTATTTCCTTCAGGACAGTTGTTTTAGTTTTCAGACTTGCTTTGTATTCATAGATGCTCTTGTACATATCATCTCGCTCGATTCAAAAAAAAAAAAAAAAAACGCAGTTTTTTATTATCCAGTTCTATATCGAAAACGAGCAGCAGGTTAGTTCACGAATTCTCCTATTTCAATAAGAGACGTGTTTGGGCCCGCTTTGAAGACGAATATAGGCCGATACGTCTCCAGCTTGTGTTTCAATGACGGGTAAGGCGGTCAAGCTACCTGCGCCTGTCTGGTCCGATCGTTTAGCCGCTCTTTCTAAGAGACGGGAATGTAAATAGGGTTGGTTAAGGGGGAACTTCTGTCAATTCCATGACTTGACTGACTTCAGACTGGAATGAACCATCCAAGAAATCTTTCGCCCTAAGTAAGGTCTAACTTGCTTTCTCCCGGGATTCTCTTATATAACCAACCAAGCCAGGGGAAGGGCTAGCCCAGCTATTCGATTCAAGCTATAGAGAAAGGCCCAATTAGACCAAGGATCAGATAGGCAACTGAGTTTCAGTTTCAAGCCTTGGTTAGAGGTTTGCAAGTAGTCAAATCTGTAGTGTACAGAATATAGTACATGGATCGAACTCTCCGGATTCAGTCTTGCTTCACTGGAGTGGAGCTCCACTATTCAACAAAGAGAAAGGAAGATGCGCTAATTCGGTTAGAGGACAGACAGATTCGCATATGGCATGTGTCAGGTCCTTGGGTAGTTTGACTTTTACTCGTTTATTCCCCACTTATACAAGTTAGTCTTTTTTTATTATTATTCAATATTATATCTGCATTAGTTAAATTGTTAGTTGATAATAAAGATCAGAGTTTGCATGTTGGGTAATAGGTTCTCTTACGACTTAATGGGATTTTGGGTTGTGACATATATATTCAAGTTTTAATAAGTTCAAGTTTTCAATTCAAGTTCATATATATCTAATTTCTAAACTTAATTAGTTATATATTCAAGCTAATTAGTTCCAAGTTCAAGTCTAAGTTCAACTTCAAATTATAAGTTCAAGTTCAAGTTCAAGTTCTAAGTTCAAGTTTAAATTCTAATTTCAAGTTCAAATTTTAACTTCAACTTCTAATTTTAAGTTCAAGTTCTAGTTAATTAGCTGATCAAAATTAAGTTTATATTAATTCCTAATTAAGTTTTCAAGTTATTATAAATTAATTAAGTTTAATATAGTTCTAATTAATTTATATTAAGTTCAAATTAATTAAGGTCAATAAGATTTTCAAGTGCTACAAATTCTAATTAAGTTCAAATAAAATCCAAGTTCTAATAAGATTAAAAATTAAGTTCTAATAAATTAAAGTCAACAACATTTCAAGTTCATATTCCTAATTAAGTTCAATTTATAGTAAATTCAAGTTATAATTTCAAATTCAAACTAGTCTTAAAATCACAAATTCAACTAGTTATATATAACCTTCAAGTTCTAAGTTCAATTAGTTCAAGTTCTAAATTCAAGTTAATTCATATCTAATTTCTAAACTTAATTATATATAAACTTATAATCCAAGAATTGGTTATATTCAAGTTCAAGTTCATATGAAAGTTCTAAAATTAGTTAAATATAAACTTTAAATCCAAGAATATTAGTTTTATATATATATATATATATATATATATATATATATATATATATATATATATATATATATATATATATATTCAAGTTTTAATAAGTTCCAAGTTTTCAATTCAAGTCCATATCTAATTTCTAAACTTAATTAGTTATATATTCAAGCTAATTAGTTCCAAGTTCAAGTTCTAATTTCAAGTTCAAGTCTAAGTTCAACTTCAAATTCTAAGTTCAAGTTCAAGTTATAATTTCAAGTTCAAGTTCAAGTTCAAGTTCTAAGTTCAAGTTCAAATTCTAATTTCAAGTTCAAGTTCAAGTCTAAGTTCAACTTCAAAATATGCTTTGTTTGGTCTAATTAAGTTCAATTAGTTCAAGATCTACAAAGTTAAAGCTTACTTAATTAATCAATACTAATTAATTAAGTTCAAGCTCTAGTTAATTAGTTGATCAAAATTAAGTTTATATTAATTACTAATTAAGTTTTCAAGTTATTATAAATTAATTAAGTTTAATATAGTTCTAATTAATTTATATTAAGTTCAAATTAATTAAGGTCAATAAGATTTCCAAGTACTACAAAATTCTAATTAAGTTCAAATAAAATTCAAGTTCTAATAAGAATAAAAATTAATTTCTAATAAATTAAAGTCAACAACATTTCAAGTTCATATTCCTAATTAAGTTCAATTTATAGTAAATTCAAGTTATAATTAATTATAACTTCTAATTAAGTTGTAATTCAAATCCCTAAAATTCCAAATTCAAACTAGCTAGCTAGTGTCCCAAATTCAAACTATTAATTAGTCCTAAAATATCAAATATAATTCAAACTATTAGTCATAAATTCTAATCAAACTAGTCTTAAAATCACAAATTGAAAGTACTCCTAGAATTCAAAAATCAAACTATAGTGCTAAAAGCCCAAATTCAAACTACGGAAAAGGGCCAAAAATACCCTTAAACTATCTGAAAAGGTTTAAATATACCCCTCATCCACCTATTTGGCTGAAAATACCCCTCACTCCACCTTTTTGGCTCATTTTTACCCTTAAAACTAACAGAATCTTATTAAATTAATTTTATTTTTATTATTTATTATGTGGCAGATTTCTATTTGCTGAAATTAAAACTCCATCTTTACCTCTTCATTTACCCGCTACATGACCCAATTGCCCATGGTATCCCACCCCAAACCCGATCGGTATCCCTTTCTCTGGCTTTCTAGAAATCTCTCACTTCGACTCTTTTCCCAAATCAAATTGGATGCTCTATTTTTCAGTTCTAAGTGCATTTTCTTAGTTAAAAACTTCATAAACATATTTTTGGTTGGAGAGTCCAAGGCCCAAAATCTTCAAATAAGATCCTATTCTTCTTCTTCTTTATCCTCTACCGTATTGAAACGAGAACTATGCATCAAAGCAAGAAAATGATGATTTTTTTTTTTTTCTTGTTGGAGAATTTAAGATTTTCAAATCAAAATATTTTTATTTTTTACCGTGTAAATGTAAAATATGAGCTGGAGTAAAAAAAAAAAAAGGAATTTTGTGGATGTGATGATAAATATGAGGATGAGAAAAAGAAAAGTGTAATTCTTGAGAATGTGATGGACGGATGGAATTAGGGGAAACTACTGCAACAACAAATTTATAGAGAATGAATAATTAGAGAAATTTAAAGAGTTCAAATTTGGTGGTGTAGAAGCAGAGCTCAATGAATTGAACAAGAGAGCTGATGATTTCATTGGGAGGATGAACAATCAAATTAGAGTTGCAAAATGCCCCGATGATCCACCTTCACCCCTTTATTTAACCCGTCACATGACCCAGATTTCTATCCAAATTATCCGTAATATCTAGAAGTCTATACATGCAGGTGGGGTTTTAATTTCAACAAGTAAAAATCTGCCATGTAATAATAATAATAATAAAATTAATTTAAGAAAAGTCTGTTAGTGTTAAAGGGTAAAAGTGAACCAAATAGGTGGACTGAGGGATATTTTCAGGCCAATAGGTGGATGAGGGGTATATTTAAACCTTTTTTAATAGTTCAAGGGTATTTTTGACCCTTTTCCCTTCAAACTATTAGTAGTCCTAAAATCTCAATAATAATTCAAACTAGTCCTAAATTCAAAATTCAAACTAGTCTTAAAATCACAAATTCAAACTAGTCCTAAAATCCAAAATCTAACTAGTCCTAAAATCCTAAATTCAAACTAGCTAGCTATTCCTAATCCCAAATTCAAACTATTAGTCCTACAATCTCACTAATAATTCAAAATAACTCAAATAATACCCAAATTCAAACAACTCCTTCAATACCCTAATTCAAACTAATCTTACAATTCCAAAATCAAACTAATTAACTCAAGAAATACTGAAATTCAAACAAATCCTAAGATACCCTAATTCAAACTAACCCTAACATTAAAATTTTCAATTCACAATCAACAAACACAAACTAGCAATCAAATAATCCCTAATTCAAACTAACAATCAAAAATCCTAAATCATTCACTTACTAACTAACAAACAATCAAACTAACAATCGATAAAAGACTAATTCAATACACTAATTAACAAATTCAATACTCAAATTGAAAGAAATTAAAAATAATATTATGAAACCCAACCTTGAATTAAAGGAGAAGGGCAGTGGGTCGGGGTCGGCGGTGGGCGGCGTCGGCGTCGAGAGAGAGGAAGAGAGAAGGAAGAGAAGAGAGATGGAGAAATGGGGAAAATCGTGTCTGCTAGTGCAGATATTTTAATGAAAGCAACGGACAACGCCTCTATGTCCGTCGCTTTTTTAAAAAAAATGTTTGACCAAAAAGCGACAGACTAAGAGACACTGTCCGTCGCTTATTTAAAAAATAATTAAACAATTAAAATTAATAAAAAGTGACGGACTGTGTTGCTATCTATATAAAATAATTAATTATTCATTATATATGTATATATATATATTTGGCGCAAAAATCCGCGAAAAAAAGCGACGGACTAAGCTATGCCGTCCGTCGCTTTTTTTTAAAAAATTTAAAAATTTATTTTAATTAAAAAGCGACGGACAGTGTCACTAATGGCATCGTTTTTTGGAGCGACGCTGTTCGTCGCTTTTTGGAGCGACGCCGTCCATCACTTTTTGTTCCATTGTTTTTTAGTAGTTTTTAGTAGTGGTCGGGGCAGCGAATGTTGCGTTTGTGGTGTCTTTCTTTGTAGTCAAATATTATATCTTTAGTATTTGTCCCATGTTTGTTGTACCACATTTTCGGTAATACCTAACAATCAATTTATATTTTTAATTTTTGTTTTTTCATTTTAAGCATATTTTGAGTATTGGACTTCAGTTTTGGACAATTTTAAGGAAACTTCATGATTTGGCTCGGGGGTAAGATTTTAACTTTGACTTTGATATATTTTTCATTGTTTCACTAATTATTTAATTTTCTATCGCATTTTAAAAGTAGAAATTGAGGGAGATTTTTTAGCCTTAGAAATCATTATTCTTTGATTTGGTGGTTGTTTCAAACTCAAATTTTAATAGGAAATTTGAGATCCTTGTACCGTGGGTGAACTGATTTTAAAATAAAACTAAAATTTTGACCTTAAGGGTTGAGGTTGACTTTTGGGTTGGGATAGAAGTTTATCAATATGGGTACATACTTAAAGACTCGTACACATATATGATTACGCATTTGAACAATTGGAACTATTCAGAGACAAGACTTTAAGGAAGGGTAAGATCGTAATTTTATCTTTCTAAAATTACAATTGAATTTTTTGCATTTAAAGAAAATACATGAAGAATTCACTTAAAACCAAATATGTTTCATGGATTATACTTTTCATAATCACAACTGCACTTTTAACATTTTAAGAAAAAACATGAAGAATTCACTTGGAACCAAATCAATTTAAAACCAAATCTGCTTCGTGGATTATAATTTCCATAATCACAATTGTACTTTTAACATTTAAAGAAAAAACATGAAGAATTCGCTTGGAACCAAATCAACATAAAATCAAATCTACTTCATGGATTATACTTTCCATAATCACAATTGTACTTTCAACATTTTAAGAAAAAACATGAAGAATTCACTTGGAACCAAATCAACTTATTGATTATTATTTTCAAAATTACACCTGGACTTTTAGCTTTTAAAAATAATAATTCATGAATTATGTTTTTCAAAATCATAGTTAAATTTTTAACATTTTAAGAAAATCTATAAAGAATTCACTTGGAACCAAATCTGCTTTATTAATTATACTTTTCAAAATCACAATTAAAAATTTAACATTTTAAGAAAATACATGAAGAATTCTCTTGGAACCAAATCTGCTTCATGGAATACGTTTTTCAAAACTATAAATGATTTCCTAGTATTTTAAGATTGTACTTAATTATATGGTAATAACATTCTTAGACGTCTATATAAAAAAAAAATATTCTTCATTTTACTTGCTCAATCATAGTCTCTTCTCTCCCAAATAAAGTGTTCATTTTTATATTGAGTGTATACAAAATATGTCTAATACGGAGCATGAGAGCGATAGGGAATTAAGTGATGATAGAAATACAAAAAATTCCCTTTATAAAAAAATAGCAAATTTGTCTAAGAAAGCACAAGAATTGTCAATTTTGTGTGATATACCACTTGGGCTAATTATTTTTTGTCCGGGACAAATTATTTTATGGCCAACTGAAACTCAAGTTAAGGAAAGATTCGAGAAGTATTTAAGTTTTCCTGAGTTCCTAAGGATGCCTAATCTAGTTACACATGAATCCAATCTTGACAAAATGATGAAGGCCCAAGAAGAAAACATTACAAAAATGGAACAAAATAATAAGGAGAAAAAAACAGAGTTATTGTTTAATGAAGTTGTTGAGGGAAAGAACTTTTATGAACTCGATGTTGAAGAACTTAAAGGTCTGATAAATCTAGTTGCTCTTAAAAAGACTAAAGTTGATGAGCGAAAGAAACAACTACATGAACAAGATGAGCCAATAAAAGGTAATGACAACAATATTGGAGAGAAGAAGGATGAGCGTCTCAAAAATTAATTATGTTTAAGCATTTTGTATTTTTCTTGTTGAGTCAATTTTAATTTCATATTTATTTAATGTTTTCTATTTCGTATTTTTATCTATTTTTATTATCATGTTGTTTGTTTTATTATGTGTTGAAGTTATCTATTTTACTGAAAAAAATTTATACTATTATTGTTCAATCAATAATTTTATATGCGTAAGATTTGAGATGTTATTGAATTTTAATTTCAGTCATATATCCTTCCTCCCTCCTCTCTCTAGCTAGATTAATTTAAGTTTAATTTTATTCGATACAAATATTAAGCCTCTTTGGAATAGGCTTTGATACCGCGCTGTCTTTGCAAGAAAACTAGATGTATTTATTTGAATTTGGTCTTTCAAGAGCTGAGGTGCCCCTAGGATCTGATCCATGTGGGCAATTCCCTTAGCCTTCATTAACACTTCCCTTAAAGATTCCACTACCACTACTTCTTACCAAGGAGCCAGTGTTTTAAAAAATGGGAGCGTGAGTCGAGGCATAAAAGTGTCAGTTCCAAAATATAGAGCATAATTTTTATGGATCTAAGTGGTGTATATTATCTTCAATTTTATAATTTTATTACTAAGAAAATAAGTAAAAGTAATTTTTTAATAATTCTCCAAATAAATTAAAATAAATCACCAATAATATAGGGAAATATCTATTATAATCATTATTTGAAAAAGGTATCAACACAAAAAATATTTAAAAAAAGTAGCCACATTTTACAATTATTAACATATATTTGTAAAAACCTATTTCTGGATATAAAATTATAAGAATAATACATAAATATGCCTTTTAACTTGACTTCAACTAATTATATCTATCCCCCCAACTTTGAGGTGCACAAGTAGACACTTAAACTTGTATAAAATGAAACAAGTAGATATGCACGTCCTACGTGACATAATAAACATAGGACGCCATAAAGGAAATAAAATTGCTATGTAGGACGTCGCGTAAGATGAATGTGTCTATTTGTTCAATTTCATACAAGTTTAAGTCTCTATTCGTGCACACTCAAAATTGGAGGACGTAGATACTGGCTGAAGCCAAATTGAATGACACATTTATATATTATGCGAAAATTATATATTGTTACTATAAAAAAAAAAATTGAGTGTGTTTGGTATGAAGGAAAATGTTTTCTTGGAAAACAAGTAGATTTTTGACTTATTTTCTCATATTTGATTGGTGAAGAGAAAATATTTTCCGAAAAAATTTTTTAGTGTTTGATTTATGAATGAAAAATATTTTTGAGAAATATCTTTTATTTTTACTAGAATAGAAAATAATTTTTGAAATTGAAATTTTTTTAAAAAAACAATCTTAAATTTTTTTTTTTGGGGGGGGGGGGGGGTCAAGGGTAGGGGTGAAAAAATAAAATTTTGAAATATTTTTTAAAAACAAACTTAATTTTTTTTTTTTGGAGGGGTGGTAGGGGTGGGTGGATGGGGGAGGGGTCGAGAATAGGGGTGAAAAAAATGAAATTTTGAAGATGAAAATAATTTTTGAGAACAAACTCAATTTTTTTTTTGGGGGGGAGAGTGTAAAAGGAGTGGGTGGGTGGGGGTCGAGGGTAGGGGTGAAAAAATGAAATTTCGAAGTTGAAAATATATTTCGAAAACAAACTCAATTTTTGGGGGGGGTGAGGGGCCGGGTAGGGGGTTGACCGGGGAGGGAGTCGGCGGTTGGGAGTAGGGGGTGAGGGTGGGGTAAAAAAATTGAAGTTTAAATCATTTTTTAAAAACAAGCTTTAAATTATTATTTTTGAGCGGGGGGGGGGGGTGGTTTGAGGATAGGGAAAAAATTAATTGATTTTTTCAACAAAAAAAATTGTAATTTGAAGTTGAAACAGAGTTTTGAAAAATATTTTCCTAAGTTTTGAATATAAGTTATTTTCCTTAAATTTAAAAAAAATAAGTTAATTTGGAAAACATTTTCAAATTTTCCAAAACATTTTATCCAATCAAACATGAAAAAATTTAAAAACATTTTCCTTCGTACCAAACACACCCTTTATACCTTCAATATGCCACGGACCTTAAAAATGCGGTGATCTAAAAATTAGACCCAGAAGGTGAAAAAACTATTCTGTTGGAATTCGACCAACTTAACTTGTGGGGCTCTCGCTTTATAGGATTTTGCTTTCTCATTAATTGCATTGCAAAAAGTTTAGAAAACCAAAGTCTAGGGCTTCCGACGCCGAAGATGACTAGTCCAGCTGCAGCAGGTAACGGACTCTTCAAGTTCCTCCGCCCCAAACTCCGTCCACAATCCACCGATATCCAGGCCGCCGCAGGGTGGGGTGTCGCCGCCGTGACCGGCGCCCTCTGGGTCATCCAGGTCCTTTATCTTCTTTCTTTTCCTTAATTCCTCATCTCTGCTTTTTATTAATTTTGAGATCTCTGCTTATAATATCTATCCAGATCTGTTTCGTTTTCCCTCATGTTTCATTCAATTTGGATACAATTTCAAAGTCAAGTTGGTAATTAGATACTGAATGGTTGTGTTGATTTTCCGTCAATCCTCTAAAATATAATCGTTATATCAAATGATTAATAAGGATTAATTATTTTTGTTGGACTGGGATTTGGAAATGTTCAATGGTTGAACAATCGTGCATCGTTACTGTTGTTGCTAGATTTCATGATCTATGTGTTATGCTCGATCTAAATTTGCAAAACTCAACAGTTTTGAGGATGTGGTAGGGGATCAAATGTGTTTGGTTTAAGGAATGAGGAGGTAACAAAGGATAAAGGATGGGTTACTAGTAGCATGTTTAACGATAGGATTTTTTTTTTTTTTAAATAAAAACAAAAATGGACAAAGAGAAGGATAGGAACAATATACAGCTTTTTGCACTTGCAAAATACCGCTGTACTTCCTTGATCCTTGTAACATATGAGAGTGTGAGTGGGATTGTATGGCGGTATTGACCTTTGGTGGTCCATGGAACTTTTCCAAGCCACTTACTATTGTAGTTAGTCCGGATCTTAGATAGACTGAGATGTCCGACTACCTTGGATAGACTGAGATGTCCTACCACCTCCCAGATTTTGGTACTCTTTTATGTGCATTTTTTCATTCTGAAATGTTGATGTTTTTATTTTATACCATCAAGCTAATGTTTCCTCTGGGTTTTGGTCTAATGAACTAATGAAGGGTGAGGCGGATGTAGTGCTTTCATTTGGACCCTGTATATGTGTTAAAAAATCTGCAAAATAAGTACAATTGATTGAGTTTGAACCCAGTAAATCAAATGAGATGTGGTAGAACCCCAAACTGGAACCATAATGTTTAAATCTTAGATTTGCCTCTGGTTTCCCTTCGGTGCTCATATTCCTGCAGGCCCCAAGTTAAAAGACCAAAAAAAGTGAAGTGTTAGATACCATGGAAGTTAGACATGAATGATACAATTTTGGGGAGGAGGGTGCAGGTGGAAATGGTTTTCTGTCAAACATCTTTTTAAACTATTGTTTTCTAAATGTCATGATTTTTGATTCTTGATACTGGTTTACTCTTCATCTCTCTTGGTGGTTACCTTTGTTTTCGCAGCTGTATGTTCTTGTCGTTTCATATGGGAAAAATGGTTGTCTCAATGATCTGTTGCTTGGATTCTTTTATGAGTTGCCTACCTGTTATTAGTTTGAAAGGTTCTTCAGGAGTATCCTTGATGGTTTATTTCTTATATTTGTGCTGCATAGTTAAAGTTATTTGGGATGTGATATAAATGTTAGATTTCATCACCCTTCTATTTCCTCAAGTTTTCTGAAATTATATCTGTTTCTTTCTCTTGTTTTGAAAAACTTAAAGAAACTTCCTATCAGGTCTGATAAGACCTTTCCTTGATGACCCATAGCATTTTCCTGCAGTAATGAGGAAGTTGTAATCTATGCCATGCTCATAAAATCCAAAGATGTGTTAAACAAATAGGAGAGGTAGGTTTAATTATAGATGCCAGATGAGCTGAGCTGGATAAAAGTTTTTGAAATATGTTGAGCTTGATGTGATATTTCTGTAATTAGCTGTTTTATTGGATATCCTCGACGGAATTATTTATGCATAAGGCAGTCTCTAGAGGTAAAAAGAAGTTACTGATTAAGTTTTTGGGAATACCTGTGACTCCTTTTGAAATTGTTCAATGCTTTTCCAATTAATGTAGTTTCCAGGGAGGTTTTAAGGAAATACCTGTAACTCCCTTTGAGATTGTTCAATGCTTTTCTAGTTGATGTAGTTGCTATCGCCTCAGTGTGGTACGTGAAATTGATCAACTGATGTCATAATTAATTTGCTTATCCGACTTTATATATTCTTCACTATATCTTTGCAGCCATGGGATTTTTTGAGGAAGACATTTATTGAGAAGCAGGAAGAAGAGAAGTGATAAAAATGTCGAGGAAGTTGGTAGCTAACTGATATCAGTTTTGGTGATAAACAATCCTTGAGCAGGATTAAAGTCAATAATACATTTACATTTCATGGTCCTTGTTAGTACAATCACGAGCCTTTGATGGTTAGCTGCTTCAATCAATTTTCTGATTTGGATTTATTTTCCTTGGTCGAGCTTTGTGCTCATTACTGTTCATATTGTTAACTTGATACTTATGGTGTACTCACCGGAAAGAATCGTGATCTGTGTGTATGCTATGCAGAGGTTGAATGGGTTTCCAAAATAATCTGACTTTAATTTTCAATTGGTGCTGCATGTTCAATTTTCATCACATCATTTATCTGAGGATCAAATTTTGTGCTTTACAGTTTGAGCAAGAGAGCGAGCAGTTTCATAAGATGATAGCTTTATCATCTAAAATTCTTAGCTTGCACCATAATCTAATACAAGATAGGAAATGTATACTTGTATAGGCATCATCGCTCTGACTTCAATGCCAAGAACACGAATCTAACGCTTTACATGCGTGTGAGCCAACTGGGGTTGGATCAGTTAACTCGCACGGGCATGTTTGCTCGTTTATCTTGCAAAGCATCATCTCAAAAGAGGCAAAGGTTTGCTCGACCTTCTGTAGCCATTTGAATCCTTGTCCGATTCTTCAAATATGCAAACAGCCATTTAGTTTTGGTCTTTAGGTCTTAGTATATATTTATTTAATTTTCTCTTTCCCTAGAAAGAAAAGAATACTACTATACTTAATTCACCATACTTCAACTATTGTTAAAATATCCGGTAAACTCTAGTTTGTTTGTTTTTTGAAAAATTCTATGTTATACTACAATTTTACAATCTGCCCATCACAATTTAATCTTTGATCACAAATATTTTAATCTACAAAAAAATGTAATTTACCATACTTGTTACTCCATATAGTTTTAAATATGCCAAAAAGAGAAAAAAGGAAGCGGTAGTAATGAAAAACAAAGAATTCAGACTATGCTAATTATAACCAATCGCCGATCTCACGTCTTTGGATCTTGATATCCAGTGTGCCCTTCTCTACCGTCCGATCGCCGAACACGTGCCGCAATAACCTCGATTAGCTCATCCCCGCCTCAATCGTAACGACTAATCTCCCCAGCATCTAAACTCTAGGGTTTCATCATTTGAAGAAACGCCGAAGACTTTCACCTGCTCGATTTGTGCGCTTTAGAATGTTTGTTGTTTTTCTTGCTTGAAGATCCGATTGTTCTTAGTCAGTGGATATGGAGAAGGAGCTAATCGAGCTGTTCGATGCGGTAAAGAGATCGGCTGATGCAGCCGCTGTTGACGGCGATGCAGATTCCTCACCGGAGGAGGATAGGTGCCTTGACGCTTTGAAGCGGCTCAAGAAATTTCCTGTCAATTATCAAGTCCTCGTTTCCACACAGGTATTCAAAGATATCCTCATTTTCTTCGTCGCCTTGCTATTATAATATACAATCTCCCGCTTTTCAGTTTTAGCATCCACACATTTGCTAATTCCGTTTACTTGCTCTTGAAAAGCTTGGATTTTGCCTAGTTCCAGTTCCTGGAATTCTTTTCCTTTTTATTTTGCAAAAATAAATTGAATTACTTCAGGGGAATCTCTATGTGTTTTTCTTTGGAATAAAGTTCTGTACATGACAACACTTTGCTTCTGATGTTAAGTGATAACCCCTAGCCTTACACCATTCCGTCACTGCTAAGTTACAAATTGCTTTTGATAACAATTGTGCTTCTTCATTGAAAGAAAATGATTTTTTTCCTTATTTAAAGAAGAGGATTTGTTCCCCCGATTGATATGCTTTTTAGCTTCACTAAAGTGGATTCTGGGTTATTATCTAAAAATGTGATATACCATAATTGGAAGGTTGTGGAATTATAATATTGGGATTACGTCCCTTAAAATTAGGATCAATTGCCCATCACATAGAAGCCATTATTAGTAATTATTCCAGATCAGCAATTAAATGATACCTATCACTTAAAGCAACAAAGCAATATTAAGCAAGGGGTCATCACTCCTTAAGTTAAAGCGATCCCACTTTATGAACTTTGACTAGTACTCTAGCAGTATACAAGCTGATGCCTTTTACATTCAATAGTGGAAGAACTACTATTCAGGAAGCAAATAGAGAATCAGAAGAGGTAAGTCAGCCTAATGGATATTCTCTTGGTCTAAAAAAAAGGTTCACAACTATCTGCTTTCTTTCTGCACCCCTTTCTTAAATCAAAACACAGCTAGCATATCTAGCATGCTAAAATAACATAATGGCCCTGGCATCATATTTCCTAGAAACCATAAGTCTTAATGACCATTGCAGACAATCACAATGAATTAATCAGGTTGCAAACATTTATCTTTTTTTTTTCTTTGTATGAAGTAGCGAACTTTATCCTTAGTCTCTTTTTTGGTCTGGATTAGGTTTTATCCTTTGAGCTAATCAAGTGACCATATCAAAAACAACTTTTGCTTTTACTACCATTTTTGAATCATGTGATCAGAAATCAGAACTAGAGAATAAAAAGGCAATTGAACCTCAATTTCTAAATTCCTTGCATATGCAGATACTACTTTTTACATGATTAAATAGAAGGTTTTGTCAATTATGAAAAGGGAAGTAGAAGTGATGGGATTTCAAAGAAGCGCGCGATTCTAATGGATAGATGAATAAGTAAAATTTTGTAGAAGTATGTAATCATCTCATCTAGCTGAAGAGGATAGAGAGCGCACACTAGTGCTTTATTATATTTTCAACATGCTCCTTCACGTGTGGGCCTAATTCTTTTTTCTTGGGCTAAGCCTGTGCAAATTCTTTTTGATAATAGATGACAATGAGATTTGATCTCAAGACCTCTGCCTGTTATACCAACTTGAAGTGTGTGACTAAACTACTAAAAATTAGTAAAAACAGATGGAGTCTGCTGGTTTTTCAATGGCTTTTTAAAAAAGAAAATCAAAGGATGTTCGTCTATTATTTTTCACGCAAAATTCCTCGGAAACTATAATTTTTTTGTTATTCTTTAAGAAAAAACGACATCCATCCATCCAAAAATGCACAAATTCTATAATTTTTTAATTTGAAAACCGATCAATTTTGCCACTTTTTGAAATGCAAAACTGCAATTGATGAGTATAAATAATAGAAAACAACGGAAGTATTCCATCATTGAGTATGTGTGGTCTAGTGGTAGAATTGTTCAATATCATGGTAAATACTTGGGTTCGATTCCAAGTTACTACATTTTTTTAAATATATATTTATTAAAAACCGACAGACCACCCTTAGGTCTCATTGAATCTGAATTATTCGGATGATAGCTCAGTAAGTACATTTGTTTTTCTTAAAATTCTACCACTTGTTGGGTCTTGAAACATCTGAATCGGGCAGATTTGAAATGAAATCTGAAACCCATTTAGCGCTCTTCGGCGGCTCATTAAGTGCATTAATTGCTAGGTTGAATTAAATATGACGTATTGATTTCATTTTAATTATTATCCAAATTGATTGTGGGATTTCATAGCTGCATTTCTATATAAGCTATGTAGTATGTTTTTGTCTCATTTTAAGACTAAGGTTTATCTATCTTTCTTGCTGCTTTTATTTTTATTAGAGGAAATTAATTAATTTTGTGTCTGTAAAAAATAAGTACAATTTATATATCCAGTTAAAAATCTCAATAGTTTTTAAAATTTGTGGATTTAAAACTTATGATTGATAGAATATTAATTACTATATTTTAAATTTTATTTTGTGGGATTATATCGGGTATATTATTGTTGTTGTTGTATTTGTTAATACTTAATAATTTTTTAATTCAATATATTCAAATGCTTAGAAAACAAACAATCTTAATCATTCAGTGTTCAGATCTACCTACAATATTTTAATCATTGAGATTCAAAGACAAATGAGGCCTTAGTGCCTTAGTTTTAATCGAAACAGTCAGCTAGTTTCTGTATAGCGAACCACCATTTTCCGACGTTATCGAGTTTGTGGTTTTGGGACGGTTTTAGTAGTAAAAACAAAACAGGGTGTTCGTCGGTTTTGGTCCTTGGTTTTTGACCCGTTCTTAGTAGTTTCATCTTATCTTGAAGCGTAAGTTGTTAGAGAGAGCACACTTTTCTTTACTTAATTATATTCTCAACAAAATTCAAAGGAAAGCTGTCAATTTTCAGAAGTTGAATGTGAAAGGTGAAAAAGAAAAAAGGTCAAAAGGAGATAATATAGGGACATTTTGCTATATGATTCTCAGGACTCCTCCATAAGCATGTTTCAGTTTCCTTTTTGTTATCTTCTTCTTCCACCGTGGTTTCCAACGACTCTTTTCTTCTTTGTGATGATTCCTTTTCTATTTTTGTTGTGCGAGACCTATTTACTTTCATTCTTCTTTTGGAAAAGAATCATGGGTCAGTATTGTAAGTTCACACTATTCATGCGGTTATTGTTGTTGGTTGTTTCTAGTAGTACTACTATTATCTCTTTCTCTTTTCTCTCTTCTTTTGGAAAAAAAAACATGGGTCAGTATTGTGAGTTCGTGTGTTTTAGCTAGTGTGGTTTCATTCTCTCAGGGCTTTCCCGGAGATTGATTCAGGAATTTCATGTACTGGTGTTATTACCTGTTATTGTTTCTTTCTTACACTTATTGTCCTCTTGGAGGTGCTCATCTGCTAATGGATCCTTTTTCTGTAATTGACATAATGAATAATGTTTCAGGTGGGCAAACGCCTCCGAACATTGACAAAACATCCGAGGGAGAAGATCCAGGTGTTGGCTTCTGATGTAGTGAAGAACTGGAAGACTATAATTGTGAGAGAGACAATGAAAAATAAGAACGGCAATGAAGTAAATGGGGAATCTGTAAAAGCTGAATGTGCTGGCGATGATGGTGATGAAGGCAATAAATTTCAGCGTGTGAACTCAGTGAAGGTTGAAAAGGTGTCAAGGGTTGAGAATGTGACAGTTGAGAGGTCAAGTAAGTCTCTGACTCAAAAATCTGAGAGAGCAGTGAAGGCAGAAAGTTCCTTCACTGACGTAAAGTCTGAGAATGTTTCTGTTATGAAGACTGAGAATACAAGTTCCAAAAGTGTTAAGATTGAGAAGAAACCCAAGGATGAGAAATTGAGATCTCATGTGGCTAGTGCTGCCCCACCAAAGTTGTCTGCTCTTGTTTATTGCAAGGATCCTGTGAGAGACAAAGTTCGGGAGCTCCTTTCTGAGGCTCTTTGCAAAGTCTCGGTTGAAGTTGATGACGATGATTTGAGGGATGCTGTGAATGGTTCTGATCCTTATAGAGTTGCAGTTCAGGTTGAGACTGCTATGTTTGAGAAGTGGGGTAAATCTAGTGGCTCCCAGAAATTTAAGTATAGGTCAATAATGTTTAACATCAAGGATCCAAATAATCCAGATTTCCGGAGGAAAGTCCTTACAGGACAGTATTCACCTCACAGTATTTCTGATTTGAGCCCAGAAGAAATGGCAAGTGATGAAAGGCAAAAGGAGAATAAGAAGATCAAAGAAAAAGCATTATTTAATAGCCAGCTTGGAGGTCCTCCAAAGGCCAGCACAGATAAGTTTAAGTGTGGTAGGTGTGGGAAAAGTCAGACCACTTACTACCAGATGCAAACTCGGAGTGCTGATGAACCAATGACAACATATGTCACATGTGTTAACTGTGATAATCGCTGGAAGTTCTGTTAAACTAGATCTTGTTTGCAACTGTTACTCAGTGGTATTCATGAAGAACTTGATAGGCCCTTTAACAACTATGATGTCGTTTCTAGGTTATTTTTTAATTGTCTTCTTTGAGGCGGTCTCTGATATGCATGGTATGATCGCCCAAACTATTTTATTGTATGGGATATTGTGACATCTGAACCATTTCTGTTTCCTTTGAGTCAAAATTGTAGCTCAATTTTATTTAGCAGTCGGTTTTTTGTCTATTTAATATTACTCTTTCAGCTCTACGCTTGATCAGAGGAGAGGTGTGACTCCTATAGTTTTTGCTATGGGCTCAAGGAATATGTAAGATGAATGGGGAAGGTTAAATGGCATGCAAACCATCAAGTGACTCCACCGTTGCCTACAGCCAAGTGCTGCACCGTGCTTTCCAATGCAGACATGAGCTGCTTTTGCTCTTACGAGAATTCCAATTGGTACCTTCCCTGGAAATTGATCCAAAACATGCCTGCCATGAAGCTCCCTAAACAGTGCAAACTCTCCCATCCTCCCCGTTGCTAGCTAAAGCATTAGAGTCCTCCATACTTGTTCAATTGTCTGCCATTTAATATAATTAAGTGGGATCTACACTTGTTCTTACCATGTATCAGTACCGCATTGTGTGTGTTTTGAGTTTGTAGTTTATCTGTGTCTTTAGATTTTGTTCCTACCTAGCTGATTATATATGACGTCTGATCTTTCTTTATGGGTGTCTTTGTTTATGTTGCTAGTCATGTTCTCGTTGTTCTTCCTTTCTTCTTTCTCTACCTTTTCTTGGCGCGACTTCAATGCTTTATGTTAATCGACTACATGAATTAGACCTTTGGGAGGAATTGAAGAATGTTAGAATGTTGGTGTATGATATTTCTTAGAGCCGCACTTGGGCATGTGTGGACCACACAATCCAAATAGTGTAAACTTTTTCGGTTTTTGAAGTGTCATTCTTGTGCAGACTGCACTTGGCCTCGCCGCTTTCGAACTAGTATAACTTTTCTGAATATTTTCTTATTTTTTGAAGTAGTTCATGTTGTCTATAAATATCTTATTCTTCCTCAGATATAGAAAATTATTCTGAAAAGACTTTTTATTTCTCTTCAAGGATTAGAGTTTGTGAGATTCTTTATAATGAGGAAACCCCTTTTATTTATAGAGGAATACTAACTTGATCCCAAAGTAAGGGTTCCTAGCTTTTCTTCAAAGGAATCTACATAATAGACATTCACGATAATACAAATATGCTTATAACATTTTCCCTTGAATGTCTATTTGATAGATTATGTGGCTCGTTAAAATTTTACTAGAAAGAATCCAGTGGAAAAAATTGTAGTCAAGGGAAAAGAGTACTGTTATGGATCTTTAGGGAAGGATCGATTCACAGAACGATATATAAATCAACTCATTAAAGGGAGGCTGAAACCTTAGAATTCATTAAAAGAAAGAACTCTGATCTCTTCAGCTCTTCAAGGGAAACTGAAACCTTAGAGTTCAATGGAAGAAAAAACTTTGATCTCTTGCTTTTTGTTGAATTATGACTTACTGATTTATTCATCAAAAGCCCCTTTAAATAAGAGTCTTATTACATCAATAGGAAGTCTAATTCTTATGAAAGTAGGAGACCTAAATCCTATTCCAAACTAATAGCTATAACTTAATATAATCCTTATGAAACTCTGAAACTAAACCCTATTCTAGAAAAATAAATAAAGCAACTAAAAATATAATTAAATACTTAAATTAATGACTTCCAACACATCCCTAACATTACTCCCCTCACGTTGAAAGAGCTTGTCCTCAAGCTCAAGTTTCGGGCCAATCCTCCAGAAAATCTGGATCAGTATCAACATATTCAATTCCAGCCCTAGCTTGAAGTTGACATTGATAAATGTCAACTCTATCTGTTTGCTGAAGCAAGACTAATTTGCCCATCAGGTTGGGATTTTCATGAGGTCCAAATCGCTGATATTCTTCCCAACTCATTGAGCCTTTCGCTCGTTTAAGTTGATAATACCATAATGGTGCTAGTTCGAACAAGTGAAATCCAGCCACAACAATCTTTTTTGCTTTCATGAGGTCCAAATCGTTGATTTTTTTTTATTTTTTTCAAAAAAAAAAAATGTTCACAACGGTGTGCCTCAATGATGAGAGAGAGTTGCTCGGATGGTAAGCAGCCCTTACTTCTAACCCAAAGGTTGCGAGTTTGAGTCACCAAAGGAGCAAAAAGGGGTGGGAGCTCCTAGGGAGGGTAAAAAAAAATGATGTGCGTGAATTAATGGATTATTGGTGTCGTTATAAGTAGGTGGTGTATTGCCTTTTGTAGCAAGAATTGTTGATCTGCTAGTTGTTTGGGCACTATTTGACTCAGGTTTGTGAGTTGCTGATTTTGTAGAGTCAATTCCCAACCTAGACAATTGTTCTTGGATGACTTTGACAATATTTTTGATGAGGTGTTGTTCCATTGCTGCAATTTTAGAGTCCATTGGGGTTTCTATAATGGTATGCTTTCCTTGAAATCGAGAATTGATCTCATCGCCCATTGTGTTAGGCTCTGATACCAAATTGTTATGGATCTTTAGAGAATGATTGATTCACAGGGCGACATATAAATCAACTCATTAAAGGGAGGTTGAAACCTTAGAATTCATTAAAAGAGAGAACTATGATCAAAGGGAGACTAAAACTTTAGAGTTCAATGGAAGAGAGAACTTTGATCTCTTGCTTTTTGTTTTAGTTAAATTTTTGGCCCTATGGACCATTTTATTATATAATCAAACAAAAGCCAAATAATCCAAATTAGGTCCAAAAGTGACCCGATCGAACAATTACAAACAAAAGCAAAAAGCAGCTCTCGGACACTCTTCAAGAAATGTCTGAAAATTTTCTCCTTGTCTCATCCGCCGCCCCTGTAACTCATCCACCTTGACACCTTAGCCACAAGATGAAGATGAGCTTCATTTCCCCCTGTTGCAGCTGCCATGGTAAGTGTATCCCTCCTCCTTTTTGTTGAATTATGACTTACTGATTTATTCATCAAAAAACCCTTTAAATAGGAGTCTTATTACATCAACAGGAAGTCTAATTCTTATGAAAGTAGGAGACCTAAATCCTATTTTACTAATAACTATAACTTAACCTAATCCTTATGAAACTTTGAAACTAAACCCTATTCTAGAATAATAAATAAAGCAACTAAAAATATAATTAAATACTTAAATTAATGACTTCCAACGCATCCCTAACAAGTACAAATATATAATAATATGCATTTTGGATGCCTCTTTAAAAACCTTACAAGGAAAACTCATTAGGATAAAACCTTATGAGGAAAAAAAATACATCACATATTAACTCTTGATGAGAACATCAATCTAGATATTTGAATCTTTCCATCCCAATCTTGTGCACCATGCATCTTCCTGAAAGTTGCAATTGGTAGAGATACAGTGAATAAATTAGTCAAATTGATTTGAATGAATCTGTTGCACATTGATATCACCATTTTTTTTAGCTCAGGTACGTAGAAGAACTTTTGTGAAACATGTATTGTTTTATCTCCCTTTATGAATCCTTCTTCCAATTGTGTTATGTGTGTTGCATTATCTTCATATAAAATTGTGAATATTTTGTCATATTTTTTTCTGAATAAGATTGTATCATTGGGCGCAGCCACAACATTTTTCGCTTGCTTCATGAATAATTATTATATCATCATGATTTGATGAAGGAGCCACAATAGACTGCTTTGTATATTGTCGATATATGATAGTGCCCCCACATATAAACATCTGGCGTGTCTAAGATCGGGTCTTTTTGTTGATCAAATCAATGCTTTTACATTTACAAACTTGACAAAATTTATTATGATAACACATTTAGAGTCTGTTTGGATTGATTTAAAAGTTGGTTAAGGGCATGTTTGTATTGACTTTTGGCTTATGACTTATAAGCCAAAAGCCATAAGTTAGGATTTCTAACTTATGGCTTTTGGCTTATTTTTATTATTTTGGCTTTAAAATAAGTGCTTATAAGCACTTTTTAACTTTACTCAAACACTTCAAAACTGCTTAAAAACTCTTTTGGCTTAAAAGCACCTAAAATAAGTCAATCCAAACGGGCACTAAACCTACTTTTAAGTCATTTTAGCTTTGGGGAGTGTTTGACAAAATTAAAAGCAACTTAAAATAATTAAAAATGACTTAAAACAAGTTAAAAGTTAAAAGTAGGTACTCTCCTACTTTTCATTTTTCAACTTAAAAGTTAATAAAGTTTGACTTTTTAAAAACTACTTTTAGAAAAAAAAAACTACTTTTTTAAAGTTAAGCCAAACAGACTCTCATATAAAGACTTGCAATTGATTATATTTCAATCTCTCCATATAGGACTAAAACTATGTCAGGTTAATTGTTAAAACAAGATAAAGATAAATATATCAAATGAAAAAAAAATATAGTACTTTAGGACCAATCTTATTTTGCAAATTTCTCATTTCAACTTCTGTTAGCAAATAATTTATTGCTTTTTGAAAACTCTTCAAGAGTTCCAGTTCAAGTCATCAACTTGCATAACATATAAAAGATTTTTGATTGATTTAATCCATATGAGGATTATAAACAAGTTTTTGCAAAAACTTGTGTATGTTTTAGCCATTTTGAATTCTTCGGATGTTTTCATATCAATTTTGTCGACAACATTCAATATTAAATGCATGACATCTTCTAATATCTAGAGTACAAGTTAAATAAACTTTATGCCTATCAAGATGCATCATTCCACTTGATAAAAACCCCAACATCATCATGCTTGAATAGACCGTAGAATTCAAATCCTCATAATCTCTTACAATATTGCACTATATTGTATCAAAAATATTGTCGACAATATATCATTTGTCTCAACTCGCAATGTGACTTATATAACTTATTGAGATCTCATCGCTTCATTATATTTAGGTACTTATCCCTCTCGTGAAGTTTCATGAAGTTTTATGTTGTAGGCTCTTCAAGAGCACATTGCCACTTTATTATTGTACACAAAAAATATAAGATTTCTATGAAAATCATGAAATGCACGTTAGACAAAAATATTAATATTAATATTATAAATATAATATCATAAAATTATTAAAACATTTGACAAAAGGATAATCTATCAAGGCTACCTAAAAAAAATAAATGTCTTGCATTGTGAAATATCAAGTCAATACTACTAAAGCGAATGACATCTAAAATATAACATAAGTTCTAAATTCAAAACAAAAAATTTAAGATAATACTCTTTATGTCATTTCAACATAAACGTACATAAATATGATTATATGATTTAAAAGAAAAGAAAAACGTAAATTTATAACTTTATTCAACAACGAATTCTACTTAAATTTAAAAAATGAAATACTAACAAAATTATGCTAATGAAAAAAAATAAAAAAATAGATATTACAAAAAATTGCATAAAATCATATGAAGTATTGTGCATAAGAGGAAAATGAAACATAAATAACATAAAATAAGAAACATATTTTTATAAAATTTTAGAATAGTAAAAAAATATTTAAAATAATAGACATAAAAAATAAAATTAAAACAAAAAAAATAAAAATAGAAATAAAATGAATAAATTAAAAAATAATTGGCTTTACAAGCTTTCAGATAATTGGAGAGTGTAACTACCTTGTGAATTACACATACTATCAAGTAACTTTATTGTCAATAGAAAATGTCACACAATGTAATTATATCAAATTATACCAAATCCAATAATTGCCTGATTTTTCTGACAATTCTTATTTTTTTCAAGGCACATGTGTAAGATTGCATACAAATAGTTAGGGGTGTACACAGGTCGGGTTGGTTTGGTTTTTTATAAAAAAAAAAAGAACAAATCAATTATGTCGGTTTATTAAGTTTATAAACCAAATCAAACCAATAAAAATCGGTTTTTTCAGTTTCGATCTTATTCGGTTCTTTCGGTTTTATCGGTTTTTTCGGGTTTTTTAAAGAGTGTTTAGGTTTTACAATAGGAGAAGCCAATATTCATCTATCCATCTTCATTTTGTACAAGCTGGAGGTGTTTTTAGTACAAAAATAAGTCTATTTAACATTGAAAATTAAAAACACAGCACTTCACATTATGTTTGTAAAATATCCTTTTAAAAACCCACAAAAGAACTGCAAAGCTACTCCAATAATCTTCAACTACCATGATCCAGCTAGATATTTTCTTCATCCAAACTAATATATACTCAAAAGGTCACCTAGACAAACATTCTGAAAGAAAGAAAATTATCAGTACGTGAACGAGTAACTAGACTTGTAAAATTAACTTTGTTAGATAATAAAGAACTGTAAAACGCTATTTCAATAAAGGAAAAGGAAATACCTATATATCAAAAGATTTGCAAAAAGCTATTTCATTAAACTAATCAATACTCAAAGGAGCACCTGGACATTCTGAAAGGAAAAGAATTATAAGCACATAAATAAGTAATTAGATATTGAATCATTTGTCAACTCAACTTTGTTAGATAGCAACTAGCATAAAGTTGTTTTCAAAGTAGAAAATTAATATCAAAGATGGAGAATTAAGAATTAAATTAGTAAATTACCCTTTTCAACTTCTTCAATTTTCTGAACTTCCTCCAAATAATCTTGAACCTTCCATTTTTTAAAAGGTGACCGTATCCATTGTTGAGTGCAAATAAGAGCTTCTACTGTCTTTGGTGATAAAGAACTCCTATATGAATCAAGAATACGACCACCTGTACGGAAGGCTGATTCAGATGCAACAGTGGACACGGGAATAGAAAGAACATCCCTTGCCATTTTTGAAATAGTTGGATATCTATTCGATGAAGCTTTCCACCAAGTCAAGATATTAAAATCTTTTGGCTTCTCTACATTATCCATCAAATATTGATCAAGCTCAGATTTTTTTCCAATGTTTTCTTCATCTTCTAAATGTTTCTCCCATTGAGAATGCAATATATCATCAACTTCACCCGTCATGTTAATGTCACCTTCAATGTTATTTGTAAAAGTTTCCGTCGAAGAATAATTATAGTGATTATACAAACGTTTCAAGACACCTTCCACATTATCTGCCTTTAATTTTCCCAATAAGAAGCCATATGCTTTGCTAAGAATAAAATTGACATATCGCATCTTATACCTAGAATTCAACACAAAAGCAATGAACAACAACATGTTCAAATTCTCAGGTTTCTCAATATTCTCCCAATATTTATCAAACTCTACCTTCATCCTTCCAGCCATGTCAATCAAAATAAGATCTTCACTACAAGAGTACTTCAATATAGAACTTCGAACATTAAAAAATTCATGGAAGAATATATTAGAAGTACATATAAGCTCCCTGAAAATTTTAAAGTAGACTGATAGAAAATTTTAAGAAACCTTATAAAACCTTTCACAAGCTGCCAATCATTTGTAGTTGGATGTCCTTTCAATTCACTTTGAAGACAATACTTTCGATAGTTATGATCATCCACGTACATTCTTGCAAAGGCCTTTTCAAAATTTACAGCAGTTTCTAACATCGTATATGTAGAATTCCACATAGTTTCAACATCAAGACTTAAGAGACCATGAGTGTCTAGCTTAGTCTTCTCAACATATGACTTGAAAGAGGCAAACCTAGAAGCAGAAGATTTGACATATTTCACTACATTCCTTATGCGAGAAATTGACTCAATTTGTTCATCTAAACCTTCTTTTACAATTATGTTAAAAAATATGAGCATTATATCTAACATGTAAAAACTCATTTCTCAATATAACCCCTTTCCAATCATCAATACGTGCCTTCAAATGCTTAATGGCAGCATCATTGGCAGATGCATTATCCAAAGTCACTGTAAACAAGTTTTCAATTTTCCAATCCAACAAACATGCTTCAATACCTTTAGCTGTAGTCTCACCCTTGTGATCCGGAGTTTGGAAAAAATTAAGAATTTTTTTTTGTAATTTCCATTCATCATCAATCCAATGAGCAGTCACGACCATATAAGTCAAATTTTGAAGTGATGTCCATGTATCACTAGTAATACATACATGTTGATTCTTGACAAGATTTTTAAGCTTCTCTTTCTCTTCTTGATAGATCTTCAAACAATGTCTAGCCACAGTTACCCGTGAAGGTAATTCAAAATTAGGCAAAGCTTTGGCCATCAATTTTTTAAAACCTTCCCCTTCAACAACTTTAAATGGTTGTTCATCAATAATGACAAATTCAGCGATGGCCCTCCTGATATCCTCCACATTGTACACAACCTTTTCTATAGAACTTGTTCCATTTTCTTGTCCCCCTACTTTGATTGATACATATTTCAAAGTTGTTTGCTTTCTATCAACAAATCTAAAGGGAGATTTGAGACATTTGTCAATGTGACCACAATACAGAAGTTCCATTTGTTTTTGTCTCAGCAGCAAAGTGTTTTACACAATAGTTACATTTTTCTCTTTATTTACCTCCTTTAGCAATAAATTTAGCAAAGTGATCCCAAATCTGTGATGTTTCTCTCCTAGTATTACCATCTATAGGAATGGAATCTATTGGGATTGTTCTTTTTTGCTTTTTAGGAGGAGTGCAGAGATGAGTGCTTTTGCCTTTCTTTTGAGGTATTGATACAATCGGAGGACTGTCGATAATCATTTCTACATCAGTTCCAGTCGTATTCTCCATCTAAGGAAGCGAAACACAAAAAATTAAGACTTGTAGCAGCAACCAACAACGAATCAAAATAAAGTTACTCATTTGCAAGAAAAAGTAAGTAACGAACTTCATTGATAAATTTACATTTGCAAGAAAAAGAAAAAGAAAAACATACCTGACTATCTATAGATGAGCGAATGAATGAGAAGAATGAGCAGATGAAGATTGAGCAACTCTCTAGAAGTGGAAAGATTACAAAGTGGAAAGTGAGAAATGAGAATATGACTAGTTTCTAGGGTTTTAACTTTTAGGTTTATATTGGGCTTGGATCATTTCACCAATTGATGGATCATTTCACCAATTACAAGTTATAAGCCCAAATTTAAATATATATCTAATTTGTACATATTGAAAATTAATAAAACTAATTTTAAAATATTTACAAAATAGATTATATAAATATTTTTATGTATAAAAAGTTAAAATTATATAAGTATTATGTCAGTTTGGGTTGGATTCGACTTGACTTTTTTTTAATTAATACCAAACCAAACCAAGAATGGTCGATTTTTTTTTCAACGCCAAACCAATCAAACCAAATCATAAGTTGTTGTTTTTTCTCGGTTTGACTTGGTTCATCGGTTCGGTTTGACTTTATGATTCGGTTTGTACACCCCTACAAATAGTATTTCTTTTTTAAATTTTATTTATAATATTACACGGAATATGTTGTTGTTATGAAATATGTGGTTGAATGACGTTTGAGAAATTTTCACATAGATGTTTGCTTATGTTTTGCTCCTCATCTGGAGTCGAACCCAACAATGAATTCCCTTTTTCCTCTTTGTTTAATTTTCTCTTTCATTCTTCCTATGTTTGCTTCTTCGACGGTGTTGTTTCAGGTATCCCCAAATAACCTTAATTTCCTCAAACTTTTACCATTTATATGTATTTCTATGTTTATGTACTTGCTTCACATATATTTAAAAAATGTAATTTTTATTTGTTAGGGGTTCAATTGGGAATCGAGTAATAAGCAAAGTGGATGGTACAACTCTCTCATCAATTTAGTTCCAGAGTTGGCTCATGCTGGAGTTACTCATGTTTGGTTACCACCATCATCTCACTCTGTTTCTCCTCAAGGTAATTTTGCGATCTAGTGGTTAATGAAGATCGGGTTCAATGATCCATCCAACTCAGTGAGTTAGTTGAGTCTAGGGCTACTAGAAAATATGATTTGTCCAACCCATTCAATATGAAAATACCAATCCATAAAATCGCTCAAATTGACCCTTAGGTCCTTATTAAAATATTTTTTAGAAACTGACAATTTTTAAAAAAATATTATATTAAGTTAATAGATCAAAAAGATAATAGTTTTATCAGTTTCTTTAAAAACTTATAAAAACATGGAAAGAATTGAATGAATTTGGTTATTATCTGTTTTTAATCCATTTCGACTCAATTAACTTTTCGGTGGGTCATATCCATTCCAATTATCAACTCAACTCAACTCATTTTAACATAGTGGTACCGCCCCATTTAATACCACTGGTTGAGACACATGTAAGTTACCCCGAACGCAACTACTGATGGAAAAAAGAAAAGAGTGGTATTCATGTTTTTTTTGTTTTCCACCCGATGTTCGGAGCTCATATTGGAGTTACGATTAAATTTGAATCGCGCTTTGCAGGGCTCATTTGGGGGTGACGCTCCCAACATGATTTTTTTCATACTCGGGCTCGACCCCGAAACCTCTGGTTAAGGGGAGTGGTATTCATGTTCAATTGTTAGAAATGATAGTTATACTTCCCATGATAGGAAGGTGGATGGAATCCACAAGTTTAAGACTAGAGTTTGAGCTAATTGTCCTATAAATGGAATGCATTTTACATGTTTGAAAAAATTGCCCAAAATTTATGTAGTTGTTACAAATGGGATTACTTGAAGGCTTATATCATCTTTTATGCCAGGTTATATGCCAGGAAGGTTGTATGACTTGGATGCTTCCAAGTTTGGGAATCAGAAAGAACTGAAAACTCTTATTAAGGCTTTACGTGACTATGGGATCAAATCGGTTGCTGATATAGTAATAAATCATCGATGTGCTGATAAGAAAGATAGCAGGGGAATATACTGCATCTTTGAAGGAGGAACGACGGATGACCGGCTTGATTGGGGTCCGTCTTTAATTTGCAAGGATGACACACAATATTCTGATGGCACGGGGAATCTAGACACGGGTTTGGACTTTGAACCTGCCCCTGATATTGATCATCTTAATATCAGAGTGCAGAAAGAGTTATCAGATTGGATGAATTGGCTCAAGTCTGAAATTGGATTTGATGGCTGGCGTTTCGATTTTGTTAGGGGATATGCACCTAACATCACCAAGATTTATATGGGAAACACGTCCCCGGATTTTGCAGTTGGTGAATTTTGGAACTCTCTTGCGTATGGCCAGGACGGGAAACCGGACTATAACCAGGACAATCATAGGAATGAGCTAGTTGGTTGGGTTCAAAATGGGGGTGGGGCTGTAAAAGCCTTTGATTTCACAACTAAGGGAATTCTTCAAGCTGCAGTTGAAGGAGAGTTATGGAGATTGAAGGATTCCAATGGAAAACCTCCTGGGATGATAGGTGTTTGGCCTCAAAATGCTGTGACTTTTATCGATAATCACGATACTGGATCGACACAAAATATGTGGCCTTTCCCTTCAGACAAAGTTATGCAAGGATATGCATACATTCTCACTCATCCAGGAATTCCATCACTGGTAAAAAAAGAATTCCTTCCTCACCAAATTCTTACTATGCATTTCTCATTGTGTCTATTTTACAAGAAATTTGTATGCTTTTCCGGGTAGTTGAGGAACTCGGCCTGTGTGAGTTAGCTAACAATGCCGGTCTCAGTAGTAGGCTCAGAAAAGATAAAATTGTTTAACTAATGATCTGTTCTCATAATATGGAATAGACATAATACATAAACAAAGGCTCAAACTAGGCCTCAAGTGGCAAGTAATCACTCCAATTTTGAGTATGCACATCTAGACACCTCAACTCGTCAACACCGTGCTAGTTGAACACTCCAACTTACAAAATGATCATCTAGACACCTTCAAAATTTATTTGTCACGTTAGCGTCTTTGTCCAACTTGGAGTGTTTAGTTGTCAATTGAGACCAAGTTGAAGTCATGTCTAGATGTGCACTCTCAAGTTGGAGTGCTTACTTGCTAGCTGAGGCCAAATTTGAGTTGTATGTTATGTATTATGCCTACAAAATATGGCTCATACAGCCAGCCCTAACTTGTTTGAGTTGAGGCATTTGCAAGTAGCTGAGGAGTTAAATTCTTGTTTTTGGTTGCAGTTTTATGACCATTTCTTTGATTGGGGCTTGAAGGATGGAATTTCAGCACTAATCTCTATTAGGAAGAGGAATGGGATTTGTGCAACAAGCAATGTGCAGATAATGGCTTCTGATTCTGATCTTTATATAGCAATGATTGATCAGAAAATTATTGTCAAGATTGGGCCAAAACTTGATCTTGGAAATCTTATCCCACCTAGATATCAGGTGGCAACTTCTGGACAAGACTATGCTGTATGGGAGCAAAAGGCATTCAGTTACCATACAAAATGTCATCATGGACCAAATGTCACCATGGACAAAATGGTTCTCAGTGTTTAATGTCATTTGACTGAAAATGTAATGTATATCAGAAACACATAATGAAGGCAAAAAATTCAAGAAATTATATGCAATTTGCGATCATGGTTCATTCCAGGCAATAACAGGACTCAACTTTATACAAGTTTAAGTGTTTACTTGTGCACACAAAAAATTGGAGGACATATATGTGAGCTGAAGGTAAAGTTAAATGACATATTTATGTATTATGCCTATATTAACCGTGAATCAATAGAATTAACACTTCCTTTAATAAATCTGAGATTGAAGCTCAAAAATTCATTACAGGAGAAATTTTGAAGAAGAAAATAAAAAGTAAATTTTATATTGCGAATAATGAGCAGGGCTCTATTACAATTGTATCTACTCCTACTATAAGCTCAACTTTCAAAAAGAACCAAAACTGCTTATACATATATCCTATTTTACGTGTGGAGATTACCTAGTTTGAAGGTATTTTGGTTTAAATATTTTGAAGGGAATGTTCTTAGGAGATTCTTGTACTTATTTTGGATTGTTATTTTGGTTTCTTTTACTTTCGATTTTGCCAATTGAACACTTAACTTATATTTGAACATGCGATATATATGAAGTGGATCATGGTTTTAAATCAACGTCATTTGAAATTGTGGTTAAAATCTATCCAAAAACATAATTTGGAATTTCAAATCGTGATTTCATTTTTTTAATGTAAAACATAAGTTTAATTTTGTTAAAAAGAACCTGTCATTTTAAATTTTGTGAAAGAAAAAGACTCATGTATGACATGAAAAGATATTGTCTATACCATGTTAAATGATTATATTAAAGAATAACTAGTTATTACTATTGTTGACTAGTGATTTTTTAAAAATAAAACTGTGTATATTTAAAATTTTGCAATCGCAAATATTTATTTATAAAACTAAATACGGAGATATGCGATCTATTAATGCAGTGCCTTAAAGTATTTCGATATATTGTTAATTATGAATTATGTTTATAGATTTTTTTATTTTATTTCATAACTTGTGAAATTTTTATATTTATGAAAAAAATATAATTAAAAAAATTTCAAATTACATGTTTAAATAAAAACTTCAATTTCAAATAATAAGGAAGATGATGGTTGATATAGGCTTTTTTATTTTTTATTTGAGATTTCTATGTGATATTAAAAAATGACGTGAAAGTTGATATGTAATCAAATGAAAAAGAGTTTAACATGCTGAGTTTAAGTGTTTAGTTGGAAAAAAAAACATGCAGAAGTCAAAATAATATGTTTCAAATCATTGAGGTATTTTTGTAAACATATATGTTGTTTTTAAGATTTATTATTTTGAATACAATAAATTAAACAGTCAATAAAAAAAAAGTCTTAAAATAACTTATTTCATCATAACTAATATCATTATAACTTGAATTTAAACTAATATCATCATAACTTGAATTTAAACTAATATCATCATAACTTGAATTTAAACCAAACGACTAACAGCTCATGTTATTATTTGTAAGGCAGTAGTAAGTAATAATATTTTGATACATTATTTTTATGTAACCACAAATGCAAATACAGTAGTACGTAGTATATAGTATCTGCAATTAATCATTTTAAGTAGTAGTAGTAGTTTGTGATGTTTCTTTAAGAGCCTGGAAAACTGTAGAACTTTTGTCAAAAATCTGGGCTCTCCTGTTGTAATCCATTGGTGCTTTGCCTTCATCATCTCCCATGATTGCTTCTCTTTCTAAACACTCCAATAACTCCACCATTCCACCCACTTCTTTACACTTACTTGGCATTCTCCCCAAATTATCAATTTGTTCATCTAATAATTTCCTTTCTATTGAATCTCCTTTTCCACACTTGGACGATAATAATGGCTGCCGGAGCTGATTGCTACCGATATATCTTGGAATTTGGAGGTTATGAATTGCAGAAATGTTGGAATTGGGAATCAGAAAATGAGGAGGAGATGAAAAATGAGTTTTCACGTGAGGGAGAAAAGATGCCATAGCCGTACGTCAAACAAAGATTATTTTTTTTGAGATTAAGAATTTCGTGGGAATCGAAATAAAAAAGCTGCAAATTTATTGATATTGGCGATCGAGAAAGGAATGGATATATATATATATTGTAGAAGAGTAGTTGAAGGATAGGCGCCACGTGGCGAAACTGACATTGTCACGTGGAAGGAAGGTCATAGCTGGAAACGGCACGCTTCTCAAAGTGATGCCACGTGGCGGCTAACTGTGACAAAGATGGTTGCGGGCACCGAGTGGAGCCGTTTCAGAATTCCCTTCAGCTCTTCTACCATATTTTTGGAATTTTATAAAGGGAATGGATAAAAAATGTCCTTAAATTATGTGAAAGGAATAAAAATGTCTTTATTTATAGTTTAGTTTTAAAATGTCTTTGTCGTCAATATATTATTGCAGTCAATACTTTGATCCAAAAATGTCCCTATAATTTCTAAATGGGTCAAAAATGTCCTTTTCTAAATAAATATATATTTTTTTCTTTTTAAACACATTTTCTTCTTAATTAATATATTAAAAATGTTCTTGTTTTCTTTCTTCTAATAATCACTTTATCAATACTCCCTTTATTTTTAATCCAAGTAAAGAAGAACCACACGCAACTCACTTCCCAATGTACGTTGAATTGTGTTTCAATGATTTCTCCTCAAATTTACTCACACTATAAGCAAATGCCAAATTCTTGTAAGAGGCCTAATATAATATTGGTTACTTAAAAAAAAAATATTGAGTTATTGATTCGATATTAGTTTTTTAATATTGGATTAATCGATAACTCATTAAAAATATAATAATTTACTATTTTAATTTTTAGTTATACATAAGTATCAAATAAAAAATATTAATATAATCACTATATTAAACTTTAAATATAAGAATCCTACGTAATTAACATAACTTAATTAACTCTGCTCTCTGCAATTATTCTTTTTCTCTCTGCATTTATTCTTTAGATTTTAGTATTACTTTAGTCTTTTAGGCAATGACTAGGGTTGTGAATTATGAGTATTTGTTATACTTTTACTACACTAAGCAGAATTTTTGCACTCAATGAGTAATTAGATTTTTTTTATTTTTTTTTTTGCGTTAAATTGTTGGACAAGTCATATATTTGTTTTGAAATCATGTTCTTATTGGTTAAATTGAAAATCGAACCGTGAAAGATCAAAACCGATAAACCGAAAATCGATAACAAATATCTTTATCGATTTAGCATATTTAAAAATCAAAAACCAATAAACCGAACTGATAATACTTAAAACCGAACCAAACCTATCTATACAATAGATACTCCAGTACATATATGTTGATTCAAGTAAATGAGTAATAATGTATACGCCAAATTACAAGTAATAATGTGCAACCCTAATGCAATTTAAAGAATTTAATTTGCATATATTTCGCAAGCCAATTGTAATGTGATATTGGATCACTTATGAATTTGAATTTCATGTCCAAAATTGATAATAAAAAAAGAATCGGAGTACTGATAAGTGGGACAAAATGTTTTTTTATTTATTTATTGGGTCCATGTAATTTATATGGTATAAAAAATAATTTATTTTGCTATGTCAAATTTATTTTAATGATAAATATAATTGAATGATTTTTCTAGATAAATATCTTAAGTTAAGTGATTTTATTGATATAAAACAAAGTTTAATGGCTTTGCTAGATAATTTCTCATAGTTTAATGACTTTTTACGATATTAACTTGAGATTATAGATTTTTTTTTTGAAAAAATAGTTTTAAAAAAAAGAATTTGACAAAATCGCTGCTGGGGCAGCGATTTTAATTTTTTTTAACAGCCCAAACGAAGTTAATTTAGTAATAAAGATATCACAGCCTCCAGAGTGATTTTACCCTCTCTTTTTTTCTTTTTTTTTCTTTTTTTTTATACACCTTTTATGTTTTCTGAAGGAAAAAAGTTGCCCTTTTGACTCCGAACTCTAATTTATGATCAAAGGAGTTTAACACACAAAAAAGAAAAGAAAAGGAAAGGAAATAGAAGATAAAATGGAGAGGCTTGGGCATGAAAATGACAAAGTCTATCTATACAATGGTGGATCCATTATGGGAGGAAAATATGCACAACCGTTATACCTTGTGTGCTAAGCACTAATGTACAAAAGAATCAGTTATCTACATAACATAGAGGCGTGCATACATGATTTAAACTAGATCTTTTAACTTTTAACACTAAATTCATTCTACTTTTGAACTTATGGATACATGTATAGCATTTATTGAATTTTTAGAGGATATTCACACACATTTATGAATTCACATACAGGTATATATATATATATATATATATATATATATATATGCTCCATGTCAAAGAAACTGGATTCGGATGAATGCCCCTGTGACAAGATAACTATGACCAAAATAAGCTGCTAATGGAAATTTACTAGCAGCAACAATCTCCTATCCAGGACATTCCACTGCTTATGGATAGCATGATAAATAAGTGGCGGAGCCAGCAATTTCATCAAGGATGTTCAAATTTATTTTTTTTAATAAGTGAGTTGAATGCTTGCTTAACCTAGTGATTCTACCATGAACGATCTCAACATTTGTCAATATCAAATATAAACAATCGAGTTTTTCTTCTTCTTTTTGATGCATTGATTTTATATGATAAAAATATATGATTATTGTTTTTAAAGTGAAATATTGATAGAACAAATGCGTCTAGCTTTACGAAACATAAATCACCCCAGTAGAAAAAAAAATTCTTAAAAAAGAAGAAGATAAAATGCATATATTGCTTTTAGCCTTGGGTTTAAAGTTGTTAACATATATAAACACAAATAATGTAAAATGGTGGTTTTTTGTTTTCACCATTCGAAAGTGCATTATATCCTAGATAAAAATTAGAAATACATGATATCTAAATATTCAAAATTAAAATAATGTATTCATATATGTTACTCTATATTATTAAAATTGTAATATTAATAATTAAGAAACTTGAGGAACATAATAATAGTGTGTGGGGTTGTGTTCTACTCTCAAAATAAAACCAAAACAGTTGTGCGCTCATGGGATTCGAACTTGCGCACCTCGAGTGGAAATGAACACGCTTAACCACTATGCCACGGAAGAACTTATATCAAGGTTGTTCAACATTAATTATTTATCCCTTAAATCCAGAATTTAACCTCTCTATACGGTGTAATTTTCCGATGAAGGGTGGTCAGCTGACCACCCTTGGATGGCTGTAGCTCCGCCACTGTGATAAATGGATGAATCCTTCATTCAGGTCTTGACATATCGAAATAAAAAAAGAATGGAGTAGGATCATGATCCTAGTTATTCCTTCAACAGCAGAATTTTGTTTATTCAACAATTCTCCGTGGCTCTTGACCAGATGTTTGTTCCCTAAGCCTCCTCTCAGCAGCTATAGCAGCAGCAACAGAAGGTGGAAAATGCGTCAAGCTCTCAGTTGCCTCTTCATCGGTGGAAGGTGTCGGTGCCACCCTGAATAAGGATTCAACATCTCTTAGTGTCAAAATGGGCTGATCTTGATTCTTTCTGTTGCCACTAACAAATGAATCAGTATTCCTGCTCTTGTTCAGCTTGTATATGCTCTCCTCAACTGTGTCTTTCACCTATTATAAAAAAAACAACAAAAAGAAAGAGATCTTGATGAATCACCCCCAGTTAAGGATGTACTATATGTAGCAACAATTGAAAAATAAGACTGGAAAGTAGGTCTTCACCCACAGTCACTTCAGACATACATAAAACGACACATTTTATGTTGCTAATAATAGGAGACAGCTCAACCGATAGTTATAAAACAATACTACAATCTTTGGTTCATTGTACCAGAAAGTTTAGATATAACAGAGTTACCATACAGAGTTAGGTTTCGACTCCCAATTCAATTATAATGAAGTTTAGATAGAGATACATACTATAAAACGGTGAACAAGAGTCTTATGTGCTTGTCCAATTCGATGCACCCTGCCAATGGCTTGTGCCTCTGCTGCAGGATTCAGCAATGGTTCAACAAGTATAACATGCTGGGCTTCCAGAAGATTGAGGCCATTGGCTCCATGTTGGATCAGGAGCAGCAACACTTGAATGGATCTAGTTTCTGGTTGACCCACATGCCTTTTGCCATTTTCTTCGACATTGTTGTTGTGGCCTCTGAATTGGCTGATGGCAACATGTGATTTCCTGTGAACGCAGTACTTAAGTTTAAAACTTGAAACTAAAGTGTCATAGCACACTCTTAAGACATGTAACATGAAACATTTGGCCATAAAATCAAGAGCTGCTTCCTTCACGGATTTTAGGAATGAACTAAGAATGCAGTGACTTCATTCCAACTATTAGCTTCAGTACGAGCCCAACACTGCTAAAATTCACAGTAGCATCATAATTAAGATATAACAAGCGAGCTGAATCAAACTATGCCATTGACAAGCAATAGTGTAAAATGTAAATAATGGAGCTCGCTAACATATAGGAGGATGAAGAAGCAGAAAAGCAAGAGTGGATTAATGCTTAGTTCTGGACCGTCAACATCATCAATGTTGGGAAGACAGTTTATGAAGTTTAGCTGATTTATTACATTAAGTTTGTGGCAAACCATACTAGAGAAATGTGGCTTGGATTGTACAAAATGGATACTTTTGATATATAATTCGCTTGAAACAATTTACGTTTGCAGTATGTCGAATTGAAAAAAAAAGAAGAGAAGAAGAGGATGACGAAGCAGAAGAAGATGATGATGAAGAAGACAAAGAAGAATGATGAAGAAGAAGGAGAAGAAGATGAAAAAGCAAGAGGAAGGAAGAAGGAAGAAGGGAAAAGGAGAAGAAGATGAAAAAGCAAGAGGAACGAAGAAGGAAGAAGGAAGAAGGAAGAAGGAAGAAGGAAGAAGGAAGAAGGAAGAGAAGCCATTAATGGCTAAAGTGAAAGGAAGAAGAGAAAGCTATGGCCGAATGGCTAATTTGACCATTTTTCTTGTAAATAAATTAGCCAAGTGGCTCTTTTCTATAATTAACTCCTTTCTTTAAACAGAGACTTCAGATAATGCAGGAAAATATGAATTTAGTCTCATGGTTGCTAAAATCGTGAAAAATAAGTGTTCCCTTCTGTTCCTAGAAAACAACTATTTTTGAACTTTGAAAGAACCAAAAAAGGTGGACTACAAGCAAATTATTACCTTCCTCCTTTCATCCGCACAAAAGTTATGTTGTTAGCCGCAAACGCATGCTCTAATACATCCAACACATCATTCCAACTGCTAAAGACAAGAACCTTAGCTACTGGATTTGTGGAAGTGATCCATAAAATTCTTCGGGTGACAGCTTCAATCTAGAATACAATGTTCATCAAAATACAACGTTCATCAATAAATTGAAAATGCATTACAACTTTAGTTGTTACATACACAAATTCCTACTGTCCTAAAATGAATGATACAGTTCCATATTCAGTTCAAGTTATCAGTTTGCAGTTTAGTTAAGGAATTATGTATTAAAAGTAAACCTAATCAAAACTGCAACAATATGTAATGATTCAACGACATATTTTAGTCCTAACAAGTTAGCGGACTCTCTATCTAGAAAGTACTTCCTCTTGTTGCAAGGTGCTTCTACAACTTAAATGGAAGAACTTCTCCAACATTCTGATCGGATATAGATTATATTTTCCATATTATTTGATTGGAAAGTTGACTCTGTCTAGCAAGTACTTCCTTTTGTTGCAAGGTGATTGATACAACTTAAATGGAAGAACTTCTACTCCAATTGTATTATTTGATTTGAAAATTTCCCAACTAACTTCCGTTCTTCAGTCTTCCCATTTCAAATCATTATCTTAATCATTTATTTATCAAATTCAATAAAATAATTTATTTGAATATTTGACTATTAATATCCGCAATATTCAGACCAAGGCCATACCTATTTACCCTTCTATGGATGAGCTAAACAACAGTGTTCAAGATGAGATACCATGGCACATGCTCTTTGCAGACGATATTGAGTTAATTGATGAAGTTAGTGAGAATGTCAATCAAAAGTTGGAACCATGGAGAAGCACTTACAGAGTAATGAATTTAGGATAAGTAGGAGTGAGACAGAATACATGCACTGCAACTTTTGTCAGATAGGAGTGAAGTTGAGGTGAGATCAGACGGATATGAGGTACTTAAATGTAAATAGTTTAGATATCTAGTTTTAATGTCCCAGGAAAATGGAATGATAAATGAAGATGCTATGAATAGGATTAAAGTAAGATGGTGGAAATGGAAGCGTGCCACAAGAGTGTTATGTGATAGGAAGATACCAATGAAAGGCAAGTTCTATAGAACGTCTTTAAGGCCAACAATGTTGTATGGGAGTGAATGTTGGGCCTCTACAGCCCAACATATTCACAAAAGAAGTGCCTCAAAGATGCGAATGTTAAGATGAATGTGCAGTCACACAAAATTTAAAAAAGATAAAAACTATCACATATCTCAGAAGGTACAAGTAGCGGATTTAGAGGATAGAACGACAGAATCTCGTTTAACTCATGATGATTGACAGTGCTAAAAATGGAAAGGAAGACCTAAATCATGTGGGAAAATGTTATCATAAAAGATCTGGAATATATCAGAACCTAGGAAAATCTAGATAATCAATGGAAGTTGAAAATCCATATAAATGATACCAACTAAAATACTGGTGCTTACTAGAACAACCTTAATATATTTAGAGAAATAAGCACTAAAGAGCCCCTAGTGGTAGATAGTCCTTAAGTACGTATTGACATATTATGAACCTACTACACATTTATGATATTGAAGATCTATACAACCGACCTCAATTAGCTTGGTATTGCGGCATAGTTGTAAATGTTGTTTTATTCAGACTAAGAACCTATTTAGCCAAGCTGCCAAAAACTGCTTATTTTGAGAAGCACTTTTGTCAAAATAATTTTTGAGAAGTACTTTTGGAGGAAATTTGTGTTTGGCCAATTCATTTGAGAAGTACTTTGTCCGTTCCTTTTTAGTTGTCACATTGCGCATATTGCGCTTTTCAAGAGTTAATTTGACTAACTTTCAAAGCTAAATTAGATTACATTAGTACAATTTTAAAATAAAAAATTAGATATTCAAAAACTATACATAAATACTATAAATTGCAACTTTTTTTAATATAAATATGATGAATAAATACATCTTAAAATGTTAGTTAAAGTTCATATCATTTGACTCTTAAAAAGGAAACTATGACAAGTAAAAAGGAATAGTGGGAGTACTTTTTCAATATTTTGATTAGGGGTGTCAAATGGGCGGATTGGGTTGAAATTGGAGATATTAAAATGGGTTGAAATAGAAATTGGGTTGGGTCTCGACCTGCCCAAGTTTAGTTTGGGCTCAAATGAGTTGGGTTTAAATGGGCTAAAAAATGGGTTGGGTCTTGACCCGCCCAATTTGACCCGATTAATCTCTATACTTTTAACATAGTGATATTTAACTTTTATAATCACAATGCGAATTTCAGCACAAGATTTTTTTTAAAAAAAAGTAACAAATTGATAGATAAATCCTAAAAGATGTTAAATAGATAATAATTCATACCTTTAATATAAAAACATATCTTAGTAAAGAGTTTTAAAACGGGTTGAAATTGGAGATTGAATTGAGTTCAATTGAGGATTCTCTTAAAATGGGTTAGGCTTGAATGAGTTGAGATTAAACCCAATTCAAATTATCTTGTGCCCAACCCTTAAAATTCTGGGCGGGTTACCTATGTTTGGGTTCATTTTTGACACCCCTAATTTCGATAAACAATTTTCTGGGTCGAAATTTGATGAGTCGATTGTGCTGGCCAATCATTTTAAAAAGTGTTTTGGCATGTTAAGTTATGAGAAAAACAACATTAAAGCACATTTATTTAACAGAGAAATTATATAAAATATTTAGGATGAAAAACATTAAAGTTAAGAGCAAATTATTAACTTGTATTTTGTTTATAGTTATGACATTGCTATTTCAAAGAGAAAAATGGAGAGATAGAGGAAAGAGATTGTAGCAAAAAGGGAGAAAGAAATTTGTATTTAAAGTTGACGGGTTATTACAAAGAGGAAGAGGAGAAGAAGAGAGAGATGGAGAACACGGGGAAAGACACGACAGAAATAAAAAAGAAATAGGAAAAAAGAGTCTGTATTTAATTGACAGAAAGATGTATTAAATTAATGAAGGGACGTTTGACAAATGTAAAAAAGGATATTTTTGTCTTGAAAAATTAAATTTCTGCTTCTGTTTCATGGAAAAGGAAGAAATTTGTAGTTTCCTCTCAACAACATAAATGCTACTTCTCCCGCAGCTCAAAAGTACTTATTTCATTTGGTCAAAAACCTCAAAAACAAGTGTGTTTCTGATATAAAAGAGTTGCTTTTAGCCTCCAAGAAGCTTGGCCAAACAGGCTATAAGTTAGCTATTATGGGAGGAAAGAGGTAGATTGAATAATATTGGGACACATGAAGTTGCTGGGAAAGTACAATTCAGTGATAAATGATAGAATTTGCGTTTTGAGTAAAAAAGTAAGGAGTACCTTGGTACTATATGAACCTTGGACATTTGTTGAAGCTTCAGAATTCTCAGAGACTACAGAAGAAGATGGACATGACATATTCCGTCTGTCAACAGCATAAGCAATATTTCTGCAGTCAGTATGTTGTCTACAAGTTGGGCACATTAACCAGCTAACCTGAGGCTTCCCATGAAGGGCTAATCTCTTCTCAGTCATTGCAAACAAACCTGCAATGGCAACCATCAAAGTTAGAGCATAGTATCCACCTTTAGCACTCCTCACATAACAGAAAAATGTTTATAGCATTTATTCAAGTTAAAGCTACATGAATATGCAGGTTCTGTAACTTTCTACAACCCCACAAAAAAATAGTTTGTCCAAGCTGTGCTAACTCAAATGTTGTTTATGCAGAAAGGAAGGTTATCCTCTATTCTCTTCTGGCAATGTCCGAAACCCCTCAATTTTAGGGGCATTCAAAACAATAAAAAAGAAAAGCACGCAAGGATAATATAGATATTAGGAACAAAATTCTTGGCACAAATGTGAAATACAGAAAGTGCAGATAAGAAGGGCATATCAACTGTCAAATAAGATAGCTGGATTAGATATAGCCACATGTGTAAACAGACGTATACTTGCGGAAGTGTCCCAAATCTAAATGGCCAGGATCTCTAGTTCTATTCTGGAATCAAAAATAAATTGTAACTAATTACTCCCTCCATCCTACATTATGTGACACCGTTTAACTTGGCACAAAGTTTAAGAATAAAAGGAAGACATTTGAAACTTGTGATCTAAAAAAACATTAGATATTTGTGTAGCTATAAAACATTTCATTAAGGGTAAAAAGAAAATTTTAAAACTAAGTCGTTTTAAATTATAAAAAAGGTGACATTCTTTTAGGGACATGATGGGCATTGAATTAAGCTAATTCCAGACAGTGTTGGATGTGAATTTTGCTATTATTCTTCTAATTTTATAATGAAGGTGTTGCTTATTCAAGTGTTGAATGCGATTAGTAGAAAAAAGACCCAACAGGAGTGCTGAAGGAATGAAAAGAACATAAAAATGTGTGAAGTTGCAAGACTGCGCAGCCGAGAAGAAATGGGATGAGGCCACTGGACCTCTCCCGCTGGCTGCGCACTCCAGTACCCAGCTGCACAACCACGCAGTGTGGGGGCGAGAAAAATCAGCAAAAAGGGGCAATTTTGGGAGTTTGAAGGAGACTCTACAGTCTACACTATATGAGTTTGGAACTTGTCACAACGCTATGGTACTGAGAAAAAGGTGAGGATACAAAGGAGAAAAAGGGGTACACTACTGATAAATCATCTATGATATGCTATTAAATAGTTTAGGAATTAGATCAAATAAAATCATCCCTTGATTCTCAAATCTCCTAGAATCAAGGGATCTGATTGCTAGTTTGTTTATTTTTCTGTAGTATAATTTTGTACCCTCTATGTATATGAATAGAGCCTAGAGGTCATATTATTGTTTTAATTTATTAATATATTGATGGGTGTTGAAAAGAAGGAGAGAATTGGAAATTGAAAATAAATAAATTGAAAGGTTAAAATTTGAAATTCTCTTGTTATCAGTGATCTTTTCAATTTGAAAAATAATAATGGGTCATGAGATAATCATTGGATGGAAATTAGGTGAGGGATAGGGATTAGCCAATTAGTGGACGTATAGGTTAGCTGCTGGATGCATATTTTTATTTTCGTTCTTTCTGTAGTTGAAATTTAAAATATGGTACCACATTATTATTAAAGCCCTGATACCATTTTGCCACGACTCAAAATTGAACGTGATAACACTTGTCTTATCCTACCAAGACAAGTCAGCCTAAAATTCAACTAAAATCTTCCTTATAAATAATGTTTTAACCCAGGAATCTGTAGTAACAAACTATTTGGTTTCTCAAATGTGAATGGACATCGAATCTCATTATATGAAACATGTGACAAAACTGATAACTCCTTAAGTAGTTAGTATTCCACTTGACAATTGACGTATTTGTTTCTAGATACCACTAATACCACATCGTGAAAGTCTGTTAGATCCACCACTGGAACACATCATACCTATCGAGAAGATCGTACCCAAACAGCCCACACACTGAATAACTGCAAAACATTATCAAATCCATTCCGTCTCTAGCCTAATCGATATGCATTCTTTCTAAGATCACGTCGATGGCAAAAGTAACACGCTCCATAACTCCAACCAAGTAAGCATCGATATCGTTGTAGTAGTCGTATCATGACCCTCTTTGATATACACTCAATCTATGAAATCGTAGTAGAGATTCTGATCTCAATTGGCGCACAACATTCGCTAAGCAACCCGACAACTTTACTAACTGTAGTTTCCAAAGTTACAATGTTCATTATCTAGCCATCATTTTAATCATTCTACTTCTAATTGTCGAACCACTCAAGATATTGCCTATACCACACAAGTACTATTCCCTCTGCTAGGGTAACTAACCAAAAAAAAAGATAACACGCTCATGAAGTCCCTCAAACACTTGTTCAACCTCATCATTCAAATATCCTCAAAATGCATCATCGAGCTATCACCTTACTCAATCCCTTCAAATTGCTGAACATTCTGAATTTGACCATGCATCCTTTTCATAAGTCTATCACTTCCACCTTAGTATAAGGTCTAACATCCAAGCCATCAAGACACACCAATGGCTTACTTAAGGAACCACACACGACTCATCACTATAAGTGAGAGAGAATGGAATGAAGCGATACGAATCAGAATGAACAAAAGATGTACGATAGAGATTCAAGAAGTGGAGATTTTTTCTAAAAGTCACAATAGCCTCTGATGATAAGCAACAGACGTCTCCGCGCCGATCCTCAAGACTTCTACACACGTGAGACCTATGAACCTGACTCTGATACCATTTTGTCACGACCCAAAAATAGATGTGATGACACTCATACAATAAATGCGGAAGTAAGATAAGAAAAGAGACTAACACCATCTAATACTGTGGAAATCATAATCAACTCAAAATAAAACCCCAAAACCTGGTTGTCACGTGCACAAGCCTCTAAAGTATTACAATTGATTCGAAAGAAAAATACAAGTCTCAAATGACAATGTTTCTAGAATAGAACAAGATCATAAAATAAGGAGCAAAAGGGTCCGCTAAGATGACAAACAACTACCTCACAAATCTCCACAGAAAGCCTTGGACAAGGAGACAGTATCACAAAGATCCGAACTCGTAACCTACACAATTGTAAAAGCAAGGGGTGAGTACCAAACCACACGGTACTCAACAAGCACACTCCTAAACACAAAGTAAGAGTATAGAATACGGGTACTCCTACCCCTCCAAACGAACCTCCACAATTACAACCTGCATAAAACTAGCTCAACCTAACAGTTCACAATTTACATAACGCATACCTCAATAACAACACTCCAACAATTACATATCAACAACACATGAGATCAAGTTCCACAGAAAGGCGCTCACAAGTTATAAAGATATGCAATGTAGTGAAATGCAATGCCAAGTATTGTGATGCATGTCTGACCTAGTGATACACACCCACTGTCTCTCAGTCCGGGACCTATGAGGGACATATCTGTCCATGCATCCGTTGCGGCGTAAGGCGCGTCTCTCAATAATAGAATCTGTCATGGCACACAACACGTCCCTCGATGATAGAATTTGTCGTGGTGTATGACACGTCCCTCCAATCATAATATTTGTCGCGGCGCACAACACGTCCCTCAAAATGGTACATCCTTTTTAATTTCTTATTCTTCCTCAATTCACATAACACTTGTCACAATCATGTCTCAGAACCAATGCAAATGACATGTTCACACAATTGATGACGAGATGATCATTTCCATAACAATTCACAACAACACAACCACGATACAACATCAACAATGAATCAATAAGTCTTTCAAACCATTCACAACACATCAAACACCAGTAACTAAACACATTGCCTTTATTACCCCTTTTTCATCATTAGAATTATTCAATAGGGACCAATTAACCCGTCACAAAGTCTTATTACTCCTCAACACATACCACAAGGAAATACACGATTCTATACACTTAACAAGGATCGAGAAATCCACTTGCCTCAAATAATCAAACAATAACTCCAAAACTTGAGTCTTCTCCTTTTGTTAGGCTTCCAAATAAATCTATTCAAATAAATAATCACAATAAGATTTTGAAACTAACACCCATATTACTATATGTCTAGCATAGACCCAAAAAATCACCCAACTCTCTAATCAAATTCCTAATCTTGATGCCAATTAACAAGTCAACTCTTATATTTTCTAAATTTCAAGCCTAGAATTAAGTTCCAATTTCTCCAATATCAATAATTTAATGATATTCATATAATACAATACACTTAATATTTAATTACATATACCAATATTATTAAAACTTGAATTTTTATACGATCATCAGAAGAAAAAGAAACAGGAAATCAAATTCATGGTTATCGTATAAAAATTCAAGTTTTAATAATATTGGTATATGTAATTAAATATTAGGTGTATTGTATTGTATGAATATCATTAAATTATTGATATTGGAGAAATTGAAACTTAATTCTAGGCTTGAGATTTAGAAAATATAAGAGTTGACATATTAATTGGCATCAAGATCAGGAACTTGATTATATAGTTGGGTGATTTTTTGGGTCTACGCTAGACATATAGTAATATGGGTATTATTAGTTTCAAAATCTTATTGTAATTATTTATTTGAATATATTGCATTGATTTGAAAGCCCAACAAAAGGAGAAGACTCAAGTTTTGGAGTGATTGTTCGATTATTAGAGGCAAGTGGATTTCTCGACCCTTGTTAAGTATATAGAATCGTGTATTTCCTTGTGGTATATGTTGAGGAGTAATGAGATTTTGTATGGATTGACTTGTCCATATTGAATAATTCTAATGATTAAAGGGGAAGGGGTAATAAAAGGCAATATGATTATTTACTAGTGTGTGATGTGTTAAGAATGGTTTGAAAGACTTATTGATTCATTGTTGATGTTGTATCACGATTGTGTTGTTGTGAATTGTGCATTGTTTATTGTTATGGAAATGGTCATTTCCTCATTAATTATGTGAACATGTCATTTGCATTGGTTCTGAGATATGGTTGTGACAAGTGTTATGTGAATTGAGGAAAAATAAGAATTAAAAAGGGTGTACCATTTTGAGGGAGGTGTCGCGTGCCACGACGGATATTATGATTCGATGACATATCGTACACCACAACGAATTCTATTATTGAGGGGTGTATCGCACGCCGCGACAGATGCATGGATAGATATGGTCCCCCATGGGTTTCGGACCGAAAGACAGCGGGTATGTATCACTAGGTCAGACATGCATCACAATACTTGGTATTGCATTTCACTACATTGCATATCTTTATCATTTGTGAACTTGTGAGTGCCTTTCTATGGAACTTGTGATTGAGGAACTTGATCTCGTGTGTTGTTGATCTGTAATTGTTGGAGTGTTGTTATTGAGCTATGTGTTATGTAAATTGTGAACTGCTAGGTTGAGCTGGTTTTATGCAGGTTGTAGTTGTGGAGGTTCGGTTGGAGGGGTAGGAGTACCCATATTCTATACTCGTACTTTGTGTTTAGGAGTTTGCTTGATGAGTACTGTGTGGTTTGGTACTCACCCATTGCTTCTACAATTGTGTAGGTTACGAGCCTGAATCTTTGTGATACTCTCTCTTCTCTCCTTGTCTTAGGCTTTCTGTGGAGATTTGTGAGGTAGTTGTTTGTCATCTCAGCGGACCCTCTTGCTCCTTATTTATGATCTTGTTCTATTCTAGAAACAAGGTCATTTGAGTCTTGTATTTTTCTTTCGAATCAATTATAATACTTTAGAGGCTTGTACACATGACAACCAAGTTTTGGGGTTTTATTTTGAGTTGATTATGATTTCCACAGTATTAGATGGTGATAGTCTCTTTTCTTGTTTTACTTCTACATTTATTGTATTAGTTAGATTTTAGGCTAACTTGTCTTAATGGGATAAGATGAGTGCCATCACGTCCATTTTTGGGTCATGACAATGGATGAATAAGATTGTACAACTTTGGTACCAAAACTTATACGACCTTTCGTGAGTATTGTATACCAATAGGGATAACCAAAGAACTCAAAATTGCGAGTTGAACTGCAGAACCCAAAAAGTTGCATATTTTGTTGGCCTTATGCAAACTAGGGAGGCTAGCTCCTCATATGTGTACTAGTTTGATAATTCCCTTAGGTTGACTAATTTTCCAACTTGACCAATACGGATTCCAATAAACTCAGAAGAGACTTGGGGGGCGGAGACACTCTTACCTACAATCTCTTGAATCGACACAAACTTAGCTAAGAAGGAAGCCCAATCGAAGAAAAAAACTATACAGACGACACTAACTAGTAGGGATTAAAGTTCATCCATGTTGGTATGCCCACATCGATCAGAGTGTTTTTTCAGAAATGTTTTTAGTATGTTCATAGAGTTGTATGCTATTGTAGGGATAAGAATGAGCTGTAGAAGATATTTAGTCAGAGAACCTCTAAAATGCCTCAAACAATAAATTTGAGTATTTGAATGTAATGGGTCTACCAGAATGGAATGGACATAGAGGATTCATATAGTTGATCTAAACTAGCTTGATATTGAAGCGTACTAATTGTTATGTATATTAACATTGTAGCAATAAAGAACTGCTATAATACATTCAAAGTGAAAATAGCTGCTCTAAACTAATATCAACCCAGGATATGCATGTATCTCACCCAGTATATTACGAAACATGTCTATTTTACAAATTCTACTCTTTTGCTCAGTAGGGTAATTTTCTTAATCAAACTTTCATTCACTAAGGTGGAAGAATATCACCTATCAATAAAGAAGGAGAAGGAAGAAAAAGAAAGTAGTCATGTACATGCACTAAGCTTAGTAAAATAAAAATGATCTTATATTAGAATAACTGAAAATTCCATTTTCATGGTGTATACTATTTAGTCATGTCCTTGGAATATATGTACATTTTAGCAAGGAGAAAGTTCAGTTTCTAGAATCCTTAGGTAAAATGCATGCAGTTACAATATACAGCTTGCCAGCAACAGCGTTTTTAGAACCAAGAGGTTCAGTAACAAAATGCAGTTATGCTTGGTAACATAAATAATAAATAACTTGGTAATATAAATAGTACATTTAGAATTACAGTGACTTGAAGCAGAAATAGGGATACAAGGTCATGAGAAACTTACAATTACAACAAATGACATGCCCACATTGGAACACCATCTTTTGATTATTGAGCTTCTCTTGACATACAGGGCATGTATCTTCCTCAATAATAACTTGGTATTCCTTTTTTTCTTCTGCATGAGCCGCAGCGACAATTGTGGCTTGAGTTACATTTGAATTTTCACTACTTGCAAGATGGTTAGTTTGTTTGGATTGTACCAAACCCTGTGAAAGATAATATCAACAGGAATGTGAACACACAAAATAAGTTTGAAACAAGCTAATGCAGATAATAAGCAGTTGCTTGTAAACTTAAAATATAAATGGGTGACGCTGCTTTATATGATTCCGGTGTCAAACAATTAGACATCCAAAGTCACCAATAAGTTGGTTTTCTCTTTGAACTTCTAAGAAAAGACTAAGTAAAGATGGAAAATGGATGTACCCGCCTCTAAAATTTAAAAAGCAAAAATAGGGGAGCAAAAGAAGAATTAAAAAAAGTTGTTCCTAAAGTCAAAGGAAATACATGCACGAACATAGACAAATGTGTTTTTCATCATTTCTTTTCTTGCATACATTTCAGGACCATTTAGGAACACAATACCATGGAAACATCAGGAGTATCAAACATATTTTCTAGAATTAGGAGAAATGAATCTAGACTTGGCACCTTACCGACAAATGACCCATAGTCTTAATAGTTTCGCAACTTCTGAAAACTATAGTCACGGTTCCTATTTTGAATAATTTCTTACTCCTTCCATTTCAATTTGTTTGTCCTACTTTCTTTTTTAGTACGTTTTAAAATGAATGTCTCTTTCCCTTTTTAGCAACTCTTTATTTCCAACTTTCCACATGGCATGTTAAGACCACAAAATCAAAGGGCATTTTGGTACATTTGACATATCTTTGATTTAAGACCACAAGATTCAAAAGTCTCCTTTACTTTCTTAAACTCTGTGTCAAGTCAAAATAGGACAAAGTCAAACAAATTGAAATGGAGGGAGTATTACTTTTTGGACTTCTATTATTCCTATGGAAGTGGTTCAATATACAAATGAGATAGACAACAAACTGAATGGGATAAGTTCATAGACCATATTAGTTTAATTGCAAAATGTCGAGTTCTGGTAATGTCTATTACTGAAAGCATATATGATTCACATCCAGATGACTACTGAATTTCATAACAATCTTCATATAGAACACAAGAGAACTCTGAACCTTTTGTTGTTACCTTCAGGTAGCGAAGCTGCCCCTTTATTCTTGATAAAGAAGATAAAAATAAAAACTTTTCGCTAGACCATTCAGCATTGGCTGCATCTAGTTCTCCCGGATCTAAGGCATCGATGGATTTGTCATTCTCATCTTCTTTTAAGCGTAGTCGAGAAGTTGCCATCATAATCTCATCATGAGCACGTAGAACATGGGCTTGAGCTGTTGCCAGGAGCCTTGCTTGTGCATACTCCTTCCGCATCCCCTACAAAGAGCTATAGAATGAACTACCTTACATAAAGATACACATTGTCAAGATGCTGTCGTGAAGGCTTTGTCTTGAACAGACATTAATAGACTATTATGCCCATAAATAGAAAAGTTCCCTTCTTTAGAGAATGGAAAAGATCTCAAAGGCAAACCAGATTAAGGCCTCATTGTTTGCACTTAATGAAGGTCTGAAACTTGATCATTAAGATGATACTCATTAAGTGCATTTGTTTTTCTTAAAATTCTACCACTTATTGGGTCTTAAAACATCTGAATGGTCAGATTTGAGATGGAGTCTGAAACTCATTTCAGCGCTCATCGGTAGGTGATTAATGCATTAATTGCTCAGTTGAATCCAATATGACGAACTGATTTTATTGTAATCATCCAAATATGTTGTGGGTCATAGCAGCCTTTCTACATAACTGATGTAGTATATTTTGTCTTATTTCAAGACATAAATCTATCTTTGTCTTTGCTTGAATTGTTATTAGAGGATAATAAATTAATTAATGTTGTGGCCACAAAAAATAAGTACAATCCAACTATTCAGTTAAAAAAACTCAATAGTTTTTAAAATTTGTGGATTTAAAAATATTTGATTAATTTGATACATTGGATGATATATTATGGAATATTCATATTTTATTAGTTTAGTGGTCTTATTATGTTATATTAATATTTTCTCAAATATATTAAAGATGTAATATTTAATTACTATATTGTTTAAATTTTATGTTGTGAATAATATTTGAGTATATTAGTATTATTGTATTTTTTTATATTTCTTTTTGAGAATGGTAACTTTTTCTTCTATTTATCCACAGGTATACTACATCAAAGTAGCTCCTCTTCCAAAAGTATTACAAACTAGACTTATCTATTAATTCAGTGTATTCAAATGTTAAGAAAACAAGTTGTCTTAATCATTCAGTGTTCAGATCTACAACATCTTAATCATTCAGATGTGCTTTCAGATTCAGACGTCTTAATCTTAATGAAAACAAATGAAGCCTTAAAAGGACAACTGTTCGGACAAAGGCTTTAATTCAGAGATACCTCAAGAAGCTGCAGCTGCTTTCTGGCAGCCGATGCACCTTCAGCATCTAACAGGCCCCTGGAGTTGCTCTTGATAAGGACCAACACTACTTCCAAATCAGATGGAGCTTTGGACACCTATTAAATGCACAATCATTAAAAAATTTGTACATTAAAGCTAGAACTATGTAGGTCTTATCCTGACCGATGACAGGAATCAGAGAACCAAATATGGAGAGATAATACCTAACTTATTCTCAAATCTGAATTTCCATATTATTCCAGTCAAAAGAAACAGAAATTTTCAAATATATGTAATATCAGGGAACACAATTTGCAAATGCAAATTCAGACTCTGTGGAAGATGAGATGCATTTTACTTGACGTCATAACATTAACTATGTTTTCTTGCAGCTCAAAGAAGTATGTTGCCGAATCTCTCTTCATCAAATATATGAACTTGATAGATATGTTACTTTCTGACTGCAGGGTGGATGTGAGAGTTTCAGGTAAACTCATTCAAGGTAAAAAACGAAACCATTCAGGTTGAGCAACATTAACAGCAATCTCACCAGAGATGGTGAAAGAGGAATTAACAGCAGCAAAATACCAGAGCTTTTTGCCTTCATTAGAGCACTTATAAGTTATAAGAACACTTCATAATTGGATATAACTGTAGCTTCTTTCAATCATTGGTTCAAGAAATCCTATACTACTATGAAGTATGAACACCAGAATTTGATAAAATTGAAAAGAACTTCAAACTTCTTCCAGTCTTTGGCAGTCTAAGAACTAGACTGACACAGTGAAAAGCACAAAGGCTGCTGCTGCTTTAGCTGAAGTGAAAACAATCATATATTTTAGGAACAAGCAGAGATACAATCATTACGCACCACAATGTTTTCAAAGTCCCTCTTCTTTCCAAAATCTTCATATTCGATGGTAGCTGAACCTGAATTCCTGTCTGTTCGGGCTAAAGTTGTATAAAAACGATTCAGTTGAGACTTCTTCTTCTGCAGATCTACAGCCTCCTCAGCAGATGTAATCACCTCCCCACTCTTCCCTTTGTTAAGACGAAAAAGTCTGGCTTCATAAACCTGGAGAAAGTACAACAACAGCACAACATCACTACACCACATTAACCCCAAGAGAGGTAATGGGAGGAAAATCTCAGAATATAGTACGCATCACAATATTTAGATACCTAATGGCATAACTTCAATAGTCAACAAAGAAAGAAGAAACTAGAAAATCAGACCTGGAACAAGTCATTTAGTTCACAGTGAACACATAATACCCCTTCAGAATCAGCATAGCATTTTGGACAGTATCTAACACGAGCAATATCCTCCTTCCTAGGATTGCCCATTGTCTGGTCAATTTCCAAAAGCTTAACAAGTAAAGATTCCCTCGAACTTTCCAGTGAACCTAAACCACTCTGAATATAGATCTTCAAAGCAGTAATGCTGTGGAAACTGTAGTGAAAACAATGTAAGAAAGTACACTATTAGCAAAATGATTGGGACAAATAGATTACTAGTTCCACCTTCTGAGATAAAATTGGAAGGACACACTTATAAACAGGGATACTGAAAGGAACAAAGGAAGGCTGATTTCTTTATGATTTTTTTTTAATAAAGAGGCAAGCTAATTATTTCTGTCAGATCTACTAACAGGTTCCTCTCCTCAAAGAAAGAACCAAGGATCGACTAAAAGAAGAGCAGAGAAGCACTGAGAAAATGAACGAGAAGGGGAGGGAGAATCAGGACCATCTTATAGCATATGCTTGTCCACGGTAGAAACCTAGCGTGTTGGGTTCATATGATACACCGCAAGACAACTCTAGAAAGGAGTAAATAGCAGTGTTATGAAGTCACGGACATTATATATGTCCATTGTATGATCAACATCGTCTTTGAACAGAAAAACGGACAGGACCCACTACATACTCAAAAGGCTATAAACTACTCATTCTTTATAGAAAATATGCATTAGAAGCTTGAGCATTTTAATAGTAGATTTAAAAATACATACATTATAGTAGGATGGTTTTTATAATAAAAAATTTTTCATGATGATACACCAAGATGGTACCAAAAGTTCCAGTGTTTGGTATTGAGCTTTTAATAAATCAATTCAACTATTTATCTGAAGTGGAATTTTTTCTTTCTGAAGTGTATGATCATCTCATCTAAAAGCTACTATTAGAGAGGGAGCACACTTTTATTATTTAATTATATTCTCAACACGCCCCATCACGTGCCAGCCTAATTCTTTTTTCATGGGCCAAGCACGTGGAAATTCTTTTTGATATGGGTGGTGGTGAGATTCGATCTTATGACCATCTCATTTAAAAGCTTAAGTTGTTAGAGGAAACACACTTTTATTATTTAATTATATTCTCAACAAAGAGTATAAGCAAATAAAAGGAAGTTCTTTATTTTTTAAGTCGGCCTACAATCTAGACATACTACAATCTCCTTGAATCATATAACTCTAATCTCTTGTGTTTTTTAAGGAGCTAAATGAACCAAAATTAGCTTCCTCTATTTAGTTATGGTGCAAGGGACAGGGTATTCAGGACCACTTGGCTAAACAGGCTACGGATGTTGATGAAAAAGATAAAGAGACTATTTTACAGTATACCATTTCTGGAAACTTGAGGATAGTTAGTGCTTCACCCTTATACATTATGGACCAATTTGGGTGAAATCCCAAACTTTGGAGACTATTTTGGGTTTCTCTCCCTCCCCCCCTACTTTCGAGCTTATGGAAAACTGAAAAAGCAAAGGGATCATTCTATAATTCCTAGATGTAGTGCTACTGCAGCTGCTTGATTTCTCACCTCCAAAAGAAAATCATGGAGACTGGAGCAGAACCATATCTTTACATGCTGGCCCTGTGGTCTGAGTTGACTAGCTAGGTTGGAGACCCACCAGTGCAATTATGACTGGCCTTGATGGTCCTACACCCAGCCGTACAACTGCATTATGTTTACAAGCCCTTCCTCAAACAATGACAACTCCTGTTGCAACTAGATCACAAGATGAAGCCATGTCCTGTGCTCACTTTACAAGTGGCTCATATGTTACGTGCTCAAAAGAGAATGCCTGAACTGTTACCTACTTTGACACCATACATTAAGCCACAAGACCACAAAAGATCTGTTGCACTTGCGATTTCACAACACAAAAGTGCAGCTTATATAGTGCTTCTGTCACTACCAAACTTTATACATGTTTTTTTTTTTTTATGAAGTAAGTTGTTTCATTAGAAAGCATCAAGTAGATGCATAATTACAGGGGCATAATTACAAGTAGGCAAAAATACAAAAGAGAATTGTAGGCCCCTATACATCTGTTCCTTCTAAATTTAGAGAACTAATGAAATCCAAAAACTGTTCAGTATTAGATACTGGGGACAGCTTTATCCAGCAAAAACGGTTAACTAAGCATTTAGTTTTAAGAGCATGGAGGATAGTTTACATAACCAAACTTTATACATGTTGTACAAGGGTGCAGTGCTCAACCTTCAAAGTCTTTCCTTTTTTGGTCTGACAATAACAATTATTACGCCTCAGTCCTAAACAAGTTGGGGTTGGCTATATGAATCCTCATCGACCATGTTTCTTATTTAAGCTCAATTTACGTCATCATCATACCAAATTATATAAAAGTGAAAATAAGTTAAACAAATAAAAATAATATTAACAATAATAATAATATCAGAAATCCTCTATATTTTTTTTGAGAAAGTTAATAGTATATTCATCAACTTAAAACTCTGTGTTGGCATCCAACTTAATAGAAGAGATCGATGAGTCCTACTGTCCTTTCCTACCTACAAGGACTCCAAAATTGTAATAAAGACACTGATTCTACTATAAAAAATTCTTTACACCAGAAATGGAAAGACAAAATACATTGAAGCTTAATCTTCTGTAAAGAACTGTGTTTGTCATAAAAACACCTAGCATTTCTTTCTTTCCAAACAGTCCACCAGATGCAAGCTGGAATAGCCCTCCACCATTTCTTGTTATTTACATTCCTCCCCTCACTGTTCCAGAACCTTATTAAATCCAAAGTACGCATTGGCATCACCCAATTCACTTTCCTCAAGGTCAGAACAATTGTCACAGTTGATCAGTGGCTCTGCAGTGCAAACACAGACGACTACTGTCTTCCTGGGCTCTATTGCATAGAAAGCATCTTGAGCTCATTTGCCAGCCTCATCTTTGCAGTTTCTCATGGGTAAGACATGCTTTATTAGCTACCAGCAAGGCAAAACATGTTACTTTGAAAGGGATTCTGGTCTTCCAAATCTGTTTCCAAGGCCACCCCACCTGCTGGATCCCTCCATTGCTTTACCATATGTAATCTACTCCATTTCAAAGTCTTCTATATTCTTATTTCCATATAAATCTACGTTAAGTTCAAAATTACCCCTAGAAAAGCAATAGGTTCAAATTCAGCATATTAACTAGACTAAAACATATTTCCAACTAGTAGGTATCACTTAAATAGATCTATTCTTCCATTAGTGTCCTATCTTTAACCAAGTCTAAATTAATTCAATGAAATTGTAGGTCTTTCAATACAACTTCCTTCCATGTGATTTTACAACTATCTCGTCACCTTTTAGCACTCAAACTCACCATAGATTCCACCTATGGACCGGTGCATTTGTAGATTGATGCAAGGCATGACCAAACCATCTCAAGCAACCTTTTCTTATTTTATTCTCAATGTGTGCTACTTACACTTCTGGCCTGGTCATTATTTATCTTATCTAATCTTTGTATGACCACAAATGCATCTTAGCATCCGCATCTCTAAAACACTTAACTTATGGATATGTTGGACTTTAGCGGCCCAGCGTTCAGTACCATATAATATTGTTGGTTTTATAATTGTTTTTTCAGACTTACCTTTCACAAATAGCACTTCACCCCAGGGCTCTGACACAAATTGGAAACAAGATATGCAATGGCTACATTTGTTCAGCATTTACAGCATATTAGTGTCAGATGTTTTAGCAAACAAAACTTTAGCTACTGATTCGACAAAACAATTTATGTTTGAAACCCAACCATTCTGTCAAATAAGACAGCACTAGAGAAGATGATTCCAGGAAAAGAACAAACTAATTTAAAAGAAACTTGGTACCAAATTTACACATAAAACAACAATAGAGTTGATAGCAACAACGAATCCATAAGAGATGCAAGAAGTTGTAACTCTTCATACTGCAATAAGGATGCCAATGCATGTGTCCTTCACAGCAATTGCCACCAAACAGTTTCCAAATGATAGCAAATAATTTTGATGGACAAGAAAAGACCCTAGAGTAAAGAATAAATCCATTACTAACCAGGAAGCAACTTTGGATGCCCTAGAGGTGTTCAGAGTCCCAGAAACAGCTTCTCCTATTTTCCTGATCAATTCATTTGAGGAGTCCTTGTTTTGCTCAATATGATGCAAAGCTTCCAGCCACCAAGCAGTATACTGGTTCTTTCTATCACTGAATGCATTACATACCTTCAAATATAAGATAAAAGAAAATGTAAGAGGAACTTGGAAAGCTTGTATAGAGACAGAGACCAAGTACAAAAAGAAATAGGAAACAATTGAGGGGTCTAACTAAAGAAATTCCAAGCACCTCAAGTTTAGTAGCTCATCATGACTGTAGATAAAGTCAGGACTGTCTTCTAATAACACATGAACTAATTAGTCTCACGACACCACTACTCACACCAAATTTAGATGCTTTTGGTCTATTGATGCTGCACAGTTTTTGAGGATACTCCTGAATATGAAAAATTAAACATCTTATGTGCAATTATTAGTCTATATTTCTCAAAAAAGTTGTCATATTGCTTGGTCTATTCAAATTATCTTCAAAACTCCTTCTTAAGTAAAAGTTTAAGCTGTTGGTGGTAATAGATATTTTCTTTTTCAGCTGTTGGCTGGAACAGATAGCTTCTTTTTTCCCTTGGAGACTTTGCAGGCCGAATATCTGTGAGAGCCAAGAGCATTCCCAGGACATTCTCTTGGCAGTTATATTTCTTAGTTAGATACTCTCCGTCATCTAAGAGGTCAGTTTTCTGACAGAAGCACTCAAGAACAAACAGCATCCTCAAACAATTACAGATATCTTCTGTGCAAAAAGTCAGGTCTGTTCAAAGCAATAAGTATAGCCAAAGGTTTTCCACATCGATGAAGGCCTATCCTGAATATTACCTGATCATATGACTTTTTGAACTCTTGTTGGGCCCCTGCCAGCTTCAAATTAAAAACAGATAGGAATTTTTCCTTCAACTTTTCACATGCTATTGTCATTGTACATTTGGACAAAAAGTTTAACCTGTTGACAGAATTTTCGTCAACAGAATCGTTTTCCAGTGAATTTGACATTAAGTTGGATGGACCGTCAGAGTTAGTCAATAGCAAGCTTTCTTCCTTAACTTTGTCTTCCCTGAATAGAGCACCTTTATCACTTTCTTCAGCATCTTCTATGTTGGATACTTCACATCTTGTGCTTCCACATGCACATTCAAGCTTTTGCAAACTATCAGAGCTGAGTGGGAGTACCTCAGAAAGATTATGTGTAATATGGATGTTTAACAAAGGATCCAATCGGAAATCTTCGAAATGGTCTTCTGCTAAAGCCAGTGCTTCTTGGTACAATGATACGGCTTGGGTATAATTTTGATTAATTATAGCAATACCCGCCAGTGCGTTCAAAGCAACAACCAATCTCCGGAGGGCTTCCTCTCCTTCTACCTTAGTCTTGCTTACCAGAACCTACAAAAAGTACCTTTTATATAAACGTTTGACTGGAAACAGATTTTAAGAAAGAACAGTTTTCTGACCCTGACTAACAACTTACCGACAGGATCTCCTCCATAGTCATGGGAGACTGTTGTAGCGATCGCAACCCAGAGCTCCCAACCTGAGGGTGGCAACAGGCTTGGCGTAGTTTTAGAAGTGAGTTAAAGAGCTTGGCAGCCTCTATATTGGTGATAACAACATCACTTGCGGCATCTTCCAATTGGGAACCTGTAATTGAAGTAATCTCAGAATCCATTATTTTCCATAGTATTATGAATGAAAAGAAGATATCTAACTACCAGGTATTTTTCTCTTGTATATGTCATTTTTTAAACTTCCAATAAGTTCACGAGCATCATTCACACACGTATCGTGCTGCCTTTGATAAAAGTGCTCTTCAATTGGGGAAAGAGAAAGCCAAGAGACACATTCTTCTTGAGGTGGAAGCTGCAGTTCATCAGCAACATGCACCTTTGATGACCTCCACATCAGGTGCTTAAAGAAATCATGCGTGAAAGTCATCGCTCTGGAATCTCCCCTCTGGAAAAGAAAAGAGAGATTTCTGAGAGCGAATGAGAAAGTGGAAAAGAGGACAAAAAGATGAGATAAGTGAACTTATAAGCATCAATTGCAGTAAATAGTATATTCAACGATTGTTAAAGAAAGGCCAGGGCACAGACCTCATAAGGATCGCGTATAACATCGGTCCACCACCTTAAAGTATAAAAGGGACTTGCATTGAGGAATCTCAAGAGACCAAACAAATCATCAAGTTTCCTTTGTATGGGAGTCCCTGTAATGCACCATCGATGAACTCCATGTAGTCTTAGGGCCATTTCAGTTGCAGCAGCAGCATTATTCTCCACCATTTGAGCTTCATCCAGACATATCCTCCACCATAATATTCTGGTTAATAGGGTAGGTATCACAGGATATCTGCAACATGAAACACCGGAGATTTATCCTCAATCTAGAAACAACGAAGGCCAAAAAATGAGGTATAAGTAGACAAACACAGCAATCTGGTAAGATTTCCTAGAATAAATTGATCCTGGATGACAAGGTCAAAAGACGGAAAACCAGCATTATCATCATCGCTCAAGAATATCTTTATGGATTGAAAGTTCCAAGCCAGACGTGTACATAATCACCTCTCCAAAGATCTGTTAGCCTGAACAGTACCTTACATTCAAGCGAGATTGTCAGGGGATCATGCCCTGAACAAAACACATACCTATGATCCTCTAAACAAGTATTGTAAGTGCTTTTGAGAGCATTATTTTGCTTTCCACCAAGTTTCCAGAGAAAGAACAGAAGAAAGGAAAGAAGTACAAAAGGAGACTGAAATTTGACTAGAAGTAATGGTTTCAGACATCTCCTAAACATCAAGGAAAAACATAGAAAAAAACTTTGTGTGTCCAAAAAAATCCGTCCATCTCCTCACACTGAAAGCCTCAAGTATTTCCAAATAGTACAAGCTTTAAAACACCTTGCTATAGTTTCAGAGTTCACATCGGTCTGGAAAAGAAGCAAAAACCACTAGTTGCATCATAAATGCACATGCATGATCCTTAGCAACCACACATCCATGGTCATTATCAGCAAATATGAAACTAATGAAGGTAATAAGATTGTTCAGCAAAAGTAAACTAAGAACAATAGCTCATACAAAAAAAAAAAAGGAAAATTATAAGGGGCTCTTGGGCTAGCTTTTGGGGTTGAGTAGGTCCAAGGTCCATAACATGGTATCAGAGCAGGACCCATCCTAATTCTTGTTACACAATGTTCACCCCCATATTAAATTGTCACACTCCATATGTCCATCCCTGGGCATGGGGGGGGGGGGAGTAAAGAGTCCCACATCAGTCATATAAGGGAATGGGTAGACTCTTTAATATGGCTTGCGCAATCCTAACCTCTTCAGCTAGCTTTTGGAGTTGAGTTATGCCCAAGGTCCATAACAACAACAAAGAGATGTACAAAATTAAGAAAATTCAATCAGCATGCCTACCATACACAGATTCAGAACCAATCACCTGATCAATAGGTCAGTCAAATACTTTTCAGAAGTTGTCACAGAGCAAATATTGGATAGGCACTGGGGGACAAGCACCAGACAATAGTGCATAAGAATCAAAAAAGGGAAGCATTCGTCACTTTTACAATAGTAATAAAATACATTCAGGAACTAACCAACAACAATCAACATCACAACCACGTCTCTCCAAAACCAAACAGATAGAACTAACTGAGTTCAATCACTCAAAGAGAAGGACGACTCTACTCTGGTAAGGAGTGACCAGGTTGTAGATCCATAAACCACACTTTTGAATTAATAGAAGAACCAGTAACTATTCCAAAGCTAGACTCCAGTATGATTTTTTTAAGCTGTTGCATCATGCAGGAGTTTGCGATGATGCCTTGATTTCAGCACTAAGAACTGATAAAAATCAGTAAGAGCAGCACTTCTACCTTAACACAACTCTCTATCCAAGTAAACTCAAAAGACAGAAAAAGGAAATTGCAGGCTGAAGGATACCTTTTCTCAAATCTCAGAGCTCGACGATCACCTTCATGCCTATCAGAGTCGTGTGATAAGTCCTCTTTCAGTACATCATAAGTTGTCAAAACGATGTTGGCATTGAGAAGTTCATTTATATCTGGCAAGGGTGTTTGTGACAAAGAGTTATTCCTCACTCCTTCATAAATGCATGTCTTCATAGCACCAGGACTTGTATGACTAGCAATAAGAAGAAATGATGGGTAAGCAATCCAGATAAGAAACTTGAATAAAAATTCAATAAAGAATAGAATTAAGTTTTAGCATATGTAGCCTAGAAAGGAAACAAAACTAACACTAAACCTATTTCACATTGCCATGAAAAACAATCTGCTCTTAGTCATCATAAGAAGAAGAGCACATTAGGAAAAAGTGTAAGGTCAACCAACAAGTGACTGTACAAGCCAAGACCATAAGATAAAGGAAACCAAAGCCCCTTTTTTTCCCAGTTTCCCCTGGTCACTTCCAGAAGTTAAGGAAACAGGAAAAGGAAGAAAGTTTCACTGAGTTCTCTACAAGACAGCTAAAGCACAAAAGTGGACTCATCAACCACATCAGACCAACTAGACATTTATGCTTATGAGTGATTACTTTTCTTATATCAGCAACCGGTCATCTAATCAGAAGAGTTTTAGACCTATTATTTCCAAATTTTTTGGACAAGATATCTTCTGTTTTTTTATAACGGTAAAGCAGTTCTTATATCTTATGTTTACTTACTAATACTTGGGACAAGTATAGGCAGTCATGGAGGAACTTGAAAAATTGATGCAGTTATTGCTAGAGTTGAGAAACAACATGAGCAACTGCAGAAGATATTTCTAGTTCTTACACTTGTTGGACTTCCTAATGACCTTTATTTGGTGTGTGACCAAACTTTGGCAAGTCCTATTGTTCCTACAATTGATGAACTATTCTCTTGATTACTTTCCCTTGCTCCGCCACCTAGTGGCACAGTGGTCTCATCAGCACCCCATCACCAACAATTGACTCTTCTGTTCTCGCATCTCAGACAATGGAAAATCAGACATCTCAAACTATGGATAATCAATGAGGAGGATTTCTTTTTGGAAGATCTCAATCCAAGTGTAGCTTTCAGAATAAGCTTAGAAACACTCATGAAGTATATTATCTTTTCATGATTGATCACCCAAAAATATTCATGTTGCACAGACTGACACTGCAGGTAACTAGGGGTTGTAATAATCAGAAGGAAAATATAGTGAGTTCCTTCAATGTCGAAGGAGCAAGTAGATATCTCCACAAGTAGCCTTTGTTGCTCAGACTAATACATCTGTTGCTAGTGATGCTTGTGTTTCACAGTCTAGTAATTATTTGCTTGTGCTTCTATGTCATATTTCTGGTAAAATATCATTTTTGAGTCAAGGGAGTATGGATATCAAATGGTTGTTTTATTCACTAACTGAACATATAGTCGAGTAATGCAAAGAAACAAAGCAACTAAAAATAAAAAGCAACAACTAATTTTATGATAAAACATATACTAGTGCATATCTGCAAACTGATTCACAGACAACAATAAACTACTGCCTCAAGGTTTAAATTCAGTAATCAGAGTTTAATACCGTTAATCCTTTAAAATCTTTAATATAAGGAGCTCTGAACATTATATCAAGAGATTAATTTTTTTTCCAAGAAATACCAACTGAGAAGGGCAATAACTAATATCTCCTCTTGATGACAAATAATACATACATGTACGGAAATGTTTTGGTTGGTAACATCTATGTCAACTGGTTTATATATAGTTATACCTTTCATGAACTATACAATATTGGAATATTGAGGAAATCAAAGGAAAATGACATGTTTGATATGGAACAAGGAAAATGAAAGGATAAGCATGAATACCGAACAATTTCAGCATGCCACTGAGGCAATATAGGAGCTGGACACACTATAAGAGTTGCACCTGAGGAAACTGGCGCTACACAGGCTTGGATCAGTTCTGAGCACGGCTGGCAGATATAGCCATCTTCCATTTCAACTATTTCAACACCGTTTTTGCGTTTAGCATGCTTGTGCATATTCCCAGTTAACTGCTGTTCAGTTAAGATTGCTTTGGAATTTTTATATCTCTTGTTAGCTGAGTAGCCCACACAATCTGCATGTTGCCACGCATCACAAGCATCACACTGAACCCACAATCCTTTATATCTGATGCTTTCACTCACAGAACCACATATACACTCAACACGCTCTCTTTTCAGTCTTTTCAGACTATTCTTCTGACCCTCATCACACAGAAATTCACCAGTAAAATTGCCAATGAAAGATGATGCCACCTGATGTGTAAAGATACAAGCAAGCAGCTCAACAGTCTTTCCCAGCCCCATCTCATCTGTAACATAACAATAACAGAAGAAGCAACCAAAGCTAAGTAAGGCTTTCAATAACTGTAAAATGTCAAAAGGCGCTGTTCACAGTTGAGGTACTTCCTTGGAGACTAGGAGGGTTCTTGGAACAAAGGCATGAAGCTCAAGAACGTGCTAAAGAGGAAGAACAAGGATCCACGTGGAAGACTACTCAAAGTTGGGAGAAAGAAGCTGTGAATGCAAATGGTTATTTTTGAAATGCAAGCCTCTAGACTAGAAGACCCTTATTTCATTAAGTGTATTTTTGTAATAATTAGCTTAGGCTATAAATAGTGGAGAAAAGCTCCCTTTAGATGGAAATTACCAAGATTATTGAATACTAAATACTCTTTGAGACCATTGTGAGCTTGTTGAAGCTTTTGATTGTGTTGAATCTGGAACGTAAGGTAGCTTGGGAATCTAATTCCCTATAGGTCTTTCTAATAGGTTAGGTGCCCTTGGGATATTCTTAGGAGGTCAATTCTCTTAATAGATTTGGTTGCCTTTGATTCCATTTTGTGTATACCTTTCAATCCTTTTTCTCTTCCTTGCTTAATTTCCATTCTTTGTTTTTCCTATTCCGTACTTAGAATTGAATTAAAGAAGATCCTACTATGTACAGAGGATCAACCAGCACAAAGAAAAAACCAAAAAAAAAAAGAGGATAAAATAATGTATGATCCTATCTATCTTAAAGATTTAACGGTGTCCAACACATTTTTAATTGTCTTCCCTGAGGATTGAAAGCAATAACATACAAAGGTAGATCAAGGATGAAAGACTGGAAAATTCAGTCATTTTGCTTACCAGCTAATATACCACCAGGAACAACTGGTGGGGCACTCTCTGGACGCAAGGATACATTTCCACTGAAAAGTAACATCAGAAACTGATCATTAAATGAGAATTCTTCTTAGATGGTTAACAAAGTATGAAGAATATAACTTAACAAAAGAGATATTTAAGAGAGATATCAGTTCAATCTGAAAAGGTTCTATTTCAATTTTTGACCCCTTGTATTTTGAGTTAAGAACAATAGAATTGTGTACTTAAGAGTAAGAAGCACCAATCAATAATGACCCAAGCCATCAGGAAGACGAATTTTACCATTCATGTGATCTTTTAAAAAAAAAGGGGGGGAAATGGATACTTGTCCTGGAATTAGGGAAGTACATTAGCAAGTCACATCCCAATCCAAAGAACAAAAGATGATGAGAAATTGATCATCCACCTTTTGAATTCATAAAATGCAAGATAGCAAAATCAAATTCAGTTAGTGCCAACAGTTGGAAGTGTCCATTTCATCATAAGGGGACATACTGGATGAACCATGGATGAAAAATACTTCACAGGATGGTAGAAGTACAGTGAATCCAATGGTAACATTTTCTGTAGATCATAGAGAGAGAAACATACCCAAATGGATTGTAATATATTGTTATAGAGGTGTCAATTAAACTCAGTGGCATACATAGAGGAGAAATAAAGTGATTTATTTTGCTTTGCAAGGAGCCATCGGAATTTCTTTTCTCCCTCTGCACCATCCAATAAGCAGCACGGCGCTGGTAAGGTCTAAGCTTAGGAAGCAAGCCAGGGAGGTCATCATCAAGCATCGGCTCCTCCCTACAGGAAACATCACAAATGCAAGCCAAGTATGAGGAAATTTGCATATATCCAACATAAATTGAAACTTATGTCAACAGAACCACTCACTTTGATGGCTTAATAGCTTCATAGAAACTAGCTACATCAAACCTAGAAAGTTTCCTTGCAGCAGAAGAACTTTCATCAAGCCCTGAAGCTAGACCAATATCCGCAGGTGCTGCCACCTGGTATCCATATCTAGCCTCTGCTGTGACAACCTCTGGACGTAGCCAAGCCATCACATTCATCATGCTCTTTTTCCATAGCTGTCTGGATGTATCAAGAAGTGACTCGCATGCATCAAAGGCGCTTTTTAAAATCTCGACCCTTAGCCGTATAGATGCTAAACAACTCGGAACAATAACAGGCCTCAATGTGAAGAACTTCAAACTAGCCAGATGGACTAGCCCTGATATACACTCATCAGGTCCATCAAAATTTCCCTCTACCAACACAACTTTTTCCTCCAAACCCTCTTTCTCCTGTTTTGCTACAATTTCCAGACATATACCAGTAGCAGATAATACAGGCCAATGACCCAACTTTATCCTAGTAAGATGATCATTAACATTACTGACCCTAAACCTCAATAAATACCTTGAATCCCGGTAAAATTCCTCATCCAATACATAATTACCAAACTCATCACTAACATTCAAGTCTGATAAAACAATTTCAGAAATATCCATATGTTGGTCAGATAACCAATTAGACCTATCAATTTCAACAAAAAATGGCACATCAACTGCAAAAGACTCATCTTTTTCTGCAGTTCCAGCATCCGTTTTAAGGTTTAATTTCCCCTTAGGAACTCCTCCTTCCAAAATTCCTACTGAACGATTTGGCTTAGATTTCCTCCGACCCATTGCAGTAACAAGTAAGATATACAATGTGCAATGCGGTTAAAGGATAAAAATCAATCCTTTATTCTTATTAGAACAACCAAGAACCTGTACATAATAACAATTCAAGAGTCTCACATGAACTAACAAATAATTGGTACATAATTTGAATGGTTTCTCGGAAAACCGATAGAAGTGAAATAAGCTACACAATTTCCGAGGTGAATTCTGTAGAGAATTGAAAAAACTACTCTACTAACACTAGAGGCAGAAGGAAAACCTCAATTTCCCGCGAGTACAAACCGTTGAGCTTCGAGTTGTAGGACTGCCAGGATATTCGAAACATTGGATTGATCTGTTTACGTACATATACCCTATGAGGGTATTCAGGTCATTTCACATTTTGAAATTTGGGGGCAGTTAAAAGAAAGAAAAAAAAAAACAGGGGTTAGGGTTTTGCAGTATTGGGGAAAGAAAAAGAGGAAGAAGAAGACATGAGAGGGGGAAGGAAGAATTTGAAGAGAGCTGTTGAGGAAGAATTTTTTACTCTTCAAAAAGGGCAAAGTATTATGCAAGTTTTGGACCTTCGAGGTTCAAATATTATTCAAGTACGAGCTTGTTTTTCGTTTTCTGTATGAATTTTTGTTGTTACCAAATTTATTTTTATTATTTTGGAATGTGAAGGTAAGAGATGCGAAAGGGGAAACGTCATTAGCAATATTTCCAGCTAAATTTCAAAAGAGCATGTGGATAAAAACAGGTTTGATTTGGTATTTCCTATCCAATGATTCATCATGGTTGTTGATTTTATGCATTTATTTTGTTGGCGTTGAATAGTTAAGATTAACGCGAAGTGTTTTCGTTTGTGTTTGATCTTCATTTTTTTGCTGGATCAATAGGCATTTTTGTTGTGGTTGATGATAGTGGTAGAGAAGAAGCTACTGAATCAGGTAGAAAAGTGGGATGTGTTGTTACACAGGTTCTCTATTATGACCAAGTTCGTGTGCTTCAAAAATCACCAGAATGGTGAGACTTTGAAATTCAACCATCTATATTTTTTTGGTTTTTGGGAAAGGTCAGGGGAATTTTTCTTCCAAAATCTGTTTTGGACTGGAAAAGAAGTAGGGTATTTTGCTTGATAAGCCTATAGTTAAATCTCTATTGAAATGGATAATTTATTTCTAGTTTGTGAACGTGCTTCTAGCTTCTGAACTTGCAGCTAGCATATTTGCAAAGATAATTGAGATTGAAGAATAATCACTGATATATGGAAACAGGAAATAATCTCCTTATGATGATTAAAGTAGTATACTTGTTTCTTCCATGACATTTCACTTTTAATTCTCATGTGGACTGTAGGGATATACAACATTTTGAGTTTTTGTGTTTTCTTACATCCATCCTCTTAGAAGATTTTGACCTTTTTCTAGCAAGTTTGTAGGTTTTTCTGCAACAGCATAATATGTCAATCAGCTTACAGATGAAGCCTCTCAGTAACTACTCCGCCGAGTATGTGTAGTGTTGATTTCATGTAATTTGTCATTTATATTTCAACATGCTAACTTCAGTGATACTTTGGTCTACATACTCTCCCACATAATATTTGCAAAATAGAGGGTAGTTTTTTGTGGGTTCGGCCCTAATTGAGACATCATACTTCCTCATGACATCCCTCTAACTAAAACGTAATGACTTCAATCCACTGTGCAATGCTGTCCAATTGGCTGGTAAGAGTCTGTCGGTGGATGCTCCTCAGGAAGGGTCAACAGATATTATACACCAATGATAGATACGGGAGCAGAAGCTAATATATGTAAATACAATTGTTTACTAGAAGATAAGTGGAAAAAATTAAAAACACAGATAGTAGTAACATGATTTAATAATGAAGGAAGCATGATCACATATAAGGCAAAAAATATAAAAATACAAATATGGGATAAAATATTAACTATAGAGGAAATATATAACTTTAAATTGACTACAAAAGATATGCTATTAGGGATGTCATTTTTAGAAAAATTATATCCACACATAATAACAAAAATACACTGGTGGTTCACAACACCGTGTAAACAAAAAATAGGAGCAAAAAGAGTAAATAATAAAAAATGAAAAACAACAGAATGGATAAAAGGGAGAGAAAAACTTACACAAAAATTAGAAAATATAAAAGAAGGATACCCTAAAATAGAATTAATTATATTTTTAATAGATAAAGTGAGGATAATCCAATACAAGTTAGAATTATTATATAGTGAGGATCCTTTACAAGGATGGGAGAAACATAAAATAAAAGTAAAAATTGAGTTAATTGATAATAATAGTATAATAACCCAAAAATCATTAAAGTATAACTTTAATGATTTAACCGAATTAAAGATACATATAAATAAATTACTAGAAAAAGGGTATATACAAGAAAGCAATAGTAAACATACAAGCCCGGCATTTATCGTAAATAAACATAGTGAACAAAAAAGAGGAAAAAGTAGAATGGTTATTGATTATAGAAATTTAAATACAAAAATTAAGACATATAATTATTCGATACCAAATAAAATACTAAAGATAAGACAAATACAAGGATATAATTATTTTAGCAAATTTGATTGTAAATCAGGATTTTATCACTTAAAACTAGAAGAAGAATCTAAAAAATTAACAGCATTCACTGTACCATAAGGATTTTACGAATGGAATGTATTACCATTAGGTTATAAAAATGCACCAAGTAGATACCAACACTTTATGAATAACTATTTTAAACAATTAGAAAATTGTGTAGTATATATTGATGATATTATACTATATTCTAAAACTCAAGATGAACACATAAAATTATTAGAAAACTTCATACATATTATAGAATATGCAGGCATAAGCCTAAGTAAAAAGAAAGCAGATATAATGAAAAGCCAAATAGAATTTCTAGGAATACAAATAAATAAAAATGGAATAAAAATGCAAACGCATATAGTACAAAAAAATAATTAACTCAAAAGAACAACTAGATACGGAAAAAAAATTACAATAATTTCTAGGACTAGTAAACCAAATAAGAGAATACATACCAAAATTAGCAGAGAATTTAAAATCATTACAACAAAAATTAAAGAAAGATGTAGAATACCAGTTTGATAAGAAAGATCAAACACAAATACAAAAAATAAAATTATTATGTAAGAACCTACCTAAACTATATTTTTCGGATGAAAATAAAAAATTTACTTATATAGTAGCATCAAACGCCAATGAAAAAAGTTATGGAGGAGTATTAAAATATAGGTATGGAGAAGAAAAAATAGAACATCACTGTAGATATTATTCAGGAACATTTACTAATGTAGAAATAAGATGGGAAATAAATAGGAAAGAATTATATTCGATATATAAATGTTTATTATCATCTGAATCATATATTGTATATAACGAATTTATTATAAGAAGTTAGTGGAATATCGAAACTGCATAAAGCATTCGTCACATACAAAAGAGTTACAAAAGAAAATTTATTTTATATAAAATTCTATACAGCACCAGCGAAAATATTATACGAGAAAATAAAACATCCAATACATGTTATCAAGATAGGACTAACTAAAGATATGATTATACCCGAGGACATCGGACAACAAGAAGAGATATGCAAAATAGAGATACCAAGTTTTTATGCCAACAAAAGAATAATTGGTATATCAATTATCATACAGGAGCTAGCAAATAATTATTTAAACGGAAATGCTATATGGAGCTACTATGCAAGAGATCAGCTAATGATTTATTCCAATTCAAGGGAGCTAAGAAAAACAGATATAGATGAAGTCCAGAGATAAATTTTGTCATTACTTAAGCCAGAAGAACGACCTACGACGCGAGCACTAAAAGCAGAATTTATTTTGACAGAGTTATTAACCAGATATTGCAAGCTAATTGGTCACAAATATCCTGACCACATATGTTCAAAATGCAACAGAGAAGATAACATAATTCCAAACGTCGATTTAGGGTAAAAGAAGACGATGAAGATAAGAAGCAGACAGACAAGATAAGATATGGACAAGATAAAAAGAAGATAAGATGCAAGATGACAGACAAAATAAACATGAATAGATAGATAGATGTAATGTAATGTAAAGCACTCTGTGTAAAGTAAGAATAGTAAATATAGTATGTGGACATTAAAGTAAGTAGTAAAAGTCATAAAATAGGTATGGTATGTCATAATGTGTCATAAAGTAGGTGTACAAGTGTAACGTATCATGATGGGCAAGTGTAAGGGATGGTAGGGGGTGTGATTTATTAGGTGACAAGTGTTAAAGTGAATAGTAGTACATTATTGTAGTGTAGTATGAAAATCCTACCTATATAAAGGAACAGATATGTAACTTAAAAAGGCAGGCAACGCCTAAGTAAAAATCTTCTTTCAGAAAACACTCTCTCAAGATAAATATTTAAAATACTAATGAAAAAATATAAAATTCAATCAGATATTTCAAATAGCATGGCTAAGCAAGAGGCAAAGATATATTGTTAAAAAAATATGCGGAACTAATTTCATATATTCATGAATATCATATATATGATTGAGTAAATTTATGTTAGTTATTATGTATTAGAATTATTTGAATCATGATTTCTAGTTTATTAGCACACTAGAAACAGGGAGAAAACTTCTATACTATGTCATTCTAATGTTGAAACCGGTAGGCGAGGGAAGCCGTTAGGGGAGTAAACAAAGTCGAGGCGCTGATAAGAAGGAAGTATCCGTTAAAGTACCATGCTAGTAGTGACAGGAAAACATGATAAACAGATAATTTAGTTCATAATAATTTAATATGAATTTAATCAGTTATGAATATGATAGGAAAGAATAATTGAAAATAAAAAATCTGCATAACAACGAACATGATACATACATGCATGATGAAATGATAAAAAACTACGAAACTTTAATCATATATATACTTAAAAATATAGAAATAATTGAATTAAGAAAAATAATATGGAAAAAAATATTTGAAGATAACGAATCAGAAGATATATTAAACCAAGAATGGTATGAAATAGACCTACATGATTTAGACCTCGAAAGAATAGAATGGTATGATTTAAAAATAAATTCAGATTAAAATAAACTACGAATATTTACAATATTGGATAGAATTTATGGAAGAGATAAAACTATTAGAACAATTAATGAAGGAAAATTGCTTAGTCATGCTATCTGAAATATTTGATTGGATTTCAGATTTTTTCGTTAGTATTTTAAATATTTATCTTGAGAGAGTGTTTTCTGAAAGAGGATTTTTATTTAGGCGTTGCCTGCCTTTTTAAGTTACATATCCATTCCTTTATATAGGAAGGATTTTCATACTATACTACAATAATGTACTACTATCACTTTAACACTTGTCACCTAATAAATCACACCCCCTACCATCCCTTACACTTGCCCATCATGATATGTTACACTTGTACACCTACTTTATGACACATTATGACATACCATACTTATTTTATGACTTTTACTATTTACTTTAATGTCCACCTACTATATTTACTATTCTTACTTTACACAGAGTGCTTTACATTACATTACATCTATCTATCTATTCATGTTTATTTTGTCTGTCATCTTGCATCTTATCTTCTTTTTATCTTGTCAATATCTTATCTTATCTGTCTGCTTCTTATCTTCATCGTCTTCTTTTACCCTAAATCGACGTCTGGAATTATGTTATCTTTTTCGTTGCATTTTGAACATATGTGGTCAGGATATTTGTGACCAATTAGCTTGTAATATCTGGTTAATAACTCTGTCGAAATAAATCCTGTTTTTAGTGCTCGCGTCGTAGGTCGTTCTTCTAGCTTAAGTAATGACAAAATCTATCTCTGGACTTCATCTATATCTGTTTTTCTTAGCTCCTTTGAATTGGAATAAATCATTAGCTGATCTCTTTCATAGTAGCTCTATATAGCATTTCCGTTTAAATAATTATTTGCTAGCTCCTGTATGATAGTTGATATACTAATTATTCTTTTGTTGGCATAAAAACTTGGTATCTCTATTTTGCATATCTCTTCTTGTTGTCCGATGTCCTCGGGTATAATCATATCTTTAGTTAGTCCTATCTTGATAACCTGTACTGGAGGTTTTATTTTCTCATAGAATATCTCCGCTGGTGTTGTATAAAATTTTATATAAAATAAATTTCCTTTTGTATGTGATGAATGCTTTATGCAGTTTCAGTATTCCACTAACTTCTTCTCCGTCGTATGTGTATACGGTATTTAACAGTCCGTAGTTATAACATGTTCTTACTAAATTAGCGTTAGTTTTTTTATCGTGCAATTAACTTGTTATATCCTTGTAACTTTTGTGTCAGATAATCCTGGTTTGGTTCTTTTGTAGTTGATTTGGGGTTAAGGTTTAAATAAGCTTGGATTTTGTGTATATTTTCGATATAGGTTCGTGTGATGTAGTTATATGTTTTTTTCTCATTTTGGTTTTGCAAACTATCTGCGTATGTAGATGTTTGTGGTTCTATGGACACATGTCTAGGTGTCCTTTGGGCAAATGGTTTTTCGAATAGCTGGTTTAAGTTCGCATTTTTATGTTGTTTATCGCTAACTTGTTTGTTTGTACCTGCAACTATATTTAAACAAACATTATGGGTTTTAAGGAGTTTCCCATCGTCTCCTTTTAGCTCTGGGTTTTTTTCGTCTTTCGATCGACGTAGCTCCGCATTTTTATAGTCATGCTGCTGACTAGCTTTAGATTTCAGATTATCTTCATTAGTCTTTAGCTTTTGCATCTCGTTGTTCATACTATTCACTTTTGTACAAAGTGTAGTAATGACTTTGAGTATTTTTTCAATTGTATCTTCTTCCTCAGTCTCAGTCTGAGTAGCTTTGTCGTGATAGGTAGATAACATTCGTATCAGTTTTTATTATTTCAATTTTAAATGTAAAATTTAATATATTTAATATTAATCTCCTTATTTCTTTTGTTGTTATCGAGTCTTGTATTTTTCTTGTTAGCCACCATTTTACTTGTGTATTATCTGTTCTTATAATAAATTCGTTATGTACAATATATGGTTCAAATGATAATAAACATTTATATACCGAATATAATTCTTTCCTATTTATTTCCCATCTTATTTCTGCATTAGTAAATGTTCCTGAATAATATCTACAGTGATGTTCTATTTTTTCTTTTCCATACCTATATTTTAATACTCCTCCATAACTTTTTTCATTGGCGTCTGATGCTACTATATAAGTAAATTTTTTATTTTCATCCGAAAAATATAGTTTAGGTAGGTTCTTACATAATAATTTTATTTTTTGTATTTGTGTTTGGTCTTTCTTATCAAATTGATATTCTACATCTTTCTTTAATTTTTGTTGTAATGGTTTTAAATTCTCTGCTAATTTTGGTATGTATTCTCTTACTTGGTTTACTAGTCCTAGAAATTATTGTAATTTCTTTTTCGTATCTAACTGTTCTTTTGAGTTAATTATTTTTTTGTACTTTATGCGTTTGCATTTTTATCTATTTGTATTCCTAGAAATTCTATTTGGTTTTTCATTATGTCTGCTTTCTTTTTACTTAGGCTTATGCCTGAATATTCTATAATATGCATGAATTTTTCTAATAATCTTATATGTTCATCTTGAGTTTTAGAATATAGTATAATATCATCAATATATACTACACAATTTTCTAATTGTTTAAAATAGTTATTCATAAAGTGTTGGTATCTACCTGGTGCATTTTTATAACCAAATGGTAATACATTCCATTCGTAAAATCCTTGTGGTACAGTGAATCTTTGTTAGTTTTTAGATTCTTCTTTTAATTTTAAGTGATAAAATCCTGATTTACAATCAAATTTGCTAAAATAATTATATCCTTGTATTTGTCTTATCTTTAGTATTTTATTTGGTATCGAATAATTATATGTCTTAGTTTTTGCATTTAAATTTCTATAATCAATAACCATTCTACTTTTTCCTCTTTTTGTTCACTATATTTATTTACGATAAATGCCGGGCTTGTGTGCTTACTATTGCTTTCTTGTATATACCCTTTTTCTAGTAATTCATTTATATGTATCTTAAATTCGGCTAAATCATTAAAGTTATACTTTAATGGTTTTTGGGTTATTATACTATTATTATCAATTAGCTCAATTTTTACAATTGTTTTATGTTTCTCCAATCCTTGTAAAGGATCGTCTCTAGATAATAATTCTAACTTGTCTTGGATTATCTTCACTTTATCTATGGAGAATATAATTAATTCTATTTTAGGGTCTCCTTCTTTTATATTTTCTAATTTTTGTATAATTTTTTCGCTTCCTTTTATCCATTATGTTATTTTTCGTTTTTTATTATTTACTCTTTTTGTTCTTATTTTTTATTTACACGGTGTTGTGAACTACCAGTGTGTTTTTGTTATTATGTGTGGGTATAATTTTTCTAAAAATGACATCCCTAATAGCACAATTTTTGTAGTCAATTCAAAGTTATATATTTTCTCTATAGTTAATATTTTATCTCATATTTGTATTTTTATATTTTTTGCCTTATATGTGATCATGCTTCCTTCATTATTAAATCATGTTACTACTATCGGTATTTTTAATTTTTCCCACTTATCTTCTGGTAAACAATTGTATTTACATATATTAGTTTCTGCTCCCGTATATATCATTGGTGTATAATATATGTTGTAATATCCTTCTATTATTATCTTTGCAAGTATATATATTTTTCATATTTTTATCATACTAAAGTCCTTTTTATTATTACTCTTTTATTTTCATAATTTATTATCAACTGTTTATATTCTAGATTATATGATTTTACTTGTTCTAGCCATTTTAATCCTAAAGTGATATTTTCATCTCTTTGATATACTTTAAACTTTATTATTATTGGTATTCCTCCAATGATTATTTCATTTTCCGTAGTTTCTTCGGTATATGTTAATGCTTTTGGTAGTTCGGGGTATGATTGTTCAGTAGTTATTATTTCATCTTCCGTCACTAATTCTCTTGTAATATAGTTTTCTTCTAATCCTGTATTTATTAATATTAAATATTTTCGTTGTTCCATTATTCCCATTATGTAGTAATGGTGTGGTTTTCTTTCTTCTTCCATTGATTTTTGTGGAGTTTTATCTATTCTTCTTGAGGTATTCATTTTTGATGATATTTGTGGTATTTCACAGTTTATTCTTTTTGATGTGCTTAATCTTTCTTTTACTATTTCTAAATCTTCTTCTATGTCAATCTTAGTATAACTATAATCATTCTTATCTATGACCGTAACTATTCTTTCAAAGGGGTCTTCTATTTTTATTTTACTTATTTTGTTTTTTGTTGTTATTTTATGTTTTGTTGTTAAAACATATAAGTTTTTACATCTAGCTGTAAATATTTTACTTCCCTGGGCTAGTTCTATTCCTGACATTTTCTAATATAATATTAATGATTTATCTATATTTCTGTTATTTACTGCTACTGAGTAGTTAACACTTATTATAAATTTAAATTTTTGGTATATGAGGTTACCTTTTACTGCACTTATTATACTTTTTTCTATAAGTTATATGATCCTATCATCTGCTAAGTATATTTCTATGGGTGTATCTATTCCTTCTCTAAAACATGCTTTTATTAATATTTTCGTTCCTCCTAAATGTACATATTTAATTGGATTTTTAGCCTTAATATCTTGTATTTTTTTATTTATTATTCATTTGTTTATTATTGATATTTTAGCCTTTCCTTTAGCGTATTTGCAATCTATGATATACTCTTTTTGACTTACTACATAGTATTCTTCTTTTTGTCGTTTAAACCAATTTCTTATTGTTGATATTTCGAATAATTTTGCTACGCTTAGGTCTAATTCTTTTCCTTTTATTTGTTCAAATATATTATTATCAAATATTATTTTTTGTTCTGCCGATTCTTCATCTTGATATTTTTCTTTAGTTATTATTTGTATATATGTTTCAGTCATTTATATATTGTTCATTATCTGATTCTGTTAATGAATTATTTTCTATTTCGTCGATTTCGTTTTCTGATAATTCATATATGATATCTTCACTTTCTAATTCATAATCTACGTATTCTATTTGTATGTATTTTTCATTGTCTATTATTATTTCTAATATTTTTATTTTCTTTGGATTCTTAGGTAATTTACAATCTCTAGCTATATGTCCTAATTTTCCACAATTATAACAAGTACATTCCGTTAGTTTTCTTTTTGTTCTATATGGTTTTTTGGTTTTGTAGTTTTTTACATAGTATCTTCTTCTCGATTTTTTATATTTATATTTTGATCTGTATTTTTTATTATATTTCTTTCTATTTTTATAATACCTATTCGTACAACCAAATTGAGGTGCTGTTTTATTTTTGCAACATGCCAAGTTTTTACTAATATTTTTTACATTTTTATTTCTTCTTTATGTTTTTCACATAGTTCCATAAACCATCGTTGCAAGAATTTCATTCTAGCTCCTAAGGTATCTGTTAATTCTGCTTCATTCAAACTTTTTATTATTTTTGAACTAAAAGGTTCTGGTAATTTTGTAAAATATAATTTTCTTATTTCTTTACTTTCTTACGTGTTATATGTTCCTTTATAATAGTATTCTCTAAATGCACATGTATATTCATCTATGTAACACATATTACATATTGCTAGTTTTGTCATTAGATTCCGATTTATGATTTTTTCTTTATTTTGTTCTTCTACTTCTGTTGTCATACTACTAAATTCATTTCTTATAGCTACTTTATATTTATATAATATTTTTATAGTTGTAGTAGCTAATTCGCCATTAGATTTTTTATTACTTCTTAGAGTTTTTAAACTTTCATCTGATAAATTTTATAGCCATAATTTTACTGTTCCTATAAGCGTTCTTTTTATATATCATGGTGTCTCTATTATTACTATTTTGTTATCTATTAATTGTTTTGATATATATCTTATCCATAATTGGATTGTTTTATTTATATCTGTTACACAATCTAAATCTAAAAAATCATGTCGTTCAGTTATTGGTTTAGGTGTCCATTTTTTATTTAATTTTTTACCCCATATAGTTTTTCTCTATCATATTGTCCATAGTTTTCATTATAATATTTTGAATTTAAATTTTTTGGGGTTTTTACTCCTGATGTACTAGGTTTTTCATCCATGTCTACGTCTCCTGTATTTACTTCTAAATCTTTTGTATTGTCTATGTTTGCTAAAAGTTCCGTATAGGTTTCGTTTGTTTCCGAACGTTGTTCATCTGGATCATTGTCATTTATTTCATCAATTTTTATTTCAGGTAGATTATTTTGGTTATTTTCTTCTTTTTCTTCTAATTCTTCTAATTGCAATTTTTCTTTAAATTTAATTATCTCATTTGTTAATTTTGTTTTTTGTTCTTTTTCTTTTTGTTTTATTTCATACATTTCTTTTAATATTGCTAGCTCTTTTTCTAGCTCTATTATTTTGGTATTTTTTATTTCTTCTAATTGTTGTACTTCCTTTTTTGTTTGTTGTTTTATTTTTTCAATTTTCGTTTTTCTATCTATTTCTTCATTTTCTTTCATTATTCTTACCATAGCAGTTAAACTATCTTCTAGTTTTACCGTTTCTTTTTCTAACATTAGACTTATATTGTTACATATTTTCTTATATCTTCTTTCTTCCTAGATTAGAAAATATTATCTTTATTTTTAATCCGTCGTAGTTTTCATATGTTTTTTCATCTATTGCGTATTCTTCCTTATTCATTTATAGATTATGTTGAAGTTTATATTCTAAGTTATTTATTTGTATTTCTAGATATAAAATAGTCTTTCTTTGTGCTATTATAGATTTGTGACAAATTCCTGCAAATATATTACTGTTAAGTCTACTTTTTCTATGTGCTAATTCTTGTCTTTTTGCTATAATTATTTCATTATATTTTTGTCTATATTCGTTATTCTCGTTATTCATTGTAATTTTAAATATTGAATATATTTATATTCTACTTTAGATATATTATCTATTAATTGATTTAATTTTTCGTTATCAGTTTTTGTGATATTAAGTTGTTTATATTCCGGATATAATTTGTTTAATTTTCTTCTTATTTTTTTTATCTTTCTACTAGTATGTTTCTTATCATGTTTCTTATTATCCATAGCTCTGATACCATTTTTTCGGTGCAAAACTGATAGTTGAGGGTTTCATAAAAGTGATAGTGTGGTAGGTGAGTAATTTATCTTGTGTTATTCCTGTGCAGGCCAGAGATCTTCAAATCCACAGCAGTAGAGAGTTCAAAACAGGATAATACGCAATCACACAATTCCCAGATGGATGAAAATGAAGACTCAAGCGATGATGATGGACTCCCTCCATTAGAAGCCAATACAAACAGATTAAATCCTTTTAAAGGAGAGTCAGAAACTGAGTCTGATTCAGAAACTGATTCCTGATCCATGTTTGGGACATTCCTGGCATCATTTCTTTTTTGCAGATGAAGTAGGTGTAAAGGTATCGCTTTCTTTGAAAGCTATTAATTGTGTCTCTTATATAGAGTAGTTTCTATGTTAATCCCATATCTGGAAGGAGTGAACTTCTGGATATTCACATTTAGTTTATCAAAAATTTGTAATGTTATGTTTGATAGGTTGTTCTTCGACATTGAAAACTATGCATAGCCTTTGTTTGGAACTTAACTTGTGAATTAAGGTGAATGAGCACATACTAATGTCTGATTAGCTTTTTTGCCTGATGTTGATAAAATTTTGTGATGCAAGGGTTGCAATATATGTTACTGTATTTCCTTGGGATGTTTGATTTTGATATGTTTTACTTGAGTCGAGGGTCTATTGAACAAAGACTCTCTGCCTTCACAAAGGATCTCGCTTCAGCATGCACATAGGGTATGACTAGTTCGTATGGGTGTTTACATAATCTTCTAGCAACGTGAAACGAATCCACACATACACGTTGCTTAACAGTCCTATGTTACACTCACCTTTCAGTTCATATTGTTTTGGAATTAACTTTCTAAGTTCTTTTATTTTGGCTAACCATAGGAGAATTTTTCAACAACTCTGTACCTGTACATGTTCACATATAATCATCTGTTCCACCTACTTTTTATTTCAAATTATAATGAGCTCTCTTGTTAAGGGTTGTATCGGTGGTTGGGGTGTCAAAGTGGCTGAGCAGCCTCGAGCAATGGCTGCCCATTGACCGCGACGGTCATAGTTGCCAGAGTAAAACAGTCTAGTTTTAGGTTTTAGACTTTTCATGAGCTAGAGATCTCGATTCAAGCATTGAAACTATTTCAGGATATTTGATATTTAAGAACATCTGTTTTTGACTTTTCCATTCAAACATTAAATCTTCCACTAACACTGTTACAAGATATTTATCATAATATATAAACAAAAAGTTTCACCTTATTTAAGTTTACATTGTTTTTGAATAAATTCAAACTAAATTTTTGTATGTTTTCATTGATCATCGTTTAAGTTAATATCAAAAGGCTGTTAAAGCTACTTCTTTAACACCTTGTTTGGATGGTTCTTACCGTTGTATTGTATTGTATTATTTTGTTAGTTTAAATACAATATTTATTTTAATTGTTACTTAAATTTTATTGTATCGTATTGTTTAAATTCATGAATAGATAACGACGAAAAGACTCATTGTAACGACTAATTTGATGTGATCACATCGTTACCTTAATATTTACATCTCATTTTGTCCTCATATTTCATCTTTTATTCTACTTCATAGTAACTCTATATTGTACCATATTTTTCTTATAAATCTATTATTCAAATTATGAATATGTGATATTATATAGTGACATATAATCGATCTAAATATTACATGTATTTATTAAAATAATATAATACTATATAACACGATACAATACCTTATGAAACAGACATCATAGATTTCTAGTTTTCTACAAAAATAAATCATTGCGTGTGTAGACACGTAAAACCAAAATTTTGTGGTCATTAATCAATCCAAATTAAGATGAAAATGGTCAATTACGTATTCTTATAAGCTTGCCATCTGTCAATATATAATACTGCCAAAGACTAATAATCTCCCTTGTGAATTTTCAAACTAATAAGCTATTGGATTATTTGATATCTATTATCTACCATCCACTTCTTACTGTTGGACACGATACAAATATGTTACATCACAAAATGTCATATGTTAATAACGACAAAACCATTGAATGTTATTTTTTTTTTGTTTTTATATACAAGTTTAGTCATGACTCATCTGATTTTACTATGACTTTTCTCTTCCATGCTTGCTAGAAAATATACGAGTAATTACCTTAAGTATTTTTCTATGTTGAAAGATATATATTTGCGTAAACTTATCTCCAGTGGTTGACTGGTTGTAATCAAGGCGGAGCTACAAGTTGAGGTACAAATTTGGTTGAAATCAGTATATTTATTTAAATAATATATTTATATTAAAAAGTTTATTAAATATGCACAAATATTAAATATAAAACTTAACTAATAACACTTAAATTATCGTTATAAAATTTAAAATTCATAAAGTTAAAATGTTGAAGAACACTTTTACATGTTATAATATATGAGTAGCTTCTTTAAATTGACTCAAGTTTTGAAAAGTCATCAATATGTTTTCTCTATAAATACAAATATATACCATAGCTTATATATACATACATACAAATATAAAGCCTTATTTTTTCCCCGAAAAAAGCTAAGTCTCTCATAAATTTCCCTTGTCATTAATGTACTCCTATCTAAAAGAGTAAGCAATTGATATTGAAGCTTATAATGGCAAGCACGAGCTGTATTACAACGTGTGATGAACGTCCTCTAGACGAGACACCAACATGGGCTGTAGCCATGGTTTGCTTTGTATTAGTTATCATCTCCCTTTTCATTGAACAATTTATTCATCACCTTGGAGAGGTAAACATTCATTTACCTTTCATATTTGTATATATGGTTGAATCACAGAATATGTTGCATTTTCATGATGTTTATACAAGTCCATGCATGCAGTGGCGGACCCAGGATTTTCTTTCAGGGGGTTCGAAAAATAAAAGTATAAACGTGTAAAGAAGCCTAGAAATGGGAACCTTGAATTTTTTTGGGTTTAAAACCATACTTTTAGCACGCTTTTTAAAGTAAAAACTAAAAAAAGCTGAAACTGAAAAAGAAAGAATTAAAACGCTTTCACTGAAATTTGAACTAGTGACACACAACTTAATTTTTGGGGACTTGCCACTGCACCATTAGCTTCTCTTTGTTATTTAGGGGGTTCAATATATATATCTACAGAAATACAGAAAATTTACTTTATATATACCGTATAATTTTTTGCCGAGGGGGTTCGGGTGAACCCCTGGAGACCATACATGCATGTGCTATCAGAGAGAAAAACAAGACAAATTTTTAGGAGGAGAGGGACCAAAATGTTTAAGAGGAGAAGTAGCAAGGGGCAAAACTTAAAAACGTCTATATGCAATTTTATTTTAGGTAAATATAGTATAATATCATACTTACAAATAGAATTGCCAATATAAGCTAACTTATCTCCGCTTATACCTCGGCTTTGGAATTTGACGAGCTAATTGGACCAGCTCACTATTTAGATGTTGATAGGCCTTAAAATAGTCAACCCAGTTTTATGTGGGCAGCGGATTGGGGCGATGGGTCCATCATTTTTTAAAAACATTTTTTTATAATTTTTTAAATCTAACTTAACATAAAAAATGCAAATATATAAATACTATAAGACAATATTACAGAACGTAAAATAGAATAATAGAAAAAAATATCTTGAATTTGCCAATACTTTAAGTCTCTGTCAACGACGTCAAGAATTTGTTATCTCCTAACACATATGCAAGTACACGTAGTCACAAGTAATAAAGTGATTAGATTATAAGGCTCGTTTGGTAGAGTGTATTAGAAAAAATAATTTATGTATTAGCCTTGTGTATTACTAGTACCTTGTTTGGTACTCTTTTCTAATCTATCTATAACTAATGTTTGTATTAGTTATATACTCTATTGTGTGTTAAGACGTGTATTGTTAATACCATGGATTTCTAGGTATTAGCAATGTAATAGTTTTAATGCATGTATTAGCACGATTAAAAACCCAATTGCCCCTCAAAACTTCTTTTTACATCTTTTCCACCATGATAATGGAGGGTATCTTTGTAAATAATTTTTTTATGCAATGCATGTTATTTTTAATGCATCAAATCGAACAATGCATTAAAATAATATATGTATAATTAATGCAAGCATAACTAATACATGCATTGTTAATACAAGCATTATTAATACATTCTATGTTCTTTCCTCGGCAAGTGAAGTTTCTGCCCTTGTTGAGTGAGTAAGGCCCGATTGAGCTTATGTGCTTGCCAGGCCTTTCACCATCTGCTTTTCCTCGAGAATGCGCATTATTCTTATATACTCTATCAAATGAACCCTCGGTTCTTAGAGATATGATATTAAGACCTAAGGTTACGGTGCTTGTATATTCAATAAAAGTATTGTCATCCTCTCTTTCTCTACAAATATCATATGGCTGGCATTTTTATATATTCTTAATGTTTTTATAGTGGTTATGGAAGAAACAAAAGAGACCACTATATGAAGCACTTGAGAAGATCAAGTCAGGTAAGAGAAATTTTGTTTTTTCATTAGAAAATCATTAATTTTTTGGACTAATAATAATTTTATTTTGTATTTGTGGTGGTGCAGAACTTATGTTATTGGGGTTCATATCATTATTCTTGACGGTTGTACAGGATCCTGTGTCTAAGATGTGTATCCCTAGGAGTGTTGGACGCTCTTGGCATCCATGTGACATAAACAAACATACTGATGACCAATATCTTGATCCATGTAGAATTAAGGTATATTCTTTGAATCACTTTCGGAGAACTCGATATTTTAGTTCGTACCTTTTTGTGTTTTTTTGATGACTCAAACTCACAATCTCAGATTAGAGATAGAGGATACTTATTTTATATATATAAGCAACCCTTTGGTCGGAACTAGGTTTATACACTTACATTTAGTAAATTTTACTAATATTTATAACAATAAAATTAAGGAATTATTTTTTATAACAAAATAAGTAAACTTTATCCATTGTCATAATAAAGCCTCTATAATAATAAAATAAATTACTAAACTTTATGTTATTATATAATAATGACAAAACTTACCATTAAGATGACTTTATCGTTATAATTGGTGAAGTTTTATGATTTCACGCTTTTATTATAATGGATAAAGTTCAATCACTTTACTATAACAAAAATTGATATTTTTTTACTTACTATTGTAATGGACAAAGTATATATAGTTATCTTAACAAGCAAAATAATTTATAATTTTACTTCTATTATGGGTAAAGATCAAATGTTTATGAGTAAAATTAACCATGAGAAATGTCTTAAGTATATTGATAAAAACTTTTTTTCTACTTTGAACATCAAGATAGAGTGTATTTTCCCTTTCAATAGAGGAATAATGACTCGAGTTCTAAGACATCTGATATCTACTAACGTAAATTTAAATTAATCAGATTCCAAATTAGTGAATGTCATACGAGCGATAATGATTCCTTGTTTTATTAAAGCTGAATGACTATAGTTGTGACTGATCTGATATGACCATAGGATAAATATGTTGCTAACTTGGGTTTTATCGTGACTGAAATGCAGGGGAAACTCCAATTTGCTTCAAAATATGCAATTCACCAACTCCACATTTTTATCTTTGTGTTAGCAGTTGCACATGTGTTGTATTGCATTACAACTTTGGGAATTGGCAAACTAAGGGTAAATTCTTAAGATAGAAGTGTTTAATATTTCTTTTATATAATAATTATCCAAAGTACTCCCTCTCTTAAAAAAAAAAAAAAAAGAATGATATAGTTTGACTTGACACGAAATTTAAGAAAATAAAGAAGACTTTTCAATTTTATGGTTCTAAATTAAAGTTATATCAAATGTACCAAAATGTCTTTAAATCTTGTGACCTTAAACGTATCACGTGAAAAACTGAAATTAAAATTATGTTAAAAAAAGAAGTCTAAGGCAGACTGTAATTTATGATTTGTGTACATTGAAATGCAGATGAGGACATGGAGAGCTTGGGAGGATGAATCTAAAACAATTGAGTACCAATTCTATAACGGTTAGTTTTATGGATCAGAGCAATGTTCTTGTTAATAATTAATTAAAATTACTTATACAAACAAATTATTCTAATTAACTTTTTTTGTGTTCAATTATTTTATAGTTCCAACGACCAACATTATCTATGCTTTAAAAACTATTTTCACTTTTTCACTTCATTTTTTTATAGGTAAGTTCATAACATATACAAATTAATTAAAAGAGAAAAAAATCATAATATTCTTTTTTTTTTGTTGCAGATCCGGAGAGATTTAGATTTGCAAGAGAAACATCATTTGGACGTAAACATTTGCATTTCTGGAGCAACTCTCCAATTCTTCTCTGGATAGTATGATCTATTTTTCATTTTTATTTCCTCCAATTTAAAAGCTATATAATTTAATTATTATTTTTTATAAAAAAAGTTTATTATTTTATTAATGGGATTATGGTTAATTTGTTCCAGGTTTGTTTCTTCAGACAATTCTATGCATCGGTTGAAAAAGTAGATTATCTTACCCTTAGACATGGCTTTGCAATGGTAATTTTGGTGCAACTTAAATTATTATTATTATTATTATTATTTTATATTAAAATGGAAAAATCTAGCTAGTGGGAAATGATAATTAATTTGATATTGATGATGACTAGTAATATCATTTTGCATTTCAGGCACATTTAGCGCCTCAGCAAGAAAAGAATTTCGATTTTCAGTTGTATATTAATAGAGCACTTGAAGAAGATTTTACAGACGTCGTGGGAATAAGGTTAGTTAAACCATTATTCTCATACATAATTACTACTCCCTCCTTTTGTTCAATTTATATGATATAGTTTAGATTTCGAAAGTCAAACACAAAAAATTGCAATATATTTGTATGTTTTTAAAATTATTAATTCTTATAACTTATAATACTCTTTATGACTTATGTAGTTTCTAAATATGTAAATTATTTTTAAAAATTTTATAAATTATATATCAAATTTTATGATCAAAATAGAGAATTTAACTTCTGAAATCCAAACGATATCATAAAATTGGTGCGATCTTATTAATTATCCCTTTTCTCTTCAAATAGTAAAAAAAAAAGGTATATATATAGTATTAATGAGAATTTCACCCTCTTGTATGTGGCAGTCCAGTGTTATGGATGTTTGCAGTGCTCTACTTTCTCACAACTACCAATGGTAAGCTACATTAGCATAGTTGTTTGGACGAACTTAATTAATCAAATGAGTGGAACAAAAATGATCGATTTTGACTCATTCACATCGTTTGGTAGCTGGTTAAAGTCATGTATGTATTAGCTAATAATGCAGGGTTTAGTTATTTCACCTTCTATGATGCGTAAAATAATATGTAGATTCTGTAAAGTTCAGCTACCATGGATTAAACCATGGATTTAGAGCTGTGATATTAGATCAATCTATTAAGACGAGAGAGTGTTTAGAGAAGAAGAAGAGAGATTCATTTCATCCATCAATGATGTGTACAACAATGAATTACTATCAGTTTATATACATGAACTGAAACTAAAATGCTAAATGCATTTATCTAACTAACTCCAATCTACACTGCTTTACCACTGTTAACTAACTGTACATAAGTTAGTTATAACTACCTAACTAACCTCCACGTCACTAGACTCAATAGATTCTCTCATAACTTATATATGTACGTATTAGCTATAAAAGTTACTAAATTGCAAACCAAACACTGTATTAATTTTACACATTACCTTTCAACCAACTTTCAAATATGCTATTATTAATTAGGCACGATTTAATATGTGCATGACTTTACAACCCAAAATTGAATCATACATTTCAATAATAGATTTGTGCTTCAGGTTGGTATTCATACTATTGGCTGCCATTCATTCCTTTAATTGTAAGTCAACTCAGAGTACCACATATATATTTTCTATTCTTATAGTATTTAAATTGTTTAATTCTACTATTAATGTGTTTCATTATCTAATTAAAGTAAAAATGGGAATTATATTTTGCAGATTATATTACTGGTTGGCACACAATTACAAGTGATTATAACAAAAATGGGATTAAGGATTCAAGAAAGAGGAGAGATTGTTAAAGGGACACCATTAGTTGAACCAGGAGATGATCTTTTCTGGTTTAATCGCCCTTCTCTTTTGCTCTTCTTCATTCACTTTGTTCTCTTTCAGGTAATAATTAATTATACTACTAATAAATGGACCCCAATTTAAAGTTTTGATTTGAAATCAACGCGTGTTTATGAAATCGATTTGTACAAATTTCAACTTCAAATCCCGAATTCTTCATTCAGTATTGAGAATTTGATGAAAATATGTTTGTCTAATAATTACGGAGTACTTACTTTGTTTGGTTTTCCAGAATGCATATCAACTTGTTTTCTTTGCTTGGAGCTGGGTAAGTAGTTAATTATTGGATTTTAACTAGTACTTACGAAAATGCACATATTCATTATATATGTATCATCATCATCATCTTCTTTTTTATGCAGTGGAAATTTAATTTACCATCTTGCTTCCACAAGAATGCAACAGACATAGCCATAACACTTTCCATGGGGTGAACATTTTACTACTACTAGTACTCCTCTATTTAAAAGAATTTGATCTATTTTCTTTTTTAGTATGTTTCAAAAAGATTGATCCATTTCCTTTTTTAGTAATATTTTAATGTCAATTTTTCACGTGACATGTTTAAGACTTTTAATTCAAGAACACAAAATTAAAAAGTTTGTTTATTTTCTTAAACTCCGTATCAAATCAAACAACAGTGGGACTAGTACGTAATATTTCACTTTCCAAAAGATAATGTGGGGGAAAGATTCATTACCTCTTCTTTATAACTGAAATTATTACCTCTTTGTCCTATATTTCCTCTATTTTTGTGGCCATTATATTAAAGAGCATATTTAACTTATTGGTGGATTTTGATGTTGTTATAATTAGGGCTCTCATTCAAGTTCTTTGTAGCTACGTGACACTCCCCCTATATGCCTTGGTTACTCAGGTTGTTGAGATATAAGTTGATGATGAAGAAGAGTACAAGTTAAAGCTGTTAGGATTAATAAAGGGCAGATTAGTCTTTCCCAATTAGTTAGTTATAACTAATTCTTGTTAGTAGGTTCTAGAAGGTAGTTAATGTAATAGAAATGAGCTATAAATACTACTCTTACACTGATGTATTACTCAGTCTTTGAACTTATACAATGAGAGTTTCTCTTCTTCAATGTTAGCTCCTTGTTAATGGAGTTTTTCTGTTAATTCTGCTTGTTTCACTTACGTTCATGGTATCAGAGCCATCCACAGCAATCTCTGTGGAAGGTTATTGGTGTTTGGATCAAAGAATTGAGTATTCGATTCACAGATTCATCAGTTTTTCAGTAGAGTTGCAGATCTAAGCTACCAATTTATCAGTTTTTCCAATAGAATTGCAGATCTAAACTAGGATATATTATTCAAATTGTATTGTTTGTCATTTGCTTCCGTGACTGTTGATTGATTGGAGCTTCAGAGAAATGGGAACGAACAGAGCAACTGTAGAGAACAGAGCAGCTGTAGATCTGGATCAAACACTCAACAATGGCCAGAATGCAAGTACATCAACACAAATTTCTGTTGCATCTTTGTCTGGACAAGGTATCGATTACAATCATCCTCTCTTCCTAGTCCTGCTGATATTAGTGGAGTTAGCATTATTTCATTTCAATTGATTGGTGTTGAGAATTATACCCTATGGAATCGTTCCATTACTCTAGCACTACTATGTAGGAACAAGGTTGGGCTAGTAGATGGATCCTGCATGAAAGAGATGTTTGGTGAAGAATTGTGGGGACAATGGGAAAGGGTTAATGCAATTGTACTTTTGTGGTTGATGAATTCAGTATCAAAGAGTCTGCTTAGTGGTATTGCTTTTGCATCCAGTGCTTTTCAAGTTTGGAATGATTTAAAAGAGAGATTTAACAGGATAGATGGATCTAGAACCTATAGTTTGCATAAAGACATTTCCTCATTACATCAGGGTACTGATTCTGTGTCTGTGTACTACACGAAACTCAAAACACTATGGGATGAGTTTGAAGTTTTAGTCCCTGCTCCATGCTGTAACTGTGACAAGTCTAAAGGATTTGTTACTCATTTGAATAGGCAGAGATTATATCAATTTTTGATGGGGTTAAATGAGTCTTATCATCAGGCTAGGAGCCAAATATTGATGATGAATCCCTTACCAACTACTAATCATGCATATGCTATGATAGTGGGGGATGAGTGCCAAAAAGCTGTGGTTTCAGTCACTAACAGCATGGGATTAAACTCAGTTGGAGGAGACTCTATAGCTATGTTTTCTAAAACTGGTACGTCTTCAGGACCAAGTCACAGATTCAAAAAGAATTCCATTTTGATATGTGATTTCTGTCATTGTAAGGGTCATAGCAAAGAATTTTGTTATAAGATAGTGGGATATCCACCAGACTTCAAGTCTAAAAGGAAGGTACAGGGGACTTCCTCAGACTCACACCATCAGCTAGCTCACTTCTCATATGGTATGAATACTAATGTTCCTGTTCCGGGATGGGAAAGGAAATCTGATACTACTAAGGTTACAGATGAAGTGATAGAAAATTCCAAAGGGCTTAAAGCGATGAGTCAAGCTGAGATGAAGGTCAAACAACTTCTTAAGGGATGCACCTTTACAAAGGAACAATATGATCATATCCTCACAGGTTTCCAGAACAAGAATGACTCTACTTCTTCAGATTGTTATCCTGCACATGCTGCTCACACTGCAGGTAGAACTTTCTTTGTTTCTGAAAATAGTAAAGTGTGGATTGTAGATACTGGTGCAACAAACCACATGGTGTCTCAGTTGGATATGTTTATCAAAGGGTTTGTGATCAAGTTAGAGGTTCCTAAGAGTGTGTATTTGCCTAATAGAAACACTACATAGGTGATTCATGTTGGTTTTTGTGCTTTATCAGATAGAAGTATCATTTCCAATGTCTTCTATCTACCTGAATTCAAGTATAACCTGATGTCAGTGAGCAAACTAACAAAGGAACTTGAGTGCTCAGTCACTTTTTTTCCTAATTGTTGTGTTTTCCAGAAACTTTACAGTGGAAAGGTGAAGGAGATTGGTGAAGAAGAAGGATGTCTGTATACTCAAAAACTTTTTGCTGGAAAAGAGGGATGTCTGTCCACTGATAAGAAGGATACTGCACTGTCAGTTGCTCAAGTTGCCTCAGAGATGGAGTTGTGGCATCAAAGACTTAGACATGTGTCCTCAGGAGTTCTTGCTAGGATGTTTGAAATGAATAATCAAAGTATATGTAGAGTGTCTAAGTGTCTAGTCTGTCCTTATGCTAAACAGACAAGACTTACTTTTCCTTCTAGTCGCATAAGAAGTTCAAACATCTTTGATTTGATTCATGTTGACCTCTGGGGTCCTTATAGCACATCTACTTTTGATGGAAATAAATACTTTCTTACAATAGTTGATGACTTCTCAAGGATGACCTGGATTTTTCTACTAAAGCATAAATATGATGTGAGCATGTCTATACAACTGTTTCTAAGATTTGTTAAGAATCAGTTTGCTAAAACCATCAAAGTGATCAGGACTGATAATGGTACTGAGTTTGTGAATTCTGTGTGTGAGACTATGTTTAAGGAGATGAGCGTTATTCATTAGAGATCATGTCCCTACACTCCTCAGCAGAATGGAGTGGCTGAAAGAAAGCACAGACACCTACTTGAGGTTACAAGGGCCTTAAGATTTCAGGCAAAAATTCCTTTAAAGTACTGGGGACATTGTGTGCTAGCTGCATCACATATTATTAATAGATTACCTAGTAATGTGCTTAACTTTCAAACTCCCTATGAGAAGCTATATGGTAGGAAACCAGAATTATCACACTTCAGAACTATTGGTTGCTTATGTTTTGCAAAGGTTCTTCCTGTACATGATAAGCTGATGCCCAGGTCTAAAACTGCAGTTCATATGGGATATTCAGAAATACAAAAAGGGTACATTTTATTTGACATTACTACTAGATTATTCTTTGTCAGTAGAGATGTCATATTTAGGGAAGATGTGTTCCCTTTTTCACAAACAGACATCATTGATAGTCAACCAGTATTTGTCGACAATCTGCAGGCTTCAGATTTCATCATTCAAGACCCTTCTCATCAGCCTTCTATTATGACTAATTGTAATGAAGATACAACTATATCAGCTCATCCTTGTTCAGAACCTGATTTAGAGATACCTGATCCCTTGACCACTTCTCAGGCTCCTGAAATCATTGAGGAAACAGTCCAAGAGGTTCCTGTGCAGGCTGTCCCAGCTAATACTCGAAGGTCCTCAAGAACTACACACAAACCTCTATGGCTGCAAGATTTTGTCTTTCTCAACATAAATAAGGATGTGAAGTATCCCTTATGCAACTTCGTGAGCTATAGTCATCTCTCCCATGCCTATCAATGTTATATAGCAGCTACCTCATCTATGAGAGAACCTTGTAACTACTCAGATGCAGTTAAGGATCCTAGATGGGTTGATGCTATTAATACTAAGATTCAAGCCTTAGAAGACAACCACACTTGGGAAATCACAGATTTACCTCAAGGAAAGAAGCCTATTGGCTACAGGTGGATATATAAGATTAAGTACAAATCTACAGGGGAAGTTGAGAGGTTTAAAGCCAGGTTGGTAGCTAAGGGGTATAGCCAACAAGAGGGTATTGATTACAACGAAACTTTCTCACTAGTTGTTAAGATGGTGACTGTGAGATCCATTGTTTCTCTTGCCTCTTCAAGGCACTGGCATATACATCAGATGTATGTTTTTAATGCTTTCTTGCAAGGTGATCTAGAAGATGAAATATATATGCAGCTTCCTCAAGGATTTGTCAGTCAAGGGGAGAAGGTGTGTAGACTGACAAAGTCACTGTATGGGCTCAAGTAAGCACCAAGGCAGTGGAATCACAAGCTGACTAAAGCTCTTGTTGCCCTTAAGTTTAAACAAAGCCAATAAGATTACTCATTATTCATCAACAAGTCAGAAGCTGGAATTTGTATTGTGCTAGTCTATGTGGATGATATGTTAATTACTGGCAGTAGTCTTGAATTAATAGAAGACACTAAACATGCACTACAAAAGGCTTTCAAGATGAAGGACCTAGGTGAACTAAAGTATTTCCTAGGTATTGAGTTTAGTAGATCAACAGATGGTATACTGATGCATCAAAGGAAGTATGCTCTGGAGCTTATAACTGAGGTTGGTATGACAGCCGCCAAGCTGCGGGGAACTCCTATTGATGTCAATGTTAAGTTAACATCAAGACAGTATGATGAGCAGGTAAAACCGAGAGATAATTCGAGGACTCATTGGCAGATCAGACAATGTACCAAAAACTAATTGGGAAGCTGTTGTATCTTAACATGACAAGGCCAGACATATCCTTTAGCACACAAACTTTGAGTTAATTTCTACAACAACCAAATAAGTCACATATGGATGCTGCATTGAGAGTGGTGAGATACTTTAAAAAGGAACCTGGCCAAGGTCTACTGCTGGCTAGTTCCTCAGATGAACTAGTCACTGCATTTTGTGATGTTGATTGGGCTTCATGTCCACTTACTAGAAGATCAGTTATAGGGTACATGGTCAAGATAGGCAAGTCATTGGTGTCATGGAAGGCAAAGAAGCAGACCACAGTGTCCAAAAAGCTCACCGAAGGCGAATACGGGAGCCTAGCATCTGCAGTCTCGAGTTGGTGTGGTTACTTGGAATGTTGAAAGAGGTAGGAGCCGATATTAAACTACCAAGCAAGTATATAGTGACAAAAAAGCTGCCATACAAATTGCTGCAAATCCAGTGTATCATGAGAGGACAAAGCACATAGAAATAGACTGTCATTTCATAAGGGAAAGGTTACAACAAGGCTTGATCAAATTAGACTATCTACCTACACAAGAGCAACCAGCAGACATATTGACAAAAGGGTTGTCCAGGATACAACATAAACATCTAGTATCCAAGCTAGGTGTGTTGAATATCTTCACACCTCCTAGCTTGAAGGGGAGTGTTGAGATATAAGTTGATGATGAAGAAGAGTACAAGTTAAAGCTGTTAGGATTAATAAAGGGTAGATTAGTCTTTCCTAATTAGTTAGTTATAACTAATTCTTGTTAGTAGGTTCTAGAAGGTAGTTACTCAATGTAATAGAAATGAGCTATAAATACTACTCTTACACTAATGTATTACTCAGTCTTTGAACTTATACAATGAGAGTTTCTCTTCTTCAATGTTAGCTCCTTGTTAATGGAGTTTTTCTGTTAATTCTGCTTGTTTCACTTACGTTCACAGGTATATATTCTCTTCATCTCTCTTCGATCCATGAAGATACCATTAGGAATATTTAAGTTATACATACTGACAATGTACCATATTTTTTACATCAACAAAAAAAGTGAATATATTTAATTCGTTGTAATATTTTGCAGATGGGATCAACGATGAAACCAGTTATCTTTGGTGACAACGTGGAATCCGCGATACGGACATGGCATCAGATAGCAAACCAACGGGCAAAAAACGGGCGTCCATCGAAAAATGTGAGTCCAGTGAGAAGCATGGCGGCTTCACCATTGCGTGGAGGTTCCTCTCAAGTTCAACAAAAACACGGGCAAGTATATCCTCCATCACCTAATCCTTCGCGTATGAGAAGTAGAGGTAATCCAGAATCGAGTTCTAGGCAAATCTTTGATGCTGGAAGTCATGAACAATCTAAAATTGAGATTACCTTGAATGATTTCTCACTCGAAAACAAATTAAATTGAACTTGTTAGGGTCCGATCCATATACGTATATAGTTAAATAGTGACAACATGAGCAATCTAGTTTAGTTCTTGTACGTGTATACCTTAGTAATATAAATCTTTATCTTTGTATAATTGTACGTTGGGACTGAGGTATGAAGCACGAAGTGTCTGTGTACATATTGTTAGAACATTTATGGACTTGCACATATATTGTATTAAGAAATAAGAATAACGGTAGGTTGGTTGTTTTGTTAAAAGGTCGATCCAGATTAAAAATATTATCAAAAATAGTAAAATAGGGCTCTGAATTCGAACCCTAGTTTCATGGGTGGTTCCTCCAGCTTGCACCAACTATGTTCAAACATAATTAAAATATTTTATTACTTTTATATGTTACAAATATATTTTTGATTATCTATATTACTAATCAAGTTGTTTATATATGAATAAAGTCATGTAATTTGTAATCAATTAAATTTAATGTTACTTTGGTTAAACTAATATCAGTGTGTCACGACCCAGATCGTCGTGATTGGCACCGACACTGTCACGCCCCGAGCCTACACCCTGGGCAGGACTGGCACTCGAAGACCATTGCTGGCCCCGAGCGAACCCTTGGCCTGGCTTACTTACTCAGCGGAAGACTTAACTCATCATATACATATTTATGAAGTAACTAGAATGTTATAAAGGAACATTCAACTGGCCATTAAGGCAAACTCAAGTCTTTAACATATGAAATGAAAAGTACAGACAACTGAATTAACTAAATGACTAACTGACTATCTATGAAGCCTCCAAACAACTGAGATGGATGTCGGGACAGGCCCACAAGATCCTAATGAACTAATACTAAAATTGAAAGCAATGTAAAAGAGTCCTCTGGAATGCAAAGAGTCTCACCAACAGACTCTGAACTGCTCACTGGATCAATGAATGTGTTGGATGCCGATCCTAGTTACCTGTGTCTGCATCATAATACGATGCAAGCCAACTGGCATCAGTACATTGAATGTATGAGTATGCGAGTTGGAATGCTAAAACAATATAGGCTCGAAAGAGATTATAAAAGAAACACTTACCTTGGCTCTTCTTAACTCCTGAATATTTAAATAAACTTATTTCATTATAAAGTAGTTTAAAACAAGCGCAATATAAAGAAAACTGTTGAAAACATGATGTCAATTCATAGTCATAATATCATAAAAAGACAAACCATGCTCCATCTCAAAGTCTACTTATGCAATGCATGAATGAAGTCCCATACCCCTATTCACATTAAGCAGAACCCCTTGAGGAACCATGCTATTACTGTTGTGGGAGTTTCTCTAACCGACGACCATCACTTAAGAACTATAATGATGATACAACACTTTATCTCACACTGCCGAGGCCCATCCTATACCTTGCCATGATATGGGAAGCTAACTCACTAAGTGGATCCACTAGTCTATGCGAAAAGGATTCATCTAAAAAGTATGACCCTTTTCTACCCATGATGACCACATGGTTTATGGAGACTTGAGTTAATATGAACTCGCATCCCATATCGGTACTCAATACTACTCCCAAAAATATACTTAGTTCTTTATGTTTAAAAACATACTTCTTCTATAATTTGAGATTAGTGCTCAAAAACTTAGTTCAAAGGCTATCTTGGAAATCTCAGTTTCCCTACTCGCTTCATTTAGAAAGCTATTTCTCTTTTTTGAAAACTAGCCTAAAGACTCTTTGAAAAATCATAGTTCCATTCTTGCTCAAATGTGAAAACATTTATAAACTTCTTTGGGAATACTTAGTTCCCTAATAACTTTGGAGAAATGAACTCAACTCTTTACTCTTTACTTTACTTGAAACTTGAGCCTTAAAACGAAGTAAAACGTTTGTTAAATACTCTTGAAAACTATAAGAAACTTGGCTTTGACTTGCTTCTTAACTTCTAGACTTTGACTCTTAACTTCTTTGATTTTGATCTTAACTTTCCTTGAATTGGATTATGGATTCAAGGTTCATGATCTCATGTTTATGGATGATTTCATGATATTTAGATGTACCTTAGAGTGTTGGAAACAACTAGAAAACATAGGTACATCGCTTAGGAACAAGTACGAAAAGGTGAGGGAAGAATGGGTGAACTGGTGTCCTTGGCGCTTTGAGAGGCGTGGGGCGCAGGCCCCAAACTTCAGAGAAGTCTGTGGGGTGCTCTGGCTGGCTCGGCGCCCCAAGGCCAAAACTTCAGAGGTTGCTTTGCGGAGCGCTGGCTGGCGCGACTCCCCAGCCCCATTACCCAGGTGTTCTCGATTTTTCTTCTCCGTTTTTCATCTCTAAGAAGCCCTCCAATCTTCCCTATTTCCTTCCCCAAACACTTAGGATCAATTGAAACCTCAATAGACAACCAATCTAACTCAAAAATAGCCTAGAAACATAAATCAACTCAACCCCCAAGCATCAACAATTAAACCAACAAGAACTTTACGAATTTCAACAAAGTTCTTCAAGAACTCCCTAACTTTTCATTCAATCAACAACCATTCTTTGAATAGAAATAAGATGAGAGTGTGGGTGAACAAATCCAACACGAAAAGATCTCACATACCTTGTAGGGAACACCCCCGACGAAGTCCACAAGTTAAACTTTGATGATCTTGGCGATTCTTCTTCTTTCTCCTCTTCTTTTATCTTCTCTGAAACCCTAACCCTTCTTCCAAAAGCGTAAACTGATCTAATTCAGCTTAGGCCCCTAATTAATTACAAAAAAAATGAATTGAAATAAAAGGGTAAGGAAAAGACCAAACTACCCTTTAAAAATCCGGATTGAACTTTCCTTATTCTAACAGCCTAACTTCCAAAGGGCATAACTCACTCATACGAACTTGGATTTCCGCAAACTCGGTGGTGTTGGAAAGATCCTTCCAAGAGTTTTGCAACCATAGCTAGAAGTACACCTAACTCATCCTGAGATAGGAATTATGACCATTTGAAGTTGACCAAAACTCAACTTTTCCTTACTTGACAAATTTCCAGATTTTTAATTCTTTCCAAAAATGACTATTTCCAATTATAAGCTTCTTCTTAGTCATTTCAAATTGCAAGATGTTACATACACTAACCCTCAGATGGGAGAACCATTATTACAACCCAACTAAGAAACTTAACAAAAATTATAACATTTAAAGATACGAAAGCGGGTTTAAATGACATCTGAAATATGGAGTTCCCATAAACTCCGAAAGTTTAACAAATCAACTAACAAAACTATTGCGGAAATTCAACCCCTAGAACCCGAAAGTCATTGTACCAAAACTTTGATTAACTAACAAGTCTAAGAAAAGGAGACGCAACCCCGAAAACTAAACAAACAACCTAAACCAATAGTCTGAGTCTGAAAAGAGTGGACTTAACAAGATAGATTCATGGCAGCCTGAAAGAACTGGTTCACCCTTGAATCCGGTCACACTCAATATAATCTCTTAACTGAGGTTTGTCAGTAGCCGTCTGAAGATGCCTTGTACTCAACAAAAAAAGAGCAAGTGTCGTATTAGCACACAACCACAGTATACTAGTAGGATTGCGCGGCTACTCCCGTAAGCACAATATACAACGAACAATTACAACAACATAAGCACATATACAAAATACAATTCAGTTATCATTTCAAAGTAACATACAGTCTTCCATTAGCAATGACAAGTAGACATAACAAAACAATCACAAGTAGTTCTCTCATGGAATCCATACTCAAACTGTTAGTGTATCGGAACGTGACACCCGATCCAGTCAGCATAACCACAATCGCACCCATAATGAACAATACTCATAGTCATACAATCAAGTAATGAGTTCATGGTGTGTAATCAATCATATACATATACTCATTGCATTAGACTCGGTTTACATTCCTTATTCGCATACATGCATGCATACAACGAAGCAATTACCGGCCTATATCACACAAACATGAAATCAAACCATTATCTACCTCGAAACCAAGCTTGAATCCTCCTAAGACACTTGAGACTTCTCTTTTAGGATTATTTCCTCTTGTTCTTGGTCTACAAATGATTAATTTAACACAGGGATCAATAATTAAGGTCTAATTTACCCAGATTATAACAAACTCAATAGCCCAAGACCAACCCATGATCCTAATGTACTGTTAGGGATTTTTCCCACCATTAACATTAGGCCAAAACTCTCATCCAACGATAATTATCCAATAATCTAAATTCTACAGATTGAAAAACGAATTAGGAGAGTAAAATCCTTACCTTTAGCACTGCAAGTCGTGGGAATCTGTCAAGAAATAACCCTGGGTCGCGTCCTAGCTCTCAAAGACGAAGTTTTGCAGAAAAATAACATTTTTTAAGGTTTTTCCCCGACTTTAGTCGTGACTGACCCGCTACGGTGGACCCCAATCTGCCACAGCGGCCCCGCCCTGGCGATACTAACCCCGCTCTGGCAGCTTACACGGAGACAGAAGCTCAGAATTTGAGTTCCAAGCTCCTATTTCACAACACAGATTCAACCCTTGATGTTCAAAAACTACCCTTTCATGCTAAGATCAGTTTCAGGAGTTCTACTCGCCCGAATTCGATTTTGTAAAGTCGTACGGGCTCCTTAACGTCTTAGATATCCATTTATGTGATCAAATTCACAACCCTTATTCATTATCATATTTACCTAGACCTTACTTGACTTCGTTTTCATCCAAATTTGGACTAGGCTACAATTTTTCAAGTCATTACTCAAAAGTTTTCTGGCCCAAAATCCTTCCCCATTGGCTTTTCCATAACGACGGGAACAAGTCGTTACAATTGATATCAGTTTACCCATCACTCGTCCCTGAGTGACAAACTAAGAGAAAAGGCAAAGGCAAAAGTAGAGTAGTATCTGAATCATCGAATAGCTGGGGATATTTGTCTCGCATGCCCTTCTCGGTTTCCCAAGTAGCTTCCTCAACTGGACAATGCTTCCATTGAACTTCCACGGACTTTATCTCCTTGGTCCTCATGATACTTCTTTAATATGTACACAGAACACTGGATGGACTCCAGATAGGCTAGGCGGTAAATCCAGCCTATAAGCCACTGGCCCTACACAGCCAATGATCTCAAATGGTTCAACGTATCGAGGACTAAGCTTGCCCTTCTTGTCGAGTCGCATCACCCCTTTCATGGGTGACATTTTTAGAAGGACTTGCTCACTAGTCTGATCATGTCCCTTACCTTACGGTCTGCATACTTTTTCTGTCGACTCTGGACTGCTAGAAGAAGCTTAGGTTGGATGCTTATCACCTTATCTTGAGCATTTTTCACCAAATAAACCCCCTAAGGTTTTCATATCTCCAACCTCAAATCAACCAATTGAATACCTACACATTCTCCCATACAATGCCTCAATAAAGTCATCTTAATACTCGAGTAATAAATATTATTGTATGTGAACTTAACTAACAACAAAAGCGATTACCAACAACCACCAAAGTTGATCATACACATGCCTGCAACATGTTATCAAGGACCTTGACACAATCATCAGGATGAATTCTTTCGCACTTAAGCATGATAAAATTCCAAATCAATACTCACTACAATTAGAAGTGAACTGAATCCACTAACACACACTCATAATAGCCAAACAATCATAGTTCTTAACAACATCTCCATTGCACAACATAAATTCCCATGAGCTTAAGTTATAAACATTTGTTCTTTAGACATCAGATACTCATCGAGGGATATGTCCAAGTATACAAACCCCCTAACAACATTATTGAAATGCTATATTTAGCAATTGTGATTGTAGATTACCCTTAAGAATAGTAGAATTTGATCCAATGATCCCCACATTCAACCAAGAGAACATCGCAGGATCGGTACACCTGATCCAACACCAAGGATCCATGCACAAAAGTGAAAACATACGTGAGCATAGCTAGTGAATCATACTCTCAACCATGTACAAAATGAAATAGATGGTCACATAAGAATTTACAGAATAATTATTGAATAGCACTAAATGTTTTCTTCCGAAGATCCGATACCAGCCCTTTCTATTCAGTTGAATCCACATACTCTTTACATTATTCCACTGAAGCCCACACTCTCAATACTAACAACCATCATAAACACTCTGACCATTTACCTTATCATAAGCCAATGCTTTTAAATGAAACCTTTCTTAGGTACTCAACAATCAACAGTATTAAGCTTTACGACTCAACCCATGTGTAAGTCCTTTCAAATGCTCAATACCTGATACAATTGATCATTTCTCACCTTGCCAACTCATACATTGACAACATATATCACCACGAAGATAGACTTACAATGAAAAATATGAATTGTAAATTCAATTGTATAACACAATCTCCTTATCTATTAACATTAGCTTGTACCTTGAAGATTTTTATGAATTTATGGATCTTCGCTTATCATTGATCGCATCTCCATCGATCTTACAATATCCTTTGCTAAAAATTCACTCGTACTCATTACTAAACTCAAAAACAAAACCAAAGCACTGATCATCACACTCGGGCTAATATCTATTCACTTCTTTCTCAAGTCTTTTCCCATATTTTTTAACTAATCTGATGGACTTGCGGCACTATTACCATAATTCACGCGTCTTTCAACCCAATTCTCTACCTTTCTGAAGATACCTTTTTAGCCTTTGCAATCAAATAAAATATTTTTGCTCTCGCCTCTCTCTAAAGGTTGTACTACATCCCACTATTTTTCTTCATTATGACTCTAGCTCTTTTAAATTTTATTCGAGTGGTGTTTCACCATCTCTTAAAACCTTGCATACAACCATGTTACTCACAAAATATTAGGAAACCACAACCTTAGATACCCGCGAGTCGTAATTACTATACAAAATTTGCTTAACCACAATCTTATTATATAGTTGCATACCATCACAATCCACCACGAACTCTTATTACCATTATGCTCAGTCAGCCCTGACTATCACTACAAAGTCAACCTTTTCATCAACATGACACCTCAAACTCAGGTATACTTATCAAATTCAAAGGACTAACCAATTTTTTACGCACTTTCTTACTAAAATCTTCAATTTCCTTCACCCAAGTATACTCAATGAGACTTTCTTTATCCATAAGCTTGTCATTCCGATATCAATCCACTAATTTATGGCTTAAGATAAAATCAGCAGTCCTTATACTACCATCTTTCTTCTTAACAAATAAGATAAGAGCACCCCACGGGGAAACACTAGGACAAATGAAACCTTTATCAAGAAGCTACTGGATTTGGGCTTTAAGCTCTCTCAATTCTGTCGGAGCCATGCGATAAGGAGGAATGGAGATGGGGCAAGTGTCAAGTTCCAAGTCAATGTAGAAATATATATCTCTATCCGGAGGCATACCATGCAAATCGGTAGGAATCAATTCCTTAAATTCAGACACTACAAGAATAGACTCAATAGAGGGAGACTCAACCTTTACATCCCAAATATGAGACAAATATGCCAAAATGCCCTGCCCCACCAGTTTCCTAGCCCGAATTAAGGATATGACCTTAGTTGGCTTAAGCTTGTACACCCCTTCCCACTCTAACTTTTCCCTACCCTGGATCTCTAGAGTCACAAACTTAGCATTATCATTAAGCACAACATATTAGAAGGACAACCAAGTCATGCCTAAGATTTTATCAAAGACAGTCATATCCAAACTAACCAAATTAGCCCAAGTTTGAAAACCCATAAATAGAACAGGACAAGCACGATATACCTGGGCGACTGTAATACCCCAAAATTTTTTTTGAACTGAGACTCGAACCATCCTTCGTTGTGAGTTGTATTTTTACTAAGGAATTTAAATTTCTTAAGTGTTAAGATCAGTAGATGTAGCACATTGAGTTCCAAAAAGAACTAAATTGGAAATAGCACAATCTGAAATTTTGCAAGTTAAGCTTAAAGTGTGAGTTTTGGGTCAACTTCAAATGACCATAACTCTCAGTACATGATGAGTTAGGTGAGCTATGAGATGGAAAATTAAATCCTTCAAGTCCTCTTTCCAATGCCACCGAGTTCGTTAAATTTCTAGCTCTGAGTGAAAAGTTATGACTGATTTACTAACGACGCTCAAACTTGGCAGCAGCTACGCGATGGCTCCGCTTTACGGAGCTAATACGGACCTCACTGTCTGGTGAAAATTATTCCAACTCCCAGCTCATTTTATTTATTTCTTTAAGGGTATTTTGGTCTTAAAAACCCTTAGGAGGTCATCATAATTACCCTAAACGAGTAGAAAAATTAGTTTTATTTAATCAAACCCTCTCATTCACTCCAAAAATTCTAACGCTCAACGAGTTCAAGAAATGCTAAGGCTAGGGTTCATCTTTTAAGATTTTCCTTCAAGTTGCTTTAAGAAGATGGTTCTTTCAAGTATGTAAGCTTCCATTGTGTTGGATTTGTTCACCCACATGCCAATCATGTTTATTTAAGCAAAATTCTTTCTTGAAAGTTGAAAGTTTGATGATCTTGAATTGTGTTCATGAAATTGGTTATCGTTCTTGAGTTAAGATGAGATTGTTGAGTTCTTAAGGAAATTGGGTCGATTGTAGAGCATTTATGAGTAGATTCTTGTTTACATAGGTTGGGGATTTGAATCTAAAGAGGAATTGAGAAAAAAGAATCAAATTTAGGCGAATTGAGGCTAGAAAATGAAGAAGGAACAAGTCGGGCAAATATGGGTACCAGGTCCGCGACGTGGACGTGCTCCTCATGATTGAAAAAGTTTTCTTGGCGTCGCGAAGCGGTCATGGACCGTTCTACCTCAAAATTTATTTCGTGACCAAATAATTAAATGCATCTCCGCGTCGCGGACTTGCTTCTAGATAGTGAATTTTTTATCGTTTTTCATGTTTAACTATCTAAAAACACTCTTAAACATCATGAGATCTTTCTTATCACAAATCGTAACCTTAAATTCATAAATCACATTCAAGGTAGAGTTGAGAGTCAAGTCTTGAGAGTTCTCTCAAATATTTTTGAGAAAGTCCCTTTGAGTCCTTTGAGGAGTCTTCTACAATTTCTAATAACTTATTTCAAGACTCGAGCAAGTGAGTATGAGAGGCGAAGAATGAATTCATGAGTCTATTTTGTTATCACCATATCCTTCATATCATGAACCATAACTCATGAATTCATAATTCACATTCAAGAGAGAGTTAAGAGTAGAGTTCAAGGATGTCTTTGAGTTCAATTGAGAATGATTTGAGATCCACTATCAATTTTGAGTTAAGTTTTGAATAAGTAAGTATGAGAGTGAGAAGAGTCTTATACATGAGTTCCATAATGTTCTTTAGACCCTCGAGTTAAGTCGTTCATACCCATAAATTCCGCATGAACTCCATAAGTTGAGTATCTTTGAGAGGAGTAGTATCTTCAAGTTCTAAGTCTTGAGTATCGACTTCCTAACCTTTTCAAGATTATATTCCTAATCATGGGACTATTACATGTTACCCATGAAGTCCTTAAGTTTAGTAGTTCATGCCCAAAATTCTGCATGAACCATATGAGTCAAGAAATCTTGGGATGAAGAGTATCATTGAGTCCCTGAGTTGAGTATTTCTTGCTCATAATTCCGCATGAACCCTCTGAGTTGAGCATTAGTGAAATGAGTAGTATCATTGAAGTTCTTGAGTTCCAAGTATTGAGTTCTATCTATGGTTATTGAAAACCTTGCATTGAGTCGTTCACGTCCATAATTCGGCATGAACCATATTTTAAAAAGTCTTTTACAAACGTTTTAACTTTGTTTTAAGACTTAATCTTTGAGTTGAGTAAAGTTCATTTCTTAAAGTGATATATGGGAACTAAGTATTCCCAAGAGTAAATGTTTTCACATTTAAAAAAGGGGGAAATTGAGATTTCCAAAAGAGTTTTGAGCAGCTTGAGTAACATCTATTTTTAGAGAAAGATTTTGAGTAATAATCTAAAATCAAAAAAAGAGTTATATTTTTAAACATATGAGCTGAGTATTTTGGGAGAAGTATAGAGCACTGTTATGGGGACAATTTTGGGGTCAGATAACTCACATCTCCATAAACATATAGCCATTATGGGTAGAAAGGATCATACATTTTTAGATGACTCCTTAGTGATTTTTAGCATAGAGTAGTGGATCCACTTAGTTAAGGCATCCTATATGATGACAAAGTATAGGACAGTTCTGGCAGAGTGGGCAAGACGTTGTATCATCACTTATGCTCATAGTGATGGTTGTCGGTTAGACAAACTCCTACAGAGTTATATTATTTTTTATTATATATAAATTGAGTTGTTATTGTATTCTTCAATACACTGAGTTGATTTCTATTGTTTTAAAAGCTTTCCATATATTGCATGTATATTGTTGCTTTATATTTAGTTGAGTATCCAGAGTTAAGTACCTAGAGTCAAGTATCATATCTTTGAGTTGAGTATCTAATCTCTGAGTTGAGTATCTTATCCTTGAGTACTTCTGAGTTGAGTAAGTTGAGTAGTTTTGAGTATCCTTGAGTATTTCTTGAGTTGAGTAAATTTGAAAAGGGGTAAGTATGTTTTTATTAATCAAGTTCAAGCTTATGTTTATGTTTTAGAACTCCCCTTACATGCTCGTACATTCCACGTACTGAGCCATTTGGCCCGCATCATTTCATGATGAAGATAAATGTATTCAAGGTCATCAACACGAGCTTCTTTGATACCACATACAGTTCAAGTTAGCTATGGTGAGCCTCCTTGCTTCCAGAGGATTTCATTTACTTAACAGGTTTGTCAAGATGTCGTGAATGTTGACTCGACTTCCATCTTTGTCAGTTAGAGGCTTCATAGATAGATAGTAGAGTTTCAGAAGTGTATTTATTTATTTTATTAAATGTTTTAAAGACTTAAGTTACTCATTTTGGGGCGAGTTGAATATATTATATTATTAAGAGTTTTCTTTTGAGTTAAAGCTTGTATTTAAGTTTTTCTTGAATTTTATTCTATTTTAAGCTTTGTATGTTTAAGTTAGTCTTTCACTTGAAGTCAGCCAGGATGATGGTTCGCTTAGGGACCAGTAATGATTTTCGAGTGACGGTCACGTCCGGGGTGTAGGCTCGGGTTGTGACAGTGACTATGACTGACTCTCCAACTGGTGTAGAAATATAGATAGGGGAATCAAGGACATCACAAACTGCATCAAATTCCAAGGCAAACTGAACTGACACATATGAATAAGTAGAACCCGAATCAAACAAAATGGTAGCCATTCAGTCACAGACAAGAATAACACATGTGACCACTGCATCAGACACCTCAACCTTGGTCTGGCCCGAAAAGGCATAAAACTGAGCCCTATCATCTTGACAGGCAACCTGCTTGCCTGGAGGCACTACTACCCTACCTCCATTACCATTTCCTCGGCCTCCACGGCCTCGCTGATTTCCTCCTCATATGCCCAGGTTCTCCACAATTTTAACACACTCAATAACTTAACCAAGTAAGCATCGCTGCTATTATAATAGTCGTATCATGACCCTCTTTGATATACACTCAATCTAGGAAATCACAGTAGGGATTCTAACTTCAATTGTCGCAACATAATTTTATCATTTACTAAGAAATTCATACTTGTTATGATAACAATACTAAATGCATTTTCCAAAGTATTGGTGTTCATTATCCAGTCGTCCCTTACAAAACTTCTTGAATGTTGTCACCTATAAGATTGAATCTGTAAATCTGACCCTAATCACTTCACAAAGCGATGAATTTGCTGTATGTTCAGGAACTCATCTCTCCTCTGTTCCCCCAAAGTTCAGGGTATATACTTCTCCATAAAGAAAGTTATAAAAATGTTTCCAAGTCATGAGTAATGCATTTACTAGTCGACACTCAACATAAGACAACCACCACATTTTGGTGTCTCTCTGGAATTGATATGTCACAAACTCAACCCAAACCTCTCCACTATATTCACCTTATGAAGCAACTCATGACAGTCAACAAGGAAATCCTAAACATCTTCATATTCCATACCCCTGAAGAGTGGGGCTTTCAACTTTAAGAACTTAATAAAAGATCATGTTGGTCACTAGTCTTTACATGCCCACATTAATTGGGGAAACATGCTTTTTTGGAAGGACACTTCCTCTCTTGCTAGTGTTGGTGTTACCACTTCTGTTGCTCTAGCTCTGACCATACAGCGAAGGAGGAAAGATACCAATTTGTATCACCTAGATACCAATTGGATTCAAGTAATAACATGAAGGAAAGAAATAAATGAGTTTTCCTAAAGTCCTATAGCCTCTCGAATAAAAGTACTGACGTCTTCGTACCGTTTCACAAGACTTTACTAGACTTGTTTTGGTACAAAGAGATCAACGAACCTAGGGCTCTAATACCAACTTTGTCACGATCCAGACCGTCGTGATTGGTAACCACACTAACCCTCCGATGGGTGAACCATTACTATAATCCAACTAAGGAACTTAACGAAAACTAGAACATTTAAAGATACAGAAGCAGGTTTAAATGACTACTGAAATATGGAATTTCCATAAACTCGGAAATTCAACCATTAGAACCTAAAAGTCATTGTACCAAAACTCTAATTAACTAACAAGTCTAAGAAAATGGGGCACAACCCTAAAAACTAAACAAAACAGCCTAAACTAATAGTATGAGTCCGAAAAGAGTGGACTTAAAAAAGAAAGATCCATGGCAGCCTGAAGGAACTAGCTCACCCTTGAATTCGATCACGCTCAATAATCTCCTAACTAAGGTATGTCAGTAACCGCCTGAAGATGCCTGTACTCAACAAAGAAAGAGCAAGTGTAGTAGCAGTATACAACCACAGTATACTGGTAGGATCACATGGCTACTCTCGTAAGCATAATATACAACAAACAATCACAACATAGTAAGCACACATATACAAAATACAGTTCAGTTATCATTTCAGAGCAACATACAGTCTTCCATTATCAATGACAAGTAGACATAACAAAACAATCACAAGTATTTCTCTCATGGAACCCATACCCAAACTGTTAGTGTGTTGGAACGTGACACCCAATCCAAAGTATGTGTTGGAACGTGACACCTGGTCCAATATATGTGTCGAAACGTGACACCCGATCCAATAGATGTGTCAGAACGTGACACCTGATTCAGTCAGCATAACCACAATCATAATCACACCCATAATGAACAATACTCACAGTCATACAATCTAGTAATGGGTTCATGGCGTGTAATCAATCATCTACATATACTTATTGCATTAGATTCGGTTTACATTTCTTATTCTCATACATGCATGCATACAACAAAGCAATTACATGCATATATCACACAAACAAGAATCAAACCATCACCTACCTCGAAACCAAGCTTGAATCCTCCTAAGACACTTGAGCCTTCCTTTTTCAGATTCTTTCAGCTTGTTCTTGGTCTACATACGATTAATTTAATGCAAGGATCAATAATTAAGGTCTAATTTACTCGGATTATAACAAACTCAATAACCCAAAACCAACCCATTATCCTAATGAACAACTAGTGCTTTTTCCCACCATTAACTTTAGTCCAAAACCCTCCCCCAATGATAATTACCTAAGAATATAAATTCTACGGATCGAAAAACGAATTAGGGGAGTAAAATCCTTACCTTTAGCACTACAAGTAGTGGGAATCTATCAAGAAATAGCCCTGGGTCGCCTCCTAGCTCTCAAAGATGAAGTTTTGCCAAAAAATAACATTTTTGGGGTTTTTCCCCGACTTAAGTCGTGACTGGCCCGCTACGGCGGACCCCAACCCACCACAGCAACCCCGCTCTGGCGGCTTACACAGAGACAGAAGCTCAAAATTTGAGTTTCAAGCTCCCATTTCACAACACACCTTCAACCCTTGACGTTTAGAAACTACTTTTTCACGCCAAGATCAGTTTTGAGAGTTCTACTCGCCTGAATTCGATTCTATAAAGTCGTACATGCTCCTTAACATCTTAGCTATCCTCTCATGTGATCAAATTCACAATTAGATCCCCCATTCATTACCAGATTTCCCTAGACCTTACTTGACTTAAATTTCGTCCAAATCTGGACTAGGCTACAATTTTTCAATTCACTACTCAAAAAATTTCTAGCCCAAAATCCTTCCCCAATTGTTTTTCTATAACGACTGGAACAAGTCATTACACAATGTTATAAAATTCATTGAATTAAATAAGAAACTACGATAATTAATTTACTGGAACTTTTCATATTAACTTTTTATGATTTTCTTCTTTTTGTTGGCAATGTTAAGCGGGAATTATAGTTTGAAAATATCTTTTTAGCAATTTTTTGAAAAGACAATATCGAGATCAGACTTGATTTGTATTTTTTGTTTTATACACTGCTTATAAAAATTAGTCAATTAGTTATTAATTATTCAAAAAATATATTTAATTTCATGTGAAGCGCGGATGACTACACTAGTATTGTATAAATTGAAATGAAGAAATTACTATTTTTATTTAATATGTATGTAATCATCACAAATTAATGAGCCATGTATTGAACCCGCCCCCAAGCTCTTTATTTTTTTAATATAATTTTATAGCTAATAATGATACGGTTATTTTTCAATTTTTTGTTAAAATTTTAAGTAAATAAAAAAAATATTATAGTGGAAGTTTACGATGATCACGATACATAACTCTCAAACATCAAGGTAAAGAGAATAATTCAAAAGGTGAGTAACATTGTTTGCATCTCTACGAGCCTTTAAATGAGATGCATCTAGTCAAATTTGTGACTCTATTTATAATAAGTAATTCTTAGATGAAATTAACATTTTAATACAAGTTAAATATTCCTTGTATTATTCAATTCTGTACTGAGATAAAGTATCTATATTTGTCTTATTATTCAATAATTCAAATTTTTTATCAATGTTTTTAACAAAATCAATAGAAACTCTGTTGGAAATTCAATAATATTACAGATGATGAAAATTCATTTGAAAATGTATAGACGAGTCAAATTTTAATAAATTTTCCATCGAACATCCGTTATTTTTTAGAAATAATTTATTAAATCTGAAACGAAAAAAAACACTTATTTTTTTATTTGGTTGATTTGATTTAATCTTCTCTCTGATTGTAAGACTATTACAAGTGCATGCTTGTCTCTCCCTTTATTTTTGCAATTGGGATTATTTTAGAAAAAAAATTAGAAATAGCAAAGATAATAGACATAATAAGATTCTATAACTATAATTTTGATAATTGTTGTGGTCTGTATATTTCGCTTGTGGATATACAAATAGGGTAAGTATATACAAATTATGTATTTCTAAATTTAGGAATTTTTCAGAACTCCATCTATTTATTTCGCTTGCCAATACAAACAGGGCAATTTTAATGAATGTTTCATAAATCATATAGAAATAGCTAAAGTAAGCATATACAAAATTCTAATATAGGCTAAATGTTTTCTATTCTGCATAATTTTTCTATTATTTTATTAATGTGAACTTAACATTAATTTATTCTTTTATATTTTTAAAAATGGGCTAAATTTTAATAGTTGACGGACAAGACACATATCACATAGTATATGTTGGATTCCTTAATGGGCATGTGTTATTTCTCAGATAGGCGGGGGCTTACAATAATATAGGTCCGTTGGAGACTAATAAGCCCAGAACAAGGATCAAATTCACTAGGCTAACACTTATGCACATATAAATACAATCTAAATTTTCTCTCTTGATTTAACACAAGACATTTTTTATAAGATATCCGTCGTTACAAGCTAAAGGTGAGAAAAACTCAACCTACTCTGTCACAAGTTAAACATTGCTATGGAGAATAAAGGTGCGCACAATTTTTCATGTATTTCATTACATCACATGTATTTTTTATCTATCTGATTGTAGTTGTGTGTTTAATTAATTTAACACTTACTTCATATAAACTTTTTATAAATTTGGTAGTATTTTGTTTTGATAAATATATCCTCTTTTAATAAAGTAAGTAAAAAAATAAAAATTGAATGCAATTTAAAACCTATGTGTTCTTGAATACACAGAAACACATATGAATGAATTGTTTTTCATGTGATAATGGTAAATTTTGAGGAATTTTCGTAAATTTATAGTTGAGATCATAGTTATACATAATAGATATAGTGTGTTTAATCATAATTCATAGCGAAATTTTTAGAGAGAACGAATGTGTGCGAGATCGAGGGATGTATAGAAGAAAGGTGAGCAGATCATATCTTAGATATAACTTGTATCTAAATTGAAATTGAAATACACATATACATGATTCAATCTTGCTCGCCGCTCTCTTGTCTCTCACAATCTCGCTTAAATACACATATTAGCTTTGAAACTGAAGCATACAAGCATACATACACAAATACACATTGTATCATCCTTAAAGAAATACAAAGATACAACATGTATCACTTTTTTTTTGTGATACTCAAATGAAAAACACATTAATATAGTGTTTGAATATCGTATCATATCTAAAATAATACACATATATCATTTTTTCTCTTAATAGTTACATCATTATTTTTTAATTCATAGAAGAGTCTAGAGATAATTTTATCTTTTTTTTTTCTGACACACAAATAAAACTCTTTTTTTTTTTGTGATACATAAATAAATTGATCATATCAGTATATGTCAATTAAAGAAAATACAATTTGATAATAAATATATTATTCTTTTTTATATATACAAATATTTTTTTTTTATACATAGGTATAGTTGATTGCATCAATTCAAGAATGGGAGAAAAAAGATAGATGATACTTTGGAAAAATAAATGGACTTAATAATTAATGAGTCTAACAATTAAATGATATTTAAATGCAAAATTAATTGAATTTGATAAAATGAATTATTTGTTGACTCTATTAAATGAGAATGAATTGCTAACGACACCAAATCCTATAATCCAAATTAGTTGGTGTTGGTTATAGAATTTGAAGCTCAAAATTGAAATCAATTTTAAAAAAAAAATATGAAATGATAATAAAAGATTAATTTTAATTTAAAATCTCAAATATTTCAAAAAGTATGATTTCAATTTTTTTTTGGGTAATACATAGATAAATTGACCAAAACATATTGACTTTTCAAAAACAATACTGTTTGTTTCTTCTCTGTTTCTCATTGAAGATAAAAAAAAAAAAAATATTTATACAAGAAGTTCCTGAGGAGTTGAGCAACCTAACACTACTAGAATATACAAAGACAAAGCATACATAGATATATAATACATTTAGTTATCTATCCTAGTTAGAGTCAAAGTACAATTATCCTTTACATTCCCCTCAAATTGAGCAAAATGTGAGAACACTAGCAACTTGCTTCTCAACATCTGATAGCATGTATTGGCAGAGCTTTAGTGAGGAGATAAGCTACCTGATCATGAGAGCTTATATAGTTAATTATAAGAGCCTTGTCTCAGACCTTCTCAAGAAAAAATCAAAATCTATTTTCATATGCTTTGTGCGTAAGTGGAAAATTGGATTTGCAGTTAAATAAGTGGCACTAAGGTTCCTGATGAGACAAGTCTCCTAATAATACTGGAATACACAAAGTGAAAGGATACATAAAATTATAATACTTCTAATTATTTATCCTAGTTAGAGTTAAAGTACATTTATCCTTTACAAAAATAAGTATTTTTAGCCTCCTAACAACAATGTCAAATAGGCTCTTAGTTGAAATTTGTCTCATCTTTACTTTCTAATTCTGACTTGAATTATTTATAATATGTTGTGTTGTTATAGTAATAATATGATATGTGCATGGGGTGGGAATGTGGAATGGGTCTATGAAAATTAGGTGTGATGGGAGTCAACATATAATATATACAAATAAAATTGAAATCTTATTTGCTTACTTAATTCATGTTTTTTATTTTTTTTGTGTATTGAGTCCATTAGTATAGTATAATAATATAGTCAATTTCTTTTCAGTTGCTACAATATACAAAAATCAACTACAAGAGTACACACAAAAAGTTGGAAAAAGTCTCCCAATTTACCAATCTTTTAATGAAGGTTTTGAAAACTTCCCAAAGCATAGAGCTAAGGTGTTCGTGGATGGTGTTGAATACATATCCTGTTAGGATTTATTTGCCCTGATTTCTTACCATAAATAAGTTTTCCTTTTAGGAAAAGGTTTTAATATTTTGACTAGTCCTTTTCTTGTAGGAAAGGTTTAGGACTCTATAAATATAAGCTTGTTCCATCTAACTTAATTAGCATTCACAATGTAGTTCTAGGGTTTTGAGAGTCGCGGTTATGGAGGAGAATTTTGTGTACCTCCTTGTATTTCGAGTGAATTGGTTGAGGTTGTTTCTCTTTATATTTTGTACTCTCATATTTATAGTAGATTGTTCATCTCCTTTGTGGACGTAGGTCGATTGATCGAACCACGTTAAATCTGTCTCTTTTTATGTGTTTCTCGTTTGTCTTCTTACTCGTGGTCTTTCGAGGTTTGCTTTGATAGTTTTCGCATTACACTTGCTTATTTCGGTCCTAACATATCCAAGATGACACATTCAACAAAAAAGCAAGCTGAGCAGGAAGTTGCAAAAATTGCTTGTGAATCCATTTTTCATGAAGAGTCTGAAGTTGAATCTTTTCTGTTTTTTTACGAGGTACTCACTCTATACATGCTTACACTTTTTTGAATAGTGTGCTAAAAAAACATTTTTTTCTCAGACTTAACTATTTTTTTTGTGTTTTGTTTTTTTAAACGACCCTACCTTGTGCAAATCTATTCTAAATGAATTTTCCATCAAGAAGAAAATGAAGCCTACATATAATATGACATCTCAGGCAAAAGGGCAAAGTCCAATTTTTATTTGCCGCCTTGCTTTTGGTGGTAAAACTTATATAGGTGAAGAAGCTGGGAACAAGAAATTAGCAGAGCATTTAGCTGCTCGAATCGCCATCAAATTGCTATTAGGTAAATGTTTATTGACTGTTTTATTTATCTCAATGCTTATACGAATATATATTATGGGCAAACAAATATTTGTCTAACCCTTTGCAAATATCAAAGAAATGAATGCAGATACTCTTTCACCAATAATCATGTCCAAAGTTAACTCTAATGATTATTTTCCTAAATGCTCAGGTGAGAATTAATATAATTGATTATTTTTTGATAATTATATATATTTGTTGAGTCACATCTCATGCATGTTGTTTTGAATAGGCAACTTACAAGGTGAAAGTTCAAGTCGACATAAGCGTAACGCCAACACAAACAACGAAAGAAGGAACAAAAAGAGAAGATTTGGAAATTGATACTTAGAATTTAAATCTTTATATTAATATCTTAATAGAAACATACATGATACTTGTCAAGTTTAATGGGATCGTGAACTCACATTGCAAGATTGACTCAACTGTGTATGAATTGGATCTTATAGTATTTTGATATACTTCTAAAAAAAATTATATATTGTTCTCTTCTTTGTGTTTGGATTTTACTTCTAAAAAATTATATATTGTTCTCTTCTTTGTGTTTGGATTTTACTTCTAAAAAAATTATATATTGTTCTCTTTTTTGTGTTTGGATTTGCTCCACTCGAGCCGAGTGTTTTTCATAACCAACCTCTCTATCTTTTAGAAATAGTGATAAGGTATGTTTACACTCTACTCATCTCAAACTCCACTTAGTGAGATTTTACTGGGCATGTTATTGAGTTATTGTTGTATTTGCCCTTATCTTTGTATGTTCAACAACATTCGTAGTTATAAAATGGAAAAAAAAAATTGTAAGCACATCGCTGCACAAAGCTCCTACTTTAACCAAGAGAGTTATTCTAATCTTATTTATTTTATATTCCTCTTTAGTTAATTATTTAAGGAAAATAATTTTCATTTTACGCAATTATTTTTATTAATAAATTTTAGTGTTTGTGATATTTGGCCAAATACATTTAACCTTTCCTTAGGTAAAAATAAATAAATATTGTATTTGAACTATGCATGCATTTAGTGTATTTTTTAAATATTGTTATGGTATTGTTGTCAGGAGGCTAAATTACCTATTCAAAACAACATGCATGAAATGTGACTCAACAAGTATATGTAATTTTTAAAAAATAATCAATTATAATTGCGATTATCTCAATTCTCACTAAGCATTTAGGCAAATTATCATCAGAGTAAACTTTGAACTTGATTATTGATGAAAGTGTATCTGCATTCATTTCTTTGAGATTTTTAAGGGGTTAGACTAACGTTCTTTTATGCATAATATATATTCATTTAAGCATGGAGATAAAATAAAACAATAAATAAACATACATGATAGCGATTCAATTGTGGTTCGAGCAACTAAATGCTCAACCATTTTCTTATTCCCAACATCTTTACCTATATATGTTTTACTACCAAAATCAAGGTGGCAAATGAAAACTAAACTTTGCCCTTTTGCATGACATCTCATATTATATTTAGGCTTCATTTTCTTCTTAAAGGTAAATTCATTTAGAATATATTTGCACAACGTAGTGTCATGTCCCGCCACTTTGCCAGTCAAATTTTGCATCCGGATAGGGGCGAAAGATTCTAGAGTTGAGGAGAGGCTTATGGAGAACTCTATAAGCCCTTAGATATTTCAAGAAGGCTTTGGAACATCCTAGATTATGTAGAGTTTTCTAGAGAGGGGCCAATGTGTAAATATTTTAGAGACTTGTAAAGTAATTTTAAATTACACTTTTGCCCCTAGGTTGTAGTATAAATAGATGTGCCATTCATTTGTAAAGCATCAACCAAGTTGTAAAGCATTCCACAAAACAATACAAAAAGCCTTATTCCAAAAGCTCTCTTGTTCTTTCAAAATCTTTCTTTGCTTTCTCTTAGCGATCTTAGTCTTAAAGGCTAGCTTGAGCTTACAAGATCTTGCAAGAGTAGTGAATAAGTTGTCAAGCTCCGCACAAAGCTTTAGCGAAAACTCTAAGTCCGTGACAATGTGGTATCAGAGGCAGGTTTTGTACTAAGGGAATAGCTAACGAAAGAGACGTGAACGCCGCTAGCACCACCAACTTTCGTTCGAAGGGAGGAAAAAAGAACCGCAAGGGAAAGAAGCACCAAAAGGGTAGTGAGGAAATGTTACTCGACCCCATACCAAGCGAGGTGCTAACATCTCACCCATCATCGATCACCAAAGCAAGTGACGATGAATTTGGCGAGGAGGTCATCGACGTCACCACCGGAGAAGAATGGGTCGCAAGGGTTGAAATGGCAAGGCAGGCCGTGGAGATATTAGGTCGGCGTTTGAATGTGGCCGATAGCAAGTTCAAGACCATCGAGGACTTCACCCTTGAGAAGATTGACAACATTCGCAAGGAGTTGGAGGGACGCCATCATGCCGAGTTCGAGATGAAGGAGGCCATCACTTCCTTGGAGTGTCGGCTCATGGAGGCGTTAAACACAATTAAGACCATGAAGGCCGAGATGAAGGCACTCAAGGAAGGTGTGGAATCTGGAGGATCTATGTCATCCGACCGTGATAGGGAGGCTAGGGTCGAGTCTCCTAAGCCATCTATATTCAAAGGTGTCCATGATGCTCAAGAGGTGGATAACTTCTTATGGCACTTGGAGAATTACTTCAAGTGTAGTCGGGTGAAGAGCAATGAGAACAAGATCAACACTGTTGTGTTATATCTTTTAAAGATGGCCATGCTATGGTGGAGGTGAAAGGTGACCGAGATAGGGAAGGGGACGTGCATCATCAACACATGGGAGCAATTCTAGGAATAGTTCAAGAAAGCCTTCTTCCCCAACAACGTCATCTATGAGGTCAAGCGCAAGTTTAGGGAACTGAGGCAAATATGTAGCATTCAAGCATACGTGAAGGGGTTCACAACTCTAACGCTTCAGATTCCCAACCTCATGGACGAAGACATGATGTTCCACTTCATGGACTGCAAAATTGGGCCAAGATGGAGTTGGAGCGGTGAAAAGTCAAGACCATCGATGAGACCTTTACACAAGCCGAGTCCTTGGCTGACTTTAAGCATGACATGCACGAGAAGGCAAAGGTGAATGATACGAAGACTAGTCATGCTAAAGGTGGGGGAGATCGTGGTCGAGGCAAGGAGCAACAGGCACACCCTAAGCAGCATGACTCCTACAAGTCGGATGATAAGCGGTTTGGGTGCCAGAACTACATAGAGAAAAAGGCGCAGACCACCAAGGGAGATGGTTGCTACATATGCGGTGGACCACATGGCTATACCAGGTTCCCTGAGATGAAGAACCTTGGTTCCATCCTACGCGAGCGGAAAGATAAGGATTCACAGGAGTAAGGATAGGATGTGGGCACGACACAGCTAGGCATGGTTGGACTATGCGGTGCTATTGCCAAGCAAACAGAGAAGCCATGAGACTTTAGCACGTAGTATGTATACATCTCCATTAATGGACGGCAAACTCGTGCCATGGTAGACTCCAGGGCCGAAGCTAACATCATGACCAAGATAGCAACATTAAGGTTGGGGCTAAGCTACACTCCGAGTAACACTTGCCTCAAGACGGTCAACGCACCCTTAACTCCCATGTGTTGAGTTGCCCAAGCAGTAAGCATCGCGTTAGGACAGTGGCAAGGTAAGACCAACTTTACTCTAGCTCCTTTAGATATCTTTTACATTATTCTTGGACAAGAATTCTTCCAGAGATGCCATACAATGATCGACCCCTACCTCCAATGACTCATGGTCATGGAGCGGGACGGTTCATGTATGGTATCCTTAATCAAGGTATCGAAGAAGGGAGGACAGACCTACTTGTCGGTCATGCAGATCGTGAAGGGCCTGAAGAAAAGGGAGCCGACGTTCATATCCACCATTGCAAGTTCGGAAGAAGACAATTGTGCTAAAGAACCTTTTCCACCGATCGTAGAAAAGGTCCTTGAAGAAAACAGGGATGTGATGCCAGACGAGCTACCGAGAACTCTATGTCCTAGGCGCGAGGTAGACCATAAAATCGAGTTGGAGGTTGGAGCTAAGCCACCTGCAGATGTACCCTATCGCATGGCTCCACCCGAATTAGAGGAGTTGTGGAAGCAGATGAAGGAGCTCCTCGAGGCTGGTAACATTCATCCATCGAAGGCACCTTATGGCGCACCGTTTCTATTCCAGAAGAAGAAGGACAGATCATTGTGCTTATGCATCGACTACCGGGCGCACAATTAGAAAATGATTAAGAACAAATACCCTATCCCGCTCATTGCAGATTTGTTTGATAGACTTGGACAGGCAAAGTACTTCACCAAGGTGGATCTCCAAAAAGGCTACTACCGAAAAGGAACAGAATGAAAAGATTTGGCAATTGATATTGAGGCTTTATATCCGTCTTATGATCTAGGTAGAATATACTTGGTGACTATTAGACTCCCTAGTGCCTAGTAGTTATTGAAGGGCTGAGTGGTGATCCCAGATGTAGACAAAAACATGTTGATTATCTCTTGTTATATTGTAGAGTTGGTCTACCCCTGCATCCACTTGACTACTTCTATCCCACCTAGCTATGTCAGGGACAAATTATTACACCACTTGAGCAAACATGTTCACATCCGTACCTAAAGTTTTCCAATTGGATCCACAACTGATAAAAGTATTATTTTTACCTTCAGGCAAGGTAGCTTTCCACCATTCTGTTCAGTGTGTTTGAACTTCGAAGTATAACTCCTTTCGTCCTGAAATGGAATGTAACTAGTTTAGGAACACGGGAACTACAAATTACAGAGATTGTTTTATCACTGCTTTGATTAGATTAACAATAAATATCTTAAGTGAATCTCACACGAACTATTGATCATAGTAAGATGAATCAAGGATGAAATAAATTTTCTTACCTTTTGCTCTCAAAATTCAGAAAGATACCAGACCCAACTATAAGTGAGTTTGGTGATTGTCTAGTCATCCAATACATGTGCTCTTCACCATATCCAGAAAAGTATGATTTTTCTCGTGTCTGCAAATGAGGTTAACTTAGGGCCAGTATAATCTTAGATAGCAGATTTTGAGGAGAGTTCCACTATGTGTAAATGCTGGGCCACAATATTATCATTACCGCTCAGCTAGCAGGGCTCAAAGAAGTAGGAAATCAGTCAGCGAGCTTAGGGTAGAGCATATTTATGATACCCGACAAATAGTCACTATCATGCGTTTGGGCCAAATAGGTAGAAGGAGCCAATCAAGAATCTCTCGCCAGAGAACAAAGGACTGAAGTACTCCTGATGTGATAATTGATTTATTTTAAAGGCACAATTGCTAATTCACCCCTCCTACAAATTCACGTCACTCTATTATGATTATCAGATCTTTGAGAAACTTAAGGAAACTATTCCCTTTCCTTTCGTTATATGGTTCGTAAATGCAATAATTATGGGCGATATACCTCAGCATATCTCCTTTTTACCAGGATCAATGGGGAGATCACAGATTATTCGTGCCAAATTCACCAAACAGTAAGAAACGTATTATCCACTTATCCCTCTTCTGTGCTTTGCTTCCTTGTGTGCAATAACTATAGTAAATCCTCAACACTTATGGAGATTACCAGCACAATAGCTAAGTATACAACAGCTAAAATCTAATTGGTATACTTTCACACTCTACTCTATAGTACTACCAATAGTCTCCACAGGTACAAACACTTTCACTGAAGTGATGACAATCTCCACAAACCCTTAAATTTTTTATCACACAAAACATCATGCAAGACCAATTTCGCTGTGATACTTGAGCATGTGTGCCTTCTCCTCTTCATCCACATCATGCAGGACCAATTTTGTGGCAGATACATAACCTTCCTTCTTCGTTAATAATTCTAACTCTTCCAAGAAAGCATATATTCTCTTGCTGTCTGGATGCATAGTATCCCCAACTGAAAAAAGATGTATTGGATTTTATACCTCAACCTAGCTGTAACCAGGCATTTTCCTTACACATGTGTCCCTTATTTTTAATCTCATCTTGCTAATGTCACACCATCTGCCAGATGAGGCATATAAATTTGAGAGAAGGACATACATCCTGGCATTCCAAGGCTCTAATCTGAAAATCAATTCAGCAGCCTTTTTACCTAATTAAGTGTTTCTGTGAATCCTACTTACCTTAGGAAAGCACCCAGGATTACAATATCTGGTTCACAAGGCATGTCCTTCATTAGATTTTGAGCATCACCCAGTCACCCAGCTCAACCCAGAAGGTCAATCATGCAAGTATAATGCCTGGGATTTGTTACTATTCCATAATCTCGAGCTATTTAGTAAAAGTGTTCCATGCATTTGTCAATCAAGCCAGTATGGCCACAAGCAGGTAGTACACCAACCTGTAAAAAAAGCACAAAAACTGAAACCTTAATAACTGTACAAAGATTAAGACAAAACCATCTATCAGATGATGTGTATAACTCGGTAACCCACAACACATGGGAGCAATCTTTACATACTATTGCATTAAGCAATTCAGAATGAAGTAGTTTTAAACAGAACCAATAATGCAAAACAGTTTTACAGTACCCTCGAAATAATACTTTAGAATATAAAATGTATTAACAGTTACCATGGTGACATCATCCGGTCTGATACCAGCTTTTTTCATTGATTCGAATTGTCTAAGAGCTTGTTTGCCAAATCCATGCCTTGCATAACTGAAGATCACTGTGTTCCAAGAGACATCATCCTTCTCCATTATCTCCTCGAACACGTCAGATGCCTCGTCAATACTTCCACACTTACCGTACATTGATAGGAGTGCATTTTTGACATAACATCCATTGTGATATCCAGCCTTGACAAGTCGTCCATGTATTTACTTCCAAACTCGAATGTAGCAATGTCAACAGATGTACTCAAAACACAAGTAAATGCCGACCTATTTATCCTCCCGCCATCTCTCTTCATTTGAACAAACACGCGCAATGCCTCCTCACTGTTGCCACTTTGAGCATACCCAACAATAATTGCTTCCCAAGAGATGCAATCACGATTCGCCCTGTTTGTACCATGAACTCCTCTGATATTTTCTTCTAACCCTAGAAGAAAGATAAAATTAGGGCTCAGATTTGATGGGGAAGGGTGAAAATGGAATAAACAGATTTGTTTGACATTGACATTAGTTGTGGTGGGATAATTGAGATGCCTTCCTCCTTAATCAGATGTCCAGTGCAAAATATTCAAAATTCAACCACATTGTTTAGACTTTATTTTCAAACTCTCAAAACACAAATTTGATTTCGCGGGAGATAGTTGCACATCCATTAATCAACTGACGGCCCCCGAGACCAAAATGGACTGACAACTTCTGACTTTAGCTCAGCCCACGAATACTATTATGTAAAGAATAAATTTTAGGAATAACCAACATAAAAATCATATTAGCATTTTATAGTTATACTTTTGTTATTTGCGTTCCATAGCCAAATTATGTTTGCTATGGAGCATCTGATTTGTATAAATCGCGGTGATTTGTATGAAAATTACATTTGTATATGTATATGTCCTCTGTGTTAGGCAAGAGTGACGAGCGAGATTGGGAGAGAGAGGAGAGAGGCGAGCGAGAGAGGGCAAAGAGTGGAGAGAGATGAATTGTATATGTATATCAAATAGATAATTATTTATATGTAACTACTAAGTATATGTATCAATGATTGTGTTTGTATATCTGCATAAAATTTGAATTCCTATATAATTGAATCGAGTTAAAACATTTGTATTTGGATATCAAATCTCTTTCTCTCCCTCTTTCTCCCTCGCGCTTTATACAAATAGAAATTCTACGTTGTATAATTTGTGTTTGTATAAATTGAGGGAGAGAGAAAGACAAAAGAGAACTGGGTAGGAAAGATTTGTATTCGTATAATTATAAGTGTATAGGACAGAGAGATATGTATTGGTATTTGTATATACAGTCTCTCTCGCTTTATACAATCACAAATTATACATTTGTGTTTGTATAAAGCAGTGTTTTCAAAAACATTTTTTGGGGAGAGTTTCGGGGCGGGGCACACCAAAAATGCACCTGGGCTCAAATGTAAGGTGTAGATCCACAGGGCGTAAGTCCTAGAATTTGGGGCGTAAGCTCCAAGGGTAAAAACATAGGCCTTGGGAGTAAAAACGTATGCTCTGGCCATTTTTTTTTAAAAAAAAATTGAACCTGTTTTGCTTTAAATCATATTTCTATTATTGGTGTAATGATATTTTTCAAATAGTAATTGTAATACTTTTTTTCTTCATTATTGATGATTAATACCTTTCTCAAATAATAATCATAATATTTTTTTAAAGATATTGTAGGTTATTTAATAAAATTTATTTGTAAAATAATTGAAAGTTTTACTTTACCTTTTTTTTGTAATAAAATCATAAAATTGAATATACATGAGACTACTCCCCGTAGATCTATACGACTTACGCTTGTGTCTCGGGGCTTACGTCTCTCCCCATATTGCATAAAACATCTTGCCTCACGCCCCCGCCTTTTAAAACACTAGTATAAAGTGAGAGAGTCGAGCGAGAGAGGGTTGAAAAAGAGGAAAATGGCGAGCGAGATTCCAAAGAGAGGAGAGAGAGGCGAATGGAAAGAAGCTTGCTACAAATTTCAGTTAAATTAAACTGTAGCTATAACATTTATTTTGAATTAATAGTTTGTTATAATGCACAATTTTACCAATTTAAATATCAATCAAAACAAAATTATATTTAAACTAATGATAAGATACAATACAACGACTAACAACCATCCAAACAAGATATTAGATATGCCATATAGCAGAACATGTCAAAATCTTTTCTTTAGTTATTTCAATTGTATATAAAAGGTGCACATTGATCAATACACTATCTCTACTGGCAATGTTGTTTCTTCCACTCTCTCTTGAACCCTCCTTGCCTAAATAAACAACAACAAAAACTCATCAACTATATATAGGAAAACTAAAAACTCTCCAGTAGCCATTCATTGTATTGTGGGAGTTGCTTACTTCTTCCTAGTTTGTGCGTAGGGTAATGAATAGAAAACATAACACTTGTACTAGAAGTGCACAGATAATACCCAACCATAAACCCTGTTTGTAAGTGGAAATAGAAGGTAATATTACTCAAAATCTTCATGACATTGAAGTAATAAAGAAAAGTTATATGCACGGATGGATAGTGTAAATAGTAAGGTTTTACCTTCCCTCCAATGTGAAGAACAAAAGCCATCAAGACAGCACAAGGAATTCCTAGAAAATAATAGGATCCAAAATTAATAATTGCCCCAATCTTCTGCCATCCAAATTCTCTTAAAGCACCTGAATGTGAAATGTAACTATACAGTTTCATAAACTTTTTAACAACGTGTATAAGTGCGAACCTGATAGAACACATTGAAGGCCATCAATAAAATTTCATATTGCAAGAAGTGTCATCATGATCGATATGTATCTAACAACTTCAGTTTCATTGCTGTAAGTATATCCCCATACGTTACGTAGCAATAATATGATCAATCCCAACACAATCCCCTTGATAACAGTCACAGCTAAGACAACATGTAGTGCCGAGCGTGCTATTTGAGGATAATCTGCTCCTGGTTCATTTGCGATCTGTGTACTGCATTGCACAAATATACGATCACAAGAACAAAACTAAAATTTGCATCTCCCATCTTCAATAATCAAATATCACTTGGTTAAACACGAACCAAATTAACATATTTTTCGATGACTAACCTTATAGTACCACTCAGTCTAATAGAGATCATCAAAACTGTTGCAGATGTATTAAGACTAGTGATCTTGGATGTATTTGTATGCTTAGGAACCAAATAACACCCATGATTTGGCCAAGTTCGGCAATATATTTGTTAGTTGTGTTGACACCCAATTTTGGACTTCCACAATATAAATTAATTATTTCTAGCTTCTTCAATTTCAAACGATTTAAAATAATTAGTTTTATAAGATTTCAAAAAATAAAAGAATAATATATATATATATATATATATATAGTTTGCAAGTTATTTTAACCAGTTTTGTCACTTTTTATAATTTTTAGATAATATATATGTTTCAAGTATTTATGTATATAATTATTATATTTTATGATTATTCGAAAATCATCTCAAAAAGATTTTGTTTTAATTAAATATTTGGCTAATTAGTTTAGTTATATAATAGTTTATATTTTTAAAGTTATTAGCTTATAATTAAGTTTATTATTTTATTTCGTTAAGATTAAGAGGCTCATTAATTAATTTATGTTAATTCATTTTGTTCAAGTTTTAACCGAATTTGGTCATTGTTTAATTACAATTTTCCGCCAACATCTTAAACCCATCAAGAACAAGCTTTGGGCCTTTTTTCTTTAAATTTCCAACAGCCCAATCATGCCTCAATTCCCAGCCATCCCACTTTCAATTGTTCACAAAAGACCCAACCATATATACAACAATACAATACCTGCATACATTACAACAATTCCAAACGACCCGACCCTTGTGCGTGTTACTTCTCCAATGCGACAAACCCAAAAAACTCGACCCAAACTCCAGCGATTCCAGTGACCCGTATTGCGAACCAGCAACCCATATCAATAGCCCGCGCGTCCCTCTCCCTCTCTCTTTATCCTCTCCGCACGAAATCATTTCGAAAATAACACAGATGGAGCAATCTCCTTGCAAGTTCGTCCTTGCTCAAAATCGCAGTGTTCTTATCAATTTACCGTTAAGAAATCCGTTTGTTTTGTACAAGAGTGGTACATAATTTGAGCTTGCACTTTATTTTTAAGGAGATTTTTGAAATTCATCCAAAATCCCTCCTAAAATTCCCCCTAATCTGCTCGAATTCCCCTCTATATAAGTTCTCGTGTTCTTCATTGTTAAGGTTGGATTTTTAGGGTGAAAAAGCAGACAAGGTTGGAAGAAATATAGGAATCGGCTAGCCTTTGAGACAAAACATACACTGAAATTTTCAACTATACTATTATACACAAATATCTAAGATAGTTTCCAGGAATCCAGATTTTGGTTTAGTCCTTCTTCTCGTTGTTTTCTTCTGCTCATTGAAACTCTAGGAATCACATCTTGGTGGTGAAAGATCCTTTCCGCTCAACTTGTTGTTCCCATTCGCTGCCTCGAAAAAGGTGAACTCCTTTTTAATTTTAACTTGTTTGATAGAAGTTTTGTTTCGTGAACTGAAGTGGCCCTGGTGCTTCTTCTTCTTCTTTCTCGTTTTTTTTTTGTCCTTCGTGACTTATTGTTGATAGTTTGATGAAAGCTTGCCTGGTTTCGAGTAAGGTATTTTAGTTGATTAATGCATAAAGTGTGTCTTTCATGTGAGTTAATCGTTTTTAAACACCTATGGAGATTGTGAGTAGATTAATGAATTTATTGATCTTTTGTTTTATAATGTTCAAATTTTATTTGTTTACTGTTGGGTTTGTTCATGAAGTATTTTGAATGTCGTCGTGTTTCCATCTTTTAGGGCCGAGTGTTCGAGAATATGGTCCAAATATATGTGTGGGCATCGTGTGTGCTGAAGCTATTTTCTAGCCTAAAAATGTTACTGTTCTTGTCCTTTTTCGAGTCTTCATAGCTACATTTCATTTAGTTTTCCAACTTTTCTGCTCGTCTTAGTTTTCTTTTGGTCATTGGAAATTTGTAGTATCATGTAGTATGAGATGCCGTTTTCTTTGTTCTTTCACCACAAGTTGGAAGAATGAAGCAACACATTAATATTTTGAGTTCACTTAGTGTTTTATAGTTGTTGTTTTGAATCTGTAGTTGATTTTGTCAATCATGTTAATTTCTTTTCGTGCTTTGTCTATTCGAAGTTCATCTTGTATGTGGTAAATGGGTCACAAGTCATATTTGGTTTGAGTTAAAAAATCTTTTTTTCCGAAATACAGTGGTATCTTGTTCTTGTATGTTCCCTTAAGCATGAGTTGTTTCTTTTCCTATCTTTTGATGGTCTGTTGATTGATTCTCATGTCAGAAAGATTATAGTCTTAAGGTTCAGTTTTAATTCATTCTCATTTGGTTTTAAATGCATGATTCGGTGTGTGAAAATCGTGTTGAAGCTTAATATAGTTTTCTGTATGCCTATGCCTACTCTTTTCCTTCATTTGAAGTTGTGAAAAATGCTAAAACCCCTCCCTTATTCATGTTTCAAAGTTTTGCAAAACAGTAGCATTTTTCTAATTTGGTTTACTGATTTGTCGTGTTCAAATGCTCAAGTTTATTCTATTGATACATAGTTTCAGTAATGCCTTTGTTTAAATCTGCATTGCTTTATAAACTCAATGACATCAATTATAATGGTCTGCTTCATTTCTTGAATGACAATGGCTTCCTTGTCATTATATTTGTCTAAGTAAATTTGCCTAAATCCTCTCCATTTGAACACTATTAATTTAACTGTTTATTTGTCATCATCTTGCAGTATTTATTTTATCATGTGAGTTTCGTTTCACCTTAAGTAAATGTTTTCTAAGTGTTATATGCAGTCCTTTGGTCATTTCTGCATTATATTGGCATAGTGAACTAATCACACGTGTTTTCACCTTATTTCTATTTTATATGCCTTAGTTATATTATGGAACTTCAAAGTATGCCTCATTTCTAATTTCCATCTTGTTTTGTTCTTTTCTATGCATGAACTGCTTCTTCTCGAGTCTTTGAAGGCTCCCTCTTCTTACATTTCACGGATTGGGCCCTACGGGCACAATTCTATACTTTCTATCGAGTCAGCAGGTTCTGGACAGTTGAAATATCGGGAATGGAATTTGAAACATTATTCCATAAATTGAAAACAAACTAAGATACAGCCTGCATACACCGATAAACACTTTTATAGGTTTAGGTACAGGATAAAAATATAGAAACACATGTTGAAAATGCAGAAATACAAAGAGCAAATAAAAATATAGGTTTCGAAAGTCCCAAAATGGGTTAGATACAAGTCGTATATAGCTATATACACCTAATATACTCAGAATATACATGGAAGTGGGCAAAAAATTCAAGGAAATTTCAGTAGCAAAATTTTGGCGAAAAATAGGCCCGAAGGTCCATTTGAAATTATTGTAGCAAATTTTTGACCAAATAAGCCCAAATTCATGTTGGAAATTTTTAGAATACGACAGGTTCAACAGATGTGGGATTTGAACCTTTTGGCCCAAATTCAATATTCCTTTTATTTGCTCCTATTTATTTGTTATTGTATTTGACTAACATTTTATTTGGATTTTGATTTAACCTAATTAATTTCCCAAAGGTGGTCATTTCTCTTTCATATTCAAATAAAAATATTTATTTTTATATTTATATTCTATACTTAACTTTATTTTTATTATTAGCCTTGTCAACACTTGAATTATTCCCCTTAGAAGATTTCCCTTTAAGTGTTTCTCGTAAAAAATAAGAATAAAAAATGAGTTTCTTTTGACTTAGTTAAAATTTTAAAAATTAGTCAAAGTCATTTTAGTTAAATTCACCGGTCAACCGCAAGTTAGCGGACAATTCGAGGGTCTAACACCTTCGTGTAACATACATTGAACTGGAACCCTTTTATTTTCAATTGATTTTGTTTGTTTAAATCTTTTAAAATAATTATAAATTTTTTCTTGATTTCTACTAAAAAATTAAGTCGCAACTCTCTTTCATTTGGAAAATCGATTTCTCTTCAAACAATAAGTTTAGTCGATTTTTCAAAATTAGTCATTTTTATTTTATTTTATTTTCTAGTAATACAAAAATGACGACTCCGCTGGAAATTTAATTAAGTTCTAACCATAAAATTTGACTATTTGACTAGTTCATATTGTTGAATTGTTTATATGTTTTACTTGTTAAATTTTTATAAACTGTCATTGCATTCATGACATCTTTCAACTTGTATGTATAGTATATTAAGGACGATTTCTGCATAATCACAGTCGGAATTTTTATACTTGACCATTTTTTGGAATGATCCGCAATTTATTGGTACGTCAGGCGTCCATTGGTGGTCATGAGTTCCATCCTAAGTTATTCGCTTGGGTTCTCGATCATACAAAAAGTCACTCTTATTCACCTAGCATAGGGAGAAATCAAATCTCAAATTTAGCACATTTTAAACTAAGTTGACCCAACACCCAAGGCGTGTTGGCTCATTAGAAGCCCATCGTGTGTCTATTTGGCCCATTGGTCAAGAAAAGACAATCACACTTATGTGTTTAAATTTGAGGGATGTATACGTCATTTGACAAAACATTGTCTCTTGGGTTTAGTAGTTAAATTATATAGCTTTATTCTAATCTAAGAAGGAGCAAGTTATCATTGCAAACAAAAGTGTGGACATTCAGAGATGAAAAAAACTTCAAGAACGAAGGATCTTTCTATGGAAGCATAGTTTAGGATTGTACCCCTGTGCAGGACTGATTATTTTTTTTATCCCATTTTCCTTGTTATGTATCCTCATTCAGCTTATTCATAAAATTTGTATAATTTAGGTTTTGGGGCAATGGAGTGTTTCAAATGACGTTATGCATCCTTCAAATTGTTAGGCTTACCTTTGACATAAAAGGGTTACATATTTGTTTAGAACACGTTATAACTATTTATGTGTCATAACTGCTTGTGTGATTATGTTGCTTTATTTGGAGATGTTCTAACCTATTCGTTCTTGGGAAAATATATTTTCTAGAACGTTTTAAGCACAAATACAGAGTCACTATCTAAAGTTTACCCAAATACTCTTCGAGTCTTTAGTTTCTCAACAAAATTCGAACTTTATTTCTCAAATCTTACTTTCACATCTCAAAATAAAAAGTTAACCCTTTACCTCAAATCAAAAAGTGATTCAAGTGGGTCTAACTACGCAGGACCTAAATTCTCCTTCATGAGATACGTAGGTAGCCTTTCAAGGTCTGTCCCCATTCTTTAGAAATATTATCTTTTCCAACTATCACAAAGAAATTAGAGCTACATCTCAATCAAAATATGAAGTACGATACAATCGACTTTGTCTCGACTCAAGTTGACTTTTCTAATTCACTAATTCCAATATAAAATAGATAAACATTTGTCTATTTAAGCATCTCTAATATCTGTGGGCTAGTTTATGTTCAAATGAAGCGACTCTTGTGTGCTTACAACTTTGTGTGTGATATCTTGTATTACCTATTACCTACACAAACTAACACATTTACCTTTTGAGTTATTTTTCCTTTTTAGGTACTCAAAACTAATTTGTTTTGAAGAATTGGTTGAACATTCAAAGTTCTCAAAGATTCCTTCCCCAATTGAAATTTATTGAAAGGAAAAGGAAAATGACCCAGAATAGTGAGAATACTAGCTTGACTGAAGTTGTTATAGTTCAGCCCCCTGCCGTTGAACAAAATGAGTTAATTGCACAGTTGATGCAACAGATTGCTGAATTGAGGATTGAGCTCCAGAAAAAACAAGATTTGTCAATTTCGACTATCGATGTCAACACTCTAGGTGATGAAAGGCTTCCACTCTATTTTCATCCTCTGAATTCAAACTTGAAACATGTCCAGAATAACCCACCCTACAACCCTGCTCAAAATCCCTCAACTAGTAACTTCACTACCGTAAATCTTCATCAGACCAACACTTCATCACAAGCACCACCTCTTCTTCAAAGCTTGGATCCCAACCCTCAAGTTTCCCCTCCCCTTCAAAACCAAAACACAAATAACACTCAAATATTTCCTCTATTTCAAAGCTTAAATGTCAACAATCTTCAAACATCCCCCTTCATGTACCAGACACTTGCAAAAGGCACTCAAAATCCTCCAAACGCTCAACCCCTACCTCCAAAAGTAACTTTTGATATTCCAGGACACATCGAACCACACCTTCACTATACTAGCTGTTTCAAACTTGACCACTACGAAGAGAAAGAGAAGGAATAAAAGGCCAAAGAGGAAATGACTAAGCAGATCATGAAGGAAGAGATTACGAAAGCAATAAAAGAACTTAATTACTCTTCAGATGTTGTGGGGTTAAACTACGAAAATTTATGCATTCATCTAGATTTGGACCTTCCATAAGGGTTCAAAGTGCCAAAGTTCATCACTTTTAATGGAACTGGAAATCCTTTAACACATCTGAGAGTTTATTGTGATCAACTCGTGGGAGTTGGTAAAAATGAAGCATTGTTGATGCGTCTCTTCAGTCGAAATCTAAATGGAGAAGCTCTGGAGTGGCTTACATCACAAGAACTAAAACAATGGACGAGTTGGAATGCACTCGCAAAGGATTTCACTGAAAGATTTGGACATAACGTAGAAGTTGCCCCAGATCGCTACTACTTGGAGAAGATGAAATAGAGTTCTACGAAAAATTATCGAGAGTATGCTCTTTGTTGGGGAAAAGAGGTCGCTAGAGTTCAACCTCCCAAGTCTGAACGTGAGATCACTGAAATGTTTATTCGAACTCAAAAGTATGAGTATTATGAAAAAATGTTGTGCATGATGGGACAAAAAATTATTGAGATTGTCAAGGTGGGAGAAGCTTTGAAAGATGGTTTCAAGACTGGAAAAGCCACAAACCTTATTGCATTGTGAGCTAATGACAAAGCTATCAGAATTAGTGATGTGAATATGTCAAAAGGAAAAGAAGAAGAGGTATCTATGGTCATGGCTACCCATATGCGGTCAGCTCCACAAAAGAAATATCGAAACCACAATGTCAATCAAAATCGATTCCCTCATCCAAACTTTGGGAAAGCTCCTAAAGTATTTACATCACTAAGGGAATCTCAAACTCAATCTGCTCATTGGAACTCTAGGAAACGTATCTCGATGGTGAAAGATCGTTTTCGCTTAGCTTGTTGTTGTTCCCGTTCGCTGCCCCGGAAAAGGTGAACTCCATTTTAATCTTAACTTATTTGATATAAATTTTGTTTCGTGAACTGAAGTGGCCCTGCTGCTTCTTCTTCTTCTTTGTCATTTGCTTCCATCCTTCGTGACTTATTGTTGATAGTCTGATGAAAGTCTGCCTGGTTTTGAGTAAGGTATATTAGTTGATTAATGCATAAAGTGTGTCCTTCATGTGAGCTAATCATTTTTAAACTCCTATGTAGATTGTGAGTAGATTAATGAGTTTATTGATCTTTTATTTTATGACGTTCAAATGTCATTTGTTCTGTCATGCCCCAAACTCAAGGGGCGCAACTGTTTCCTAATGCCAAAACTCAAGCTCGAACCGACCCTGCTGAACCTGTTGCTACTAACTCATGGCAGCTACGTGCAATCAAGAAAACAAACAAGTATATCTCGGCTTAAAACTACACCTTTGGTCGACAAAGCCCCTGTCAACTGATCTATAAAAGAAACAGCTACTCCCAAGAGATCATTGTTGACACCCAATTTTGGCTCTTCACATTTATTTAACTAAAGTTTTAATAATAATAATATATATATATATATATATATATATATATATATATATATATATATATATATATATATGAATCTTTGTAGGAATAAAAAAAAAGATTTTTAATTATTTATTTTATTTGATAAATTTATTTCATAAATACTTTTTTATATAAAAAATTAAAAATTATATTACTACTTAATTTCTCATTTTTCAAATTTCACGTCAAATAAATATTTTTTTTAAGGGTTAACTCAATTTTTCTAAATTAAATATAATTTCTATTATAGCGATAAATATTTTTTGACAGTTTTTCAAAATTAGGAAAACTTAATTAATTAATGAGTTGCTAAATTTATATTAATTTTATTTTTAGAATCACTAATTTTAACAAATAAACTCGTCTTGCAAAATTATTATTTTTAATTTAATAAACTATGTCTATTTAATAAAGCAGAGGTTAAATTTAAATGAATTTAATTTGAGCAATTTTGGCAATCCAAGTCCCCTTAAACCGGCCAATCTTTGTGTGCCACGTAGGCGAGCAAATGGATTGTGCTTTTTAACTTTTAATCTCAACCCTCTATTTTAATCCAACGGCTTTAATTAATTCATCTTTTTAATATATAATTATTATCAAATATATATATATATATATATATATATATATATATATATATATATATATATATATTATTATTATTATTATTATTATTATTATTAATCTTTTTTTTAACCCTTGATTTGTATTAACCGTCTGATCAAACGATCAGACGGTTGAGATCAAACCAAAGACTTTTTCATCTTTTCCCAAAAAAGGAAAAGACCCCATCGCCCAACTCTCCTCTCTCTCTCTCTCTTCAACAACCAGTGTTTCTTCCCAGAACAAAAGAACGATCTTTCCCAGAACTTACTCCTTTCCCAAACGCCTCTTCCTCTTCCCCAAAACGACGTTCCAAACTCATTTGCTTTCCCAGAAACGTCTCCTCCATGGCCGCCCACGCCCCTTCCTCAGACCTACGCTACTTAGCTTTCTCTAGACGCCCAGGCTCCTCTCTCGTCACCTTTGCCTCAGACATCTGCTCACCGCCCCACGTGCTCCCCATCACCCCTGTCAGAAATGGCTCTGGGCCACTGGAAAAATGTCAATGCCGACGGTTCCTTGCCCCATCTATCACTCACCCCTTTCAATCAATCCGAAAAAGTAAAATTTTCCAAGAATTTTCTTCTCCTTCATAATTTCTTTTCTGTTTTTCCTCTGGCGTTTCCAAGAATTCAAAATTTGAATTCTTGGAGCCTAAATCGGCTATAAAATCACCACTTTTGTTCTCATGGAAAGGCATTCGGGCAGCTTCCAAAAATGGGACGGGAACAATATAAAAAAAAGTCATCGGAGAACAAACATAAAAGAGGGATAAAACACACTTCAAGCATTAGATTTTAAAAAAAAATTGATCTTCTTTCATCTTTTCATTTTTGGTTTTGAATTCGAGTTTTGAGGAATTTAGAAGTTAGAATATTGTCTAAGCTTTAGTTTGCTGTTCAACACAAGGTAAAGCTCTTTTTCATTTTACTTCCCATCTTCTTCTCTCTAATATGACATCTTTTTATGAAGGAGTTAAGTACATACGTGTGATTTTTTATTTTTTTTTTGCATTAGTAATGTTCTTTGTGGTCCTCCGAAAAAGCAAGTTCATGGATACTAATCTGATTTCGTTATTCTGTTTTATGTGTTTGTAATTAAATATAAATTAGAATTACCAATAGACATTATTGAAGAGACTAGTTTTGTTTGTTTTAGAAATAAAAATAATAATAATAATAATAATATGTTGTTTCTTAATTTTGTTGTAGAATGGTGATCAAAATAGATTGCTTATCAAATATGTCTTTCAGATTCATATGATGTCTTACTTCCTTAGTTTATAGAAAACTATTAAATTTTTGTGTGAATTAGTAATGTAAACCTTGGACAGTGTGGAATTTTCTTTCTCTGCTTAACATAGTTCCGATCTTTCTTATTTTCTACCTATGTTTAATTTCAACTTTGAAGCTGTCCATGTTAATAGTTTGCACTATATTTTATTTTTTAGGCGTTTGCTAGTTTGCATCAATATCCTTGCTATGTGAGTTCCTTTTACGAATTGTTGTCAACAAAAAATGGACATGAATGCCTTGTTTTCCCCCCTCCTATTTGGCTTTGGTTAGTTAATTTTTTTTATAAGTAAAAAACCTCCAACTTTCACTAAGCAAATTTCTGCGGAACTAATTGTGACTGATGTTATTTTGTTCATGAGAGTGTACTCAGGAGATGTATATTTTTTTTCTTCAGCATGTTTACAACTAATGTTTTATTAGCACATAATGACATCGCCAATTGATTCATATTTGTCCATTTTTCATTTGTTAGGATTGTTCGTTTAGGTAAATGCCCAAATAGTTTAATTAAGTTATGTTCCCCTCCATATGTTGCTGCTATACGTATCAAGTTTGCTAACTTATGTGTGGGTTACGACAACTTTTGTATTGGAAGATCCCTAGTTAAATTACTTGAATGCCATTTCTTTAATCATAACCTATTCTATTATCACTTTAGCACAAAATTCCTAATTTTTATTTCTCTTTTTATGTTTCATGTACAACCGGAGAGCTAGAGTTTCTACTTTGGAACTTGTTATTGGCCTAAAATATTAGGGTTCCTATTAGGCCAACAGTAATTAGGATCATCGCGCTTGGAGTCTCGCAAATTAGGAGTCCAATGTCTTCCTAGTCTTTCTTTCGTTGTCATACTTATGTTGTTTTGATATGTTGGCTAACCTTTACTTACAAGTTTTTGATATATTGCTTGTCTTTTATTTTGAAGATTACTTATGTGAGCTAATATTATTTGTTTATGGATTTAGTTGAAACACTTTTAGAACAAATGATACAAAAAAAAATATTTTCTTAAAAAATGGGTTAGTATTTTTACTTATAACATTCTTTCAGGTATTTTAAGTTGAAAAGAGGGGGCTTATAGTTTAAAAATCTCCAACTAAAATTTCAAAAGGGGCTAAACTAATATTTGTTTAGGCATAATTCATCGCTTAGACCTCCAAATGAATTTGAAATTAGTTTAAAGGCTAAAGCAATTACCCCTTTAGAAATATATTTAAGGCTAAGAAATTTACCTTTGAAAATACATATTTTTAAAACAAGTAGGCCCTTATATTTTATTAACAAAAAATAAAAAGGTAAATTATAAGTTAAGTTGCATTAGTTAGGCTCTTTCATATTCTTTTACATCTCCCATATCCCCCTTAGACATTTGATAATTATTTAACTTAGACGATACTTTCCAATTAGGTTATTCGTTAATATTTTTTATTTATAAAAGCATAACTTTTTTCCAAGAAGTTTAAGTTGGAGTAATATTTCAAATATTATATACCTATTTTATAAACAAAGTGTTTAAAGTTTAAGTTTAAAATACATACTTTGAGAGTTTAAAAGTGCATTAGTTTGGGTCCAAAAAGTTCTTTTAAAATATTACTTTCAAAAGGAAAAGAAACATTATTTTAGAAAGGGCCAAAACAAATGTTATAAGTTTTGTTAGAATTATTACTTTTGTCTTAAAGATTTATTTTAAAAAAAATCAAAGACCACATGGGTCAAGAATTTTATTAAACTAAGAGAAAATATATACAAAATCATGTGGGTTGCCTAAGTGAACAGCCCACCAAATAAATAAAAAAACAATAAAAGACAACACCTACCAACTAAGAAATATCAAAAAACAAAATTAGGAAAGTGGAAGTTGAAGAGTATTTGCAGGTGCAGTGCCTCTTCCTCGATACATCATCAAATCAGAGCTGAAACTCGACTTCAATTCGGCGTAATTGTATACCCTTGAAACCCTTTGGTATTTTGTCTACTCGCTTCTATTCAGATTCATCTCAATCTATGCATGCCAAATGATTTCAATCTTTTTACTCAGTTTTCTCCTCGTAGATTTCATGTGGACCCAAACTCGTGTAGATTCTGTGGAAAGAGTATTGTTGGTAATCCATCCATTTAACCTCAGGTTAGTTGAAATTAGTTCATCTTCTTTGATCTAAACTTCAATGGGATGAACCCAAAATTAGGATTAATACCACCACCGAACATAAATCGTAAAAGAATTACTAATTTCTGAGTCTTTTTTTTTTTTAAGGTTGTGTATGGATTTATGGGATTTGCACTATTGTATAGGTTGTGCAAAGTATTCTGGACTTGAGCAACTTGTCAGGTACACAATTGGACCCAACCAATTTTTCTCTTCTCTTTTGGACTTATCATTCAAAATAACCAATTTCGAAGTTTTTTTGCTATGTGTTTTATGAAATAATAAACCTACTATAGATGTTAATTGACTGCTACAATCTACGAGTCTTGATTTTATACCATATGAAACACCCTAAACTCTCACCAGGTGCATGGTATATCAACCAACTAAAATTCATTCAGACATCATATAATGTGTAGCAGCTTTTATCATCTAATATAGTTTTATCAGTATTATATGTATAATGTATTCAAATCAAACCATTATACTCTTGTAGTGTTTGACTGTCTTATTCTCATCTGTGGTGTGCTTTGTTTATCTAAGATGATAATTCTCTTGGCCGTATCCGGAACCTCTTGGAGAGATCTAAATTCATATGTACCTACAAAAAGAAAAACCAAGTTAGCAAAAAAATCAGCAAGAGTATTTCCCTCCCTTAAGGAGTGTTGTACTCTTACTGACATGGAATTCCTCAATCTATTGATGGAATTGACCTCCATTGTCACATTCCAAGGTATTTCCCACTCTCCTTTCAGCATATGTACCAAAGCCAACGAGTCAGTTTCAATTATAATGTTTGGAACGTTTTTTTCCAAACAACATTGAAGACCTTCTCTAATAGCAATAGCTTCAGCAACTAGATTAGTAGAATCAGGGATCCTCACCCCCTTAGCAATCACCAGCTTTCTTTCATGATTTCTGATACAAAAGGCAGCAGCACTAGGCCCAGGATTACCTCTCGAAGCCCCATTTGTATTACATTTCAACCACCCAGATGGTGGAGGATGCCATTTAACTTATTTAGAGACAAACCTAGGTCTGAAAACATCCAATAGAGCAACCATCTGAGGCTAAGTGGAGGGGACATCAATATATTGAAATTTTAACTTCACAAATTTTTGAACAGTACTATTGATGTCCCAAATCACTTTACTTGTGATGTAATTACCACCATGAAGCACATTATTTCTTCTTTTCCATAAGAACCATAAGATTAGATTAGGAATAGCTTGAAAAATCACTTTTTGCCTAGTATTTCCTTGAACATCCCACCATTTTTTAATAGATTGCTTCAACTGAATCCAAGGCCGTAATATTCCAGCTGCATATGAGAAATACTGCCACACTTTGTTGGCAATTTCACCTTTCAAAAATAAGTGTTCCATAGTTTCTCTTGCTAGAAAAGAACAACATAGGCAAAGTTGAGACTGATTAGGATTCTAATGAGCTATAACAACAGTTACTGGAACTCTATTAGTCCAAACCTTCCAACTAAGAAAGACATCTTAAAAGGAAGATCTTGCACCCATATCATCTTGCAATTTTCACTTACTTCCTCTTTTTTCCTCAAAATCTCCCATGCACTCTTAACTGAGAACTTTCCGGTGCTTGTCTTGATCCACCACGGTTTGTCTCCCATATCAGTATGTCTAATATGATCCATATGCTGCCTAATATGTTCCGCAACATGATAAGGCAGATGATCATACATACTATCATAATCCCACCCTACTTCTTTCATAAAAAAACTCAATGTCCATCAAAAAGACAAGTTTGTACTTTAGTCTGATATGTGTAAAGAGGACCTAGTTGGGTCTAATTATTATACCAAACAGTAGAAGTTCCACTAGTTCTTACAGTATTTGAACCAAAGCTGGAATATGCTTCTTACAGTATTTGTTCCACATAAAATTTGCCCATAAGGTATTCTGAGTCCTGAATCTCCACCATAATTTATCATACATTGCTTTAGAAATATCAAACATGGATCAAAAACCCAAACCTCCTTCTTGTTTAGGTAAACATACATCCACCCATGCAGCCCAGTGTTTACTCTTGCCTGTAGTTTTGTTACTCCAAAAGAATTTAGCAAAAATCTTATAAAGTTCCTTAATCACGCATATAGGAGGAACTATAGCTGATAATACATGAATTGGAACACTCTGTAGCACACTCGTGATAAGAACCTCTTTTCCTCCTAGCATATTCCCTTTCCAAGATTAAAGTTTTGCCTTCACTTTCTTAATAAGCTCTGCATAATGTTCCTTCCTTTTCCTGGAGTGGGTGATAGGGCAACCTAGATATTTCAAAGGAAATTGACCTTTAGAAATACCTGTGCATTCTTCCACCAATTGTTTTTCAATAGAACTTACACTTTGATGTAAATAGAAAGTACTTTTCTCCTTGTTGACTTTCTGACCTGACTGAACTTCATACTCCTGCAAAATTGACACTATTCTCTTCAAAGAGTAACTATTAGTCGAAGCAAATATAATAGTGTCATCTGCGTAAGCCAAATGATTAAGCTTAGCACTCCACTTTGGTAAACCATACCCTATAAATTAATCATCATCAAACAAAGCATTTAGGCCCCTAGAAAGCACTTCTGCTGATAAGATAAAGAGAGCAAGAGATAAAGGGTCTCCTTGTTTCACTCCCCTAGTGGAATGAAAAAAACCATGTGCTTGGCCATTGATCAAGACTGAATACCAATTGTTGGAGATCAATCTCCAAATCAAATCAACAAACTATTCTAAAAAGCCCATTTTCCTTAAAACTTTCATAAAAAAGAACCAAGATACCCTATCATAAACCTTGGTCATATCAAGCTTTAGGATTACATTTGCTGGTTTACCTCTCTTTCTGATGTCAGAGACAATCTCTTGTGTCAAAAGCACATTTTCAATGATGCTTCTACCTTTAACAAAACCTGATTGATTGTGGGAAATCAATTTGGGTAAATAAGCTTCCAGTCTGTCATGAACAACCCTGGACAAAATCTTATTAGTGAAATTACTCAAACTAATTGGTCTTAAATCAGAGAAGGACTGAATCTGTTCCCTCTTAGGTAACAAGACCAAATTAGTGTGAGTAATGAATCTAGGAAGAGAATTACCTCTGAAAAACTCTTGTACCATTTTGAAAATATCAGTACCCACTATATCCCAACAACATTGATAGAAATCACCCGATAAACCATCAGGACCACTTATACTAACGCCATTTAGATTGAAAACCGCTCTTTTGATTTCCTCAAGAGTTGGTTGCCTGCAAAGAATTATGTTATTTGCCTCACTAATTATTTCAGGAATGTTACCTAATAAGGAAAACTTTGTAGCGTCTCTTTCTTGTAAGAACTGAGAATGATAAAATTTCACAGCCTCTGCTGCAATTTCCTCTTCTTCCTCAAGCCAATTTCCCTGATTATTCTGAATTCTGTGCAGTTGGAGCTTCTTTCTTCTTCCCTTCACAATACTGTGGAAGAATCTCGTATTTCTATCTCCATTCTCGAACCAATCATACCCAGCTTTTTGTTGCCAGAAGATTTCTTCAAAGTGCAAATACCTCTTAAATTTAGCTTGAGCTCTTTGAAGGACTTGTCGTCTGTTTTCACCACTGTGATGTTCTTCAAACAATTTTTCTTTAATTTTGACAATATCTTCCCTGATAACGATTTGCTTAAAGATATCATCATAAGTATCTTTGCTCCATTTTGTCAAAGCCATTTTCACTCTCTTTATATTCTCCTTGAAGGCTATGAACGGGTTTAGTGACTCGTTTTCTACCCAATTCTGCCTTACCACATCAATAAATGATGCATGTTCAGTTCATAATTTAAGAAAACTAAATGGTTTCTTATACCTAGGTTGCACATTCTTCACAAGCTAAAAGCATAGGGGCATGATCCGACCCTGTTCTAGCTAGATGTTCCACTTCCATATGATTAAACCATCCCTGCATTTCTTGATTAGAAAGAATTCTATCCAATCTTTCGAAGATACACTCATTATTACCTCTACCATTCCACCAAGTAAATGGGTTGCCTCTAAATTGTATTTCGTTTAAATCACAGGAGGAAATACAGTATTCAAAGTCTTCATGATCAGCATCACTCTCCGGTAAACCACCTATTTTTTCTTTTGTATTCAACACAACATTGAAATCTCCTCCAATTACCCGTGGACTTGTCATTCCTATAGCCAATTGGAAGAGATCTTCCCATAACATTTGTCTTTGATCAGCATTGTCACGCCCCGAGCCTACGCCCTGGGTGGGACCAGCACTCGAAGACCATTGCTGGCCCCTAAGCGAACCCTTGGTCTGGCTTTATTAACTAAGCGAAAACCTAACTCAACAGAATAACTTGATGCAATAAAAGGTTATCAAACAACCTAACTGATAAAATCTAGCCAGAAAGGGAACTCGAGTCCCAAAATAGAATATTTACATATATACATAGATAGGAGACTTAAAACTAACTGACTGACTATCTATAAAGCCTCTATAATACTGAGATTGATGTTGGGACAAACCCTGCAACATCCTAATAAAACAAAACTAAGAGAGCAAAACAATCGAGTCCTCTGGAAAGCAAGGAGGCTCACCACTGACTTTGGAGTGCTCAACTAGATCAACGGCGTTCTGGATGTTGATCCTGGGTACCTATGTCTGCATCATAAAATGATGCAGGCCAACTAGCATCAGTACATGGAATGTACGAGTATGCGAGCTGGACCGCTAAACAACAACTTAAGCTTGAAAGGGATACAAAAGAGAACTTACATTGGCTCTGTTCAACTCATGAATAACTGAACTCAATATAAAGCAATAAGACACACACAATATATGTAAAGCTTTGTAAAACTATGTAAAACATGACGTTAAAATCATATTTATAATATCATGAAAATACCATGCTTCCTCTCAAAGTCTACTTGTGTAATGCATGAATGAAGTCTCATACCCCCATCCATACTAAGCAGAACCCCTCGAGGAACCATACAATCTTTCCTGTAGGAGTTTCTCTAACCGACATCCACCACTATAAGCTTGAGTGGCGATACAACGTTTTGTCCATGCTGGTAAAACTGTCCTATACTTTGCCATCATATAGAACGCTATTGCTTAGTGGATCCACTAGCTTAACTTTCGTTATCATCTAAAAAGTATGACCCGAGAAAGCACATATTTGGTTAGATGGTTCTTATGGAGAGTTGAGTTAATATGAACTCGTGTCCCTAATTCGGTGCTCAAGACTACTCCCAAAAATATACTTTAGCTCTTAAGTGTTTTAAACGCATCTTTCTTTAGTTGAGATAATTACTCAAAACTACACTCTTAAAAAAGGTAATTGCTCTTGAAAACTCTTTCTAAAAAGAACATCTCAAAACCATATTTTAATATGATCATTGATGACTCGGGATATTCATACTGCTTAAACATTGATGGTATATCTAGAGACCATAATGTTTAAGCATTGATGACATACTCGATTTGTCATACTAATCATATTTTAGAAACTCTTTTGCAAAACTCATATTTTCTCAAAAAGGGATAGTACTCAAACTTCTCAAAACTCTTTTGCAAATCTCAGTTTCCTCTCATCTTAAATGTGAAAACATTTATAAACTTCTTTGGGAATACTTAGTTCCCTAATAAATTTTGAGAAATGCACTCAACTTTGAACTCTTGACTTAACTTGAAACTTGAGGCTCTTTACTTAGCTTGAAACTCTATACTCTTTGTTTGACTTGAAACTTGAACCTTAAAACGAAGTTAAAACGTTCAATAAAGACTCTTTAATAACTTTGAAGACTCACTTTGACTTGCTTCATAACCTCTAAGCTTGACTCTAACTTCACTTGACTTGGAAACTAACTCTCCTTGAATTGGAATTATGGATTCAAGGTGTTTGATCACCTGTTATGGATGACTCCTTGACGTTTAGAAATACCTTGGAGTGTTGGAAACAACTAGGAAACATAGGTACAATACCAAGGAACATGCATGAGAAAGTGTGAAAATAATGGGGAAACTTAGCGTCCTTGGCGCTCTATAAGGCTCGGAGCGCCAGACCACAAGGCTCAGAAGGACTGCTGGGGCGCACTGCTAGGAACGGTGCCCCAAGGGGAGAAGTTCAGAACACTTCTTGGGGTGCTCTGCAAGGCGCGACGCGCCACCCCTTTTCCCCAATTACTTCGACTTTTCTCCTTCCTTTCTCCAACTCTAAACCTCCTTAACTGCATTGGTTCCAGCCCCAAACACTTAGAATCATAAACCCCTCAACATACAATAGATTTCAACTCACAAACACAATTGGAAACAAGTCCCAAATCAAGATGAACTTCAACAGAATCACAACCAACAACTTCAACAAATACAACCAACAACTTCAACAAACACAAATAAATCTTTTCTCGAATTTAAACGAGTTTGGCGTGTGGGGGAAAGAACCAACCCAACACTATGATCTCACATACCTTAATAGGGATCACCCCCGACGAAATCCACGACGATCTTGACGAATCCTTGCTTGATCTTCTCTTTCTCCTCTTCTTCTCCTCTTCACTCACAAACCCTCACTCTTTAAAATGAGAAAACCTTATCAAAATCAGTCTAACACACTAATATATATCCAAAAGAAAAGGCTAGGGAAAAGACCACAATACCCTTACAAATTTCCGGACGGACTTCCCTGCCAACTGCCCAACTTCCAAAGGGCATAATTCCCTCATACGAACTCGGAATTGCGCAAACTCGGTGGCGTTGGAAAGACGATTCCGAGAAATTTGCAAACATAACTGGAACTACACCCAACTCATCCTGAGCTAGGAGTTATGACTGCTCAAAGTTGGCCAAAAACTCACTTTTTCCCATACTTAGCCAAATTTCCAATTTTTTTTTTTGAATTCCTTCCAAAAATAATTAATTCCAATTCTAAGCCTCTTCATAATTATTTCAAACTACCGGATGTTACAAGCATTACACGTAGCGTAAACTAATGTAACAAATAAATTGTGAATATAAATATGATGATGTAATTGCAAAGTTAGTTGTTGCTCAGTGTCCTTTATCACAGTAGTAGTAAAATCACGGTTTGTAAAAAACCAAGTTTTACCATTGCAATTTGACGTAGCCAAAGGCATCCTTAATCTCCTCCTATATTTGTTAATACGTCTACAGTTTTGAAACGGTTCCAATAGTCCAATAAAAGTGAACTTGTGGAAATTATGAAGCATTTGAACTCTATAAAATGTTTGTTGAGACTTCACAGATCTAATATTCCAAATTAGAGCCTTCATATCTCTTAGGAACTGATTTAACTCTCTTCGGCTGAACTCTGGTAGGCTGAGTATTTTCTCCATTACCCTGTTTCTTCCCCTTTCTAGCACATTTTAAAAGCTTTGGAGATATATTAGCTTCTATTGGTACATAATCCCATATCTCCTCTGATTCCTCAGTTTCAATAACACCTTTAGCAATTTGGTTCTCTTCTGCTTCAAGACGCTTCACTTTTTCTAAATTATGAGTCACGATATCGTGTAGAACTCTATTAGGAGACTCTATTTGAATCATCTGGGACTCATCTATTTGAACTGCATTAGGAACTTCCACAATTGCCAACTCCATGTTTGAAAAATAATCTGCTTGACTGAATATCAAATCCTTCTGTTGGTTGCTAATATTGTTTGAAACTACATGTTCATCTAAATCATTAGCATTAACCTCAATCTCATTGCTCTTCTGTTGTGTTTCGTCTCTATCTACATTAATATTGTTGGACTCTGAATCTTGCCCTTTAATTGTATTTATGACCTCAATCTCATTACTATTCTTCTGTGCTTCATGTCTATCCGCATTGGTGTTGCTGGACATTGTGTTCTACCCTTTATCCGCATCTATGACCTCAATCTCATTGCTCTTCTGCTGCATTTCATCTCCTTTGATATGTTTCTGTTTATTTGTTGTTCTTTGTTACGCATGTTTATCAATTACAATTATATCATTTTTCTTACCAAAGGACCTTGTGACCCAATCTTTAGAGGATTCCCCTTGCTAGAATATTCTTGCATCCTTATTAGTCTGCTTATTATTACTGATGTCCTGCTCATTTCTTTCCTGTAACTTACCTTCTTTATCCATCTCCTCTCCATTTTGTGTAATAGCATCAAATTTATTTTTGACTGCTATATGTACCTGATAATCAGAAGGTCTTAAATCTTTCACCACAACCCATTGTCCAGGGTCACCAACCACCCTACCACTTGACAGGACTCTAGCTTTGCCGTTTTGAAATCTATACACATAACAGAGTTTAGCGGGAATAGGCCGAGAATATGAAGTATTAATACCACCACCCCTATCATGTTGAAAATTTTCCACATCTCTAGGTTGTGGGATTTTGTGCATTCTGCATTCTTAATTACTGTGCCCTTGCATTTTGCAATCAAAATAGTATTTTGGAACATAATCGTACTTAATAGAAACCATATTATACCTAATTTCCCCAGTAGCTTCATTCTCTATATTCATTTGAACAACCTTAGGGAAATTCTTTTCCAAATCCACTAGAACCTTCACATGAGCACAACTAGGCCTAGATTTATTGACAGTGGCTTGATCAATTTGTATAGGTTTACCCACAGCAGCAGCTAAAGAGAACAAACATTCTTTGACAAAAAAAGTGGGCAATAGGTTAGGGAAAGATATCCACGCCAAGGCCAGCGATGTTTCTTCGTTAACATTAAACCTAGAATCATATATCAGTGTGCGCATTAGGTAAGAATACCCGTCTTTGCATTTGACATAGAAATCTCCCTTAGAAATCATATTAACAAAGTCCTCATGTTTTGTCAAACGAATGAGGATATGTTTATTACGAAAGAGGCCAATTTGACAATTACCCTTAATATCACATTGTTGAGGAATTATCCTCCTTAATTCTTCTAAATCACTCCATTCATGCGTAAATTTGCCTACCACTGCGAATTGAAGCTCTTCAATTTGATTCATTCTGTCAACCTCTTCCTCTGTCCATTTGATTTGTGGGATACCCCTAACCAGTGTAAAATCTCTTCTAAGACTGTCATGACTTTGTTGAGCCAATTGGTTAAGGGATTCGGCAAATGAGAATTCTTTAGGCAGACAGAGGTTTAACAGTTTAGTAGCAGTTGAGGCCTTTGAAGGTAAAGGAGGAAATTCTGAAGTAGATGTTAGTAAATCAGCCACCGGATAAGGTTGGCCGCCGGCGGGCTGACTCATACTCTTAGGGTTTCTAATCAATCTGTATAGGTTTTTTTGTCTTAAAGATACATACGACTTAGCTCCTTTTTTTTTAAAGTAGGACCAAAGTATTTCAATTTCAAATTCGCAAAAAGAATATTTTTCTTACTTATACATATTTATCACTACTCATTTCCATTTTTTAGCACAATTGCTCCTCGTACTATTATAAATTTCCCAACTTATTTTCTTGGTTTAAAAAAAAAAAAGTTCGTGAAAAAACAACTTATACAAATTTATTCATTTTGTTATCTTTATTAGCCTAAGTTTGACATTTATTAGTTTAATAATTCCTTAAAGGATCCTTAACCTTTCCCTTTAGGATAATCAAAATCTCTCGCCTAAAATTACATAATTTAAATAGACCAATAAGAGTTACTTTAGCATTATTTAATTCAATATTTAGATGTCCTAATTCATTATCTTTGAAATGGTTAGGCAATTTTTTTTTACCTCCTTTTAAAACTAAAGGTAGAAGAGTAAAGATTTGGGGGTGGGACGCCAATAATTAGACCTATTTTATATTCTTTACATCACCCCTTTATGAATATATATATATATATATATATGTTGCTAAAATATTTTAATTTCTTAACATGTTATTTCAAGATTTTAGATATGCCAACAAGTTCAAAATACAAGATACATACATATATATGGCATGCACATAAGAGGTATAAATTCTATATTTTTATACTTAGTTTTTTTTTCTATACATGACTTAGTATTTTGTTACCCTTCATATTATTTTTCTTATATCTATTATCTCTTTTACGAAGTTACTTATTTATTTTTATAATTTATAAATCCCTACACTTTCATATACATATTATGTTACTACATATAATCTATTGTCAATTTTTCCCAAACATGTAAATAAATAATAAATATTCATATGTTTTAAACAACCTATGTGTACCTACCATACTTAAAGATCACAAACTTTATATAATACTTTATATAATATTTTAACATCTAGTAGCATTTTTTATTTTTTTATTTTAGAAAACTCCATTCTATATATTTTCATTCAAATTACACATCACATATTACTACATATTTACACCCAACTACTATCTTATTTTTATTTCACGTCTTAATAAACCGATAGATTTTCGCAAATTCAACATCGATATATATTTTTAGGATAAGTTTATTATGATACAACTATATATATATATTCGTAACTTGTATTTTACTTTTTTTTTACCAACGAGATTTACTTATCATTAATTTTTAAAGAAAGTAAGTAAACAAGTTTTCCTAATTATATTTTCCTAAATTGAGTTTAAGGACTATCTTCAGAGAGGCTCTAAGAGATGCCTAACACCTTCCCCTCGAGTAACCAAAGCCCTTACTCAGAATCTCACTAGTTTCGCAGATTAAAACAGAGTTTACATTCACATATTTAAAAAGATGGTTTTCCTAATATTTTCCTTAAAATTTAGGTGGCAACTCTAACACAAAAAAAAGGATTTTTTTTCAAAAATCAGAGTGTCGGCCATATTATGTTGTGAACTGTTTCGGCTGGTTCGAAATAGGGGTGCGACAATCATATAAATATATAGTCAACTAGCACAGAAATCCTGATTGGGCCGTCAAGGACACCGTGATATTTATACCAAAACTAAAAGCAGGTATATATCAATACAATACATCAAACAGCTCACAAGCTTCAACAAACCAATAACATAGGCCAATATGACCATAACATAGCAATACACCCCACACACTAGTCTGCAAGCCTCTAAGAGTAGTAAAGATTAGCGGGACAGGGCCCCAACCTACCCATAAAGTAATATACAACAAAAGGTAACAAACCTTCCAACTTTGGCTGCTCCGGATGAAAGGGGATAGCCAACCAGATAAAAGTCAATCCCGCTGCTGAAAAGGTCTACTCGGTCGTCTGTCAGGACCTGCATGCATGAATGCAGCGCTCCCAAGGCAATGGGATGTCAGTATAAAATAATGTACACAGTATGAAAGGCAATAGACTATGAGGAGGTATCCTGATATACTAGAATAATTTGATAAATAAACCAAGGATAAGATAAGTGTACTGACCTGCTCCTAAATCTAAACTTATCAAAAATAATAAAACAACAACCTAACCAAGCCCCCATAAGCTTGGCAGGTACAAACAGCACACAAGACCACCTACTCAGTCCCCATAAGCTCGGAAGGGCCAATCAGCCTATATACCCCTATCGGTAGTCCCCTAGCCCCGTCGGCAGTCACATAACCCTCTTAGGCATTAATATAGCCTCGTAGGAAAAACATAGCTCTCTTAGATATCAACATAGCTTATAGACAACTCATAGCCCTCTTAGGCAACAACATGGCCCTGTAGGAAGCACGTAGCCTTCTTAGGCATCAATATAGCCCTGTAGGAAACTCATAGCCCTTTCAGGCATCTATATATCCCTGTAGGTAGAACATAGCCCTTCTAGGCATAGATCACATTCCTGCAGCTAACCACAATAGCCCCAAGGGCAACAATAATAATCCAATCGCTAAAAGCGAGCAATTTAGTTATAAGCAACCTATACAAATAACCTCTTAGGGATGCTACTAACTGAATAATAATCCTAACAAGGGAGAATTATATCAACTCGAGCAGCCAACAATCAACAATAATGGCTACATGTGTAACAAGGATAAGAACACAATTACATTGCTCTTAAGCTTTAAGGAAACATGTCGTAAGTAGGGAATGGCCTTAACATACCTTTCCAATGAACGCTCGAAAGACCGTAGTTCCTTCACAAAAGTTGGTCCTTATGTCATAAGATTCGCAAACACTATATATACACAGCTGGTACGCACGTATGATAGTTCATAATTAATCTTAAATCGGCAGATTTTTCATATTGCCCCAACTTGTCGAAATGTCCGTAGAAATTCATAAAACAAACAATCATAAAAGGGTCCCGAGATGATTACCTTAGTTAACCAAGTGTAAACATTGAAGAAATACCAATAACTACAAATTTATATCTTAAAAAACCAGCTCCAAACGTAGCACATAGAAGGGAAAAATGATTGTCACGTGTAGGGATTACGTTTCTAGGCACGGGGGCAATGTTTAATGGTAGAAATCATCAAAAACTAACCTTCAGCATGCTAGAACTCCATAGGAACCCTCTCTTAATATTTCTATCTGGTTTGGAACTTAAATGAAATGTTTTCATGGCTTAAAACGTTAAATAAAACTACATACCATATTTTTTACCCGACCCGATCTGACCCGAATTCTACCCCGGCAGTCCCTAGTAAAACCCTTATAACATTTTACTTTGATGTCGGTTTGATACGGGGTTATGTGCGTTGCAAACTACACTCGTAGGCCTTCGATTTAATGGTGATAAGCCTTCTAACTCTTTATATATTAGGAGAAAACACCCAAGACATTTAACCCAAATTTAGAGAAATCTTTAAAAAGGTACTTACGATAACTTTCGCCAACTTTTATTTTGCCACTTACTTAACTTCAAACCTTGAGATACAACCCTTGAACACTTAAAATATGACATACCACATCATTTTTAATTTATTACTCACCCTCCTTGTCTTTCCACGAAGATACGAGTTAATTTAGGCATTTTGAAAAGTCAGGGTGTTACATGTTCACTGTTGGGTTTGTTCATGAAGTATCTTGAATGTCGTCATGTTTTCATCTTTTAGAGTCGAGTTTTTGAGAATGTGGTCCAAATGTGTGTGTTGGAATCGTGTGTGCTGAAGCTGTTTTCTAGCCTAAAAATGTTATTGTTCTTGTCCTTTTTCGAGTCTTCATAGCCACATTTCATTTAGTTTTCCAACTGTTCTGCTCGTCTTAGTTTTCTTTTGGTCGTTGGGAATTTGTAGTATCGTGAGTATGAGATGTCATTTTCTTTGTTGTTTCACCACAAATTGAAAGAATCAAGCAACACCAATATTTTGAGTTCACTTAGTGTTCTATATTTGTTATTTTGAATCTGTAGTTGATTTGTTCAATCATGTTAATTTCTTTTTGTGCTTTGTCTATTCGAAGTTCATCTTGTATGTGGTAAATGGGTCAAATATCATATTTGGTTTGAGTTAAAAAATCTTTTTTTCGAAATACAGTGGTATCCTATTCTTGTATGTGCCCTTAAGCATGAGTTGTTTCTTTTCCTCTCTTCTGATGGTCTGTTGATTGATTCTCATGTCAGAAGGATTATAGTCTGAAGGTTGAGTTTTAATTCATTCTCTTTTGGTTTTAAATGCATGATTCGGTGAGTAAAAATCATGTTGAAGCTTAATATAGTTTTATGTATGCCTATGCCTACTCCTTTCCTTCATTTGAAGTTGTGAAAAATGCTAAAAACCCTCCCTTATCCATGTCTCAAAGTTCTGCAAAACAGTAGCATTTTGCTAATTTGGTTTACTGATTTGTCATGTTCAAATGCTCAAGTTTATTCTATTGATACATAGTTTCAGCAATGCCTTTGTTTAAATCTGTATTGCTTTTTAAACTTAATGACATCAACTATAATGGTCTGCTCCATTTCTTGATAGACAATGGCTTCCTTGTCATTATATTTGTCTAAGTAAATATGCCTAAATCCTCTCTATTTGATCACTATTAATTTAACTGTTTATTTGTCATCATCTTGTAGTATTTTATTTTATCATGTGAGTTTTGTTTCATCTTAAGTAAATATTTTCTAAGTGTTGTATGCAGTCCTTTGGTCATCTCTGCATTATATTGGCATAGTGAACTAAACACACGTGTTTTCACCTTATTTCTATTTTACATGCCTTAGTTATATTATAAGACTTAAAAGTATGCCTCATTTCTAATTTCCATCTTGTTTTGGTCTTTTCTATGCATGAACTGCTTCTTTCCGAGTCTTTGAAGGCTCCCTCTCCTTGCATTTCGCGGATTGGGTCCTATGGGCCCAATTCTATACTTTATATCGAGTTAGCAGGTTCTGAAAAGTTGAAATACAAGGGCTAGAATTTGAAACATTGTTTTGGAAATTGAAAACAGGCTAAGATACCACCTGCATACACTGATATACTGTTGTATACGTTTAGGTACAAGGTCAAAATATAGAAAGGCGGGTTGAAAATGCATAAATACAAAGTGCAAACAAAAATACAAGTTTCGAAAGGCCCAAAATGGGTTAGATACAAGTCGTATACAATTATATATGCCTAATATACTCTAAATATACAGTGAAGTGGGAAAAACATTCAAGGAAATTTCAGCAGCAAATTTTTGGTGAAAATGGGCCCACAGGCCCATTTGAATTTACTGTAGCAGATTTTTGATTAAATAGACCCAAACTCATGTTGGGAATTTTTAGAATTGGATAGGTTCAGCAGATGTGGGATTTGGACCTTTCCAAATTCAATATTCCTTTCCTTTGCTCCTATTTATTTGTTATTGTATTTGACTAATATTTTATTTGGATTATGGTTTAACTTAATTAATTTCCCAAAGGTAGTCATTTCTCCTTCATATTCAAATAAAAATATTTATTTTTATATTTATATTCTATACTTAGATTTATTTTTATTATTAGCCTTGTCAACACTTGAATTATTCCCCTTATAAGATTTCCCTTTAAGTGTTCCCCGTAAAAAATAAGAATAAAAAATGAGTTTATTTTGACTTAGTTAAAGTTTTAAAAATTAGTCAAAGTCATTTTAGTCAAATCACCGGTCAATCGTAAGTTAGCGGACATTTCGAGGGCCTAACACCTTCTCGGAATGTACATTGAACTGGAACCCTTTTATTTTCAATTGATTTTGTCTGTTTAAATCTTTTGAAATAATTATAAGTTTTTCCTTGATTTTTATTAAAAAAATAAGTGGCAAATATGTTTCTTTTGGAAAATCGATTTCTCTTCAAATAATAAGATTAGTCGATTTTTTGAAACTAGTCCTTTTTATTTTATTTTTCGAGTAAAACAAGGTGTTAGTAGTGTTGAGTCATATTAATTCATTTAAACTAACCAATATGATTAGTTGTGCAGGTGATGATAAAAGAAAAAACGAGCACCAAAGTGGAGACTGGGAAGCAAGAGGGGATCCAAGCAAAAGAGCAATAAGAAAGTGAAATAAAAATGAAGAACAAGGCTACTCCGTATCTTCTCCGCATCGCAGATGGGGAATTCAATATTTGTTCGAGTATTGAAGATTGAGGAAGAAAAGTGTGTATCCTCTCTGCGTTGCAAAAAGGAGTTGTTTGCGAGCATCAGAATTCATAAAGGGCTCCGCGTCGCGAACTTCGGTCCCGATTTCGGCCGTTTCGCATTAAATATAAATAGACTCGGATTTTATTTTAAAGGGGATTCTTTTTTGGGGATATTGAAGAATGACGACTTTTGGAGCTTTTTCATCTGTTCTTTAGGTTCATTCCTAAGCTTTTCCCTATTCGATCTCTTTATGTTATTTAAACATTGAAAAATTGAGAATCGTGATATGAGTAGCTAATTTCCCTAGTTCTAGGGTTGTGGCTATGGGATGATTGCGTTTTATTGATTTTAATGGATTGAAGTCAATTATCACATGAATCAATCTTTTGTTTTTGCGTTTTAGTATTTCGTGCTTGATCACCACAGAAATAAATGTCTTGTCCGAATTGAACTCGGGAGAGGAATAAGACTATAGAATGTGGGGAAAAAGGAGCATGATTTTCTCTAGATTTAGGGTTGATTTGTATCTAGGATAGGGATATACCTAGAAATCTTGCTCGATTAACAGACAGGATGAAATTGAAATGTTCGGTAATTGGTCAGTCTATCCCTGCTCAACGATGTAGTTAGGCTTCCAATTATCGTAGGCGGTTAGAGGTTGGGAGACCATAATCATATAATTAACAATGTCATCATTGATTCGATAGTTAATTAACAACCATTCTAACAAGATATTATGCATGAATCCTTAAGTCAGTTGCAGCCCTAGAATTTCCCTAGTCATTGAATGAACCCTCTTGAAATTGAATCGTATTAGTTAATTTAATAATGTAACATTCCAAAAAATGGTAGACTAGACTAGAGCCTAACCTAAAACTAGTAGGCTAAGTTAGAGCTTGACGTTAGGATTAGAGCCTTGAAAATACCTCCTCGTACCTTCAAATTTCATGTTTTAGAATTAAAATGTCAAGGCCTAAACCCCAAGGACCAACCATGGGTCCTTAAGGAAAAGACCTAGAAGGCTGCCTGGGCAGTGACCTACAAGGGCAACCTATTCCCCGTACGTCCACCCACACCTCATATGTGGGGGTCATGGGTCAAGCCCCTCAAAACAACCCTCAATCCCTTGACCAACGATTCACCAGCACGGGTCGTGGTCCCACCCACGGTCCGTGGGTCACCAAGTCGAAGGACATGCCGGAACTGCCATTTGGCAGTTAAGGAAGGGTCTTTTTGGAATTTCCTTTTTAATTAATGATTATGTGGTGTCATTTTAAGCCTATTTTAAACACCTATATAAGTATTTTTCCCACCTAAAATAACCCATCTAAGATCATAATTCATAAAAATCCCCAAAACTAAAACCAAACCCTCTCCAAAAATCTTCTCTCTAGAACTCCAAGGAAGAAGAAGAAGAAGATCAAGTTAGGGCTTGAAGAAAGAGGCTTTCTCTCACAATTTTGTTGGATTTCTTTATCTAAGGTATGGTAGTCTTTTATTAATGGTTAGCTTTCAACCATGAAGTCCTCAAACTCTTAATTTAAAAGTAGAAAAGTCTCCAAAAATTAGGGTTTTCACTCCAACTCATGGATTCTTTCTAAAAGCATTTTCATTGATTTAATTATCATATATTATGATTGAATTGTTGATTATTATTGTTTTTATGAGAAAATCTCCCATGAATCCATGAAACCCCCATAACCCTAGTTTACGACTTGTGATTTGGAGTGAATTGTAGTAAGATGAATATTATGAAGTTGTCCTTATAGTAGTTTAGTTATTTCAATCATGTTACCATCTATATCTAATGTAGTAATTCTAGCTAGATTGGTAGAATGTAATCTATAGCCCTTGAAAGGCAATAAGCATGAGAATTAGCTATATGTATGAGACTTGTGCGTATACAATTAGTTTGCTTTGAGGGTAAAGTGAACATATTATAATCTAATTATGGTATTGATTGGATAATTGTCGTCATGTACACACTTAGGTATGAATTCCATATAATGTGAAAGGTTTGTCACATATAGTGATGCTAAATTTTGAAGACTAGTCTCACATATTGAATCTAGGAGCTTTAGCATGAGTTTGTTGGATTGAGTGTCAAGACATTCTTCCATATTTATCGACTTACGTCAAGACTTAATATCAACTCAATGGGAATTAATGCTTAGCATCGAGTAGATATGAATATGAGATGGAAGCTTATACAATAGTTGAGTCCAGCTTTCCAAATGAGTTATTTTTACACTAGTTAAGTTCGGGTTCCCAAAGTAGTTATCTCATAAGATGGAAACCTTCTACATTAGTAGAGTCCGAGTTTCCAGAAGCAATCTCCTTATCCTATAAACTATGTGCCCACATAGGTCTTTAACTAGTGGATCCACTTAACATAAGAGTTTAGTTCTACCTTAGGCAAGTAGGACAACCCCTTTTCGGTGTGGGGTAGACATCGAATTCCATGACTAAGCTCTCATGGTCTATGTCGGTTAAAGCTAATCCCACTATGATAATATGAACTAGAAGTTGAGTTATAGACTATAGTTACTTGATAAGCTTTCCTTAGTGTGGGAAGGATTATGGGTTCTTATTCGTACATTGCACAAGGATGCTTTGAGGGTATTTATGGTTTGTTTTCATTATGATATGATGACTAATATGTTGACTATGCTTGTATCTTATGCTTTTACACTAATCTTCATTGTGAATCTTAAACTTGGTAAAGTGCATAGTTTTTAATAAAAATATCCTTTTTAGCATGTTTTCAAGGATTTTATGCATGACTATCATACTTAGTGCATTTTTTGTACTAACCCATATTTATTCTACATTTTTACAAAAAGTGTAGGTTCCGGTGTTTGAGGTGTTCTTCCTTTGATACAAGCTTGGATCGACTATTCTCCTAGCTTGTGGTGAGTCCTCATGGATCCGAGGACGAGTGCTATCTTGTTGTTTCTTTCCTTTCATTGTATTAGACTTTCAGATTTTTATTGTAAGGGCGGTGATCCTATATAAAACTTCGATTGTAATAGAAGGCTAAATAAGACTATGTCTAGACTTCCACTTTGCTTTTCTGAAAACTTCTTAAGACTTGAAAATTCTTTCTACTCTTTATTGTTCTTTACTTATGTGATGATATGTTAATTGGCTTACATAGTGCCTTTATGGATTTTATGTGCCATGTTACGTCTAGGGGGTTCCATTGGGTCGTGACAAACTTGGTAATCAGAGCAAAAGACTTAGAATGATTCTAGGATAATGTCTCATGAGCCACGTCTAGTAGAGTCTTGTTCATAAGTATGAAACGCACCACATTTATGAATGAGAAGCTATAAGATATTAGGAAATTACACTTCTTTCATTACTCTTAAGTCATTCCATAGAGTTTAACTCTATAAAGTCCTCCTTCTAATCCTTATCTTGTGTCTTCAGGAAATGAATACACGAAGGGCTAACGCAAGAAGGGTGGAAGAGGAGAATTTGAATTAAGGAGCTCCTCAAGATAACCAAGCTCTAGTTGATCGCACAATGGAGAATGTGACCCATGCGGAGTTTAGGTCTACTATCCAATTATTGGCTTAAGTTGTGAGAACTCAAGCCAATAGAGCGGTGATAGCTCCTATGAACGCTAATGTGAATTCCACGGCTTCTAGATTAAGGGATTTTACAAGGATGAACCCTCCCATGTTCATTGGTTCCAAAGTGGGAGAAGATCCTCAAGAATTTGTGGAAGAAGTTTACAAGATAACTGATGTTATGGGAGTCACTTCGGTAGAAAAAACGGAGCTAGCTGCTTATCAATTGAAGGGTATGCCCCAAGTATGGTATACTCAATGGAAGAGGAATAGGCCGGTAGGAGCGGGTCCCATAGATTGGGAGGTGTTCAAGAAGGCATTTCTTGATAGGCTCTTTCCCCGAGAGATGAGGGAAGTTAAGGTGCTAGAATTTATCAACCTTCATCAAAGAGGCATGAATGTTCAAGAATATTCTCTAAAGTTTACCAAATTTTCCAAGTATGCTCCGTCTATGGTGGCGGATCTAAGGGATGAAATGAGTAGGTATGTGACGGGTATATCCAAGGTGGTAAGAAAAGAATGTCGTACGACAATGCTCCTTCATGACATAGATCTCTCACATTTTATGGTGTATGCCCAACAAATGGAGAATGAGAAACTCCAAGGCAACAATAGGGAGGTGAAAAGAGCTAGAATCGGTGAAAGGAAATTCTCCAATGCTAAGTCTGATGGACAAGGTCGGCAAAGTTTCAAGTAAAGATTCTCCAAACAAGGCTCCTTTAGTACTCCAAGGGTTGACAAGGATAAGGCTTCCAACCCTAAACCTCAAGGAGGTAATAGTGGTGGTTCATATGTTGCTAGGCCTAATTGTGCAAAATGTGGTAGTAAACATAAAGACAAATGCTTAGTTGGCTTGGATGGGTGTTATAGGTATGGAAAGAGTGGCCACAAGATGAGAGATTGTCCTATGCTCAAGATCAAGATGAGAGAAGATAACCAAGCTCCTCTAAGCGATTCTAACTCAAATGCCCAAAAGCAAAACCGCTTTTATGCTCTCCAATCCCTAGGTGACCAAAAGAACTCCCCGGATGTGGTGACCGATATGTTACAAGTCTTTTCTATTGATGTATATGCTTTGTTAGACCCCAATTCCACTTTGTCCTTTGTTACACCTTTTGTAGCTATGAAGTTTGAAATACTCCCCGAAGTGTTAATAGAGCCTTTTTCGGTTTCTACCCCAGTTGGTGACTCGGTAGTGGAAAAAAGAGTCTATAGGAGTTGTCCTATTTTTTTGTCTCATAAAATTACCTTGGTGGATTTGGTAGAGTTAGGCATGTTAGATTTTGATGTTATTTTGGGTATGGATTGTTTACATGCATGTTATGCCTCTATAGATTGTAGGACCCGGGTGGTCAAATTTCAATTCCCAAATGAGCCCATTTTAGAGTGGAAAGGGGGAAATTCTATTGATAACGTTCAAATATACTTCTTGAAAAGAAATATAAACGATCGTATGCAGTATATTTACCCAACTATGAGTCGAAGTCGATTCCATAGAGAATATGGAAGAATATTGTCAATAACAAATATTTAACTTGATAGTCGTTATATAAAAATGGAGGGTTTTAAATTGAAATAAAATAAAGACAATAAAGAGATAGCTTTGAACTAAGTATTTATTTATATTCAGATTATTAAAAGTAACTAAGAATGTGTTCCCCATAAGCTCATAACGCAATAATCCTAGTAACAGCAATCATTTCCTAGTGTACTGCATGCAAAGTGACAAGTTAGGTATTTCTAAATCCTTGATCCGGCATCTAGAGAATTTCACCCCGCACCTTGATCCGACTACGTGTGTATAATTTACTAACCCTTACCTCTACCTCATATTAGACATCATAATCGATGTTTGTCTTAGTTATTACTTCGCACCAATCGACACTAGCCTATTAGATAGTATCACACTAAATCTATGTTGATAATTCTTTTCTTGTTGATTACCTCCTTGATCCGGCAAGTAGCAACAAGGCGAGTTCTAACGTTGGCCACCGTTAAAAAAACTTCTAAACAAAAGAATTATCAATGCATGCAAAACACTATTCAAGAATTGCTTATTTACTATTCATACTTTGTTAATTTCTCATGGTTTCCACAACCCTAGTTATGAAAGTTAGCTACTCATTATCTCAAAAATACAATCAAAATTTATTAAAATAAATATGTTTGTGTTAATCATAAAAAGTTAAGAACAATAACTAAACTATCTTTTATTAATCACGAATACAGATAAATAATAAAGGAGAAGAAAGAATAAACCACAATTCTCCGGCCTCCACGGTGGCTCTTCCAAAGTTCCTAAGCTAGAAGAAATTTTATATTGTGTCTTGTATCTTGGTTCTTGGCCTCCCCTCTTTTCTCAAATAATTATTTCTATGCACTATTTATAGATATAGAAAACCCTAAATAAAATAATTGAGTCCAAATTAAATTAGGAATCCAAAACCAAAAGGAATTGGATTCCTTTCATTTTTTCCGCCGCGTGAATCATCGCCTCAACATATTTCTTCACTATTCTCTTGCTACCACGTGGCAGTAGCAAACATAACAATTGAAATTCATCAATTTGCAGCCACCGTTTCCTTATATATATAAATATATTATTTTATTCAATTTAATTCATTAAGCTGTCTGTTTGATTTCCTTCTTCAACCTTCCATCTTTAATTCATTTTGGCTCCATACTTCTTCATTTTTCCACCAATTTAATCCTACAAATAAAATACACAATTTAGCACAATCCATAAAGTTTAGCTCAAAAAGGACAAATATAAATAATAAATATGAGGAAATAATAATTAAAAATATGTATTTTTAGCCTCACATCAACACCCCACACTTAAACTTTTGTTCGTCCTCGAGCAAACATTAAAACTCATCCCAAAAAAAAAAAATCATACTAGCAATGTCATCACTTTGGTTAATACAAACAATTAGGCCATATATCAATTTCAAAACATCAAGTAGACTTCTCAATCATTATGCAAGACATCCAAATAAACAACAAACCTCTAACCTCCTAACCTCAAAGAAGGACTTTGAACTCATCAAATTTAAGTTTGCTCACCTACTCTCATCAAAGAAAGTTAATAAAATCACCTATCTATCATGAAACAAGTGCCCTCACAAGAAGAAATAGTCCACACACTCAAATCAAAAGATTGAATATAAATTAAGGACTTGGCATCAAAGAATACTCACACTCGCAAAGAAAATTCACATGTATGCACAAAGAACCATATGCTTGCCCATTATGTACATCTCCACTAATTAAGCATGCTTGAATAGAATCGAATAGGACTTTAATGGGTTGTAATGTAGGCTAGGGGACGGGTAGGAAAACTATATAATAGTGACTTACACTTCCTTAAGCACTTTGCAGTTTTAGACTTCATCACCCATTATTTTCTTCTCTTTATTTTCAGCCCTCTCTTCAACAATTATTTCACAAGTAATTCTCATCCTCTCAAGAATATTTCAATCTTCTTCTTTTTTTTCTTTCTTTTTTTTTTTAAAAGTTTTCTTTCATAATAGCCACCCTCAACTTACATATTTTACAGGCGTTAAGGTGCACAGTGTCCTTGGAAGGACCAGGGCCATCAATAAGGTAACTTTTTTTTTTCATGTCACTTTAATTTTTTTTCATATCACATTCTTTCAAGAGGACTTTTAAGCACTTTGTAGCTATCATTGATTACTTTTTCACTCAACCATCCTTTTTTCTCAAAATAGATAATTAGAATAAGTCTATGCTATAATGCTCAAGGAAGCAAGGTGCAAAAACTAGGGATTCAACAAAATAGTCAAGGGCAAAATATGGCTACCAATAAAAGGCTACATGCTCAATAGGGCTAACTAGTGATAAAATATCTGAAAATGCTAAAATTTACCAGACAAAGCAAAGAAAGCCTATTATCATCTCCTAAACAAAGCAACACTTTTTATTTCGCTTCAATAACATGCAGGGCAAGTTCTAGGCTAAGATGCAAAACATGGAATAAACAAAATCTCACCACGCATGGCACAAGTATCAATCAAAATGGATCAATTCCACTTCTAAGAGAGACAGGATCATAACAAACCACAAAATAAAATAAGCTATATACAAAGTCACCACCATGAACCTAGATGTCAAAAAGTTTGCAATTTTACTAGCAATCAAGCATTCACAAGAAAGTACTACGCTAATTTAGGCCCAAATAGTAAGTATCACATAACTCAAAAGGGTCTTTTCTTTTCTCTCCAAAAAAATAAAAAATAAAAATAAAATTTACTTCTAAAAAATAAATAAATAAAAGACACTCGGTTCAAAGGGACTATCCTTAGGAAAAGAACCGAAAACAAAAGCCAAGGAACCCATCCTAAAAAAAAACTCAATAAAACGGTAAAAACTAAGAATTCATTCCTCCACCCCACACTTAAAAAGATGCTATGTCCCCAAAGCATTAAATAAAATTTAAAACAAGGGTTAGGAAAATTCCCTGAAGCCTTTAGGCCTAGCTAGTAGCATATTCTCTTAATTTTCATCAAGGGTCGTCACCCCACACTTAAGCTCAAACATTTTTTTTTCTTTGAATACTCAGACTTCCCCTAATCTGCAAAAAAAAAAAAAAACAAGAAAAGAAAGAAAAGAAAAAAAATGATACTAATAAAATAAAAATAAAATAAAATAAGAAGTTACACTACTAATTGGGTTGCCTCCCAATAAGCGCTTAATTTAACGTCGCGGCACGACACCATCAATTTTACTATTTTTCCTTTCCACTTTGAAGATATGAATTGCACCCCTAATTTTACATCAATTTTTCTATTTCGCTCAAGGGGTGGTGGTACAAAAATAAAGGTCCCAAGCAATAGATATCGCATTATACACTTCTTGGATCCTAAGTGAGGAATGTAATTCTCCGATATTGGAACAATAAATTTAAGAATATAGACACAATTTCCCTCCTCCATACATTCTTCTATAGGCTCAGATGGCTCGATTAATTTCTCATCATCTAAACATAATGTGGAAAAATGATTGGAACGAGGTCTAGTGCGCCCTAACTTATGAATTGTATTATTATTTACACCCTCATATTTACACATACTAGAGTTTTTAAAAATAATATTATCTACTTCATTGCATAACTCTAGTGTACTCTTCTCAACAATGACAACATCAATAAAAGTATGATCAAGCAATTGGCCCTCAACTTTTAGTTCTTCAAGTTGACTTATAAGTATTTTTTCTTCCTCACACATATTATTACTAAATTGTTGTGTGTCATATGATTTAATCTTTTCACTCAACTCAAAATCTACTCTCTCGAGACGCCAATAATAGGTCTCTTCATCACCAAAACACTTAAATATTGATTTATAGCAGAGTATTAATTAATCTTCTATGTCCCCACACAACTTAATTTGTAGAGAAAAAACTAGCTTATAAGAATTCATAATATCATAAGTACAAAATTTGCAAGAACACTTAACACTACATATTTTTTCAGATGACATCTCAAGAAGAGTAAACATATAATAAAGAAAAGTAAATTAAAACTAATAAAATAAAATAAAAAAAGGGCTACAAGTCAAAATAAATACTAAAGACAATTTCTAAGCCACATTCCCCGGCAGCGGCGCCAATTTTGATAACGTTCAAATATACTTCTTGAAAAGAAATATAAACGATCGTATGCAATATATTTACCCAACTATGAGTCGAGGTCGATCCCACAGAGAATATGGAAGAATATTGTCAATAGCAAATATTTAACTCGATAGTCATTATATAAAAATGGAGGGTTTTAAATTGAAATAAAATAAAGACAATAAAAAGATAGCTTTGAACTAAGTATTTATTTATATTCAGATTATTAAAAGTAACTAGGAATGTGTTCCCCATAAGCTCATAACGCAATAATCCTAGTAACAGCAATCCTTTCCTAGTGTACTGCATGCAAAGTGATAAGTTAGGTATCTCTAAATCCTTGATCCGGCATCTAGAGAATTTCACCCCGCACCTTGATCCGGCTACGTGTATATAATTTACTAACCCTTACCTCTACCTCATATTAGACATCATAATCGATGTTTGTCTTAGTTATTACTTCGCACCAATCGACACTAGCCTATTAGATAGTATCACACTAAATCTATGTTGATAATTCTTTTCTTGTTGATTACCTCCTTGATCCGACAAGTAGCAACAAGGCGAGTTCTAACGTTGGCCACCGTTAAAAAGACTTCTAAATGAAAGAATTATTAATGCATGCAAAACACTATTCAAGAATTGCTTATTTACTATTCATACTTGTTAATTTCTCATGGTTTCCACAACCCTAGTTATGAAAGTTAGCTACTCATTATCTCAAAAACACAATCAAAATTTATTAAAATAAATAAGCTTGTGTTAATCATAAAAAGTTAAGAACAATAATTAAACTATCTTTTATTAATCACGAATACAGATAAATAATAAAGGAGAAGAAAGAATAAACCACAATTCTCCGGCCTCCACGGCGGCTCTTCCAAAGTTCCTAAGCTAGAAGAAAATTTATATTGTGTCTTGTATCTTGGTTCTTGGCCTCCCCTCTTTTCTCAAATAATTATTTCTATGCACTATTTATAGATATAGGAAACCCTAAATAAAATAATTGAGTCTAAATTAAATTAGGAATCCAAAACCAAAAGGAATTGGATTCCTTTTATTTTTTCCACCGCATGAATCACCGCCTCAACATATTTCTTCACTATTCTCTTGCTGCCACATGGTAGCAGCAAACATAACAATTGAAATTCATCAATTTGCAGCCATCGTTTCCTTATATATATAAATATATTATTTTATTCAATTTAATCCATTAAGCTGTCTGCTTGATTTCCTTCTTCAACCTTCCATCTTTAATTCATTTTGGCTCCATACTTCTTCATTTTTCCACCAATTTAATCCTACAAATAAAATACATAATTTAGCACAATCAATAAAGTTTATGCTCAAAAAGGACAAATATAAATAATAAATATGAGGAAATAATAATTAAAAATATGTATTTTTAGCCTCACATCATCTATCCCTAGAGGTCAATTTGTTTGTTGCCTCAAAGCTAGGAAAATGATCTCTAAATGGTGCATTTACCATCTTGTTAGGGTTATAGATGTTGAGTCTGGAACCCTTTTTCTAGAGTCGGTTCTAGTAGTGAATGTGTTTCTGGAAGTTTTTCCCGATGATTTCACCGGTATTCCTCCCGAGCGGGAAATAGATTTTGGCATTGATCATTTATCAAATACACAACCTATCTCCATTCCTTCTTATAGAATGGCTCAGGCCGAGTTAAAGGAACAATTAAGAGAATTGTTTGATAAAGGCTTTATTCGTCCGAGTATCTCTCCTTGGGGTGCTCCGGTGTTGTTTATTAAAAAGAAAGATGGGTATCTTAGAATGTGCATTGATTAACACCAATTGAACAAAGTAACCATAAAGAATGCGTATCATCTTCTGAGAATCGATGACTTGTTTGGCCAACTCCAAGGGGCTAGCTTTTTCTCCAAAATTGACCTTCGTTTGGGTTATCACCAACTAAGGGTGAGAGGGGTTGATATTCCCAAGAAGGCCTTTAGGACCCAGTATGGTCACTATGAATTTTTGGTTATATCATCTGGGTTAACTAATGCCCCGGCTGCTTTTATGGATCTAATGAACAAGGTGTTTAGACACTACCTTGATATGTTTGTGATCATGTTTATTGATGATATTTTGATCTATTCAAAGAGTGAGAATGATCATATGGACCACTTGAGGATTGTGTTGCAAGTCCTTAAAGACCATCAACTATTTGCAAAGTTTAGTAAGTATGAGTTTTGGTTAAGGTATGTAGCTTTCCTCAGTCATATTGTGTCAAGCAATAGTATTGAGGTAGATTCTAAAAAGATGGATGCGGTCAAGAGTTGACCTAGACCTTTAATTCCTTTTGATATTAGAAGCTTTTTGGGTTTGGCCGGTTACTATAGGATATTTGTTGAGGGTTTTTCCTCCATTGCTTCTCCGTTGACGACTTTGACTCAAAAGAAGGCTAAATTTAAGTGGTCGGAGACTTGTGAGAAAAGCTTCCAAGAGTTGAAAGATAGATTTACTTTCGCTCCGGTTTTGACCTTACTGGAGGGTACCAATGGTTCCTCTAGAGTGGGGTTGGGATGTGTGCTCATGCAACATGGTAAGGTGATTGTCTATGCTTCAAGGCAACTTAAAGTTCATAAGAAGAATTATCTGACCCATGATCTTGAATTAGCGGCGGTAGTATTTGCTTTGAAAATATTGAGGCATTACTTGTATAGGTCCATGTAGATGTCTTTACCGATCACAAAAGTCTTCAGTATGTATTTAGCCAAAAAGACTTGAATCTCAACAAAAAAGGTGGTTAGAACTTTTGAAGGATTATGGCATGAGTGTCCTTTACCACCCCAGCAAAGCTAATGTAGTAGCGGATGCACTTAGTAGACTATCCATGGGTAGTGTGGCGCATGTAGAGGATGAAACGAAGGAATTGGTTCATGAAGTACATAGATTGGCCCGGTTGGGTGTCCAACTAATAGATTCCCCTAAGGGTGGTGTCATGGTTCATAATGGCTCCAAATCGTCCTTTGTGGTAGATGTGAAGTAAACAAGACCTTGATCTTATATTAATGGAATTGAAAGAATCGGTACTCAAGAAGTCCGTTGAGGCTTTCTCCTAAGGGGGAGATGGGGTACTTAGGTACCAAGGTCGATTATGTGTTTCGGATGTTGATGGTTTGAGGGAGAAAATTTTAGAAGAGTCTCATGGTTCTAGATATTCTATTCATCTGGGAGCCACCAAGATATACCGTGATCTATGGGAAGTCTATCGGTGGAATTATATGTAAAAGGATATTGCGGAATTCGTAGCTAAATGTCCTAATTGTCAACAAGCTAAGGTTGAGCACCAAAGGCCGGGAGGCTTTTTGCAAGATATACCAATTCCCACTTGGAAGTGGGAAGAAGTGAATATGGTATTTTATTGTGGGTTTGCCTCGTACTCGAAGGCAACATGATTCTATTTGGGTCATTGTTGATAGAATAACAAAATCAGCCCACTTTATTCCTGTTAAGGTATCTCATTTGGCAAAAGACTATGCCAAGTTATATATAATGGAGATAGTGAAGTTACATGGAGTTACTTTATCCATCATTTTGGATCGGGGTAATCAATTTTCTTCACACTTTTGGAAGTCAATCCAAAAAGGGCTTGGTACAAAGGTGAAACTTAACATCTCTTTCCACCCTCAAACGGATGGTCAAGCAGAAGGTGCCATTCAAACTTTAGAAGACATGTTGAGGGCATGTGTTATAGATTTCAAAGATAATTGGGATGACCACTTGTCGTTGATAGAGTTTCCCTACAATAATAGTCACCACTCAAGTATCGGTATGGCTCCTTTTGAAGCCTTGTATGGTAGGAGATGTAGGTCTCCGGTTGGTTGGTTTGAAGTAAGTGAGATTGCTCTTATTGGTATCGAATCAGTTTATGAGGCTATTGAGAAAGTTCGACTTATTAGAGAGAGGTTAAGAACGGCTCAAAGTAGGCAAAAGTCTTATGTCGATGTGAGGAGAAGGGACCTAGAATTTGAAGTTAGGGATTGGGTCTATTTGAAAATCTCCCCTATGAAGGGTGTGATGAGGTTTGGCAAAAAGGGGAAATTTAGTCCCCGGTATGTAGGCCCATATCAAATTTTGAAGTGTATTGGGAAAGTTGTCTATGAGTTGGACTTGCCAAATGAGTTGGCCCCGGTTCACCCGATATCTGATGTTTCTATGCTTAAAAAGTATATTGGGGACCCGGTATCCATTATTCCTTAGAAGGGTTAGGAGTTGATAGAAGTCTTTCCTATGAAGAGGTTCCGGTAAAGATCCTTGACCGGCAAGTCAAGAGATTGAGAAACAAAGAAGTAGCTTCCGTGAAGGTTTAATGGAGAAATCATTTAGTTGAGGGTGCTACTTAGGAGGCCGAGGCCTATATGAAGTCCCGATATCCTCATCTCTTTCCTTCTACTCCTAATTAATCCTGAGGTAAATAGTTCCTCTTGAGTTTAGTGTTTTGGGAGTCATGTGTGTTATATGAGTTTTTCCATGATTTCCTTATACTATGCATGTTTTTGATGAAATTCATGTTTAGTAAGAAAATGAGTTTCCATGATTTATATTCCTCATGTTGTTGTGCATTTAGTATGAGTTGCCTATTTTAACTTCATGAGATGTGTTGATGAACATACTTTAGTATGCTTTTGAGAGTATTGGCATATTGGCTCTATGATGTTGTGTTGAGTATTATTTTAGTTGGAGAAAGTAGTTCCTCCTATGAATATGATAAATATTGAGTTTCATGCATATTGGGTTGTTAGATGTAGTTCATACTCCCCTGTATTGCATTGATTATGTTTTGAGATGGAGTTGATGTTTCCTCCTTTGAATTGTGCATTATTTTGATGTTTCATGCATGATGGGCTGCTAGTTTTAAGTCTCTAAATTAGTTTGGTCTCTAGATCATCATTCGAGGACGAATGTTCCCAAGGGGCAGATATTGTAACATTCCATAAAATGGTAGACTACACTAGAGCCTAACCTAAAACTAGTAGGCTAAGTTAGAGCTTGACGTTAGGATTAGAGCCTTTAATATACCTCCTCATACCTTAAAATTTCATGTTTTAGAGTTAAAATGTCAAGGCCTAAACCCCAAGGACCAACCATGGGTCCTTGAGGAAAAGACCTAAAAGGCTGCCTGGGCAGTGACCCACGAGGGAAACATATTCCCCGTAGGTCCACCCACGCGCCGTAGGTAGGGGTCGTGGGTCAAGCCCCTCAAAACAGCCCTCAATCCCTTGACCAACGATTCACCAGCACGGATCGTGGTCCCACCCACAGTCCGTGGGTCACTAAGTTGTAGAACATGCCGAAACTGTCATTTGGCAGTTAAGGCCAAGGGTCTTTTTGGAATTTCCTTTTTAATTAATGATTATGTGGTGTCGTTTTAAGCCTATTTTAAACACCTATATAAGTATTTTTCCCACCTAAAATAACCCATCTAAGATCATAATTCATAAAAATCCTCAAAACTAAAACCAAACCCTCTCCAAAAATCTTCTCTCTAGAACTCCAAGGAAGAAGAAGAAGAAGATCAAGTTAAGACTTGAAGAAGGAGGCTTTCTCTCACAATTTTGTTGGATTTCTTCATCTAAGGTATGGTAGTCTTTGATTCATGGTTAGCTTTCCACAATGAAGTGCTCAAACTCTCAATTTAAAAGTAGAAAAGTCTCCAAAAGCTAGGGTTTTCACTCCAACTCATGGATTCTTTCTAAAAACGTTTTCATTGATTTAATTATCATATATTATGATTGAATTGTTGATTATTATTGTTTTTATGAGAAAATCTCCCATGAATCCATGAAACCCCCATAACCCTAGTTTACGACTTGTGATTTGGAGTGAATTGTAGTATGATGAATACTATGAAGTTGTCCTTATAGTAGTTTAGTTATTTGAATCATGTTACCATCTATATATAATGTAGTAATTCTAGATAGATTGGTAGAATGTAATCTATAGCCCTTGAAGGGCAAGAAGCATGAGAATTAGCTATATGTATGAGACTTGTGCGTATACAATTAGTTTGCTTTGAGAGTAAAGTGAACATATTATAATCTAATTGTGGTGTTGATTGGATAATTGTCCTGATGTACACACTTAGGTATGAATGCCATATAATGTTAAAGGTTTGTCACATATAGTGATTCTAAGGTTTGAAGACTAGTCTCACTTATTGAATATAGGAGCTTTAGCATGAGTTTGTTGGATTGAATGTCAAGACATTCTTCCATAATTATCAACTCAAGTCAAGACTTAATATGAACTCAATGGGAATTAATGCTTAGCACCGAGTGGATATGAATATGAGATGGAAGCTTATACGATCCACTTAAGCTAAGAGTTTAGTTATACCTTAGGCAAGTAGGACAACCTCTTTTCGGTGTTTGGTAGACACTGGATTCCATGACTAAGCTATCATGGTCTATGTCGGTTAAAGCTAATCCCACTATGTTAATATGAACTAGAAGTTGAGTTATAGACTATAGTTACTTGATAAGCTTTCCTTAGTGTGGGTAGGATTTCCTTAGTGTGGGTAGGATTATGGGATCTTATTCATACATTGCACAAGGATGCTTTGAGGTTATTTACAGTTTGTTTCCATTATGATATGATGACTAATATGTTGAATATGCTTGTATCTTATGCTTTTACACTAATCTTCATTATGAATCTTAAACTTGGTAAAGTGAACAATTTTCAATAAAAATATCCTTTTTAGCATGTTTTCAAGGATTTTATGCATGGCTATAATACTTAGTGCATTTTTGTACTAACCCATATTTCTTCTACATTTTTCCACAAAGTGTAGGTTCCAGTGTTTGAGGTGTTATTCCTTTGATACAAGCTTGGATCGACTATTCTCCTAGCTTGTGGTGAGTCCTTTCCTTTCATTGTATTAGACTTTCGGATTTCTATTGTAAGGGTGGCGACCCTATTTGAGACTTCGATTGTAATAGAAGGCTAAATGAGACTATGTCTAGACTTCCTCTTTACTTTTATGAAAACTACTTAAGACTTGAAAATTCTTTCTACTTTTTATTGTTCTTTACTTATGTGATGATATGCTAAGTGTCTTACATAGTGCCTTTAGTAGTGTTATGTGCTATGTTACGTCTAGGGGGTACCCTTGGGTCGTGATAAATAATTAGATTATTGATCATCTAAAAATCCACTTCACCATTCTTGATAACACTTGTTTCAAATTGAAAGTATTGTAAAGATTGTATCAATCTAATCTTAAGTCCATGTAAGTTCGATACCCGGCTCTTGAAAAGAGTCACTTTAATACTTGCACGACCACATACACTTGATTGTGCGTTTGGGCGCAACATTGGTGAATGTTAAATATTTTTTAAAAAAATATCTTTTATTTTTCGCTTGAACAATAAAATACTATTTAGGAAAATAATTTCTAATCCGAAATCAACCCCGATAATTGATCTAGGATCCGATTCCGACACCCAAACTAAGACAAGACCTCAATGACCGTTCCAAAACCCGACCCTGAGACCTGACCAAGGAAAAAAATTCAAAAACATTTCTAAAAAAAATAGATAGGGTCGCGGGGATGGTGGTGGCATAAAAATATGTTTTTTTTATATTTGAAATATTTCCCAGAAATAATTTGTTTAAAAAAAAAAATTGACGGCGTCGCCATTCGGGGGTAGGGAGTAGGGGTCGTAGGGGTTGGGTGAGGTAAAAAAATCATAAAATTTCTCCTGAACTATGCAAAATAGACCACTTATACCTTTCGTTATATTTTGGGATCAAAAATGCCCCTGCCATTATCCTAAGAGATCACAAATACCCTCAAGAGTTAAGACCCCAAATTTTTAGTGACATGGCAAACCACGTGGAACTAAGCATTGCCAACCAGGATTCACGACAAAAGAACTAGACCTTTAGCAGCGACAATAGTTGCCACAAAATCCCAAAATATTGCCACTAAAGGTTATGAGCGATTTTTAGTGGCGACTAAGGCTGCAACAACCATTCGCTAGTAAAACCTATTTTTTCAACAAAATAATATGTTAATTAATTTTCAGTTGCAACCTAATATTCTAAAATAAATAACTTGGACTATTAACATTAAAAACATCCAATATTATTACGAAAATTATCAAAATTACTTCTCGATTCAAATCTCCTACTACATAATGCATCATCGTACATTTTATACATTTACATATGATATAAAAATAAAACATATAGTGTCTTCAAACTCCTCCTTAATCAATATCATTTTTGGTTTTTTAAAAACAATGAAGAAAAAACACACAAATCATAATTTATTGTTAAAAACCTTTAGTGACGATTTTCTGGGATTTTGTGGCTACTATTGTCGCCGCTAAAGGTCTAGTTCTTTTGTAGTGCATCCTAGTTGGCAACGCTTAGCTGGAAGGATTAGTCCCACGTGGCTTGCCATGTCACTAAAATTTTGGGGTATTAACTCTTGCGGGTATTTGTGGTCTCTTAGGATAACAGCGGAGGCATTTTTTATCCCAAAATATAACGAAGGGTATAAGTGGTCTATTTCACATAGTTCAGGGGTAATTTTGACCCTTTTCCACAAATTTTGAAATATTTTTCAAAAAAAAATTAAATTTTTTTTGTTTGGGGTGGGGGAGCAGCTAGTTTGGTGGTAGGGAAAAAAATATATTTGAAATTTAAAAAAAAAAAAAAAATTAATTTTTTAATTTTTTTTGAATTGGGAGGGTCGGGTACGGGGTATGGGTAGGGTAAGAAAAAAATTAAAGAATGAAGTAGAGTTTTGGAAAATGTTTTCATTAATTTTGGAAGGGAGGTCATTTTCCTTAAATTTGAGGAAAATGAGTTGATTTGGAAAATATTTTCCAAATATTTAAGTCAACCAAACATGGGAAATGTTTTTCTCCATACCAAACACACCTTATTACACGTTACAACAAGCAAAAATTGAGTCATAAGCTATAAAAGCCGGTGGCGGACACAGGTTTCTCATGCAGGGGTGTATAATAGTTGTAGTCAGAAAAAAAAAAATAGTTATGAGGCCAATGGGGCTTGAACTCATAACTTTTAAGAACTTTTGCAATGCCTTAATCACTAGATTAAACCTTCCACTTGTATCAAGACATGTCAATACTTATATATATATATATATATATATATATATATATATATATATATATATTGTAAACCAAAATTTGACCTCTATATACAATGTAATTTTTCGACAAGGGGTGTTGCTTGACACCCCTTGGCCAAGGGTGGGTCTGCCTGATAAAAGTCGAAGTAATTGTATATGAAGCTTTGTATATAAAAGTTGCATGATGAGATTAAAAAAACATGGTACACAAGAAGATTTGAGCGAAGAAAATAAGGTATGAAAAGGAGAAAGCACTTTATAGTAGAATTTGTTAATAAGTTTGATTTTAGAACTATATCACACATATTTGATGATTTGCTAAATTTGAAATTAATTACTTAAATTCATTTAGAAAATTTATTTAACACAAATATATGACTTAACCCGTTTAGTAAAATATTTTTAACACAAGTATGATTTAATGTAAGAAGTGGTATGAAGGGATATGGGGCACATTGTTGTTGGTGCAACCCAGTTTGATTCTTTTTGTAATTCTCCATCAAAATAAAGGAATACAAAATGGTAGTACGTTTAGTAAGTTTGACCTTTTAAAGTGATGTTGAGGTGGGTCATGTAAATTTGTCAAATATAAAGGCATGACACATCTAAATGGTTATAGTGAATTATTTAAAGAGAACGTTACTTGTGTTCGTACGAATAAGAACATGCTCGTGTATGGTTGGACAAATGACACATCTCACCTCTACGGGAGGTTTGAGAGATTGAAAAGAAATATTTTGTCATAAACTGTCATTTGACCATGTACAAATTTGTGGTACGTTTTATTATGAACTATCAAAGGAAAAAAAGGAAATAATTATTTCCTATAGATGTTGTGACTATGATCAAAATAGCTATTGTTGTGTGGCAACACAAATTTGTCATTGGTTGTCAATAAATAAGTCTACCCTTTAATAATTTTAACCATAACAATAATAATAATTTTAGAGGTATTTTAGTGATAGGTTCTATAGGAACTGGACGATCCTATATGGTCAAATACCAAGCGACAAACTTTTATGTTCCTTTCATTACGGTATTTCTGAACAAGTTCCTGGAAAACAAGTATAAAGGTTTTCTTCTTGATGAAATCGATATTGATGATCGTGACGATATTGATGATACTGACAATCTTGATGCTAGTGATGATATCAATCGTGACCATGATACGGAGCTGGAACGACTAACTAGGATGAATGGGCTAACTGTGGATATGATCTTGAAGGAGATGGTCACCATAAGAATTGTGTGGTGAAATTTGTGGTAGTACACAAAATTAATTGAGAGTTCCAGAAGAACTAATTTGTTAATATCTTGAGAAATGAAATTGTTCATAATATTGGGATTGTAGTAAGATTCAAAACACATTTTAAGTTTCGGGGAAATTGAAAAGAAAAATCATTATATTGAGACTATAAATGATGGAAAGATTTAATATCTTTATATTACTATAACCGAAGTGGGATATAAATATTCATATAAAAGATTACTCATTTTTCCTCTTATTTGTTGCATACAAATATGGGCATGATGATGGAATCACATGCAAAAGTAAACTAGAAGTTTGTTGGAATAAATATCAGTGGGCATAACCATTGGTCATTCCGGTTTAAATGTGATACAAAAGAAATTGAAAATTCACGTGACTATATGTTGAAGAAATAAAAGATTCTTCAAAAGTTTTCATGATAAAATAATCATTGTACCAGCTAAGATTAAGATTGTGTCCCCTGAAATTATTTGAAACATGTAAAAAGGTGAATATGGACTCGTTCACCTCGTCATATGGATTGTTTATTATTATAATTTAATAGATTTATATATGGTATGATATCAACTTACAAATTAATTTTTGTAAGATTGTTTGCTCAAATTGTTAAATTAAGAGCATAATTTCAAAATATAAAATTATATTGATAATGTTGATTGGTTTAGCAGAAATTGTATGCCTCCAATTATAGCTAGACAATTGATTATGAGAACAAAACTCTCAAATAAAATTTGGTAAGAGATTAATTTATTTAACATGTAAGCATCAAGCTAACAAGGTTCTCCCACCACAATTGGTTCAAGTTCAGGAATCAAATATTTTTTATCTAAAAATTTGATGTGCGCACATTTGATTTTATTGTTCGACCACGCACAAAGATGGATCACCAAATGATGTTGGGGTAAAGTTTAGATTTCCTAACATTAGGGGGAAATATAATTAACAACATAAAATTATGTGTGAGGTGAATTATATAGACCCTTGTTAAAAAAAAATATGAACTTGATGTTCAAGAGATAATTCATTTGAAAAATATTACAAATTATTTGTCAATTGTATTTATTGATCCAATATTTTAATTAAGCTGCAAATGCTCCAATAAATGGTCTTTGAAGGACAGAGTCTATGGTACGCCAGAAGCGAGATAGACCAATCGATTCCAAACGTAAAATTCCTTGAGTATGGAAAGGAGAAAATTATCAAAATGATCATAATAATGAGGCAAGTGATTTAAAAGAGCACCATGACATAATACTTCATAAAACCTTGGCAAAGGTTTAGGTACCTGAAAATGATGAAAAATGAAGAGATCTCGATAAGTTATGTCGTATTGGAATCAATTTCAAAATGACCTATTCAAGTATATTTTTTTTCACTTAGGCAAGTGATGTTTTTGAACGTATAATTCATAGATCAAGATATAATGTCAGTGTGGTACAAATGAATCATTATGCAAAAGTATAACCGTACGATATAAATTACAGTTTGTGTCCCAGAGAATAAATTATTTTCACAAAAGTCAGTGTGGTACAAATGAATCATTATGCAAAAGTATAACCGTACGATATAAATTACAGTTTGTGTCCCAGAGAATAAATTATTTTCACAAAAGTCCTAATATTATTAAATGGAGATATGTTCTCCATGATGGATGCAATGAGACTTGTTTCAATCTGGCAATACATGAAAAACTTAAATATGTACAATGAATGATTATCATGTATAGCAAGACGATGAAGGCTATATGAAAATTCTTAAATAATTTAAAAGGTCTTAAAGCAATTTCATTGAGTACCAAGTGATTTTGAGATTGCTTAACATAGAGGAAGCATCATTCTGATCTCTTGAAAATTATTAGGAAATATCATGTATTACTACAATTGGTGCACTTACATATTCTGCTATTACTATACATGGGATAATATTTCTTTTTGTTAACGTACATGTAGGATATAATTTCCCTTTTATGTGGAGATATCTGAGTGAAATAAAATATTATTATGAATTTATTATTTCTAATCAATATTGTCAAAGAATTATTGGTTATGCAAAATGCATGATGATTATTTAATAAACATTGACTCTACAAGACAATTAATTGGAAATGAAAATGCCCACAACATGATTGTTGTTATGAACAAGTTAAATGAACAATTTACATGTCATAGTGAGGTCATGAATAGAGTGATTTTTGAGAATGTATTTGGCTAAGCTCAAAGCCTCGTCATATCGATGAAACCAAAAAATGATATATTAAGATGAGTTCAAGAATGCAACATCTTTGTGATTGTGATTTGGTCACAAGAACACTATCAATAACAACATTCAAGAAGCTAGTATGTAAGATCGGATGAAAGCTTTTTCCGCATGGACTCTCTCGATGTATGTTAGATTAATGTGTGCCTATCATGGATAAGAGAACTAGAGCTGCATATTTGAAGGCTATAATGGCAAAGGAAGCACAAGAAAGGCTTGAAGCAGCTCAGCGGGGGAAGCAATCAGCTCAATTGAACCAAATAGTCTCTCAATTTAATGAAATAGTAACAATAATACATATGAAGGGAGGAACAAGCACAAAATCAAAAACGAAGGAGAACATAGACACCAAATCTCATATAGGGTTATCGATGAAGGCAACTGTATCGACAAGCCAATGCAACCTATTGAGGCTCAAGAGTTATGGAAGGAAATTGTCGAGTCTGTGGATATAAATAAAATAGTGGAATCATTTAGCAGTGGGAGGAAATCCTAGGCAGATAAAGTGGAGGAAATGGTGGACATGCCAGCAAAAAGGAGCTCAATATGGGACAATTTTGACATTGGCAAGATGGTGAATGTTGGATTCAAGCTGGAGTATGTTGCTCCATCTAGCATAGGTTGTCTGTTTATGTAGAAATTGAGCTAAATGACATAAGTTTTGAAATAGAATACTGGAGAAACTCAGTTTTATGCTAAGTGTTGGGAGCACATCCACCATTTGTAGTAAAAGGGTTTATTAACATAATTTGGGGCAAAAATGGGATACACAAGATAGTAATGCTGAAAATGGGGTTGTATTAGTCAGATTTGACACTACAATATGGCAAAATGAGATTATCCAGGTAGGAATTTATCACTTGTATAGTAAGTCATTCATAGAACAGACTTGAAACCCAGACATAGATTTTTCAAGAGAAGAGCTACACACAATCCCCATTTGAATTAAGTTCCCAGGGTTAGATTTTAAGTACTGGAGCCCTAAATTTTTTATTAAACTGGGGAGTCTACTTGGGAAGCCTTTAATGGTAGACCAAAATAGTGAGAGGAAAGTTGTACTAAATTTTGCTACGCTCATGGTAGAGGTTGATATGGATACTACTCTTCCAAAAACAATTAGTCTGAAGAATGAAAAAGGGCAACTGATTGAACAAAAGGTGACATATGAATGAAAGCCAATGCTATGTAAATACTTTAAGAAATATGTACATTTAGAGGAGATCTATAAAAAGAAAAATATTCCAAAAGCTGAGAATAAGAGGTGGACGCACAAGCTAAAATTAGAGGAAAACACATACATAACTGAGAAAAGGATGAAAGGGCAGAGCAAGGAAAGAGGTGTAGCACATCATAGGAACTGTAAAGATATGCATCAGCCTGACAATCTAACAACACAGGTTTACACTCCAGTACATCAAGTTGAGAAGGATAGAAAGGAACCTTCACACGTAGCAGACAAAGAGGGTTGGATCACACCTAGGAAGGTGGTTTATGTGTACAAGAAAAAGAGTGTTACCAACAACACATACAAAGACATGTAAGGCAAAAGTGGAGAAGGAAAAAGTGAGGAGAGCAACCTCATCCCAAGCACTTGAATGGTTAATATCCTAAGTCGAAATGTAAGGGGCCTGAATGGGTCAAATAAACAGAAGAAGGTCAAGCTCCTCTGCAATAAAGAACAAGAAAGTTTGATAAGCTTGTTGGAAATGAAAATAAAAAGAAATAGTATGGACAAAATGTTGGGTTTAGGATCTTTTTTCCCTTCCTATGTGGATAAATAAAAGTCTTATTAGGACTAGCCCACTTTAGCCCATAACCCAAAATATTATGTGGCATATAAAAGGCTTATTTGGTCTTATTTTCAGAAACACAAGAGAGAAAAATAAAGAGAGTTTTGTTTTAGAGATTGAGAGAAAAAGAGAAATATCTCGTTTTTGCTTCTGGAAATTTTCTGCTCAGGCAGTCCGCTTCAGACAGAGTTACTGCTTCGTTACCCGTTGGATCGTGCTCAAATTTGAACTGGAAGTTCTCAGCATCTGGTTCTTGCAATTCAACGGTGGAGATCGGATTTGGAAGACTGTAGCTTCTGATATTGGCGCGTGAACAGTAGCGCATTTTTGGGTGAAATCTCTTCTTTAATTCTCTAGTTTTGGTGCAATCTTGATTTGTTGTTGCTCATTGTGTGGCACTTGTTTTGTGGCCAATTTTGGAGAACAATTTTGTAACTCTTGGTGTTTATAGTGGAGCTTTTGGTCCTGTGGTTTTTTACTCTTCACGTCGAAGGGTTTTCCACGTAAATCGTTGTGTCTTGTGTGATTGGGTTATTCTTATCTTGTTGCTTTAGTTTGATTGATATACTTGTTGGCCATTCTTCATATTGCTTGATTTGGTTTGTCTTCTCTTGGTTCAAACTGAAAGGGAAAGTTTAGATTTGGTTATTATTTCGCTGCTATCCTGTCTGACATTCTTGTTAGTACCTTGTCTTTCCCAACAAAGTGGTATCAGAACATTGGTTATTGATTTATTGTTGATAATTGATTTGAGAGATGGAGGCAATATGAGCAAGATGTTTTGTTTGAATGGTAATAACTATCATATTTGGAGAGGCAAGATGAAAGATCTTCTATTTGTCATGAAAATGCATTTACCTGTGTTTACCTCTAATAAACCCCAGTCCATGATGGATGAGGAATGGAAATTTGAGCACTTGCACGTTTGTGGCTATATTAGACAATGAGTTGAAGATAATGTTCGAAATCACATTATGAATGAGACATATGCCAGAAGTTTGTGGGACAAGCTCGAGACGCTATATGCTTCAAAGACTGGCAACAATAAGTTGTTTCTATTGAAACAACTGATGAATATCAAGTATAAAGAGGGCACTCCTATTTCTGATCAGATTAATGATTTTCAGGGTGTTCTTGACCAGCTATTTGGAATGAATGTAAAATTCGATGAAGAAATACAGGGACTATGGCTTCTTAATACTCTTCCAGACTCTTTTAAAACTCTTCAAGTTTCTTTGACTAATTCTGCACCCAGTGGTGTTGTGACCATGGAATATACTAAGAGTGGTGTATTGAATGAAGAGATAAGAAGAATATCTCAAGGCTCAACTTATTCTACTTCACACTCCGATATTATGGTTTCTGAAGATAGGGGGAGAAACAAGTTCAGAGGTCAGAGTGACAGAGATAAAAGTAGAGGTAAGTCAAAGTCAAAATACAAGAATGTTACATGTGACTATTGCCACAAGAATGGGCATATCAAGAAATTTTGTTTTAAGTACAAGAGAGATATGAGACAACAAAAGAAAGAAGGTGACAATGCAAATCGTGTTGTTGTTGTTGCTAATGATGATCTTCTTGTTTCTTGTGATGAAAATGCTGTCAATCTTGTTCGTGATGAGTCTAGCTGGTTTGTGGATTCTGGTGCTACTTCTCATGTCACGCCCAAGAAGGAATTATTTTCTTCTTATACTCCAGGTAATTTTGGGATGTTGAAAATGGGTAATAATCATGAGGTTGCAGTTCTTGGTATTGGGACAGTTTGTTTGGAAAGTAACAATGGTTCCAAACTAGTTCTCAATAATGTCAAACATGCTCCAGATGTTCGCCTAAATTTAATTTCGGTGGGATACCTTGATGATGAGGGTTATGTTAATACCCTTGGTGCTGGCCAGTGAAAGCTTACTAAAGGTTCGATCATTGTAGCCCGTGGTGATAAGTTGTCTAACTTGTATGTTTTTCAGGGCTTCATTTTTAGAGGCTCAGTAAATTTGGTGGAGAATGATACTTCATCATTGTTATGGCATAAAAGACTGAGTCATATGAGCGAGAAGGAGATAAACAATTTGGCTAAAAAGAATTTGCTTTCTGGAGTGAAACAAGCAAAATTGAATAAGTGTGTTCATTGCTTAGCAGGTAAACAGAAGAGAGTTTCTTTTCAGAGTCATCTGCTTTCAAGAAAGCTTGATTTGCTGGAGTTGGTACATTCTGATTTGTGTGGTCCTTTTAAGGTAAGGTCTTATGGTGGTGCACTTTATTTTGTGACTTTTATTGATGATTATTCACGCAAACTCTGGGTATTTGCTTTGAAGTCCAATGATCAGGTACTTGATGTGTTCAAGAGTTTTCGGGCCTTGTTTGAAAGACAAACAGGGAAGAAATTGAAATGCATTCGTTCTGATAATGGTGGTGAGTATATTGGCCCCTTTGATAAATATTACAGAGAGCAGGGTATCCGGCATCAGAAAACTCCTCCAAAGACTCCTCAGCTAAATGGTTTAGCAGAGAGAATGAATAGAACTCTTGTTGAGAGAGTTAGATGTATCCTTCAGATGCTAAGCTGCCAGATTCCTTTTGGGCAGAAGAATTTAATACTACTGCATATGTTATCAATTTATCACCTACTGTTTCTTTGAATGGTGATGTCCCTGACAGAGTTTGGTCTAGTAAAAATGTTTCTTATGATCATCTTAAAATTTTTGGGTGTAACGCCTTTGTGCATGTTCCTAAAGATGAAAGGTCAAAGTTAGATGTTAAAACTAGGCAATGTATCTTTGTTGGTTATGGTCAAAATGAATTTGGCTATCGTTTCTTTGATCCAGTTAAAAAGAAACTTGTTAGAAGCCGTGATGTTGTGTTCCTTGAAGACCAAACAATTGAAGATCTTGACAAAGTTGAGAAAGTTGATTCTCAGAGTAGTGAAAACCTAGTTGATATTGATCCAGTACCTTTGACTATTCCACTAGGTGAAAATCTTCATGAAAATCAAGTTGATATTGAAGATGGTGATCATATTCAGAATGACCAGTATACCGCTGATGGTCCAGTGCGATTGGTCTACAACCAACTATTATTAATGCTTCAGAGAGTTCTCTTAGAGGATCTACTAGAGAGAAAATACATTTATCTCGTTATTCTTCCAATGAGTATGTACTCTTTACTGATGGGGGAGAACCAGAGAGTCTTGATGAGGCCATGGAAAGTGAAGAAAAAGAAAACTGGTTTGATGCTATGAAGGATGAAATGAAGTCTCTACATGATAATCATATCTTCGATTTGGTTATGTTACCTAAAGATCGAAAAGCTTTGAAAAACAGGTGGGTTTTTCGGGTGAAACATGAAGATGGTAATCCAGTTCCACGGTACAAGGCTAGATTAGTTGTGAAGGGTTTTAGCCAGAAAAAAGGGATTGATTTTGATGAGATATTCTCTCCAGTTGTAAAGATGTCATCCATCCGTGTGGTTCTAGGCTTGGTTGCAAGTCTGAACTTGGAAGTTGAACAAATGGATGTTAACACTGCTTTTCTCCATGGTGACTTAGATGAAGAAATTTATATAGAGCAGCCGAAAGGTTTTGAAATCAAGGGAAAAGAGAATTATGTTTGCAAATTGAAGAAGAGCTTGTATGGCTTAAAACAAGCTCCCAGGCAATGGTACAGGAAGTTTGGTTCTTTTATGAGTCAACAGGGCTTCAAGAAGACTTCTTCAGACCATTGTGTTTTTGTGCAAAAATTCTCCGATGGTGACTTTATTATCGTTCTACTTTATATTGATAGCATGCTTGTTGTTGGTCATAATGCTTGCAGGATTAAAGAGTTGAAGCAAGAGTTGAATAAGTCTTTTGCTATGAAAAACTTAGGACCAACAAGACAGATTCTTGGCATACAGATTGTCCGTGATAGAGATGCTAAGAAGTTGTGGTTGTCACAAGAGAAGTATATTTAGAAAGTACTTCGTAGATTCAACATGGACAAAGCTAAGGTTGTCAATACACCTTTAGCTATGCACTTCAAATTGAGTACTAAACATTGTCCTTCCAGTGATGGTGAGAAGGAATATATGAAGAAAGTTCCTTATGCTTCAGCTGTTGGTAGTTTGATGTATGCAATGGTATGTACAAGACCAGATATTGTTCGTGATGTTAGTATTGTTAGTCGTTTTCTTTCTAATCCGGGAAGAGAGCATTGGAATGTTGTTAAATGGATTATGAAATATCTTTGTGGCATTTCTAGTTTGAGTTTGTGTTTTGGTACAGGGAAGCCTATTCTTTGTGGTTACACTGATTCAGACATGGCTGGTAATGTTGATACTACTTCAGGCTACTTGATTACTTTTGCAGGGGGAGCTGTGTCTTGGCAATCTAGGTTGCAAAAATGTGTTGCTTTATCTACTACAGAGGCTGAGCTTATTGCTGCTGTTGAAGCTTGAAAATAATTGATTTGGACGAAGAGATTTTTGGGGGAACTTGGTTGTGCTCAAGAGAAGAGTAAATCCACTGATGCAAGAGGTAGTTAAAAAGGAGATCATCAAGTGGCTGGATGCGGGAGTTATTTATCCTATTGCAGATAGTAGTTGGGTGTGTCCTATGCAGTGTGTGGCTAAAAAGGGTGGTATTACTGTGGTTCCAAATGAAATATATAAGCTTGTTCCAATGAGGCCTGTGACTGGATGAAGAGTTTGTACGGATTACCGGAAGTTGAATGGATGGACAGAAAAGGACCATTTTCCTATGTCATTCATGGACCAGATGTTGGATAGACTTATAGGAAAGGGTTGGTATTATTTTCTCGATGGGTATTCGGGCTACAATCAAATTTCTATAGCTCTAGAAGACCAAGAGAAGACCACCTTCACTTGCCCTTATAGGACTTTTGCTTTCAAACGGATATCATTTGCGTTGTGCAATGCTCCAGCAACCTTCTAGCGTTGTATGATGTCGATATTTTCTGATATGGTGGAGGACACTATTGAAGTGTTCATGGATGATTTTTCAGTTGTAGGTGATTCTTTTTATCGTTGTCTGAATCATTTGGCCGAGGTGCTTAAAAGGTGTGAAGACTGCAACTTGGTGCTGAATTGGGAGAAGTGTCATTTCATGGTTAAAGAAGGCATAGTGTTGGGTCATCGAATTTGAGAGAAAGGTATTGAGGTTTATAGATCTAAAGTTGAGGTAATAGAAAAGCTTCCGCCACCTATTTATGTAAAAGGTGTTAGAAGTTTTTTTGGGCATGCAGGGTTCTATAGTAGATTCATAAAAGACTTTTCAAAAATTGCACACCCATTGTGCAAACTGCTCGAAAAGGAGTATAAGTTTGATTTTGATGAGGCTTGTCTGATAACATTTAGAGAGTTGAAGGAGAAGTTGGTCACTGCACCTATCATTATTTCACCTGATTGGGGAAAACCGTTTAAGGTAATGTGTGACGCAAGTGGAGTGGCGCATGGTGTGGTACTAGGACAGAGGAAAGAGAAAATTCTTTACCCTATTTACTATGCTAGCAAAGCTCTAAATATGTCCTAGAAAAATTATATTGTGATCGAACAAGAACTTCTTGTGGTGGTTTTTGCATTCGAGAAATTTCGATCCTGCTTGCTTGGTACTAAAGTCATCGTGCATACTGATCATTCTGCATTGAGGTATTTGATGGTAAAAAAGGATGCAAAACCAAGATTGATTAGACAGGTATTGTTGCTGCAAGAGTTTGATTTTGTGGTAAAACATAAAAAGGGGACCAAAAATCAAGTTGCCGATCACTTATCCATATTAGAGAAAGAGGCTATGCTAAAGCTTGGAGATAGGGCTGAAATTAATGATGTTTTTCTAGATATACAGGTATTGGCTGCTTCTCATGATTTTATTCCATGGTTCGCAAACTATGCTAATTATTTGGCAAGCGATTTGGTGCCCCCAGACTTGTCTTTTCACCAAAGGAGAAAGTTTATGCATGATGTGAAGAAATTATTTTGGGATGAACCTTACTTGTATCGTAGTTGTGCTGATGGGATTATTCATCGTTGTGTGCCCGAGGTTGAGATTTGAGTGTACTTGAAGCATGTCATTCATCGCCTATTGGTGGGCATCATAGTGGTATTCAGACTGCGCATAAGATTTTGCAGTGTGGGTACTACTGGCCTACCATCCACCAAGATGCTCAAGATTTCGCCAAGTTTTGTGATCGTTGCCAAAGAGAATGAGGGATTTCAAAGAGGCAAGGGCTTCCTATGAATCCGATATTGGTGATAGAGTTGTTTGATGTATGGGGCATTGTTTATGTGGGTCCATTTGTGAGTTCATATAGGACGAAGTATATTCTTGTTGCGGTTGATTATGTATCGAAGTGGGTGGAAGCAGTTGCACTCCCCAACATTGAAGGTAAAAGTGTCACTACATTCTTAAAAAAGAATATCTTCTCCAGATTCGGTACACAGAGGGCGATTATCAGCGATGGAGGTTCTCACTTTTGTAATCAGTTATTCAAGGCACTACTTGTGAAATATGGTGTCCACCACAATGTAGCTACCCCTTACCATCCGCAGACTAGTGATCAAGTTGAAGTGTCCAACAGAGAAAACAAACAGATTTTGGCGAAGACTGTGAATGCTAACAGAATGGATTGGTCAAGGAAGCTTGATGATGCTCTATGGGCCTATCGCACTACATACAAGACCCACATAGGTATGTCTCCTTACAAACTTGTATATGGGAAGTCTTGTCATTTACCGGTAGAGCTAGAGCATAAGGCGATGTGGACAATAAATAAGCTAAATTTGGATTGGGGCGCCGCATCAAATAAAAGAATGAATGACTTGAATATGCTTGATGAGTTTCGCCTAAAAGGTTATGAAAGTTCAGCCTTGTACGAAGAGAATATGAAGCGGTATCATGATCAAAGAATTGAAAAGCGAGAATTTGTGATTGGTGATCTTGTGCTTCTATTCAACTCTAGGTTGCACCTGTTTCTAGGCAAACTCAAGTCCAAATGGACTGGGCCATTTTTGCTCACAAAAGTGCTCCCCCATGGAGCAGTTGAGCTTGAGAATAGTGAAGGAACAAGGTTCATGGTAAACGGGCAAAGGATCAACATCTATCTGGGAAATGATAAAAGTGTGCAAGAAGTGATTGAGGCCTACAATCTTGATGAAGTCTACGTAATCAAGAAACTTGCGTCGTGCAGCGATGTTAAATCAAGCGTTGCTTTGGAGCCAACCCAAGATGTACAATCTAGCCAACAATAGGTTTCTGTTTCCCATTTAGTAGTTTTCTTTGTTTAATTACATTTTTGTATCAAATTTAGATAGGTGTTTTAGTTTTTTTTAGTGTTGGCTAGAATTAGCATAGAGTCCGTGTTTAAAAATTGTCCAAAAAATGTAAAAAGAATAGCCTAATGGTTGCTACATGTGCAGGTACGCTATGAAAAGTCTGCAGAAAATGGTCTGGTGCAGAGATCTACGGATCCCATCGACGGTCCGTCGTTCTATCCACGAACCGTGGATGGTGCCCGTAGATCCCAGGTAAACTCCTAAATTTTTCCAAGTGTAAGAGTGATCTACTGTCCCAATCTACGGACCGTAGATCGACCCACAGACCGTAGATGGGGTCTCGTGGGTCCAAAACCTTAAATCTGTCTGACCCGACCCGGACCCCCTTATTTAAAACTCCCCTAATTTCAAATCATTTCCACTTCCCTCCATTCAATCTCCAACCGTTTCAAACACCCTCAACTCCCCTAAATCACTCCATAACTCCCCCATAAAATCATCCCTTTCATTCCCCCATCATTCCCACAATTCCTTTCCATTCTGAATACAACTCACTCCATATTCCACAAAAAAGGTCCATTGTTGGGTTAGTTACGAAGAGTTGATTCTTTGGTCTCGCCAAACTTAGTGTCGTCACACAATCACCCTACTCCACGTTGCTTGTAAGGTAACATACTTTCCCCTCACTTTGAATTTCGGTTAATAGATTGAATATAGAAAGTAGGGAGTCGGGTCTTGACCTAGGTAATTGTTAGATGAAATTGCATGATAAAATTGGAAGTTACAACACCCTTGGAACGATAGATGTGCCTTCGTTCCTGTCATTCATCTAGTCTCTTGCAAGTGCTATCAAATCATCTGTGAGTGAGGATACCCTTTATTTTGGGAGTCCTACAGGAGCTGCTCTGGAATGCACTTACCTTGCCTTGTCGTCGATTACCTTCTGACTCTTGTGGGACTTCATCCCATCTCGTAAGGAGATCTTTAATGCGGCATTACCGGTGTCGGATAGGAAAAGATGAGGTACAAGCGGATAGTGATTATGTTGCCTTGTTGTATGTGATTATAAGTCTACATGTAAGTTTCGACTTAGGGTTCCAAAGTGTGTCTTAAATAATTGTTAAAATGATTAATCGGAATCCTGAGAATGACAAACTAGCATGATTCAATGTTGAAATGCATAGTTAGCATAGGTTTGTTGAAAATGGTCTAAGATGTGGACTTGAAAATTGAGGATGGCTAATACCTGGCACATATCCCATCCACGATACCCCGTCTACAAATCGTAGATTGGGTTCGTGGGTTGATGCTCTTGAAATTTCACCAAGTGTGAAACCACGGATGTGGACTACGGTCCGTAAATCAACCTACTGACTGTTCTGTACATCCGTGGTTTCCATCTACGACTAATATTGTGGGTCCGCTGATCCACGAAAGGGTTTCACGGACCATAGATTAGTCTAGGGACCGTAGGTCCCCTCAAGGAATGACCATTGTAGCCTCTGTCTGAAATTTTCTTAAGACTTTGTTACTGTTCGTTTATAGTCTAAAGTTTTTTTGTTTAGTTGTTTAGATTTAGTTTTGGCACTAATATCGATTCCACAGGTACGATGGTATCTAAGAAGCTAGTTACATACTCAAAATAGGGCAAATCAAAATCTGTTGCTCCTAGCTTCACTTTAATCGACAAGGACAATGACACAGAAAGAGATCTAGCATACGTTTCTCCAAACACAAGGACTTCTCCCACTGCACCCCGAGCCACCAGAGGAACCCCTCGAAAGGTGATTCCCGACGTAGTCACTGTCTCCCAATCTAATGAGGAGCACACACTGATCGGGTCACCAACTGGGGCTGCTTCTACTTCATCTAATGGGTCTGCGTCTGGCTCCGAGTCTACCCATTCTTCGGGCTCTGAGTCCAGCTATGCTTCAGGGTTCGAGTCTGCCCATGCTTCGGGGTCCAACGCCAAGTCAGCCACAGGGTCCAGCCAGAATGAACAAGCAGCCTCATCTGATAAGGCTACTAGCTCAAAGTCAGTGCCCATACCAAGGAATGAGAACCCTACTCTAGTGGCCAGTGAGCGAAACAGATGGTGTGTTGAGGGTCAATGGCAAACTATCGAGATGTCAAGATAATTAAAGATAAAGAGAAGATGGCCCAAATTGTTACAGAGAAGCGCAGAGTCCTCACAGGGAGCTTGCACACTGTCCCCGACATTCACCAGCTTTTCAACCTTCACAAGTGTGACTAGATGGCTCAAGACCTAGGGACGTATAGCGAGGAGATTGTGCGGGAGTTCTACGCCTCCTATGTTGCCACTCTCCGTGGGTTGATCTCCAAGAAATCAAAACCCTTAGCTCAAGATCCTCTCACGTCCACAATGGTTCAACGTTGTCCGGTAGACATATCATAGGCTACCATCAGCCGCTTTATCTATGGGCCTACCACAGGTCACACTTGGTCACTAAACACAGCGAAGTTTGATTACAAATGGGATATCGTAGGGAGCGGTGCTTTCCAGAGGAATGCTGAGCAGCGAGAGGCTATTATACTATGGTTGGCTAAGTACATTGTTGCAGATGGCGAGCGTGCGGATTAGGTCGTCACACCACGGTTGGATATTCGAAAGGCCACACAAAATTTTGCAGCCAAGCTCTTCTAATTGTTGGTGCGTAACAGGGTGTCGCCAACAAAAGCTGACAAGCAACTCACTTGGGACAGAGCGGTCATGGTTGCAACATTAGTAGCAAAAGTGGAGATTGAATTTTCCCGCATGCTGCTGGCAGAGATTCACGAGAGGGCATTCAAGACCTCCACTACTTACCCCTTTCCATGTTTGATTTTCCAATTGTGCAGGGTCTCTAGAGTGTCGATCTGGCACTGTGATAGGTTGATCCACCCTACCAGGGCTTTAAATATAGGCCTTATCCGAGATGAAGCAAATGTGATGGCACCTCGCAGAGAGCCCCAGGTTGAGGTACCTCCCTTGGGCGCAGATCTTGCAGACACAGTGGGGCAGGCACAAGGCGGTGACCCCATTTTACCAGATCACTTTGATACTGTTCCGGCCTCCTCTTCCCAGGCCCCTAGCATGGCTCCTAGTTTATCCCGGTCCACACCACATTTAGGAGCTATTGTTGTCCCATTGGCCAAAGTACAAAAATTAGAGGCTCAAATGGCCATATTACTGCATCACATCCAACCTTGGATGCAAAAGTCTATAGCCGAGTCTGAGGATAGAATAGAGTGAAAGATGGAGGACATGATGGATCGAAAAGTCCAGGCAATTAATAAGTATCTTCATGCTTTTAAATTGCGAGTCCTCGAGCGACCAGCCCCGGCCAAAGACCTATCCTTTTTTTCAGGCTGAATTAGCCAGTCTCCGGGCCGACATTGATGCCATTCTTGCCACCCCTACAGTTGAGCCTTAGGCTGCACCTACTGTACTGGCTGATGATACGGTGCTGGATATTTTATTTAGTGGGATCGACGAGGAGAAGTGTGCGCCTACATATACCAAAGGTAAGAGACACCGTTCTAGTCACACTGAGGAGGAAACAACTCAAAAGAGACAGCGTAGGCAGGAGAAGAAGGCTAGGAAGGCCTCGATTTTAGATGAAGAGTTGTGCCAGCGGAGGGTGCGTGAGAGTATTGCAGAGGCATCAAGTTCTGCCCCAGTTATAGAGGTCCCGCTTGTTGTGAGGAACGTTGTGAGCACCACTGCTGGTGCGGTGAGAGTGATAGAGAGCCCTACTGAGGGTGCTATATTGGATGATGTGGGCACTACTGAGGGTGACCTAATTATTGTTCCAGTGGGCTCCAGGAAATCGGACCCACCTGTTTGTTGATGATTCGCCGGCACTATGCGCCACAGGTTTGCTTCACCCAATCCATTTTCTTTTTCTACTTTTGTATGCATTGGGGACAATTGCATCTATTTTTATTAGGGGTGGGGTAAATGGATTGTGGGTGATAGGGTGAAGTCTAAGTAACCTAACATATAGATCATTTCGTGGGGTTTTCTTGCCTGTGTTCTTTTTCCCCAAGAGACTGTTTAATTTATGTTGAACCGGCATGTGTTAGGATCATATGTGTAGAAGCATAAAATAGAAAAAAAGTATGATGGCTTAATGTGTTGATACCCGTCATATTTTGTGATGTGTGCTAGAATTTGTAGGCTACGATTAGCTGGATGTGTTGGCACTGTGTATGACATGATAATGAATCAACTTGATGGCATGACTTAAGCTGAAACTTGAACTGGGTTATCTGATAATCAGATAATGAAACTATGTGCCAAGAGTGTGTGAGAATAGTTGAGTGTTCAAACAGTTTTTGTGCAAAACTAGAACTTGCTCGGTTAGTCCTACTAAGAATCAACAATCTAGAGGTTAGGAAGTGATCATAGGTCATTATACTTATAAGTCACCAAATTGCCTGAAAAAGGGATCTAACCAAATGAAACAAATGCTCCCTTTGATCCAAATAATTTGAGCCTAAAATAATACCATTTCTTTCTAAACCCCAAACTCACCTTCTTATGATTGATTATGTTGGCCCCGGTCCCTCCTTGGACATGTGCACCTCGACCTAGGCCAAAAGCCTAAGTTGAGGGTGGCTAATGTAAAAAGTAACTTCAATCTTGGCCCTGACCCAACATCGGGTATTGTGCACCTCAACCAATGGAAAATCTATAAGTTGAGGGTGGCTCTGAAAGAGGAAACCAAAAGAAAAATGGGTATGAAAAGAGTTTGATGTTGAAAGAGAGAAGAAAGGATGTGACTTGTTGAAAGCTAAAAGAAAAATAAAATAAAAGTAAAAAGATCTACAAAGTTTAAAATCACATCTGTGGTTGAAGGAAATCAAGGGAAAGAAGGTAAAATGGTAGGATGGCAAAAAAATAGGGAAAAAAGAAGTTAACAGCCTAGTGTAATGTAAATGACGGCAGAAAGTCACTAAGAAGTACCCAAATGTACCACACCTGACCCTGAGCCTACGTTACAAGCCAAGAAAATCCTATAGTAATCCTAGAGTCTAGTTTGGAGAGTCTAAGCAGTGAAAATAAGGGCAAGCCTATGGTACTGAGCACTAATTGTACTTGAAGTAATTTCTGAGTGTAAGCATTAAATGAATCCTTGTACTCAAATTCATCAGTCATTGTGCGAAGAAGAAAAAAAGGGATTTCGTTTGAAGTAAGGGCACTTAGTACATTGTCGGAGAGTTGGTACCTTGGTGATAGTGAAACAATGTATGTTGTGTGTTGCTTGGTCAATCGTTGTCATGGTTTGATCCGCATGAATTAGCTTATCGAGTCTAAGAGAACAAATTTTATACCCACAAAAAGAGTGGGGTAGAAAGCCATGTGATTGTTTGTGCTTGAAATGCTTGCTTTTATACAAGTGTCATTTATAGTCTTAGTGCGCCGCTTGAGGACAAACAACGAATTTAAGTTGAGGGTGTAGATATACCGTGAGTTTACGATATTTCTAATACATTTCACTTACAAGTTGTGTGTGTCTAGGGCATTTTTGGATTGGTTTACATGTGTTTTTAACATGTTTTGCAGGAAAGACGTTCAGGCGCGAAAGTAAAGGGACAGCTGAAATAACTGCAGAAAGGGCACCTACGAAGGTGATCTACGGACCGTAGGTCCAGTGACGCTCCGTAGGTGATGATCGTAGATCAGCAGGCAAGGCATGGAAGGCAAATTAGGAAAATCTGACAGAGTGTGGAACCACGGTGGCCATTGACCAGTGGAACCACGGTGATCTACGAACCGTACTGCTGATCCGTAGATTGATATTGCGAGGGTTCCAATACCTGATTTTTGAATATTCCAAGTATGGAGCTACGAAAGAGAATTGACGGACCGTAGATCGATCTACGGTCCGTACTGCAAGTCCGTCGTTTGCTTCAGAGAAGCTGATATTTAGAGGCTGAAATATTTTCTAAGTCCTGGCTGACGGAAGGGACTCATGCACCGTAGATCCATTAATGATCCGTGAGTCAGTTTCGTGGAATAAAGACGTGTGCCTGAACACACTTTCCTTAATTTATTTCCCTTTTAATTTAGGACTTGTTTTCTATAAATAAGGTATGTAAACCTCGTTTATAGGGGTTAGAATTTATTACTTTTGTTTTACTTTGTGACTTGGGAACTAATTTTTGCTACATGAGCAATTCTTGATTTCAAAAGATTCGTTTTGAAGATTTTGTTTGAAATTTGAATTAAATTTCTGGGTTTATTTTTCTCAACTACGTAAGTTCATAATTCTTTCATCTAAAATAATGAAATGTGTTCATATGATTATGGGAAACTAAACTCCACAACTAGGGTTGTGGGATCCATGAGCGATTAATAAAGTATGAATAGTAAATAAGCAATTCTTGAATAGTATTTTGCATGCATTGATAATTCTTTCGTTCAAAAGTATTTTTAACGAGTGCACGCGTTAGAACTTGCCTTATTGCTACTTGCCGGACCAAGGAGATAATCAACAAGAAAAGAATTATCAACATAGATTTAGTGTGATACTATCTAATAGGCTAGTGTCGATTGGTGCGAAATAATAACTAAGCCAAACATCGATTATGATGTCTAATATGAGGTAAAGGTAAGGGTTAGTAAATTATACACACGTAGCCGGACCAAGGTGCTGGGTGAAATTCTCTAGATGCCGGACCAAGGATTTAGAGATACCTAACTTATCACTTTGCATGTAATACACTAGGACAGGATTGTTATTACTAGGATTACTGAGTTATGAGCTTGTGGTGAACACGTATACCCTAGTTAATTTTCTCATCTTAATAACAAAAATTGACTTTTGTTTATTGATTACTTAGGGTTTATTTGGAAAGCCACCGGGTAATTGAAATTGGTGTAATTACTAGGTTGTAATTACCATCTTAGTAATTACACAGTCTAGTAATTACACAGACTTGTTTGATTGCCACAATGTAATTACACTACAATTACACATGTCTTGTTTGGATGCCACAGTGTAATTACACATGTTCTATTTGGATGCACAATTGCAAACATAAAATTATAATAAATTTTAAAAATAAAAATTAATCATTTTAAATTTATACTAAACAAATAAGAAATTTTATTAATGACATTAAATTAAATATTTAAGAAATATATTCTTTTTTGAAAATATATTTATTAATAAACATATTTACTGTAACTAATATTATGAAAAAATAATTGATTTATTATTTTTTAAACTAATATATTTCAATTGAATTGATCGTAACAACTAAAAGTATGAAGTTTCTACGAATATTGTGAAATGCATGTTTGATAAAAAGTATAGTAATATATAAATAAAATATCATAAATTATTAAATGTTTGACAAAAATATAATCTATCAAGTCTAATTAAAAAAATAACGTGCAATGTAAATTCAATATTACTAAAACAAATGAAACTGAAAATATAACATAAGTAATAAATTCAAAACAAAAATTTTTACATAATACTCTTATAACAAATTTCACCATAGCAATAAATATGATTTATTTTTATTTCTTCATAATAAAGAAAACGTAAGTCTATAACCATACTTAACAATAAATTCTATTTTAATTTAAAAATTAGAATACTAATAAAATTATGCTATTGAAAAAATAAATATGGCATAAAGAAATAGATAATACGAGAAAATTGCATAGAATCACGTAAAGTAAGGTTGAAAACAAGAATAAAATGAAATATAATAATATAAAATAAAAAATAGACTTTTACAATTTTTTAGAATAATAAAAAGAAAAATAAAAATAAATTGAAATAATAGAAGTAAAAAAAAATTAAAACAAAAAAAAGTAAAATAGGAATTAAAAAAAATGAAAAAGTAATCTGATGGTAATTACACCATGTAATTATCAGCAATTCATAACCTCTGCCTGTGAACTGTAAATTGCAATTACCCCCTGTCAATTACACCAATTACCTATTGACCAAGTAATTACATGTCCTTCCAAACAGGACAAGACAGTGTAATTACACCAATTACACCAAATCCAATTACCAGGGTGTCCTACCAATTCTTACTATTTGTTTCACAAATCCCCTCCTTTTTATTACTTGTTTCCGGAAGTACTTTGACTAAACGAATATAGGTGTAAGTTAAAGTTAAGTCTAAACCAATTTTCTCGTGAGATCGACCCCAACCTACAAGTTGGGTTCTTTAGTTGATAACGATCGTTTATGCTTCTTTAGGGAGGTGTAATTTGAGCGTATCACTAAGCCTACTCCCAACTGAATATGTGTATGATGCATTATGACTGAAATACTGAATAGCTCAAAATACTGATATGCAAATCTGAGAATGAAACAATTATATACTAATAATGTGACATTCGAAACTAGAGCATGTATATCTGTTTAACTGACCTAGCATGTGTAATTCATGAACTAAAAGAATCTACACAACTAGGGTTCTGAGTTCCATGCAAAGAACTAAGCACGATTTCCTCAAAAACATGATAATTTGATTAGGAATACTCTAACAGCTAAATCACAACTAATATCTCAGGTTTTAGAAACTCTAGGTCTAAGCAAGATATAGGAATCAAGAATATGACTGAATTCTAGGGACCTAGTAGACGAAAGGAATCCACCAGTGAAATCCCACATACCTGGTGAAAAATTTCACAACGAAATATTTTGATTTCGAGGCTGGAACTAAAGAAAACTTAATGCGTTCGTGGAGTGGTTTGAGTCGCCTCTTTCTCCACTTTTACTCTTCTTGAACGCCTCTAAGAACCCTAAGCGTATTTTAGGAATAACTAAAACTGATCCTAATCAGTTTAGACTCCTGAAACCTTACTAAAAACGTTTAAATCCGATTAGGTAAGGAAAGGGCCAAAATACCCCTCATATTTTCGGGTAACTTTCCTTATTTGGACAACCCAACTTCAAACGGGAATATCTCCCTCATACGAGCTCGAAAATTAGCAAAGTTGGCAGCATTGGAAAGAGGATTCCAAGACCTTTCATTTGATATTTTATGGGTCTCCTAACTCATCATGTTCTAAAAGTTATGGTCATTTGAAGTTGACCCAAAATTTTAAAAGAACTTAGAAATGACTTGAATAAACTCTCTTCTAGAACCCTAAGCGTATTTGGATTTATGAAAACTAACCTAAATCATATTTGTCCCCAAAATATTACTAAAATTCATTTTAAGTTGATTAGGTAAGGAAATGATCAAAATACCCTTCATATTTTCAGGTAACTTTCCTTAACTGGACAGCCTGACTTCAAACAGTCATATCTCCCTCATACGAGTTTGCAAATTAGCAAACTCAGTGGCGTTGGAAAGAGGATTCCAAGACTTTTCATTTGATATCTTATGAGCCAACTAAATCATCATGTACTGAGAGTTATGGTCGTTTAAAGTTGACCCAAAACTCATACTTAACATAACTTGCCAAAATTTTCAAATTTACTCTTTCCAAAAATAGTTTCTTTCTAATTATAGTTCTTTCTAAGGCGGGATGTTACAGTGATACATCCAGTGACCTTAACACTTAAGAAATTTTTGAATTCCTCGACAAAAACGTACTCACAACGAAGGATGGTTTGAGTCTTCGCTCAAAAAAATTATGAGGTATTACAGAACCATCTTATAGTTGCAGATAATCTTATGTTCTTTTGTAAAGGAGAAGCTAAGTCTGTTACTAGACTTATGGAACCTTTGGCTCATTTCAGTACCACTACTGGGCATGTAGAAAATATGGAGAAGTCAAACTTATTACTAGCAAGAGTGACTAAAGGAGTGTAGAAGCAGCTTTTGAATATTACTGGCTTCACAGCAGGATACTTTCACATTATACTTTGGACTCTCACTCACATGTAAGAGGTGGAGCAAAATGGAATGTCATTAACTTGTGGATAAGCTAAGAAGGATCAAAACACCTATACAAAATAACTTTTGTATGCATGAAGGCTTCAAGTGGTGTTGGCTGTGTTGTTTTCAATACACAGTTTTTTGGGATCAGTATTCATACTTCATTAGAGTGTAGTAAAGAAAAGTGGACAAGAAATGTAAAGACTATTTGCGGGGAGGTAGTGGTGAAAAGAAGAAAGTGTTGTTCATCTTTTATTCCTAAGATACTTAGAACAAAACTTTGAAGAACTTGGTAAAAAACAACAAAGTTTAAAGAGTATTTTCAAAACAAAAAAAAATAAAACTAGTAGAGAAAATAGAACCAGAAACAGATTTAAAATATATATATATATATTTCTCAAAGAAAGAAAATCGAGCCTACTGATTCCACAGTGTCCCCTTAAGCAAATTATTCCCCTCAAGTACCCGAGGTTAATGGAATATATCCTCCCAGGATAGAACGATCTTACTCACCGGTGTATCGGTACCTAAATTACAATGTCAGCGAACCACTCAACGTCAGTAAAGTACACTTAGAATACTAGATTTAGTAATAATAGAAGAAGTCCAGAAAAATTAGTTCAACTAAAATGAAAGGAAATACCTCAATTTATAGAAAATAAAGGGTAGTGTGAAAAGGTTCTTATTGTGCCTTACAGGAAAGGTCACAAACCTTTGGAAAAGTCACAACCTTTCATAAAAATCACAACTTTTCATAAAATTCGCAACTTTTCACAAAAGTCACAACTCTTTATAAAAGTCGCAACTCTCTATTTTCCATTTACACCTTTTAAAACACAACAATCCCCCGCATGAATGGGTAATGACTCCAAGACAAAGAAACGAACAAGTATGAGTACTTTCCAAGCAAGAATTAATTGCATCTGGATAAGTAGGTTTTCCCTTAGACTTTCCATATGTCACGCCTCGAGCTACCCCCGAGACGCGGACACGAGACCTAGGACCACAAGTGATCCCAAGTTAACCCTGCTGGCATGATCATGAGCATACTAAAGAAAATAAACTGATGCGGAAGTTAAATCATAAATAAATCTGAAAAGATGGGAATACCCATATACTATAACTTAATATATCAAATCTGAGAGTTTAATACAAAAGAAATATCAAACTCAAAATACTGAGCTGAATCTAACTATGTCTGAAATAAGCCTCTAAACTGACTAGAAATGTTGGGACATGCCCCAACTTAGATCTAGCAAAACTGAAACTAAAAACTAAAAGCGATAAAGGTAAACATGTCACTAGTCCTCGAAGAATAAGGACTCACCACTGATCTTCTTTGAACGAAGATCGAGAATCGATCTAAGCGTGATCTGGATGCCGAGAACTGAACCTACATCACGAGAAGATGTAGCGCACGTATGCGTCGGTACTGAAAGGTGCGAGCATGCGGGATAGAGTAAAGCGAAATAAAACATAACTGAACAAAGCAATAAAGCAATGAGATAATCCGAACATGATATAGATACCGAATATACGAATGCCGAGCTAAGCGATGCAATGACCACATTTATAACATGCCGAGACGAATACGGACTGTCTTGAAATATGGTCAATGCAATAGAGTCTGACTCGAACTGTGGGAGCTACTAATAACCGACATAAAACCACATGAGCTAAATGTGGAGTCCGATGTATATGCCCCATCGAGAGGACCCAATATACCCCCCAGGTATAAAGGCATGTTGGCGTGATCACTAAGCGATGTTGCCCACAGAGGGGACTTACACCTACGTGGCTCGTAGTTCTGGGACTATATGGGTACGCTGAACCCTAGTCCAACTAGGTATTATGCTACTCCCAATAGATTAAGTGATTAACACATTATGACTGAATTTATGTAAATACTGGATAGCTCGAAACTGAACATGCAAACTGAGAATGCAATAATTAATCTGATAATGATGCATTCATAAACTGAGAAATAACATGATAATCGATTTGGAACATTTAAATAACTAAATCATGATGATCTGCTGTAATTCTAGAAACCCTAGGTTTGTTAATAATCATGGAATCAAGAATCTGACTGAATTCTAAGGACCTAATGGGCGAAAGGAACCCACTAGTGAAATCCCACATACCTGGTGATGAATTCCACGGAGAAATCTTTTGATTTTGGGGCTGGAACTGAAGGAACCTTGCTGCGTTTTTGAACTAGGGTTCTTGACCTTTTTCTCCTCTCTTGCTTCTAATTTTTCTAAGTTTTGATTAATGATTTTGACTAAGGTAAGTTCTAGTTATGTTTCTAGGATTAAACTGATTAAAACCTCATGATTTAGGGTCTAAACGACGTAGCTAAGGGGTTAAACAAAATAGGAAAAGACCAAAAGACCCCTGAATCAGCTGCTGTCGGAGTGATCGACGGAATGGACTGACGGGCCGTCATTCAATCGACGGTCCGTCGATCGACTCTGCCCGACAGGGCTTCACTAAAATGAGCATAACCTTTTACTCGGAGGTTGGATTTTAGCAAACTCGGTGGCGTTGGAAGATAATTCAATTCTCTATCATATCATAGGTAATGGGACACACAATTCTTTTTGTGCTAAAAGTTATGACCATCTGAAGTTGACCCATCAGAATTTTCAGCTAACTGGCTGTTGATCCCTCATCTACGGTCAGACCTACGGACCGTGGATCGAATGACGGTCCGTGCTGGTCAACCGTAGTTCATGTCAGAGGCTAGGTAAGGAGGTCTTGATCCACGGACACAGACCACGAACCGTGGTCTGATCTACGGACAAATTTTCTGAGCTTGGCTGGAGAGGGGTTGCAGTGGTGAACCACGGACCACCAACACGGGTCGTGGTCTGACCTACGGTCCGTGGATGGCAACCGTAGGTTGCACCTGCAACTTTTCAAAATCTGCATTTTGGTCTGTTTTTGAACACGGGGTGTTACATTATCTCCCCCTTGGGACCATTCGTCCTCGAATGAAGACTAATCTAGCTAAAATAGAGGGAGAGGGCTGCAATCCCTATCAGTAAACATTGAGAACTGAATTTCTGACTGAACTGAGTTCCAAGCACATGCAAATACGCTGAAAATGCAAGTACAAACTGAAGGAACATGATTCTAAGACTGAATTTATGCATGAATGACTAAAAAATGGAAGAGGAACTATTACCTCAAGCTGGAATGGAATCGGAAGGAAAGAGGTGAGGATACTTGGACTTCATGGCTGCTTCTGCTTCCCAAGTAGCTCCCTCTACTGACTGACTCCTCCACAAAACCTTGACTAAAGCGACTTCTTTATTTCTCAACCTTCTAACCTCGACGATCGAGAATCTCAACTGGTACATCCTCATAAGAAAGGCTATCTTTTACAGCCACAGTCTCTAATGGCACTATGGATGCTGGATCACCCACACATTTCTTCAAAAGAGAAATATGAAAGACTGGATGCACTGCTACTAAGTCTGCTGGCAACTCTAACTCATAAGCCACTTTACCAATCCTTTTCAAGATCCGGTAAGGGCCTACATATCTGGGACTGAGCTTCCCTTTCTTGCCAAATCTCATCACCCCCTTCATAGGTGACACTTTCAGAAAACCCAATCATCAACTTGGAACTCTAGTTCCCTTCTTCTCACATCTGAATAAGATTTCTGGCGACTCTAAGCAGTCTTAAGTCTATCTCTAATGAGTTGCACTTTCTCCATAGCATCAAGGACTGAATCTGGTCCTATCAAGGCTGCTTCACCTACTTCAAACCAACCAACTGGAGATCTATATCTACGCCCATACAATGCCTCATAAGGAGCCATCTGGTTGTGCTAAGGTTAACTCGAGTACCCGGACCTTTAAAAATGACTTCAGAAATGAGAGGTAAATTGAGGACCTCTATCTGAGATGATAGACAAAGGAACCCCATGCAACCTCACAATCTCATTAATGTAAAGCTTGGCGTAATCCTCCGCCGAATATGTAGTCTTGACCGCCAAAAAGCGAGAAGACTTAGTAACCCTATCAACAATCACCCAAATGGAGTCATGTTGTCTGCGAGTACGAGGTAAACCTGTGATGAAGTCCATGTTGATCACTTCCCACTTCCAAGTAGGAATGTCAATCTCTTGAGTCATACCTCCTGGTTTCTGATGTTCTACTTTTATTTGTTGGCAATTGGCGCACTTAGCCACAAAGTCGGCTATATCTCTTTTCATACCATTCCACCAATAGACTTCCCGCAGATCGCGGTACATCTTAGTGGCACCTGGATGAATAAAATATCTGGAATTATGGGCTTCTGCGAGAATATGCTGTCTCAATTCACCCACATCAGGAACACATAATCTACCTTGATAGCGAAGTACACCATCTCCCCCTTGGGAGAAAACCTCCACTCTCTGATTGTGGACTGCACCCTTAAGTTCAAGCAAGATTGGATCACTATCTTGTTTTTCCATAACCTCTACTACCAAAGATGATTCTGCCCCATTCTGAACTGTTACACCACCATCTGATATGCTCATAAGACAAACTCCTAGGCGACCAAGTCTGTGAACATCCTTTGCTAGCTCTTTTCTTTCTTCCTCAGCATGTGCTACACTACCCATGGATAATCTACTAAGAACATCTGCTACTACATTCGCCTTACCCGGATGGTAATGCACACTCATATCATAATCTTTGAAGAACTCAAGCCACCTTCTCTGGCGAAGATTCAACTCTTTCTGGGTGAACACATACTGAAGGCTCTTATGGTCTGTGAACACATCTACGTGAACACCATACAAGTAATGTCTCCAAATCTTAAGTGCAAACACCACTGCTGCTAGCTCGAGGTCATGAGTTGGGTAGTTCTTCTCATCTACCTTAAGTTGTCTAGAAGCATAAGTTATAACCTTACCTCGTTGCATCAACACACAACCTAGGCCGACTCTGGATGCATCACAATAAATCACACAACCATCTGAACCCTCTGGTAGAGTCAAGACAGGAGCTGTAGTCAACCTAGTTTTCAATTCTGCGAAGCTTTTCTCACAATCATCTGACCATTGGAACTTAACCTTTTTCTGAGTTAGCTTAGTCAATGGAGAGGCTATGGATGAAAATCCTTCCACAAACCATCTGTAATAGCCCGCTAGACCCAAGAAACTTTTGATATCTGTAGCAGAGGTAGGTCTGGGCCATTGTTTCACTGCTTCTATCTTCTGGGAATCTACTCGAAATCCTTCACTCGACGCAATATGCCCAAGGAAGGCAACTGATTGTAACCAAAACTCGCACTTGTTAAATTTTGCAAATAATTGATGATCTTTGAGAGTTTGCAGAACAACTCTCAAATGACTCGCATGTTCTTCCTCATTCCTAGAGTAAATGAGGATATCATCAATAAAGACGATAACGAACAAGTCCAAGTACTGCTTGAACACTCTATTCATCAAATCCATGAAAGCTGCAGGAGCATTGGTTAGTCCAAATGACATGACTACAAATTCATAATGACCATACCGAGTTCTGAAGGCTGTCTTCGGAATGTCACTATCTCTGACTCTGTGCTGATGATAACCTGATCTAAGGTCTATCTTTGAGAAATGACTAGCACCCTGAAGTTGGTCGAACAAGTCATCGATTCTGGGGATGGGATACTTATTCTTGATTGTGACCTTGTTCAACTGCCTATAGTCAATGCACATTCTGAGAGAACCATCTTTCTTCTTCACGAACAACACTGGTGCGCCCCATGGCGAAATACTGGGTCTGATAAAGCCCTTATCCAGAAGGTCTTTCAACTCCTTAAGCTCAGCTGGAGTCATTCTGTAAGGAGGAATAGAAATAGGCTGGGTATCTGGAAGGAGATCAATTCCAAAGTCAATTTCCCTTTCGGGAGGAACTCCAGGAAGATCTTCTGGGAACACTTTTGGAAACTCACTGACTATAGGTACTAACTCAAGAGTTGGGGATTCAGAGCTAGAATCCTTAACCCGAACTAGATGATAGATATAACCCTTAGAGATTATTTTTTTGGCCTTAAGGTAAGAAATGAATCGACCCATAGGCGCTAAGCTACTACCCTTCGGGCAAGTTGGGTAGGTTTTGGTGCCTGAATCACTACTTTGAGACTTAGATCCTGACGCCCTACCTTTCTGATCATTACGGAACCTGGGGGATGGAACACTAGCTGATGAAGGGGCTGGAGTCGAAGACTTCTGCTGGAACTGCGAGCGATTTCCACCACCCGATTTCTTTTGGGAATACTCATAGTTACATGTTCTTGCTTTCTTAGTCTCCTTAGCTCGTTCCCTAAGCTTATCACCCTCAACCTGCTGAGCATGAGTCATGAGCCTAGAGATGTTCATGTCTCCCAACAACATAGCATTCCTGCACTCTGTTTTCACTAAGTCTGACACTCCATACAGAAACTTATTCATCTGAGCCCTGGAACCAGCAACCATGTGAGGAGCATACCTGGAGAGCTGGTTAAACTTGAGCCCATACTCTTGGACAATCATGTTACCCTGCCTTAAGTTCATAAATTCCTGGCCCTCGCTTCTCTCAACTCTATGGGGAAAAACCTGTCCAAAAAGGTTTCGCTGAAACAATCCCAAGTAATAGGAGCGGCATCTGTACCCCTGTTCTCCTTCCACTGAGTATACCAGATATGAGCCACATCCGTAGATCGGGTCCGTCGATCGACTCTGCCCGACAGGGCTTCACTAAAATGAGCATAACTTTTTACTCGGAGGTTGGATTTTAGCAAACTCGGTGGCGTTGGAAAGATAATTCAATTATCTATCATATCATAGGTAATGGGACACACAATTATTTTTGTGCTAGAATTTATGACCATCTGAAATTGACCCATCAGAATTTTCAGCTAACTGGCTGTTGATCCCTCATCTACAGTCAGACCTACGGACAGTGGATCGAATGACGGTCCAGGCCGGTCGACCGTAGTTCATGTCAGAGGCTAGGTAAGGAGGTCTTGATCCACGGACACAGACCACGGACCGTGGTCTGATCTACGGACCGTGGGTCTGTCCGTGAGTCGAGACTTAGACAAATTTTCTGAGTTTGGCTGGAGAGGGGTTGCAGTGGTGAACCACGGACCACCAACACGGGCCGTGGTCTAACCTACGGTCCGTGGATGGAAACCGTAGGTTGCACCTACAACTTTTCAAAATTTGCATTTTGGTCTGTTTTCGAACACGGGGTGTTACACGATAGTTAACATATGTCAGATATACTCGATCAATCGATAGATGCGATATCTTTGAACCGTCGAGCTTTGGTGTATACCTAGACAATCATATGTCACACAATTAACCCTTTTACCATTTATGGTTCTTACAGCTGTTTTGTTTCAGTTATGAACACCTCCTAGTTTCATGAGTGTATAGAGAGTTGGGCTTTTAACAATCATCCTCTTTGAAAAGTCTTACACTTCACACTCACATAGGTGATTTCTAAATGTGTTATCGCATAGATACACTATTTGGTCAAATCTGCCAAACTTAGCAAATCATTAAAAACTTTAAGCTTTATTAACTCATTAACAAGCCTTAATGTTGTATCCTTCTTCCTGAGCATTGTCTTCATCATGGAAATGGATTGAGTTGGTTGACAATGTTGAACCGTCAGCCACAACTTTGTTTTTCTCCTTGAATCTAGCTCTTGGGATCTCCAGTCTGCTAGATAGAGTTACCGCCATGATAACTTGTCCTAAGCCATAAACTCATTCCCTTAGATGATCTTTCAACTTTCTCTCTAGTTAGGCCTTTTTGTAAATGGATCCGACACATTATCCTTTGACTTTACATAGTCAATTGTGATAATTCTACTAGAGAGTAGTTTGTCTATGTCTTATACGACGAGACTTTCCATTATACATCATGCTTCATGCCCTACCTATTGCATCTTGACTATCAAAGTGTATGCATACTGATGCCAAAGTGTGGACCAAAAAGAATATCTATCAAGAAATTCTGGAGTCTTTGAACTTGTTCACCGGCCTTATCTGGAGCACAAAGCTCAGAGATCATTGTAGAGATAGCGATACATGTCTTTTTGGAAGATTTCCAAGAGATTGCTCCTCCACCAAGAGTAAATACATATCCCCACGTGGATTTTACTTCATTTGATCCCGGTGATCCAATTTGCATCACTATATCCTTTTAATACTTTGGATATTGTTATAATGCAAGATATAGTTTTGAGTATGTTTTAAATACCCCAAAACTCTTTTCATTGTCATCCAATGAGTTTGATTGGGATTATTCGTGAACCGACTCAGTTTATTAATAGCACATGCTATATTTGATCGCGTACACTTTCTGATATACATCATACTTCCCAATACTCTAGCATAATCCAATTATGAGTCACTTTTACCTTCATTCTTTTGAAGTGCAAAGCTCACATTATTGGAGTCTTGACAATATTAAAATCCAAATATTTGAACTAGTCAAGTACATTTTCAATGTAATGAGACCGTGACAATGCTAAACATCTTGGAGTTCTAAGGATTCTTATACCTAAGATCACATCAGCAACTCCACGATCTTTCAAATCAAAGTTTCTTTCTAGCATATGTTTAGTAGCATTTATGTCATTAGTGTCTCTACTGATGATCAACATATCACCAATATACAAACAAACAATGACCTTATGATTTTAACATAAACACATTTATCACTTTCATCATTCTTAAATCCATTTACCAACATAGTTTGGTCAAATTTCTTATGTCATTGTTTGGGTGCTTGTTTTAGTCCATAAAGTGACTTAACAAGTTCGCACACTTTCTTTTCTTTACAGGAACCACAAAACCCTCGGGTTGTTCTATATAAATTTCTTCCTCCAATTCTCTTTTTATGAAAATTGTTTTCACATTCATTTGATGAATTTGGAGATCTTACACCGCAGCTAATGCAATTAACATCCGAATGAATGTAATTCTAGTTACTGGCGAGTATGTGTCGACAAAATCAAAACCTTATTTTTGTCTACAACCTTTGACAAAAAGTCTTGCTTTGTATTTGTCAATAGTTCCATAGACTTTCATTTTCCTTCTAAAGATTCACTTTGAACCCAAAGGTTTATTTTCTGGAAGAAAATCAATTAAATTCCAATATGGTTGCTCAAGATCGAATCAATCTCACTATTGACACCATCTTTCCAAAAGGAAGAGTCTACAGAAGACCAAGAAATGTTGCAAAATTATATTCGAAGGAAGTAGATGTCTTTTGACATTTACTACGCCTCTGAATCTCTTTATTAAGTACATTCTCTTTTTTTCTTTCCAAGGTTTTTTAGACCCTTCAATAGACTACTCAAGTCTAATTTTACAGTCCACGGTCATAGGTCCTATTTTAATCCTTTTAGGAATAGGAACTTGGAATTTGGCTAGACACCCCACACTTTGAAATATTTCAAGTTGGATTTCCTTCCTTTCCATTTCTCATATGGAATAGATTGTGTCATGAACAAACAAAACTTTTTATTGCTTTCTTTCTGAAAAGACAACTTTTTGTTGTTCCCTTTTGCTGTAGGGATAGCTTCTCCACCCAAATTTTGTGGTAGACCTGAACTTATAAGTAATGTAGCCATCATTTCCTCCAAAGTTCAAAATTTTTTTCCATTCTGCAATTCCACTAGATTGAGGTGAATATGGCAGTAGTTTGATGGATAAATCCACTTTCCAAACATATTTCTGCCAAAGGGGATTTATATTCTCCATCCTTATCACCTCTTATCTTTTTTCCAACTGATTTTCAACTTCAATATTATATTGTCTAGACATTTCTATTGTTTCATCATTACCATTCAGCAAATAGACATAGTCGTTTCTAATGCAATTATCAATGAAAGTTATGAGATACATTTTTCCACCACGAGATGGTGTTGACTTCATATCACAAATGTCAGTGTAAATCAACTCTAAGTGATTAGAATTCCTTTCAACAGAGTTATAAGAATGCTCAGCATACTTAGATTCCACACAAACTTGACATATTTATTTATTGCACTCAAAGTTAGACAAAACTTCTAAGTTGATCAGTTTTCCTTACAAGGTTTTGTAATTGACATGCCCCAAGTGTTCATGTCACAAACAGTTTGACTCAAGCAAGTAAGAACAAATAAAAATATTGAGTTTGAAAAGCTCTCCGCGAGGTAGCTTTTTCTCACAAATATTTTGTTTCTCTTTCTTACAATTTTGTGTGATACAAACACTGTTTCGAGCCATCACTTTGTCAAATGTCCTTTTCGAAAGGACATTTCCATAACTTTCAATTTGATTGTTATAGAACTACCCATAAACAAAGTTTCATTGAGTTCAATAAAGGCAATATAGTCCAAATGCTTCTTTTACAAAACATGACAAATGACTATTCACCAATATTCATGTCTATACAAATAGTTATATTTAATAGACATATCTTTTCATGAAAAATCACATCATTTTAAGTGACACTTTTTTCATTAAAGAACTCAATCATTTTGAACAAGTATACATATAATTTGGTAGTTTCATACTAGTCATACTATATACTAGTAAATGAGAAACTCAACGACCACAATATCAAATATACTCCAATAATTTTGTGGGTCTAACATAATACAAAAGTATCATTGAATTTCATATCTTGTGCTCCAAATTTAAATTAGACACTAAGTCTAATTTTATCTTTATCATAAGCAAAGAACCCCCCACATTTTAAATATTATCTCAAAAATATTTTTCAAATATTTGAAAATAGTTTTTCTACATATATTTTTTTACTCATGCTATCAAAGTGTCATTGGCAACATGAAACCACTTTTGAAAATATTATTCTACAAAAGAATTATAGTACTTCAATTCCATTTGACAATTTTTACACAATGTCAAAGTTCATTCATTCCATAGAGGCACAAAATCACAAACTCTAAGTCACTGGTAATTTTCCTCTATCACAAATAGACATACAACTTAGTATTTAATATACTAACAATAAAGACAAAAAAAAATTGTACAATTTATTTCTATATAACAAGTGAAGTTTATAGAAAATCAAAAGTACATTATTGACTTATTATGTGAAGTTTTCATATTTTTCAAACCAATTGCATAGTCAAATTTATCCAGCATAGAAAACTACAAAAGTTTTTTAGTCTACAAAAATCAGACACAATCAAATTTCACATGGAGTACAAAACTACAAAAGTTTTTTTCAGTCTCCAAACATAATTGAACATATTCATAGATTATCACATAGATATGCTTTTATTTTCAAATAGCCTTCCAACTATAACATTTTGGCATACTATTTTATCAAACAAAAATGTGCATCTCTAATTCTGCAAACTAAAGAATTTTAAAGGCAACATTTTTTACCAAGGAAAATTCATTCAAAAAACCATATGGTTTGCAGATATTTCTCCAAAGACATACATGATAGATATCAAAATTGTTAACTTTTAGAAACTATTTTCCTCCTTAGATAAATAATAAGAAGGTTACCTGGTGTAATCTTTAACCGAAATACCACCAATTCTTCCAGTACATTCTCACTTCGACCTTGCTAAACAAAGCACCGAATTATGGAGAAGTAATGCATTAATCTTCTACTTCCATGATATGTTTCTCTCAATCAGTAGAATACAAGAAATACCAACAGTATACTAATTTTGTTCATCTTGTATTCCTAAGATACTTAGAACAAAACTTTAACAAATTTGGTAAGAAACAACAAAGTTTAAAGAGTATTTTCAAAACTAGAAAATTAAAACTAGTAGAGAAAATAGAACCAAAAACAGATTAGAAACAATATAAAAATATTTTTCTCAAAGAAAAAAAAATTGAACCCACTGATTGCACAATGTCCCCTTAAGGAAATTATTCCCCTCAAGTACCCGAGGTTAATGGAATATACCCTCCCAGGATAGAACGATCTTACTCACCGGTGTATCGGTAACTAAAACCACGGTGTCAGCGAACCACTCAACTGCAATAAAGTACACTTAGAATACTAGATTTAGTAGTAGTAGAAAAAGTCCAAAAAAATTAGTTCAACTAAAATGAGAGGAAATTCCTCAATTTATAGAAAACAAAGGATAGTGTGAAAAGGTTCTTATTGTGCCTTACCGGAAAGGTCACAAACCTTTGGAAAAGTCACAATTTTTCGGAAAGGTCACAACCTTTCGGAAAAGTCACAACTTTTCATAAAAGTAGCAATTTTTCATAAAAGTAGCAACTCTTCATAAAAGTCGCAACTCTTCATTTTTCATTCACACCTTTTAAAACCCAACAGAAAGTACCATTGGTATCCCGGGGAAAAAATTATTTTTCCAAAGAGGCAGGAGGTCTAAATATTAAAGGGTGTGGGAAATGGAATGTGGCTTCTGTAGGCAAGCTAGTATGGCAGATAGTTGTGAGTAAAGAGTCTTTATGGGTGAAATAGGTGCATGGGGTGTACATCAAAGCAGACACTGTTTGGAATCATAGAGCACCAATAGACAACAATTGATATTGGAGGAAAATAACTTCACTAAAGAACTAAATGCAACATTGGTACACACATGAACAGATTAATCTTACTGCTAGTGGAGAATACTCAATCAACAGGGGTCATCTTGCTTTGTTGGGCCACCAAGCTAAACTGGGAATCGATGAACTAATATGGAACTCTATATCATTGCCTAGGTAAAGGTTCATCATATGGTTAGCAATACAAAAGAGATTTCTCATAAAGGAAAGGTTGTTGAACATGAATATACAAGTTGATGACAATAAATGTTGCTTATGTAATGATACAGTGATGGAAACAAATAAATACTTGTTTGTAGACTTGTGAATATGTTACAAAGGTGAGAGATGCACTCCTAAGTTGGTCCAATATCAACCTACCTGCAAGAGAGCTGAATAGCATTTTGGAGCTGATTAAGAAGAAACACTGCAAAAGATTCAAGAAGGAAGTGGTGGCAGCTTTATGAGAAGCTATGGTATATCACATTTGGAAAGCAAGAAATTGGAAACAATTTAAAGGAGTCATCATACAACATGCATATATAGTGAGTGAAAGTACACGTGAAATAGTAGAAAGAATAGAAATGTATAAGAATTCCAAAAGAGCAATTAGATGTAGAAGTTACTGGAAAAAATTATGTAACTTGACTTTTTTTTTTTTAACGAGTCCTATACTCATTCTTTCCTTTGAAGGGTGATGAGGAATGGTGCTCGTGACTTGTAAGTGGTTTTTAAAAAAAGTAATATTCACATTGGTTTCCAAAAAGAGGTCGGATCTTGGTGTTTTAATCGGGGGAATATAATACACATTGTACTCTTTATTTCTTGAATGAGATTTTGTCCTACTGAATTTTCCTGGCAAGGCTTTTAATGAGGCAATAAATAATTCGTATTAAAAGATATGTGTACTTTTTTTTCTTCACTAGGATTTTTTCCCACAGGATGTTTCCTAGTTAGGTTTTGACTAGGCACATTAATTATCTATGGACATCCAATGGGGAGTATTATAAAGTATTATGGCGTGGTTATAAAATATTATGGTCTGGACGTCCACTACACCAAGAAGTTACTCTCACTAATTATCTTCATTACTTCCCTTCATTAAGAAGATAATCTCCACCTTTATGACCATCATTCTTGTAACCTTACACCTCCATAACCTCCTTCTTTATATTCATGATTAATGTCATGTTTATGACAAACCTTTTATATGCCTCTATGTAACACTATAAATAGAGGCATAAGGGTTCATATTGTAGAGACTTGAATACTTGGAAGAATAAGAAAAGCTCTCACCGCTCTCATCTTATATATTTCTTGTCTACTTTCTTGTTGATATTATCACTCTTTTAACTTAGTTTTATAACATACTATGATCTTTAACTCCTTTTTGGATTGTTGACTACCAATGCATTGTGTTATTAGTTTAAATATTATATTTATTATGATTGTAACTTAAGCTTTATTGTACCGTGTTTTTAAATCTATCTTTGTATAACGAGAAAAAGTCTCATATTATATGAAATGATCGATTTAGTGTGATCGCATTTGTACCTTATTTCTTCGTGGTTTTTTAAGGTAAGAAAAAGGAGAAGTATTTTTTATTCACATCTCCTATTATTCTCCTCAGATTAAGTATGAAGTAATATTTATCACTTCATCAAAATCCACAATCATTGTAGGTGCATTATGATTTTGGTTATTTCTCAATATTTGATTGTAGAAGTAAGAATTGTTTAACAATGACTAGTAAATTCTAATGGAAATTATAACATCAACTTGGGTCCATAGCTCAGTGGTAAGGCATTTGACTGCAGATTAAGAAGTCACCGGTTCGAACCCAGTTGGGCCCTAAATCTTTTTTTAATCGGAGTGGTTCTATATTTTTATTCCTCTGATTGCACTATTGAGGGGGGGAAAACGGATTGAGGATTATATGGGGGATTATTAACATGCTATATTTGATCTTTAATTTTATGTATTTGACGAATCAAATATAGAATTACTATAGTAATTACATACTCAGTATAACTTCACAAAATTGGGCGTGAGGATAGTAGTTTACACACACCTTATATCTACCTCAAAGGTGGAAAATTTGTTTCTAACAAACTCTTGACTCAAGAAAAAAATTGTCTAATGCATTCAAAAAATAATAATAACTAGTAGTACAAGAAGTAACATACATTAACAAAAATTAGCTAGTAATAGGACAACAACTAAAACAAAATAATATTACAGTCAATAGACAAGAAAAAACACATGGGATGTGGCATTACCTCTTTGGACAAGAAAAAACAAAATAATCCAACAAGTGCATCAAAAAGGGTCTATTCCTGTAGAGATGACAATACCTCCTTTGGCAGCATCCGCAAATAAGAGGCATGAGGTAGAATTGAGAAATATGTAATGTGATTCAATTTACAAGTCTTGAGCATGAGGATTCACAACATATTTAGAACTTTTTAGAGTTTAGCAACACATATATATTTCAAGGAGTCTCAACCGATCATGTGAGAATCACTCTATTCCCATTTTTCCTTTTATAGAAAATGAAGAGGTGGTTGAAGGATGAACTATCAAAGTCTATTACCTTATAAAATGATCTTGCAAAGAAATTCATAAGTTATTTTTATTCAAAGATTGAAAATTGAGATATTGAAATTAAAACAATACGAAAAAAGTCCAAATCTCTCTTTAAAGATTGTTTGCATCACTATAAAATGAATGAGGTGTTGATTCGTACATTCATCGAGAGATTGGAACCACATATGATGATATTTCTAGATTAAACAACAGGTGGTTAGGCTTTGAAAAATATATATGATAAGCTATACGTGTTTATTTCTAAATCGAATCTCTAAGATAATATCTTGAATGAATAGCGATAGATAGAGAACTGTGGTGAAATTAAAACACAGCATGCATTTTAGAGATTGATGGGTTTACAACATTAGAAACACAATTATGAACCAAATGATTACACAATTCAGCAAGCTGTACTTAGCTCAATAACATGTTCTAGTGAATGAAATGCAATAAATTTTGGGCTGGTGTGAAACGATGAAGAAGATCATTGATCCAAAATATGTGGAGCTAATATCGATTCTGTTAATTTTATAAATGATTCACAGAGAGATGAAAAATACAACTATGGTAACAGTTATAATTAGAACTAGCTTAACCATTAAAATTCGCAAAGAATTTTAAGGGTTGGGCTCAAAACGGTGGCTCCCTTATTCTCAGGGGTTCATCCGAACCTCCTTCAGTAGAAAATTATATTATTTATACATGATTAAAATATTTTTTTAGGTATATATAGTAAATGTTGAACCTCCTTCGGCTATTTCGTGTGTCTATTTCTTCAAATTTTGAACTCCCTTATTGAAAATCTTGGCTCCGCGCCACTGGCTCAAGATAATTTGAATTAGGTTCAATCTCAACTCATTCAAGTCCTAACCCATTTTAAAAGAATCCTCAATTGAGCCTAATTTAATCTCCAATTTCAACCCATTTTAAGACTCTTTATTTGCATGGATGTAATATATGTTCTTATACTGAAGATGTGAATTACTATTTATTTTATATCTTTTAGAATTTATGTATCCATTTGTAACATCTTTTTTCAAATTTTCTTGAATTCAAATTCAAATTGTGGTTATAAAATTTAAATAATAATATATTAAAATTATTAAGATTAAGCGGGTCAAGACCCAATCCGTTTTAAAGCCCATTTAAACCCAATTTAATTGAGCTCAAAGTAAACTTGAGCGAGTTAGAAACCAACTCAATTTCTATTTCAAGTCATTTTAATATCTCTAATTTCAACTCAATCCATCCATTTGACACTCCTACCGCAGAAGTTGAAAAAGCAGAAAGAAAGAGTTTAGTTTCAAGTAGTTCATTGACTTACTGAAGAGATGCATATCAATATTTCTCTAATCGATAACTTGCCATGAGTCCTAAAATGGGCCAAGTAAATGAAATACATTATTGCAAATAAGAGTCGGCTGACAGATTATGCGACAGTTTCACTCTGTAAGATGTATACGTCAAGGATTCAGAATAAACTTTTAATTCGGGTCAAAATAATTAAGTAATAGATCATAAAACGCTTTAAGACCCAATTCAATTTAATTTTTACTAAGTTTTAATTGTCTTATTTATTCTATTAAAATATTTATTACATATAAGATTAATATTTTCTTTATTATGGCTATAGATAACATATCAAATTGAAAAAAAAAATTGACAAAATTTCTCATGAGTCAATTTGGTCATATATCAACCCAACTTTTAATGGATTAAATGAGGTGGGTTGAAATGAATTGAGCAAATAAATGGACAGGCAAACCTAAACAAATTGAACAAGTTTGAATTTGATTTTATTACCCTAATAAACATATATAATATATCCAATAAAATTTGAAGAACACATACGATATATCCAACAAATATGGATTGAATATATACATAGCAATCATATACATCTTCAAACGAATAGATAGATAGCAAATCAATATAATACTACAATAAAACCTCACTAAATTAATACTCGGTTAATTAATAATATTTTTAATATAATAATTTCTTCCGGTCTCAATTTGGGCCAATGGAAAAAATTACTCATTTCGATAAGATAATAAGATAATATATTTTCAAAAGACCCCTATATAAATGTATGGTCTCATTAATATTATAAATTAATAATTCTTTAAAAGTACAAATATATCTAAGAAAATTTAGTGAAATATGATTTTATTATGTTCTGTTTTTTTGTTAAAATTTAAATCTAATTGAAGCTCATCTAACTTTTCTTATTGCATGCAAATATTTTGGTGTTTTCTTTTCTAATTGCACCATAAAATTGTGAAGAGTTCTAAATGCAAGTGTTTCCTTACACTTAACTGGTTCTAAAGGTATTGTATCATCTTCAACTTTATCATCAACATTGTTTTTCCAATGATATCCACAACTTGTTCTAAGCTCTAGACTTCCGAACATGTATCATTTTCATCCATTCAATAGGTTATTAACGTCCATTTTATTGCGGTAATCAAGATCATTAATCATGATCTCAAGTTAATGAATGACGTTTTTACAAGTGATTCTTTCAAATTCTTTGAGATTTCATTGCTGAATAATTTTTTTTGATGTCGAAACACTATCTCTACAGAATAATAATATTTTATGATCTCATTTATATTAATTTAGAGAGCTTTTAGTGTATTTTGATAATCATGCTAATGAGCATATGCTACGTGGCCTCCTAACTTTCACTGTTTCCGTCCGAGAATTTTACATGATTGACCAAAACTAAGAAAATACAGTATTTTTCTTTTTTCTTCATTTGAGAAAAATGGCAGTTGTTACAGTGTTGAGGGGGGTCTCTCATGGCCGCTTACCACTACTCCCTCACTCTCAGGTCTCCTTCTACTACCTTTTTTACCATCTGGGTATTTTGAATCTTTGAATTTAATTTCATTTATTTTGCAGTTGCCGATTGTTAGACCAGGAAACATTGCTTATCGGAATCGTCCCAATGTTTTGCGAGTTTTTGCTCGTTATTCTCAGGCACAGGATCTATTTACTTCTCGTCTTCAAGGTGCTTCACTTTATTATTTTTTCATTCATAAGCTGTAAATTCCCTTTTCCCCTGTTAGGAAAAAGAGAACAGTACTAATTATAATCACTCATTAGTCAAGCATTAGCAGAATTACAACGTCTGTCAAAAAATCCCTCTTTATGTTATGGACATGTGACTTCAGCTGTGGAAATAGCCTCTTGCTGTGTAGGATACACCCTTATGGTCCAACCCTTTCGACCTCACGCATAACGGGAGCTTAGTGCACCAGGCAATGGAAATCTTTATAATTAAGGGGCAAATTCTTTTATAAAAGAGATTATGGGGAGAAATTATGGGTTCTTGAGTTTCTTCAGTGGGATTATGTTGTCAATTATCATAAGAAGAATTTCCCTGAAGGAAGTACAATATATTGAACTTGGCCACTTTATTCTATTAATTTGCATTAGACAGTCTGGATGCCTTTTGCTTTGGGTTGTTCTGAGTTTTGATTTGGCACAGATATTTTAATTCACCTCATTAAGGGCACAGAATCAGTTTGACACCTTTTTATAGGTTATGATGATAGAAAGCTTTTGGAAAATGCTTTGCATTTTAAGTATTATGATATAGTTCGTAGTTTTTCATTGTTGAGCTTAACTCAAGCTATTTTTTTTTATCTGGTAGATCGTCTAGAGAACTTGCCCAAACTTGTGGAGGATATTGTCCAAACATCTCTAAGCACAGGTCCTCGTGGAGCCTTAAGGTTAGCTCAGGGTGTCCAAGCTGTAGTTGGAGTAGGCAGTGAGTGGCTGCAAGATGTATCTAAGGTAACAAGTTCTAAGTGCTACTATTAACTTATTCTCAATAAAAAAAAAAAATTATAAGTAACTAATAAGAAAATTTTATGGTGTGTTTTTTTTTTATCAACATATTTAAAGGGGTAATTCATAGTTGAATGTATGCTGTTTCCCAAGTCCCATTAAGGTTCATGATGTTTTGAACTAAATTACTTAAAAATGTATAAAATGAACTTTTGTAAGTGTGGTAAAACCATATACCAGCTTGGGTGATTGGCATTACTATATCAAAGCTTCTCTAGTCAAACTCCTTGAGCTTTCAAAACCTAAGTTGTGCGGACTCTTCACTTTCGATGCTGCACCCGTGTCGGATTCTCCAAAATACACTACTTTGGAGAATCCAACACACACCCGTTGACATTTTTGAAGAGTCCGAGCAACATAGTTCAAAACCACGCAAATTTAGAATCCACAATTCAACTTGTGCTTGATCAATATTTAGACTAACTAAAGCACCCTACTCCACAATAACAAGGGAAAGAATCTTTTTTGCTTGTTCTCTTGACTTATCTTTTCGAATAATCTACTTCACTAAGTTCTTTCATAGATTTAAACTCTTACCAGGTGTCATTTTATTTAATTTTATTATAATTTACTTTTTAGACAGCAAAGTCATCCACGGGACTACCAACTCAGCTGCAGCTTGGGCTATTATCTCCCCTATATTTGAGGAAATTGTTTGAACGCATGGGTGCAACTTATATCAAATTAGGTCAGGTAAGGATGAAGCAAGATCATCTTACTTGCTGTCATGATCTTTCATTTACATGCCAATGACACATGACTTATACTTTATTGCCATACCATTTGCAGTTTATTGCATCCGCACCCACTTTGTTTCCACCGGACTATGTTCAAGAATTCCAGTACTGTTTTGACAGGGCTCCTGCAGTTCCTTTTGAACAGATCCAAACAATCTTGCGTGAGGAACTAGGCAGACCAATTGATACCGTGTTTGAATATATTGATCCCACACCAGTTGCTTCTGCGTCAATTGCTCAGGTTCATGATTTTTCTTTTGTATTGTGTTTTATAAAATTGATGATTCCATTCTTCCAATTGTTTTATCATCTGCTTCCTTAAATGGCTCAACTATGTTAAATTTTCAGGTGCATGGTGCAAGAATAAGAGGCACTGGAGAGGATGTAGTGATAAAGGTTTTGAAACCTGGAATAGAAGATATTTTAGTAGCTGATCTAAACTTTATATACATTGCAGCACGTATCCTGGAGTTTTTGAGTCCCGATCTAAGCCGTGCATCTCTGGTATAATGCATATAGCTTTTAACAATTTACTGTGACTGCTGACATTATTATTATTTTCCTCTAGAGTTTCTACTCTAGTTATCTTTCGATGAATGATTAAAATTTAACCTCATATTCTTAAGAAAAAGCATCCCCCTGCCTCTTCATCAACAAAAGGAAAGAAGGAATGGTTTTTGAAACACATACTACAGCTTCCTAAACTGAAGTAATGGGCATCTCTAACACCATAACTGCAATTTAAACCTGTCCAATGTAAATCCTTTCTACTCAATTGGTTGGATTCTTGGATACGTTGCCAGATTGCAATGTCATATAGATTTTGCCAATAGGTAGAAGTTGTGGCCCTGTTGTATCTCTTTTATTCATACTATTGTTCAAATCATACTTTTTTGTATTTTAAAATTTAATTTATTGCTGCTCTATTTCAATTTTGGTGACTGGTTCATGTGAACTTGTTGGGACTGGAGCATGTTTCCATATAAACAACATTTTTGCTTTTGTCTATGTCTCAAGCTTCCTCACCACCCTGTCCCAAATTTTGTTCCTTATTTGCAACTTTTATGCAGGTTGCTATTGTCAAAGACATACGAGAATCAATGCTAGAAGAAGTTGACTTCAACAAGGAGGCTACAAATGTTGAGTCATTTAGGAGTTATTTAGAAGCCATGGGACTAACTAGGCAGGCCACTGCTCCAAAAGTCTACCGTCAATATAGTACTAAGCGTATTCTGACTATGGAGAGGCTATATGGAGTACCATTGACAGACTTAGACTCTATTAAGTCACTGGTTTCCAGTCCTGAAACCAGTCTTATTACTGCCCTTAATGTTTGGTAACACTTCTGATCTTGTTTTAGTCTGTTTGGTTTTTATGCTCAGTTTAATCTGACCAGTAGAGTTCGATTTCTTTGGCCCATATGCAGGTTTGGAAGTCTGCTTGCCTGTGAATCTTTCCATGCCGATGTACATGCTGGCAATTTGTGGCAACTACGTGATGGGCGTATTGGGTTCCTTGACTTCGGTACCCACACGTCTTTTCTCTCTCCATCCTTCTTTTGGAGTTTTTTTGGCTACTAAGTAGGCCAAAAGCTTGTGTGGGCTGTGGATAATTAGTGTCAGCTGCTTTATATTTTTTATGTGTTTCTTCAGAAATTATATAAGTCTTTCTTTTTTGTCTGAGCCCAAGGCCAACATGACAATCATTTAAGAGAAAGAAAGTGCATGAGAATAGTTTTCAGATAAAAGGCTACAAGGAAAATGCACAAGATACGGAACTTATGTCCTAGTGGATATTCTGCTCAGTAAAAGGAATAATTGGTTAAAATTAACATGTAGCAAGATACTCAGTTTTGTACAAAGTTCTTACTGAATACTCCCTTTATCCCAATTTATGTGGCCGAGGTTTGACTGAGCATGGAAGTTAAAAAAGAAAGACCTTAGAAACTTGTGGTCTAACACAAGCCATAGAGATTTGTGTTGTTATAATTTATAAATCATCTTAAGAACAAAATGAGAAGTTTAAAGTTAAATTGTTTCTAAATAAGGAAGTATGACATTCTATTTGGAACAGATTAAAAAGGAAAGTATGCTGCATAAATTGGGACGGAGGGAGTATTAGTTATCTACCTAATTTTTTGTAGAAGCTTATATTTATAAATGAAGTCTTAGGATCACCAACTTTTGCTAGCAAATAGTTTACCAACTTGGATGGCAAAGCAATATCTGACCCATTTGCTTGTTGAGAAACTGCTGACTAGTCATCATGGATTCTTTTTTCTTAACTAAGGGTTCAGAAAACTATGTTCTGTCTCATTCCTGGTCAAACTTCAATAGATTATTTAGCTCTAGTTTCCCAATGAGAATGTTATTAGCAGCTAGTTTGATTTATTTAACCACATATATTGATCTTGTGCGGACTCTACATTATTTTTTTTCCTATGGTTGGGGTATGGGCATGCTAATTTAAGTTCAATATTGAAAATGGGCATGCCAATTGAGTTAAAACTTTCCTGTAACATCTTTTCAATCAAACGGAAATACTAAAAAAAGTTAAGGATTTCCTATGCAGGAATTGTTGGTCGCATATCTCCAAAGACATGGGCTGCTATGGAAGTATTTCTGCAATCTATAGCAATTGAAGATTATGAGTCGATGGCATCTGCTCTAATTGACATGGGTGCTACTGGAAAGGATGTGGACTCGAAGGCTTTTGCGAGAGAGTTGGAGAAAATATTTTTGTCAATTCAGGTAAAATATAAGATCCAGCATAAGTTCTGTAGATTCTGATGAAAGTTTTATATGCTACTGTTGCCTTCTCTTCCCTTAAAGTTCCTGTGTATACTTGTCCTTGGGTTGAGATCAGCTAGTCAATGTTTATTGGCTACATATGGTTCATCAACCAAAGAGCCGTATTTTTGAAGGCTGCAAGACTGGAAAGAGATGTTATATTTCTCCATCATTAACTGACAAATAGAAGGATATAAGCGAGAAAGTAATCCGAAATGAATCAAATGGAGGTGGTTTTGATTTCTATTGTGTCATCCTTGTCCTGACCCCAGTCAACTGTAAATTCATAGACTGATTTTTCGAATATGATGGATGTCTTACTATATAATTTCCTTTGTTGGAATCCTGGTCAAGTTAAAAGATAATAGAGAGGAAGCCCTTCCGGGAAATAGTAGTTATTAGTTTTGGATGGTAAGTCATTGATATTGTCTTCATTCTGGAAAGCTCTCCTGTCTGGAGAACCACAAATTCCACGCTATAAAATTTTGATTTCATTGGACTAGCTGAGCTTCAACTACTAATTTTCTGACCCATATCGTTATTATTACACAGGATTTAGATACAGAAATCATTGTTGCGGCTGCCAGGGACACAAGTACAAATGCTACTACTGTTGCTGCCAATGTAGCGTTTGATGAGAGACAGATGAATGCACTATTTCTGGACGTGGTAAAGCAGTTTTAGCTCTAGTATTAATCTATTCATATTCTTATCCACAACTATGGCTTTCTGCTTCAAAATTATTATGACGTAACCAAAGTCAGACACCCTATCACTTCCTATTTGGTCTTAAGTTTGCATGATTAATAAAATCAAGGCCATTTGTCTAGAACTATCACATACTCTTCTATTTTTCTTCTTTCTCTGGGACTCAAGATGTCCTACTATTAGGCTAATTATATGTGAAATGAACAGTTTATTAGATCTCCAGTGCGAAATGTCAAATAAATGCAGCAAAAAGAGTTGCATTTTGTGTTCTAGAAATCTTTTATCATACAAAAAAATACTGAATTAGTACATAGGGTTAAATGCAGATGTTTACATCTCTTTTCACTTTAGTGTAAGATGCAGACTGTTTATGATACTGACACCTCGTTTGTATTCCTTAGTTCCTTCCATTCATAAAGGGACACCGAGTTTTTGCTTGTACATATTCATGCACTTTTGGGAATAAGATACTTACAGATGAAAGAAATGAAATAAAATGCTGTTATTTTTCTCCTTGTCCCTCTAACCTCTATTTGCTGATCCATGTTCTTTAATGTTTGGCAGGTTAGAGTTAGTGAATCTTATGGATTGAAATTTCCTCGTGAGTTTGCACTTCTGATGAAGCAACTTCTCTATTTTGACCGCTACACCAGATTGTTAGCTCCAAACATGAACATGTATCGAGATCAGAGGATCAACGTCGTCTCTAATCAAAGACGAAGGAACATATACCAATGATGATTGTAAGTCACACCAAGAGATTGTTGCCCTTCCTGGGATTTTCTAATATACTGTAGTCTGTAAGTTGTAACCTATCAAAAGAAAAGATTTTCTAATATACTGTATATAATAGCAAACTTTGAAAAGAAATTGTATCATATTTTCTGATGTATGTTGTTGGTTGATGTGTATCCCATATAGGAAGAGAACTGTGAATTTTTGTTCGTTCTCTACCCTAAAAGTATCTTTACTATACGACCATTAACTAGAATATGTCTGATGGCTGACTAATTGATGTAACAATAGTTCAACCCATACCCAATATTATCCAAACCCATTTCAAATATTAATGGTTAAACTGCGATAAGAATGTCCTCAAGTAAGCGTTGTTCTATATGTAGCTTTACCCCAACCTTGTGAACGTAGAGAGGTTGTTTCCGATCCACCCTTGGCTCAAGTGAAGCATATAAAGAATAATGGAGACAAGAACAGTAGCAACCACAAACAGTATATGATAAACGACAATATTGATAAGGGAATTAAACAATGAACTTCCGAAGATAAGAAGAAAAACTGAATATATCCTTTATTCTAAATATAGATATAATTATCATCACACAAATAACTAGAAATCCAGACACTTTTACCATGAACACCTCAATTTTTCTATACAACCTACAAGCTGCCACTTTGATTTCACCTGTACATAGTGTGAAGTGAAAAACTATAGAGAAAAAAATGATACTCAGGATATATAAATGGATGAGCGCCTTAACGAAATATTGTTTGTGTTTCAACATCTTTAACACCAAGAATATCGATCCCTTTATGTCAAGTATCTATCAAAAATGACCAATCTATTGCTCTTTGTTGCCTAATGACTTGCCCCTTTCTTTTTTATCGTTGTTTCATTTCCTGAAAGTTGAGCCCGTCACCAATGTATCACTTCGCTTGGCGATTCATAACCCATAAGCCGATGAAGAGGAGAGCCTCCGTTTGGTCGTACTACCTCAATTTCTGAAGATGATACTTTTCCCCACTTAGACATCTTAGCTGAAGGCTCTGGTGATCCAAAGGTCCCCATACGAGGTTCCCTCATGACGGATTTCATTTTTCTGTCTTTTGTGGGAGCATAAGAACTACTAGAGGATATCTCTCCATTGAATGAGGTCCTTCCACGAGGTTGAATTGGAGGTAGTGAAGGCTCCCCTTCAGTAGAGATGCTTCTGCAGAAAGATGGTCCCAAATCATCAGAACACGATATTCGTTCAGTACGGGGACAAGAATTAAGATGATATTCATATGCCAGATTCTGATGATCAGTGACACCAGTGTTGTCATCAACCTCACTTGGTGGAGGAGCTAAAGCCTCTGCATGGAATGGGACTACATGTATCTGGTTTTGGAGAGAAAACTTCAGAACCTTTCTACAAGCATTGCATCTAAGCTGATGGCATCTCCTTTTGAAAAGAAGAAAGTCTGCAGGCAGCTGTAGAAGTTCGTTGCAGTAGTAACAAGAAATTATTGGGGCTCCACCAGCTACTGGTCGGAGATGCCGCATTTTTGAGTATTTTTCTCGCAGATACAGTTTCTTCATCTCATGATCTTTGTGCCTCCTATCATCAGATTTTGTATCATGGTCCCATCGAGAATACTCAGAGCTTGAGTAATGCTGAGGGCTTGAAGAATCAGACTGGAGGTGATTGCAACAGTTACAGCTGGAATAGCCAACCCCACGGCCTTTGTTATAGCAAACTGAAGGATGCAGCTGCGCTGAGAAATGCCGGACCTTAGGGGAGCAATGTGAACACAGGCAATCAGCTTGGTGCCTGTAATGTGAAACCTCTGCAGAAAAAGGTATTCTTGAGCTTTTACGTTGTTGCGGCCAGCCTTTTCCATGACTGCATCTTACAGGATATCTGGAATAGTTCAAATCACCACTTACTTCACCATCTTCCAAAAACTGATCGTAGTATGAGGAGTTATACTCTTCATCCCTCATTGGCTCTGCAGAAAACCGCCCATTGGCTCCATTGGCCATCCTTGTAGTAATACGTGTCTGGCGCAATTGATCTTCAAGTTCATACACCATTCTCAACAATTGTATTTTGTCTGGTTCTGAATCTGAGGGCTTTCTGGGTGGAAGGAGACCAGAATGGTGGGTCATATTTTTCCGATAGTTTGAAGGGTTTCCATGCTTATGTCCTGCATGAGAACCTGTTGAAATAAACGGAAATGTTGTGGCATGCTCATCCTTGTCCGATGTCATTCTACCTCCAGAGGCATGACCACGTTTTCTAGACTGAGGCTTCTGACTCCAGTTGCTGCCTTCTGTAGCTTGATGACTCCTTCCTGGTAATGCTGTGGAAAAGTTCATTGCTCGCTGCACCATCTTTGATTCACCACTCATTGTGTGGTTTACTCGGCTTCTACCATCCAAAAGAAACTCACCAGGGCTGACAAGGTATGCTTCCTTAAACTTTCTTACAGGTTGGTGATTGTACTGATCAGGTATATCATCATTCTCGTCACATGAAGATGCACTGCCATCATAGCCATAGTAACTTCTATGTGTAGGAGATCTGATCATATTTCTGCGATTGACAGGAGGCTCAGATCGATAAATATTTTGCGGTTGATTTTCTAATGTATCCATAGAGCTTATACGGTCAAAACCTGAGGGAATCTCTTTATGAAATTGCTCAAATTGCTCGTAATCAGTAGCCATCAAAGTGTCTGATGTGATGCTTTCATTCAAGATACTTTGGAACATGTCAGAGCATGCAGATGACTGCTTCTCAAAGTCATGGGCTATCTCAGCAGATAAAGACGTTTCCTTGGCGTACCTTACATTTTCAGAAGATTCTGCATTGTGACCTTGGAAATCATTTTGGCCCCTTCCAATGATTTGTTCCACAAGAGATTTGCTTTCAATTCCATCTTCATGTGCCCTACTTCCAGGAGACACTCTATCTCTGTGAACGACACATCCAGAGTAAGTAGAATTCTCATCAAGGGAGTTACTCTTATGATTAACTCCGCTTCTATTTTGATCATTTACAGTGCAGTCATCCACCAAGTTGCCTTCATCCAGTTCCAGTTGCTCTGTCACTTCAAGGGGTAAACCTTCTATATCTTGTTCAGTTTCACGGGTTGAACATCCAGTGTCTTTATCCAGCTCCAGTTTCTCTCTCTCTTCAATAGCTGAACCTTCGGCATCTTCTTTGGCTTCAACAATTGGACTTCCCAGTTCAGGACAAGCAAGTTGATCTGAGCTAGCAAGTCTATTGGAGAAATCTTCACCTCCTGCTAACTGGTGGTGATCCCGAGATCCATTTTCATATTGTTCTGTCTTTACATCCAAAGAACAACTGTGTTCATCTCCTTTATGTACTGCAGATTTGGATAAAGGATCTTCTTTCTCAAGGCAGCTAACCCCAGAAGAGCTTGGAAGCACATCGGTGGAGTTTAACTGTCGAGGTAGCTCCTTGTTATAGTCTCCAGCGCCCCCTTGATCTGACTTCTTCCATTCGTTCTGTGAAGAATCTCCTTTCAAAGGAGGACAAGCTTCTTCACTTGCACTGCTTATTTCATTCTGATCAAGTATGTTGTTCTTTGTAGGAGCTCTTTTCCTATTCTTAGCTGCATCCAAGATAAAATTTATGAGGAAGTCATTTCAACTTAAACCATAATTCACTTATGTAAACTCCCCACACCCCTCTTTTAATCACATATAAGAATTAAATATCTAATTCTACTGGCATATATACTAGGTTACCCATAAATATCTATTGGACTACACTCTCAAATGCAAAGGATCTCCGGACTCCAGATAGTTGATACCACCAATAATGGTGGTTCCCATTCCTTTATTTTTATCTAACAAAACTAGTTCTTTAGCATAGAACTGTTACTAAAGCTGCAAGAAAGAGCTTAATCCATGTCCTCTAACAAGCCTAGATCTTTTTGTTGGGGTGAATACGCACACTAGATCTTTTTCTTTTTCCTCCAACACTACATGTATTAATTAACATAGGATGGGAGAGTTCAACCCATTGAAAAAATCTCTTGCAAGCTAACACAATGTCATGAACCAGCACAAGACGTTGGATTATCATTAACAAACAATATACAAGGAAAGAAAAATGACCTTGGAGAATTGTGCCACATCCTCCACACTTGTAGACAGGAATGTCTGCTAACTCGGGAAGAACCAATTGGCATTTGGGACATCTAACAAACCGAACTTTAGTTGTAGCTTGATTACTCATGTTAGCTAGCAGAAACTGCAAAAAAGACGTGACAGAGAATGAATATGAACAACAATAGCAGGTCAAATAATACTATGAAATAACTCCATTTCCAAAAACAAAAACAAAAAATGTATGTTTCCTTTTCCATTCTACGTTAATCCTCCGTACCCACCCGAGACCTCGGAGTACTTGTTGGTGCTCTGAAATAATTCAATTGGAAGAATTACTGATTCATTGAAAGACGGAACCAAATGTTTCATTAAAGCATATGTATAGAATAGATCCAGAAAATAGAGATGGATTGGGGATCATAAGATTTAAACTCCAAAGTCATAAATACAGAAACCCGAAAAAAAGAAGATGAAAATTCAACTTTAGTAATCTACCCGAATCTACCATTGAAGAAGATGAATGAAAGAGCATAATAAACTATCAAAACAATTTTTAAGGAAATATCATGGTCGAGGAAGAAAAGATATACGAACCTGGGAAAGAAATTACTTAGAAGAAGAAGAAGAAGAAGTTTACGTTAGCGCCAAGTATTTGTGTAATAGCATTATAGTACACCCGACCTCATTTTCTTCTTCTTCCAGAGAGAGAGAAAAGTCTTCCCTGGCGTGTACAAAAGAAAGGTTGTCTAAGCTTCTCCAATATAGTAGTATCTCTCTTTTCTTTTCTTTTCTTTTTTTCTGTGTGAAACTGTAAAGAAAAAGTAGCTAGTTTGTTGTTAACGGAGGGAAGAAACAGGGGAAAGGTGAAGAAAGAAGGAAGTTGGAATCGGCGATCAAATATTTAATGCGGAATAGTTAGTGAGAAAGATAAAGTTTTACACCCTCCTCATTCAACGATAGTTGTGTTGTGCACTATATTATTTTGAAATGTCTAATAATACAGTTCCTTTTATATGTTTAATTTCTAATTTATTCTTATTATTACTTAAAGTCATTTTTCTATTATATTTTTCAAGTCATTATATTTATTATAGGAAAAAAGGTTAAAATGTCCTTAAACAATGTGAAAGGAACAAAAATGACCTCGTTTATAGTTTGGCTCAAAAATGTCATTGCAGACAATACTTTGGTCCAGAAATATCCATATAGTTACAAAATGAGTCAAAAATGCTATTTTCCAAATAAGTAAATTATTTTTTTATTTTAAACACATCTTCTTCCTAATTAATATATTATTAAAGACCAATATTCTTGTTTTCTTTCTTCTAAAATCACTTTAACAAGTAAAAATGAAGGAAATTTTTTTTTTTTCTTAATCTCATTTTATCAATTACAATAGAATAACTTCATGTACCCTTTTGATAGATAATATATGTCATATATATAAGATCATAGTATATCCATCATTAATTTATATTTATATAACGATAAAAAATAATGATAATAAAACTAGAAATATTTCATTTTTTATATTTTTCTGAATTGAAGTAAGATAAACATTTACTAATTTTTTTTAAAAAAATTATTAGAAAAAGAATGTGTTAAATAGAAAATAATAGTGATAAATTTATTTGGAAAATGAGCATTTTTGACCTATTAAATAACAATAAGGATATTTTTGGACCAAAGTATTGACGGCAATGATATTTTTGGACCAAACTATTGACGACAATAATATTTTTGGACCAAACTACAAATGGGGGGGGGGGGGGAATTTTTGTTTTTTTCGCATAGTTTAAGAGCATTTTTTAACCAAAGTATTGACGGTAAGGGCATTTTTTAGACAAATTATAAACGAATGATATTTTTATTCCTTTCACATAGTTTAAGGGCATTTTTTTTACCCATTTACCTTTATTATATTCAAGGTGATATAGTTTCTATTTATAGTTTCTTATCATTCTATTTATAGTTTCATAAAAGGTGTGCATAATCAATAGTGAATAAGTACTGTTGGATGAGAGTATATTTTACCCCACATGCTACCCTCTAATAATAAATCTAACAATCTAGATTAGGGGTGTGCATTCGGTTTTTCGATTTGATTTTTCACTATTCGGTTTGGATTTTTTGGTTTTTGGTTTGTAAAAGTATAACCCAATCTGATCCAAAATAAATTTGGTTTGGTTTTCCTTTATTCGGTTCGGTTTTTTCGGTTTGGATATTCGGTTATGTCAATAATTAATAACATAACCAAAGTAATAATATTGATTCTCTTAAATATACTTTATAATATAAATCATAAGTAAAACTTAAAACACAATACTTATAATTATACTTATTATAGATGTTCAAATATAAAATATAAACGTAATCATGATGAAAGGCAATAACCAAAAAGGGACAAAAGTGGTTAACTCCAACTTAATTCTAAACCTAAACATTTATATATATATATATATAATCGGGTTTTTTTTGGTTTTTTGGTTTTTATTTTTTAAAATCCAAAACCAATCCGAAAAACCAAAAAACCAATCTAAATAAAAATTTGGTTTGATTTGGTTTGGTTATTCGGTTTAATCCGAATAGTGCACACCCCTAATTAGATACTCTCATTTTAATGCTTTTTTACTTTGAATTCATTTTACTTTTTAAAAATAATTTATTCAATTTCAAAATTCTAATAAATTTATACATATTTAATTGCTTTTTCACTTAAGGTTATTGTACATTTGTACTTAAAAATTGAGATAATTATTGTTCATGCATGTTTGTTGGTATAAATTGTCAAGAAGATGGTTATTTTTGGTGTAACTCATGTAATTAATATTGTTATGATGTATCATTAATTAACCATCAATCTCTGTGTTTTACAATACTAGTATTTCACTACTTTGCTATTCAATGTATGGAAGAATCTAGACCTATAAATAATGGTCTTTCTTCGTGAGAGGTGCAAAAGGGAGTTGAGATAGAAAAATATTTTAGTTCTCTAACTTATTTACGGTGCAAAAGAGATTTTTTATTAAAGAGAGGTGTATTTTTGGTGAAGTTCTGGACTTTTCAACTAATTCAGAGTTGTTTGAGTTATGTGACGCTGTTAGGCTATTATATCTTTGAGGAAACAAAGTAAGAGTTATACTGCTAAATCAGTGTAGATTGTATCACAATATACTTAAATTTTCTTTAAAATAATGAAATATCCGCGCATCAGCTTTAATGTATTTTTATTTATTTTATCTTTCAAATGGTAATTTATAAATATATTCAATAACGTTATTTTTATGACCAGGAAAAGTTTTCCAAGGGAAAAAATTAAAACGTCACATTTGAACTTTAAAATAGTAAATGAAAGGCAATTTGCAATTTAGAGATACTCGTATTATACATTTATTCACCAAAAATAAGATAAGATGAATAATTTGGGAAAATGAAAGAATTTAATGCTAAGAGAGAAGAAGCCCTAATTGAACTTTTCTACGTGTGGTTGGGAGTGTAGGTTCTAAACAGAAAATAGCCTCTCAAGTCATTGTCATTAATTTTAAATATAATTAATTGCATTGCTAGAATTAATTAAACAAACACATACTACAATTGGAAACTCTTTTGTACTATGACCATTCATTCTTTTTTCTCTAATGTTTCTTTTTTGTGATTAAAGATTTCAAAACTCAAAAATCCATGCAGTGTGGGGCTACCAGTCTCTACATTCAAACACTTGTCATGGTAATTTTATACTAATATAAATGAGTACTATTTATATTTTAATTTATACTTTCTCCGTCCCATTTTATATGTCATCAATTTTTATAAATAATTGATTCATAATACTTGTTATTTCATAAAATCAATGCATAAATTAGCATATTATTCCTTTTTTACCCTTGTGAGTTATTAGCATTGAAAACATACATTTGACCAACTTAGAAAAGTTAAGTAAATGATTCATGTTCATTAGTTAAATTAATTAATCAAAATAAATTAATTCATATTCATTGATTGAAAACTTGAGTTCCAAAAAAATTAAATAAAGGTAGAAGGGTAAAATTACATCATTTCTTAATGCAAGTGCAAAGTAAAAAGGTGACATATAAAATAGGACAGAGGGAGTAACTACGTAGTTAGTTTATATTCTAATTAGCAAATCAAAGAACTCAAATTTTAAAAATAACCTAATGATGAAAATTTTAAATGAGACAAATAAGATTGTTATAGTATATTTTATTTTAAACTTACAAGTTCTTTTTCCAAACAATTAGGGTCATTTGATAGCTAACTAGTGTTATGCATGTAAGTAATACATGAAATTTATGTACTATTATTTTATTTATAAATTAATTATTCCCTTACAAGTCATAACTTATCTAATACTCCCTCCATTCTATATTAAGTTAATTTGAGAGATGCTAACAGCCAGAAAATTTTGGCTAGAATTTTGAAAAGACAGTTATAACCTTTTTCCTTCAAAATAAAGAAATAAAATTAAGGCTGGCCCTTTTCTAGTAAATTGTATAAAGCATTTATTATTTTGATAAGATTAATGTTTTGAATCCCACCTAATAAAATATTTAACAGTTTTGTTTCTTCGTCAAATTCATTTTTCTTCTCGTTTTTCGTCATTCTACTTCTTTACCGTACCTTTTTTTTTAATTCTCCTGGCTCTTTTTTAAAAAAAATAAAATAAAATGTGGAGTAAATTAAAAAAGAAACTAACGAGAATAAATATCTACTTTATGTCTCCAATAAAGCAACTCTATAAGATAACAGAAAAAACACTATTATAATTTAATTTTAAATACACTATTCATATTTTAAAATAAAACACTTACGCTTCATGTAGTGTGAAAATTCTATACTAACACTTTCAATGAGTTTATCTATAACTAGATATATTAAAATAAATTATTAAACGATAAACTAAAATTATAAAAATATAGTTTTTGTGAAATTATTCTAACAAAATTTTCATTTATGCATTTGATTTAAAAATAAATAATAATTTTTTAAAATGTTAAGTGATACAAATTAGTTAATAAGATATATCAACGGCTAGTAATAACTTTCTTTTAATTTAAATACGTACATTATTTATAATTTTATTTAAATGTAATATTTATTATATATAATTTCTTTTTATTTATTTTCTTGCTTTAAAATTATGTATATATAATTAGTTAGATAGAATTTCATTTACGTAGAACATTCATTCTATACAATGTTTATATATTTTTTAGGAAATTAGAAATAACATTATTGGTGGATAAAACTTGTATGATTTTTATAATATAGAAGATGTGAATGTTTGATTTCAAAATATAGAGGGTCTATTTATAATTGAACATATATAGTATACAAATGTTTAGTGTCATTAATTAGGATTGATACTTATAAGTTATATAATATGAATCTTATGATTTTTATAATATATTGATCTCTAAAAAGTGTTTTGAGTTTGACTGTTTTATTGTAATATTTTCAGATTATATTAAAAAATACTAATATATAATTTAAATTTGTTTAAACACAATAATTCATTAAATTATTTAATTAGAGCTCATATTAATAACAAGTATCAGTAATAATTCATAATTTATCAAGTCGGTATAATATAGAGGCGCAAGACTATAACATTAATGCATAAACACTGTCTTAGCGTTTTATTTTTTTTGAAATACTCTTAGCTTGTTGTTAACTAGGGATATCACTTAATTATTTAAATATGTAGTTTAATTTTTTAAAACATAATAATTAGCAAATATGCAAAACTACAACATTATGTGTAACTATATTTGGTTGTTGTTAAATAGGATCGTCGCTTATGAACCATATGATTTTAAGTATTTTTATAAAGTGTCGATGTATACTAATTCTAAAGTACTTTGAGTTTTGATTGTCATTATTGAAATATTTTCAAATTATATTTTTATTTTTTATGCATAGCTTAAATTTTTTTAACATACTAATAATTACTACAATTACCTAATTAGAGTTCATATTAGTAACAAATATAAGTAATGATTCTCAAATCATCAAATTGACATAACACGGGGGCACAAGACTATAATATTTGGCTCTTTTGGTTTGTTATCTAGGGTTGATACATATGAACTAGAGTGTTTTGAGTTTTGATTGTTATTATTAAACTATTTTACATTATATTTAAAAAATTATCTAAAATGTAATTTAAATTTATTTATATAATAAATATAATAAAATTACTTAATTATAAAAATTCATAATCAGTTTCAAAAAAAATATTAATTTGAGGGAAAAATAATATTAATATTATGACTATAACTATGTATACTCAATATTTTAACATATCATTTAATAACAAACTTTTTTTTTTATAAAACAACAAATAATACTAATAAAGAAAAATATATATGTTATGAAACTTTGATAGTTCATGCTTAATAAATTTGTGTTGGCATTATTATCGGAGAACTATGAAGATGTTTTTCTTTCAATTATTTTTATAAAAGTTTATTTTGAAATCATAAAGAACTTTATATATCCTTTCCGTGTTATTATAATTTTTCAATGAAGCGCCATCAACATTTTTATCCAAAAAATATTTGTATACGTCTCCAGTACTAAAATAAAAAATATATTAATTTTAATGAGTTTTTATTTGTGTATGATATGATTCATATACGATCAAGGATATGAAGACAATCACATAATAAGAGAAACATTATTATAGTTTCAATTTTCTTCATATTTCGCTCACATACATTCTAAGTATAATCAAATAAAATATATTTTTCTTATTTAACTTCTTTCTAGAAATCGATATGTAATAACAACTCCTTGAAATAAATAGGAGTATTTGTTTAGCCAACTCGGTCAATTTCAGATTTTTAATTTTGAGTATTATAGATATAAGTTTTTAATATTTAAATTTAGATATAATTTATCTTTTCTAGATTAGAAATTATAAACTAAAATAGATAACCTACACTTTAATCCTCTTTTATACTTTTAAATTTTTCTCTTTTTATCATTAAGAAATAAGAAATGGAAAATAAATAAACAAAAAAGAATAAGTAAAAAGGAGGAATTTTTGAAACTGAAAAACAGATATATTTTTTACTACTTTTTTTATTATGTAGTTTTTTACTACTACGCTTACATTTTATTTTATTTTAAATAAATTTTTTTTTTTTAGATCTTGAAAATTTCAAGAGAGAAGAGTGGGTGAAACTTATGTTTTCTTTGGTGGATTTTGTGGTTCATTTTTAATGTTTAACTATGAAATCATAAATAATTAATCTCATCCATCATTTTCAATGCATTGAAAACATAATTGAAGAATATATTCAATATTTGAGTTAAAGGGCAAAAATGCCCAAAAACAAATTAGTTTATAATGTGAACATGTCTTTTTACCATTCTGGCTAAATTATGGCCAAATTTTTCTGGTCAAAAGGATTTTTCCAGTTAATTTTTAAGGTGTTTCACACCCTTTAAAAAAAGTAGATTAAAACATAAATTAAACCTAGTTTTTCATTTTTATCCTTATTAATTATTGTCAAATTTATGATTAAAATAACTAAATATTAATTAATCACTAATTCCAATACTAAGTAAAATTGGAAAAACACTCTAAAAGCAATCTTGAAAACTAAATAATTAAATTAATTTGAAAAATAAAAATGCCTCAAAAATTAACTTAATATGAAATGAAGGGAGTATTAGTTATGATGGTTTTTAAATGGTGAACCAAATATCGAATTAATTTTATAAATGATGATTTACCTCCCAACCAGCTATCAAATTTAATACACTCTGTAGAAGAAACGATAAGAGAAGACTTTATCGGTGAGTCAACGCTTCCCTCGGCGAGGAGATTTATATAAACTCGGCATTGACGAGTAAAAGTATACGTGGCAGTCATTGGTACAGAGAAGGCTAGCTGTAAAGCTCACAGCAGTTTCTCTTTAGCTTTTCCTTTTATTAAATTAAAAACTAATTTATCTTTTTGCAGCTTTCTAATGTGGGTCCTACTAGAATTGGCCAGCCAATAAATAAGGGCCAAAATTTAAAGAGCGGTGACTAAAGAGTAAATGAGACTCTCTAACCAACGACGACGTTGTGATGGAGTGGTAAGTACTTCTTCATCTTTAATTAAAGGTTTTGGATTTGAGTCTTCTTGGGTACAGAATTGCCTATGTTAGAGAGCGCTTTATTCTCCAATGTGAAATTTTTCGGAGCAAATCCAAATTTAATCGAGCTTCAATGTGAGTATCGGACACCGATAGAAAACCAAAAAAAAAAAATGAGACTCTGTGCGTCTGAGCCGACGCCATCAAAGCTGAGACTGGCTCCAGCCTGGAATGCCATGCACCAATGAAAATATTACACGTGGGGGATAGAGGAATGGGGGGTTTGATTTGATGATGACAGCATGCTTCTGCTGTAATGACGATCATTTTATGGGAAAGATTAATTAAGTTAAGATAATGAATAAGTCATTTATTTAATTCAATGGATTTCAATTAGTGCTCCAACGTTTTCCTGTTTTTCTTCGTCTCTTTTAAACTTGTACCAAACCCAATTATTACTAAGGTATTAATTATTATTATTATAAAAACTTTTGAAGCATGAGTTTTGACTTTTTGAGATATTTGAAAGCATATTATGTGCTTTATTAATACTCCCTCCATTACTAGTTACTCCTATTTAATAAAGGTAGAATATTTTTTCCTATTAAATAGTATGCATACTTCTTAAAAGTTAGTAGTATAATTAGTGACAATTTTTTTGAGCTAAATATAGTTAAAATGGGATGAAAGGAGTACATAAATGATTGTTGGTCCACCTTCAGTTAGGTGACCAGGTCTTTTGATTGTGCTAGTAATAGAAAGTATAGTAAATGTTTAAAGAAAAGAACATCGATCGATGTTTACGTGGAAACTTCCTTGCTTAAGAAAAGAAAACATTACGACCTGTCACACATAATTTCTCAAAACTCTAATAACTTCAAGCAACTCATGAATACAAGCTCAAATTAGTCATAAAGGATTAAACTCTTAATACTATGCATCTTGTAACACATCTATTATTACAAGACTCAAAGCACTAACTCTATTACCCACTATATCAACTACCTCTCGTTAACATATAAACTTCAATTAACTACAACACGGCTACCTCTAGTCATAAACTCATCTCTTCATCATTAGGGCTGGCACGATCTGATCTCCTTTGTAACATAGGAATAGATCTTACACATATGAGCACAAGATACTTAGCTCAAAGAAGAACTCAAGACACTGCTACACTAGATCAGGTCCCTTGTTGAATATGAGAATGGTTCTTCTTTGAAAATGAATTTTGCTTTTTGAATATTCTTGATTGCAAAAATAGGTTGCTTCTTGTGAATGTGCCCAATGTACAAGAGAGACAAATCAACCTAGTAGCATGTCATTGGACGGGTACTCTGCACCTTTGTTGTCATGCTCACCAACGAATGCAATTTTTGGAGTTTTATAGCTACACTCCATTGACTTGTCTTGTACAACTACAACTCGAAGAATCAGATCCCTCTAGCAAATCCTATTTCTCTATAATTTGTTAAATCATCAAAATAAAACAATAATAACATAAACTACTCAAATTGTTTTTTCTTTGTTTCCCACTTATGTAATACTACTTACTTAATTAGCCGGATTATAGACTCAATTAATACATAGATATTATTGTGGTGAATTTTATGACGAATGATGTAAATATTATGTTGTCACTAACAATAATAATATACACAGTGAAATTTCATAAATGGAGTTGGGAATAATAAAGTGTATTTATCTTCTTTTTTTAAAAAAAATAAATCAAATAACCTTTGACTCAAGTAAGGTAATGATACACAACTGCTCACCAAACATATTTGGGTTATATTATCAAAGTTCACTATTTCTTACCTTCTTTTAACGGATTACACACACATTCTGATATTTCAAAGCTTTGAGTTGACTTCATAACAATAAGAAAATTTATTAAAGCAAAAAAGAAATATTTAAAGGAAATTAAACCAAAAAGCTCATAGTCAAGTATCCTATGTCAGTTTTGTTTGTAGAGTACTAAATCTTTCTCCAATCAACACACCCACTCCCACTATGGGTACTGAGTTAGCAATTAAATAGAGAAAGAAAATAACAAAGTCTCTCCAATCCCATCAAAGGCAAACAATTTTTAAGTTAAAAAGGTTTTGACCTTTTTGCCAATATTAGAAAAGAAGATTTTTTGTTCCTAAACCCCTTGACTTTGATTCAATCTCCAATCTCAAATGGTAGCAAATCACACATTTCTTTGAGTATGGTCCATCAATATATTACTCCCTCCGTTTAAAAAAAAAAAAGACCTAGTATGACTTACAGAGTTTAAGAAAAGAAAGAAGATTTTTTAATTTTGTGGTTCTAAATTAAAGTTATGTCAAATGTATCAAAATGTCTTTTAATCTTGTGGCCTTAAACATATCACGTGGAAAGTTGAAGTTAAAGTATTGCCAAAAATGGAAATGGATCATTTTTTTTAAAACAAATTAAAAATAAAATTAGATCTTTTTTTTTAAACGAAAGAAATACTCTTTTTAAATAATATATCAAATATTTTATATTAATTTAATATATGAATAACTTAAAATAAAGGGCAAGGCAAAAGGAGGGACAAGAAAGAAGACAATGATTTAAAATTGACATTTTGGTCTCTTTTGATGAAGTTTGAGTACTCATATATATGTCCTCCAAATATAGTGCACAAATTCCCAAAATGATCCACCCTTGCTTTTGCAAGCTCTAAACTCCTTTCGATGTCATTTTGATGAATTTGTCTTCTTCTTTTCTTCTTCTTTAAGGATTTATTAGTGAGATCAAATTGTGATGTAAAATTATGTGAGATGAAATTATAATTTTATTTAAATATGTAATTTGGATTTAAAAGTTGTATGGTTTAGTTATGAACATAAAAAACTCACAAGATGTTAAAACTATTAAAATTATTTCAATTATTTATACAATTTTATTAAATAGGAAAAGTTTATAACAAAATTATAGCAGACCATCACAAAGGTATTCTAAAAAAATATACATAACATTTTTTGATCGATTTAGTTCAATAAAAAATAAAATTAAATTTGAGTTGTAGTGTACTATATTAATTGAGTTGTTTTCTGATCAATATGATTAATAACCATATCATCATGTTCACATCCCATGAATATTATCACTCTTTTGGTATTTTTCAAAAATAAAATGAAGATATAAAATGATGGAATTCTATATTACAAAATGTGGTCATTTTTTGTATTTTAAAAATATGGAATCATGATATGAAATTCTCCAATCAAAACTTTTGAAGAATTTGAGATTTCATCTCACGATTTGAAATTATGAGATGAAATTGAATGTCCAAACACTAATTTCCTCTCATAATTTCAAATCACGAGATGAAATTACATGTCCAAACGTATAAGAATAGTAATAAACATTTAATACTCAACTCCATATATGTGTAAGAATAATATAATAGTAAAGGTTTAATTCTAAAATTGAATTGAAAGATGGATTTCGTAATGTAGATGTCGCTTTTTAGAGGAAAAAATAGCTTACACAATGTATTAGCTGGTCAGACATGTGATTTTTAAAATAAATTTAATCAATTTTATCATTAATAAGTCATCTATAAAAATCAAAGTAAATTTTGAGTTTCAAGCATAACGCTTTAAAAATTCATAGTAGAGCTTTTTGATCAATTAAAATAATATGGTGTAAAATGAAATGTTAATCATAACTAAGAAATGTTAGACCATAACTCATAAAAAAAAACAATTTAAAAAACTCTCTTAATTATTTATTACTAGTTAAAATAAAATTAAATAAATTAAAGTGGACCTTTTCTTTGTATATCAATTTCTTCTTCTAAATATGTGGACCAGAAAGTGTGCATTTCGGTTCACATATTTTAGCTTGTAAATTACGATTAATTTCTTGACTGAATTGATATTGCAAATTTCCAACCCCCAATAATAAATCCTTCATTTATTTTCGTACTGAACATCTGTCACTGCCTAACTTTGCTACATAATTAAAGGGAGGAAAATAAAATAAAATATATATATATATATATATATATAAAATCTCCCACCAATTTAATGAAATACTCCGTAATTTATGTGATATCATTTGATTTTATATTAATTTTTTTTAAAAATGAAAAACGGGCAGCCACAATATTTTGTGATTATATTTTTTTTTATTAAGGATATAATGAAATTTTAAAATTAATTATTATTTCAAAATATAAAAGGTAGAATACATTGATAACTTCTTAAACTTGTCAACAAACTTCATTTAGACACTCAAATAGTCAAACTATAAATTGTTCCGATTATCCTCTTGTACATATGATAGATTGTTTATATTAAATGTTTTCCATTCAAATTTTGAATTATTTTTGCGCCGATTATCCTCTTGTACATATTGTAGATTGTTTATATTAAATGTTTTCGGTTCAATTTTTGAATTATTTTTGGGCATGTGTGTTCTCAAGTGCCCATTACGTTGACAAGTTAACCATTCAAAATTCTCCACATTTTTTTTTAATTATATGCAGTAATCTTAATTAATAAGCCGTAAAACCTCGTGTATGATCCAATTGATATTGATGTGAAAGAATAAAAGAAAATGCATATTTTATGTGATTAACTTATTTATGTTATGAGCACTTATAAATCTGAAAACAAAACTTTTTCAAAATATGTACCGGAGATATCTAATACTAGGAAATAATAGGAAAAAAAAAGTTCACAGGGAAAATAAATCATTGGAGCGTGTTGACTTTGAAATGGTCAGACACCACCTTAGAAATGAAATGGTCAACCTTTCAAACAGTTTCTACAAATAAAGTCTAAGTCAACAAAACCCAAGCACAAAATCTGGTTCAAGCACATTTAATATTAGTTGGTTCTAAATCTTGATTCTCAACTCTTAAGCTATTAGTATCTCTTTATAATTTACACATAATGATTATTAATTTACAAGTAATGAGTATTTTAGTTAGTAGACTTCCACCTAACATTTGCTGCTCTTTTGGGCACAAATTTAGGTCCAAACCTCTTGTTCCAAGTCAAGAATGAACCCAATTTTTTAAAAAACTGTGCAACAAATGGGTTTTCTTGAAGAAAAAAAATGCCTGTTGATTTGAAAATACAAAGCAAATGTGTTGATTTCTGAATGTTTAGGTTGAACAACGAATTGTGTACACTAATCCTGAATATAAGAATACTTGCTCAAAACTGAAGATACATTATCAGTTGTCACAACCAACAGCCCAAACAAAAGAAGGCTTCGTATGTAGCCCATATTAGGACCTTCAAATTGTTGTAATCCATACTCCAGGACAATGTATCACCTGATATTGAGTGCTAACATGAATATTCAAATAGATACATTTAAAGCATCCACATTTGGTATAAGCATCGATACAAAAGCATCCCAGATAATTAGTACGACACAATACCACAAAAGTAACTACAATAAAATATAAAGAATCCAAATTTCTAAAGCATAATGGTAGCATTCAGGAAACAAATAATGAAGCTATTAAGTGAACTAGGCAGCTATAACTGCATGTCTTCTACGCTGCACGCAATCCTGGAGGAGTTCCTTATATCCAATTCTGTAATGCTCCAATGAGAAACACAGTTGCCGTATAGCCTCCCTTTTCTCCTCAGCTCTATCAGAGATTACCAACGTTTGTCTTTCCACTTCATTCTGCAACTCCTCCACTTTTAGTCTTAATTTTTCTATTGATTTCTGAGCACTTTCAGATCCTGCAATCAGCTGCGTCAGATGATTCTCCATTTCTTGGATTTGGATGTCCCGAGACATCACTTCTGCACCAAGTGTTTGTACCTTAGCGTGTTCCTCATCTTTCTCGGCAACTACTGTGTCATAGTCCAGTTTAAGCTTGTCAAGGTCTTTATTCAAACCTTGGACCTCTTCACCTTTCTTATTTATCTCCATTTTCAAGCATTCAATTTCAGCCTTCCATTTGATTTCTTGAACCTCATGCAAAGTTTTCATTTCAACCATCTGAGCTCCACATTGACTTGCCTTACGTTCTAATGATCTATTTTGCATCTCCAACTGTTCAGTCCTTGCCTCTTGCAGGGCCTGTTGTTCTGACAAACTAGTCATTTGAGACTGGAACTGCTCTTTCTGCATGCAGAAGTTTTGTTGGGTCTCCTCTAGTACAGCATTGATTCTCCTGATCTCTTGGTCGCAATCTGATATGTCAGCTTTGTACCTCATAACGCCCTCATGTAGTTCTGACGCACATCTTTCCTCAGACTCAAGCTTGCCTTTTAGCAAGATTAACTCTTCCTGAGTTAATTCAAGCTGATCAGCCAAATAGCAAGTGTTCTCAGTGATCACTTTTGAACAATCATGCTTTAACCTGGCAACTTCTTCCTCCGACGCCTCAAGCTTTTCTCTAGTCATTTCTAACTCACTTTCCCATTTCTCAATCTTGTAATCAGAGTTTGATACCTGACTTTCTAACAGAGCTACTTGCTTTTGCAGTTGCTGGATCATACTTCTGTCCATTTCAAGATCATCCTTATGCATCGTTGCCTCACTTCTAGCTGTATCAAGCTGCACTTTCAGGAAAACTATAAGCTTGGCAACTGCTTCATTTCTCTCAAGTTCATACTTCAAGCCCTGTATCTCTTCTTCTGAGAACTGGATTTTTTGGTCGGAAACACTGAGTTTATGTTCCTGATCCATGATACTGTTCAGCACCATTTCATACTCCCTGTCTTCTCTAAGCTTTGATGTACAATCCAAAGATTCATGGTCGATACCATAGGCATTTTCTTCCTTGTTCTCCATCTCCAAATAGTCTCCTTGCAAGGTTGTTTTCACCCCACTTAAGGCCGATTTTTGGTGCTCATCAGGAGATGAGCTGTAAGACTCTGAATCAAATTCTGGTGTTAATGTTAAAGAATCAAAACCTTCCTTGGCCGATATATCAGAGGAACTAGAGCAAGAGCTTGCAGATGAGTTAGAAAGAAGAGCCAGATCTGCAGCTTCATTACAAACAAGTTTTTGTTTTGGAGTAAGCAGATTGGAACCATGCTGAAATGCAGCAGAATCTTCAGAAAGCTGCATTGGAGGGAAAGCTGGACAGATATCTTCATTCAGTTGATAGGGGCCCTTCACGGCAGAATAATATACTTCATCTTGTTTCATTTTCTTGAGAATTGTTTTAACACCTGCATTTAAGTGAATTAATGCCTTTTCATATGCTCTGATTATACTAATAAGATGAGTGATACAAGAATTACAACTCTACCAAAGATCATTCTACAGTTGTTTGCAATTTTGAACAACACACCAAAGCATTCTACTAATCCAGAATATGGCAAGACATGAAGTTCATAATAAAGAAGTTACTAAAACCCTATTATTCTTTTCAAATCAGGGGATCAACTCATGGTTAAGGCTCTAACATTGACAGTTTCAGTAAATTAATCCAAGCTTTCACTGAAAGTACCATCTTTGGATTGTTTATGAATAGATGTCGTTGATGGTTCTGACTTCTGATATTAAATGCTTCAATGGGCAAACACCAAAAATACAAAATGTAGAAAAAAGATATTTTTTCTCTAAAAGCATGTCAAAATAGATAATCCCAAACCAAGCACTGAATAAACAGTATGAACTAAGTTTTGGCTTACAGGACTTAGCAGAGTGCGAATACCTAAACTTTTATGACCATACTGCTTTCACTTCAGGTAGAGATGATTTACTTTTTAGTGAAGGAAAAAGTATAAACTTCATTGGAAGCTGTATAGGTACCAATTAGGGCACCAATCTAGTATAGCACTGCTAACAGGAGGTCAGTTGATAGCGAAAGCAAAACTTCTCACATCTCTATGATTCTTTGTTCTCCTGACCTCAAAATGATTGACTACATTTAATATAAAGGAGAAAGAAGGATTTATCCCCTTATTCAACCACCCATCGAAGAACAGATAAACCATGTCCCATATCAGATTGGGTAGAACAACGATCAGAAATGTATGAAACCAACTATATTAACATACAACAACACATACCCAGTGTAATCCCAAAAGTAGGGTTTGGGGGTAGTGTGTATGCAAACTTTACTGCTACAAGTTGGAGAGGTTGTTTCCGATGACCAACTGTATTAACATACCCTATCAAAAGCCCAACTGCTCACTTGATGGGGGACCAACCACACATCACAAAACCTCTAAGCACATAACAATGATAAATTTTCCTAAGCCATGATTAAGTTCATCATGATTCCAATGAAGTAATTTAAAATAAACCGAGATGAAGCATGGCCGCAATTAATAGATGAACAGTTCACAAGGAAATGCTAATTTATATGTGGAGCACAAAGTTAAGAATACTCATCTTGAGTTATGTACTATACTAGTGATAAATTGAATTATATTAAGTGATAGTTGGGAAAAATATAGTACATTGAAAAGTCGGCTTGGAAAAGGAAACAAACATTGCATCAGAGTTTAAATTATGAATTTGAATTCTTGGAGGATATTAAAATTTTAAAAAAATAGAACAGTGCCAAACATTTTAGAACATCACAAAATGGAACAAGTGTGATATAAGATGCAAACGAATGGTAGCAGATTGTGACCATACAACTCCTATATTAAACTTTGACAAGGAAACTGAATTATAGCTGGATGAATTGAAGGTAAAACATTAACCTTCATGCGGCAGTAAATATTTTGTCTGTATCACACTAAAGTAGGAGTTAATAATATCAGCAAGTTTTTAGCAATATAAGAATATTACTATTCAAAAAAATTCTTTTAAAGACTGATGAAAGTATGTCTTTCTAGACTCTGGCTTAATATTGGACCAACCACAGCCTTTAAAACACGAGGATAATGGACCTGACTCTTTAATTTGCATGGCACAGGGTTTGAATATGTGGCCTAGTCACAAGTCCCAAAACTTAAAAGGGCCCAAGCCACAAGTTCGAATATGGTATGTGCATGTAAAAAGGGTCATATAACTTAAAATCATTTGTAATGAAATACGAAACCAAAACTCCTAGAACAATACAACAATAGCATATCCCATGAAATAGCACAAATGGGATCTGCGGAGGGTAGAGAATACACAGACCTTACACCTACATTGAGGAGGTAAATGCTTGTTTCCAAAGGAAACTTGGCTCAAGTACAACAGATCAAAGTAGGTATGAAAAAAAAATGACAATAAAGAAAACATAGCAACTAATAACGAAACACTAACACAATAATATGATTAAGACAATAAACAACTCATAATGATAGCTATCAAAAGCAAGAAACTACAAGAATAAAGTTAATACTATAACAAACACCACAAAGCCTAAACCCATCATAAAGCAAGACAACACTCCATTACCTAACCTTCTACCCTAATCTATGACCTTCACACTCTTCTATCTTAAGATCATATCCTCGATAAGTTGAAGTTGTGTCATGTCATGTCATGTCCAATTATCTCTCCCAAATACTTTTTGACCTACCTCTACCTCTCCTCGTCCCATATATCCAATCGCTCCCACCTCCTAACTAGGTCATCTACCACATCTCTTCTTCAAATGCCCAAACCCAACGATGGATCCATCCTAGAACAGTGATGGATCTAAATCCCAAAGCAATCCAAGCCAGGATTTTCCATCCTAAAGGTTATATATGTATTTTTCCTTGTCTTCATACCAGGTAAACCTCTTCCCCCAACATTCCTCTCCTTTTCATTAAACCACCATTCCAATTTGAGAAATTCCTCTCAAATTAATAAAAACGTTCACAAAGTAAATTACAAATCCACTAATTTTGCAGAATCCACCTGTAATTTGGCTACTAAACCTAGGGTAACAAGATGTCGATTTGGAGAGTAACAAAACCTACGCCGTAAGAGTGTTCGACACATAACAATGGATTTATGATGAAAAAAAAAAAAAAAAAAACTCACACAAAATGAATCAAAAGAGAGAAAATAAAAGCAAAAGGATAGCCAACAATTGATAGACAAAAACTGAAGCCATAAATTGAGTTATAGGGATGAGACATACCTCAAAGAATGGAGATGGAAAGCAGAGAATTTTGAAATGAGAGAGAGAGGGGAGGGCAGAGACTAGTGAAGAGAAATAGGGATTTTAAAAGAAAAGGGTGAGAAAAGGGTCCTCCACACACAGTAGACGACAAGGACTCAGGACTCCAAGGCGGAAAACCATAGCAATATCCGCCGCTTTGCTTCCCCCCTTTTCTGTTTGAATTCTTTCAAAGGTTTTGGCCTCTTATTTTTGTCATTTTATTTCATTTTCATGTCCAATCATTTTTCAAGATTCTCTCAACGAAAGCATTCACATTTTTTACATTCAAAATAGTACTTTTATTTACTGCCCAAAATAAGTGGTTGTACGAGTCTTTGGCCGCTAATTAGAGTTATATTCCCTCATTCTCTGTTTACTTGTCCAATTTTAACTTGAAATATTTATTAAGAAAATAATAATTAATATAGTGAGTTTATCATTTTATTTTTATTAATTGATAAGATTTCAAAATCAATTTATTTATTAAAGAAGTTTTACATTTTTCAAAAGCATCAACTCTCTAAATAAATTGAGGATATAATAGGTAAAATATTGTCTTTTCTTGATTTGTCAAAATTGATAAATAAAAAAGAACAAGTAAAAAATTAAAATTTGATAAGTAAAAAGGGACAGAGGGAATATAATACATATATTAATAACGGAAAGGGGTCATATTTGCCCTTGTAATCTCGGAAAAGGGTTATATTTGTCATTCGTTATATTTTTTTGATATATTTGCACTACCATTCAATTTTAGACACATATTTGCCTTTGAATAGTTAAATCTTATGTCCCCACTTTTATTATCCTATGTGGCGCCTACATTGCGTGCCTACATGGATATATATATTTGTTCTATTTAAAATTTTCTCTTAATTTAATATTATATCCAACTCAATATTATACCCACCCATCTAACCCATAAAACCCAAATCCTAAATATCCACCTTATATCGTCACTTTCAACACTCTTTCAATACCATTTAAGCACAATTTAACCACCATTTCAACACAAAAATCTTAACCACAATTTCAGCACTATGTTAATACAAATTTCAACACTTCCTTTTTGCAACCTATCTACACAAATTTCAGCAGCATATCAGCATTATTTAACCACCATTTCAACATTATTTCAACGTCGAACACTATTTAAAAACTGCTAAAAAATGACGGATAGAAAAGCGACGGGCGACATCACTCCAAAAAGTGACGTTATTTGCCACATTGTCCGTCGCTTTTTAATAAAAATGATTATTTTTAAAATTATTTTACAAAAAGCGACGGACGACATCTTTTAGTCCATCGCTTTTTTTTCGCGGATTTTTACGCCAAATAGATATATAATTAATAATTATTTATTTATTTAATATATATATAGACGTCGTCCGTCGTTTTTTATAAGAAATAATTATTTATAAATTAAACAATAACCACGCTGTCCGTCGCTCTTAATTTATTTTATTTTATTAATTATTTTTTAAAAAGCGACGGACAACATCTCTTAGTCCGTCGCTTTTTGGTGAAAATATTTGGTCAAACACTTTAAAAAAGCAACGGATAGTATCGTTTAGTCCGTCGCTTTTTGGTCAAACATTTTTTAAAAAGCGATGGACAAAGAGACGTTGTCCACCACTTTTTGTTTAATTATGTTGCACCAGAGACGAGTTTTCCCCCAAATTTCTCATATGTCTTTCTCTCTTTTCTCTCTCTTCTCTCTAAGAATTCCGCCTGTGCCGCACCACCGCATGTCGACGCCACCACCGCCACCACCTCATGTCGACGCCACCACCGCCACCACCTCTCTAGCCCCGTCACCGGCCCACCCTCTGCCGCCACCCAAAAGAATTCCCCAAGTGCCTCTCTTTCTTGTTATAAGGTTAGGGTTTAATTTTAGTTTTTTTTTTTTCAATTCTAGTAATTAGATTTGATTTCTTAGTTTGTATATTGTTTTAGTTTGTTGAATTGTGTTATTCAATTGTTAATTTGTACATTTGATTATTGTTAGTTAGGGAGAGAATTGAGGATTTTAGATTTTAGGGTTAGTTTTCTTTTAAATTGAGGGTTTTTAAATATGATTGTAAATTAATAAGTATTAGAAGTTAGAAATAGCAAATAATTAGAAATTAGAAGTTAGATTAGTTGAGTTTTCCAATTTGTCATTGTATTTGTGCTTATATATTATATTGTTGTTGAAAATTGGGTTACTTGAATTATATTCTTGAACTTGGAAATTCTGAACTTAGAAATTCTAGAAATTAGATATGAACTTGAATTTTTGTAGGATTTTAGAACTTTAATTAGGTTGTGAACTTTAGAAATTTTGAATTATTGTAGGATTTTAGAACTTTAGGCTTAGTCTTGAACTTTTAGAAAAAATCTTGAATTTTATTTATAAAAATTTGTGACCGTTAGAAATCTTGAATTATTGCAGGATTTTAGAACTTTAAGTTGTAAAGTTTAGAGAACTTGATTTTTTGTAGAATTTTAGAACTTTAGGTTGTGAAACGTTAGAAATCTTGAATTATTATAGAATTTTAGAACTTTAAGTTGTGAATTTTAGAGAACTTGAATTTTTATAAGAGTTTAGAACTTTAAGTTGTGAACTTTAGAGAACTTGAATTATTGTAGGATTTTATAACTTTAGGTAGTGAACTTTAGAAATCTTGAATTATTGTAGGATTTTAGAACTTAAAGTTGTTAACTTTAGAGAACTTGATTTTTTGTAGGATTTTAGAAATTAATAAGGTTGTGAGCGTTGGAAATCTTGAATTATTGTAGGATTTTAGAACTTTAAGTTGTAAACTTTAGAGAACTTGAATTTTTGTAGGATTTTAGAACTTTAGGTTGTGAAACGTTAGAAATCTTGAATTATTGTAGAATTTTAGAACTTTAAGTTGTGAATTTTAGAGAACTTAAATTTTTGTAGGATTTTAGAACTTTAAGTTGTCAACTTTAGGGAACTTGAATTTTTGTAGGATTTTAGAACTTTAGGTTGTAAACTTTAGAAATCTTGAATTATTGTAGGATTTTAGAACTTTAGGTTGTAAAATTTAGAAATCTTGAATTATTGTGAGATTTTAGAACTTTAAGTTGTGAACTTTAGAAATCTTGAATTATTGTAAGATTTTAAACTTTAGGTTGTGAACTTTAGGAATCTTGATTTATAAAATTTATGAACTAATTATTAGGTTGAACTTTAGAAATCTTGATAAAATATAGTCTTTAACTCTTTATGATCTATTTGTAATTTTGAAACGAATTTTTGTAATTTTGAAAGACTTTATAAGTCTTTAAATTGTGATCTAGATATTTTTGAATGTTAATTTAAGTTTGTTGTTTTATATTTTGTGTAGCATCTTTATAATGTTTTGTGTTTGATTTGGGCTGAATTGAATTGAATTACTTTTGAAGGTGGGCAGCAGAAACTTTTTGCTGTCAAAAAAATTACAAAAAGAGCGACAAACATGGTGGTTTTGTCCGTCGCTTTTTTGAATTTTATTTTTTACAAAACCCAGAAAAGCGACGGACAGGGTCCTTTAGTCTGTCGCTTTCCTAGGTTTTATTTTTTGAAAAATCCAGAAAAGCGACGGACATGGTCCTTTAGTCCATCGCTTTTCTAGATTTTTCAAAATTTATTTTCAGAAAAGCGATGGACAATGAGACGTCGTCCGTCGCTTTTCAAGATTCTAAAAAAATTAAAAATTAAGAAAAGCGACAGACTTTGTCTCTTTTTGTAAATTAAAAATAATAGTTAAAAAAGCGACGGACGGTGTCGCATTATTCAAAAAAATATTTTTTATAAAAAAAAACCAATAAGCGAGCAATCCATCGCTTTTGGAAACGCGTCGAGCCAAAAAGCGGCGAGATTGATTGCGTCGCTTTTGGCAAAAAAAGCGACGCAGTCGATCGCTTTTTGACAGTTTTTAATAGTGAAATTGGCCAAATTGAATCAAGACATAGATGAAGCCACGTTTGCTTGTTGTTACCTCGTAAAAGTGACGATGTAATAGATGGATTTTATGGGTTAGATTGGTGGATATTTAGGAATTGGGTTTTATGGGTTAGATGAATGGGTATGCTATTGAATTGGGTATAATATAAAAATAAGAGAAAATTTTAAATAGAACAAATATACATATATCCATGTAGGTGCGTCACTGTAATGTCCTATTTCTTGTGATTTTGTTTTTAATTGTAAAATGATTATTTTTCCCTTCTCGTAGCATTTTCATGCTCAACTTGTGTTCGAGAATGGTTGATGAGGTTCCTGATGCGATCGGGTGTGTTTTCGGTAATTTGACCCCTCTTGAGTTGAGAATTCTTGATAGGATTGACTTCGGTCAACAATTTGAGTTTTGAGCTTCGAATGGGAATTTCGTCAGATCCATCGTGTTTGAAAATGTTGTGTTTGAGCTGGTAGAGTGGCTGGTAATGTTTTCGAGGCCTTAGGTTGAGAGTTGAGTGTTTAGGAAAAAAGTTAATTTTTTTGCTTAAATGGGTTCCGAGGGTCGGTCATAACCATTTTTTTTATATCCGACAATTAGTTTGGTTCCAAAACATGTTTTATGATGAATTTGCACTATTGGTTCGTGTTTATAGAATTTCGATTGAGTTTCAAGGGTCAAAAAGATGTATTTCAAGGTTGTTGGTGCAAACTTTTAGTGGCAAAACAATAGACTTTTAGCGACAAAAATGGGCTTTATAAGTTAAATATCTATTCGAACCCATTTCATATTTTTGGTATTTTGGGAGCTAGAAAGTCGGTTTGAGGTGATTTTTAATGCGTTTTTCTTTCATAATCATTGGGTACGTATTTCTAACCCTATTTTACTCTTTTCCCAAGAATATCTCTTTCATATTTCATGATTTCTATCTATTAAGTTGATATTTCAAATCCCAAAGTAGAGAAATAAAAAATTATTGATTTGAAGGTTGATTTGAAATGGGTTTTTATCGAATTTCAGAATTTAAGGTCCTTGTATGGTGGGTAAACTGATTTTGACAAAGTTTTTCCAAAATTTCTCATTTTGACCGCATTTCAAATGTGGGTTTTGGAGTTTTTCTCCTAAAGTTATGAATATAGTAAATTCTTGATTTAGAACTCGATTCTTGCTTGTTTTTAATGGGTTTTCAACCACAAACACCTCTTGACTTGTAGAAATTGATTTTTAACTAAAAATCTATTTTTACCCTTTTGATTTCCGAAGTGATTTTTGAACTATTTTACCTCGATTTAAAGTCCTATCAATATGGCATTATTGGACTCCTTTTGATGAAATATTTCCATTATTGATAGTTGAGGATCGTTTTAGTTAGCGTGTGGTTGAGGATTTACTCTGCTAGAGTTGTTCGGATCAAGTTTCAACCTTGAGGTAGGTTTGGTTTATCATTCTCCTAGACTGGGATTGGGTAATTGATCATTCTTATGTCTTAGATTATGGGAGGGGATTGTAGTATGATTTTGGATTGTGAGTTGTATTGTGTTGCCCGTGTGGAGACTTGATTATATTGTATTGCCCGTGTGGGGGCTTGTATGTGTTGTTTATCCTGTGTTGAGGCCTTGATTGTTGTTATAGTTGCTTTGAGAGCATATGATTCATAAGTTCCCCGTGAGAGAGACTTGTAATGCTATTTGACTTATAATGCCCGAGTCAGGGGATGAGTTGGAAACTTTATAAAGCTTTGAGTAAACGAAATGCTTTCTAAATGGATTTTACTTATTTCAAATGAACTCTTTCCTACTATTTTTCATATAAGGGTGTATATGATGATTCAATTAAGTTTTGAAAAATTTAGATTGTTGATACATGTTGAGTTGATTATTGCCTCCAAGTTATATATGTGTTGTGATGCATTCATCATATCATGTTCTTGGGAAATTGAGAAAAATATGAAGATTCCTTTTGAGAAAGAAAATGAGGCACCTTCTTATATCCTTGACTACGTTGAGGTAGCAAGTTGATGAGATATTGAGATTGTGATTTGGTATATGGATTGTGAGTCCCCCATGGGTCCTTGTCTGGAGCCTTAGCTCGACATGGTGTAGATGACAGGTTGTGCAACAACCTTGATTCCCCACCTTTCCACCACATAATTGCATCATCTCATTACACTACATTAATCTTTTGAATTGATTGGCTGCGAGAAATGTTGTGACCTTATGTGTTTACTTTACTCGCACCGTTCATTATAAATTGGCGGCATCGATTTCGAAATGGGATTTTTCTGTATGCAGGTGGAAGCGTTCCTTAGTTTATTTCATAGGTTGATTAATTCCTTTTGTTTAGTCGGCCAAGCCTATTGAGTACTTGTGGATTGTACTCACCCCTAGCTACTTCTGTATCATTTTTTTATTACAGATTCTAGTCAAGGTACTCCCTGCGGTGGCTGATCATTTCTAGCTTTGGAGATGATCTTTTTCGGAGTGATGGTGAGATCCCATTTTCGGATCACCATTAGTTTCATCTCATATTCCAGTCTTTATTTCTTATCAGAGACTTGTGATATGCTTCATACTCTAAAGTTGTATTGGATGCTCTTTATACTTATGCTACCAGATTTTGAGATATTCTTTGTTGTTCTTTTCTATTGTTTGTGGCTTGACTTTCCTTCGGGAGTCTCGTATGTGTGTTATTTTTGGCTTACAACACCTTATTGAGGGGGGGAGGGGGTTGGGGTGTGTGCCATCATGATCTCGATTTTTAGGTCATGACAATCACGTAGGTGCCACATAGGATAATAAAAGTAGTACATAAGGCTTAACTATTCAAGGGCAAATATGTGCTTAAAGTTGGATGACAGATGCAAATATATCAAAAAATGTATGACGAAAGGCAAATATAACCTTTTTCAGAGAGTATAGGAGAAAATATGACCCTTTTTCGTATTAATAGAGGGATCAATTAAGAAAATATTATTATGTAGAAATGAATTAATCCTAAGAAATGACATGTTTGAGTCACCTTTATGACATTAATCATTTAGTAGTTGGATAAGGTTTGTGTTATTCATGTATTAATTTCAGTATAATTTATATGACACTTGGTAGATAGATATGAAATAGGTTATTCATGTATAAAATTAATATGGTATTTGGTTGACAATTTAGAAACCCGCACAATTAATACATGTATAAATTATGAGGAAATTTATGTATTATGTATTATGTATTATTTTATACAGGATAAAAGGTGGAATATAATATGTGCATAAATAATACATGAATAATTAATTTCTGCATAATTAATACTTCCATAAATAACACATAAATTCACTCATAACTAATCCCTACGTACATTACTAATATCCGCATAACTTTAACTAGCTACTAAACAATGGCTTAAGAACATATATGGATGCACAGGCAGATCTAGGATTTGGAGGTCTTGGGTGCCACATCATCCAAGTAAGACAAATGGGTCAGTTCCTTCACTTTTAGATTATAATTCGGGTTATCTATCTTTTTCTTTTTCTTTTATAAACAAATTGATCAAACGTGCATGTTTGTAATATTTTCTTTTAGATATTCTGAGGTTAGAGATAACAACACAATTCGATTTTTTATTTTAAGATATTAGAGGCCTTATTCTTTGAAACTTTGCGGAAAAAAATAATTTCCACATTCAAAAATTTGAACTGGTACAAACCATCTAATAATGTTAACTTAAAATAATCATATTTCATTGTCTTGGAATTAGAGGCCTTATTCTCTAAAATTTTGCCGAGAAAAAGATTTTTCACATTAAAAATTCAAACTTGTACAAACCATCTAATAGTGTTAACTTAAAATATTCATATTTCATTCTATTTGTGTGTTGTTGCAAATATATAGTAGAGAAGGAATAAAAATTGTAGTTTCAACCCAATCATCTTACTTAGTAAGAAAGTCAGTGAAGATCGAAAGAACCTTTAAATTAAAAGAACTCTAGCATAATAATATTCATCATTTTTAAAACTTATATTTTAAAAAAATTTAAATATATTCTTAGTAATATTTATGTGACGTTCATAATTCAGTACTCATTAATTGATAAAAAATACACACGTAATACTCATATCAAGAGATTAATAATTAGTGAAAAAGAGAAATTACAAAAAATTAAAAATTAATTACAGCAAAAATGAGTCGATTTAAATTAATAAAGGAAAGCAAATAAATAAGAGCCAATGGAAGAAAAAAATAATACTAAAAATCCTGCGCACATTAATAAAAAAAAGAGCCGAGAAGCTCTTCGAGCAAGCCAAAAAATAATGACCGAAGCAAGTCGAACTAGCATTCTAGGTGTGGCAGACCGAGTCTTCTGCCAGTGGCACCTTTCCCATTTTTTTTTAGTGGGTGACAAATTTAATATATATTAATATCATATCCGTTTATCCAAATATATACAAAGTTTTAATCGAAACTACTGGGTGTGGTGGCACCCCCACCCATACATGTAGATCCGCCCCTGTATGGGTGAACCTAGGGTTGTTCATGGTTATGGTTAAAAAACCAAATCGAACCACAATCCGAACCAAACCGATTAAAAGATCGATATTTGGTTTGATTTGGTTTTAAATTTTGAAAAATCGATACTATTTGGTTTGGTTTTGATTTTACTAAAAAACTGCAAAAATAACCAAACCGAACAGATAAATTATATATAAATTTTTTATAATTATTTATATATTATTCATAAATAAAATATAAATATTTTGTTAAATTTTAAGTAACTTAAGTCTTTAACTTTACTAATTTCTCAAGCCCAACACTAAAATTTTAGCCCATCTATTACAATCATTAGTTCAAGTCCATCAAAATTCATTACTTTAGTATTTACCTACTATACCTTTCATAAGATAGTTACACCTTCTCTTAATTGAATCACTTTGTTCGTGTAATGATAACTTCAGTATTGTTTAATTGCTAAATTGAACCAATAATAGTTTTTCAGTAGATTGTTCATGTACTAGGTGTTTGTGGTTATCAAGATACATATGTCCTCAAAAATCTATTATATTCAAACTGAAAAAAACTAGAAAAACTGAACCAAACCGAACCAAACCAACGGCTATTTTTTTCGTTTAGTTTGATTTGGTTTTAGATATTTAAAAAACCGACTAGGTTGGTTTGGTTTTGGTTTTAATCAATAACCGATCCAAACCAAACCATGAACACCCCTAGGTGAACCAATAGAATAACATTTAGGAAATATATAGACCAATAATATAACTGGAAACAATATTTAACCTTTTTTTTTAATAGTAAAAGGGGAAAATATGACATCTCTGTTTGAAATTTATCTAAATGTATTCTCAAATTTCAAACAAAATTATCTGAAATTTGATTTCATACTAGCAAACTTATCTAAACTTTGATTTGGTAATCAAAACACATTTGTGAAGTTTGTCAAACAATTACATTCTACTCGTGGTACCTCATTTAATTTACCTAAACACTATTCTTAATTTAAACTTATTTTTGTTAGATATATGGTAAGAATAAATGAGAAATGAAGGGAAGATGAAAAAAAGAAAATATGAAAAGTTTTCTTATGCTTCAGTAAAAAGCATTTTCCCATTATTGATAGTGGAAAGAAAAGTTCAAGTGTTTAAATAAGGAAACACTTCTACTAATTGTTAAATGAGTTGGAAAGAGGGACTCCCTCGCATTGCTGTCATCGCTCGACTTTGGCTTTGAAAAATGATCGAGATATTATTTTTTGTCATTAAATGGCCAACCCAAAATGATCCAACCCAGAATCGGATCCACGCGACCAGGTTCACTTTTTTCCCGTTTAATTTAAAATTTTCCACCGTTTTCATGTCTATTCTGAAAGGTTGCAAGCTTTCAGGAACATATATGTCTTAGTGATTGTTATGAAAGGTTGCAAATATTCAAAAACAAATACTTCTATTGGCTATAAATATTCGTGATTTCTTCGACTTTCGACTACGAAATTTTTGAACTTTATTTTTTCTGCACAATTAATCATGTATTTTGCTCTCGTTGAGTGACTCACTGACACAAATACCGATACACTAGTGAGTAAAATCGTTCTATCCTCCCAGGATAGAATCTATTCCTTTAAACCTATGATATTGGAGGGAAATAATTTCCTTAAGGATACATTGTGCATTTAGTAGCCCAATTTTTTTCTTTCTGTTTCATATTGCTGTTACAGGTCCTGTTCTCTTTACATTCATTAATTTTTGTTTTTGATTACACGCTTTAGACTTTGTTGTTTATGTTTTTATACAAAGTTAATGCTATATTATTTGTTAATATACATATTAGATAACAATCTTAAAGAAATAATTGTTTTATTTTTTAGTCTGTATTTGTGGTTGGAGAATAAAGCATGTGTGGTTTTCTACTCCAATAAAGTGTGAATAGTGATTTCAATTTCATTGGAATATTAAAGTTCATACTTGTATACAACGATTTAAAAAGTATAAAAACTTTGTCGTTGTTATTGTGATAAGTTTGCAATTTTGTTTATTTCTTATTGAATCAAGTTTGCCAATTTTTGACAATGAAAAATGGCAATTGAAAATGTTACAACTTTTACGGTTGCTATTGCATCAACCCGAACTGATGTGTCATGACTTTGAAAAAAGAATATTTTCTTTTGGCTGAACTTGTTTCTCTTGATATTTAATTGCCAAAATTGAGATAAATGAATTGCATGGTCCATGTTTAGCTTAAATCATTTCTAATTACTTTCTTTCTCAATCAATGTTGTTTGGCTCCACCCTTTATGCCACCCTGTGCTAGTATATTTTACCAGATTTATGTCTAACTTTAAACCAAAAATTGACTTAAGGAACATCTAGTCTTCTAGATAAAAACGCTTTACACAACCATTAGCAATTGTAGTAGCAATATTTTAAAAATAAAAATGAAGTGAGCTACAAACTTTATTGTCAATTCGTGACTAAATCGCTCGTAGCTAATACTTTTCTATATATAATCGATCTGATCCATCGTTAAATAAGATTAATAACATATTTTGTTATTTAACTATAAAATTTGTATTTTGCTAATTCCTAACTTTTAATGTAAAAGCTACTATATATATTTATAAAGTCCAATATGCATGTTTAACTACATTAATCATATATGATATGATGTTTTCCCTTTTTGCAGTAAGCTCACGAGGCCACCTAGGCTTTATTTTTTAAGTACACTTATTGCATGTGAACTGTTTTCTTATGTGTAATATATATTCAATCATCCCAAGTCCCCAACCTTAGTTCTATCATACTTTACTGTCTGTGACCAACAATAGAAATGATCTCCTATGCCACTTTTATTTACTTCAAATAGAAAAAGGAAAAGGAGTCGATTTCCTAAATGGTCACTCAAGTTTAGGGAATTGCCTTGAAATATTATTTATGACCAAAATATCACTCAACTATCATTATTTTTCCCCAAATATACTCAACACTTCAAAAATTTCACTCTCTCCTAGTTGGCATGACATGCCATGTCATTGAAGCTTTTTTTTTTTAAAGAATAGGCTTATTTAATTTATCAAACTCATTTAACTAAAATAATGATCTTATTATTTTCTAAAAAGTATATATTAGTTTATTAAGAAGAAATTTTCATGCTTAAGAATCTTTTATAATTTTTTTTAAATTTTTTTTTATGCTATGAAGAATAGTCTTTTAAAACTAACTATAATATAATGTCATCGATTTTGAATACGTATAAGCACATATATTCAAAAAATATTGATATATAAATCACTCATAAATGTTAACTTATATCAATTAATCATATATTATATAATAGATCAATAATATTAAAGGTCAACTAACTATTAGAAATAATTAATTGGGTACTTTGAAATCCATACTTACAAGATCTTTTTTTGAAAAGAAAATAGAAAGTGAATAATATTTATGTTAGAAAATAAAATTTTGATCTTTATTTATCAATATATTAATCTCATATAATATGTATATTATTGAATTAAAATAGGTAATTCAATTATTACTTGTATTTCAAGAATTTGGGATGAGATAAGAATATATATTAGCGTTTAATTGTATGATAAGTTAAAATATAATATAATATAATATAATATAATATAATATAGCAATAGAAGAATAAGAATAAAAAATTAAATTAAAAAAAAAGTTAAATAATAATTTTCTCTTTCTTACCAACCTTTTTTGTCAACCTTACAAATTTATTTGAATACTTTTATAAAAAAAAATTGCTTAAAATTTTCAAATAATTTACTTAGGGATTTTAAAAATTACCAAGTAATAATTGCACACAAAGTTTTTTCATTGAATTTTGTTTGATAAAAAAATACTCCCCCTGTCTCTAATTACTTGTCCACTTTTGAATTGACACACCTATTAAGAAATCAATTAATGACATAATGAGTTTACCATTTTATCCCTATTAATTATGAAATGGATGAAAAGTTCTGCATTTTTCAAAGTAATTAGTCATTTAATTGAGGGTATAATAGGTTAAAAAAATTGTCCTTTTTTTATTTGTCAAAATGGACAAGTAATTAGGGACAACTATAAAAGGAAAAGTGGACAAGTAATTAGGGACAGAGGGAGTATAAAGGAATTAGTTTTTTTAATTTTCTTTTTATAATCTTCATAAATTCTCATGTAATTTATAAATTTGATTTGTAGAGACATAAGTTTGATGAATTAAATAGGTCTATTATTTTTTAAAATGATAGTTTAATAGCATGACATATCAACTAGAATAGAAGGAGACTTTTGACATATTTAGTATTTATTTTTTTGGATAAAAAAAGTAATAATATTATTCACTTTCTATTTTTTTCAATAAAAAATATTATAAACATGAATTTTAAAAATAGTTAATTGACATTTAATATTATTGATTCATTATATTATATATGATTAATTGATGTTAGTTAACATTAATGAGTGATTTGTATATCAATTTTTTTTTTGAATGTATATGTTTATAAGTATTCAAAATTAATGATATTATAGTGCATTTTAAAAACCTATTCATCAAACATAAAAAAATAAAAAAAGTTTAATTATAATAAAAGATTCTTAAGCATGAAGATTTATTCTTAATAAACTAATATATATATATATATATATTGTTTTTTTAAAAAATAAAATAAAATAATATGATCATTATTTTAGTTAAATGGGTTTAATGAATCAAATTAGTCTATTATTAAAAAAAGACTTTAATGACATGTCATGCCAACTAGGAGAGAGTGAGGCTTTTGAAGTGTCAAGTATATTTGGAGGAAAATAGTGATAGTTGAGTGATATTTTGTACCTAAATGAAACATAAATGATATTTCAAGGCAATTCTCTAAACTTGGGTGACCATTTAGGGAATTGACTCAGGGAAAAAACATATATTTCTCTTGAACTTGTCTCGAAAAGTCAGTTACACGCTTAAACTATCATGGTGACCTATTACATACCTTTACTATTCAAAAGTGAATTTATTACCACCCTGAGACGTGTAACACCACTCTCACATTATGTGGTGTATTACACTCGCTGCCACATCAGCATTACGTCAGCGCCATGTCATAAATTATAATTTTTTATTTTGTTTTCTTTATTAATTAACTTTTCTTTTATTAACTATATTTTACTCTAATTAATCCCTAATTAATTATTTTAATTCTTTAATAATTATATTTTCTTCATCACTAAATCCCACCAATTTTCAATTCTCATTTCATCGGAAAATCATATCCGGCCCCACCTTCACTATTGATTTTGTTATTCACCACCACTATATTGCCTTCAATTCTTCTTCTTCTTTGTCAACCAACACCAAATATCACCACCACCATTATCAATATCGATTTTTTCTTCTTCACCACCTTCAATTGCCTATTTTAATTTTTGTCACCCGCCACCCATCACCACCAAACTCAAAAATTGATTAACAACCAAAATTTCTTTCTTTAACAAAGTCAAAAAAATGAAAAAGATAGAAACAATCAACCGAAATTTTTCTAGATAAAATACAATTATTCACTAACAAATCTATGGAAATTAACTTGATTGCGAATAAAAAAGATTGTGCTTTTAGATTGTGATAAAAAAATAAAGTGTGATAAAAATAAAGAATGAAGAAGAAGACAAAGGGTGGGGTGTGAAGAAAAAGAGGTGTGGGGGTGGGGGTAGAAAAGATGATCCTAGCTTCTTTTTTTACTTTATTTTCAAATTGACGCGCCTATTTTTTATTTTTGTTTTATTTTTTTGTCACATCAGTATTAGGGGGTAAGAAAATTCACTTTTGAATAATATAGGTGTGTAATAGATCACTATGATAGTTTAAACGTGTAACTGACTTTTCGAAACAAGTTTAAAGAGAAATTTATGTCTTTTCTCAATAGAAAAAGAACTATCCTACAAAAAAAACTTGTTGAGAGTTTTAAGAAGGAAAAATGAAGTGAATGAAAATTGAGAAAGGGAGGGAAATGTAAATTTGAACAAAGTTTTTTTCATAAAGGATATTTTTGTCTGTTATTTGATTAAAGAGAGGATAATTATTATGCAGAGACACATTTTCTAGCTCTTAAAAGATTAAAAAGAAGACTTGTGTCATCATCGTCCCTCAAACCATTTCTTTTAGAAAGCAAATCAGCCCCTTGATTGACTCCGTTGGTCAACAACCAATTAAATCTATACTTCTTCACTACTCGTACAGGCTTGACGGAGTGAAGACCATCAAAGGCCTTTGTGGCACTAGTGTGCCACAGAAGTCATGGTTGATCATTGGTTCGATGCTTCGGGCGAAACCAATTCCTAGTTTTTTATAATAATAATGCAAATCTGTTTTGAAATTTGGATTAGACAAATGCAAATCTTACTTTCTTAGTACTCATAAGAATAAAGATTCATTATGAAATTTAGTACTCCTATGATTACAGATGTAATAATCTCCTTAAACAAGATTTACCATAATAAACAATTCAATGTCAACGTCCAGGCCGGTGCATTATTCTACTTTAAAAATATTATATCTGGTTCTATGAACAATATTTATTATTCTAATTAACTTGCAAGTCTATTTTTATCAAGTAGTGTAAAATAAAATAAATAAATATGACCGTTACTTACAAGTTAATTCTTTTGAAAAATGTACGTATATGTTTTATAACAGAGTCTCAAGTACAAACTAATAAGCAAAGTTACAGTATTTTCGTTTGGGATTATTTTAACAATATACAAGTCAACATAACATATATTATATAATAAAACATATATAGTCATATTTTTAATTTAAATAGTAATTTTTTTTCACAATATGTATACATCCATTATACAATATTATACAATTACCATAAATAATGTATCAAACTTGTATAATAGTGTATATATGATCTATCTATACACTATATTTTTCATTGTTATACAAAATTATTCTAGTTTTCAATCTTTTAAAATTTCCAACAATGGAGTAATATTTCACTTCAATTCACCCAACAATATTTAAATATGTGATTGATAAACATAAATATCACTCTCCGTAAATTTCTAAACATAAATTATTGAAAATCATAATCACAAATATATTAAGAAATTGAATTATTGTCCTACCCTAAGCATTTTAAATTATGTTCAAATTTCCAAGTATAAGTTCACTCCCATTAAAACAGTATACATTGGATTTCATATTAGTGGTACTCCATAACCTCATTTTGAGGTCCAAATTAAATCATCTAACTTTTAGAACCTTCTAATTAAATGAAAGGACGAATATAAAGTAGTGATAATCTATATATGCGTTCATAACTTCATTTGAAATAAAATTTAATTGGACTTCAAAAAGTTAAACAATAAGAATTAGTGCTAAATCCAATAAAGTTTGTCCAACCTTTGAATCGATCCCATTTTTTTTTTTGGAAGTCAACCAATATTCTTTACTATGACTTTTTGCAGACATAAAGGTTTTTAAAATTTTATATTCCACTAGTTCCTAAATGAAACATAGAATAATATAAAATCTAATTAAAAAAAAATATATGTAACATTCTACTTGAAGAGAAATAAATAAAAATAAGTTGACTAGGACACGAAGCAATATATTGTGGAATATTGTATTACAATATGACATGAGAGACCATCTCAATTCTCAACTATAAATTGAAATTTTCATCGGCTCTTAAATAGAAACAAAGTGAAGAAAAAAAAATATACTCAAAAACATCTTATAACTAGAGGAAGAAGATGGGAGAAGAGTGTGTAGATATGAAGATGGAAGGTGTGGAGGAGAAGTGTAAACGATCAGAACGAGGTCACTTTGTTCTGATACATGGGATAGGGGGAGGAGGGTGGTGCTGGTACAAAATTAGGTCTCTTATAGAGAATTGTGGCTATAAAGTCACCTCTCTTGACCTTAAAGGTGCTGGCATCGACCCATCTGACCCTAACACTATCCTATCCTTCCATGACTATAACAAACCTCTACTAGATTTTTTATCATCTTTGCCTCATAATGAACAGGTACGATCCTACATTTTTTCTATAAATATTTGTGTTAAAATATTTACTTAATATGTATAAATAATTAATTTATTTAGAATTCATAAAGTAAAAAAACTTATTGTCTAAAATTCATAAACTAAATATCCTAGCTTTACTTCTCATAGTAATTTTGTTCTTGTAAAGCAACAAGCATATTTTTGATATACTTGTGTTCTATTCAATTTAATTATGTGACATAGTATCAATAAAGGGTTTTTAATTTATGATTTTTTGTGGTTTTAGACCTTCCTTTGCATTAATATGGAATTAAATTAGTTTTCAAAGTTGATTTTAAGCATATCATAACATTTATATATGATTATAAAAACCGTTCATATATTATGATATGAATATACCTCATCAATCCGCTATTAATTGGTTTATCGGACGGATAAATATAGGTAATATTGGTAGGACATAGCGCTGGAGGAATGAGTGTAACAGATGCTATCCACAAATTCCCAAAGAAAATAAAGGTTGCAGTGTATATTGCAGCAACCATGCTAAGAACTGGTTTCATGTCTCAACAAGATGTTAAAGATGTAAGTAAACAACTACCTTCTTTTCTTAATTTACGTGACATATTTTTTTTTTAAAAAAAAGAATTACTTTTTATAACTGTGATCCATTTAATAAATATTTTACGTAATTGACAAAAGTAAGAGACATATAAACAGTAGTTTAGAAATGTGCAAAAAATTTAAATAACAAATATAAGAATTCCTAAAACCATTAGTTTTGTCCAACCTTGGATGAAGGATCTATCCCCTTTTTAAGTCAACCAATTATTTTATTAATTGTGACTTTTTAAAACGTGTTTAAGAGTAAAATTTATTTTATAATTTGTTAATACAATGTTTGGTCCTATAAGTTGCTACTCTGGCTTCACATTAAATCATGTCGCATTATTCAACATAATTTAATTATCATTTATGTAACCACAACATTTCCATCAAGCAATTATATTAGCCCAATTATTAAATCCATAGATTGGGGAATATTTCTTTATTTAAGCAACACCTATATATCCTAATCTATGCTAAATTGGACAGCTAGCTAGCTACGTTACAATTATTTAGGCTAATCAGAGTTGTCATTTATAATTATTCAGTTATAATAATCGATTTATAATATTTTATTGTAACTCACAGGGAGTCCCTGATTTATCAGAATTTGGAGATGTATATGATATGGGCTTTGGATTAGGACCCGAAAAGCCTCCAACAAGTGTTGTTGTTAAGAAAATTTTGCAACGGGAAATCATTTACCAAATGAGCCCACTTGAGGTAATTAAATCCATACAAGTTATTTTAGAAATTAATTATAATCTTAGGATTTATAATGACATGCTCATTTCATTAGATCAAAAATGAGATAAACAAGATACAATATAAGATAGTATTTATTTAGTTTGAAGTGAGATAATTAACCTTACCTTGACTTTCTTAAACGACTTTGGGAGAAGGGCTAATGTGACATTTTGATGTTTAATCTTTAGATTACTAATCCCTAGATTGTTAACCACAATGAGTATGGTTAAAATAATGCACAATTGTGTTAAAATACAATTACAAGGATTAATTGGTAATCCCATAACAAAAAAATCTTACTAACCAAGTATGCCATTAGAACTCACCAATCAAGAAAGGCTTTGTGCTTTTCACTTTTTCGCCAAATGTCCTTTTAATTATTTCATAACATTATAACGTTTCTGAAGTTAGAATTTAACTATTTTTAATTGGGATACCGTATCTCTTAAATCAAACGATCCATTTTATTAGTCTTTTTATCACCCTTGATGACTTTTTTTCCCTCCATGTAAATGTAATGATATTTTATTTTTTTTTGGCTTAGGATTCAACGTTAGCATCAATGTTGTTGCGTCCAGGACCAATTCAAGCATTACAAAGCGCTCGATTCAAAGAAGGAGAGGGAGCGGAGAGAGTGCGTAGAATATACATACGAACGACGCATGATCGAGTGTTGAAGTTGGATCAGCAAGATGCAATGATAAGAAGATGGAAGCCACAACATGTTTACACTTTGGAAAGTGATCACAGCCCCTTCTTTTCTGCTCCTTTGGCGCTCTTCGGTCTGCTTGTCAAAGTTGCTGCTTCTTTTGGCTAAGATAATTTCAATAAGTAAAGACTAACAAATAATTAATATGGAAGTTTACTCATAACTTGGCCCATTAGCTCAGTTGGTTAGAGCGTCGTGCTAATAACGCGAAGGTCGCAGGTTCGAGACCTGCATGGGCCAAAAAGCATCTTTTTTCGATTATTTAGTGAATATAGAATTTCTTGCATTACATTTGTATCCCAATTATTTTTATATACAACAAGAGATGTTTATACAATGGAGTATTATATAAAATGTTGTGCAAGAAATTGATTTTCAAATTTTGAATCTTCAAGCTTAAAGAATGGCTGTCTACTTAGTACTTCATGGTAACTTCAAGTCTTCAATAATGGAGATTAAACAATGATTTAATATGTAATTTCTCAAAAAATAATGATTTACGTGTACTCAATTATATATACATATGAGACTATTCATTTCACTCCTAACAAGCAAAACGAATAAATTAGTTAATTTCTTTCATTACCACTATTACAATAATCATCTTCATCGAAGAAACTAACTTCAATTAATTAATCAATTAATAAAAGAGAGAGGAAACAAAGATAACAAAGAGAGAGGAAACAAAAATAGCAATAGATTAGTGACTAAATTTGATAAAGTTTAAAAATCTTGGCCCATTTCGACATTGTACTTGAGTTAATAGTACTTTAAAGTATTTATCTCTATTTTTTAAGGTTATTAGTAGAACTTATTTTATTTGGTAAAGAATTTTATAACACATGAGAAAATAGAAAATAACCTGTTTCAAGTACACTTACAACGAACTATTCAAAGTTTAAGAATTGAGTTGTGAGGCGCTACAAAATGATTTAGATCTTAGCTTAGAAATTTTCGAAATGTTACAATTTAGACTTCAAAATTCTGAATTTTAAATTTCAATGTTTGAGAATGAACCCAATTATTTATCTATTGAAAATGTAAGTCTTTTGTTTTCTATGTTACTAATCCAAAAGGGCTAAAATATTTTGGAGTCAATATTACATATTCTTTTAATTAATTCATCATAGTATTTGAGTAAAAAAGTTTGAGAAGAGTTACATTTTTTTAAAAAAAAAAACACAATAGAAGTTAGTATGTGCAGTAGTGTTTTTGGAAGAAAATACTATCTATCTAAAAAAAAATAATAAGGACTAATTTAATGATATATAAACGATATATGTGAAGGACTCGATAAAGCTAGGATTTTCGTTAAGAAGATTTAAAATATAAATAAGTAAGCGTATGAGAAAATAAAGAAATTCAATATCTATTATAAATACATAAAAAATAGAAAAAATTATGGAATTAGTCAAAATTTCTAACTTATTTATTAAAAATAGCTACACTTTAAAATATTCATTAAAAAACAATATTTATTTATATAGCAAATAAAATATATCCTAATCTAGTTCCTAATTTTTCTAGGTCTAACTGATACCCACATTTTGGGCTTTAATTACAACAAAAAATTAGACCCACATTCTCTCACTTTCCATTCTTTCCATGTTTCCTTGTTAAAATCAAATTCCCAGCTTCTCTCTCATAAAGTTTCACAATTATTATTTTTTATTTTTTTTACAAATCATAAAAAACTTTCAAAAGATTTACATTAAAAATCCAAATTGTATTCATATTAATTTTGTATTCATATTGCATAAACAGAATTTGTATTCATCTTGCATAAACATAATTTGTATTTGTCTTGCATAAACAAAATTTGTATTCATACCGAAATTAAATTCATATTAATTTTTGTTTGTCAATTGTTTTTCTTTACTCAACATTTGTATTTTTACTAAGAACATTGTATTTCTTTTTAAATTTGTAGTCATTCCAATAGGTATGTCAAATGGATTTGTATTTTATAAGCATACTTGTATTATATTTCTTTTACAGTCTACTTACATTTCTTTCATAATATTGTATCCTTCCTCAACAGATTGTGTTTTTTTCAGAATTTAGTATATTTTTTTAAATTGTTATCATTTCAGAATGTAGTAGACTGTCTGTATTCAACACAGACATACAAACTTTTGATTAAATACCTGATCAAAACTAGCTCGAAGATCAAATTGGATTTGCCTGCCAATTATGTATTTCAATGAGTTTTTCCGGTCGGTTATCTCCTATTGATCAAATTTTGTATTGAAAATCTTCTTCACTGATATCAATCACCTTTTTTCCAGCAAAAACTTTGATCAATCCACTTGACTTCTACGATGAAGGGAGATTGTCAATGGAGAATTGAAAGTCGCTAATGGAGTTTGACGAAGAAGGTAGAGAAGAGCCTATTTGGCTCTCCTAATCTTTGTAACGTAAATGAGGATTTTCAGCACTATTTACCTAATTTGAAAGATTTTTTTCCCTGATTTTCTCTAATTTATTATTTCTTAGTTGTATTTTGTTACATTAAACCAAAGAAAAAAAAAACATAATTCAGCCCCATATCAAACTAAAATATAGCTATTTTTAATAAATATTGAAAGTGTAGCTAAGTGATCCTATTAAGTGCTAAAATGTTGTTATTTTGAAATTTTCCCTAAAAAATTACTCTGACACAATTTTTTGGTATTACATTTTTATTTGACCGTCTTTGATTTAGAAAAAAAATGAATTAGGAAAAATTCCCAACGTTTGTCATTAATTCAAAATAATTGTAACAAGAGAAAACATGAGATCCAAATGACAATAACTAAAGACATTTTTTTTTATTTTACTAGTTACGGATAGCTTGTGTTGTGCACTTGTCCAATAACATTGATTTTATATCAATAATTTATTTTGAGTTACACTTTCTCATAATACATTTTTAATAATAATAAAATAGTAGGAAAAATAATTAATTATACATTAATTTTTTTCATATAAGATCTCAATTTTCTTTTAAAAATCATTGTAATATTTAACTAAAAATATTCAGAAAAATGTCTTTTAAACAAAAGTAGGAAAAGTTTTTTATGACATTTTTTTTTCCTTAATTGTTATAGTACATTATTAAGTTGTAATATTAATGCTTTAATTGAGTCTTAAGGGAAGTCTTCCAAAATTCTTTTAACGGAATTAAATAGAGGGGAAAGGGTAATTGTAATAAAATAAAATTAATACTTGGTTTGTTCACCTGGTCATTATACTAAATTAATTTTTTTTTATTTGTTTGATTGAAAAATCAAAAAATAATTTATTATTAATTTATCATTATTATTGACTATAATTATTTTTCAGTATATCAAATTTGTTATATTAATATATTAAAAAAATGATATAATAAAAATAATTATTTTATTTATGTGAATCTTACAAAGCTCTCCGAATAAAACAATCGATAGAAAAGAAGTATGTTATGTATTGAAGGGATAAAATAGAGGCAATATAGAGAATTTCACTCAAATGGACTTAGGTATTTACTATGTGAGAGCTGATATAATTTGGGATTTACAAAAATAACAGATCGAAGACATTAAGTTATGTTAATTAATATAGTATTAATTAATCACACTCTAAATGATATTATTATACGTATAGATTTTAAATTTGGGAGTAAATCCTCCTCCTGAATCTGCTTATGTTGAGCGTTATATATAATAAGATGTTATATTTTTGTTTATCATGTTTCACTCTGACAAAAAAAAACATGTAGTGGTAATATATATATATATTTTTTTTTGACAATTAAATTAATGCCATTACATTCAAAGTTATTACGTTCAAAATTGCTAAAGTTTTTAGCGATATTTATATGAGTATATATATATATATATTATTGCTGCTAAATATATAATATAGCGAAAAATTATGTTTTTGACACAATTATTTGGTGCAGTGTTTAAAAGCCTAATTTATCCTCGTTTGCTCGTCTACTCTATATATATGTGTGTGCTAGATCCGAAAAAATGTTACATCCGAAACCCAAGATTTTAATTTATGAAGCTTAGGGTGTGTTTGGTATGAAATGTTTTCCAATTTTCTCTTGTTTGGTTGGGTTAAATGTTTTGGAAAATGTTTTTCAAATCAACTCATTTTAAGGAAAATGATTTCCCTTCAAAACTTAAGGAAAACATTTTTAAAAACTCTCTGCCGACCCTCCCCCCCCCCCCCCCCCCAACCCCCTATAAAAATAATAATTTAAGTTTATTTTTAAAAAATATTTTCAACCCTACCCTTGATCCCCCCTCCCCCACCCACCCCCATCCCCAAAAAGAAAAAAATTTAAGTTTGTTTTTAAAAATATTTTCAACTTCAAAATTTCATTTTTTCACCCCTACCCTCGTCCCCCCCCCCCCAAAAATAATAATTTAAGTTTGTTTTTAAAAAATATTTTCAATTTCAAAATTTCATTTTTTCACCCCTACCCTCGTCCCCCCCCAAAAAAAAAAAAATAATTTAAGTTTGTTTTTAAAAAATATTTTCAACTTCAAATTTTTATTTTTTCACCCCTACCCTCAATCATCCCCCCCATACCCCCTACCAGCCCCCACCCCGAAAAAAATAAATTTTGTTTTTAAAAAATATTTTCAATTTCAAAAATTATTTTCTACTCTAGTAAAAATAAAAGATATTTCTCAAAAATATTTTTCATTCATAAATCAAACACTAAAAATCTTTTCCGGAAAATATTTTCTACTCACCAACCAAAAATGAGAAAATAACTCAAAAATCTACTTGTTTTCCAAGAAAACATTTTCCATGAAAACCATTTTCCTTCATACCAAACACACCCTTAGTTAGACCAATTTTTGAACCTATGATCTGCATTATATATAATTAAAAAGTTAATTTTATTTTATTTGCACGATATATAACTAGGGCGTTCATGTTTGGTTTGGATCGGTTATTGATTAAAACCAAAACCGAACCAAACCAAACTAATCTAGTTGGTTTTTTAAATTTCTAAAACCAAACCAAACGAAAAAATAACCATCGATTTGGTTATTGTCGGTTTGGTTCAGTTTTTTGGATTTATTTGGTCTCAAAGTAATTATTTTTTTGAGGACGTATGTATCTCGATAGATACAAACACCTAGTACATGAATAATTCACAGAAAAACTACTGTCGGTTCAATTAAGCAATTAAGTAATACTAGAGTTATCATTACGAACAAAGTGATTCAATTAAGAGAAAATGTGACTATTTTATGTGAAGTGGGGTAAGTAAAGACTAAAATGAGTTTTGATGGACTTGAAACTTAGAACTATTATAGTTGGGCTTGAGAAAATAGTAAAGTTAAAGACTTAAGTCAATTAAAATTTAACAAAATATTTATATTTTATTTATGAATTATATATAAATAATTATAAAATTTAGATATCTAATTTATCGGTTCGGTTTGATTTGATTATTTTTGCGGTTGTTTTTAAGTAAAGCCAAAACCAAACCAAATAGAATCGGTGTATTCAAAATTTAAAACCAAACCAAAACAAACCAAAAATCAGTTTTTTTGATCGGTTTGATTTGGATTGCGGTTCGATTTGATTTTTTAATCATAACCATGAACAACCCTAGGTATAACCATGCATATATTATTAATAACATTTGAAGGTAATTCATGACAAAAACAATGGAGCTAAATGAAAGAAATAAAAGATAATTCTTCCTATATTCTTTGAAAATTATTTCATTCTTGATTACAATATTTTTTAATCAAGGTCGAAACTACAATCAAGAGAACAATTTCAATCGATAAGGCCAATACATTCACTACAATCGGGATGAGAACTACAATTGAGATAAAAACTACAATCAGAATTGGTGCAAGGATCGAAATTGGGGCCAAGATAGAGAAGGTGATTTGACAATGAAAGATAATAATAGAATCGTCAAGAGTCGTGCATATGTTCCACTAGGGAATAGAGATAGAGAATAAGGGTTTGCAAGGCTTGAATATATGATGGCCACAATGATAAAAAAGTTTGACTCATTTGATAACAGATTCAAGGATCTACACAATGATCTATCAAGAGTGACTCACAAAGTAGAATCACATGTTACATCCATCAAGCTGATCAAGCAGCAGTTGGGTTAGATTTCTACAGCACTAAATCCATGATTGAAAGGTATACTTTCAAGCAATATAGTCCAAAATCTAAAGAATGATAGGTATTGCTTAACATTCACTACATGAGGTGAAAAACAAATCATAGATTCATATATGCCAAGAGAGGTGAAAAGTCTAAAGTAACCCAAAGATACTGAAGTTTAACATGTGAGGGAATCAAAGGATCAACTCGAGGAATAAAAGAAAGCCACTCAAAAGATAATTCTCATGCCTATACCTCCTCCCCTTTTTCCTAAAAAATTAGTCAAGAAAATCGAGGAAGATCAATATCACAATTTCATCTTGATGCTGAAACAACTCTCAATTAACGTCCCTTCAATTAAAGTTCTAGAACAAATGTCAGGCTATGCAAAGTTCATGAAGGATCTAGTGACGAAGAAGTGGGCTGCTAGCTTTGAAGGAGATGATAAGTTGCAACATTATAGTGCCATAACCACCATATCGTTCATGCTAAAGAAGGAGGATCCTTGAGCTTTCACAATTATATGTACAATTGGCGCATTAATTTTTGCTAATGTTCTATGTCATTTTGGTGTTATCTTAAACTTAATGCCTTTATCAATGTTCAAAAAGTTGGGATTAGGATCACCCATACCGACTGCAATGCGGCTTCTTCTACGGACTGCACCATAGAAAAACTAATTGGAGTCCTTCATGATGTTCTGGTTAAGGTTGAAGCTTTTATATTCCCTGCTTACTTTGTGATTTTAGACTGCGAGGTTGATTTTGAAGTGCCCATCATCTTAGGAAGAGCATTCCTTGCAACCGGGCGTGCTCTAGTTGATATAGAGAAAAATATATGAAGTTCAGGTTGAATAATGAAGAGGTAATTTTCAATATTTGTCAGTCGATGAAGTATCAAAGTGATCTCAAAATGGCATCTGTCGTAAACTTGACTATTGAAAAGCAATTTGAAGTGCCAATTGAAGAAAGACTAGGATTTGAATTACAAGTGGTGGTGATTTTAAATTTCGATGGAGAACACATTGAGAAGTATGACCAGATGGTAAATGCACTTGATGGGTTGGGTAAATTTAGTTATACACAAAAAAAACTAGATCTGGATCTTAAGAATAGAGAGATCTCGCTAGCAAAATCATCCATTGATGAACCTACGAAGTTGGAACTCAAAGATCCCTCATCTCACTTGAGGTATGTGTTTCTGGGCCAAAACAATATTTTACAAATCATTGCTGCAGATTTAATCGAAGTGCATGTAAAGGCTTTGACATTTGTGTTGAGATGCTTTAAAAGGGTGATTAAATGGACTATTGCTGATATTTTCTCATAAAATTCAACTCATGTCTGACTGTAAATAGAACATTGAGCACCAGATGAGACTAAATCCACTTTTGTAAGAAGTTTTCAAGAAGGAAATTATCAAGTGATTGGATGATGTAGTGATTTATTTGATTGCTGACATTAAATGGGTAAGCTATGTTCAAAGTGTGCCTGAGAAGAAATAATCATTATGGTTCCAAACACAAAGAAATAGTTCATTTTTATGAGCTCGATCACTGGTTGGAGAGTATGCATGGACTATCGCAAATTGAATACATGGACAGGGAAATATCACTTCCTAATGTCACTCATGGATCAATGTGTGCCTAATAAGAACGAATCATTGTGGTTTCAAACGCAAAGAATGAGTTCATTGCTATGGGACCGGTCACTAGTTGGAGAGTATGCATGGACTATTGCAGGTTTAATACATGGAGAGAGAAAGATCACTTACAAATGTCGTTCATGGATCAGATGTTAGATCGTCTTGCTAGTAATGAATGGTACTGATTTTTGGATGGGTATTCAGGCTACAATCTGATTTTTATAGTCTCTAAAGATCAATAGAAGACTACTTTCACTTGCCCATATGAGACGGTTGTATTCAAGAGGATGTCATTCGGGTTGTGTAGTGCATTAATGACTTTTCAATGTTGCATGACAGTGGAAAACACAATTGAAGTTTTCATGGATGATTTTTCTGTTGTAGGAGACTCGTTTGATGATTTCTTGGCTGATCTAGGTGATGTAGTAAAAAAGATGTGAAGAATGCAATCTTGTGCTAAGCTGGGAAAATTGTCACTTCATAGTGAAAGAAGGAATAATTCTTGGCCATAGGATCTCCAACAAAGGCATTGAAGCTGATCAAGCTAAAATTGAGGTGATTGAAAAATTACCCCTATCTTCGTAAAAGGTGTTATAATATTTCTGAAACATACTGGCTTTTATCATAGATTTATCAATGATTTCTCTAAGATCATTATCCATTATGCAAGTCGCTTGAGAAGGAGATGAAGTTTGTTTTCGATGAGGCCTGTCTAAAGGTGTTTGAGGGATTGAAAGAGAGCTGATTTATGTACCTATTATCATTTTATCGAATTAGGGACAATTGTTCGAAGTCAATTGTGATGCGAGTGGGGTGATGCTTTCCGTAGTGTTAGGGAAAATACATGAGAACATTCTTCATACCGTATATTATGCAAGCAAAGCTCTAAATGTTGCTCAAAGAAACTACATATTGACTGAACAAGAATTGTTTGTTATAGCCTTTGCGTTTGAGAAACTTAGATCCTATTTGCTTGACACCAAAGTCATTGTGCACACTGATCATGCAACATTGAGGTATCTTAGGGAATGGACGGATGCTAAGCCAAGACTGATTCGCTGTGTACTATTGTTACAAGAATTTGATTTGGAGGTTAGAGACATAAATTTTTTATATTTTAGATTTTTATTGAGGTATCTTTTTGGATTTTTTTTTTGTAGATTTGCGAAATTTCAAACAACTTCCAAGCAATAGTAGTATCAAATTCTTGTTTGGACACTAATAAATTACTTTGAATTTGAACAGTTGATAAAGAAATAAAGAATGTATCAAATTCAAATCAAGTAAGACGAACAAATAAAATCTCAAAATACCGTATTGCCAACAAACCATTGGATGATAATAATTAAGATGATTTGAGTTGTAGGGAAAAAAAGTGCACAATTGCAAACTTAAAAGTAAAAAAGCTAATCGGGGTGGAGCAGAGCTAAATAGGGCAAGGTAGGCAGGGCATGGTAGGAAAAATTAAAAAAAAGAAAGAAAAATAAGCAAACGGGGCAAGGATGAGTTGAATATATAGCAAGACAAGTCTTCACCCACCCTATTGTCATCCAGATTTAAGAAAATTTCATCATGGTTGGATCTAGGGGGTGGGAGGGTGTTCACCTGAATCCCCTCGACAAAAAATTACCCAATATATATATGGTAATTAATTTATTTTTACGCACATATATAGATTTTGACTCCCCTAAACAATAGAGTAGAGTTAGGTTTGATAGTTAAGGGGGTTCGAAATTTACCTTGAGATTTCAAGTGTAAATTTTAGGCACTATATTTACAGTTCCCAAATCTCCTTAATAAAAATTCTAAATTAACCAATAACTTACACAAGGAAAAATGGGTTTATTATGTCGGTTCAATTGAACTTATCTTCTCTACTGTCTCCAAAGTTCGTAAAAATCTAACACATTTGACAAAAATATTTTCCTCTAACTTTCAATGTATTTCTCTTTCTTCAAAATCTCATCATTTATCAATCTACAATTGGAACTATTCCAAATGTCTAGATGTAGTTCTAAATCAATGAAAAATAAAAAATGGTTTCTGGATTTCATAATTTCTAGTAATTTAAGCGATAATTACAATCTAATTTCAAAGTAACATGAAAAATTATTTAAAAAAATTATTTTGCCTCCTAACCAAATATAGCTATCAAAAAACACAGAACGTGTTCATACCATATTTAGGGTGAAGTTGTTTGAGCAATCCAACAAATTGAGGAAGTTGTGGTTGACGATTCCCATAAGCATCCCCTATTTTTTCTTCTCTTTACACTTTAAAGAACAATTCACAATCAGAAAAAGGAAACAAATTAAATATATAACAGAGAGAGGAAAAGTATTTAAGTAGAAACCTTGAAGAAGAAAATCCTAACACTTGTACTCAGTGTAAGGATTTAGATTTGTGAAAACAAAATTTCGCGGAGAAACTTAGGCTTTATTATTCTATGTCTGGTGTGCATCAGGTGTAGCATTTGTATGATAGTACACCCGATAGTTATCTGACACGTGAGTCAAATAGACATTCCAGATATTTTTGTTTATTTATTTTTTGTAAGAACACTATATTTTAACCTTTATTTGAAGTTAGATTGAATTAGATCAATTGTTAAAAAATTAGGTATTCAGAAACTATATATGAAAAGTATTAAAAGTTGCGATTTGTATTATGTTAAATGTTTAAAATAATACTGATCAAAATTTATAAAGTTTGAATCTCGAAAAGAAACATGTATCACTTGAATCTGGAAAATTAGATTTTATACTCTTTTGGGTCAAGAAGAATTTTTTTATAGTATTACGTTTATGTAAAGTACAACAAGAAGTACTATGTTTGAAACACGGTATTATACCAACTAGTATAATTAAATAAACTATCAGTATGATAGTCACAAAAAAGGATCAGGGATTAATAACAGTGTTTTAACCTAAGGAAGGATTGCTACAAGATAAAGGATCACAAATATGGATAAGTAAAACGATTATGTAATAGATAAAATAGATTTTTACTTTACCAATATCAGAACTTCTCTAATAAATAGTGATGAATAAAAGCAAAGTGATAGATTTAGAGTAGTCTATAGAGCGTCCATGTTTTATTTACCATCACATTTTACTTTTTGTATGTTTAGATTGATGGTGGCTCACCAAATTATGTCTATCTTATAGTTTTAATAAATATTCATTTTATATGAATTTGTAAAAATAATAACAATACTAATGTTTTTCTATATAGTGCTCACAAGTCACAATTTTAATAATTTAAATTGTGACAATTTTAGACAATTTTCGTAGATTTGACCTTGTAATAGTAACTTTTACTACGATTTATGATATGAAGTTTTTTTAAAAAAATTATTTTTTATAACAAATATTTTGATATATTTTTATGCGGGTAAATAGTTGAGGAGAAATCTTGAATTTTCGAGACGGAGAATACTATGAGACATGAATGCTAATTTGAATACGTTCACACATGAGGTGATATCCATAATTTTTTGGAATGCGATTGAGATCAATGAGCTAAAGTCTTTGCCTCTTATTCTGGGAACTAAGCATAGATGTGAATCTGTCTGAAGTGCATGAGCATAGATCGTGAACATAATTCTGATATTAGAGGCTCAACCCGATGTTGTAATGACTGAATTCTGAGGAATACAATAAATTATGAATGGATTCATATATCACTAAAACTCTTTCTGAACACATCACTAGATGATTCTCAACACTTGACTTGGTTCCTCATCTTATCATCTCCCCCTTAGGTCTCAAGCTGACACTTTAAAGCTATGGATCTATTCCTTAATTTCTAAACTAGTCTTTATTCGCTTTACTCTAATACTCGGGATATGCTAATCTCATAGATACTAGACTCTTCATGTGTAGGCACTAAGATTCCTTCTAAGTCTTCTATTAGAGGTACATCTCGTAACTTCTTCCGGCTTCTATAAAAGACTTTCTATAACCGTTACCCGCATTGACTTATAGAGTTGTTTAATGTAACTCTTAAGGAAAAAAATAATGCTTGCACCTCCTATTCCGTATTGACAGCTCCAATATATAATCTAGGCACATATGAAAATTATAAAATTAATTGGAGCCTCATCTGACTACATACGATCTCGGGTACATCTCTTAATGTCCTTGTTAATCTGATGACTTAGCCACATTTTATTGCTCTCATCTAAGGGTCACAATACCACTCTTGTATCACTCACATTCATTGCAAATTAACACCTTAACTTCTCACCTACTTTATGTCAAACCTTCTAGATTAGATCTCAAAACTAACATCCTCACCCTCATGTTGCCTTTATTTTTTTAATCACGATACTCATCTCAAATTCAAGCTTAGTGTCTAGTACTAAACACAATTATTAATGTAATTACTCACATACTGTACTAATGACCACTAGATAAAATTTAAAAACACTCAACCTCTAAGACCTCATGACAAGTAGTCAATCTTTATCTCTAGTCTACCTATTTAAGATTACCTTCACATTCCCTTTCACAACTTAATTACTATTTACCCATTCACTATAAATTATTGCTAATTCGTTCTTAACTCTCTATATATCACGACTCTCCCTAAAAATAGCTTTATCTTAGATCTATAACCTCATGAATACTCTGTTCTTCTATTCAAAATCTATACTTGATCTTTACTACAATGACATATCGACATAAACTCATATCTGGTTAAAGTATAATCTAACTCATCTTAACTGATAATTATTACACTACCTTCTATCATGAAATCCACACAAGATTACAACTCCTTAGCCTACACATAAAGGAAAGCTCCTCATAAATGACTTACTAGGTACATGACTATAGCTACACACTTTAATCAATAACTATCCCCATTTCTTAGGTTAGTACACCTCTAAATCCCCATTTCTTAGGTTAGTACACCTCTAAATGCATACTTCTAACTATGAACATCGTAACTCATCTTATTTTTTGGGTGAAAAAACTATTTATGTCACGATCCAGACCATCGTGATTGGCACCCACACTAACCCTCCGGTGGGAAAACCATTAATACTAATTAGCTAACCAAAGAACCAAACAACTAAGACATTTAAAGATACGAAGCAGGTCTAAATGTTAAGAAAATGATAGGGAGTTCCCATAAACTCCAACAAAAGTCTAACAACCAAAACTAACATTGCGGAAATAACGCCTAGAACCTGAAAGTTAGTGTACCAAAACATATAAAGTTCAACCTTAAGTCTAAACAAAAAGTGTACAACCCTAAACTAAACATAAGACTAACTAAAGTACTAGTCTAAGTCTGAAATGTGGACGTAGACCGAAAATAGAACGCATGGCAGCTTAGAAGAACTGGCTCACCCTTGAATTCGAATAGTCACTGATCTTTTAAGCGAGGTCTGTCAATAGCCTCCTGAAGAAGCCCTGTACTCAACAAAGAAAGAGCAAGTGTAGTATCAGTACACAACCACAATGTACTGGTAGGATCAAACGGCTATCCCACTAAGTGTAACATACATAAGCCATTACAACATAATAATACATGCATATACCGAACATATAAATATCCACATCATTTACGAAGAACGTACAATTTCACATTTCTCAAGATATACAATTATGTCAAGTCAATGATCCTCTCATGGAACCTCGACCCAAATTGTTAGCATACCGGTACGTGGTACCCGATCCAATATTTATGTCCGAACGTGGCAACCGGTCCATATATTTATGCCAAAATGTGGCAATCGATCCCAGTTAGTGTGTCGGAACGCAACACCCGATCCATTCAACAAGTCACAATCATAAATATATTCGCAAATCATACAATCAAGTCATGATTCATGGCATTCATCATTCAACTATCCTCATTTACAAATGGTGTGATCAATAGTGCAACATACATACACGTATTATAATGAAGCAAAAACAAATATATATCACACAATCATGAAATCACAACCATCACCTACCTCGAAACAAGCTTGAATCCCTTAAGAAACTTGATTCTTTCCTTTTCGAATTTGTTCCGCTTGTTCTTGATCTAAAAACAATTAATATAACGCGGGAATCAATAAACAATATCTAATTACCCGAATTACCAATAACCCTAAATCAAACCCATGATCCCAATATCCAAATTAGGGTTTTTTCCAACATAATTTTCAAATCAAAAACTGTCACGCCCCGAGCTACCTCCGAGACGCGGACACGGGACCTAGGACCACAAGTGATCCCAAGCTAACCCTGCTGGCATGATCATGAGCATACTAAAGATAATAAACTGATGCGGAAGCTAAATCATAAATAAACTGAAGAGATGGGGAATACCCATATACTATAACTGAATATATGAAATTTGAGAGTTTATACAAAAGAAATATCAAACTCAAAATACCAAGCTGAATCTAACTATGTCTCAAATAAGCCTCTAAACTGACTAGAAATGTTGGGACATGCCCCAACTTAGATCTAGCAAAACTGAAACTAAAGACTAAAAGCGATAAAGATAAACATGTCACTAGTCCTCGAAGAATAAGGACTCACCACTGATGCTGCTGAACTGAAGATCGAGAATCGATCTAAGCGTGATTTGGATGCTGAGAACCTGAACCTACATCACGAGAAGATGTAGCACACATATGCGTCGCATTTCTGAAAAGTACCGAGCATGCGAGATAGAGTAAAGCCGAAATAAAACATAATCGAACAAAGCAATAAAGCAATGAAATAATCTGAACATGATATAGATACGAATATACCGAATATTGAGCTAACCGATGCAATGACCACATTTATAACATGTTGAGACCGAATACCGACTGCATCAAATATGGTCAATGCAATAGAGTCTGACTGAACCGTGGGAGCTACTAATGACCGACATAAAACCACATGAGCTAAATGTGGAGTCCGATGTATACGCCCCATCGAGAGGACCCAATACACCTGCCAAAGGTATAAATGCATGCTGGCGTGATCACTAAACTGATGTTGCCCACAGAGGGGACTTACACCTACGTGGCTCGTAGTTCTGGGACTATATGGGTACACTGAACCCTAGTCCAACTCGGTATTATGCTACTACCAATGAATTAAGTGGTTAACTGATTATGACTGAATTTTTGTAAATACTGGATAGCTCGAAACTGAACATGCAAACTGAGAATGCAACAATTAATCTGATGATGATGCATTCATAAACTGAGGCATGTAAAACTGAGTACTGAAATATCTGACCTAGCATGTGTAATTCAAGAACTAAAGAAATACATAGCTAGGGTTCTGAAATTCATGCGATAAACTGAGTAATGACATGATAATCTGATTTGGAACATTTAAATAGCTAATTCATGATGATCTGTTGAAATTCTAGAAACCTTAGGTCTGTTCATAATCATGGAATCAAGAATCTGACTGAATTCTACGGACCTAATGGGGGCAAGGAACCCACTAGTGAAATCCCACATACCTGGTGATGAATTCCACGGAGAAATCTTTCGATTTCGGGGCTGGAACTGAAGGAACCTTGCTGCGTTCTTGAACTAGGGTTCTTGACCTCTCTTCTTCTTTTAGCGTTCTAATTTTCTAAGTTTGATTAATGATTTTGACTAAGGCAAGTTCTAGTTATGTTTCTAGGATTAAAGTGATTTAAACCTCATGATTTAGGGTCTAAACGACGTAGCTAAGGGGTTAAACAAAATAGGAAAAGACCAAAAGACCCCTGAATTAAATGCTGTCAGAGTGATAGACGAAATGGACTGACGGGCCATCATTCAATCAACGGTCGGTCGATTGGATCCGTCGATTGAGTCGTCCCGACAGGGCTTCACTAAAATGAGCATAACTTTTTATTCGGAGATCGGATTTTAACAAACTCGATGGCGTTGGAAAGATAATTCAATTATCTATCATATAATAGATAATGGGACACACAATTATTTTTGTGCTAAAAGTTATGACCATCTGAAGTTGACCCATCAGAATTTTCAGCTAACTGGCTGCTGACCCCTCATCTACGGTCAGACCTACGGACCGTGGACCGAATGACGGTCCGTGCTGGTCGACCGTAGTTCGTGTCAGAGGTTGGGTAAAGAAGGTCTTGATCCACGGACACAGACCACAGATCGTGGTCTGATCTACGGACCGTGGGTCTGTCCGTGAGTCGAGACTTAGCCAAATTTTTTGAGCTTGGCTGGGGAGAGGTTGCAGTGGTAAACCATGGACCACCAGCACGGGCCGTGGTCTGACCTACGGTCTATGGATGGCAACCGTAGGTTGCACCTGTAACTTTTCAAAATCTACATTTTGGTCTGTTTTCGGATACGAGGTGTTACATTATCTCCCCCTTGGGACCATTTGTCCTCGAATGAAGACTAAACTGGCTAAAATAGAGAGAGAGGGCTGCAATCCCTACCACTAAACACTGAGAACTGAATTTCTGACTGAACTGAGTTCCAAGAACATGCAAATACGCTGAAAATGCAAGTACAAACTGAAGGAACATGATTCTAAGACTGAATTTTTGCATGAATGACTGAAAATTGAAGAGGAACTATTACCTCAAGTTGAAATGGAATCGGAAGGAAAGAGGTGAGGATACTTGGACTTTATGGCTGCTTCTGCTTCCCAAGTAGCTCCCTCTACTAACTGACTCCTCCATAAAACCTTGACTGAAGCGACTTCTTTATTTCTCAACCTTCTAACCTGACGATCGGGAATCTCAACTGGTACATCCTCATAAGAAAGGCTATCTTTTACAGCCACAGTCTCTAATGGCACTATGAATGCTGGATCACCCACACACTTCTTCAAAAGAGAAATGTGAAAGACTGTATGCACTGCTACTAAGTTTGCTGGCAACTCTAACTCATAAGTCATTTTACCAATCCTTTTCAAGATCCGGGAAGGGCCTACATATCTGGGACTGAGCTTCCCTTTCTTGCCAAATCTCATCACCCCCTTCATGGGCGACACTTTCAGGAAAACCCAATCATCAACTTGGAACTCTAGTTCCCTTCTTCTTACATCTGTATAATACTTCTGGCGACTCTGAGCAGTCTTAAGTCTATCTCTAATGAGTTGCACTTTCTCCATAGCATCAAGGACTGAATCTGGTCCTATCAAGGCTGTTTCACCTACTTCAAACCAACCAACTGGAGATCTACATCTACGCCCATACAATGCCTCATAAGGGGCCATATGAATGTTTGAATGGTAACTATTATTGTAGGCGAACTCAATAAGAGGAAGGTGATCATCCCAACTACCCTTGAAGTCGATTACACAAGCTTTCAACATATCTTCTAAGGTCTGAATGGTACGCTCTGCCTGACCATCCGTCTGTGGATGAAATGTTGTGCTAAGGTTAACCTGAGTACCAAGACCTTTCTGAAATGACTTCCAGAAATGAGACGTAAACTGAGGACCTCTATCTGAGATGATAGACAAAGGAATCCCATGCAACCTCACAATCTCATTAATGTAAAACTTGGCATAATCTTCTGCTGAATCTGTAGTCTTAATCGCCAAAAAGCGAGAAGGCTTAGTAACCCTATCAACAATCACCCAAATGGAGTCATGTTATCTGCGAGTACGAGGTAAACCTGTGATGAAGTCCATGTTGATCACTTCCCACTTCCAAGTAGGAATGTCAATCTCTTGAGTCATACCTCCTGGTTTTTGATGTTCTACCTTGACTTGCTGGCAATTGGGGCACTTAGCCACAAAATTTGCTATATCTCTTTTCATATCATTCCACCAGTAGACTTTCCGCAGATTACGGTACATCTTAGTGGTGCCTGGATGAATAAAATATATGGAATTATGCGCTTTTGCGAGAATATGTTATCTCAATTCACCCACATCAGGAACACACAATCTACCTTGATAGCGAAGTACACCATCTCCCCCTTGGGAGAAAAACTCCACTCTCTGATTGTGGACTGCACCCTTAAGTTCAAGCAAGATTGGATCACTATCTTGCTTTTCCTTAACTACTACTACCAAAGAAAATTCTGCCCCATTCTGAATTGTTACACCACCATCTGATATGCTCATAAGACAAACTCCTAGGCGAGCAAGTCTATGAACATCCTTTGCTAGCTCTTTTCTTTCTTTCTCAACATGTGCTACACTACCCATGGATAATCTGCTAAGAGCATCGGCTACTACATTCGCCTTACCCGGATGGTAATGCACACTCATATCATAATCTTTGAGGAACTCAAGCCACCTTCTCTGGCGAAGATTCAACTCTTTCTGGGTGAACACATACTGAAGGCTCTTATGGTCTGTGAACACATCTACGTGAACACCATACAAGTAATGTCTCTAAATCTTAAGGGCAAACACCACTGCTGCTAGCTCGAGGTCATGAGTTGGATAATTCTTCTCATATACCTTAAGTTGCCTGAAAGCATAAGCTATAACCTTACCTCGTTGCATCAACACACAACCTATGCCGACTTTGGATGCATCACAATAGATCACATAACCATCTGAACCCTCTGGTAGAGTCAAGATAGGAGTTGTAGTCAACCTAGTTTTCAGTTCTGCAAAGCTTTTCTCACAATCATCTGACCATTGGAACTTAACCTTTTTCTGAGTCAAATTAGTCAATGGAGAGGCTATGGATAAAACTTCTAATATCTGTAGCAGAGGTAGGTCTGGGCCATTGTTTCACTGCTTCTATCTTCTGGGAATCTACTCAAATTCCTTCACTAGACACAATATGCCCAAGGAAAGCAACTGATTGTAAACAAAACTCACACTTGTTAAGTTTTATAAATAATTGATGATCTTTGAGAGTTTGCAGAACAACTCTCAAATGACTAGCATGTTCTTCCTTATTCCTAGAGTAAATGAGGATATCATCAATAAAGACGATAACAAACAAGTCCAAGTACTGCTTGAACACTCTGTTCATCAAATCCATGCAAGCTGCAGGAGCATTGGTTAGTCCAAATGACATAACTACAAATTCATAATGACCATACCGAGTTCTGAAGGCTGTCTTCGAAATGTCACTATCTCTGACTCTAAGCTGATGATAACCTGATCTGAAGTCTATCTTTGAGAAATGACTAGCATCCTGAAATTGGTCAAACAAGTCATCAATCCTGGGGATAAGATACTTATTCTTGATTGTGACTTTGTTCAACTGCCTATAGTCAATGCACATTCTGAGAGAACCATATTTCTTCTTTACGAGCAACACTGGTGCACCCCATGGCGAAATACTGGGTCTGATGAAGCCCTTATCTAGAAGGTCTTTCAACTGTTCTTTCAATTCCTTAAGCTCTGTTAGAGCCATTCTGTAAGGAGGAATAGAAATAGGCTGGGTATCTGGAAGGAGATCAATTCCAAAGTCTATTTCCCTTTCGGGAGGAACTCTAAGAAGATCTTCTAGGAACACTTCTGGAAACTCACTGACTACGGGAACTGACTCAAGAGTTGGGGATTCAGAACTAGAATCCTTAATCCGAACTAGATGATAGAGATAACCCTTAGAGATCATTTTTCTGGCCTTAAGGTAAGAAATGAATCGACCCATAGGCGCTAAGCTACTACCCTTCCATTCTAGGATTGGTTCGTTTGGAAACTGAAAATGAACAATCCTAGTTCTACAATCGACTGAGGCATAACAGAAATGTAACCAATCCATACCTAGAATGACATCGAAGTCTACCATTTCTAACTCTACAAGATCTGCTGAGGTGACTTTCTGGGAGACTGTGACAGGGCAATTTCTGTATACCCGTCTAGCTATAACTGGGTCACCGACTGGAGTAGAGACTAAGAAGGGTTCTGAAAGAGTTTTTAGACTAACACTGAATTGGACTGCTATATAAGGAGTTACAAAAGACAAAGTAGCCCCTGGATCTAACAATGCATAAACATCAAGATCAAAGACTCGTAATGTACCAGTGACTACATCAGGAGAATCTTCCTGATCTTGACGAGCCTGAAGAGCATAGAGCATGTTTTGGCGTTGTCCGCCACCAGTACCAGAAGAGTTACCTTGCTGAGTTGGGCGACCTGCTGGTGCTGCTGAAGATGTAGACTGAGCTCTACCATTATTTCCTCCTTGACCTTGTCTTGAAGAACAATCCTTCAATCTATGACCAGACTGACCACACCCAAAACATCATTCCTTACCTACAAGGCACTCACCTGGATGGTTCTTACTACACTTCGGGCAAGTTGGGTAGGTTTTGGTGCCTGAAACACTACCTTGAGACTTAGAGCCTGACGCCCTACCTTTCTGATCATTATGGAACTTGGGGGATGGAACACTAGCTGATGAAAGGACTGGAGTCGAAGACTTCTGCTGAAACTGCGAGCAATTTCCACCACCTGTTTCCTGTTGAGGATAGTCATAGTTACCTGTTTTGGCTTTCTTAGTCTCCTTAGCTCGTTCCCTAAGCTTATCACCCTCAACCTGCTGAGCATGAGTCATGAGCCTAGAGATGTTCATGTCTCCCAACAACATAGCATTCCTGCACTCTATTTTCACTAAGTCTGACACTCCATGCAGAAACTTATTCATCTGAGCCCTGGAACCAGCAACCATGTGAGGAGCACACCTGGAGAGTTGGTTAAACTTGAGCCCATACTCTTGGACAGTCATGTTACCCTGCCTTAAGTTCATAAATTCCTGAGCCCTTGCTTCTCTCAACTCTATGGGGAAAAACCTGTCCAGAAAGGTTTCGCTGAAACAATCCCAAGTAATAGGAGCAGCATCTGTACCCCTGTTCTCCTTCCACTGAGTATACCAGATATAAGCCACATCTTTCAGTTGGTAAGATGCTAACTCAACCCGATCATTCCCAGTGACCTGCATTACCTCAAAGATATTCTTGATCTCATCCAAGAAATTTTGGGGATCTTCACCAGTCTGTGATCCTAAGAACTCAAGCGAATTCATCCTAACAAAGTCATAGACCCTTGCTGCTGCTGATCCACCATTTGCATTCACATGAGCTTGAACCCGCTGATTGTTTTGGTTGGCCACACTTTGAGCCAACATCTGAATGGCATTCCTGAATTCAGCATTTAAGACTTCCTGATTTGGAACTGGAGGAGTTGCATTTGTGCTCCTGGCATTCGCATTCCTAGCATAAGCTCTATGAGGAGGCACGATCACTGAAACGTAGAACATCGAGTTAGAATGGAATTAGATCATACCTTACGCACGATAAGAGTATCAAGAAAGTGAAGTTTTCCTAAAACACTTCATAGTCTCCCTCTCATTAGATGTGGTGCACTTCACAGCCATAAAAAGGACTCTACTTAGTGCGACTTTTCAAACATCCTAGGACTCTTAGACCTAATGCTCTGATACCAAGTTTGTCACGCCCCGAGCTACCCCTGAGATGCGGACACGGGACCTAGGACCACAAGTGATCCCAAGCTAACCCTGCTGGCATAATCATGAGCATACTAAAGATAATAAACTGATGCGGAAGCTAAATCATAAATAAACTGAAGAGATGGGGAATACCCATATACTATAATTGAATATATGAAATCTGAGAGTTTAATACAAAAGAAATATCAAACTCAAAATACTAAGCAGAATCTAACTATGTTTGAAATAAGCCTCTAAATTGACTAGAAATGTTGGTACATGCCCCAACAAGATCTAGCAAAACTGAAACTAAAGACTAAAAGCGATAAAGATAAACATGTCACTAGTCCTCGAAGAATAAGGACTCACCACTGATGCTGCTGAACTGAAGATCGGGAATCGATCTAAGCGTGATCTGGATGCTGAGAACCTGAACCTACATCATGAGAAGATGTAGCGCACGTATGCGTCAGTACTTGAAAGGTACTGAGCATGCAGGATAGAGTAAAGCTGAAATAAAACATAACTGAACAAAGCAATAAAACAATGAAATAATCTGAACATGATATAGATACTGAATATACTGAATACTGAGCTAACTGATGCAATGACCACATTTATAACATGCTGAGACTGAATACTGACTGTACTGAAATATGGTCAATGCAATAGAGTCTGACTGAACTGTGGGAGCTACTAATGACCGACATAAAACCACATGAGCTAAATGTGAAGTCCGATGTATACGCCCCATCGAGAGGACCCAATATACCCTGCCAAAGGTATAAATGCATGCTGGCGTGATCACTAAACTGATGTTGCCCACAGAGGGGACTTACACCTACATGGCTCGTAGTTCTGGAACTATATGGGTACGCTAAACCCTAGTCCAACTCGGTATTATGCTACTACCAATAAATTAAATGGTTAATTGATTATGACTGAATTTCTGTAAATACTGGATAGCTCAAAACTGAACATGCAAACTGAGAATGCAACAATTAATCTGATGATGATGCATTCATAAACTGAGGCATGTAAAACTGAGTACTGAAATATCTGACCTAGCATGAGTAATTCAAGAACTAAAGAAATACATAGCTAGGGTTCTGAAATTCATGCAATAAACTGAGCAATAATATGATAATCTAATTTGGAACATTTAAATAGCTAATTCATGATGATCTGTTGAAATTCTAGAAACCTTAGGTCTGTTCATAATCATGGAATCAAGAATCTGACTGAATTCTACGGACCTAATGAGCGCAAGGAACCCACTAGTGAAATCCCACATACCTGGTGATGAATTCCACGGAGAAATCTTTCGATTTTGGGGCTGAAACTGAAGGAACCTTGCTGCGTTCTTGAACTAGGGTGCTTGACCTCTCTTCTTCTTTTAGCGTTCTAATTTCTAAGTTTGATTAATGATTTTGACTAAGGTAAGTTCTAGTTATGTTTCTAGGATTAAAGTGATTTAAACCTCATGATTTAGGGTCTAAACGACGTAGCTAAGGGGTTAAACAAAATAGGAAAAGACCAAAAGACCCCTGAATTAACTGCTGTTGGAGTGATCGACGGAATGGACTGACGGGCCGTCATTCAATCGACGGTCGGTCGATAGGATCCGTTGATCGAGTCGTCCTGACAGGGCTTCACTAAAACGGGCATAACTTTTTACTCGAAGGTCGGATTTTAGCAAACTCGGCGGTGTTGGAAAGATAATTCAATTATCTATCATATCATAGGTAATGAGACACACAATTATTTTTGTGCTAAAAGTTATGACCATCTGAAGTTGACCCATCAGAATTTTCAGCTAACTGGCTGCAGACCCCTCATCTACGGACCGTGGACCGAATGACGGTCCGTGTTGGTCGACCGTAGTTCGTGTCAGAGGTTGGGTAAAGAAGGTCTTGATCCACGGACACAGACCACAGATCGTGGTCTGATCTACGGACCGTGGGTCTGTCCGTGAGTCGAGACTTAGCCAAATTTTTTGAGCTTGGCTGGGGAGAGGTTGCAGTGGTAAACCACGGACCACCAGCACGGGCCGTAGTCTGACCTACGGTCCGTGGATGGCCATCGTAGGTTGCACCTGCAATTTTTCAAAATCTGCATTTTGATCTGTTTTCGGATACGGGGTGTTACAAAAACCTTCCCCATCGATAATTACCCGCTCGATTACATTCTACGGATTGAAAAATGAATTCGGGGAGTTTAAACCTTACATTTAGCCTCAATAATGGAGAAAAATGGTCAAGAACTCGCCTGGGGTCGTCTCCTTGCTCTCAAAGTCAAAAAGTACAGAAGAAAATATTTTTGGGATTTATTTCCGACTTAAGTCACGATTGGCTCGCTATGGTAGCACCTATCCCGCTACATCGGCCTAGCCCTGGCGGAATAAATCCTGCCCTAGCGGCTTGCGCGGAGACAAAACATCGTAATTAGAGTCTCAAACCTTATTTAACAACACACCTTTATCTCATGACACTATGAAATTACCCGTTCACGCTAAGATCAGTTTCGGGAGTTCTACTCGATCGAATTTAATTCCGTAAAGCCATGCGAGTTTCTTAACAACTTAGCTATCTACTCATGTGATCAAAATCATAATTATATCATCCAATTTTTACCAAATTTCCCTAGACCTTGCTAACTCTAATTTCATCCAAATTTGGACTAGGTTGGGAAATTCCAAGTAACTACAAAAAAGTTTTCTAGCCCAAAATTTTCCTCTATTGGATTTTCTATAATGACGGGAACCGATCGTTACAATAGATACCAATTTACCCATCACTCGTCCCCAAGTGATAAACTTAGGAAAAATAGGCTAAAGTTAGAGTAGAGTAGTACCTGAATCGACGAGCAATTGAGGATATTTTTCTCGCATGTCCTTCTCGATTTCCCAAGTAGCTTTCTTAACTGGACGATGCTTCCATTGAACTTTCACGGACTTAATCTCCTTGGTCCTTAGATCCTGAACATCACGATCAAGAATTGCAATCGGTTCCTCCTCATACTGAAGGTCTTTGTCTAACACAATTGAGTCCCATTTTATGATGTAATCCCCGTCGCCATGATACCTCTTCAACATGGATATATGAAATACCGGATGAACTCCCGACAGGTTAAGAGGTAAAGCCAATCTATAAGTCACTGGCCCTACACATTCAAGAACTTCAAATGAACCAATGTATCGCGGACTTAGCTTTCTCTTCTTGCCAAATTTCATCACCCCTTTCATGGGTGATACCTTAAGAAAAACATTCTCACTAGTCTGAAATTTCATATCTCTTACCTTATGGTGTGCATACTTTTTCTATCTACTCTGGGCCGCTAAAAGCTTAGCTTGGATGCTGCTCACTTTATCTTGAGCATCCTTCACTAAATTAACCCCCAAAGGTTTCACATATCCAGCCTCAAACCATCCTATGGGTGATCTATATCCCCTTCCATAAACTGCCTCAAATGGTGCCATATCAATGTTGGTATGATAACTATTATTATAGGAGAACTGACACAAATGTAAGAATTTATCCCAATGCCCTCCAAAATCAATCACGCATGCCTTCAACATGTCTTTTAACACTTGAATAGTCCTCTCTGACCGTCCGTCCATCTGTGGATGGAAAACGGTACTAAAAATAGGTTGTGTACCCAATTAATCATGTAACTTCCTCCAAAACTTGGATGTGAATTGGGTATCCCATGCAACCTCACTATATCTTTCACATAAACCTTAGACAATTGTTCAGCATTATAATCTATTCTTACCGTAATAAAATGGGCTGATTTGATCAATCTGTCAATCACTACCCAAATATGATCAAATTTTCCCAAAGTCTTCAAAAGACCAACTACGAAATCCATGGCTATCCTTTCCCACTTCCATTTCAGAATTGACATTCTCTGAAGCAAACCTGCAGGCCTTTGATGTTTATACTTTACTTGTTGACAATTTTGACACGTAGCCATAAACTCCGCTATATCCTTCTTCATGCCCGGCCACCAATAAATTTGCTTCAAATCTCGGTACATCTTGGTTACACCCGGATGAATAGAATATCGCGAATTATGAGACTCCATCAACAAATTCTGAATCAAGTCATCAACTCGAGGAACACAAATCCTTCCTTTAAAACTGAGCACACCTTCCGCATCAAGAGTGGTCTCTTGTGCCTTACCAATTTCAGTCTTCTTCTTAAGTTCATTCAATTTTTCATTCTCAAATTATTTGTACTTGATCTCCTCAATGAATGTGGCCCTAACCTTAATGCTAGCTAGCACCCCGCCTTTTTCTGAGATGTCCAACTGCTCAAGATATACATTTATGTCAAGTCAATGGACATCTCATGGAACCCAGACCCAAACTGTTAGCATACTGATACGTGGTACCCGATCCAATGTTTATGTAGAAACGTGGCAACCAATCTATATATTTATGTCGAAACGTGGCAATCGATCCCAGTTAGTGTGTCAGAACGCAATACTCGATCCATTCAGCAAGCCACAATCACAAGCACGAGTATATTCTCAAATCATACAATCAAGTCATGATTCATGACATTCATCTACCCTCATTTACAAGTGGTGTGATCAATAATGCAACATACATACACGTATTATAATGAAGCAAAAACAAACATATATCACACAATCATGAAATCATAACTATCACCTACCTCGAAACAAGCTTGAATCCCTTAAGAAACTTGATTCTTTTTTTTTTCGGATTCGTTCTGCTTGTTCTTGGTCTACAAAAAATTAATATAATGCGAAAATCAATAAACAATATCTAATTACCTGAACTACTAACAACCCTAACAACCCTAGATCAAACCCATGATCCCAATATCCAAATTAGGGCTTTTTCCACTATGATTTCTAGATCAAAACCCTCCCCCTTCGATAATTACCTGCTAGATTACATTTTACAGATCGAAAAATGGATTCGGAGAGTCAAAACCTTACCTTTAGCCTAAAAAATTGTGAAAAACGGTCAAGAACTCACCTGGGTCGTCTCCTAGCTCTCAAAGTTGAAAAATACAGAATAAAACATTTTTGGGGTTTATTCCCGACTTAAGTCGCGACTTGCCCGCTATGGCGGCACCCATCCTGCCACGGCAGCCCCGCCCTGGCGTAATAAATCCCGCCCTAGAGGCTTGCGCGTAGACAAAACGTCGTAATTAGAGTCTCAAACCCTTTCATAACACACCTTCATCCCATGACACTCAAAAACTATCCGTTCACACTAAGAACAATTTCGTGAGTTCTACCCGCCCGTATTCAATTTCGTAAAGTCGTACAGGTTCCTTAATGTCTTAGCTATATACTCATGTGATTAAAATCATAATTAGACCACCCAATTATTACCAGATTTCCTAGATCGTACTGACTCCAATTTCGTCCAAATCTGGACTAGGTTGGGAAATTCCAAGTTACTACCAAAAAGTTTTTCGGCACAAAATTTTCCTCCATTGGCTTTTCTATAACGACGGGAACCGATCGTTACAATTTAAGCTCTAAAACATACTTCTCTCTTGAAGGGTATCACTTGAAACAAGGCTTACAAAAGAGAGTTTGGGACACATCTCACTTTTAGCTCGAACACATGATTCATATAAATAAGAGTGCATTCTTTTGAACACAAATACTTAAGCACACTCATGGGCTTCTCTCAAGCCATTCTGCAGTCTCATGACTTTTTGACGACTTTTACTGAGAGGAACTCATCGATAAGGATCTACGCTTTGCTTTTCAACCACCTTAAGTATTAGGGGTGTTACCACCTGATTTTGAAAACTAAAAGGTTTCGAAACCTTTTCGCAACTTTGGCAATTTTATTATGTTTGGGAAAATGTTACAATTTGGAAGTCGCCACTTAATTTTCTAGGAAAAAATAAGAAAACCCTTTAGGTAATTTTGAAAGAAAACATTTTAAATAAAACCAGAGTCTCGGGAAAAGATTCAAATAATTCTCTAAAGAAGGGTTTAGGCATCTTAGAGAATCCGCTAACACGCGGTTGACCGATGGATTGAAAAGTTTGGCTAATTTTTTAAAAGAAAACTTAAGATTACTTGTGAAAAATCTTGTTTTAAAACAACAAAAGTTTTTTGATACTTATACACTCATTCTATTCCAAGTATGAAATAAGTCAAATGTTAAATTGTCAAAATAATAATTTTAACCATTTTATCCGAGTCAAGTTTTTGAGTCGAAAAATCAACACAATAACTTAAGCGTGGATTTGAAAGATAAATACTAACTATGAAAGAATATGAATAATTCTTAAGTTAGTCTTAAATCTTAGATTGTCTAACTTAAAAGAATTTGAAAAATTAAATACTTAAAGAAAAATGAATAATAAAATAGAAAAAAACCTTCTCCAAGGATTCATCTAAATTAACAAAATAAAATGATATTAAGAATTGTTAGTGATAATCAACATATATTCACAAATAGAGTAAAGAACTAAATAAAATAAAGAACTAGACAGAAAGGGAATTTTGGCCCCTTTCTGACTCCTGCCACTACTGTTGCGCTCAAATTAGACTTTTTAAAGTCCAATTTTCAAATTCCCAGCCCTTTGGGCTATTATCGTTACTGCTGATTGTTCAAATTGGACTTATTTAAGTCCAAAAATTCCCAATTTTAGTCCCTTTGGGACTGCTGCTACTGCTGCAATAATCAAATTGGATTCTTAAATTCAAAATTTAATTTTCGGCAATTTGGGATGGCTATTACGCCGCTACTTAGCTGCTGCCACTGGTTTGGGTTTTAACCCATTAATATTAGCTTCCCCTTCATGATTCAGAGGTTGACTCGAAGAAATGAGATAATGACATGTTCATTGGCATTGAACTTTAGATTCCGTAAGAATGTGTATTTGTCCTTAAACCAGATTTGTCCTAGTTTGTGTCTTCTTATCTGTTCTCCCTTTTTGTCTTTACTATTGCTACTTTCATATATTTAGTCTCAAGCATAAATTGTCTAATATCTTTGTAATCACTGTTAGCAATACTTCTATTTCGTAACTTCAAGAGTTATAATTTGCATCTTGTTTAATTTGATTGTTTAGCAATTTAAGGAGTCCAGTTAATTGATTTATTTCATTAGACATCTAATCCCTATTCCTCTTATTTTTCTTTTCATGAACTCTCTTGTTCGAGATGGAGGCAACTAACAACGATAGGTAGCCAGATATTAATATAACAACAACTAAACAGAGGCTTCTAAACCTATTTGCTATCAAGTAACCTCCTATTAAATGCAACCTTTGACCAAACCAAAAGGGAATTCGAAACAAATTCATACCTAGCTTAAGGATAAACACGTTTAAACTTAACTTGATCAAAATCTTAAGCCATTTTTCACGAGTTCATCAGAAAGACAAACAAGGAAACAAAAAGCAGGAGCGACATTTCAGCAACAACAAAAACTGACATTGCACAACACAAAAGATAGAAACTTTAGATTTGATAGAACATTTTTAGATCACATTCTTGATATAGAAAAATACATGAATTGTATCTTGAGTTATGTGTGTCTGAAGAGGACAACAAGAAGGAAGAAAAATCAACAAGTGTATGCCATGAATTTAAATGGCATATGCCGATAATACACTAAACAAACTAAGTACATATATTCCAGGTTCAAGAAATCTCAGCTAAAATATAGAGATAACTGTTGGGTTCTGAAAGTGATTAGGCGTCATACGGAAGCTTACAATCGCAATTAAGACGGTGACAAAATTGGATGACAAATAAAGCGTTACTAAAACATAATATTATTAATATGAAAACTAACTTAAAAGAAAAATATTATAACTGTTGAGAGAATAAATCTCCCCATAAACTAAACTCTTTAAATGTCTACATTGTGGATGTTATTGTTTTTTTTTTTATATGAGAAGAGGGGTCTTCAATTTATAGAGTTCCAAACTTTTCTTCCAAAGAAAGAATAACTCAAATATGGAAGAATATTATATTTTTCTTTTAGGAAAAGTAAAAACATTTATGATAATGTTTTGTCTTTTCTTTTAGGAAAATATAAATTTCAAATAAGGTAAGAAAATCAAGACAAAATCCTAACAAATCTCCCCTTTTGGCTTGAATTTTCTTGCATCATAATCTTGATCCTCTTTCTTCACATAATCTTCATGTATCACTGCTGCTTACCATGATTTAAAAATTGATATGGGTTAAAATTGGAGCCCTGTGTTAAAAGTGATGAACAGGGTTGAAAGTGGAGCTTATGCGTTAAAAGTAATATGCATGAGTTGAAAGTAGAGCTCATGCGTTAAAAGTAAGATGCATGAGTTAAAAGTGGAGCTCATGCGTTAAAAGTAAAGATACATGAGTTAAAAGTGAAGCTCGAGCATTAAAATTTGCAGGGGTTGAAAGTTGGAGCCCATGCTCTAAAATAAGCATGAGTTGAAAATTGATTTTCTTTTAAACGATGGAGTAGCAGGATATTATTGAAAATATATTTAAATTTTTTTTTCCACATGTAGCTCGACAAAATTTTTCTTTATTATCAAATTAGTTACAAATTGATTTGAAATCACTTGAGCTTGTCTTCAACCTCATTCAAGCATTAGATCATTGAACTATTGGATCTTTGAACCATGTGCTCTGATACCACTTGTTGGGTTCTGAAAGTGATAAGGCGTCATATGGAAGCTTACAATTGCAATCAAGATGGTGATAAATTGGATGACAAATAAAGCGATACTAAAACATAATATTATTAATATGAAAACTAATTTAAAAGAAAAATATTATAACTGTTGAGAGAATAAATCTCCCATAAACTAAACTCTTTAAATGTCTACATTGTGGATGTTATTGATTTTTTTTATATGAGAAAAGGGGTCTTCAATTTATAGAGTTCCAAACTTTTCTTCCAATGAAAGAATAACTCAAATATGGAAGAATATTATATTTTCCTTTTAGGAAAAGTAAAAACATTTATGGTAATGTTTTGTCTTTTCTTTTAGGAAAAAATAAACTTCAAATAAGGTAAGAAAATCAGGACAAAATCCTAACAATAACAGACATCGAGTCAAATGGGCATGAAGATTAGACTACTGAAAAAATTGCGACCCTATTTTGCATAGCTATTCCAACTTAATTAGGAATAATAACTAGAAGCACACACATGAAAAGAAACTTACTCTACCTCATGGAACAACAAAATTGAAACAAAAAGATCACCCAAAATCAACCTAACCTATATGAAATAGCTAAGATAAAATAAAAGGTTGTTGAACTCATATGCATATTAATAGCTAAAGAAAAACTATCTCAGGGAAGATAAACAAAATTTAAACATGATGAGAGAATTAAAGAAATTAGAAATGAAAATGAGCAAGTCATTATAACATAGCAAGAAAAACAAAACTTTATAACTTCCGCCGAAGCGAAACATCACTAAAAATTAAACTAAAAAAAGAAGAAGAAGACATAACATAACTGAATAAAGAAAGGAAAGGAAGATTACTTGGTTCTGGGCAGCAAATCGGACGACGAGCTCGACGGAGACGATTCCACCACTTTCACCTCAAACGACCACAAAATTTTGAACTATTGAGCCGAGAATTCCCAACCTTTTTAGGGGTACTATCAGGTCTCAAAACGTCCTCCTTGAATAGTGAAAGGGAGGAGCTTATATAAGGAAAGATTATGAGAAAATAGTGCTCCAAATCGATGTGGGAACCCCGAAAAATTCAAAACCCTGAGTGGATAAGGCTCGAGTGAGCAGGAATCGTACCATTCCAGTATGATTCAAACGGATTCTTAAGGAGATTCGAATGGGGATGTCTGATTTAGAGCAAAGGATGAATGAGCCATGAAATGGAGACACATGGCCTTGTTCTCGAACTTCATCGTACGGGAAGATAAGGGAAAAAGAAGAGTGTCACGTGCGATTGCTTGGAGAGTCTGGAATTTTGCTGGGTTTCGTTCTGGACTATTGAGGAAGAAACACGTTCATGGGAGGTCGATGTACGTAGATTGTTGGGTTATCTTTTGTAATTGAGTTTAGTGGGTTGGGCCTAGAGGAAAATAGGCCAAAGTTGGCTGAAAATTTGTGGGAAAGAGCTAATGTTGGGTCTTAGAATTGGTTAAAGTTAGAAGTCAAAAGATGAGTTAGATTTGCAATTGGAGAGATGGCCATAAGAATTTTAATTTAGCCATTTCGAACTAATTTGTAAATTCGATTAATAATTAAATAAGACAAATTAATATAATTAACTAACGAACTTTTTTTTAAATTTTAACGAAATAAAACAATTAACTTAATTATAAACTAATTAACTCAAAAATATGAGCTATTAATTAACTAAATTAATTAACCAAATATTTAATTAACACAAAATCTTTTTGATGCGATTTTTGAAAATTTATAAAATATACTAATTATGTACATAATTAAATAAAAATATATTTATTATTTAAAAATTATAAAAGGACCAAAATTACTTTAAAATAACTTGAAAGACGTTTTAAAATTTTATAAAGTCAATTATTTCAAATCCTTTGAAATTAAAGAAGCTCGTGTTAATCTATAACATGGAGGGCTAAAATTTGGTGTCAACAAGGGGTAGTCAAATGGATTTGAAAAATGCACGAGTCTGAATAAGTTAGTTATGGTAAAATTCTATCGCACAATTTAGAGTAGAATGGAAATTTTTCTTTAATGCCTGTAGTCCCTTATCGAAGGAGTGGGCCCCTCACAACCCTAAATAAGATCCTACTGACAGGACTTTATAGACACCCTAGGACACTTGATCTCTGTGCTTTGATACAAAGTTTGTCACTTCCCGAGCCTACACCCTAGACTAGCCGGCACTTGAGAACCATTGTTGGTCCCCAAGCAAACCCTTGGATCTGACTAACTACTTTGTAGAATACTTATACAAGCGATAAAGGTCTTAAAATAGAATTTTGAACATTTAAACTCAAAGTAAATACTCAACTCAAACTGTCTATAAAATACTCAATAACATAAGTATAATAGTTTGCAAAAACATCTCAAGGAAAAGTAAATACTAAAAGACTCTTCAATTCTATCTACCTACGGAACCTCTAATGTTTAGGATATGTGTCGGGACAAAACCCACGATGCCTCAAAACAACTAAATTAAAAGTAAATGTGAAGTCCACTGGAATGCAATGAGGCTCACCAAAACTATATGGAGTGTAAAGTGATCTCAACGGAGTGCGTGTTGATTATCTTGAACACTATCTGCAGGTCGAATGACATTAGTATATTTAAATGAACGAGTATGTAATATAGTCGAGGTGAAATAACTGAATGATGGTATTGGAATAGATAACAATATACTTAAATTGAATGTAAGGAAATAAATGAGTTAAATCATTAAAAGATTTACAAAATACGTTCTCATTACCGAACTCAACATAATAAGTGATATATAAAAATACAATTTAACTATATTGAGAGATTATCTAATCGACAGCCATCACTATGAGCTACGTGATGATACAATGTCTTGTCCACGCTGCCAAAAGTGTCCTCTATCGTGCTAGGATATAGATCCACTAAGAAATAAGGATTCGTCTAAAAAGTATGATCCTATACCCATGTTGGCAAGACATGGTTTATGAGGGCTGTGAGTTGTCTGAACTCTCCCCCATACCGGTGCTCAATACTACTCCTAATAATATATATATATATATATATATATATATATATACACTCTTGTTCAAATGTATAATTTATACTCTTTCTTTGGTTTGAGATAATTGCTCATACTATTCTCTTAAAAAAGGTAACTACTCTCAAATATCTCGGAAACTCATTGCTCATTTAGAAAATAAGGTTTCTCTTTTCTCAATGTAAAATTGCATTATTTGGGTTGAGATCATTACTCAAAAGGGGGCCTCTTTAAGAGGTCATTGCTCTATACTCAATTTTTCTGAAAACTCTTTTAACTTTTCTACAAATAATATTCTCTTTCTTCATGTAAAAATGAAACATTTGAGAATTACTTAGTTCTCTGGTACTCTTGCTTAAATCTTGGTTAAGCTCTTTCTCAAACTCCTCTTCACTTTCTGAAAACTCAGTTTAAACAATTATGTTTTGTTTAAAAGATTCTCAATAAGAACTCAATGATACACATAAAATAAGGTTTTTGTTGAAAAATAGACATGAACAATCAACTCAAGAATCTCAATGCAAGATATAGCAACTAAATAATCAGGAAATAGAATTTAATAATCAGTAACTCAACAACTCAGAATTCAATATCAACTCAACTCAACTCAACTCAAGAATACTTAAATCTAAGGATAAAACCCTAGATTACTCTTTTACTGATTTGAAAGTAGATGTAGGGCGCGAAGATGATCCAGTCCAACACAATGATAACCTTAAAGTTTGAAAAAGAACTTGATTATAAGGCTTGAAACCCTAGCTTTCGTCTTTCTTGCGCTTTTCATGAAGATGAAGGGTGGGGAAGAACCTTGGATTGAAAACATTAGGATTCTTAAAGAGAATCTTGAACTTGGAGTCTTTTGATTTTCAAAATTTGGAGAAATCCCTTTCTTGGAGTTCTTGATCTTTGGAAGGATGAAAATTGGGGGTTTTGAGATTTGTTATACATATAATGATGTTATTAGGTTGTAAGATGGACTTAGGAAAGTTGATTTTGGATAAAAGGTCAATAATACCCTTCTAGGAACATAAGAAAATCATAAAGATAAAAGAAAATGACCTTTTAATGAATCATGTCAGCCAAATCGGTGATCTGGAGGTCTCCTCGCCAAAAATACTCGGCGGATCTCCCATTGGGACTTTAGATCACCCAAATCGACAAAGGCTTAGGGTTTTCAGGACAATTCAAGGAGCTAATTCGGTGATTCACCAACCCATTCAGCGGATCACCGATTGAGCAGGTGAGTTCGCCTAATTTTCCAGCTCGGGTATGTTCTAGTAAAACAACCATAACTTTTACTCCAAACTCAGAATAAGGAAAATTCTATGGCATTGGAAAGAAGACTCATAGAACTTTAATTTGATTGGTCATAGGACACCTACTTCATTATATTATGAGAAATATGAGTGTTTAAATTTGAGCTTTATATGAACTCATGCGAGAACGTAGCCAATAGAAATGCTTTGAACTTGACTTTAGATATTCTTTTTGTCATTCCCCGAGCCTACACCCTGGGTGAGACTGGTACTCGAAGACCATTGTTGGCCTCAAGCGAACCCTTGGCCTGACTTACTTAACTCAGCAGAAGACAACATTCATATCTATAATGATCAATGAACTTAATTGAAATTACTAAAGAAATAGTTGAGAATGTTTTAAAGATTAAACATTCAACTTGGCCAAAAGTGGCAACCCAAGTCTTAACAATAAGAAAAGATAATGAAAAGACTCAAAGGACTAACATCTGACTGTCTATAAAGCCTCTAAAACAACTGAAATAGATGTTGGGACAACCCCCACAACATCCTAATGAACCAACCAGAAAGCAATAAAAAAGAGTCCTCTGGAATGCAAAGAGGCTCACTGACTGACTCTGAACTGCTCACTGGATCAACGGTGCGCTGAAATGCCGATCCTAGTTATATGTGTCTGCATCATAATAAGATGCAGGCCAACTGGCACCAGTACATTGAAGGTACGAGTATGCGAGTTGGAATGCTAACAAACATAGGCTTGAAAAGGAACCTGAAAGAAACACTTACCCTGGCTCTTCTCAACTCATGAATACTTAACTGAACTCATTTCAATATAAAGCAGTTTAAACAAGTGCAATATAAAGAAACGTTGTTTAAAAACATGGTGTCAACTCTGTGTATGAACAAAGATACAACATAACTCTGAAATATATGTAAAATACAATAAACTGATGTATATAAAAATACAATAACTTCTGTGGGAGTTTCTCTAACCGACAACCATAACATAAGAGCTATAGTGATGATACAACGATCTACCTCACGCTGCCAGCGCATCCTATACCTGGCCAAAGGTATAGAACCTGAACTGCCTAATGGATCCACTAGTCTATTGCGAAAAGGATTCATCTAAAAAGTATGACCCTTTCCTACCCATGGTGGCTACATGGTTCTATGGTGACGAGAGTTATCTAAACTCATGCTCATCCCCAATTCGGTGCTCAATACTACTCCCAAAATATACTGGCTCTTATGTTTTAAAAACATTCTTCTTTTGTGATTTGAGATTAGTGCTCAAAAACTTAGCTCAAAGGCTATCTTGGAAATCAAAGTTTCCCCTCTTGCTTGCTTTTTCTGAAAACTAGCCCGAAGGCTCTTTGGAAATCTCAATTTTCGCTCTTATTTAAATGTGAAAACATTTTAAATCTCTTTGGGAATACATAGTCCCCATATACTTCTTTGAAGGAAAGAACTTCAACTTTGTGAAAGACTTTTGAAAACTTTAATGACTCATCTTAACTTGACTCTTGACTTCTCTTGACTTTGACCTTAACTGCTCTTGACTTGACTCTAAACTGATCCTTGAATTGAATTATGGATTCAAGGATTAAGATTTGTGACTGGAAAGATCCCATGATGTTTAGGAATGATTCTAGATATTTAAATATGAGAAAAGATCGAAAATCAATATTTGAAGGTATGTTCGCGACGCAGAGGCATAATTTAATTTTGGTTTTGAAAATGTCTTTTGAGGCAGAACACCTCGTGTCAGCTTCACGACGCGAAGCTGAGATGCTCAAATCTGGGCACTAGGCGCGCAACGCGCGGCCATTTTCTAATTTCGTCCAACGAAATTTCTTCTTCGTTTTCCAATCCCAATTCACCCAAATTCGGTTCTTTTTCTTAAATCACTTTTAGATACAGATACCCAGCAAATGTACCTAAGAACCTAACTCGAAACGACCCTATAATGCGACGTAACAAACTCAGAAACTTCCCAACTCAGTCATATTCAAGAACAATATATGAATTCAAGAATAGGTATCAAGATCATCAATATTCAAATGCTTTTAGGACGAATCCAAACTGAAATAAATATGTTTGGCACGTGGGAGAACGATCCCAACGTTATGAGAGCCTCACATACCTGATAGAAGTAAATCCTTGGCGAAACACCAAGTTCCTTGATCGATCTTGATGAATTTGCCCTTTTTCTCCTTCTTCTTTTCTCTTCTCCTTTCTCCTTAGCCCTAGTGTGAAATCCCAAGTTCTAAAACTGACCAAGTTCTGAACTGACCCATATTAAACTCCTAAAATTGGATTAAAATAATAGGGCAGCGAAAAGACTAAAATACCCCTTATATTTTCGGATTGGACATTTCCTTAATCTAACAACCCAACTTCCAAAGGGGATAACTTGCTCATATGAACTCGGAATCACGCAAACTTGGCGGCGTTGGAAAGATCATTCCAAGATCTTCCCAACCATATTTGGAACTACACCTAACTCATCCTGAGCTATAGTAGTTATGGCTGTCTGAAGTTGATCAAAAACTCAACTTTAACTTACTTACAATTTTTCTTTCTAGATTTCTTTTTACTTTCCAAAAATAACTATTTCCAGATTTTAAACTTCTTTCTAGTTCTTTCTAGTTGAGATGTTACACTTTCATACACTTGACTAGCATTTGTCCATAGATTTACAAAAAAAAAAATTGGCAAATATTATTTGAGTAAAATTGCACCATGTGTTTGACCATAGTATTTGGGAAACATATTTAACTTTTTTAAGAAATGTGATTTATACCCATAAGTTTTAAAAACTATCAAAACTAACTATACGTTTGTATTACATAGCAAGATAGAATAAAAAGATTCATGACTTTCGCAACAAGTTGGATCTTCGTTGCAACAAATAACAAGAAGTGTCCATGACACTGGAGCAATGTGGTAGTTCGGAGTTAGTGCAACAAGCGTCATTCCATACATTGTGAAGTAGACGAAACACATGACTTTGTTATCCTAAGTCGATTGTTCATCATTTTCATCAATAACCATATCATCACTTTCATATTCATTGAATATTTCATCTCTGTTTTGGAGTTTATGTAAAAAATTATGTAATACAGTGCAAACAACTACTATAGATAGTGTTTTTATAAAAGATAAAAGTTTGGTGTAGAATTTGAATTTTTAAAAGCTCCCAAATAATGAGATTTGGCCCACATACTAGTTTTTCTAGTATTCGAGATTTTAATAATGACAAATTGTATGGACAATGCCAATTTTTCTCAAATTTTAATGGCCAAATGGGTCCTTAGATGAGGCTTTTTAGCTCGATCAGAGTAAGTCCGCTGACCTATGAGGCTTAAGTAGAACTGGGCTGAATACGCCCTATGGTCAACGTATTTTTTTTATATAGAAAACATAAAAATAAAATAAAGTTCTAAGAATAATAAGAGTCCAAACTTAAAGTTAACTTATAATGGATAGAATAATATCATCTTTTATGTTTTAGTGTGAGATTGGAATAAAATTATGTTTATGATCCTAGTTAAAACTAGTTATATTGTTACTTATTAACTGTTTAGTTTTCTGAAGAATATTTCTATTTGATTTGAATAATTGTTGACAATGAATTTTTTTTGTAAATAATGTATTTTGTGGATGTCATGTAATGAACCCTGCTATTACTACTTCAAGTCAGAATGCATATAAAAGATTTACAATAAACCTCATGTACAATAAAATAGTACTTTTCTTGTAATCAACAAGGATTATTGTGGAATAATAAATACTTCTTCATTCTTAATAAGAGGTTCGGACTTGAATCTCCTTATATGAAGTCGTCTTTGTTAGAAAGTCTTTACCCCTGATGTGAAATTTGTCAACATGAATTCAAATTTAGTTAGGTCTTAATGTGGGTATCGAACACCAGATAATTTTTTAAAAAAACATTATTTTCTTATACAGTTGTATCCGAAATATTTTCATATAATGATAGAGATTTAAATTGAAGTGATATAATCAAATCTTTACTTGATGATAAATTTGAATTAAAAACCACCAAAAACATGATGCCAAATTTGAATAACAAACCATCAAAACTTGTACTAAGTTCATCAAAGCCAATAAGAAGACACCATATGCAACCACCAACACAAAAATTCCCTATATAATGGAGTGTTTTAAAAAACTCTGTTGGATTCGCCCTCAGGGATCGCTCTAAGGCCGGACTTTAGCAAAACGTATCAAGACTCAAGTGTGGGCCTTAGTTCTGTAAGACTTACGCCCTAAGCACGCTCAACGCCCAACGTTCGAGGCTCACCTAATAGATCCTACACATTATGTGTTAAAATCTTTAGTTAACATTGTTGACCCTCATAATTCTTGAATAATTGAATGATACATAATTATTTTTAATCTATAGAGATAAAGAAGATTGAGAATAACTCAAATAACAAGTTTTAGTATCGCATCTTTCCTATTTAGTAACACTGTTAAAGTAATTAAATATTACGTAACATTTCTTTTATAAATACGTCGAGGAATTTTACTTTTTCACTTATCATTGGTCTTCATGGTTTTGTCATATGTATCAAAACTATTATATTTTATTTAGCTATTTGAAAGTAATTTTCTTTTTATTCATGATGGAGTGATGTTTTATTATAATACTAGTAAGGCTATTAATTATTTTCTTTTAGGGGGGTAAATCGTATAGTATGATAAAAAAATATTTTTGAGAAGTAATGATTCTTTTATTATTAGAAAGTTAAGATATTAGATTATTTATACTTGTATAATCATGTTAGAACTTTTATTTTCTATTAGTTTATTTAATCATATTTGTAATTATTTCAAACTATTGATTTATTTTTATAATTTTGTGTTATTATATTATTATACTATAATATAAATTAAAAATTTAAAGATCCATAGGGCTTACGCCCCACATCTCGAGGCTTACGCCTCACCCTATACTAAGTAAAATGCCTCGCCTCACGCCCCCGCCTTTAAAAACACTGTAATGGACATTATAAGCAATCGAAAGTTTTAAATAAGTTGTACTTAATAAGTATTATTATGATTATTTTATTTGTGGATTTGAGATTTAAAGCCTGTTTGGCATTGTTATTGGGAGGCCAAAAACACTTTTTTTTTTTTTAAAATATTTATTTTGAAAAAATGAAGTGCTTGACAAACTTGTAAAATTCTTTTTAAATGAAAGAAAAAGTAGTTTTTTCGTTGTTGGAAAGAAGCTAAATTTCTACTTCTAAAAAAAAAAAGCAGAAGCAGAATTATTATTTTTTCAAAACTAAAATATTCCTTCCATATATACATATTTACCAATATATTCCTTATTAATTAATTAACATATCTCATAGGTTTGATTAAGTTTTATATAAGAACTTAATTTTTTATTTTTATATAATTAATATTATATTTTATTTTGCTTTTACATATTATTATTTTGTGCTTTATATTTTATATATTATTTTACATATTATTTTGCATAATTAGGGAAAAAAAGTAACAACAATATTTTTGCAAGACTAGAAAAAAGAAAAAAATAACAATTAAAGATTTCAGCCCTCCCCCCAAAAAAATAATATTGATTGAAAATTTGAAAATGTACATTTTAATTTAATTAAAATAAAAAATTTAAATTTTATAATTGATGTTTAAAATAATATCTCTATATAATAATCTTAATATTAAAAGTACATTAATACTTGTCATTTTTCGTAATTTGACTCTCAAAACCACTTTTAGAAAAGATTCGTCAAGCACAATTTTCTTATGAAAAATATTTTTCAAATGAATTAGCCAAACACAAATTATTATTATTTTCAAAAACACTTTTCTAAAGAGTTATTTTTAAAAAGTACTTCTAGAAATAAATACTCTCTCCGTCCCATTTTATGTGGCAACATTTCCTTTTTGGTCAGTCCCAAAAAGAATATCACATTTCCTTATATGGAAAGTATTTAAAGGTACAATTCCTTTTTTACCCTTGTTGGTCCCACTTAATCTTAAAATAATACTCCAATACATTTATGAGGAGAGAGAAAAGTGAGTCTACTTTTTAAAGGGCAATTTGGTAAACATTTCAAAGTCTTCATTTATTTCTTAAACTCCGTGCCCGGTCAAATGTTGCCACATAAAATGGGACGGAGGGAGTAGTTTTTAGTAGCAATGTCAAACAAGTTCTTAATTAGTTAGAAAACAGTAATATCATATAATATTATCTTGTAAATATTTGTGTTTAATATTTTTACATCAAAATAAAAAATTTAAAAATTATAAGAAAAATATTATTTTTAAAAAGTGAGTTGGCTTGCAAGCGTATAAGATTGGATTGTGCTGGCTATTTTAAGGTCCATCAAACTGATAGATCGAATGTATCAAATAATGGAATATATTCAACTATATTTGTATGTTATTATATATTTTCCTTCACAGATACAAAACTGTATTTATTTCTATTTGTATATATAATGTGTTCATATGTTTATTTTGTAATTGTATATTTATATTCATATTTTTTGTATTTTAGACTTCATAATGTATTTATACAAATACATCTGAATTTTTGTGTGTTTGTATTCATTTTTTTAAGTGTGATTGTACTTGTAATTTGAAAGTCAATATTTGTGTTTTATCACTGATAAGATATGTATAATTGAAAAATAACATTTATAATTGTATCTTTATAAAGTTATCATTTGTATTTTGAAAAGTTATTATTTTAACCATTCCAATGTTGTATTTGTATTCATCTGATACTATGTGCGTTTGTATTCACCTTATTCTAGGTGTAATTGTATTTGTATTTTTGAAAGTCAACATTTATATTTGTATCACTAACAAAGATATGTATCATTGAAAGTCAGGATTTGTACTTGTATATTTGAAAATACAATAATTAATGTTAACGCAAAGATTGAAAATTAACACTTACCATGAACATTATTAACAAATTAATACTACTTTATCAAATCGATTTATATAAAATTCAAATACAAACTCGAAAAATTTAAGAGTATATCTCACTATAAGAAAACTATGAATTACATGAAGATTTTCCTGGGGATTAATATGAAAATCCGTAGGAAACTTATTTTCCTGCAAATTTCCATACTAATCCACAAGAAAATCCCCATGGAATTCACACTTTTCTTGTAGTGGATCTGCATAGCTCAAATAGAAGAAATATGTTTCTTGGAATACCAACAAAATCATGTGTGGATGAAGAACACCAGAGGAATTTTGTTCAATTTATCAAATTTTCTATACGAAATGTCATATTCAATTTTTAGTTTTTGAATTTTCAAAATAAACTATGTATCTAGAAGATTTTGATGTTTTTAGGGAGTGATTTTTGCACATTTACGAAATTTGAAAAGATTATTAGAAGATTATGATATTTTAGAAAGTAATTTTAGGTCAATTGCCATATTTAAAAAGATCACTCAAAGATTTAGATATCTTAGTGAATGATTTAAGCCCAATTACAATATTTGAAAAGATCACGTCGCATCATTTGGTCACATAAATTATTTGTTAGGCATATTCACCTAAAAATACAATTAATATATTATGTAGCAAACTCAAATTGTAGCTACGGATTGTAAATTGAGAAACTGTAACTAAGGAGCCATAATAACGACCACTTGATAGTTATTTCTAAAAAAACTCTTCCATTTATTAGTTCAATCCATTTAGTCCAATTCATTTCAGCCCATTAAAAATTTAATTATTATGTAGTTCAAATTTACTAATGAAAAATCTTGTCAAAATAATTTAAGAAGACTTTTTTGCCCTTAATTTGATATATCATACATAACTATAATAAACAAAAATAATAATTTTATAGAGTACTAACTTTTTTAAAAAAGAACAAATAAAACAATTAAAATTCAGTAAAAATTGAACTGGTTGAGTTGTGATCCATTACTTGATCCGTTTTGACCCAAACAAACTTGAATTGAATTAGTTCATGATTCATTTTTTATCTTGACTCATTTTGAGCCGCTCAATTTTGAAGACTTGGGGTAACTGCCACCCTTAAGTAAAATCTAAAAAGAGAAGTAGATTAACTTTATTTTTTTATTTTTTAAAATGGAATAATTGACTTTTTAAAACCATTTAGAATTCTAATGAAATTTTCATTTCTTTTTTATTGAAATTTTTATTTTCACACACAAAAATTTGAAAAAAAAAAATTTTATGGGTGAGAAATTAATCCTAATTCCTCAAATGCAAAATAGGAAAATCCAAATAAAAGGCTTTCCTTTTTTTGGGTAGGTGTACAACTGTATATTAGAAAAGGTTATGCTTTTGGGAATTGGAATATGCCACAATTTCAAACAGAGAATAATCTATTATTAATTCCAGATCATCCAAAAGAGGTTTCCTCGATTATCGTGCCGAGGGGTATAAAAGTAAATACAACTGTAATCTTTCCGTGAAGAAGTAATGCACTGTTGAGTTGGCATGCCGCCAACGTTTTCCAAACATAAAAAAAGGGGGGGAAGCAACCTCTTTTTGACTCGGATCCGAAGCTGGATGTTATTCCAACAACCACTTAAAACGCGCCACGTAGTCCACGACGTTAAAACACATCTTAACTAAGTTATCGCTTTCATTTTATATAAAAAAAAAATTGATATTTAAAATGAATAATAAATATTTGTATAATATAAATTATTTTATTAAGAGTAAAATAAATATAAAAATATGTCATTATTTTAGAATATTAAAAAAAAAAAAAACGAATCATGTGAATTGTTACCGTGAAGGTAACAAGTTTCAGTTCCAAAGTTGGTTAAAAGCGGCCACGCGACGGATTATCATCATATATAAATCCCTCTTCTTTTGTTTCTCTTCTTTCTGCTATTTCATTCAGGTAAATTTACATCTCTTTTTCTCTTTCATGGAGTTGGAGCTTCTTCTTTTTTTTAACTGTTTTATAGATTATGCAGGAGTGTTTTTCTGTATTTGATTTTCTTGTGTTTATACTGATTGAGTTGTTAAAGTTGATTTATTTTTTTTGTGGAATTGATCATCTATTATGATATTTATATGTTGTTATCTTAAGTTAAATTTGAACTTATATACATTTTGAAGTCGTGATTAAGATTGGGAATCAGGAGTTGTAGGGTGGGATTTTTGTAGGTTTAAGGGTTTCTGTTGTGTTGTAAAGTATGTACCGAGATCAGATTAGCTAATCAATTGGTACGCTTTTGTCCCAATTATGTGGTATAGTTGGAATTTCGACATTCAAACTTCTAAACGGTGAATTTGGACATAGAAGCTTTAACTTTTTTGAAATAAAATTTATATATTTGAAATTATGTAAAAAGTAGTATAAATCAAATCACAGTGTCCTTCGGGATGACTCAGTTAGTTTGAAGGGTGGTTATCCACACGGATGACCCAGGATCGATCCCCCTCAATGCCTTTTGAGTCGAGCTTGTCGCATAGGGACTTCCTAGTGCGGTTTACATCCCCTGTGTGATTTGTAAGCTATTACACAGTGAGGGGTTTATCCAATGCGCACAAAGTGCTCACCCAAAGGGCAAAGGTTGTAGCGGCTGCGGGTTATTCTGGGGTTTCAAAAAAAAATTAATCAAATCACAGTAGTTAACAACTTAAAATATCTAAAAGACATATCAAGAAATTATGTTGGTTGAATCTCAATTTCAATTGTACCACAAAAATTGTCCCATGAAGGGAGTATCATTTAAATTTTTTTGGTTGATGATATTGAGGCGATCAGCATAGGTAGGTTTAATTCACTATTAAGATAGTTTTGACAATGGGTGTTGGAATTTATCTGCGGTTGAAGGATTTAGCTGCCTTTACATAAGGTTATAAGAGATGATTAATGTGTTTTCTACACTTCATACAGATTTTACACTATTTGCTTTTTAAAGAAATGAAATTTGCATTTAACTAAGTTCTGCTATTTTGTCCAGACGCCAGCGACTGATTGTCTCTACTTCCCTTTGATTCCCTTCTCATCTTGTTTCATCTTTGTTTGCTTAACATCCTGTGAGCATTTTTTTAATGTTAGGTTACTAATCAATGTTGTTCTCGCTCGCTAGATCCACTGACAGTTCTTTTCTAAACCTTCCAGAGGTATTTGGTTTAATAAACACCGCATGGTTTGCACGTTCTTCATGAATTCGAGAAGCACTGCTGCAGCCACTCTTTCCTGTAAAGCGGGAAACGAGAACAGCTCACTTTTCTGGATTTTGGTCAGCCTCTTCCACCAATTTTTCGGAACACTTGTTACATTTGAGAATTTCCTTCTTTTCAAGGCTATCGTGAGGCGACCTTCAAGGGTAGTTCTCCCATAGCCGTGCAGAAGTTGGGGTTGATCTACTATATTCCCTCCCTCCTTGTGTAACTTTTGGTAAAATGGTTTCTGCTAAAATTTCACAACCAACTGGGAAGCCTTTACACAACCACGTGCTGCTCCCATTGCAACACCCCAAAGTCGTATCACTTGATGATGTTGATATGGATTTCTCAGACATATTTGGTCCTGCTCCAGCTCAAGTTTTGAGCTCTGAGAATGTTGCAATGTCAGAAACAAATGGATTTATATATGAAGAACCAGCTGTAATTTATAGCCGTTCTCATTCCTTTGTTGGTCCGACAAACTATGTCAGTCAATTGTTGAAGCTTAGCAAACTCACACTCCGTGAGAGTGAACACTTGTTAGAGCTTGTGGAGGGTGATAGTGGAGAGACCAATGATCATCTTGAAGAAGCTACTTCCGATTCTGCTGTTACTGATAAAAGTGATGTTCATGCTGATGCTAATACCGCAAGGTCTGTGGGACTTAACGATTTCGAAGTCTTAAAAGTTGTTGGACAAGGTGCATTTGGAAAAGTATATCAGGTGAGGAAGATCGGGACTTCTGAAATTCTTGCGATGAAGGTTATGCGGAAAGATAGGATTTTGGAGAAAGATCACACTGAGTATATGAAAACAGAGAGGGATGTATTGACAAAAATAGATCATCCATTTGTTGTGCAGCTCAGATACTCTTTCCAGGTGATGCTTTGCTACGATTTTATATAAATTGCTCTCTTTACAAAAGCTGTTTGGACTTGCATACATTTTATGCAACTCTAGACTACAAGGAGGAATTTAAAACCTTAAACTTGGTTCTCAGCTGTGAACTACACCATTTGTTTCCTTATTATGTATCCGATTAGTTTACATTATATGACACTTCTAAGTGTTATTGATTTCTTTTTTTCTATTTCCTCTTAATGCAGACCAAATACAGACTATACCTTGTGCTTGACTTTGTTAATGGGGGACACCTTTTCTTTCAACTCCATAGGCAAGGCCTATTCAGGTAGCATGATGAAATACCCCTTCTAAAAGATCTTGGACTACTGTGGTTCAAGTAACGAACTAACTTAATTCTTTTCAGGGAGGATTTGGCACGCATCTACACTGCTGAGATTGTTTCTGCTGTTTCTCACCTCCATTCTAATGGTGTAATGCACAGGGATCTCAAACCAGAAAATATTCTTTTGGATGCTGATGGGCATGTAAGATATCCCTTTTCCACAACCCTTCTTTCCAATGATTTCTAGTTACTTTCTTTTGATTTTCATGGAAAGACCATGGCATAGCTTTTAATTCTATTAGTGGATAACTGAAAGAAACTTTGTTGTTCGGTTTCACAAGGATTTGGAATCATTTGCAGTGGTCCTCCATTGACCTTTTGGATTTGTATTATGGTTGCTGCAGGTAGTGCTGACTGATTTTGGCCTTGCTAAGCAATTTGATGAGAACACGAGATCCAACTCTTTGTGTGGAACTATTGAATATATGGCACCTGAAATTGTTCTTGGAAAAGGTCATGATAAGGCTGCAGACTGGTGGAGCGTGGGTGTTCTATTGTATGAGATGCTGACAGGAAAGGTTCGTTATTTTGTTTAATAAGCTGGCCAGAACTTTGAATTTCTTCAGTCGGTTGCAGCAGTAGTAAAAAAATATAATGCTTTAATTATCAGTATGTTAAAAGTTAGGGAAATCATTGGCTCTCTTTACACTTTGTCTACACATATCATGTAACTTTGTTGTCTATGCTATTGTACACTAATGCAATCGTCTGCCATAACTTCTTCTTCTATGACTTCATTAAGAATTTATATTTCTCACTTAACATGACATCCTTCATATGTTTACTTTACATAAGCTGTGTTTCATTAACCTAATCTTTTCCTCATATGGATTTTTTCAGCCTCCATTTGTTGGGAACCGACAGAAAGTTCAACAAAAGATCATAAAGGACAAGATTAAGCTGCCAGCATTTTTGTCTAGTGATGCACATTCATTGTTGAAAGGGGTAAGCTACATTTCTTTCTATGATATGATAGTGGTTACCGACTAACTGATAAATCTTAATATAGCAGGCACTTCATGTCTTGATGGTCCATTTAAATGCTTCAGATCACATATCACTTATTTATGTTATTATATGCTACTTTTATGCCATATATGGAGTAATTAATTCTACTAAGAAGTAGGATCATATTTCATATTACCAGTAAAAACCAAACCTCGTCTGAGCTGCGCTATGACTCACTTCTGTATATGCTACTTGGGGATACAAAGCTAAGATAATTTGGAAGGCCCTACTGCTTAGTAGATAGTGTTCTGTATCAACTAATGTGTAAATACCGTCGACCAGGCTAAATTCCATTTCTCATAAAGTCACCGATATTAAGAACTTGGAAATTGGAAACTAGAGGATTCTTATCAATCTTATGTGTTTGTATTTCTTCAGCTGCTACACAAGGATGCAAGCAAGCGCCTTGGCTGTGGATCAATAGGTAGTGATGAGATAAAAAGTCACAAATGGTTCAAGTCTATCTATTGGAAGAAGTTGGATGCTCGAGAAATTCAACCAAGTTTCTGTCCACAAGTTTCAGGGAAGCTGTGTATTGCCAATTTTGAAGAGCAATGGACCAGCATGCCTTTGCTAGATTCACCTGCTGCTAGTCCAAAATCTGGTGATAACCCCTTCAAGGGTTTCAGTTATGTTCGGCCGGCAGAATAATTAACTATCACGTGTGCTCTCTCACTCTTAACCCTACCATGGTTCCGAGGCATAGGAGCTTTTTCTAATTCCCTGCTATTTACTTCTTGAGTCAATTATAGTTCATTCTAGGCTATAGGGAATGTTCTATGATGTATATATATAACTATGTTGGAAATACTTGCTTGTACAAGAACCCTACCAAGGGCTTACAACTCTATGTTTGTCATCTACCTTTCCGCTACACGAGGAAGTATTGAGTAAGAAATGTCTGTACTGTGACTTCTACATTATCTCATATAGTTTGGTCTAGTCCATTGACCATGCTTTGTTGAAGTCAGTCCCATATTATTTCATCATCCTGTATCTTAGTCATTGGCCATTGAGAATCCGAATTCGATTGGCCACTTCATAACTACTGGCTTGGGTCAATCTTTGTTGAGACATCAAATCCTTTGTCTTCTCCTGATACAACATTTTGTACCACTGTAGAAGCTGTATTTGAGCATGTTTTTGTAGGGGGATCATACTGTCGAAATTTTATAGTACATTGTTATTGGGATTCTATTACATAATTCAAATTTCTTTAAGTACTAGAGAGTGGAGAATAAACTATACATTGATAATAAGTACTTAATACAGTAACTGTTCATCTCCATTTACTTCCTCGTGTTTGGGTTAACATCTAACACAGAAGGTGTAGCACCATATGAAATTCTTTTACTTCCTTACTTGGCTTAATATACATAGAAACACGTAAGAATATTGTTACAGCAGGCAGTAAATGGCAAAATTAACGTGACAAAACCAGAGTTTTAGAATAGCATTTTCGGACACTGCAGCGAAGCAACAGTATTATCATCCTGGGGACCTTGTAGACTCTGCGAGATTCATCAACTTCTGTTGGAGCTCTTGCTTTTTGACGCCTACTAGCTTGTCCACTTGACGGCCATCTCTAAAGAAAATGAATGTTGGAGTAGCTTTTATGTCCCACGAAGTACTCAACTCCTGCATCAAGCCATGACCAATGTGTACGAGTTTAGAGGAGATGGTTTCTTCTAGCATGTTAGCAGAACAAGTGCAAAACTTTGATAGCATAGTAGGGGTATCGTAACTATGGCCGCTATAAACTGAGTTGATGCAAATAAAAGACAATAGTACAAAGCACAGGAAACTTACAGCTAACTCATCCACGTCCACGGTTAGAAATATCATTGAAGTGTATTTATCAGCAAGTTCATGATATCCTGGTGCTGCTGCTCTACATGGGTTACACCATGACGCACTGAAATTTACCACCGCCTGTTGGAAGACAAAAGAAGTAAGGTAAAGTGTTATTTGATGAGAGAAAGATATTCACAACAAACTAACCAATAAAAAGGACAAAAAAGGTTGCAGGTTTTTGTGTTTTAACTTATACTTGAGTCAAGAAAATATGCAGATGAAACTGAAATTTTGGTACCAACATTAATTTGTGCTGCTATGGCAATTGATAAGAAACTTACGATCTTGCCACTGTCATTGGCTTCAGACATCTTTTGTTCCCACTTGTCCATTGATGTCACAAGGCAAATGTTTCCACCAGCAAGATCAAAAGTGGGAGGGACATCATTGTTTTCTTGACTACATACCTGCAAGAATCACAATTCTAAGTGAGTCATCAACAGAAAGACAGTTTTCCTACCTACCGTTCTCATGAATACAAGCAGGGGAGAATGGGAAAGGGTTAGACCTCCTCCTCCAATGACAAGGCAGAGAGGAAGAAAAAGGGGATAAAACACCAAAAGGAACAGCAGAGATGGATATATAGGAAGAGTAGGATGTACACCAACCTTTGTGGGGTAGAGAGGTTGTTTACAATAGACCGGAAGCAGTGAATTCCAAAGCAGGATTGGAAGAATAAATATGAAGGCAACATAGCAAGATAAAAAAGCAAATACAACAACAGATTGAAATACACATTGGAAATTAAGCTCTTCCGACAAATTGCAAATCTAAAGATACAATTCCACAAAAGTCTTGTGTTGTCCTACATTATATGTATCAAGTAGGTGTAAATGCAAGTGAAGAAGAGTTGTCGAGCAAAGAGCTGCATGTGTACTTGTTCGATGGATGGATAATATTGTGTAGCATAAGTTTCTCAAAAGAGTGTTGAATATGTAAATTAGATTTAGAAGTCAAGACAGACAAACACAAGCATAGAACTCAAGAGTTATTTTGATAGATTACCTTAGTCCAGCACTGCCCCATGAGGGGGTGGGCAAGTGAACCCGAACTACAACAGTCCCCTACAAGTAGGAAATCAAAAGTCATTGTTGCATAAAACTCATTCATAGATTTTACTAATATATGCCCAATAAATTCAAAATGCAGTTGAGAAATCGGTCTTTGTAATCAATCAAAATAATTTCAAGATTGCCTATGATACAAAATGATCACCTCTAACCGTTTTCAGGGATGTTTAAAAATAATAGGGCAAATTTCATTCACAAAACCACCAGTATTCACCATTTGCTTCATTTTCATTTCTATCAAGAGTGTATATTGATTGATGATAAAGAGCGATATGTTCATTCGCAATGCGATTATAACCCAAAATTAAATGACTCATGCCCAGAAACAGAACAAGATTGAAATTTTAACCCAAAATAATCTATCATTGTAATAACACCATATCGAATATTAATTCAATATTTCAGTTGTATTGACAAAGAAATGGAATCAGACCTTGCTAATTTAACAGAATGCGGCGAAAATGGTGATCACAAAGAGAAAAGGGAAAGATAAAAAACATTGCGCTGTTAGCCAAATGAATGATGAATAACGGCTTTCCTGACTTGGTGCTTTTACATAACTAACTCTTCCCCAAATTGACACACTATACCAAAAGGTCAACATTACTCCCCATATCATATTAGTTGATCATCTTCCTAAAAATATTTGTCCGTTGTCCACATTACTAAGTTAAGAAAATAGTAATTAAAATTTTCCTATATTACCTTTCCTATTAATTCTTTTTTAAAGGGTTCACATTTGCTTGTAAAATTATCCCTCTGTCCCTCCAAATATAAAGCTCTCTAGAAAAGAATATTTTTCTCTCTCTCTTCAATATTATATTATTATTTCTATTTCATTCTTATTTTCTTATTTCATAATATAAATCAATTTTTTTTCCCAATAATTGCTTTATACAATTTTCATGTGATATAAAATTATATTTTTTCAAATTTTTTATTTAATATAAAATTATATTTTATTCTAAATTTTTAAATAACATAAATTGCACGACAATATTATATAATATACAAATTAATGGACAAATGCAAATAAAAGTGAAATACAATTACATAAACACTCAATTTTTGAAATTATTACGTTGCTCCCATAAATATTCTATTAATGCATTACGGAGTTGAAAATGAGCATTTTTGTCCTTAATTTTTTTATGTCTAGCTAAAAATTGTTCAAATAAGAGATTTTCATCTACCACAATTTCTGTCGTCGGAGCCTCTACGGCATCTTGAATTGGTGCATTAAGATCACGTCCATCCTCAATTATCATGGTGTGCAGTATAATACACGTAGTCATTATATCATGTACCACTTTCTTTCTCCAAAAACGTGACGGTCCTGCAATAATTGCAAAACGTGATTGCAAAACTCCGAATGCACATTCAACATCTTTTTGGCATGATTCTTGTTTCATCACAAATTAATTATTATGTATTGTGTTATATTTTATCTTGTATTTAAATTATTATGTTATGTATTGATTGTTATCTTGTATTTAAATTATCATATTATGTATTGTATTTTTAAATTAAATTTTTCGTCTTATCATTAATTTTGTTTATTCTTTATAGTGAAAATTAATAATAAAATCAAATTATATTATTGACGAAAATTAGAAAAAAATAAAATACTATTAATTCGGGATGAAAGTAGTATATATTAAATAATATTTTTAAAAATATTATATTACATTTAAAAAGAATTATGAATATTAGATATTTAATCAATGACATTATATGTAAAATAATATGTTAATTAGAAAGTAATAGATATAATAATAAAATATTGAAAAAGTGAAATAGAGAGTGTGAATAGTAGTTCTCCACCTCTCTAAATATGAAGAATAGAGAGTGATATGAAGGTGGGTTGGAGTGTCTATTCTCTATTTTACTCTCTAAATATAGAGAATGGAGAGTAAAATAGAGGTGGATTGGAGATGGTCTTAAGAAAGCAATTATTAGCATAATAAGTTTACCATTTTACCCCTATTAATTATGAATTGGATGAATTAAAAACTTAAGATTTTCAAAAAGTTCTACCTTTTCAAAGATTTTAATTGAGGGTATAATAGGTAAAAATATTTTGTTCTTTCTTGATTTGTCAAAATGGACAAGTAATTAGGACAACATAAAAAGAAAAAGTGGACAAGTAATTAGGGACAGATGGAGTAGTTTTAAAAAGGTAAATTAATAAAATTATCTTTTTATTTATGATATATTTTAATATGCTTGTAAAAAAGAAAACAATCAACTAATATGGGATGGAGAGAATATTTTCTATTTTAACGACTTTTACATTTTTTTATTTTCCTAATTATTTCTTTTTTTTTCTTTATAATTGTTGAGTTTTTAATAAATAAAGAAAAGAAATGGAAATTTTTTCTTATTTGTCGAAAAGTTTAATGGGGAACTTTCACATATAGCCACGCAAAAATAGCCCAATTACTCTCCATATCTATAGTTTGATAATTACAATTTGTAGCTACATGTTATAGGGAGGAGAGAGGCGAGCGAGACTGGGAGAGAGAGGAGAGAGGCGAGAGAGAGGAGGCAAAAAGTGGGAGAAAGGTGAATTGTATATGTATATAGGTTAGATAATTGTATATTATACATATTTATTTGTATCTATGGCAAGCGAGATTGGGAGAGGGAGGAGAGAGGCAAGCGAGATTGGGAGAGGGAGGAGAGAGGCGAGCGAGAGAGGGCAGAGAGTGGGAGAGAGGTGAATTGTATATGTATATAGGTTAGATAATTGTATATTTTACATATGCATTTGTATATATGGCAAGCGAGATTGGGAGATGGGAGGAGAGAAGCGAGCGAGATTGGGAGAGGGAAGAGAGTGGGAGAGAGGGGAATTGTATATGTATATAAGTTAGATAATTGTATATTATACATATGTATTTGTATATTCTGGCGAATTATACATATACAAATGTGGCTAATTATACAAGCTTGAAGTCAACCCGCATAATTAATGTATAACGTTAGTCGTGAGTGGTAATTATAGCAAACTATAGCTATGATGAGTAATTAAGTAGTATAAGTTTGCTTAACCGCGTAATATTTCCAAGTTTATTAGGCGTCAACTATTTTTTTCCCGCAAAGTGGATATGTTTTCTTTTAACACACTAATCTTAACATTTTCTCGAATCTTTTCTTGGTAAAAAAAATAGAGAAAATTTCCAATAATAAGGCTATATAACTATAGTTTTGGTAATTGCGCTCTATAGTTATAGTTCTGATTGCTATGAATGTTATTGCTTTGTATATTTCGCTTACCCGTTTGTATATTTTGCTTGCGAATAGGCAAACATGGTAAGTATATACAAATTTTGTATTAGAAAATTTTCAAAATTCCGTTTGTATATTCACTTGCCAATATACAAACAGAGTAACTTATTATGAATTTTTCATAAATCGTTTACAAATAGTTAGTGCAAGCATATACAAATTCTGGATTTATACAATTAGGATACCGAATAGCAAAATTTCGCAAAATTGTAACCACAAATTAAAAATAATCAAAACTATAGTTATATTACATAATATACTCTAGATGTTTGTTATTTTGCATAATTTTCCCAAAAAAATTGACCCATGTTTTTAATATCTTAAAGGGAAAATGTACAAGTACCCCCCTAGATTATGACCGAAATCCCAGAGACACACCTTAACTAAACTAAGGTACTATTACCCCCCCTGAACCCATTTTTATTGTAATTTTGTGCACCTTTTTGGCTTACGTGGCATCCAATTATCTCCCATGCGCCTCAATTGCGCAGAGTCACGGAGTGTGCCATGTAAGACAAAAGGTGTACAAAAAAAAAAAAAAAGTTCAGGGGGATAATAGGACCTTAGTTTAGTTAAAGTGTATCTCTGAGATTTCGGTCATAATCTAGGGGATACTTGTGTTTTATCTCTATCTTAAAACGTTTTAGTTGATTTTGACACAAAATTGCATTTTGGTAAAATACAGAGCGAACAAATAAACTTTACCATAGTCCATACGTACAAAAACGTAAAAAAGAAGCAAATGATTTGAAAAGAAGTAGGTATTTTGAGGGAAATAAAAATGAGACCACTGGTCAAATTGAACATTTGCTTTGCTGAATTGGCTTCACTTATTGTATATAATATGTTGTTTGTGAATTTTGAGTCAGCTTCAAAATGGAATTATGATATGTCACGAACCAAAATACAATTTATGTGTCACAATCGACTAAAAAGGAAAAGGAGCATTTTATAAATAAGGGGAATTCGTTATTGAGGGATATATTTGAAAACTATGCTAATAAATTTGTCCTGATAGTATAACGAAAGTTAAATTAAATGTAAACAAAGATTTAAAAATAGAGAAAACAAAGGTTCTCATTTATGTGTTGAGCTGATAAGTTTCTATAGAGGCCAGAATAGGATATAACATTAAGATTAAAAAAAAAAAAAAATAGCACTACTTGTATGTCCAAGAACATGCAAAAGTTAGCAATGGAGATAAATTGCATTCTTAAAATGATCAAGAATTGAAAGCTGAATGACTAAAAACTGCATTTTTCATTCAGGTGTTTGTGCATTAGAGTCCTTGGACCTGCTGTCCTCCGAGGAAGGTCTCGTTTCACCTTCTGGTTGTCGAATTTCTTCAATCATTCTAACCACTTCTCCCATAGCAGGTCTCATATCAGGCACCTTTGCTACACAAGCTAGTCCAATCTGAAGCATCTGCACCATCTCTTCTTCAATATTCTGGTACTTCAACAGCTCTATGTCGAAAACTTCAGCAGTCCATTCCTCTCTAACAACGGACCGGACCCACCTAGGCAAATCAACTACCTCATCCTGCCCTGATAATGGGAGAGGGGATTTGCCTGTTAGCATCTCAAGGAGCAGCACTCCAAAGCTATACACATCGGATTTTTGTGTCCCTTTCCGTGTTTCAATAACTTCTGGTGCGCGGTAACCAGCACATCTATATTTGTATGATATGTAGTTCATCAGAGGTGTTAAGCCAAAATCAGAAATGCATCCATCTAGGTCTCTTGTCAGGAGTACATTGGAGGATTTGATGTTTCCATGAGTAAATTTCACACCACCTTCAGTGTGGATGTGGGCAATTCCTTTTGCTGCTCCCTGAGATATCTTCAATCTTGAATCCCAATCTAGTGGAGTTCTTCCAATACCTCGATTACCTGTCATTCATTATCAAGATTGCGTAAAAATATGAATCATTACAGATGATCAAAGCAATTAATGTGCAAGAAAAAAGTTTAGAGGTTGTGTTGCTCGGACTCTTCAAAAATGTGGACAGGTAGGTACATGTCGGTCCTCCAAAAGTAGTAAATTTTGGAGGATCCGACACAGGTGCATCAACATTTTGAAGAGTCTGAGCAACACAGGTTAGATAAAGGTTAGCAATTATACCGTGCAAGGCTGCTGACAAGCTACCAGCAGGCATGTATTCATTAACAAGAAGTTTCTCATCCTTGGAATAATAATATGCGCGGAGTGGAACGATATTAGGGTGCCTCCCAGCCCTTCCAACTATCTCCATATGCTGTTCAAACTCCTTTTTGGCAACCCCTACTTCTCTCAGCCGTTTCACCACCACAATCGTTGCCTCATCCAAGACAGCTTTGTAAGCTGTACCGTAACTCCCTTTTCCAAGAACCTCAGCAGAAGCTCTAAGAAGATCCTCCAGATTGAAGCTGTAAGAGCAACCTTCGAAAAACACCAACTTGTTTTTCTCAGCATCTGGCACACCACTTCCGAAGTCCTCGGGTTTTTCACTCCTTCCCCCATTAGCCACCTTCTCTTTAATTATGCTAGTGCTATGACTCACTTTCTTTTTCAAGCAGCAGAAGGAGATTACTAAAACTAGGAGAAACATTACTAAAGAAACCACTACCACAATGGCAACGATGATTCCGGTACTTAGTTTCTTAGAGTGGACAGCCTTCTGTTTTTCAGAGCCATCAGCTGCTGGAGAAGGTGACGGGGTCGAGGAACAGCTATTTAGAGGTGTACCACATAAATGAGAGTTTCCTGCGAATGATGTAAGTGGAAACTTCTGGAGGGGGTCTGGAACGGAGCCATTTAGCATATTGTAACTCAAATTCAGGTTAGTTAACCTGAGGGTGTCAAGTCTGGGGATTTCTCCTGTCAATGAATTGAACTGAAGGTTCAACACAGATAATCGCGTCAAGTTCTTGATTGTGGGGGGAATTTCTCCAGTAAAAGAGTTAAAGGATAGATCTAGTACACCAAGACGAGGAGATAAAGAAACAGGAATATCACCAGAGAAGCTATTATGCTGAAGGTAGACAGATTGGAGAGACGGTATCGAAAGGAGATCAGAAGGAACACTTCCATTAAGATAATTGGCTCTTAGACTAAGTACTTTAAGAGCATCTAGCTTGCCTATACTATTAGCTGGGATAGGACCAAAAAGTCCTACAGCAGGGAGATGGATTGCAATGACTCTCGTTCCATCTTTGTTACAAGCTATACCAGCCCAAGATTTGCAAATAGGGAGAGCCAAATTCCAGTTGAGTTTTCGGATATGAGGGACAGATTCTGCAAAGTCGAGTAGCGCCTGTCTATCGGAATCAAGATCAGCTATAACATGAAGAAATACTGATAGCAGCAGAATAAGAAAAGCAATAGCTGCCAGTAAAGGCTGAAGCTTCATTATGTTTTCACTGATCTGGCTGACAAAAATGCAAAAGCAAGTTCCTAGTTACAGCAGTCCTTCACTTCTTCCCTCTGTCCTTGACTACTTTTAAAAAGCATTAGACAAAATCAGCCGTTTCCGCTTAGAGGAAGCAGCTCATTAGCCACTGTGAAAGAGAGATAAAATCAGATTGCTATAAGAAACCATTAACAAATACAATGAAAAAGCTTTAACACAATGCAAGAAAACTATACAATCCAGAAATAGTATCAGCTAAAGAAGTAACGAAAAAGGAAGAACTCTATCTCAGAATGACAGAATAGAAAAAATTCATTTGGTTATTGCGAAAGCCAAGATTTTGCCTTACTGACTCTTTTAGTTCTAAAATATATGGCACACAAGTTAACTTACCTATATGATATGCATGAAAGGGATCTGAGATTTGTGTTGTTCAATGAAAGGGAAACTTCATTTGATTTACTACCTCTTCATATTGAAAATGGATCAATCCAGTAGGCAAGAATTATGACAGATACTGATTGAACTACTGAAGACAGATTTTCAAAGTGAGTGGGAAGAGGATTTATTGCATACTTTGCCTAAAGTCCTTTTGGCAATAAAGCCATTCTTTCCATTGTAGGCCACTAAAAAGCAAGGTGCCAATTACTTTTTTAATCTTTTATAAGATGTTCACTATAAAGCAAGAGCATAAACCTTGACACTATATACTAGTAAAATTTCTTTCGATAAACACGGATTTATACGAACTTCTTCAATTGGACAAAGTAGTAGAGAGAAAAAGAGTGAAGCATAAATTCCCATCTCCCCACCTTACTGACAAAACAAAGATAGAATGGGTGGCAGGGTCTTTTTCAGTTACTAAAAACTCATGAAAGTAACAACAACAACACACCTAATGTAATCTCACAAAGTGGGGTCTGAGGAGGATAGAATGTACGCAGACCTTACCCCTACATTGGAGGTAGAGAGGTTGTTTTCGATAGACCCTCAAATCAAGGAAAAAACAGTACAAAGCAGTCCGAAACGGAAGTGAAGTCGTCATGTTAAAATACTATAGACAACATGAAAAATCATTATAAACAATAATTACAACAAACTAACTTTGGTTAATTCACATTCTTAAGGAAGTTTCAGAAGTCTTCACCAAGTATTTTATTTGTATAATTGGAGGTGAAGATGCATTAGCATCGATAAATGGTCTCCGAATAGTCCTAAAACAGATGCCCACTAGTAAAAAAGGTACCAGAATCACAATATTTAGGCATGTTAAAGATAATATATTACTAGTACAAGATAATAAAGATTTGATATTGTATAAGTAAAACAAATGTAGCATCACACAAAAAGTTGAAGTTTCATTATTTAAGCAAATCTGAAAGACTGAGATATCATCCATGACCTTTTCAATGTAGAAAAGTAAAAGAATACTGCTAGGTACAGTTATCCAGCTAGCAGAGCAAGTACAGCAACAAATTTTGTGCATTATTCATTGGTAATTATGTTTTATTGGACAGCCAAATATAATTAACAATTTTGAATAACTAAACAAAGTATACTACATTAAGGAAGTGTAATGCTAAAGAGTGTCAAAAGGGGAAAAAAAAGAAGTGATCCCCACAATTTAAAGTGATCCCCAGAAAGCAAAAAAAAAAAAAAATCAAAATAAAGTAAAAGCAAAAGTTGAATGGTTGCTCCTTTATTCAAAGAATTAAAGAGATGGAATTCTATGCTAAAAAGTGTTCTATACCAACATTTCAAAGTACCCTCTTTTAGTGCCATTAACAATGGGGCTTTGTTAAGCAATACCAATAATTGCATAAAAAAGACCAAATTTTGGGATGTCAAAAACAACAACATTATCAATATAGTCCCAAGTTAGGTCTGCGGAGGGTAGAATATACACAGAATCTTAGTAGGTATAGAGAGGTTGTTTCCGATAAACCATTTGATTAATAAAAAGCAAACACGCAACATTTATGATTAACAACAACATGAATGCATATTGGTATAACAACAACAAAAAACAGAATTATTAGTTTCACATCCACATAGATCAAATGATAATCAAAAGAACATTCTTGAATGGGTAAAGATAGCTCGAACACCACCATTATCAAATAAAACAAAAAAACTCACACTGAATTGTAGGAGTGGTAAAAAGCCAAGAATGGAAAGAGAATTTAGTTATATCTGAAAAAAGAGGGGAGAGTTATCTATGTATATATCAGTAAAAGAGAAAAGAATTTGGGATTGGATGGTAAGTTACTAAATATGTATAGCTAAAAATAAAGAGATAGAGAATTTAGGTGTTGAATTGAATTTTGGGAATTTGAAAATAAGGAGGAGGCCCCAACGGTATTCTTCTAAACCAGAAAAAAAGGAAAGAAATTAAAGCTCTCTATAATCAATAAAAAAAGACTAGTAATTTGTATTTAGCATGCCGTTAAGAAAAGAATTTAGCGATTATGGCGGCAGCCAACATTACATTAAGTAGCTAGCACACACTTGATTACAGACACTAAAGCTGTTGAGAGAAAGATGAAATAACAACATTTATGTTTTATAGGATAACGTTAGAGACGAGGTTCGAGCTTTCTTGTGGTTTACTATATTACGCTTTATCTTTTTTATTTTGAATTTTTGTAAATATAAATTAATTGTGATTTGATAAATTTATATTAATTTCTTCATATTATTAAAAAAATAATTTATTTTTAAAGTTAAGTTAAGGGAGGTAAATATTGTGTCATAAATCATAGGAGAGGTAAATGTTACAGATCGAAATCTGAAAGGAGGTAATCTAATTTAACTTTGAAAAATTAATTAAATTGACTTTCAAAAATCGCAACATAATAATTAAAAGTGGACGGAAGGGTAACTAAATATATCCCGAATAAAAATGAAGTGCGTAAATTTTATTTTTGCAATGTCTACATAGAAAATATATATCCGTTGATGTATTCATAAGTATGAATTATTTGAAGAGATAATCTAAAAGTTAGGTAACAAAATAAATGCATAATTGTATGTAAAAAAGGAAAGTGTAACGGACATCTTCCAAGTTCCAACCCAACGAAACGTTAATTAATGAAGGGCATGGTCACTATAGTAACGACGTATTTCCGTTTTGTCCTCTTCACCTACACTTGCGTCACCGCTAGCTGTTTTAAATCCCAACGCCTATAATTTTGTTTTTTTTTTGTACCTCCCACAATTAATCATTTGACATTATTTGATATGACATAAAATTTAAATAAAAAACTAATTATAAACTATTTGTGAAAATAAATTATTTTATTAAGAATAAAAAATTTTAATTTTTTTAATTATAGATTAAAAAGGAATAATGTCACAAAAATTGAAATCAAGAGAATATTTCCATAACTACTATCTTGCTTCTTTAATAGTACTTTCTATATTCCAAAGTAGTTGAATTTTTAAAATATGACTCACCCTTTAAGAATATTAATCAAAAGATAATTTTTCAATATTAATCTTTTGATTAGTGTAATTCATGTGTCGAAAAATACTTCCTCTATAATACTATGTTTCTAAAAAAAATGTAAAATAGTTGAAAAAGTCATACAAAGAGGAATAAATTTTTCAAAAAAAATAATTAATATGTTTTTTGGGTTTGGAAAATTTTGTTCATTTTGAACCATATATAAAAGAATGTTCAAAATCCATTTGTATTGGAATGGAGGGTGCAGTAACTAGTAATTTTAGTCGATAAGTATTAACCTTTTCCACCGCAGGAGCGAAGCTACTATAACGTCAACTATCAAGGTGTTCTGCAGAACATTCTACTTTAAAAAATTACACTATACATATAAGTCAAATCTTCCTTTATAATATTATATTGGTATATATAATATTTTGAACACTCTCAAAATCAATTGAGACACATAGCGCAATGGTAAATGTATGCACGAAACTTATCCAACGCCCAAATTTGATTCCTTGTGTCCACATTTTTTTTACTTGTAGCCTGCTTGAAAGATTTTGAAAAACGTACAATTTTGATGTGAAGTGAGTAGTAGTTTGATGGTAATTAGATGCAGATATATGCGGGCTTGCAAGATCAAATCTTTATAAAAGTTACTTCTTTTTTTTAATTTACTATTCAAATTTGAGCATCCTTCATGAAATTTTTTATTATGCCACTACATAATATTATAGTTTTTCTTTTTTATACTTGATGAGTTATGAGTTTTTTTTTCTTGTTCTTTGTATACTCTAAAGGAAACAAGAGATTAATTTAGGTTAAACGAGAGAGTTAAAAGAAAAATGATGTAAATAAAATATAAGAACATCTTATGTAGCAAAAATTCTTTTCTTTAATATATCTCAATAGATTGCGACTAGTGAGTTTCTAGACGTAAAAGGATACTTATTCTTTCATTTACACCTAATTGATTTTCTCTCTCCTTAAATGTATTTTAGGGAGTATATAAGAATGATATTACACGATGAAAATTTAAATAACTAATCAACGTAATAATAAATTATAATAATAAGCATAACATTTTCAATAGCCATATGACAATTAGCTTAAGAAAATAGTTAAAATTCAGTATTCAAGCATAATCTCTCTTGAGAATAAGTTTGTTGGTAAAGGAGTTGATGAACCGCCTTGAGCTTTTCATTTACTTTTAACTCTATTATTTTCGTAATTCATCATACAAAAAAAACTAAAAATTGCCTAGAAAAAAAATGGGTATGTTGTAGTATAAAAATCAAGAAAACTAACGTTCTTTTATCTCATGTAAATATAATTATACAAGTATTAATTACTCGATCAAATAATTATTTGGATATACTATTAATCATATATATTGATATAGTATTATTATTAAACAAATCTTTATTTATTCAGTTTAATAAAGTGTTACATTAAATAAATCAATTTGTCATATATGTGTCATCAACTTATAGAGTATAGTGGATAATTTGGTGTATATAATTTATGCTTATACACATAAGATTAAATCATCGACTCTTATAAGTTAAAAGTTATAGTTCACAATCGTAGATGGAAATTTGGACAAACTGTCATGATCCAATCCACCGGATCGTGCGGGCACCTACTCTAACACTTAAACAGGGGAACTTTTACTATCCAATCTGAAATAAAACCTGTGGAAAATAAATGATTTACTACAAAAAAAAAAAATTAACACTTTAAAACTTTATATAACCTTATACTTTAATGAAACTCTTTTTACAACAGATCAAAAAACACCCTAAAGGAACTAGTCTGAATAGGTACAAGAGCTACTAAGGAGTACAATTTTATACAAACTCCCAGCATAAGGAAGGAAAAATGGAACCTGCTATAGATAATTCTTGCACATAAAATTTCGGACAAGGTTGTTGCAACGGCTGCTCAAGCTTCTACCAGCAAAAACAAAGGGATTAAAAAAGTGTGAATAAATTAGCTAAGAAAAAAAGATGCAAAGGTGTGAAAGACTTTGAAACTTCTTATTGTAAGAGTGTGACATGAAGTTAGAATTCTTTTGTATGGATATAATCACAAAGAAAATAAGAGGAAATTTCGACATGATATATTTGAGTGTATAACAAAAGAATATTTTGACATAAATATTATATTCAAGTGAACAAGACAAAAAAATAAATAACAAAATTTTGACAAGTGTACAAGATCAGAAAAGAATGAGATGAAGATGATAGATGTATTTCGAGAGAAGAAGAGACCTCACGATCAAATATTATCTTTAATTAATTAAATTGGTCAATGCAAATTAGTCATTTAGTTTTTCTATGTTTGGTCAAATTCACATATTCAAGGTTTATAACTTTTAAGGGTAAAAAAGGAAAAATAATGTCATTTATGTATTGATTTTGTGAAATGACAAATATTAAAAAATATTTATTTTTAATAAGGACGACATATAAATAAAAACGAAGGGAGTATTGAGTGTTGCCATGTGTAAAAAAAAATTAATGAACATGATCATGTTTAGATATTTCATATTCTTTTTATAATATTTTAAAAGAATAATTTTGAACTTTCTGCGAATTCGATAAAACTATTTGAAATATTTTATAAGTTGTAATTCTTTTTTATATTTTTATGCTAAAAAATATTTGTAAAATATCAGACAAATTTTATATAATTTGAATCTAAAAAAAAATACTCATAAATTGAGAAATTAGAGTATTAATCTTTATCACCATATACTGAAAGATTGAATTAGTTGCCTGCTTAACTAAATTGAGCTTATATGTATCTTATTTTGGAACACTTAACAATTTATTTAAAAAAAATATTCATAGAATCAGTTATGCTTTCTCGAATCGAATCGAAAGTACACAACAATAGGTGTTGGTTGCAAAACAAACTGTTTGCTTTTAAATAGAACAAATCATGGTTATTAAAATTAAAATATCAAATTTAGTATATCTTCTATATTTTATATTTATATTTATTTAAATTATATTATATTAGGAGACACTAATTTACCTTGAAGGATTATGACTTTTTCAAATGCTTGTGACTTTTCTAATGAGTCGTGACTTTTCTAAAGAGTTGTACTTTTTTTGATAAGGCACTATGAGTATATGTTCATTCTACTCTTTTTTTTTCGCTACAATTAGATGAATTTTCTCTCATTTTTAAACATGCGACCTTTATACCTGAACTCCCTAACTTAAATATTAAATTACTACAATACCCCCAACTAAAAACAAATCAATTTAGTATATCTTCTAGAGCTGTCAATGTAGGCTAGCCCACCCCATCCAGGCTAACCTATATAGGCTTTGAAATTTGACGGGTCAGGCCGGGCTAGCCCATTTTTGGTGTGGGCTAGAAAATGGTCGGCCCAGCCCACAAGTACGTGGGCTACGGGCTTTGTCGGGCCAACCCTCTTTTCTTAAAAGTATATTTTTATAACTTTTTAAATTAAATTATAATTTAAAAATATTATCATAAATATTGACAAGACAATATTACATGGTGTTAGTGTTACTACTTGTTAATCAAATCCACAAATAAAATTATCTTTATAATATTTATTAAGTTTGATTTCAAGTAAAAACATAAATAGCTAAATAGAAATATTAATCTAATTATTTTCCAATGATCATAATAAAACACAAAAACTATGACAATATTCCATAGGCTACGGCCTATGTAGTGATTCCCTAAAATTTGTAGGGATTTTAATTTTATGTAGTAGATATTTTATAAACATAATTTGTATTTAAATTGTAATATTTCAAACTTTAAACAGCTTTTGAGTTTAGACTTTTATTATTTTTAATACTCTATTTTATTTTTTAATTAATTTTTATTTGGCCCACGGGCCGGCCCTATTCATATTTTCCAAGCCCCACAAATCGATAGACTTATTCAGGTCGGGCTAAAAAGCCCTTTTCTTAAATGGGCTTTAAAAATCATAGCCCAGCCCTATCAAATCATGGGTTAGGCCAGGTCGGTCCAACGAGCCTAGTCCATATTGATGGTTCTAATATCTTCTATATGTTGGTTTCGTGTTTAATTAATTAATTAATATTATATTATACTATATTAAATACAAGAACATTTTCACAATAAAAACATGGTTATACTATCCTTTGTTGGCTTAAATAGAGAGGTTCTTCTAATTTTTAAACTACGAATTTTCTAAATTTTCTATTCTTCTTCTTAAAAAACTCAAGTGTGATTTGCAGTCATTGATCAATGAGTTCAAAGTGTTAGGACCGAAATAGGCAGGTGTAATGCACGGAAGCTAGCAAAGCAAACCTCGAAAGACCACAAGTAACACTACAAGAAAACTGTGAATTACATGGGGATTAGTATGAAAATTCGCATGAAACTTATTTTCCTGCAAATTTTCATACTAATTCCCAGAAAAATCCCCATGTAATTCACAATTTTCTTGTAGTGTAAGAAGACAAACGAGAAACACACCAAAAGAGACAGATTTAACGTGGTTTGGTCAATTGACCTACGTCCACAAAGGAGATGAGTAATCCATTATAAATATGAGAGTACAAAATATAGAGAGAAACAACCTCAACCAATTCACTCGGAATACAAGGAGGTACACAAAATTCTCCTCCATAACTGCAACTCTCAAAACCCTAGGACTACATTGTGAATGATGGTTAAGTTAGAAGGAACAAGCCTATATTTATAGAGTCCTAAAACCTTTCCTACAAGAAAAGGACTAGTCAAAATATTAAAACTTTTGCCTAAAAGGAAAACCTATTTATGGTAAGAAATCAGGGCAAATAAACCCAACACGTGGTTCGGTCAATCGACCTATGTCCACAATGGAGATGAGCAATCCACTATAAATATGAGAATACAAAATATAGAGAGAAACAACCTCAAGCAATTCACTCTGAATACAAGGAGGTTCATAAAATTCTCCCTCATAACCGCAACTCTCAAAACCCTGGAACTACATTGTGAATGCTGATTAAGTTAGAAGGAATAAGCCTATATTTATAGAGTCCTAAACCTTTCCTATAAGAAAAGGATTAGTTAAAATATGAAAACATTTTCCTAAAAGAAAAACCTATTTATGGTAAGAAATCATGGCAAATAAATGCCAACAAATCTCCCATTTGGCCTAAATTTCTGACAAAATAAATTTGTCCACCTTCTTCACATAATCTTTAGGATCTTGCATCTCTTCTCCATAATTTCCTTCATCAAATCTACGTCTCGACACAGAGAACCTCTTTGAAACAATTTCTCCAACAAAGATCTTCATTATTGTCAAAAAGATTACGACTAGAACTACACCCGCCAAGATGAACACCCATCTCTAACATGGTTCCATCATTGAACCATGGCTCTAATATCACTTGTTAGGACCGAAATAGGCAAGTGTAATGCGGAAGCTAGCAAAGCAAACCTCGAAAGACCACAAGTAAGAAGACAAGCGAGAAACACACCAAAAGAGACAGATTTAACGTGGTTCAGTCAATCGACCTACGTCCACAAAGGAGATGAACAATCCACTATAAATATGAGAGTATAAAATATAGAGAGAAACAACTTCAACCAATTCACTCGGAATACAAGGAGGTACACAAAATTATCCTCCACAACCGCAACTCTCAAAACCCTAGGACTACATTGAATGCTAATTAAGTTAGAAGGAAAGCGCCTCTATTTATAGAGCTCTAAACCTTTTCCTACAAGAAAAGGACTAGCCAAATATGGAGATATTTTGTTTTCCTTTTTCTAAAAGGAAAACCTATTTATGGTAAGAAACTAAAGGCAATTAATACCTAACAAATTTCTACAAAATTTGAGGTGCCACTATTCTGTTGAAGTAAATCCTTCTATCCTTATATATATTATATTCCATAATCTCAGATACTTGAGGAAAATAATTTCCTTAAGGGCATAGTGAATTATGTGGACTTGATTTTTCATTCTCTCATCTGGATTTATAATTATTATTATCCGGGAAAAAACTCAAATATGTCATCAAACTTTGAGAAAAAACTCATCTATGTCATCCGTTAAACGTTTGGCTCATCTATGTCATTATTTGTTAAATAAAATCACATAAAAATACAATTACTAATTCTCATGCTCCCGAATCCCTAAAAATACAATTTTTTTCATTAAAAAAAATTATAATATAGATGGATTACGATTCTACATTTCTACTCAGTAATTTTATTGCTATCCAAATCAATTCAATTCATGTAAGTTTGATAGGATATTATTTATGTTCTCTTTGTTTTTTGTAAGGCCTTTTTTCATATGGTGATGATGAAAAATGAAGATATTCTATGGATTTCTTCCTTGAGGTAATAATTATTGTTTTGTGTTTTAGCAAGCAATGATCAATTTCCAAGTTTTTAAGCATCAACAAGCAAAGATAGGAGAGTTGTAATCGATTAATTAATAATAACGTCAAAATTATATATAATTAATGTGCTTTTTTGGGGTCATTCCTTCGTCTCATATTACTTATCCAGTTTTCTTTATATACATCTGTTAAGAAATCATAAATAAGAAGGGTATTTTTATTAAGTTATCCTTAATTTTTTTAATACGCTATATTTATGTGTCTTATTCATCACCAATTCACCATCAATATACCAAGATTAACAATGGAGAAACTTTTTAAACTTTATGCAGGTGATCAATATTATTTACACTTTCAAAAAGAATTGGTTTTAAAGACAGAATGATAAAAAATTAATTTATTATATTTTGGTTTAACAAACTTGACAAATGATTTTGCATAAAAAAATTTAATAATATAAACAAACAATATGAAACGGAGGAACTATTCTTCAATTTTCAAGAATCTTATAAAAATTGTAAAAGGTCCTAATTTCTATTTAAAAATAATATATCTCATTTATAATGATTGGTAAAATGCCAATTCCATCCTCTCCTAGGTTGGTACAATTATTATTTTTTGTTTAAAGCTGTCAATAGGAGATCGAGAATAAATAAAGGTAAACATAAAGAGGACTTGAGTTATACTTGGTTGCTTGAAAAATGATTTAACTTATTATATTTATTTCTTTGAAAAAAATGTAGTGAGTAAATATGTTTAAGATCTTATCATTAATAGTGATTAATAGGTGTGTCAAGTTAAAATTTGACAAGTAAAAATGAATGAATGAAATATGACTAATGTAAAAATTAAAGTTGACTAATTAAATAATTCCGTCGTAAGACAACTAGTCGTCCATAGAGGATTTAAGTTAGCCCAAAGTTCAATTTGAATTCAATGGAGTCCATTTTTTTGTTGAGTTTGTTTTAGGTGGGGAAGTGATTCATTGTCGAAACTTTTGTCCCTATTTCATGTGATGATAACGATGATGCTTGCTCTGAATTTAACTGCAAACCAAACATGGCACAATGATGAACTTTATGCATGAAAAATTCAAATTACTACTTATTTTTATGTGTCAAAACTTCACATGGCAGGCTCCATATTATGATTTAGGATAATTACAGCGACCAACTCATCGGCTGTCTGTATACTTTGACTCAACTTCTTATTTCTTACCTCATGATATGTAATCCGAATTGACTCGTAAGATATTTTTGTCAATTTTTTTTCAATTTTGATATGTTATATAAAGTAGGAATTTTTTTTTTTATTAGATACTAAAATAGTTTAAAAGAACGAATAAAATAATTAAGTTTAGTAAAAATTGGGTTGGGTTGGGTCTTGACCCGTTGTATAACCCATGATCTAACCCTTTTTGATCCAAGCAAATTTGGATTGGATTGGGTCTTGATCAGACTGTTGTCTTAACCATCATGAACCCAATTTTATTAGGCCGGAGGAAAAGCCGAAAAGACTCCTCAAAATAAGTTCTATCATAGCAACTTTACTTTTCAGATTTGTCACGAACATTTTCTGTGCAGCAAGTTATAAATTAATGGCACAAATTATTAGTTTCGTATCGAATTATTGATAGTCTTAAAAATATTCAGTTATATGACTAACTAAACTTAAATACACAACTCTCATAAATCATACCATACACATAAACGTGTTATGCACGCACGTACACATGAGGGGCGTTTTAAGCATTGCCTGTATTGTTCATTTTATAATGTAAAATTGCATATAGAGAATTGCCTATTTTGTTCATTTCATTTATATAGTGTATATCCAATGTAGAAAACTATATAAATAATGTATACTAATGTATGAAAGTATATTATACAATGTTATATAAATTTGAAAAACTGAAGAGAATCTTATGGAAAAAGCTAAAAATATAAAGTTAAAATAGATTTGGCTTCATGAAATTCCATGTAAACATAAAAAATCTATGCAAATAGCAACTTAAAACTGTTTGCTTATGCAGTATATATCCCTTGTGATTTTTTTAATACAAAAATCTTCGCTTGTTTCCCATACTTCCATTAGAGATAAGAGAGTTGTAAAAAGGGGAGATATTTCATTTCTGGCACATAATTTTTGCCTCAATGAAGAACAACTTGTTGAAAGTATCTGAGAATAGCGCACTGAGTCTTAAAAAGACCAATGATGTCAAGCAAAGTAGTACAGTAGTAATTTATTTCAACCAGCAGGAGGCCCTCAAGGCTGAATGATGCATGTACCGATTACATTAAGGATTTGATACTTCCAACAACGAACCATTCGGAGTGTATGATCTATTTTTCCTGCCATATAGTTCTGTTAATTCACTCAACAGTTAGAGCATTGTTGGTCTTTTGCTCTATCTAGTGCAATGCCTTTGTAAAAAAACGCAAATGTAAAACCAAGGATACAAGAAAAATATTCAGCCTAATCATCTTGAATCAAGCTTTTCAATTTCTTCCTGGTGCTTTCTCTCCGCTTCTTGGAGTTCTCTTTCAGCATCCTCTTCATCCTCCAAATCATCCCGATCTTCAAACTCTTTAGTTGCTGCCATTGCTTTAACAACAGGATCTCTTAGCTCAGCAATAAGACCACCACCAATCCTGTACTCTTCTTCATCACCAATCAGGAATAGGCGTTGGTCAGGTCCTGAGGCCATTGGTATATCTACTGCCAATAATTTCATATCATACTGCAGACCGAGAAGCAAAATAAATGTTAGCATTAGCATTGCTAGAATGAACAACAAACCAGTTAGATTATTCTGCGTTGTTTATTTATTTATTTATCTGATAGTGTAGCAACCAAATCTGGAAGCTTCAACTTCTGCAAAATCTCTAGTGAAAAAAAAATATGTCAGTCATTTAGAGTTCGAAGCACTAAACTCTAGATGATCATTGGACGAATTGTATTATGGCCTCTGTTAGTCCGGAGTGAGAAAGGTAGGACTCTAAGCAATCCAGCTCAAATTGATTATAAAACCAATTAAGCCGAACTTGTGCTCACGACATGAATGTTAAGCTTCATTATGTTTCCATCTTTCTGGCAATAGAACATCGTTATACCTTCTTTTTCCAGTCCTTTTTTTTTATTTGCTGGAAAGATGAAAATATAATGCTCGATAATACTAGATCACAAACTTGACATCCTATAATCTATTATTTTATTTTTTTGAGAAGGTAACAACTTCTTAAATTCTTTTTTTTTTTTTGAGGAGGACAACTTCTTATATTCTATTGATAAAGCTTTTACTAAAATGTCAATGCTTGCAGGCTCAACATGACATAGGCCAAGTTCAAGCCACTACAAACTTGTCATGCCAGTTTAAACTTTTAGGAGTCGTTTGGTTTGAATTGAAGTTATGATGGGATAAGTTATAATGAGATTAGTTATAATGGGATAAGTTATAATGAGATTAGTTATAATGGGATAAGTTATGCTAAAATTATTTTTTATTGAGTGTTTGGTTTGTTTTATTCAAAATAATAAATTTTAAGAACAATTTATTCCTTTACAAAGACACCCTACATAAATGTGAAAAGTGATGTATAAAAAGGGTTTAAAGGGATATTTTTGTCATTTACATATTTTATCTTGGGATTACTATACCACCCAAAGGGAGGGATAACTTATCCCAATACTAATTATTAATCCCGGGATAAGTTATCCTGGACTTGCCAACCAAACAACAAATTAAGTGGCACTATAATTTAATCCCAGGACTATTTGATGTTATCCTTCACAAATCACACCAAACGACCCCTCAAAGCTATTACTTAAGTTAGAAACAAACTCAACTCAGATACCAAGTTAAGCCTTTTTAAATAGGCTGAGCTGTTTTAGCAGATTACATATTGCACGAAATTTTGATCTTGCCACCGTGTGCACTTAAACCAAATTTGCTCCCTCTCACTATCACATGAATGTTTATCAACTTTGATCTTGTCATGTATTTATTCCTTATTTCTAGGCTCTATAGTTCATGATGCTATAAAAACAATCCTTTTAAAAGCTTTATAGTTTCTACTTAGGCAAGATTAGTTCGTAAAAAGGAAGTTACTAGAAGATGCAGTTTTGAACCTCATGACACGTGACAATATTCAGATAGGATGAGGAAATAGCAGCGGCACACAGTTAAGCTTCATCATATAGAACAAAAGAAGTAGTTGATTTGAAATCAAACCTGGCCTTGTTTATTCTTGACTTCAACACTTACTAAACCTTTCCTCTCAGAACCTCGTATTGGGAAAATCAGAAAACATCTTTTGCCCCTAAACCGTGGCTTGAAGTTCTTAAGGGTAATACCACCTCCTGACATCACATATGCTCTCAAATCTGTTCCCGAGAGTGGAGCCCCCATAACCTCAAGAATTCCAGCCTCTGTATTAAGTCTTCTCATTGCCATTCGGTACACCTTATCAGGGTTGATGGTAAATCTTGAGCGAAGATACAAGCCCTAATATAACAGAGCAAAAGGTTACTCAGCTATAATTGTAAGAAGTACAGAGCATGCTCCGTCAGCAAGAGTTCAAAACATAGCTAGAAGACAGAAAACTGGGAGACTTTAATTATAGACCACACTGTTCAAAACACTACAAACTTCCTTAAAAGAGTTCCAAAATTAAATATAGTCCCAACCCCCAAGCATGAAGGAGTTTGAGCTCCATATAATGTGCAAAAGTTTGAATGTTAACTTGGATTAACCATTTCACAACTTTGAAGTTCATAGGTCAAATATCATATTTTCAAAAAACCAATTATATGTTCATAGTCCAAATATCAAGGCACATTATGACATTAATACCAGCTAAGTCACAGTAAGGATGCAATATAGCATATTCAAAAGCTCAGCAAATATATCTTATGTATCAACATAAAAGTACCGAGTTCAACTCAATCAACTACAAACAGAAACTTGAGAAGAACTCACAGCAAATGCGACAATGGCGGAGGAAAGAGCAAGGAAGCCATACTTGGCCATGCCTTCAGACAATCCAATAAAAGTAGTAGCAATTCCAAATAGAATCCTCCAAAGCAAAATGCACACCATAATACCTGCTGCACCAAATAACACCATCGAATTCCTCTTCCAAAATGCCTCCATTTGCAAACCCACCGCACCCTTGTATCGCAAAGCCGTTTTCTTGGCAGCTTCAACCGGATTCTTCAACACATTTTTCCCCAAACCCAATCCGGAGCTCTTCAACGAGAAATACCTAAACCCTAGTAATTTCCTATTCCACAAGAAACTACCATCTGGGTCTAACTTCTTACTAGGGTTTTGCAAAACCCGCGGAAATAGGGAAGACGAAAAATGGGTTCTCTGGGTATTCGAAACCCATTGATTAACAGCAGGCTTTTCGATAATCTTGGAATGATTAGAAAGGAAATGAGATATACCACTAGAAGTAACATTTGGGCTTGAAAATTGATGGGGTTTTGATAAAATGTAGTGATAAAAGTTACTCAATACAAACTTTGAAGATGATGATTTCGACATTTCCAGTGCTGATACAACTGGGATAGATTTAGATTCACGTAAAGCACAAACTCAAGAACACAAACACACAGAGCGAAAAAGGAGTTGATCTGATCACAACAACAAGAAGATAATTCTTCAGTAACTGAATATGAAAGTTGCTTGTTCTTGAAGAGCCTTTAAAGATTGTTTAGCTCTTCTCTACAGGCGTTTCTGCAAAATCTTCCCGGTCAGCTGTGTTGTCTTCACCAGGGAACTTTTTGTTGGTTCTAATCGCACCCTTGAGAATGAAGGTTTGACGTTTCTTCCTCCTGTGATTGGATAAATTTCACTTCAGTCCTTAAAGAAATAAAATTATAAGTGATTGTTCGATCATGGACATTTTTATTTTTATTTTTGAAGTTGAATTTTGAAAGATATATTTTTCGATAAAAGAATATAATTTCAAGTTGAAATTCTGCAAAAAAAATTATTTTTACTGGAGAGAATAATATTTGATGATCAATGTTTAAATATTTATGTGTTTTAAATCTTACTATTTCAATTTAATATTTATCTTATCTGATAAGAGAATCATAGGCATGTCTACGTGACACCCTTAGAATTCAGGAATTTACTTTTATGTTTTTCTTCGTACTTTAGGTTTTTTACCCCTATTTTATTATTTGTACCTTTAAGCTCATTTCTTCAACTATTGTGTCCCTTCAGTCTGTTATAACTCTGTGGTTGCGCCTCTTTAGGAACTACCAATAAAAACTATGCAAATCATACCCGTTGTTGAGTCTAGTATGACATCGGTAGGAAGATAATGCAGCTAAATCGAGACTTGCTTCTGAGGCATTTCAAACTTTACTTGTTGTTGCCAATATGATCTTTTCTCTTGTTTAAGAAGTGGAGTTTGCTGCTATCGTAGATAGATGACAGAATTGATAGAGCGAAATCCAATTCCCTAGCTAGGTTTGAAAGGAAAGAGGAACTGCAGCTCGATTTGAGATGAAATCTGGCAATAGCCTTCTTCTTCGTGACAAATTTCATCCCTAATTTATGTAGAAGTTCGTCAATTCTTCGGAAGTCTACTTTGGATCTTCACCCAAAAAAATAAAGAAACAAAACTATAATTTCTTTAGTCTTTTCCTCCATTCAACATGTCAATAGAAAAATCATTTCAACTGCTCAGTTCTTAAACAACTAATCACAACCATGACAATTTTTTTATTCGTAGCTACTTTTTTTTGTGGGTTTTTTTCTTATGTCATCACTTTGTCCGACAACTTACATCAGTGTTTTATTCAATATTCTTTAAAGTTTTATCTTTTACAAATTTAATTTGTATTGAATTACTTTTGTGTTTTTGGCTATGTAAACTTTTTAAACATTTTTGATTGACCGATAATGAAAATAAACACAATCCTTCAAAAAAGTTACAACTCGTCGTAAAAGTTACAATCTTTCAATGTGAAAAGTGTCTTCTTTTAATATATTTTATAATATAAATAAATATAGTATGAAATATTTTTTAGGATTTGGCCTAAGGCTTTTGTTATTAGTCTTTATCTAGCTTCTTTGGGAAAACCAATAAATCGGACCAATGGTCCATAAAGTTGATTAAAAAAATATAGCATGAAATATAGAATATGTACTAAATTGAGTGTTAAAAAGAATAAGAACAAAAAACTTAGAAACTTTGTGGTTTAAAAATGTGAGAGAATCCCTCTATTTATATACAACCTATATATATCACGTATTTTTCACATATTGCTTTTTAACCTTTCATATTTTTTATTCAGAAAAAATTAAATGTTTCAGTTGCTACTTTTTTTATTCTTTGTTAATGGCTAATACATGAAAAAATTAGAGAGTCTCAACTATTATAACTACTGCTACTTGTAACCTTTCTTGATTCTCCTATTGTTTTTAGGATGAATTAGCTAACTAGTCAAAATCTCTAACATAATTATTAAAAACATCTACACTTTAAAATAATTATTAAAAATGTCAAAATGTCAATATTTTAGCAAAGAAAGTGTATCCTAATATAATTCATTTACCTTCCTTTTATTTCTCAAATTTTCCCCATTTTTTACTTCATTATGTGTGAAAGTTAAAAACAAAGACCCCATTACCACTTTTCTCTCTCTAAATTTCTTACTCAAATTCTATCCTTTCTCTTTCTCTCTCTCACAATTTCTTCCATTATTCCATATCCTCAACTAACTTAAACCTTGGCTTTTCTAAATCAAATTCTTCCATTTTTCTAAGAAATCTCAGAAATCATTCAAAAGATTTTCAACCTTTATCAAAGTGAATCCGACTGATTTGCGATTGTTTCCATTAGGGAAGAAAATTTTAAAATATAATCGATTGAGATTTCGAAGTGAATTGGATTGATTTCGTTGAACTTCGAGATTGTCGGTATTCATTAACTATTTATTCTTTAATTTGTTTAGAAGTGATTCGAAAATGGATCTGGATCGTATTTTATATTTTGGATCTGAAGATCTTCATAAGTTACTATCTGAATATTGGATTTAAAGGTTAGACAATCACTGAGGTATTCAATTTGGGAGCTTCGAATCAATATCTCATCTAAGACACTTTGTTGGACGGCATCAACAATTCTAGTTATCTATTCAAGGAATTGAAGTATTTTTGCATCTTTAATTTCTCGCATGCAGAAGAACCCAAAGGAAATGCAAGTACAGAATCATCAACCATATTTCAAAGTTAAAAAATAATTGTTGACTTTTTTTGTATGTTGGATGCTTGGAATACAAAATAATTTAGAATTTGATTTAGTAGATGTTCTATATATTAAACTTTGAATACAATATATTTTTGGAATACATAATAGATAAGAAATACATTTTTTTTAAAATACAAATTTTGATTGTAAATTTGAATGTTCTTGATGACTGGAATACAAATTTTGTTGGAATTTTAAGAAAGAATATACGTTTTTGAAAAATATACAAATCAATGTTGTATCTTTTCTGAATGAACACGAGTTTACATAGGTAGATGGATAAAAATATGTTTCTTAATAACTACAAATAAATTTGGTATACCTATTGGAATGAATACAAACTAATAAAGAAATACAAATGTCATTATACAAATCCAAACATGAAAACCATAATGAATACAAATACACATATCATAATTCATACATATTGGAATGAATACAATTAATTACTTTTGAAATTGTAACTGATGAGAATTTTAAGTGATATGTTCCTTTTTTTAAAATATTCTATCCATGATTTTCTCCTTTTCTATTATTAAATAATTGTATTCTTTCAAATCAAACAAACCAAAAGAAATACATAAATCAGAAACAATAACAAACTAAAATATTGACATTTTAAATAAATATTGAAAATGTTGATGAGAGGGTCCATTAAATGCTAAAATATTGACATTTTGAAAATTTTCCCTTGTTTTTATTCCTATACTTTTGCCCAGCTGGTGCCCTCCAGAATAATAAACATGTGATTTTGTTTGTTCAAAATTCTTTAGTTGTTCTTTTTTTTTTTTTGTAAAAAATAATGTATTTAAAAAAAAATCAGTTCTATAAATATGATTTAAAAAGTTTTTGAAAACTTAAAGAGATCCTTTTAGACAAAATTTTAGAAATAGCAAACATAATAGTCATAATTGTGTTTCATAACTATAGTTTTGATAATTACGCTCCATAAGATAGTTGTGTTTGTTATGGAGGCTGTGGTTTGTATAATTTTGTTTGTTTATATATTTCGCTTATGAATATACAAATAAGGTAAGTATATACAAATTTTGTATTTATACATTTAGAAAATTTTCAAAACTCTGTTTGTATATTTCGCTTGACAATATAAAAACATGGTAATTTATTATGAATTTTTCATAAATTGTATACAAATAGCTAGGGTAAGTATATACAAGATTCTAGATTTGTACAATTAGAAACCAAATTATACAAGTTCTGAATTTATACAAATCAGATGAATTATACAAAATAGGTGAATTAGTGAATAACAAGAATTGAGAAAATTGTACCCGTGAATTATAATTTTCTTAAACTATAGCTATAGTATCTAATATAGGCTAAATGTTTTTTATTCTGCATAATTGTCCCATCTTTTTATGATTTACTAGCTCTAGAATAATCAAGGAACACATATTTGAGAATATGAGGGGCTAGTATCTTTCACATGATAAATTTAATATGACATATTTGGGGTATTTATGGACAATGATATTGAAGAGCAGGGAAAACTAGCTGCTATTGGCTAAAGAATGGATAATAAGTCACCAAATTGAGTATCTTATACTTTGAATGCACATATACATAACAGTAGAGAAAGTGATAATTAACTAATCTATGAAAAATCATTCAATATTGAGAAGCCAATTATATCAAAGAGTAAATATTATAATTGAAAATACGTAGAAGATAAAATTCATAATAAAGTAAGAAATTCACAATCTTTTAAGTTATTAATATATGTGACAATACCGAATTTCTAATATTCAGATATTAGAAAAATGATCATTCATAATCTTAATGAGGTCATGATTTACCGCGTGAAGCGCGAGAAAGTTGTCAAGTATATATTTAAAGAGGATCCTCAACCTTGTGACGTGGCGCGATAACAAGCGAGGAATCCCTTTTTAACTCAATCTAAATTTACTCATCCCATCCGCATCCGAAACTCAAAATAGAAACGACATCTTCTATTCTTCAGCTTCAAGCCCACTCTTTGAATTGTTCAAAATGAACAGAAACGATGTCTTCCCCTCTTCAACCTCACACCCTCTCTTTGAATTTGTTTAAACGAACAGAAACTACGTTTTCCCCTCTTCAGCCCCAATAGACCTCAACATCCTCTTTATTGATTTCTTTTGTACGCCCTCACACCCTCTCTTTAAAGTTGTTCAATACACCATTGGAAATTCTTATGGCCTACACAATCATCATGTATTTGTTAGGGTTTTGCCTTGATTTTCTTTCCTTGTTTGAAGTTTATTTTTTCTAAAAGAAAAGTCAAAGTATTACCATAAATGCTTAAACTTTTTCTGACAGGAAAATATAATTTTCTTCCATATTTGATTTATTCTTTTCTTAGAGGAAAAATTTGGAGATCTATAAATTGAAGATTCTTATTCTCAAAGTAGAACATAATAGAATCCACAATGAGTCGTTTAAAGAGTTTTGTTTATGGGGAGATTTTTCTCTCTATAGTTTTAATAGTTTATTTTTATTAGTTTTTAATTATGTATGGCATTGGTCTTATCATATAATAATATTATGTCTTTTAGTATAGTTTTATTTGTCATCTAATTTATCGCCTTATGATTTGCAATTGTAAGCATCCGCATGACGCCTTATTCACCTTCATAACCTAACAAGTGGTATTAGAGCACATGGTTCAAAGATCCAATGGTTCAATGATCCAATGCTTAAATGAGGTTGAAGACATGCTCTAGTGGTTTCAAATCAATTTGTAACTAATTTGATGTTAAAGAAGATTTTTGTCCAGTTACATGTGGAGAAAAGATTAAAACCATATTTTCGACATTTCTGTTGCTGCATCTTTGAAAATAAAAATAAAATATTTTAAAATCATTTTTAACTCATATATTTTAAACTTTATTTTTAACCATGACAAGCAGCATTGATGAAGAATATGTGAAGAACGAAGATATCATGTATGTAAAGAAGACGGATCAAGTTTTATCAAGAAAATCCAGCCAAAAGGGGAGATTTGTTAGGGTTTTGCCCTGATTTTCTTTCCTTGTTTGAAATTTATTTTTTTTCCTTAAAGAAAAATCAAAGTATTACCATAAATGCTTGAACTTTTTCTGAAAGGAAAATATAATTTTTTTCCATATTTGATTTTTTCTTTCCTTAGAAGAAAAAATTTGGAGATCTATAAATTGAAGATCCATATTCTCAAAGCAGAACACAATAGAATCCACAATATAGTCGTTTAGATAGTTTTGTTTATGGAGAGATTTTTCTCTCAATAGTTTTAATAGTTTCTTTTTATAGTTTTTAATTATGTAGGCCAATTGATCCTATCATATAATAATATTATGTCTTTTAGTATAGTTTTATTTGTCATCTAATTTATCGCCTTATGATTTGCAATTATAAGCATCCGCATGACCCTTATTCACCTTCATAACCCAACAGTCTTGTCTGCGCAACATATGCCACTACGAATACCTACGACCAATCGAAGCTATTTACTACTCCTAACATATCATTTTAAATAAGTCAGTTTTACTATTTCATTTGGTTAAATTGTTCTAAAAAAATTGAGTCTTTTTATCCATTATTTTCAGTTTTAGGTACTTATCATCTCCCTCTTCTTTTTTTACACTTTATTAACATTTATGTTTTGAGTCGAAGCAAGGTTTTGTGATTTCTAACTGCATTTGTGTTGATTATAATGTGATTCAATATATGTATTAGTTTAATTTTTATTTTTCATGCATGATAGTTAATCTTAAGAGACATATACGTTATTATAATAATAATAATAATAATAATAATAATAATAATAATAATAATATGTGTTTATCTTTAAATTAAAGTAACATATATATATATATGAATCATTCAAAACACAAGATCAATATAACATAACAAATAAAGATTCATATTGTGTTCAAGCTGAAAATTATTTATTTGTAATGTGGAATCTAAAGTCATTATTCATGGCAACGTCTGTCCGAGTGTTCGTGGAGAACAATTCAATTCAAAATCAAGCTATTTAAATCTTTAAATCAAAATCAAAACAAAGATTTAAAATCAAGCTATATAAATACTTGAAGCAAAATCAAATTCAAGCTCAATAAATACCATATTCCTATTGGAAAGTATAAACAGGGTATCATAGAAATTTTAACCAAAGATAAATATTATCACTAGTATATAATTTATTTTCATCTTAAACCTTTAGCACAGAGATATACACAAACAGCTTTAATTTTATGACAGGAAAAAAGAATGACTTAAAGCCCATTTGGATAGGCTTAAAAATAGTACCAATTTTTAAGTTAAAAATAAAAAAGTTAAACTTAAAATGACTTTTAAGTCAAAAAATAAAAAATAGGGGAAAACAGTATTTTAAGTTATTTTTAATCTAGCCAAACACTTCCTAACTTATTTTAAGTCATTTTTTTAGACTTATTTTAAGTTATTTTTATATTTGTCAAACACTTTCAAAAGTAAAAAACTGACTTAAAAATAGATTTGATCAACTTTTAAGTCAATCGAAATACTCTGTTACTAGCATCTTAGAGAAAGGAGCAATAAGAATATATAATCCTTTTTTTTTGGTTTAAGAATATAATACTTCCTAGTTCCTACATATAGTGTTAAAAAAAAACCTAGCATACATTTGGTTACTTTATTAATAGGAACCTTTTTTACAGGGATATCTTGCTTGCCACACGGGAAAACCATATAGCTACAAGCTTTTGACTTCAATCCTACCAAACAAAGGATTAAATAATAAAATTGTCAGAAATAAATATTTTTTTCATCATGAATCACTGAAAATTGATGTTATGTAACATGATTTTTTTTTATTTCCTGCTAAACTAGCTCATGGAGAAATGCATGGTGGAAAATAGTTTCTCATTGAAATAATATGAAGTTTTCTAATTTTTTCATATGAAACAATTACTATTTTTTTCTTTTCATACTGATTCAATCAAATATCTATGAGAATAATTAGTGAATATTTTTCAATGAAAATTTAAGTGGAAAAATAATTATTTGTAGTAAACATAATATTTAATGGCAATTAAACTATTATCAATAACTAATTGCCTTTAAAAGTTATTTTTGATGTAGTACAATTAATGTGAAATAGAAGGGGTAGGTATTACTAATTATTTATAGCAAACATAATATGATAATCTAGAAAAATAAGTTACTCTAATAACATTGAAGTTGGGTGAATGCCTTTCATTTTTGTTGGAGATGGGCTGAATCATAGATGAAATCTCTTTCTTTTGAGTGTGTTTTGATATTGGGGTGACAATTAGGTGGGGTGGGCAAATGTAGGTGAATCATGATGGTTTAAGATAATAATTGGATCAAGATTTAATATAATTTAAATTTGCTTGATCGAAACGGGTTAGGTAATGAATTATATAACGATTCAAGATCCAACCCAATTCAATCTAATTTTTATTAAGTTCAGATGTTTTATATATTCTTTTAAACTATTTTAGTACCTAATAAAATTATTTTATTTTTATTATGACTATATATAATATATCTTGAAAAAAAAAGTTTTTAATTTTTTTTTTGACAAGATTTCTCATGAGCCAACTCGAATTACATATCAATTCAATTTTTAATGAGTTTAAATAGATTAGATCAAAATGAGTTGAATGAGTTGTGTTTGATTTTTCGTGGCTTTGCTTAGACTACACTCTAATCCTGATTAATTGGTGGGCTGCTCCAAAGGAATAATATCACATTTCTATAATTTTTTAGCAAACAATTTGTCAATTTTAAGCTGGAAATTAATGCAATTTGTCCATTTTGAGAAATATAAATTAAAAGAGGAAAAGGTGCAATTTGTGCATTTCAATTTTATAATATTTTCTAGCTTGCATCACTCATTGTTTTTATGTGATAAAACATATAGATACTTATAAACTAAGATATTTGCCAAATAATTCCTTTTCTTAATCTGATATGTCCCAATCAATTGTCGTTGACAAGTGACAACCAATAATGCAATGCAAATGATTAGTCACTATAATAGTTTCCATCTGCCATAAATTATTAACATATGTGATAATAATTATGCTTTAAATAAGTCTTGTAAACTAATTCATGTTAATTGCTAGTTTAAGTGGTGGTTCACTAGTTTAAAATAGTAGCATTTGTTTATTATTGGATAGCTTTAAACTTCTTGAGGTCTTTGAGCGGTTTGGCATTATTAGCTCAAAGGGAAACGTACCCATACTAATTTAAATTCGTATTACGTAAGATTTATTAAAGGGAGAAATGCCTTTTATTAGATTTTTTTTTTAAGTAACTTTTTTTTGTGGAATTGAAAACCCAATACAAGCCAAACAATTGAAACAAAGACAACATTATATATTTCTTGGTGTTATTTAGAAAGCGGTCGAGGTGGTGTCAATATCAGAGAAGGATTTTCACTAAGGATGTTCAATATATGAAGGAGTAAACACACGAACTATCTAAAGTATGGTTCAACATCTATTATAGTACTATGTATACATAAAAATAATTTAAAATATATATAAATAATGTATTAACCGAGGGGGGTTTGGATGACCCCCCCTAGCCCCAAGCTAGCTCCGCCAAATGTGTGGATTTAACGTGGTTTTGATTGAATTCAACAAGTTTTTTTTACACAATATATAAATGAAATATTACTAGATTTTAATACACATGATATGGCAATTTCATAATTTTGGTATTAAAATATTAGGTTGAATTAAAGAATCAAAAATTCAAAATTTAAATTCTAAATCTGCTAATGAAAGGTGGCATTGTCTATTATGAATAAAGTATTATAATAGCAAATGTAAATGTAACGATTTGCTATATAGTCGTTTTGAGCATTTGGTGCTCCTTAATTTCCCTTAAGAAGACTGTTTTCGTTGTTGTATTATGTGAATTTTGATTTGCCGGGATGGATAGTACGATATTTGAGGTAATCGCGTTTCGGAGAAGGAAATCAATTTTAGGATTTTGAGAAATGAAAATTCGGTTAAAGTCAACAAAAAGGTAAATGAGCTCGGAATTAAATTTTGACGGTTTCATTAGGTCCAAAATGTGATTTTCAACTTGTGTGGATGGTTTGTGCGGGTCCCAAAGGGCTCCAGAGTGTTTCAAATGCTTGTTGATTAGTACCCCTTTCATTTCATTTTATGTGAGGTAGTTTGACTTAACACGAAGTTTAAGAAAAAAAAAGTTTTTTAAAACTTGTGATCCAAAATGAATGATAGAAATTTGTGTGGCTGTAAATCATTTCATTAAAGGTAAAATAAACATTTTATAGTTAAATTGTTACTTAATATAGAAATGTGTTATTTTTTTTGGGATGAACTAAAAAGAAAAGTAAGTCACATAAATTGGGAAGAAGGAGTAATATTTAAGTTTAAGGAATATGGTTGACCATGATAATTTTTTTGTCAAGATGACCTCAGATTAGTGTTTTGAGTATTTTTGTAATCTAGGGCATATTTGATTTGTATCTCGGGGGATTTAAATCAGTTCTGACCGTTGATTCTACGTCTTGGGTTGTTTTAGGCATTGCCGATGGGATTTACACCATTTCAACTAAGATTTTTGGCTATAAACAGGGAGGTTTTTCCTTCGTTTTTGAATCCTTTTTTTTTTTTGCATCATTTCTTGTGGGTATTTGAGGTACTACAATTCCTACAACATATATAATTGTTTTATCGTGAGAGAAAGTAATCCATAACCTTGGATACAATGATGAGATTAAATTCCTTAAGGACACACAATGAACTTTGTATTCTCGGTTAATTCTATTTAAAGTTTCTACTTTCTATTTTCCAGTTTATAATTTTTTTTTGATTTGAAAACATTAGAACAACAATTGATCCCTTGTCGAGGTCGTCCCCTTCCCATTCCTTGCAATACAGGTTAGTTCAGGCTTAACGTATGTTAAGAGAAAAATTATTTCTTTCTCATTTTTCTCAACTATTAATGGATGAAACAAATCAGACCATTTTGCATAGCTAAGGAATAAATTTAAACTTTTCCCTTTTTAAACATTTCTTCATTACTTGAAGCATTTAAACTCAGTATTTATTTGAAAATTCTAAGAGTTAAACAAGTATTAATGCCCTGAATTTATTCATGTAATAACAAGCAAGTTGTTACAAGATGTGCACCTTTATCATATTATATTTCTTCGCCGCGTATGAGAATTTTTCCAAACGGACCGTTTACGCAAGCAAATATGTAACTCTATTCAACGCGCACACACTTTGCTCTTTATCATAAACAAAAACAAAAAGACTAGTATTCAAAATATTCTTAAATTTGAGGCGAAATATTAGTTCCATTCGAATACTGACAATCTTGAAAACACCCTTTAACTTGATTAACTGAACTTAAATATATTCACAATCTTGTTACATGAGTGAAATACACTCCAAAATTTTACCAAGTTTAAAAATATTTTCAACACTTGTCTAGATTTTTTATTAAAAACTCTGTATTCTTATAAGAGTTTGGATAGCCTCATATACTCTTACAAGAGTTTAGAAAGTATTTTTTGTGAGATCAAAGTTGTATCTAAATTTAGTAAGTCAAGTAGATAAATATTTTTAAGAAACTACTATCTCCGTCCACTTTTAATTGTCAAGTTGCGCTTTCGAAAGTCAATTTGACTAATTATTAAAGTTAAATTAGATAATATTAATTCGATATTTTAAACAAAAAATTTAGATATTCAAAAACTATACGAAAAATATTATAAATTACAATTTTTTTGCATATCAATATGATGAAAAAATACATTGTAAAATATTAGTTAAAATTCTTACAACTTAATTCTAACTAAAAATGAAAATTATGAAAATCAAAAGTGAACGAGGAGTAATAATTTATGTTATGTTGAAGATATTTGTCTCCAAAAAGAAAGAAAAATTACGTTACACGTTAATGCTTAATGCTTCATCTTCCCTAAAACCCCTCTCTCTATAACTCTCTTCTGCTAAAAAGCTCTGTTCTTTTGATCTTTCTCTGATATTTTATTCTTCTGTCAGTATCTGAACATCAATTTTCTTTACGTTTGTTAGATTTAATAGTATTTTTATTTCAAGATTTCTCACTCATCTGACTTCTCTTACAATTTGAACATTTCTTTGTGAGATTCTTGTGTCATACATACCCTATTCTTCATCTTCAAGTAATACCCCCATAAAAGCCATTCTTGGATCAATACAAATTACACAATCACCGACTGACCCTTTTGATGGATACTTCTGATAATGCAAATGTTTCTCCTTCATCTCCTACAAGTTCCAATTTGACGACTTTTGGAGTACAATTCACACCGCTCCGGTTCTTCCAATCCCCTGTTTCCACTTTGCTTGAGTATTCCGGACTCTTTACGGTTCGACCCGATAACCCAGAAACGGACCCTCTTGTAGCTGATGATACTGTTACTAACGACGCTGAATCCAGTAGCAATGTTGGTGGAGGTAATAGTAGCAGTGGGGAGGTTTCAATTAGGATAATTGGTGCTGGGGAGAATCAAGGGATAGGGGATGAGGATGAAGATGATGGGTCGGTGATGGATGGTGGGGAAGGGGGTTCTGTTGAGGAAAGGGGTTCTGGTGTGGACGCGTCGTCCGCGGTGCCTGATGATGATGCTGGTAATGCTAGTAGGGATTCTTCGTACCAAAGATTTGATATACAGCAAGTTGCTAGGTGGATTGAGCAGATTCTTCCATTTTCCCTTCTTCTCTTGTTTGTTTTCATACGCCAGCATTTGCAAGGTACATTTTGTTTTCCACTCTCAAAGAAATTGTGGCTATTAGCAATCTGTGTAATGTGCAATATTTAGGTGTAGATGCAGTTTTTTGGGTGATATGCAATCATATTCTTGTATATATGTGTATGCTATGGCAGATAAGAAGGAATACACACACGTTGAACAAGCAAACTGAATAACCTTAATGTAACAATAGTATCTTCAATATTAATGTATGAACAAGTAAATCTGTATATGGAAGTTATATACATTATCTCAGCATTTGCAAGGCTTGAGTGCCTAGGTGAGTACAAATGAAGGTTGGGACTTAGCTCACTAGTGCCATTTATTGGCTGCTTTGCTATCCTCATATCAGGTCTTGGTGTTACAGAAGCCTTTATTGGATATTTTTTCTTTAATTGTTTTTTGGTGTTTCTATGTACTAACAACTGCAATATATTGAGCAATTGATTCTAGGACTGGGACTGTTTCCAGGATAAAGAAATGATACAACAAAAACAACATACCCAGTGAAGTCCCACAAGTGAGGTCTGGGGAGGGTAGAATATACGAGACCTTACCACTACCTCGTGGATATAGAGAGGCTGTTTCCGAAGGACTCTCGACTCAAGTGCAACAAATTCCAGTATAAACAAAAAGGAGACAATGTAGAGAATATAGCAAATAACAAGAAACATTGCAAAGGTAGCAAAGACAACAATAAAATCATGTGATAATCAAAACACCATAAACAACAACGATACAGGTAAAAAAAAACAAGACCTACAATTATACACTAGTACCATTGCAAACGCCAGCCATCCAAAGTAAGACACTACACTACCTACTACTCTTCTATCCTAATGGGAGTCCTCCACACCCTTCTATCTAGCATCATGTCCTCAGTAACCTGAAGCTGCGGCATGCCTTTAGTAACCTGAAACTACGTCATGTCCTGTCTTATCACCTCTCCTCAATACTTCTTCGGCCTACATCTGCCTCTCCTTGTGCCCTCTAGAGCCAACCTGCCGTACCTCCTCACTGGTGCGTCTAATGCATATCCTCTTTACTTGTCCAAAACATCTCAATCTCGCTTCCCTCATCTTGTCCACCACGGAGGCCACACCCACCTTATTCCGGATATCCTCATTTCTAAGCTAATCTCTCCTACTCGGACTACACATCCACCTCAATATCTTCATTTCCGCAACATGCATCTTCTGGACATGAGAGTTCTTGACTGACCAACACTCCACCCAATAAAACAAAGTCGGTCTAGCCACCACAACCTTGTAAATTATTACCTTTGAGTTTCAGTGGTACCTTTCCATCACACTAGACTCCAGAAGCACGCCTCCACTTCATCCACACCGCACTAATACATTGTGTGATATCATCGTCTATGTCCACATTCCCCTGGATTATAAACCCAAGATACTTGAATCTATCTCTCTTGGGGCTATTTTGTGTGTCAAGCCTCACTTTCATGCCTACCTCATGCTTCGCATCATTGAATTTGCACTCCACATATTCTGTCTTTGTCTTGCTCAACCTAAACCCTATAGCCTCCAAAGTTTGTCTCCACGCCTCTAACTTAGCATTCTCCATTGCACGTCTCATCAATCATTACTATGTTATCCGCAAATAACAAACACCACGACACCTCATCTTGAGTGTCTCGTGTCAATATATCCATCACCAAGGCAAATAGAAACAGCTAAGAGTCGACCCTTGGTGTAGCCTCACATCCACATGAAAGCGCCCTAAGTCTCCTCCCACCGTTCTTACCCGTGTTTTAGCTCCTTCATACGTGTCCTTTATCACCCTAATGTAGGTCATTGGTACACCTCTTGCCTTTCCTCGGGACTTTATCGTAGGCCTTCTCAAGGTCAATGAACACCAGATGTAAGTCCCTCTTCCTTTCTCAATATTTTTTTCATCAGTCTCCTTATAAGATGGATAGCTTATGTGATCGATCACCTGTGTATGAATCCAAACTAATTCTCAGGAATAGACACACCCCTTCTCACTCTCATCTCCACCACTCTCTCCCAAACTTTCATAGTGTGACTTAACAATTTTGGATATCACCCTTGTTCTTGTACAACAGAACTATTGTACTACACCTCTGTTCCTTGGGCATCTTAGCCGTCTGAAAAATACCATTGAACAAGCTAGTTAGCCACTCCAGATCTGCTCTATCCGTGCTCTTCCAAAACTCCATCGGGATCTCATCGTCGCCTTTTCCTTGCTTATTGTACTAATAGCACACTTCATTTCTCAACCTTAATGCGCCTACAATACCGAAGTCCCGAAGTCTCTTAGAATGCTCCAATTCACCCATCATAATGTCTCTGTCCCCTTCTTCATTCAAAAGGTTGTGAAAGTATGCTTACCATCTTTGCTTAACGAGGGTCTCCTCTGCTAACACCCTGTCGTCTTTGTCCTTGATACACCTCGGTTGATCCAAGTCTTGGGCCTTACTCTCCCTCGCCTTCGCAAGCCTATACATCTTCTTATCTCCGCCTATATCTCCTAGTTCAATATACAGTCTCTCAAAAGCTACTGTCTTAGTAGCTGTAACCACTAACTTAGCCTCCGTCCTTGCCGCCTTATAAATTTTCCTATTCGCATGCTCCTTGTCTTCATCCATGCAGGCCACCCACTTCGTATACACAACCTTTTTTGCTTCACTTTGCCTTGAACTTCTCCATTCCACACCAATCCCTTCGGTATCCACCAAAGTTACCTTTCGACACCCCTAGCACCTCTCTAGCTTTTCTCTAATGCAACCAACTGTCTTTTCCCACATACTTCCTGCATCCTCACTACTCCTCCAAGTTCCCAACGCCGTCAACTTCTCCACAATTACACGGGAGAGGTTAGGTGTCAACCCCCCCCCCCCCCCCCAAGGCCAGACGTATAACTTCTTCCTCCTCCCTCGCTTAATCTCCAAGCCCATCACCAAGAGCTTATGTTGAGTAGAAAGATTCTCACTCGGAATAACTTTGCAATCCTTACAAAAACCTTTATCGCCTTTCCTCATAAGCAAGTAGTCTATCAAAGTCTTAGCCACCACACTACGAAAGGTAAGTGATCATCCTTCTTCAGAAAGCATGAATTAGCAATTACCAACTCAAAAGCTCTAGCAAATCCCAATAGCAAGGTTCCATCATAGTTTCTAACCCCAAACCCACTGTTGACGTGCACATTGTCAAAATAATTAGGACTTGCCCCAATGTGGCCATTGAAATTTCCACCGATGAAAACCTTCTCGGTGCATGGAGTACCTCCCAGAATTGCATCCAATTCCTCCCTTAAATGCGTTTCATGAAATTAGTTAGGAACTTATATGCTTTTTTTTTTTGAGAAGTTGTTGAGTATGAAAGGATTTTGATGGTGAAAGTGGTAATGTTTGTTTAATGACCACTCATACTCATTTCGGGAAATTGTGCTGCTTTCAGTGTTTTGGGTTTCTGTGGTTCTTGAATAGTAACTATAAAGTAATACAGAAATAAATTAGCTCATATATGTACATGGAAAGGTATGGGCCTCTTTATTGTCATTTGTTTGCATTTAGGATTGTCATATGAATCCCATTGCAGTCAGTTTACTGATATTAAATCAGGGAGCGTTAAAGCTCTCTGCCTTTCCATATAAATAGACAGAATAAGGACTGCTGCATAGCTGAAGCTTGTTTAGCTGATGCCTTTTGAAATATAAGGACTTTGAGAGTGTAACTTAGCCTTTGTCTTTCTCCTTCTGTATGCTTAGTTTTTTACTAAGCCACCTCCCTGAGATGTTTAACAGCATATATTTAATTTTTGCTATCTAACAAGATTTACTAGAGTTGCCGGTGGTGCTTTCCCCAGACTGATGCATTTGAAACCAAATGAATCTTACAAATCTTTTAAAAGAAATAGGCATTTTAATTGGGGTGGCTGTTTGATAAATGCTTAGTTTATCAGATAAGAACAAGGTAGATGGGCCACTTGTTGCCTTTGTTACATGGAGAGTGCATTATGATTGACAATTTAAATTGACTCATGCCTGATAAGCTTGGTTCTTTTTCTTTTCTTCTCCTTGGGATATCTCTAAGCTAAACACCATCCCTAAGAGAAGAAAAAAGGTGACTGTATTAGGTTAACCCAAATTGCACTGATGCAAATATTTCCAAGCAATTCTTGATTGTCTATTTTCATGTGAAGACTTGGGATTGCTTTTTCAGTTGGTTGCAAGTGTTCCTGTCTTATTTCTACCTGTTTCAGATTCATGTATTCTGCTTCTGTTTTTGGAATTGTAAAAACATGTATATCATGTGAACTGTCATTTATGCCAAATCACATTCTTCATTATTTTTCTAATATCGGAGTGCAGGTTTCTTTGTCACAATTTGGATAACTGCCGTCATGTTCAAGTCAAATGACATTCTTCGGAAGCAGACAGCTTTAAAGGTGCAATATACCCTCCATTTGCTGAATTGTAGTCTGTTTACTTTCTATTGCAACATTCATTTTCATCTATCTTCAATAGAAAGATTAAGGAACACTGAGAATCCTGCCATAATGAATTCTGAATTTTGCAGGGAGAGAGAAAAATAGATGTCCTTGTTGGTTATTTTGTGGTTTTTGTGATACATGTTATTGGAATCTACTGGTGGTATCACAATGATGACCTTTTCTATCCATTACTAATGGTTCCTCCGAAGGTCATCCCACCTTTCTGGCATGCTATTTTCATCATCCTGGTAAATGGTATGGTTCTTGACCTGCCTAGTGCTCCTGTTGTTCACGTATTATATGCAATATACATGCTGTTCTATCCTTTTCTCGGGAGTATAAAGCTGTTACATTAAAGTCTCTGAAAGAATTGATCCTCATTTATTGTTGTTTCCAGATACCATGGTGCGGCAGGCAGCAATGGCTTTGAAGTTGGTGCTGCTTATGTATTACAAGAATGGCAGGGGCCACAACTTTCGTAGACAGGTAGAGTATAAAGCAGTTTCTGATGTGGTTAATTTAGTGATTTTTCTCCCATTTTATTTTTTTTTGCAAGAAAATTGAACTCCGTTTGTCTTGTAGGGTCAAATCCTGACTCTGGTGGAGTACATGCTGTTGTTATACCGTGCCTTGTTACCAACTCCTGTATGGTATAGATTCTTTCTCAATAAAGAATATGGAAGCCTTTTCTCATCACTGACAACGGGATTGTACTTAACGTTTAAGCTTACCTCCATTGTTGAGAAGGTAAGGTCTTTTTAGAACTAATCTTATTCTGCTGAACAAATCTTGTTTTTCCTTAATGATATCAAGTTTTTCATGGGAAACCTCCCCTCTTCCCACACTACCTCAATATTTTGTGTTTTTCGAAAATATGTTTTTGGCATTGGTTCTTCCTGCTCTCCTTTGTACTCACTAGTCAGTTTATGTTGTTTAGGTAAAATCATTCTATACTGCTTTGAAGGCATTGTCAAAAAAGGAAGTCCATTATGGGTCTCATGCCACACCTGAGCAGGTATAATGTCATTACTTCTTTGCTCCCTGCTTGTTAATACTTATTCTTAGGAGCAATGATATTTACAACAAGGTGGTGTCAGATATTTGAAAACTTTACTTGTTAGAAATGTAACAAATACTACACATTATTACCCCTTTCTTGGAGAATGATGGGGTTTTGTTCGAGGGTTGTTATTCTTTTCGTTCTTCTGTGGTTTGATAAGAAGTTTTATTGTCATTTCCCATCAACTTCCCATTGCTTCAGTAGAGTGCTGGAGCAATTCTATTACTTTAATGATTGACCAGTTTATGCTTTTTATCAGTTTTTCCAAGTGCGTCCAACTTGATAAAATTGAAGTTGTGTTACAAATGCTAAAATACGTTCTAAATTTCTTCTTTGTTGGCCTTATATGCACACAACAGTGTGTTGACAAGCTTTGTGTTAACAAAGAAGCAATATAAAATTTATTCCATCTGTTCTAGCTTATGTGACACTATTTCCTTATTAATCTGTTCCAAAAAGAACGACCCATTTCTATACCTAAAAAAATTAACATTACACTTGATGAGAACTTTTCATATCCAGACAAATGTTATGGCATGTCTGGCCGTTAGTTTTAAAAGTTCGTAGCAACACAAATGATATGGCATGTTTAAGATCACAAGTTTCAAAACTCTTCATTTTTTTTTGACTCTGTGCCAATTCAAACTAATGTCAAATAAATTGAAATAGAGGGAGTATCTGATGATTATAAAATGGTGCATATTCTTATTTGATTTGGCTTTACTCTAAGGAAAGTTAACCGTGAATCTCCAAGTAGATGAAATTGTTTCAACACTGAAATGACCATTCCATCCCTAATTCATGCATCCAAACAAGCAGGGCACGCCTAAGCAAAGATGTTAACATTTTGTTGTGTAGAGGCCTTGTGCTTTAATTATGTTAATAGGATATTTCTGGATTTTGTCTTTGTTACATATCCAAGTTAAGATTGTGGAGAGTGTGATTTGAAATCTAGGATCATCAAATTCAGAAGTAATTGTTGAGTTAAAGCTAGGACTTCTCTAGAAAATAAATAGTTTCAGCTAGAAGTATTTTAGAAAGCCGTCTTTGGCTTAATATAAGTTGGTAATCTTAAGGATAACGCTGGATTTTTTCAAGCTGAAATTTCAGGATTTTTCTCTTTTTTCTAGCTATTCTTTGGGTTAATTTGTTAATTGCAATCAGTAGCTCCCTAGAAGTAGCTGGAACCTGGAAGGCTAATTTGTCTGTTTTCCGTAGAGGTAGTGATAAAGTTGGAGCAGTAAGATATCTTTTTTTTAGAGGTGGGGGGAGAATCGTTCCGTTATACATTTTCTTTATAGATTTTGAGTTTTACTTGAAAGCTCTTGTGTGATCTCTGCTTTTAAAATGTTTATCCAGGTGAATGTAGCTGGTGATCTGTGCGCTATTTGCCAGGAGAAGATGCATGCACCAATTTTGTTACGTTGCAAACACCTCTTCTGTGAAGACTGTGTCTCAGAATGGTAAGTATTTCTGAAGCACTTTCTGCAGGAAACCCCCCTCTAGTTTGATAAATGCATTTCCAAGTGCTTTGCATATACTATTTTTTCTAACATAACAAGAATGAAGTGACTTTATTTTTAACATTGTCAATTATCTTGTGTGTGTCGGTCCCAATTTTGAAGGGGGTCACTTTTATTCAAGAATTTTAACTTAAATGGAAAAAATTAGGAACTGTCGGTATTTATTTTTGGATCATTCCTTCTGCTATTACTAGAATAAAATTTGGATAGAGAAGTTTGATGCTATAATGCAAATTATTCTAAAGGAAGCATGGAAAATCCAAGGTGGTTTGTTTTATGTAACTATTGCTATGTTTGCTGATCATGGATAACTTGGCAATGCATTTCTTTTTTTGTAATTGGCCTAATTGTTTTTGATGTTTGAGCTGATGTTTTTTATCTTTCTGGCTGCGTACTTTGTTACTTTATTTTTTTCTCTACTGCAAATTTCTTGTCTTTCCTTCCATCAAAATTTAAGAAACTGAAGGTATATTTTTCCTTGTGCGGTGGACTTTTCACCTCAAAATACATCGTTTATCTCTTACTTTCTTATCTGGACCATTAGGCATTGCCAGTGGCAAGATGTAGTCTGGTAATTGTGCAAACTATATGCATACTAGGTAAACCAGAAAAAAGAAACGGAGAAACAAACAGCAGCATTAATATGCATGATTCGCAAAGTAGAAATTTTTCATTCAAAAAAGTTGATGCTGTACATGAAACAGAAACAGATGAACAATTTATTGATTTATTGTCTTCCCACTTCATTTATCACCGACTTCTTTGCTTTATTTCATGGTTGCTACAATACATTTTATAAATGCGGAGAAGACCTATATATCTACATATTGCTACCACAGTTGGTGTCCTGTAATTACTGAACAGCTTCATTCATCTTCTCATCAGGTTCGAAAGAGAAAGAACATGCCCTCTGTGCAGAGCATTGGTCAGACCGGCTGATCTACGATCGTTTGGTGATGGATCCACTAGCCTTTACTTCCAGTTATTCTAGACTACATATTAATTATCCTACACCAAAGTAAATAGCTGTCCACCTGATATTACTGGATTCTGGGGGTTGCCCTGTTAAGGTATCTGCTAGAATGCCGCATTAAAGTAAAAACAGGCTATACTCTTCATTCGTGCAGATTCTTTGCGGAAGATATACACATCTACTCCCATATTGTACATAATTTTTTCCCCCCTACTGTGAAGAGATGAGATGTGTTCACAATAGAAAGAAAAAAAAAATATAAAGAAAGCAATTGTATGTAGAATCACAATTTCTTAACCTTAGAGCTTGAATTTTTGTTTCAGTGTGTTGTTTTTTTTCAAATGCCAAAAGGCATTATGTCTTGAATTATATTACACATAAAGTTGGTTCTATATTGCACTAAGCAGTGGGTCTGGAATCTGGGGATGGAGTTTTAGTATATTTTACAAGTTGTCCTCTGACTTGTGCATGGCAACAACATTTCGATTTACGAATCTTTGTTGAGTTGCCTATCAATCTTCAATTTTTACATGAAACTGAATATATGTGTGAAGAATTTGAAAACTCCAAGTCACTTCAAAACATACATGTATGTGAGTACGAAAAAGTTGTATAACTTGTCCACACTCCTCAAGTGTTGAAAAAAGATAAGAAACAAACTATGTAATCCATTGCGCATTAGTAAGACTTTACAAGAAAAGAATTATGAATGAGCTTAGCATCAAGCTCCATCAACTTCAAGGGTTGATAAGAAATGACTATGGATTGAGCTAGTAAAACAAGTCGTAAAAGGGTAAAATTAAAAGGTGTGAATGATCATATTGGTAATTCCATAGAGGAATTTTTTAGGTTGTATGATTCTGTTGAGGATTTGAAGTCTACTAATCCTAGAACTGCTGTAATTTTTAGGACATTGAAGAATATAATTTTTGAAAAAAAGGGTCAATTAAACATAATGTCCATTAGATTATATTTCTTACACAAAAAATTGCATAAATGGTCATTCAACACTGTTTCTTCTCCTTTTTTTTAAATAAAAATTTGACCCGACTACAAATGTGAATCATTTCAAGCGAATTATATATCAAAAGATTCGAAATATCGAGATGATTTCTGTAACACCCCAAAAATCTCTTAGAATATCAAAGCATAAGACTTCTAAGCAAGATTCTTTCAAATATTTTTCAACATTTTTCTTCAAGCGATGTTCTTGAAGAATAACAATCAATAGAAATTCTTTCTTGAGATTCTTGAATTAGATTCTTGAAAATCCGATTACCGAGGGTTAAGAATTGTATTAATGATTCATGATTATAAGAAGGAATTTGAATTGGAAAGATTGAAATCTTTGGAGAAGGATTTACCTTAGAAAATCTTGTAAAAGATTTGAAAGAATATTGCGTTAAGAAGAATCTTGAAAAATATTTAAAAGAATCTTGCTAGAAAATCTTATGCTTTGATTTTCCTTAGCATTTTGTCTTAGGTTTGAGAGAGGAGAGGGAAGAGTTAAAGATGAGAATATGATTGCTTATGGCTTTATAGAAGTTGAGAAAATCGTTTTAAGGTTTTCCTAGTGGTATAGGGACAAGAATTTTTTTAAGTTTTTTTTTCCGTCGGTTAAAATGAAACTCCACTGCATTATTTAGTAAAATGATCATAACTCTCTACTCCAAATTTGGAATAATACAAAATTGATGGTGTTGAAAAGAAGGCTCATAGTATAATAAATAAACACAATACATATGATACGATACATTATAAAATAATATGTAACAGTCAACCGAACAAGGTGTAAGTAAGTGCGTGTAAAGAAGGTGATAAGGGTCAATTCTCATACATTTATTGTAAATGTGAAATACTTATACAAATAAAAATGTTGGAAAGATAAACAACAAAAAAGATGCATGATTGTATGTCTGCTTGGCCAGTTAAGCATGAGCTAATTCATAAAATTTTGGGCTTTGATTATCAAGAAAGAGAGACTAAAATTATGTAAAAGATATTATAATTCACAATAATTAATAATTTAAAATAACTAAAAATTATATAAAATTTAGGTGACTCTGCAAACTCTGTTTGTGTTGCGTAAATTGAGACAATCGACGAAACATTTCTTGGACATCGTCCAAACTCTTATATCTAATAAAAAAAATTACTTCAAGTAGTCAACTTGATGAAATGATTGAGTAGCTTAACTGTTGCTTCTATTTTTTTAATAAAATTAAAATAAATAGAAGGATAAGACATATTGAATTGAATTTAATATGAAAAAGTCTTTTGACTTATGATCACAAGAATAATCATACTCTATGTATAAGGTCACCAAAAAAATATAATTTAAATTCATATATTGATAATATCAATAATTAAATTAAAATTCAATTAATCATATGAAAGAAAATATAAGTAGTTCAAAGCCATTATTTGAATAATAGGAAAATACTAAATAAAAAATAATAATTAAATTATTTTAGTAAACAAATGCATATAAGAGGATAATAAAAATTATGCGAGGATATTTATAAGTCTGATTAATCCGTAAAAAAAATAAAGTAAATGATTAAATAATGTTAAAACTTATTGATATCAAATTGAGACAATGAATTAAGCTTATATATTAATTTATTTTGTTAATTTGACAAGGTATGGCATATGCTAATGTTTTTTCATATAAATGTTATAAATATCAATTTATAACAAGTTAAATCTTGAATTATTCAATAAACTTATCTATTTGTAATTACGTTTATCAACTTAATAAAGTATATATTTAGGGGCGAATTTATTAGCAAAAAATACGGTACGTGAATTTGTGATCGCTTCGTAGAATATATATATATATATATATATATATATATATATATATATATATATATATTAGCATTAACCCATATTATTTAGCTAGGGATTAATTCTCACTAAATACATCTTTCTTCTTTTTTAAAATGGTGTACCAATGCTAGCTAGATATACTAGTCATCATATATATATATATATATATATATATATATATATATATATATATATTTATATTACTAAAAGTGGGAATAGAAAAAGTTGAAAGTTGAAATACCATTTTTCCCCTATACTAGATTAAAACATTATAAATATTTAGTTAATTACATGTTTAAATATTAGGGATAATCAATTATTACATTGAGTAAATGGAGAGTTCATGTGTTCAAAGGAGGATTGTTTACTCTTCCAAATTTTAATGGAGGTGCATTGCATATATTTAATATTCTTAAAGTTGTTCTTTTTTATCTATATTTGCCCTTTGAAACCTTCAAATATTATTTAATTTAAAACTTTAAGATGTCTTTTGATATTCCTCTATTTTTATCTATATAAATTCATCTTTTTTATTTCATGAAATTCACATCCAAAATTATCATTTTCATTTTATAGTTAAAGTAGCGAAGTCATCAACATCTAAAGTATATGATATATCTACCTTAGTTTGATTATATATCACTTTACGAAAATAAAGTGATTTTTCTATTTGATTCATTCTTTAGTTTGACTCGATGGAGAAGACTTTTGAATTATGATTGGATATGAGAGAAGGTGTTGACAAAAACTTGAAAAATTATATACCGATTTTGTATTTCTTTTTTCATTTATATAATTTTATGATTAAAGTCTTAAGAAGATGCATATGTTATTTTTTTCTTCTATGTTTTTTTTTATATTTCTCTATTAGTTTTCTTTATTTAATTTTCTATAAATTATCATCATAACATTTATTTGAGATTGTTGCATTTTAGTACTCATTACACGCATGTTTTCATTGAATTTTAATTGTCTTGACAAATTTATAACATATTGCATGAGACTCCAGAAATTAGTTATTTTATAACAATGGAAAAGTATTGGAAATAAATAAAGAAAAACAACAAAGACTCATCCCTTTCAATGAAAGTCACTTTCGACCGATGCAATTGTTTCACCCTTAATCAAATGTTTCAGTTCCAGTTGTGGGTATGGAGAAGATCTTGTTGGGAGGGTCACCTCGAGTGGGCGTGCAGTGCATGATCCAAATTTAGTTGGGGTTTCAATGTGGGCTCCGAACCACACAAAAACCAAAAAAAAAAGTAAGTCACTTCCAAGAAATATCTTTAGAGGAAAACTTTACTTCCATTAAATATTTTGTGCTTATATTGACTATGTTGTTCATTACTATAGTCTATATACAGTATGTTATTTTTCCAGTTGGGAGAATTATTTTATCAAAATTTTGTTCAATATTGTTGCTCTAAAACAAATTGAATTGGATTTATAGAACTCAAGTTTTGTGTCTGAAATTTTTTATGTGTGCAGGATTGAAGCATTCAGATCAGATAGTTCTGCCAGTTTTTGTCACGACCTAAAAATGGATGTGATGGCACTCGTCGTATCCCATCAAGACAAGTCAGCCTAAAACCAATCATTTCGATGAAGTGCGGAAATAAAGCAAAGTTCAATAATAATTACTATTACAAAAACAAGTCAACTTAATTCAATTCCCAAAACCTGGTTGTCACGTGCACAAGCCTCTAATGTAAATACTAGCATTGAAATAAAATATGCAAGTCTCAAATGACGTTGTCTTTCAAGTAAAAACAAAGTCATAAACAGGAGTAAGAAGGTTCGCTGAGATGACAAACAGCTACCTCTCAGATCCACAGAAAGCCTCGGAAACGAAGAGAATGAAAGGTATCACGAAGGTCCGAGCTTGTAACCTACAAAATATTGTAGAAACAAGGGGTGAGTACCAAACCACACGGTACTCAACAAGCAAACCTCTAAATACAAGCTAAGAGTACAGAATACGGGTACTCCTTACACCCCATCCTAACCTCCATAACTACAACCTGCGTAAAACCAACCCAACCTAATAATTCACAGTTTACAAAGCATACAACTCAACAACAGCACCCTAATAGATTATATATTCTCAATAACATCTCAATATTCCTCAATAACAAGTTTCACAGAAAGGCACTCACAAGATCAGCAACACAAGATCAAGTTCATCAATAATAAAAATGTGCAATGCAATGAAATGCAATGTCAAGTATAGTGATGCATGTCTGACCTAATGATACACACCCGCTGTCTCTCGCCCCGGACCCATGGGGGACATATCTGTCCATGCATCCATCGCGACGCGCGATACGACCCTCGATAATAGTAACCATCGCGGCGCGCGATACGTCCCTCGAAATATAGTATCCATCGCGGCGCGCGATACGTCCCTCGAAATGGTACATCATCTCATCACATAACACTTATCACAATCATGTCTCAGAATAATGCAAATAACATGTTCACACAAATGATGAGGAGATGACCATTTTCATAACATTGCACAAATCATAACAACACAATCAGGGTACAAGTATACAATGGTTCAACAAGTCTTTCAAACAATTCTCAACACATTACACAAACAATTAATCACATTACTCCCAACCATATACCACAAGGAAATACACGAATTCCATACGCTTAACAAGGGTTTAGAAATCCACTTGCCTCAAATAACCGAACAATCACTCTAAGACTTGAGCCTTCCCTTTTCGTTGAGCTTCCAAATCAATGCAATCTATTCAAGTACATATTCACAATAAGATTTCGAAACTAACAACGCCCATATTACTATAGGTTTAGCCTTGACCTACAAATTCGCTAGACTTTATAATCAAGTTCGTAACTCTTGATGCCAAATAACATTTAACCATCATATATTTATTTATTTATTCAATTAACTCCTGATACTTACCTTTAAATTTCCAAACAACTCACGGTACAAACATGCATCAATATACCTTATTCTCTCATCCAATACTTCTATCCAATAATTTTATTTTATTTTTATTATCATTCATTGCCTTCTCTAATGCCATAATTATCCATAACACTTATCCCTAAATCCTTAAGCTAATGTTCCAATCAGAGAATAATATACTAACTTGTTAAAGTACTAATCCAGAGAACTATTTCAATAGTAGCTAGGTAAATAATAGTGTAACAAATCCTTTCGTAGTAATAATTATCACCTTTAAAGCCACCATACCCACGAACACATGCGGCGACCACATATGGCTTCAAGATTCTAAAACTTTAAATTCCTCATCTTCACTTCATTAATATAATAATCATTATTATGAATTTCTATCCAATTCTTAAGAAATTACTACATAGATAGACCAACACGTATACAAAGATAAGAATTCTAATTAAACCTTACCTGAACAATCGTTGTTAACTGCTTCTCTTTCTCCGTTTTTAGTTTTGATAGTGGGACGCCGCATGAATTCGTGCAAAGAATGAAAAGAAGAGAAATTTATTTTATTAAACCTTATTTAACTCTAATTTATTTTTAACACATGACCCTAATGGTATAGGATCTTAATTAAATGATCACTTTAACCCACTAACTATCGATTAATTAACTCAAGTTAAACGAATAGTTAAAAATTTCCAAAAATGACCTTCTGGGTCATCACAGTTTTCTAAGGTTCTGTTCTCTCTATTTAGCCCTTGAGTACTTCCATTTGTCCTAAAGATTTGTTTGTGTTTTCTTATTTTTGGTTACCTTGTCTAAGCCCGTCTTTTTGTTTGTGAATATTAACGTTGTATTGAATTGTCCTTCTTTGCTAGTAACTTCTGAGATCCTTTTAGTTTTGGTTATTGATCAATGTAGTATTAGAAAGGTTTTGACTTTGGGTAATCTGAGTGACAAAAAGTAGAAACAACAAGAAAAAATGAAAATTCATTCAAGAAGATTAGGGGTTATTAGCTTGAGCAAATGCAATACCTTTTTGTCCGGGTGGTGAAGGCTAGAGATTTACCTACAAAACATCTTACAGGTAGGCTTGATCCTTATGTTGAGGTTAAACTTGGGAATAATAAGGATAAGACTCGTCATTTCGAGAAGACTACAAATTCTGAATAGAATCAGATGTTTGTTTTCTCCCATGATAGGATTGAGGCTTCTTTACTTGAGGTGACTGTGAAAGATAGGGATTTTGTAAATGATGATTTTGTTGGTGGACATATGTTTGATTTGTTTGAGATCCCAAAACTGGTTGCCCAAGAGTACTTGGTTCCTCAGTGGTATAGATTGGAGGATAGAAGAGGGTATAAGGTCAAAGGGGAGTTGCTTTTGGCTCTTTGGATGGGTACTCAAGCTGAAGAAATCTTTCCTGAAGCATGGCATTCAGATGATGCTAGTAGTGCTGATGTCATGGCAAATATAAGATCTAAAGTGTACCGCTTGCCAAAGCTCTGGTACCTGAGAGTTGATGTGTTTAAGGCACAGGACTTGATTCTAAGTGATGAATATAGGCTTCCAGAAGTTTTCGTAAAGGCCAGCCTTGGAAATCAGGCACGTCGTACAAAGGTTGCCAATAGAGAGAGTTTCAATCCTGTATGGGACGAGTCTTTGATGTTTGTAGCAGTTGAACCATTTGATGTATTGATTTTGAGTGTGGAAGATGAAGGTGCGTCAGACAAGGATGAGGTTCTTGGAAGGTGTGTGGTTCCTTTGTCAGATGTGGAAATGAGGTTGGATGAGAAACCTGTGAGATGTCTGTGGTATGAATTTGTGAAGCAGGTTACAATTAGGGGAGAAAAGGAGGAGAAAATCAGGTCTGTTGGCAATATTCTCATGAGTACTAGTCTGGAGGGAGGTTACCATGTTCTGGACGAGTCTACCTGTGACAGTAGTGATCTTAGAACAACGGCAAAACAATTGTGGAAGTCCAGTGTTGGTGTCCTTGAATTGGGTATTCTGAATGCTCAGGCCCTTAAGCCAATGAAGAGAAGAGATGGGCAAGCAACTACAGATGCCTATTGTGTTACCAAATATGGGGTGAAGTGGGTTACAACTAGGACAATTACCAATAGCCTTTCTCCCACGTGGAATGAGCATTACACTTGGGAAGTATTTGACCCTTGCACTGTTTTAACTATAGGTGTATTTGATGATAGCAATCTGCAAGGAGGAGATAAAGTTGAAGGTGCAAAGGACTCCAGTATTGGAAAAGTTAGGATTCGTCTGTCCACTCTTCAAACAGGCAGGGTCTATGCACTTTCTTATCCGTTAATGCTCTTAGATAATACTGGGGTGAGAAAGACAGGTGAAATTTACTTGACTGTGCATTTTATCTGCTCATCGTCGTTGAATACAACATATATGTACTCTCAGGCACTGTTACCCAAGATGCACTATCTTCAGAATTTAACAAAAGAAAATGAATCCCACTTGAGGCATCAGGCCCAACAGATTATCATTATGAGACTGAATCGTGCTGATCCACCTATGGGGAAAGAGGTAGTGGAGTATATGTTAGAAACCGTCCCTTCCATGTGGAGTATAAGAAAATCCAGGGTAAACTTTTTCAGGCTTATGGCTATTTTAGAGGCTGTAGCAAAAAGATTTGATCATATATGTTACTGGAGAAACCCCATTATAGCTTTTCTGATCCATATCTTGTTCATCATACTGGTACTAAATCCAAAACTTATTCTACCTACTTTTTTTCTCTCTCTCCCCTTGATCAGTTTTTGGAACTACAGAAAAAGGCCAATGCATCCCCCACTCACAGATACTTGTCTTTCATGTGCTGATACTGCTCTTCCTGATGAATTATCTGAGGAATTTGATGGTTTTCCCACTTCATTTTCTCCTGATATCGTCAGCATGATGTATGACCGTCTGAGAATGATTGCAGTGACAATCCAGACTGTGGTTGGTGACTGGGCTACTCAAGGGGAGAGGCTTCTATCTTTGCGGAGCTGGAGAGACCCTAGGGCAACAGCAGTGTTTCTGATTTTCTGCTTGGTTTCTTCCAGTTTGTTCATTGTCATGCCTTTCCGAGTTGTGACACTCTTGACTGGATTCTATACATTGAGACATCCGTGGTTCCGCTTCAAGCTTCCGTCTATGACACTTAATTTCTTCAGAAGGTTGCCTACCAGCACAGACTGCATGATATGAGATCTCTATGCTATTTTTCCCCTTGAGTCTGAACTCCAAGAAAATGATGCGTCACACTAGCAAATAAGTGGGGCTTTTCTTCTTAAACTTTATCCCCTTCACCTAGCTATAAAGTATAAGTCCTTGTGTGTGCAATCCCCTCTGAAACTAAAAATCCTGTGGATTTGTTCTTATTTATTCCTCAAGTCTGTTGAAACCTGGCTGTCTGATGCAACTCAATATCTAGTAGTTAGTAGGTTCTTTCTTTTGAAATGTTCTCCAGGCTCAATTTAAAGCGATTTCGCTGTTGAAGTTGAAATCTCTTTTTCTTGTGGTCATAACGTGTTTCAATCCCGTGAAACATGCTATCTTCTACTCCTACTTCACATTTGTACATATCAGACTCCAAAACAAGTTTTTTTCTAAGTGAAGTTATAAGTTCTGTTGATACGGTACCACGTATGGTTGTTCCTCAGTTGGAAGGATTAGAAGTTCAAAAGGAGATGGGTATTTCGTGAACTTAGATTGAGATGAGCATTTGAGACTCACATCTATTTCGTCCATCTACAACAGAATCAAAGTGTATAGATCTTTAATGATATGGTTATTGGTTAGGAGCATCCCATTGTGTTATATCTGTTCACAATAAGTTGTTATCCATATATTGATATGCCAACACACCCCCCCCCCCCCTTTAATTTTTATGACCGTGGTGTTTGGGCCAGCTTTCGCACACCTCGATTAATTTCACGGGATGCCACCTCCACCATCAATAGGTATCAGGCAACTTTGTCCATCAAAGCTAGGACAGATGGGAAGAATCACCTAGTATTTTGTCTCCACTGAGTTGTGAACCTGAGACCTCAGGGTTCTCAACCACTTCATTGACCACTAGGTCACACCCTTGGGTGCGTTATGCCAACCCCCCTTTCCCAAACCATTTGCATAATTATCAATGGAAGAGATAATCTGGATAAACCAGTGCAGAAAGCGGTGGAGAAAATAGCAGTGATCAGAACTTTCGTAGTATTCAAGTTTGTTTTCAGAGGTGGGTTACTATGGATTAATCAAGAATGGCCAGGAAGAAAATTCGAAAGATTTGTACGTATGGATCTACTGCTTTGGATGCCTGTGGAGTTGTTTACTTCTCCAGTACATCATTCTTCTACTCATAAGTAAGTTGAAATATTGCTTCAGAGAATGTTGTATGGGGCTTTGAAATGGAAGTGCTACATTATGAAAGGACTTGTCTGATTATATGGAATGTTGTATAGAAATTTATATATCCTCTTGCCTAGAGTATGATCCCTCATTGTCTTAGGATTAGTTAGCTGCTTACAGATTTTTGTTTGTGTAGAAGAGACTTTTCCCTAATGAAAAGCTGAGTATTTCACCTTAACATATGAAACTCTATTTAGATATATGTGCAGCATCCAGCAAATATTGATTTCTTGGTTCCACCATTCTTCTGAATTCTGATAATGATATCTAAAGACCTTGCATTTGAGGGTGTGACTAAACGGTTGATGAATTAAGTGAAAATTATGGGAGACCAAAGCAGGTATCCGATGAAATAGTTGAGATGGGTTCAAGCTCGCCCTGCTACCACCGCCGTTGTAGAAAATGATAACTAAAGGCTCATATACAGTATCATGCAAGACTTGCTGCTCTAGCAATTGAGAAAAAAGAGTATCAAATCATTAGTTGTAACTTGTAGCTAAAAGAGAATTTGTCACTCTGTGGCCAACCAGCCAAACAAGGACAAGAAATATCCCAACTTACTTTTCGCAAGGTAAAAGTTTAGTGTAGTATCTAATTCGCAATACACAAGTTCAGAGAAACTTTACGGTCCAACAATTTTTTTGTAGGACAAGTCACGTCTCTTAAGGCATAACTTTATAGATTCTAAAATCGAACTTACACATCTAAACGTAATTTCGATAGGAACTAAGTTGTCTCATAAGGCATAACTTGTGCCTTTGCAAACTCTTTTTTTTTTTTTCTTTTTTTTTATGTCAGATATTTTCAACCGCCTTTAATCTGTATGTATGAAATTTGTGCGAATGACCCTTTATTATCCTTGGTTCTGATTAAACACTAAGCAAATCCAAACTAATTGAATACACAGCTTGTCAAGACATAAAACTTTCTGCATAAATTCATATTTTTTCCAATTATTATAATGTTTCCTTCAGAAAGATGATTTAGAGATTTAACCACAAGTTAATAATAGGATAGACTCCGCTGTGAAACATGCACATGGTAAAGAAGATAACCTTTACTACAACAGCTTCTATAAAGTATAGGACAATCAGTATCTATAAAAACAAAACTGGTACATTTCTCTCATCTACTTTTAACAATACAACTGCACACCTAGCGTATAAACACACTAGTCACAATTAGCAAAACCTTACGCATGTTTGATACCTAGTTCCACAACATACACCAGCAGATCGTGAAGAAAACAATAAATGATGATTACACAGAAGGAGCTAGGGGCTGCATATGAATTTCCAAGGATGAATTACTCTGAATTAGCAACGTTTCTCTATCTTCAAGCTCAGGTAAAAGACGGCAAGTATAGGAGGTGGAAAGCCCTCACCATACAACTGTATAGCTCTATCCAGCTCACCACTATCGTAAAAGCTCATTGACTTTGGTTCTAACTAGAGCTAGGCAATAAGGAGCTGAGTCTCGCTGCAATTTTTGCACTCTTGTAGTCCTCCCGAAGCTGAATGAACCTGGAGTTGATAGAAAACAGAAGCATTCAAAAATATTAAATCCTCGAGCAATTCTGAAACTCTTTACTGATTGACAATGAGCTTACAAATGGACCCACTTAGGCCTCATTTATTTTTATTAAACTTGCGATATCTGAATCGAAATGCACGTCTACGTATTAAGATGTACATTAAGTTTTAGATGGCTGAATCAGAATTCATATATGACCACTAAGTTGTATTAAAATCTGAATACTACATAATTAAGACAGTTTGTTTTCTCAACATCTAAATGTATTAAATTTGCCTTTATTTAAAAGTTCATAAATAAAAAAATTCAAATAAATACTAAATTAATCTAATGCTATATCATTAAAATATTCTTAAAAAAATAATATAACAATCAATGTTGATGGCTAGCACTGTCATGGTTGTGGGTGTTGATTGGAGATTGTGTTGGATGATGGTGGTGGTTATGGGTAGTAGCTAGTGGTGATTATGACTAGCAATAGTGATTAATAGTAGTTGTTGATCGTAATGGTGGTGGTAACAAATAATTGTGGTGGACGATAGCGATAACTAATGGCGGTATATTGTGATGGTTGATGGCCGGTAATAGTCAGTAATTGGTTGTAACGATGGCTGGTGGTAATGATTGTAAAGATGGCTAATGGTGGTGATAATACACGATAGACATGTTTGTAAAACACATTTAATTTTATGAGAAAATCTGCAGGAGAACAGTGTTTATTCTCAGTATACAAGTTTACTTAAACATGATAATTACCTCTGTGCATCTTTCCTAATGCTCGGGGTTCCCTCAAAGAGTGTTGATAGACTTTCAGGTGCAACAATAAACACATTTGCCATGCTGGAAAAAAGATCATAAACCAGGTAATCAGGATTATATCATATTTTGTGGACGGCATTCAATTTTTCAAAAAGCTAGCAACTTACATGCCCAGCTGTTCAAATTTCTCATCAACTGAAGGGGCATTGAAACTACGAACAAACTCCCCATACTCTGTTATATCACGCTTCAAACGCAATCCTCCACTACAATAGACAAAAGAGATATTATGCAATGTACAAGAAAGCACAAACTTGTTTATTCCGTCACCTGTGTCTACTTTGCCATGGTTTCAAATTCAGAAAGAGACATGGAACAGGTAAGAAAAACATCACGAGTGACTGACCAAGTCATAAAACAATGGAGCGGATTGAGTTTATATAGAAGTGTGCAATTAAATGCACACAGGGATACACAATGACTTTAAATGTGAGTAAACGATAAAGCATTAAAGAGAGTGTGATAGTTATTTTAAATTACTGAGTGTACAGGGGATTTACTTAGCATTGCAAAAAGAAATAGAGGTGCAGCACCCAGAAAACTTGGATTAATCCGAGAAAATGATCCCCTTTGGACTAGTGCCTAGCTTATCACTTGAGAAAAATAAGAGAACATGCTACAAACAATTTACTAGTTAGCACTGATAACAAGAAAAACAATTCACTAGTTAGTACTTCCTTTTTTAATGACCAAAAAATCTGCTATTTTCATCTTCGGAACTCAGTTGCTATTTGATTCTACCCTCCACCCTTCTCCACTAAAGCACCAGACTTGGTTTACCAGTCATGAATTGAGCTAGTGATGTACGCCTACCATGCATCCACGCTGTAGTCTGTACTGCCTTCATCACTGAACCAAAGCCCTGGAGCTAGTACTTGTTTCTTTGTAATCTTGATATACATAGTCACAAGAGTACCAAAAAATGATACAAAACTCATGCTTAATCATTCTCATGCATGCAACACCTCCCTTTTTTTCTTTCCTTGGTGGAGAAACTGCACAAGCTTTGACCAAAAGATTTTTTTTAATTTTTTTTTGAAATGGTAAATGTGTATTCCTCACCAATCTTTTTTTTGACTAAGGGTCTATTTGGAAAGCCACCTGGTAATTAGAATTGGTGTAATTACTAGGGTAGTAATTACCAGCCTAGTAATTATACTGTCTAGTAATTACACTGACCTGTTTGGTTGTCACAGTGTAATTACACTATAATTACACATGTCCTGTTTGGATGCACAATTGCAATCATAAAATTATAATAAATTTTAAAAATAAAAATTAATTATTTAAAATCTATACTAGACAAATAAGAAACTTTATAAATGACATTAAATTAAATATTTAAGATATATATTCTTTTTTTGAAAATATATTAATTAATAAACATATTTTCTGTAACTAATATTATGAAAATATAATTGATTTATATTTTTTCAAATTAATATATTTCAATTGAATTGATCGTAACAACTAAAAGTATGAAGTTTCTATGAACATCGTGAAATGCATGTTTGATAAAAAGAATAATATATAAATAAAATGTCATAAATTATGAAATGTTTGACAAAAATATAATTTATCAACTCTAATTAAAAAATGACGTGCAATGTAGATTCAATATTACTAAAACAAATGAAACTGAAAATATAACATAAGTTATAAATTCAAAACAAAAATTTTAACATAATACTCTTATAACAAATTTCAACATAGCAATAAATATGATTTAGTTTTAGTTTTTCTTAATAAAGAAAACGTAAGTCTATAACCTTACTTAACAATAAATTCTATTTTAATTTAAAAATTAGAATATAATAAAATTATGCTAATGAGAAAATAAGCATGGCATAAAGAAATAGATAATACGAAAAAATTACATAGAATCACGTAAAGTAAGGTTGAGAATAAGAAGAAAATGGAATATAATAATATAAAATAAAAAATAAACTTTTACAAATTTTTAGAATAATAAAATTTAAAAAAAGAACTTAAAATAATAGAAGTAAAAAAATTAAAACAAAAAATTAAAATAGAAATTAAAAAGTAATCAAGTGGTAATTACACCATGTAATTACCAGCAATTCACAGCCTCTGCCTGTGAATTGTAGAGTGTAATTACCCACTGCCAATTACACCAATTACCTGCTGACCAAGTAATTACCTGTCCTTCCAAACAGGACAAGACAATGTAATTACACCAATTGCACCAAATCCAATTACCAGGGTGTCCTTCCAAACAGGCCCTAAAAGATTTTTTGATAGGTGAGCTTGACAAACATATTTATTTCCAATTTCTCCAGTCAGACTTAATAATTTGGTCATATATCCAGAGTTCCAACCACTTAACGCCATTCAGATTATAGAAACTTTTGTTGGGAACTGTTTTATCATAATATGTGACTGAAACAGTTGGACAATTTTCTGCATAGGAGCTCCACGGATTCCTGAATACAGTCATGTACCAAAGAAAAGACCAGATCTGCTCAACACACATAGAATGAAAAATAGAAGATCTGGAACATAAGAAAGCTGACTCGAAATCTACAAATCTTTTATTTATCCATGTCATTGCATGGCATGAACTGTAGATAGTTTCTTACTTTAGCTTTAGGCAAGTCATAAAGAAAATATGGAGAAGTCTAATTGTCCTCAATATATAGAACATCTCTTCAGGACGTCTCAGCAAACTTATCTCCACATCCCATAGGACAGAATTGTGGAAAGCAATAATGAATTGAAGAAAAGCAGGTTAAAGAGGGTTGAATTGGGCATAGAACTGGGCTAAGTTGAAGATTGTTTTAAAATGGGTTAATGATTAAACGGATTAAAATTTAGCCCCTTTTTAAAAGAACTGGGGGTAGGGAAAGGAGAAATGGAGGTGGGGGATTACAAGAAGGGGGAATCGAACCATTACCAACAGAGTCAACCCATAAAATTCTGGGAGGGTAAAATATATTTGGGCCACATTTGACACCCCTAAATATGAGCTTAACTAGAACAACATGATCAGTAAAGGTTTATTTTACCGACTCCAAATTGCTTCGGATTTGAGATGTAGCGTAGTTTGTTGTTCTTGTTGAGTAATGATGGTGCTTTTCAAAATGTTTTTACTTCTTAACCCAAGAATGATCCCTGAAGCATCAGTACACAAGTCGATCCGTGACTATAACAGAAGGAGATGAAGGTAATCTCGTGTCTGGCCTTTAATCTATTAGCAAAAACATCACAACTATTGAACTTCATGAAACTAGATTCCCACCTGGTTTACAATCTACCGAATAGAGACTTTATATTTCTTTAATTTCTATAATGTTGAAATGACACAAACATAAGAAATTTCTCTTTTGGCTTTATGCAATAGAAATATTAGCTGGCAGATAGCTTTCTAAACTCACTGACACTAGTGGAAGTATAAGAATTAGCTTGCTATAGGCAGGGAACCATTCCTACTATGGATCTTATAAGTCACTTTGTAATTTTTGCAACTCCAATTTTATTAACTTAAACAAGCAGCAATAACAGCAATACCGAAAGGAAGTACCTTGCATTGAAGGTGAACTTTTGCCAATGATTAAGCAAGCCTTTGTGTAAACGATTCCCCTATTAAAAGAGAAAAATATACACCATATTGTTACCAGAAATTTTGATTCTAAGAGTAATAACTACAAACTGGAAGAAATTGCAGATAATGTAATCAGCTGTATCAACACAACACATTGTGGACAGCTGTAAAACAGCTGTAGACAGACTAAATATTAACATGTTCCCGACAGTCAAAAAACAATAACATGGTGTCGCAGAGAAATTCTCCTTCTATTTTAAAATGCAGGTTTAGTAGTTTATGTCACTTGGACCTTCCATTTGTTAGGATTTTTGAAAGTTACGGGCTATGGCATGTTTAAGGCCATCTTAATATATTCATGTAAATAAAACCAATAACAATAGCAACAACTATACCTCAGTCCCAACTCCCAAATAAGTTGGGGTCATTTATATTAACTTTTACTGACCATGCTATTCCATTTAAACCTATCTCATGCCAACATTATGCAAATACAAATAAGAAGTAATAGAAGTTCTCTATATTTCCTAAACGTATAAATATCTTAAAAGCTAAGCCATTCTTAGAAAGCATAGGACCTAGTAAAAGTGTCAACATGTCTATAACATGTTGTCAACCAATAGGTATCGCCTATATAGATCCTTTTCTTCCCACCCATCTTTCACTAAGTTTGCATTGATCCCCAGAAATTATATGTCCTCAAAGACAACTTCCTTCCATCTGATTTTAGGTCTACCTGCCCTCTTTTAACACCTACACTCACCGTGGTGACGTGGTCCATGTAAATAAGACTAAAAAAGAAATAAAAAAAATTAAAGCATTAACCAGTAGGATCAAGGAACACCTAGCATAACTTGTAGAATAAGATGGAGCAATATCAAGCAAATAACTTAACACACTGAACATTGTCAGCATTTAGGGGTCAGACTAGGATATAAGCGTATGCAGAAATAAGAACAGGAATATACCAATTCAGTCAAAAAGGCTTGTTTGTTAAGCCCTTCCAGCGCTGTGAATGCCGATTCAAGCACCCTTGAAAGGTATGCGACAACTCTGATAAAGGGAGAAGCCGTAAGAATACAGGAAATATCCTTCAGAAAAGAAAGAAAAAAACTTAAGATGTATTACGAGGGAAAGAGACAAGAAAATATATGAAAGGCCAAACACTATGCATAGGAGATTTCGGACTCCAATGCATTCTTGACATATTTAGAATGGCGTGTGTTGATATTTTGAAAGCCAGTTAATAATAGGCAGCTTAATATCCTTCCAGAGATCATCTTATTATAGTTTCTCTACTCTACATGGCATAAGTAAAGCTTAAATTAGTTCAGACTTTGAACAAGCTTGCGTTGGCCGATGGTCAGGGACAATGCTGTCATCAGGTGATCGATAATCTGCGACCTTTTGTTCAGTTGACAGTACGCGTTCCACCTGAGAACAGTCCAAGAAAGTGTAACCTAATATCAAACGTAAACTTTGATCTGAAAGGAAACAAAATAGAATCTGAGAAATTCAAAATGACTGATAAAAGGTGCCATTGTGATTGTAATAATGAGGCCAAGTCCCACATAAAGACTACCACAACTGTCAAACACATTAAATGTTACAAATCAGACCTCTGCCATAACAGTTTCAATGCACTGCTGAAGCCCCTTATAAGCAGCACCCTCTGCACTTGACATAGCTGTAGCCATTTCTTCACAGGAAGCAGCATGCGCACCATCCACAGGTAGTAAAAGTCGAGATATAGAGTTTGCAAAATACTGAAGAAAAGGAGTTCAATGAGAACCCAAAAAGAGACAACATGAGATTGTGTTTATTTTTCTTTAAAACTGGTAAATTTGTACATGAGATTGTGTTATATTTTAATCACAAAGATTTTCACTAGTTCACTAGCATCAAACCAACTTACTTGCTGCACAATAGCCACACTGCTCCCACAGCGTTGCACAGAAACCATGAAAGATCTGAAACTGCTTTCACCAGCAGCAGCTGCTGCTTCTGCCTAAATACCACAGATGATATGGTTAAATCAGCTAATCTATGACACTCATGCACAAGGAAAATTTACATATTTTTCAGACTGTAGTAGGCATGAATGCCAAAGTAATTACCGCGGAAGCAGCTGCAGCAGCAACCCTTCGACTTACACTAGGAAGTACAAATCTTTCCCTTAAAGCAGCAGCCTCAGTGAGACTGTCTCTGGCTCTTTCAAGACCTTCAGTTATGTATATGCTCACCTGCAAGAGTTGGAATAAGGCAGCTAATGATACCACGTAAAAAATGACAGAGAACAATGGCAGAGCTATCCTCCCTCATTGAATATGCTACATTACTAATGCAAGGTAGTTAAGTAGGAAATGATCCATACATAAATTCCAGTCCCCAAAAAGTAGAAGAAATAAAAGGATATCTATGTACAATGAATTACACTCAACGTCCCAAAAAAGTAATATTCAATTACATAGTCCGCATGCCAAATGAAAATAACGTAAATACTTCCAGCTAGAGCCATTAAAATGGGCTTAGCCCATGGTGCCGGCCCAACCCAACCCGCTACCGGGGTAGGGTTGGGATATGATTTTTAAAGCCCATTTAAAACTAGGGCTTATAAGCCCAGCCCAAATAAGCCCATGGGCCAAAGCTATTTATATAAGGGTAACTTACAAAAATCTCACTAGTGTATGAGCTAATCACTTAGATGCACATTATGTTGTAATATTACGAATCTTACCAGATTTTGGTGCGTCCAGATACATATAACTCGGGATACATGGACTCAAAATTATGTAATTTATTCTAGATACACTCTATTCAAGTGGATTCGCATATATCTAATTAGATACATAAACAAATCCCGCACCCTCGCCTCCCTCCCATCTCGCTCGCCACTCTATATGGGATGCATCACACCAAATACATGTATCTCGCGTATCTAGCATCCTAGATACATGCTAATCACACTAGATTTTTTGCTACTGTTATTGAAACAACACCATTGTTTGTCATATTTGATTTGAAAATCTTCTCATTTTCTTTAAGTTAGAGAATTTTAAGTTTGAAAAAAAAAAAAAAGGGGCTAGCCCCCCCCTCCCCCCCAGCTTGCGACCCTTCTAGGGTTGGGCTGGGTTGAGCATTTTTCAGGCCTTTTCAAATAAAGAACCGGCGCGCCCTAGCCCATCAAATTCCTTGGCTCGCGAGGCTTGGGCCTGGTGGGGCTGGGCTGGCCTTTTTTGACAACTCTACTTCCAGCAGAAACAAACTTTGAAATAGAAAGGTAGTGAACTTACTTGGTCCAGAAGGCATGTAAAAACAGCCCTTACATTAGCAGCAATTGCAGCAGGCTGTACAAAAAAATTAACAAGCAATTAGTTCAATCCTGTAGGTCTGAAACGAATCAGTTTGGATCAATATCAAAGGCCGAGGACAAGGACTGCACCAGTCTACAGGAAGCAGACAACATGACATTTGATTATTTTCATCCTCTAACATGACCGATAAACTTATCAGAAAAAATGTTGTCTTTAGTCTTCTTTAGAACTGTTCGCTAATTAATTGACTTTGTGTGTGTGTGTCTCTGTAGCATTCAGCTTCAATACAATATGTATTTTCTTCGATCTTCCACCTAGCTAATTTTATAAATCAGGAAGCTGTGCCCAACCATCTCAAAGGTATATATGCATTCCAAGAAAGAGTAGGTTGTAGCCAGTGTCGTACGCAGAATTTTCCATAAGCGGTGTCACTATTGAATTGGGCCTTACAGGTTCTAAATATTGGGCCAAACTGCCAAAAGCCCAAAACTGCATTTGCAAAAAAAAAAAAAAAAAAAGAGGTTGTGCAGGTTTGATCCCGCAACTCTCACACAAAAGTTGGAACACCCATGACCCAACCACCAAGCTACTGAGTAACAATATCTAGTTAAAAAAAATCAACGAAACGGTGTCACGTGACACCCCTTGGACCAACGTAAATCCGTCCCTGGTTGTAGCTCCCTGCAACATCCTGAAACATATGTCACATATACCTGTGATGAAAACAAAGTGCATCTGGATACTGCTTCTTCATTCCAACGAACAAACTCTGTCACCACAGTAACAGAAATTTGCTGGTGAGAGGATGCCATTGAAGCACCTTTTGAGCGTCCAATTGTCCCAGATGACTCGGAGGATTGCTGGCCTTCAGCACGTAGCTCCTCCATCTGCAAGGTATAACCAAAGTGTGTTAATGCTAGTTCATGAGTAAGAATCAGTATAATGATATTTTATCAGTGGAATGCTTCATAAACACCGAGTTCAGCAACTTGTTGCAAGTTTATGGCACTAATAATGATCTTTTTCTTCTAACAATGTACCTCCCGAAGTTCAAAATTGTTTAATGGTTTTCAGAAAAACATGAGTCAGCTATGCACATTACTTTATCATACAGATAGATTAGGTAAGAATCCACCCAACGTAGTCCTATTGAAACTTATTTGGGCTCTGCAAGGAAATAATCTCAAGCTTTCCACAACCTGCTAACACAGCCAATTGACAGTCCATAAATCTTATCCCTTCCTCTCTTCAGACTCCAGTTTATTACTTATTTATATATATATATATATCTCACCATCATCATCATCATAACCAAATAAAATACTGGAAAGCAGATATGTTAACATTTACAGTGCTATTTCCAGAGTTATTTATCTCCATGCTGTAGAGGTGTCTTTATAAATTTTTCTTCTGCAAGTTAGACCAAAAGGAAAGAGAGAACTAGACAGAGATATATCCTAAAATTAAGATGATGGACCACTAAGAGACAGACTGTCCCAACCTTAGCTTTGTAGAGTTGTCTAAGAGAGGCCTGCTCGTACTCAATGTATATGTCTTTGTGGGGTAGAAACAGGGATTCTGTTAAGCCTGTCCAGAAGAAAAACAACATGAGATTGTAATGCACAAACACCAAAGTCACGATCAAGTACAACAGAAGCTAAGGTGCAACCATATTTAAACAGTAGAAAACTTCTTCAACAAAAAGTGTTGCAGTGCAATTATACTTGATTTTACCAATCAAAATCTTTCTGTACATTTCTTTTTTTTGTGGAAGTAAGATGTTATATGAGCATGGCATTTTCTGTACTTTTTGGGAACTCAAGCAGATAGAATGACAGGATAGCACAAGAAAGGTCAGGTTTTAGATTTGATATTACATCCACATATTCTCCATTGTAGTTAGTTCTATTTTAACTAAAGATAACTATGTCAGCAACTAGGAAGAGTAGCATTCAATGTTAGAATGCTAAAGGTTAAATTAGAATATCAGAAGTGCCCAGTTCTAAAGTAAGGTTGGACAGATAACATGTGTATCATGGTTGACACCAATAAAGACTAAAGAGGTGTGTCTTTTATTTATCCAATCACCAAATCATCAGTATCGCTTCTCCTCTTATTTTCTCATATGGTATCAATCCTCTACAATCTAGGTAAAGATCCAAGTACTTCAGTCTACTGGGAAGGTCAGCTGACTAAAGTTTTTCTGTTCTTTTACACCGTTGGTAAAGGCTAACCTAAAGCACACTTCAGCCCTGAAGCATGGTGAAGCCCACGTTGGGTGCTTCACCTTGCTTAATAGGCGCTTTAGGTCAAGGTGCTAAGGTGTGTGCAACCTCACCAACGGGGGTTTCTGTCTTCAAGGGCACAACAACATATATAAATAATTTAACTATAGATTTTCCATTCTTTTGTCCAAATAATCATTTTTTGTATTTATAGTTACATTTTCTTGCATTACATTTCTTTTTTTTTTCTCTCTTCATTGGTGGTTTTTCTGCGGTTAGCCTATAGTTTGATTGCATTTAAAGCTCCAACATACTTTGACGCTTTTTTACTTTTCACTTTTCACTAATTTGCTCTTTTATAATTTTAGTACTGATTCTGTAAAGATGGATCTTGGGCCCAACTCAACCCCAAAAGCTAGCTCATGAGGGGAAGATTGTCCAAGTCCATATAAGAGACCAAATTCCCATCCCTTATCCGATGTGGAATTCTTAACACTCCCGCGCACGCCCAGACCTTGTCAACTGGAGCGTGGACACTATAATATGGGGGCTCAACATTGGCGAATAAAGAATTGGGATGGGTTTGGCTCTGATACCATGTAAAGATGGATATTGGGCCTAAATCAACCCCAAACTAGCTCATAAGGGGAGGATTGTCCAAGTCTTTATAAAGAGACCAAATTTTCATCCCTTTTCCGATGTGGGAATTCTTAACAGATACCATGCTAGCGGAACCACTCTTAATTTCGGTGAACATTTCAGTCTACTGTGCTCTTTTTTCCTGAACGTTCTAGCAGCACACACATTTTCCGATGAAGAGAAGTCGTGTGAGTCTGTTTTGCATAAGTTTTAAAATTAACCTTAGATTCTCGCTTTTCTCTCTAAAGCGCAGAGCTTCTCGCTTCGACACCAAAAGCGCATGCTTTCTTTTCCTTCGGCACCTCGCTTCAGTGGCAGAGAAGCGCTGAAGCTCGCGCTTTTAATAACACTAGTTGGTAGTTCCTTCAACGATCTATAAACGAGCAGGCTTCACTAGACCAATTCTACCTTCTTTTTTCCCCATTCAATAATTGAAAATATCCAATCTTCTTTCTTTTGCTTCTACCTCCCATTCAATTAATTGATCTTCTTCCTTTGCGCCAGAAGGAAAAAATCAAAAGAAAGAACTTCTCTGTCATCTTTTTTCACAACTGAGTAGATCAAACTTATTAGCTGCTTATTCTTCTGCTACTTTTTAGTTGTTTTCTAGCAATCTTCAGTGTTTTTTCACTTCCTCGAGAAGAGAAAAATGAACTGTCTGCAAGTGAATTGGGGTAAATCTTTTTTTTTACATCCAATAGCAATACCTTCTAGTGTAGCGCTTTAGACATTCGTCACAGCCCTTATTGTTTCCTCATCTTAGTTAATAAAGCTATTTCAGAGTCACGACACTGACAAAATTTTTTGGGGATTGTACATGTCTCCATAAAAGTGCATCTCAAAATATTATTTTGGAGCAATATTTGGTCCAAATGAAAAGCAGTTATATGCAGATCTTTGTATCTTCACTTGAATCTCCATCACATTTACACAATAAAAATTCAACCAGATGTTTGCGAGGATGAGATGATGGAAAGTATTTCTACCTTCAACATCCAAGTCGCCACACCCTACACCACGCAAGTCTCTAGCAAGCTCTTGTGTCTTCTCATATGCCACGGCTAGCAATCTGAGATACTGAATGCACAAAAATGAATAAAAAAGGATAAATTAGTGGCTCATGTTTTTCCCTCAAGGTCTGTACGAACAGAAGAAAATTCATTGTCATGTTACTCACTAATATAAGTCCTCCTTCTTCCATGGGAGGTGGACTAACAAGAGACGGTTTCAGTAAGAGTTTCTCAAGTAGCTTTGGAACACGATCCTCCAAGACACGCTGAACAACCACCACGGATTAGTCACTATATAACAATTCACAATACAGTTTTTACAGTGACACATTCGGCAATCATTTTAACTTGAACGGCAACACCAGAATCAATAGAGAATAGAAGATGGCTTAGAGGAAGCTCAAAACATCTATAGGGAACAATGTTCTGAGCTAGCTTGTTTTATTACTGGCATGCACCATCACACCCAGAAGAAGATAATTCAACAACTAACTACCTCAAGCACAACGCCAGTAATAATACAACCATACCTGAACTAGTATTGACATTACATCATTTGGGGACGGAAAAACAGCTGCTATTGTGGCTGCTTCTTTGCGCACAGTCTCTGAAATTAAATCCAAGGCATCAAGAGGCATGAATTGAAAAGAAAACCACTTTTCGATTCAGATCAATTTCAGTTTTTATAACCTGTAATCTCTTTAAAAATTGAAGAAAGACCACGTGCAACATTGCTAGGGCTGGGTTGTGCACCCTGATCTCCAAGAACCAATTCAGCATCTGCATTCATGACCTCCAGATCGAACATTGGACATAATCCCACATAGTGTTGCATAGCACTGGTACCCCGGTTAAACTGATTTCCAACATTAATATGTCAAAAATCAGAAAAAGTTTCTGAATGTATATAACCTAGAATCCGATACTGAATTCTAAGTAAACAACGAAAATTTCAGATGGCACTCAAAAGGGAATCAACCAACATGATCTAGAATGAATAAGTAAAAACAATTCTCATAAAGCTCCATGTTATCTGTACACTTTCTTTTTTTTAAAATCATGATCAGCTGCACCTTATCACAGTTGTTCCGTAGAACAACTTTACACATGGAGATTTCACCTGAGGAACAAAATGATAGGTCTACATAATTTACTTGTTTACCTGTGACAAAATTTTAGCGCATTCCCGCATTGTAGACAGCTCACGTTTCTGTGAAGCCAAATCAAATCGAGATAGTAATCTGTTTTCCAGCTCTACAGCCACAAAATAAGAAAAAAACTTAATCTGTCCTTTAACAAGAAAGCAAACTCTATTGAATTGTAAGTAAAAGGCAAGGAAGAAAATTAAGTATGGATAATGAGAGTTCTCACTTCTTTCTTTTAATCAGTAAGTTGCCACAGTTTCTATAAATGTTATTTTCTCAACATCATCGTTCTACAAATCGTGCATACCATCTATACTATCAATCAATCAACTACGTCTAAATTCTAAATTATTTGGTGTCAACTTTCTGAATCCTCTGTATTTACTCCATTCTATCAGGTCTATTTCTTTCGCATGCAAGATCGGTAGATAACTTGTTTCCTAGGGAAAATTAAGGGTTAATATCTAGAGGTTTTCTAAATCTCACTTATTCTTACATGTACATATATGTCTTTAAATAGAATAGCAAGACTTTATGAACAAATCTAATGTAAATATAACAACAACTAAGTCTAAACATTTAAAGCAGAAGGAAAACAAGGAAGAGTAAAAAAAGTAACTGCCAAACACAGGAGAACATTAACAGCGGAAACCTTCCCCAGTACCACCTAAGACAGATCTTAAATTGCAGTACTATGTGTCCGACTCATAAAAAAACGCATGAAAGAAAAGACAGACTTCATATAATGGTTTCTATCTCAGTTCATACCAATATCACTTTCAACTATATGGTTAAAACAGATAACAGTTACCAATTTCAAAAAATATATGGTTAAAACAGATGCATAAAAATTAAGATCTCTGTCAATTTTGTTGTGTACTTATTGAAAAAAAAAACACTAGCACTCTGAGCTACATCAATTCTGACTTATAAGGGGTCATTATTAGCATACCTCATACATATATATATTTTGAGAAGGCATGTGTCTACATATAATTTTTTGAGAAGGCATACCTCAATGCATATATTTATCAACTTCTTTTCTCTTCGCCCTTTTTCTTTTGGTTGATAACAGTATTATAGGGGTTAACTTGTTGGCACCTAGATTAACCAACTGAAAACCTGCTACCTCCAACCAACACAACTCTAGGGTTACTCTAATTTGTCCTCATGTCGATCAAGATTAGACAAGTGGAAAGATACATTCGCATTTGGTGTCCTCTGTGATGAGAATGCACCACCAAGAGTTGAGACTTAAAGGTAAGTTTATGGAATGGTTGTCAGACCAACTATGTTGTATGGAGCAAAGTGTTTGCCAGTCAAGAACTCACACGTCCAGAAAATGGAAGTAGCAAAAATAAGGATGCTTAGATGGATATGTGGGCACACTAAGAGAGACAAGATTAGGAACGAGGATATACCGGGGAAGGTGGCGATGGCCTTCATGGTGGAGATGTGGGAAGCAAGACTGAGATGGTTTGGGCATGTGAAGAGGAGGAGGAGGAGCACAGACGCCACAGTAAGGAGGTGCGAGAGGTTGACGGCGATAGTATTAAAGAGAGGTATAGGTACTCCGAGGAAGAATAGGATAGAGGTGATTACACATAACATGGCACATCTACAACTCATCAAGGACATGATCCTAGACAGGAGGGCATGAAGTTCGAGGATTAAGGTAGAAGGTTCGTAGGTAGTCGAGCAATTTCTCTCTTTTCTCTGGGTCAGAGGATGGTTCTAGTCAAACATAGTATTATTAGTATCATTCTACCATTTTCTTACTCTTCAATTCTAACACTATTGTTGTTTATTTTGCTTTGGTTATCTTTACTCTTTTTGCTATAAATACTTTTTTTTCTTTGATATTTTCATCATAGCTTGTTTTACTTGTGTATTTTCAAAACTGTTTAGAAAAATGTTTTTCTTGAGTCAAGGGTCTATCGTAAACAACCTCTCGACCCCGCAAAGTTAGGGGTAAGGTATGCATAAACCCCACCCTTGTCAGATCCTACTTGTGGGATCACACTGGGTATGTTGTTGTTGTTGTTGTTGTGATTGGCCCAAAGAGTTGTCTCTAGATGGATTTCTCGTCATAAGAAGTAAGTGCTAGAGATGTGGTGTGATGTTTTGCATTCAAGGCCTTTGGTAAAGCTACTAAAGGTAGATCCAGGGGGTTTCAAATAAATCACAATATACAGAGCATCAACAGTGCCAACCAATGTAAGTGACAATCAAAGGAGAGCTAAAAGTTTGAAGAAGCATTTTGGCAAGGTGCAGGTTAATATCACTTTTCATTATGCAGCCGTGAGTATCCGCTGCAAAACCTTACCTATCAGAAGTTGTTTCTCAAAACAAATTAAAAAAAGAAATCTCACAAACCAAAAAAAAAAAAAATCACGAATAAAGGAAATAAAACAGGATAAAGCTCAAAGAATTCCTTTAACTGAATACATAGCTCTAGTGCTCGACAAGCTACTCAAATTTAACCTAGCACATAAGCAATTAAAATAGTTATATTTGATTTAATAATTCTATTCTAAATTAAAAATGAATAAGTAAATAAACAAAAACCAACATGGTCAAACCCAAATAGCTCACAGAAAGGCTTCCCTAAGTTAACAACCCAAGTCTAGTTTCCTTCTGTCTTAGCTATCCACTCATCACTTGGTATATCTCACTATCTTTTCGATAAATCCCAAATTTCTATATACTTTTCATGAATCGTGATTTTTTTCCTTTTAATTAAGCTTTGAATATTGTACTATTTAAAAGTTACACACTGGTCACAGGTTATGAAATTCTTTGTTCTTTTTCTCTTTCGTTTTACACTTGGTAAACCTGACTCCTTTCCCACAAACCCCCTCTATCTTTCCCACTTTTTTCCTTGGTGACGGGAACACCACCCTCAAGGTTGGAGGTGGAGAATACTTTCTACTAGGCTATCCCTACCTTATCCTCATGAAATTTGACCTTGCAACTTAAATTCTTGTCCCTCGATCACCAGTTTTATAATATAAATTTCAGGTTTTGAGATGTTCAAATATGTTTTCACACACTTCAATGAACAGTAATGCTTTCTACAACTAATCATGGGGTTCAAGCATTCAAATACTCAAAATTTCCTTTCGCAACAACCTGCATAAAATGTTACTCAAATTGAAATGACTTCTTAAGACCTTAATTATATCACATAAAAATTGGACCATGAGATATGATCTCTAGTAATCTACCCTTACGAGTATGTCACAGCCAAACTAAGATACTGAAATGGAACTATGTATCAGTATAGCTACTCGCATTAGGTTACTGAGCTAGTGGCATTGGTGTACCTAACTGAAGCTTTCACAAATTCCTGCACCAAACAACCCTTTCCAAAATCAAAACAAACTATAAAACACTTCACTTAGAAAAAGACTAGAGTAACGCAGGACAGTATTTGCCAATTGAACCCCACAGGAGTTAAGTTCAATTGGCTAAGGTTGAGGAACTAGTGTCTTAGGCCACAAGTTTGAGCCTTGCGCCAAGTGAACTAATTATGGTGTTTAAGTGGAGAAGGGTAGAGTGCAGGCCCATCATCTCCAAGTTTCTGGGGATGCAGTAGGCCTAATAGGTTGGCTCCAGACAGATTTCTCAATCATTAAAAAAACACCCAGGACAGTAAAAAGGATTGAACCATATAGTCACTAAGCGCTTGTCTCAAAAATTGGAAGAATCGTTCATAGGGTTTTGAAGCTTCATATCTGACATTTATAGTGATAGATTTACTTCCTTTACTCAACCACTTAATCTATGGTATGGAGTTCAATCAAGTACCCTGTTCCTTTACAAAAATGCTTCCTGCACTTATTAAGTAGAACAGCAAATGGAGGGTTCGAGGTCTTTAAAATCTGTCTTACAGTTCTAACAAGATAAAACAAGTAGAAGTGGTATATGGAGAAATAAGTTCCTGATTATGTACCATTGCAGTATTCTTGGAGATTGGCAACAGCAACTTCCAGTCCTCTACTCGCAGTTGCATTACCGACAGCTGAAGAGATGGTCATGGCTTGTCCTCCAATATCATCCTCAGCAAATGATCCTAGTATGTATGTGGAAAGATATGTAACTCCTCATAAAAATCAAGGAAAATGAAGAAAAGAAGTCCTAACATGAAGATCCCTGGAAAAGAAGAATATTACTGAATGTAACTGCAACTAGAAGAAGACACTATTGTTACACTCTTGTATACCAAGAAAGAAATCAAAGTCGAGTCCATTTCTTTTATCTAAAGAGGAACATCACGGAAGGAAAGGATAAGAAATCCTCAAACAAAAAAGAGCATTGTGTAAAGTGCATGCCTCAGTAGAATTAAGATATTAAAAAACTAAGTCTAAAGTAATACGAGCAATAAGAAGAATGAATAGTGATTGAGACAATGGTCACTGACCAGGACCTGCAAAATCCAACTGTCACACTATACCACTCTCAGATGCGCGCACCCCTCCAGTGGAGAATTTATGTGTAAAAAAGAGTCATGTGCACCCATGGTCATCTGACTAAAATAGATATATTATTTGTTATAATACTTAAATATATCTAGTATTATCTGAAGGCACGATCAAAAGAGATTGAGTGGTTCACTGGTTGAGAGCTAGTCCTAACTCCATCAAGTCAAGGGATCGAATCCCACTTACTGCCATTTGTTTCTTTTTTTTTAAAAAATCTAGAGCAGCCTTCCTTATAAAACTGCCCCCTTCATTTTTGTTTTTTTAATTTCTCTGATGATAATTTTTGTGATAATATAATTAATTATTTGCTCGCCAAGTTGTTGTCATCATAACATAAAAACTTAATTTTTTTTTAAGAAAAAAAACAAAATATATGAATCCTCTAGTCCAATTGTTCCTTTGAAATTTATATCTAATCTTTAAACAATGGTGCACCCGTTGTCTTGAAATCCTAGATTCATCTCTAGCTTGCCCAATCCTCAAAAGAGAACGTAAAAAGGAAACGAGCAGCAGGATATTCACATCAGCTATTCTATTATGCTATTTACCATAAATATGACAAATCCCTCAGTAATGGAAAACATCCGCAGAATGCAAACCATTACACATTTTAAGGCACTGGGCCAAAATAATTTGTCATTCACAAAGTCTCGTATGATTATGAGATGATAATACAGAGATACAGATCTTATGCCATAGAAATCTCATGGGAAGACAAAGTGTTAGCTTTGGGTAGTCTAGGAAGGAAAATCTAAATCCAGGGTCTACACAGGAAAGAGAGAACCCTGCTTCAGGCCGCTCTATGCATTGCTGATTTTTTTCATTTTTAGGAAAAGGGAACTGAACCGGAAAAGAAAGAGGACAAAGACAAGATAGAGAGAAAATAAAGAGATTAGATTCAGGACACTGCTATAGAACTCTAAATTTGAAGTCTACTATATAAACTGTAAATTAAAATTTCAAGGAAAAAAAAAAGGCTAATGACATGTTGGCATCTTTCTTAAAACTAAGAAGCAGACGATTTTCTTCACTTTATACATTGACTAGTAGGTAATAAACACAAGGAGTTAATACAATTGACAGCTGAAACAATCATGGAAAAAAAAATTAGGTAAAGCAAGTGTGATGTTTACAACATGAGAATATCGAGGAAGCATATGGGATCTCACTTAATTTTTGAGCAATCGAAGCAGCTTCCGCAACACGACTATCATCAGAAAATAAAGGAGAAAGTTCCATCAGGTCTCCTGGACTGCCATTGAACTCCATCAAGTACTATCAAAGGAAGCAACTAATACTGTCAGTTTTAAAATGAGGATAGAACTTGTTTTACAGCATGAACGAAGTAAGTCAGAAGTTCTTTTGATAACCGAGAAGTTAACCAGTAAAAGTTTACCTTTATGAGCTCTATCGTCTGACTAGCAACTTCTCTCTGAGCATCTGCACTCTGAACACAAAAGGAGATTCAATATATTCTGAAAATACTAACAGCATTCTCTGATGACATGGTCTTAAACAGCTTGGAAAACAGATCAACAAAAAAATTATGGAGTTGAGCAAAAGATTCTCTTTCTTTCTACTCATAAAAGTAGGCATTTCATTATCAGTAGGAGAAACACAAGTTAAAGTGGAAGAATATTTTTCTGGAAAAAAAAACAAGTTGCACTTGACCATAAAATAAAAACATTAACCTTAATCAAGCATCAAAACAAGTGCTTACAAGACTTTCAAAATACAAAGAAGGTATTAAGCAGCTATACCTGTAGATGATCTCCTATTTTGGCAGCCGTTTGACCCACACTAGATATACGCAAGTCCAACCGTGCAAAGCTATCAAACAAGCCGTCTACACCTTTTTCCAGCTGCACAATGCAATGTTCTTAAACTTGAGGCCTTTATTTAGGTAAAAAGAAGCTCCACACAGCATGAAGGATATTGAACACCTTTGGAAGTACACAGGGAAGAGAGAGACACTGATCGAAACAAGTGGATCAACGCTCATTTTCATAAAACAAATTTAAGTATATTGAAAACAGCCCCATACATACTGTGATTTAAAATGTTACTCAAACATCATTTTGTCATTATTTATTCTATCAAGACACTTATTATGGGACAGAGTACAACACAATGAGGTAATTTACTACAAAGATATTTTCCAGAAAAAATATTTCCGATGACTGAAATATTAACTTCATCTCATAATGGCCATGATACTGAATTCAATACACTAACCTCAGAAAGTGTCTTCCGGTGCTCTGAATCTTGGACAACAACTTCCTTTTTAAGATCACTAAGGTTCCCATCAATCTTTGATTAAATATGAAGGGATTAGAATAAAAGTCATCAGCAAAAGTATTATCTCACTGAATCCACATATAATGCTTTACCATACCTGTTTTCTTAGATCAACCAATTGTTTACAAGAATTCTTAAATAAGGATAATAAAGCATTAACTTCAGGGAATAGGGGACTTGACAGTCCTTGTGCTGACTTTCCCGCATCTGGTGGTGCTCGCAAATTCCCATTTGGTAGAGCATCACTTCCAACACCATTTCCATGCCCTTCCGCGGAATCTGATTCTTCTTCTTGATAAGAAGGCAATATCTCATTCACCAAGTTACCAAACAAGCCATCAAAGGAGAAAGCCCCCTGCATTTAGTAAATAGAGCACATTGCTGTCAGTTAACTACAAAATTTCTAAAGCTTAAGTTGGCATAATCTTCCAGTCAAATTAAATGGTATCCAAGGCATCACCTTAAAATCATCTATATCAAGAACAAGCGGATCAGAGTCGGCAGATGCAGATCCTGAAAACCTGTCAGCCGTCATTCCATCTCTAGACTCTCTCATCTATTCTAAGTCAAAAGAAAATGGAACCAGAAATTATCTCAGTCATCTTCACTAAATAACTGGATTGTAATCATTTGAGAAGCAGGAAAACAAAGTTAAAAAGTAGCATAAAGTTGGTGTACAACAGAAGAACTGTGATCAGTCCTCATTTGTTCATTGAAAACACCTATATGACAGACAACTAACAAAGAAAAAGGTAGCAACAAAAAAAAGTGAATTTTACTAATATAAATTATGCAACGGAAAAACAAAATTCGCAAGACTTTCAGGTATTTCATACAAAATCAAAATTCAGATGAGATATAAGTGTGCATATTTGTCATTTCCATTAACTACTAGATCTGCTCTAGACTAACCTTATACTGAGCAGGGACACTTTTTTACCGATTACATACTAATTTTATTAATAAGGGAGAAAAACTCCCGTATATGAGAGGTATACCAAAAAAAGTAACGAATATAGAAAGATATGATTCTCTACAAAAGACATCCAATATTCTATAGAAATGAGAACTTCATAGGTGCAAGCAAAAGACATTAAAAACATGAGGTAACCTCAAATGTACAAAATCAAGCTTTTTCCCTACAAAAACTCTCTTATTTCTCTCCCTCCATATTGTCCATGTCTAGTACCTGGCATAGTCCATTGTATCATGAACTATCTTGAGATCTCCCACCCATACTCATGATGCTCCCTGACAATTCAGTAAGAGATGATCCACATCCTCTTCTAAGTGTTTACCCTCGAGCACAAACCAACATATGTAATCAGAATCCTACTCTTTCTCAAGTTTTCAACCATCAGAATCACACCTCTAACCGCCAGCCAAGAAAACAAAATTCATCTTTCTTGGCACCATGGGGATTCAAACTAATAGATGAAGGAAACTTGATTTCTCAAACTAGAAATGTACAACAATAACTCCTCACTGAGCAGGGACAGATATTTGTTCTTACATCACCTTCAACTAAATTCTGATGTCTCATTTAAAACAACCAATACCTTATAGCATTTTATTCTACCTTATAGCACTCATCCTGATGTTATGGATATCAATGATACATGTGTTCTTTTTTGAAACTGGTAACATTTGTATCTCATATAGTACTTAGGTAGTACTGAAAAACAATATTTATTTACAAAAGCAGAAAGGAAGTATAATCTATCCAAAAACTGAACCAAATCTAAATGGACCCTAAAACATCTATGATTGACTCAGTTTCATTAGAGTAGACATTTGTACACCAAAAGCAAAACAACAAAATACACTTAAGCTTTACTTCTTGCAGGTTGTTGTTCCTATTCTCAAAATATCTATCGTTCTCTCCCTCCATATAGTCCACCAAAAACAAGCAGGGATCATCCTCCATCTTTCTCTGTTTGTAGCCCCAACTCCAGCCATCTCCCAACTGAATAGAGTCTCATCAATCTTGCTAGGCATACGCCAAGATATGCCTCTGAGATTAAGGAAAATCTGCCACAGCTGCCCAGTAAAGTTGCAATGTAAGAAGAGATGTCTCACTGTCTCATTAGCCTTACCACATAAGGAACGTCTGTTGCATAGAGAAATTCCTCTCTTGGCCACATTATCCAATGTCAAAACTGCTTCATTGGCTAGTAGCCATGTAAAGCATGCCACTTTGTGTGGCAGTTTGATCCTCCAGATCTGCTTCCAAGGCCATTTGAAGCCTTGAATGCCACCAAGACTTATTTGTTTGTATCCTTCTTTCACCTTGTAACTACCTTTGTTGTGCCCCTGCCACCATAAATAATCCTCGCTTGTTTGTATACCTTGGAAATTCTCCAGAACCTTAAACAGTTCAAGTATTCTGGGAATTTCTTAGTCATTCAGATTTCTTCTAAGGATCAGATCCCAGTCTTGTTGTGTCCACATTTCAGCGACAGTCTTCTGTTGGTGTTGAGCCAATGTAAAGATGTCAAGAAAACAATCTTTGAGGCTCATACCACCCATCCATTTATCAAACCAAAAACTGGTTTTTCTGCCATTTTGTACCTTGACAATTGACTGATTACTCAGGAAAGACCAAAATATTATGGTGGATTTCCAAAGGCTAATCCCATAGGGGGTATTTACTCTTTGGTTACCCATTTATTCAGCTCCTCATACTTGTTGTTGATCACCCTATACCATAGTGCTTGATCCTCCTGGTGGTACCTCCATAACCATTTCACCTTAAGAGCTTTGCTATGGTTTTTGAGATTCTTGATACCTAATCCACCTTGCATCTTACTTCTGATGATGTGCTTCCACTTGACTAAGTGAAAGCCTTTTCTTTCCTTATTTCCTTGCCACAGGAAGTTTTTTCTAATCTAGTCCAACTTCTGAACTACTGACTAGGGAATATGGAAGATAGATAACATATATGTAGGGAGAGCATTTAGAACAGAGTTTATCAGAGTTAATCTACCTCCCAAAGAGAGGTATTGTGATCTCAATCTAGCTAGTTTCTTTTCGCATTTCTCTAATATTGGGTTCCAAATGTCTATGGATCCCGACTTTTCCCCCAAAGGCATGCCCAAGTATACTGATGGCAGAGTACCTATCACTCCTCCCAAGGTTTGTGAGAGGTGTTCCATATCCGAAACCACATTAATTGGATACAAATGGCTTTTGTTCCAGTTTATATGTAGTCCAGATATGGCTTCAAAGTAAACTAGTATAAGTCTCAAAATCAGCAATTGCTCCTCCTCAGCCCCACAAATAATTAGTGTATCATCGGCATACTGCAGGTGTGTGATCTCCACACTATTCCCAGCAACCTTACTGACTTCAAATCCCTGTATTCTTCCTGTTGTCTTGGCTACCTTCAACATATTGTTAAGCCCCTCCATAGCTACGATGAACAGGAAGGGTGATAAGGGATCCCCTTGCCTGATTCCTCTGTGTGCACTAAAAAAGCCTTCAGGAGATCCATTGTTGAGTACTGAAAACTTAGCAGTTGAAATACAAAACTTGATCCAAAGGATCCATCTGCTACCAAATCCCATCTGTCTCAACATACATAGAATGAAATCCCAATTCACATGGTCATATGCTTTCTCAATATCAAGTTTGCATAGTATACCAGGTTTCTTCTGGGACACTCTAGAATCAATTGCTTCGTTAGCTATAAGCACTACATCCATTATTTGTCTGCCTTTAATAAAAGCCATCTGTTGTTTGTCTACCAACTTATTCACAACTCTGTTCAACCTTTCTGTCAAAACCTTGGGCATTAGCTTATAGAAGCTTCCAATTAAGCTGATGGGTCTGAAGTCATTGAGTTCCTTTGCTCCTATCTTCTTGGGAATCAGTGCTATGTAGGTAGCACAGGGGCTTTGTCTATAGCACACATTTTTAAACACTCAAATACTTCTTGTTCCTCAAAATCTGCCAGCCACCTCTGTATTGGTAGGATGATAATGATACATGTGTTCTCAAAAAGCATCTAACCATCTATAGGCCTATTCCTAGTTCGAAGAAATTCCAAGGTGATTCATAAAAGACTTGAATCAGCCCTTGTCGCTAATAGGATAGCATGTTCACAACTGCCAGAATAAGTCATACTTTTGGGCCAATCAAACTCACATGCTGGTGGCAAAGCAAAATCACAACATTAAATATCAGTGGCACTTGCTATTATTATAAAAAATTTGCCTATGTGAGCTCGCTCACATTGCGGTCCCAAGCCAGGATAAGGAAGAGAGTGCTCAATCCGAAGCAGCCTCTCTACCCTATAAAGGTAGGGGTGAGGTTGCGTACATCTTACCCTCTCCAGATCCCACTTGTGAGATTACACCGGGTTTGTTATTCTTCTTGTTGTTGTACTTAGTATTATTATAAAAATAGAAGGTTGTGATTGGTCCAAAGGGCGGCGGGTCACAGACGGATTTCTCGGTTATAAAAAAAAAATAGAAATAATGGAGATGGAAAGCTGAAATGGCATATTACCATGTAATTGACAATTCCCACCAAAGTTGTAAGATCCATCGACATTGTCAAATATAGTCTGGTTGGAGTAAGCTTGTATCTTATCTTTCAAACTAATTACCAACCGCATACCTAGCAAGTGATTCCTCCCCTCTTTGTATGGAAAAGCTTTTGAAAGCCTATTAGTTAGTATTAGTAACAAAACTAGTTAAGGGGTTCGTAGTTGTCGCAATCGGTTAATTTAGTTGATCTTGGCTTTGCAACAAGGAGACCCTTTTCTCGTATAGCTTCTAAAGGTTCCTTTTAGTTTCTCTTGGCTTTGAGACAATATCCTTTATTTTATTTTTTTATAAGACCTATTCTATTAAAAAGGTACCAATATGGAACAAAATTTAAAAAAAAACAGCAATAACCACAACAAGGTAACTACATTCGTCCCATCTACTCTAGAAAAAACATATATTGTTCCATATTTTTCTATAACATGTCTTTTAGGCCCTAAATACAAAGTTAATAAAGCATCTATTTTTAAATCCCGGATACATGATGCCTTTACCCTTCAAAGCAAATTCTATTTCTTTCCAACCATATTGTCCATAAAAAATAGAGAAATTTTTCTCCATACTATCTTTTGTTTTTTGCCATTGGTTGGTGTTGCCATGTCTCCAACAAACTCTTTATACCCGAAGACATTTCCCACTTGACACCATATATGTTTAGGAAGATCTCTCAGCACTGTCTTACCACTTTGCAATGAATGAGTATATGATTAACCGTCTCTGCCTCTTTTCACATGTAACACCTATTACATAGAATACTTCCTCTCTAATGCAAGTTCTCCTAAGTTATGCAAGCTTCCTTTGTTGCAATCCAACTAAAACAAGCGACTTTAACTGATGCTTTTGGATTTCCATAAATTACTGATTGTGATAAAGCCCTTGTTATTTTTGTAACAGACTATAACATCAGTTGACTGTGAAAATACCATCATTGCTTGCTTCCCAGATTAATGAGTCTTTCATGTTGTCCTCCAATCTAGTGTCATCAAAAGCAAAAAGTGCAGAAAAAAGCTCTAAGGCTTGTTGGGGCTTTGAGTGCAAACCGCAAATGAAAAGTGAGCTTTAATGAAAAAAGGCGCAAAGGGAGACTCAATACAAATACATATATGTTTAGGTCAAAGCTAATAATTATAAGCATGAATGACAAATATATGAACAACGAAATATTAAAAAAGAATTAGGATAAAGTGAAATATCAATTGTTTAGGGTCGCCTCTTCTGAAGAAACTCATTGGCAAGGAAAAGTATGTCTCAAAACGTTGATGATGACATTGAAGCGCACATTAAGCGAGGCGAAGCACTCAACACGTTCTGAGCCTCGCTTCAGGACTTAAGCGTGCCTTCGACAACACAGCTCCAATCTTACAGTGTCCAATAATTCATCAATCAAGCAAATTCATATACTTCCCATTGAGAGACTCCTCCTAAAGATAAGCTGTCAACCAATACTTTAGTACAAGTCAGATACCTTTCATTTTGTTTGTGGAGCAGCGATACAAAACAAAGAACTTTAATCTAAAACTTTCACTTCCCAGCCGTACATCAGACAAGAGTTGGGCATTATTAACATTCCCTAGTTTCAGTTTCACAAACTGATTATATTGATTCATTAAATTACTGATTGTGCTCCACACTCCCCACTTAAAAGAAGATTTAACTGAGCATGGAGCCCACATGTCTTTCCAACCACACTTGGCATCTATCAACTGTTTCCATGATTTTTGCTGTCATCATTATATCTCCAAAGTCGTTTAAATAAAAGGCTTTTGTTATGCAACTTTAGATTCCTCACTCTCACCCCCTCTTGGAACTCTTCCTGCCAAAAACAAGGGACCTACTTCTCATCCTAGGAGTAAGCAGGTAGAAAGAGTCCCCTCTCTGTCTTTGTTTTTGTTTTCTTTCATTTGACCAAATGGAACTTTTGTTATCAACAATGCCTTCCCACAGAAATTTCTACCTCTTAGTAATCAACCTCTTCTCCACTGCTGTTGGCATTTTAAGAGAGACGTCAAATAAATCTGTATACCATCCATGACACTGTTGATCAGTGCATGTCAACCCCCAAAAGATAATGTTGTCTCCCATGGCACCAGTTTACTGCTACACCTATCCAGGACCCCTATCACATCTTTGAATTCTGTTTGCCTCCAGGTGGTAGGCCTAAATAGATGGTTGGTAGTTGCTCCACCTTACAGCCCATGACATCTGTCAGATCATCAATACAATGCTCAACACTAATACTAAACACATTATTCTTGGTTCAATTACAAGCCTGATACAACCTCAAAAGCTAGTAATACTCCTCTGAGATGTAAGAGTTTATCTTTTTTAGCCTATGCTTCTTTAGCTTATTCTATTTATTATAAGTCTTGAGCAAGATATTGAAGAAGCCATTGTCGACAGATTTCTTTCTAATTTACAAGCCAAAGATGAACAATGTATTGTCCCAAGATTGAGGATTGCGGAAATCTGATATCCATCATCTATTTACTTTTTCGCTAACAACGCATACTTCCTATACCTTAGATGAGTACAAATGCTGAATGGCACTTAATGTTGCATCAGAGTTGCGTTGAGATTACACATCATACACATAACATAAAGTTCATTCTGATTAATGATGTTTCAAATATCCAAAATCTTGCTAGTCTTTAGGGGTTGTGAGTATCTGCATCTCCATCTAGGCTCTAGAGGCAGCACTAAGGTTTTGGTTCCTATGAGTTCAAATTTTGGCAGAATGATGGCTGCCTTGGGAAAATCATACCTTTCTAGCAAAAGTAAGTCATTGTGCAAACCTACGTGTGAAAAAGTAATAATGCCTCTAGAATAACTGAAGGGAAAAGAGGTATTACTTAATAGTAGAGTGAAGACAATACTCTCCTCACCATGGGTAATTTGGGTATTAGATTCTGTCATCCTTCAAGTAGGCAAGTGATTGTTGATGATTTAAGATATCCTCCAACAAACAGAGAGTAAGTGGAGGGGAGTAGCTGCAATGTACTACGGGACTAAAACATATGACTGCCATTCTTTAGCATTTTCTACATCTTAAGTTAGTGGAGTATGGAGAGTTTTTCTTCTTCTTCTTTTGGGTTAGTGTAGTGGACTATGGAGAGGAATTATTGAGGGAAAATTGAGTTCTCCAAGTTCAATAATTTCATGTTAGAAGCAAACTTTGAATTTGGCTTATCAACTCAGTGTCAAAGACTCTTCCGGTGGACTCTCAATTTTCACTTTTAATCATTGCTCAATGTGTGAAGTGAAAGACATGAAAAGTCCCCTAGCAATAAGCTCTCAACACCAAGAAGTATGTCCACATGACATGTTGGTGATAGTAGAAAATGGCAAGTGGCGAGCAAGGACAAAAGAAATGCATTGGAACCCCTTTACATGTTATGGTCATTTTGGATGGAAGAAATAGAAATGATTTTAATGCTATTGAAAGTCTCAATTGGGAATCAAAGGGCTCCATTTACTTCTTATCTAAATACAAAATGTTGAAATGTCTAGATGGACAGATATGTGACAGCATAGCTTTGTAAATCGTAAGACCATCTTTAGCAGCATCGCCTTCTCCTTCTGATTTCCATACATCTCAATATAGGAGTCGGTTTAAGGCACATACTCCGAGCTGCTCAATTTAAAGTGCAATATGCCATTGTTCCTTCCCACCTTTTAAGCTGGTTGGGATCTTATAATATTGGCTAATTTCAAGTTTCGGCATCATCCTTTCTCTTAGAATGTCCTAGGATTGCAAATTCCGCCGTCCTATTTATCTTTTTTAATTAAGGTAAGTTATTTTACTAATAATGGCAAAATCTCTGGTATATAAGCAATAAATATACCAAAAAGTAGAGAATTTACAACATTTGTTGTCCTATTTATCTTAGGGTCGCAGAGATTTAGTTTACCCTATGTTTGGTGAAATAATAAAATTTTCAGATATCCAAAAACTAGCAATTTCAGAAGATAAAGCCGCAAATTCCTTCCTCTTTTAAGAACCTGATCTGTTTTCCAATAACTGGAGAATACTAGATACTGCCACTTCAGTGGAAGTAGATGAGATATCATCACCGCATCACTCAACATCAGAGCAATTATTAACAGGCAAAAAGCAGAAACACAGAATATAAGCATAAAAAAACTCCACCTAGCAGCAACATGTACATCAAAAATAGCAGCCCAAGTAACATCAAGATGTCCACAGTAAAGCAAAATTAAGGAACCAACTGTTTTACTTCAATTTCAATCTAGAACAAAGATGTGAGCAAGAGAAATTATTTAACATATATAGTTGCAATAGCAGAGATCAACTAACGAAATTATAATAATATCTTACTTAACGACTCAGATGTGAAGCTGAAGAGTATTATTCCTCACAACAGACTTAGAAAACTAAAAGTTTCAGATTCAAACCCTTCAACTACATAACTTTAACAGTAAAATGGAAAATCAAACAAAATAAGAGCTGATAGCTACAAACATCCAGTTAAACCTGCAAGGGAATTGCTATTTTTTTCATAGACCCAATTTGTTAGATAATAAATTACACAGCAACACAATTGCAAGAAGTACAAAACATATATATTGAGTAAACTGTTTAGAGAAATAACTCGCCTCTTTTGCTCAATTATGCTTCGAGAAATGCTGAAATGGAGTTCGCTTTGTTTCCAGCAAAGTGGCGATCGAGAAGAACAGTCGAAAATCTGAGGAATAACAAGAAGAAGAAGTATACGGCTTTCCTTTGAGTAGAGCGAAGAAGATCTCAATGAGCTTTACTTTATTTGTTTATAATTTTCTCCGTTGCAGACCGAGAAGTTGAGGTAGCAGAAGAGTCATGGAGTAAGGGACAACAAAGGAGAGGTTACAGGTTGGATCCACTCATTTTTTTATGGGCCGGGTTGGCCTGTTTACCTGGTCTCTTCGTTTTCACCTCCGAAAGAAATGAAATAGCAAACTATTAATTCAAATTAAATGATATAGTCATAGTTTATTTTATTTGTAATTCGCAGCAAACATTCAATTTTTTTATCATCTGATTCGGTATACAATTAGTCATTTTATACATTTCGTTATAAAATGTATAAAATGTGTTTTTGTTTGTATAAAGCGAGAGAAAAAAATGTATATACAAATACAAATACAAATATTTTCGTCATATACACTTATAATCATACAAATACAGATTTTATTATACAAATTACAATGTATAAATGAATTTATACAAAATTGAACAATTTGTGTAAAATTAGATGTATCTAGCGAATTATACAAATCAAAAGCTCCATAGCAAATTTAATATATATATATAGTGGCGGATCCAGGATTTTTGTGGAGGGGGTTCGAAATATAAAGAAGTAAACATGTGATTTTTTACCCTTTTACCCTTTTTCATCGAGCTTTTTTTAAAAAAATATTTCTTGTGCTTTTTTTCTCTTTTATATTGCAGTGTTCTACTCCATTTTTTGAAATTTTTTAAAATTCAATCACTAAGATATTATAATATATATTCATAAGATAAATAATTGACATCGTTGATTTTTTAGTTCATTTAATTCAATTTACTAGGTTAGTCATTCGTGAAAAAGACAAATGATGAATAGAACAAATAAGTTTAGTTTAGTTTTCATCTTTTTAAAATCGAACTAAAAAAAATAAGAAAGAAATATTATAAAATTAAGGGGGGAAATCAATTAATTAGATTTTATTAAAAGATTATACACGACTTTTAAATTTCTTCATTTGATTAACTTTAATTTAATTTATTTTATATAATATTTTTTGTAAATCAATTTCAAATTTAATAATAATTCATCGTTAGTACATGGAAAGAGACTTATGTAGAAATAAAATGAGAAGTATAAAAGACAAAAGTATCTAAAATATGTCTAATAAATTTAAACAAAGATAAATTGAGAAAAAGAAATAGCATAGCGAGAAAAATAATAAAGCTTTACATTGAACCAAAAACAGTGAGGCATTTCATTGAGTTGGGATTTGAGCCCGAAACCAGAGCTCATTCAGCCTTCCAAAAACAATGAAATAGAGTTGGATTTGAGCCCAAAGCAAGAGCCCATTCAACCTTTCAAAGAAAAAAAAACAAATGGAAAAATGTTGCAAGTGGGAATCGAACCCAGACCCTCCCTCTCGGTTTGAGTTGAACACTTTAACTACTGAGCCATGCTTCTCTTTATATTTGAGGGGGTTCATTTTAATATATGTACTGATAAAATCAGAAATAGACCTTATATATACAGTATAATTTTTCGACGAGGGGGTTCGGGTGAACCCCCTGACTTCCACGTGAGTCCGTCCCTATGTGTATATATATATATATTTCTCTTATATAGAAGAGATAGTTTCCAAACATTTCAACATGGCTGCTTGTTTGTCATTAAATTTGAAAATAAGGGCATTTTAGTCATTCCACTCTAGCAACCTGATATGCATTCAGATGCGTGTCTTACATTTTGCTGTTGGATAAAAGCGTAGTGGCTCTTCTTCTCTGCCTCTATCTCTTTTTCTCTGCTTACTTAATAATAATAAAAAATAAAAATCAGGCAAGCAAAAACTACAACTCTTCTTCTTTGATTATCATTTTTTTGTTTGGTTTTATATTTAGGTTTATCGCTTGATTATCTGTATATTCGAGGGACAACCAAATTTTATGAGTTGTCACCCACCCCTTCTTCGACGCCATCACATGTATTGGATATCATCTTCCCTTAGTTGGCTAAGAATTCGAGAGCCCTTTAAGTTAATCTCAGGTTTTACCTTCTAAATGCAAGTATTTTTAATTTATACTATGTTACAAGACAATTTTTTGTTAAAGATTACTCTGTTATTAAGTTAGATGAGTTTGTTCGAAAAGATAATGGGTGTTAAAGTTATCTGTTGATTTATTATAGGACATGTAGGGTAGATGTTAAGTGTGAGCTTGTTGTGTTGATCGGAAAAAATCTGAAATTAGGAATTTTGGGTTTTGAAACACTGTTTTGAGAAAAGTTATGAATAGAAAATAAGAGAGTAAAAATTATGTTTAGAATCAAATACTGCAATAGATTGAGCAACAAAAATCCTAACACTATTTGAGTTCAAACAGAATTTGCAAATAAGGTAAGGAGCGACATTAGCTTAGGTGTTTAAACATATTGAAGAAATCAAGAGATTCTAGCTGCCTAAGTTTGGTAGTAAGAGTTACCCGACACCTCCAGACTTAAGGCTGGCAAACGGATAGGATCGGATCAACAGGACCGATTTTACCAGAATCGATCCTCGTTACCGAATTTCGTTATCGGAATCGGGTCTTACCGGAACCAGTTTTACCGGATATTTCCAAAGGTTCCGTCCGGTCCCTTAGTTACCGGATTGGAACCGGTTTGGACCGGACCGGAATCGGTTCTTACTGAATCATTGTGTACTGGTAATTTTTTTATTTTTTATTAACTTTAATTATTATATAATATTATATTATTAATTAATAAAGTTATATTATTAAAAAACTTCAATTTAAAACTTTAAACTTTAAAGTTACTTTAAAGTTTCAATTGAATTTAAGTTTAAACTTTAAACTTTAAACTTTAAACTTTAAAATTGACTTTAAATTTTAAAGTTTATATTGAATTTAAAGTTTAAACCTTAAAATTCAATTTTATATTAAAGTTTAAACTAATATTAAAATAGTTGAAAATTAAATTTCTAAAATGACTTGAATTAAATATAAGAGACTATTTTAAAAGAAAATCAAGGCGAATAGCCGTATATTTATTCAAATAAATAAATTGTACAATACAAATATTAGAAAGAGACAAAGAGTACATAATCTAGGTATTGAATATTAATTATTGTACTAACAATTGAAACTCTTTTTAAAATCTTTTTGTAACTTTTGTATCATTTCAAAAGAAACATTTTTTGGAACTTGTATTTGTCGTTCTTCTTCCATTGCTTTCATACCATCATCACTATTATCACCAAACATCTCATCTATTTCGTCTTCTATTTGGCTATTTAATTGTGGTAGTCCAATATTTCTTCTTTCGGCATTGACTCAATCTCGAAACAACACCGATATTTCCAAACTATCATTTGCTAATGAATATCGATGATCTCCAATCATAAATCTCGCCGCATTAAAGGCTTGCTCCGAAGCGATCGATGATGCTTGAATCGCTAGCACATCTCGAACAATCCTAGCAAGGGTCGGAAATTGATTTTCACGATTCTTCCACCGTACTAATATTGGAGATTGAAGTTGTCCTTCTTCATGCCTAATCTTTTCCCCATGTCTGATTGAAATATAAATCAAAATCATTATTAGTAGATGATTCAAGCTCAAGATAATCATCCATCCAATCATCTGTATCATCGCTTCTAAGTTTACAAGATGGAGGTTCAACTATTGAAATATTTTTTTTCATAGATTTATATGTATTATATAACTCTCTAGCTTTTATATATATGCTACTTTTACAATCTTCAACACTAGGAGTTTCATCATTTTTAATTTCTAAATTTGCATAAATCTTTTCAACCATTCTTTCAACACCTTTTAATTTGTAATTTGGGTTGAAAGTAGTAGCAATCAAATAGATTTGAGGAATAGGGAAAAAATATTTTTTGAATTTTTCAATCATAAAAGCAAGGGAATCTTCAAATTGATCGTTTCCTTTATATTTTGCAAATTCAGATAAAATAGCACAAATATTTACTAAAACAGAAGAAATAGTTAGATAATATTGACCAGAAGCAGCATTTGTTGATTTATAAAAAACACTTAAAAATTCAATAAGTTCTTTTGTATTTTACCCAATCTTCATAGCCAATTCTCAAATTCGGATCCGCATTATGTGCATTAAAAACTAATTATACCGGCTCTTGATAAATATAAGCAACTTGAAGCATTTCAAATAAGGAATTCCATCAAGTGCATACTTCTTTTGAAACTTTTTTATATTCAAGTCCACATTCTTTAGAACGATTTTTAAATTTTATAATTCTAGCTTTTATTTTAGCTTTAAAAATTCAATTACAAGCAAGTCTAATTTTTTCACAAGAAATTCCAAATTGAGAAATATCATCTTTTACTATCAAATTATACACATGTGCGGTACACTTAATATGAAAAGAATCATTATCAATTGGACAAAGTCTACATTTTAAATAATCAATTGCTTTTAAATTATTAGAAGCATTATCTAAAGTGACACTCATTATTTTATCACATATTCCATAAAATTGTAAAATAGAGCCTATTTTTGTTGCTATATAAGCACCGATTTTAGTTTCTTCAATATATTTATATCCTAATATTCGTTTTTGCATGTTCCATTCATGGTCAATCCAATAAACAGTAATTGTAAAATAATCATTACCATTAGGACTACATCCCATATCAGAAGTAATAGATAATCTACCATCATAATAAACAAATAAACAACGAAGAAAATGACAATATTCTTTTTGATATTTAAAAAGATCATTTTTAATTGTACTTCTTGGAATACCTTCATAATCTGGGTTATACAATTTCCGAATATACTGAATAAAACCAGGATGTGAAGGAAATGAAAAAGGCAAACCACAAACAACAATCATTTTAGCTAATTCTCTACGATCTTTTTCTTTACTATATGTGCGGTGTGTGCTTCGGCTAGCCGGGTTAGTCATATTTAATACACTTTGAACCATATTAGAACCTCCAACTCCCATAAAATTTTCAGGTATGGGTATTCCATTTCTATTAGCCCTTTCTATATCATCCAGGCGAGCAAATTCTTTATTACATTCTCAAATGTGTTCTTAGTCGTCCCGTTCCCCCTTGTGTACCCATAGTTACATGTTTCATGATCAATTTACTTTTCGTGCAAGTAACAGTAGTTTTTTCCTCATTTTGTACCAAAAATTTTCATACTAGAGATCTTTTAACACGTACAGCGGTCTTTGAAAAAGTAGGTAAAGAGGGGACTTCATCTTGTTCCGGTAATTCGGTAGCCGGATTAGTAGGGGTAGGGGTCTCATCATCTTCCTCATTTATTTCTACTTCCTCATCTAATTCTTCCTCAAAATTAGTAAAACATATATTTAAAGTTTCATGATCTACTTCATTTTCGGAATTAAATTCAATAGGTCGTGAGTCTCGTGTAAAAGAAGTTTCATCAACATAAGTATAATTATTAGTATTAATTCTAAATCTAGGAGGTTGCAAATTTTTAGAATTAGAACTACTTCCTCCTCCCCTATTATTTTTTCTTTCCGACATTGGTCTTTTATCACTATATTTTTCCAAATTCATGTTCAAGTCTAAAATAATTAATATTATGAAAAACAAGCAAAGATAATATAACAAAAAAAATAAAATAACTTAATTAATAAACAAATAAAAATTAAAGTTGGAACGAATGTACCGAACGTCTACGCAAAAGTAGACATATAACCAAAGCCGGAATTGAGAGATGTCAATTGAAGCTTCCAATTTACTTCAAATAAATCTCCGAAATTCGAACTCCAAGTCAATATTACAAAATAATAATTATGAATTTATGAGAGATTGAAAATTAAGAGATTTTATAAGATATTAATGAAATAGTTTGAGAATTTGTGATTTAAATAAAAAAATATGGGTATATTTATAGTGTTAAGGGGTAGAGAGGGGTGGGGGGCTGTTTGGAGCCGTTTTGGGCCCCAGCCCAACGGCTCTGTAACATTCAACTTTGAAAAAAATAAAAAATAAATTAAATTGACCGTTGAACCGGATCGGACAAAAATCGGTCCAATTGCCAGCCTTACCTCCAGTAAAATAGTCGATGTGCATGTAAGTTGGGCGGAACATTATCATTATCAATGAAAATCAATAAGTTTTAGGGTAATTTGATCATGAAACATCATAAGGTACGTGCCTCAAGAATAATGATTTAAGATTCTAGGTGTGCTTTGCAAATTGCTCCGTCTTGTAAGCTGACTTTAGGTTCCAGAACACAGATCAACAGTCTCCTCAAAATGTTGAGAATGCCACATATAATGACATTAAGTGTATATGCAATACGATGACTGAAATTGTTTGACTTATAAATAGCATTTTGCGGCAGTCAAAACAACTACCAAATTTAACTTAATACAAAGCTTTGTAATGTTCCAAACACCAAATATTTCCGCAAATGAAAAAAATAGTACGATAATGGCTACCTAGATGGAATCATCCAAGAAGAATAACATGGAGGTGAAGGCTCTATTACAGAGTGTTAGCAGCAAAACCATGTTCACCGAAAAACAAAATGAGAAACATGAGACAAATCTTAAATAAATGACAATTGGTGTCTATCAACAAAAATGCATTTTCAGATGACATATCAATCATCTAATAGATCAGATGACATCAATCATCTAATAGATGAGTGTAAGAGTGACAATGGTGTATATCTAATAAGCTCAATAGTCAACTTTCCCCTTGTTTTTTTAAATCAAAACAAGGTAGAGGTAACAGATAACAAGAAGACAATCAAATTTAGTCAAATACTTCCTTATATTGATTATACTATTATGCATTATGTTACCCATTTTTTTAATAGTGCTCTAAATTAAGAGTGATATTATAGCATATTGTATTCAAGGAAAGAGTAGCAGAAAAAATTGGGTACTTTCAGGCATTATGGTCAAATGCAGGACTAGAACATGAATTGATTTTGCTATTAGTTCTGCATTTTAGCATATTCTCATTTTCACATAAATGGTCATATTGCAAGGGATTTGTACAGGGTGGAGAGGTTAAAACTCTATTATAATTCTAGAAATTAGAAAGAACAGCGGGAGCAAATGCATATAAATTTTCATAGAGAAGTAAAATTAATAGAATGAAAACAATCAAATGAGTTAATTTAGAAAGAACAATGGAACTACAGAATCATTTGTGGACGGTGTGGGACTTGCAAAGGAAATAAAGTGAAATGAAATTTACTTTGGAACAGACGAGTGTACTGGACCAAAAAGATGACCGTATGAGTTGAATTAGGGGGACATTGGTCAACTTTTAAGTTATACAGCAGTATATTTGATTTGAAGTTGCCATGAGGTATAACGTGTAGCAAATGAGGATTCATATAGCTGATCTCAATTCTTAATCTATGTGTTAATACTGTCGCACCCGATTTCGAACAAGCCGAAACAGTTCACAACATAATATGGCTGACATTTTGATTTGGAAAAATAATTGTTTTGTTGATTTTAGAGTCGCCACCAAAATTTTAAGAAAAAAATATTAGAAAAACCATTTTTTATATATGTAAATGTAAACTCTATATTTTTATTTGCGAAACTAGTGAGATTCTGAGTAAGGGTTTTGGTTACTCCAGGAAAGGTGTTAAGCACCCCTCTGAGTCTATCTGAAGATAGTCCTTAAACTCAATTTAGAAAAATATGATTTGGAAAAACTTGTTTATTTATTTGCTTTAAAATATCAATGATAAGTTAATTAGTTAGTTTAAAAGGTACGACATATATATGTCTTATAAAATAGATTTAGTAGCAGTATCGTAAAATAAATAAATAAATGTACTTAAATTTACGATATATTCATATGTAAAAATATATGTATAGGTGTATCATAAAATTATCCTAAAAATATATAGATGTTGAATTTGCGAAAATTTGTCGTCTTATTAAGATGTGAAAAATAAGATAGTAGTTGAGTGTAAATATGTAGTAATATCTGATGTGTAATTTAAATGAAAATATATAAAATGGGGTTTTCTAGAAAAAATAAAAATAAATCATAAATGATACTAAACGTTAAAATATTATATAAAGTTTGTGATCTTAAATATATTTATTGTAAAGTGTAGTATATACATGTAAGCTATTTAAAACATATGAACACTTATTATTTATTTACATGTACAGAAAAATTGATGACAGATTATACGTAGTAAAAAAAAATGTATATCTAAGTGTAGGCATTTATAAATTATAAAATAAATAAATAATATTAGTAAAAGAGATAATAAATAATAATAGGTTATGTAGAAAAGATAAAAAATATATATAGAATATATACCTTTATATGTATGACATATATATGTATATATCTTGTATTTGAACCTGTTGGCATATCTAAAATTTTGAAATCGCATGTGAAAAGATTAAAATATTTTTTAGCAATGTTTGATCCAAAAAGTAAGAATAGTCAATATATTTTTATGAAGAAGATAGTAAAAAAAAGGCCTAACTATTAGAACGTATTCTATAGTCACATTTGTCTTGTTAAATATATAAGCATACTTCCCTACTTATTTTCTTAAAAAATGTATATCTAAAGATAAATATCTTAGCCTTAAGTAAATTTCTAAATGTAATTATTCTAGCCTTTAAACTAGTTTCAAAATATTTGGAGGTCCTAAGTTAATTTCTAAACGTAATTATTCTAGCCTTTAAACTAGTTTCAAAATATTTGAAGGTCCTAAGCGATGAGCTGGCCTAAATGAATATTATTTTAGCCTTTATGCATCTCTAAATTCATTTGGAAGTCCCAACTCATGAATTTTATTTTTCCTACTTAAGTACCTAAATGAAAATTACCTCACTCCTTTGAAAGTTCATTTGGAAAATCTTTTAAAATTATAATCTCCTCTTTTCAACTTAAAAGGCCTGAAAGAATGTTATAAGTGAAAATGCTAACCCATTTTTAAGAAAACATCTTATGTATCATTTGTTCTAAAAGTGTCTCATGTAAATTCATAAACAAATAATATTAGTTCACATAAAATAAGCTTCAAAATAAAAGACAAACAATATACCAAAACTTGTAAGTAAAGGTTAGCTAACATATCAAAACAACATAAATAGGACGATGAAAGAAAGGCTAAGAAAACATTGGACTCCTAATTTGCGAGACTCCAAGCGTTGCAATGATCCTAATTGTTGTTGGCCTAATATTTTAGGCCAGTAACGAGTTCCAAAGTAGAAACTCCAGCCCTAAAACGAACCTTCCTTGTGTTGAGAAGCAAATTAGAGTTTTTACGTCAAAAAATTCCAACTTCCAACCCTTTTGCAGATTCGAGTTTGAAGCCGAAAACGGAAAGATGAAAGAAGAGATAAATTTTCTGAAATCTAATGCTTGAAGTGTGTGTTTATTCCCCTTTTCCTTTCGTTCTTTGATTTTTCAATATATTTTTTTCGGATGTCGTTAGGTCGTTCTTTGGGTGTTTTTATTTTAGATTTTGATGTTGTTCTTGGCTGATTTTCTAGATGATCCTCGAATGAGGACCAAACTCCTCCTTTTATAGTTGGGGGAGTCTTCAATGATTCGAATTTAAATCTTTGAAAGATCAAATCTTAGAAGAAAATAATGATGGAAGAGAAGAAAATATTATCAACCCCTTTTCAGATTGATTCGAAAAAATGAGTAATGGCTTGGGGGTTCTAATCTCACAACCATCAGATTAAGGGGGATAATGTTCCCAAATCTGATGGTCCTTCACGTTCTCCACCTTTTCAGTTGTAGCAGCAGCGGCGGTGGTGGGGATTTTGAGGTCTGTTTCGACTAAAAAAAGAGAGGATGAAAGGTATGTAAAGTTGACAAAAGGGAAGCTATGATTGATGGAGGGTAGGGAGATATGTTGAAGACCACCGTAAGTTGCCATTTTTCGATGGTCCGTAGATAGAAACGTTGGCAAAGAAGGAGAAAGCTTGATGGGAGATGAAGCGTGAAGGGTTTCTGGGAAAGGAACGAGATGGCAGGCGACTGATGGGTTGTACTATTTTGGAAAAGATGAAAAGGTCTTATCTAATTTGGGCCGATCGGACGGTTAAGATTAATCAGGGATTAAAAGGGAAATAATAATAATATATATGTATTTAAATAATGATAAAAAGCTTAATTAACTAGGACCGTTAGATTTAATCATAGGGTCAAGATTAAAGATAAAGAAACACAATCCATGTGCTCGCCTACGTGGCATACATGGATTGCCGGTTTAAGAAGACTTGGATTGCTAAATTTGCTCAAATTAAAATCATTTAAATTATAACTACTTTCTTTATTAAATAGTCATAATTTATTAAATTAAAGATAATTATTTTGCAAGACTAGCTTATTTGATAAAATTAGTCACTCTTAAAATTAATATAAATTGGTAAATCATTAATTAACTAAGCTTTCTAATTTTAATACATGTACGAAAAATATCTATTGCGACAAAAGAAATTATATTTGAACAAAAAATAGATTCAATTCTTAAGAACGACACTTATTTTTAAAAAATGAGAAAGTAAGTAGTAATATAATATATTTTAATTTTTACAAGAAATTGAAATAAATTTATGAGGTAAAAATAAATAGTTAAAAATCTTTTTGTGTTCCTATAAAAATTTCATAACATATATATATATTTTATTATTATTATTATTATTATTATTATTATTATTATTATTATTATTATTATTATTATTATTATTATTATTACTTTAGTTAAGTGTGAAGAGCCAAAATTGGGTGTCAACGGCTTGCCCCTTTCTTTTTCCATGGAAGAGAGTAAACAAGACGTGGGCAAAGAAATATTGACACAATCCAATTTAGGCGACCCACCAAAATACACTTTGAGCAATAACTTGACAAGAATGTTTATGGAGTTATGGCCGAACTTTGGCTTTCAAGTTATCTACATATCTCAGGTTTCATGAGAAATCAGGCTACATGTAGTTCGAGAACATAGCAAATTTTATTTAAAATTAGCCCCAGTATCGAATTATGGTAATACTGAAATCTTTCGGTGGTGAGGTAGGAAAAGATTAGCACGAATAGAGGGATGAGATACGGTTCTAAAGAAACTTGAATGAGAAATGCTGCGTAGCAATTTCTACTAAAGACTCATGGTAGATAGATGAATTTTCAAAATGATGCCCCAGTGTCGAGCTACAATGAACTGAGACATGAAAGAGCTATAAGTGAAATTGAAATCTGAACTTCTCAAAATTGAGTTGAGTTGAGTTTTGAAAGTGAATCCTTGACGTAGCTAGTGATGCTTGACATTGCACTAACTTGCCCTAGTTTGCTGCTTAGAGAGAGTTCCTCGTTGTAATGCATTGTCCTACAAAACATGTAAAAGTGTGAAAATTACCTATTGCGGTTCAAAAATTATAAATTGAATAGTAAATTATAAATTATAAATTGACATTGCACTAACTTGCCCTAGTTTGCTGCTTAGAGGGAGTTCCTCGTTGTAATGCATTGTCCTACAAAACATGTAAAAGGGTGAAAATTACCTATTGCGGTTCAAAAATTATAAATTGAATAGTAATGTAAAGAGTATAGTGTAGATATTCAGACGACTGTTAACGTCTCTTTTTGTGTTGTGAGTGTGATGTAGGTAAAGTAACTTGTAATGTAGAGGCCCTCGACTGGCGGGGCTGTTGTAATGTATAAGCATGCATTTGGCTGTGTAAAGCTTGTAATGTAAAGCCTCCGGCTGACGGGGATGTTGTAATGTAAAAGCCTGTATCTGGCTATGTAAAACTTGTAATGTAAAGCCTCCGGCTGGCGGGGCTGTTGTAATGTAAAAGCATGTATCCGGTTGTGTAAAGATTGTAATGTAAATTTAATTATCGACGTGTGATAACGTTTCTATGCGTGCCTGCCCCCGATCAATAGAGCTTCAGTGACATCACTATGACGTGGTCTCTGATTGGCGGAGTGTTGCTTCTTTTGCTTATATACAGGCTCCAATTGGCGGAGTTTGGTCGATGTTTGCTATGTACAGCCTCCGATTGGCGGAGTTTGACAATGTTTGCTATATACAACCTCCGAGTGGTGGAATTTGACGATGTTTGTTATGTACGGCCTCCAGTTGGCGGAGTTTGATGATGTTTGCTATGTACAACCCCAAACTTGTGGAGTTTGGCACTGTTAGGCGGTGGTCTCCGATTGGCGGAGTTGTTGATGAGGTTAGATTACAAGCTCCAGTTGGTGGAGTTATTTCGAAAGATAGCTAACTATCCTATATTCCTACGAGGATCCTCTTTCTTCATCATTTGGTCTGGATCTTTGAGCATACCTGCAAAATTTAAGTGAAATGTTCTTAGATGTAAGATGCAAGTTGAAGTACTTTCGAGAAATAAATTAGGGAAGGAGTATTTTGGCTCATGATTGTGAGAAGTCAAATGGCGTTTTCAGTCATGCCTCGAGACTTGATGTTATTCTCTTGATTCATGTGTTCCTACACTTAAAGAAAATTATTAGTTTGGGAGGGGGTGTTGATTTGTATCGACTCGCAGACTGAAGCCTCATTACTGGAATCCTTCGACGTCTTTTTAACCCGTATATAGTTTCTTAAACTAGAGACTAGATAGGTGGAAGAATACAAAAAATATTTTTGAAGAGAATTATCTTGTTTTTTCTAGAAAATAAGTATACTACGAATATATTAGGTATATATATATATAGTAATTCTCCAGCGTTTTAGATTATGACATGTTCCGAAGTCTATCGAGCTTTCCATTTTGTTGACTATATCCAACATAGGCCTCATGTAGCTTTTACCCATCTGATGAAGCTTTCCTAGCTTTTTTGCAGACACTGCGACGATCAATATTCTTTAATATTATGAGTTTACGCTAATTACGAGGAATGTTTCCTAAGGGTATGCAGAGAATTGATCGAGCCTGACTCAGACTGCCTACGTATCCCCAAAATAGGAATTATATCATAGCGTAGTTCGAATACAAGTGGGAGAAATAGAAGTATGTAATGCAATGACCAAGCTTGACCCAAGTTGCATACGTATCCAAGTGGAATCAAGTCATAACGTAGTTCAGATTACAATAAGAAAGTGAAAAATATGAAATGCATTGTAAGAACATGTAATGCAATGACCGGGCCTGACTCGGGCTGCCTACGTATCCAAGCGAAATCAGGTCAGGACGTAGTTTAAATACAAAAGGAAAGTGAAAAATATGAAATGCAAGGGACCAAATCTGACAAGGATTGCCTACGTATCCCACAGAGGGAATTCAGGTCGAGCATAGTTCTAAATACATGGAAATGATAATTTTGGGTTTTCTAAGAGAGACCGGATCCAATGTGGGTTGCCTACGTACCCCATCGTGGGAAGTCAGGTTTAAACGTAGTTCTATTACACTGAAAATGCAAAATATAAAAAATAAGCGCTAATCTTGAGGTCTTTAGATACAATATTTCTTGATGGTGTCCGAATTAATTGGCTTTGTGCTCACTCTGCCGTCCATTTCTGCTAAGATTATCGCTCCTCTTGAGAGTACTCTATGAATCATGTAGGGTCCTTGCCAATTTGGTGCGAATTTCCCTTTGGCTTCTCCTTGGTGAGGAAAGATCTTCTTTAATACCAATTGCCCCGGTGTGAACTGTCGAGATCTGACTTTCTTGTTGAACGCTTTGGTCATTCTATTTTGATAGAGTTGGCCATGACAAACCACGTCCATCCTTTTTTCATCGATGAGCATCAATTGTTCATGCCTGCTACGTATCCATTCTGCATTGTCCAGACCAACCTCTTGGATAATCCTTAAAGATGGTATTTCCACCTCAACAGGTATTACTGCTTCTGAACCATAACCAACATAGAAGGAGTTGCCCCAGTTGATGTTCTAATTGTTCTGCGATAACCGAGAAAAACATATGGTAGCTTCTCATACCATTGCCTATGGCTGCCCACTATTTTCCTTAAAATCTTCTTGATATTCTTATTTGCAGCCTCAATTGCCCCATTCATCTGTGGGCCGTAAACTGTGAAATTTCGATGGGCAATCTTGAACCTTTCACAAGTTTCTTTCATAAGATCGTTGTTGAGGTTGGCCGCATTATCTGTTATAATTGATTTTGGGATTTCAAACCGACAAACTATGTTATTGTGAACAAAGTCTGCCACTACCTTCTTAGTCACTGCCTTGTATGTCGAAGCTTCGACCCATTTTGTGAAATAATCGATAGCCACCAGGATGAAACGATGTCCATTTGATGCGAGAGGCTCAAGGGGTCCAATAACAACCATGCCCCAAGCGGCAAATAGCCAAGGGGAACCCATCACATTTAGCTCATTCGGTGGAACCCGTATAACATCTCCATGCACTTGACACTGATGACACTTCTGTACATACCGGATGCTATCTCTCTCCATGGTCATCCAAAAGTATCCAGCTCTTAAAATCTTCTTTGCCAAAGTAAACCCATTCATGTGAGGTTCACATGTTCCTGCATGTATTTCTTCCAAAAGCCTTATCGCTTCTGCGGCGTTGACATACCTCAATAATCCTAAATCTGAAGTTCTCCTATATAGGATTTCTCTGTTAAGGAAGAAATGATTGGCCATCCTTCTCAAAGTTCGTTTCTACTTGTTTATAGCATTTTTAGGATATTCTTGTGCTTCTATCAATATTCTGATGTCATAGTACTAGGGTTTTCCATCCAGTTCCTCATCTACATGAAAATAATATGTATGTTGATCATGTATCTCTATATCGATAGGGTCGAGGTAATTATTATCTGTATGTTAAATCATCGAGGACAATGTTGCCAAAGCATCGACAAACTCATTTTGAGCTCGAGGGACATGCTTGAACTCAATCCTTGTGAATCTCCTACTCAACTCTTTTATGTAATGCAAATAAGGAAGGATCTTAACATTCTTAGTGGTCCATTCTCCTTGCACCTGGTGAACCAATAAGTCGAAATCTCCTATCACCAAGAGTTCTTTGATGTTTATGTCGATGACCATCCTGAATCCGAAAATACAAGCTTCATATTCCGCCATGTTATTGGTACAGTAGAACCTAATCTTAGTTGAGATTGGGTAATACTAACCTGTTTATGAAATTAAGACTGCTCCTATTCCAACTCCAATAGAGTTTGATGCTCTATCAAAGAACAGTCTCCATCCATCATATGACTCTGATATATTTTCTCCTACAAACAAAACCTCTTCATCAGGGAAGTAGGTCGTGAGTGGCTTGTAATCCTGGTCCACTGGGTTTTCTGCGAGGTGATCAGCCAAGGCTTGTCATTTGATGGCCTTCTGTGTCATATACACAATATCAAACTCGCTCAACAAAATTTGCCACTTCGACCGTTTACTCGTAGGCATGGGATTCTGAAAGATGTACTTTAGTGGATCCAATCTTGAGATCAAGTACGTGGTGTATGCAGACAGGTAATGCCTAAATTTTTTCGCAATTCAAGTCAAAGCACAACATGTTCATTCCAACAAGGTGTATCTTCTCTCGTATGGTGTGAACTTCTTGCTCAAATAGTAAATAACTTGCTCTTTTCTACCTGTCTCATCATGCTGCCCTAATACACATCCAAATGTATTATCCATGACAGATAGATACAATAACAAAGGCTTCCTAGGCTCTGGTGGGACCAATACTGGTGGGTTGGACAAATATTCTTTGATTCTATCAAAAGCCCTTTGGCATTCCTTTGTCTATTTCGTGGCAGCATCATTCTTCAGTAACTTGAATATTGGTTCACAGATCACTGTGGATTGAGCTATGAACCGACTGATGTAATTCAGTCTTCCCAAGAAATTATTCACGTCCTTTCTGGTCTTGGGTGGAAGTAACTCTTGGATTGCCTTTATCTTTGATGGATCCAACTCTATGCCTTTCCTGCTAATGATGAATCCCAATAGTTTTCCCGCGGGTACTCCAAATGCACACTTTGTTGGATTCAACTTCAGATTATACTTACGCAACCTCTCAAGGAACTTTCGTAAGTCATCCTGGTGGTTTAAACTTTTTCTGGATTTGACAACGACATCATCCACGTACACTTCAATTTCCTTGTGGATCATATCGTGGAAAAGGGTAGTCATGGCCCTCATGTAAGTTGCACCGACATTTTTAAGACCAAATGACATTACTCTGTAGCAATACACTCCTCATGGAGTGATAAACGTTGTCTTCTCTGCATCATCTTCATCCATCAGGATTTGGTGATATACTGCAAAGCAATTGAAAAATGATTCCAACTCATGTTTTGCACAATTATCGATGAGTATATGAATATTTGGATGAGGGAAATCATTCTTAGGACTGACCCTGTTGAGATCTCGATAGTCCACACATATTCTGATCTTTCCATCCTTTTTTGGCACAAGCACAATATTGGCTAACCATGTGGGGTAATTTGTGACCCTTACAATGTTCGCCTCAATTTGCTTAGTTACCTCCTCCTTGATCCTTAAGCTCAAATCTGGCTTGAATTTTCTTGTGTTTTGCTTAACATGTAGATAAGTGGGATTAGTCGGTAATTTGTGCGAGACAATATCAATGCTTAATCCTGGCATGTCATAATAAGATCAAGCAAATACACCAATGTATTGCTTAAGCAATTCTATTAACTATTTCTTTCTTTCAGCCTCCAAATGTATGCTGACTCGTGTCTCCTTCACGATTTCCTCATCTCCTAAGTTGATAACCTCTGTTTCATCCATATTGGGTTTTTTCTGACTTTCGACCTGCTCGATCTTGTGTGGTAGGTCTTTTGGCATCATGTTTTCATCATACTCTTCGTGATCTTGTTCATCGCTTTCACTTTGCTCGGTGGATTCGTTACATGTCATAACCGTTGAACGAGGATTTTTATTAATATGAGTGCTAAAAAGTGCAAAAGGTAAGTAGAAATAAATAGATTTTAAAATAACGAGAAATATTTTAAGAAAAATAAAGACTTTTTATTCCAAAGCATTCTAGCTTTTAGAAAAGGCAAGCAACAAAAGGTTAGGCATGATTCAAGACTCAATTTGATCATGCGAACTTTTAAAAATTAAGACTATTTTTCCACACTACTAGGACTTTGGTTGAAATAGGGATGGGCTCGTGGTCCAATTCTGCAAGATTTCTCCAGGTTTGGCATCACGAATGGTCAACTTGTCGAGATTTATCCCTTTTTGTTCTCCAGCCATAGCCGCGAACATATTACCTATTCCTTCTACGATGTCATCAATGCCAACTTGATCTGGAATGAAAGCTTGTTCTGGTACAAATATTGTATCGCTTGACCCATGACGATCTCTTCCCGAGGTAGGCTCTTATCCGAGTCTGTTGGTATTTCTCTGATGCTTCAGCTGGATCGGCTCAACTATGCCATTGGACTTAGGTCCAAGTCCATTCTTAGGCTGATATCCATACTTCAACATCTTTGACACAACCATATTTGCTGCACTTGACAACTTTGTATTACCTGCCTCTGCTTCCTCATTGACCCTTATAGCTTGCATGATTTCCACAGTGTGAAAAGTGGCTTCGTTTAACTCATCGATGATTGGGATAGAATTAACAGAATGAATGGGGTGACTGAGCTCTCCGTGGACGATAACTTCTGTGCGACCCCACTCAAACTTTACACATTGATGAAGAGTGAAAGGAATCGCTCTTGTCATGTGAACCCATGGTCTTCCCAACAACATGTTGTAGTTGAATGATACATCCATCACTTGAAATAGAATGGGGAATTCAGTCGGCCCCACCTGTAATGTGAGATATATCTCTCCGATGACACTTCTTTACGCTTCATCAAAAGCTCTAACTTTCACACAATTTTCCTTTATCTCTCCTATATTAACGCCTAAATCCCTCAAAGTGGTGAAAGGACAGATGTTGCATCCAGAACCACCATCAATTAGAACTCAAGTCACAATCTTATCATACCATTTGACTGCGATGTAAAGCGCCTTGTTGTGCCCAGCCCCTTCTGCAGGCAACTCATCATTGTGGAAAAAAATCTTGTTAGCTTCCACTATTCTTCCAATTGTTGAAGCTAAGGTTTCACTTGTGGTCTCTTTTGGAATGATCACTCCGCTTAACACCTCCATCAAAGCATTCCTATGAGCTTAAGTACTCATAAGCAAAGACCAAATGGATATGTGGGTTGGCGTCTTCTTCAGCTGTTCTTCAACCGAATAATCTCTAGACTACATCTTCTTCCAAAACTCTGCGGCTTCAGCATCAGTAACATTCTTCTTTGGATTTTGTTCTTTTCCAAGAACTCTTTGATTTAGATCATCTGGGTCATAACACCTCTCCGACCTAGTCATTCCTTGAGCCACGGCAGTGTTGATCATCTTTCCCCTAACACATGTTCAATAGTCCCAAGGGACTGCTTTGGTATCATACTCGGGCTCTCTAGCAATTAGAGTGGTCACTACAACTCTTGGGAGATATGTTTGGACAGTCAAAGGTTCCCTTAGTTGAAAAGTGATAACAGGTTGCGTCGAAGATGTCATAGACTCCGCTTCATCTATGTTTGGATAGTCAGGGGTCCCATATTAGTCATCTAGAGTAACCATGTTGACTTCCCGATTCTCATGATTTGGCAAGGGGTTGTTGTTCACATTGGGAGGCGCTGGTGTGCATTTGATTACTCCTATTCTGATCAAAGTCTCGATCTGGTTCTTCAAACCATAACAATCTTATGTGTCATGTCCTTGGATTCCCGAGTAGTAAGCGCATCGCTTATTTCCATCAAAATTGCGAGGGATTGGATCAAAAAGTTTTCCTTCAACTGGTTGCAGCACTCCCGTTGTCCTCAACCCCTCAACCAATTGGGCGTAGGGTTTGACAATCGGTGTGTAAGCGCGAGCATTTCTAGCTTCAGGATTTGGACGTGGTCTTGGTGTATATGCTGGTCTATTTTGTGGATTGGTGCTTGGACAGGGATATATGGTCTTGGAGAATTTTGGTATGCTGGTGCTCGGGGTGGATTATAGTGTGGTTGGGCATTATATACTGGGACGTATGAAGTATGCGCAACGATTTGAGGATTGTTGAGGTATCGATGGGATGGTCCTCCTTGTTGGTAAGTGACAGCAGAAACATCTTCCCTTTTCTTTTTTATGCCGCCAATGGAACTCGATTGTATAGCCCTACTTGCAACTTGCAATGCAACCATAGACTGAATCTTTCCAGAATTAACACCCTCCTCTATAAAGTCTCCCATCTTGACCAATTCTGCGAACTTCTGACCCATCATTGACATCATCTTGTCAAAGTAGATGCCTTCTTGAGCTCGAATAAAGTACTTCGAAGCTCACTTTCATCTAGTGGTGGTTGCACCCTTGCAACCTCTGTTCTCCAACGTCGTGCATATTCCTGAAAAATTCTCAAATGGCTTCTTCTGTGTATTGGCCAATGAGAATCTATCACCAGTAATTTCAGTATTGAATCTGAAATGAGTCATGATGTCTTCAGCCATTTCCTACCAGTCACGCTATTTGTGACGGTCTTGACGAGTATACCAGGTTAATTCTTCTCCAGACAGACTCTAGATGAACAACTTCATCCTTAGCTTCTCATTCCTCCTTACACCATCTAACTTGTCACAATATGCCCTTAAATGTGCGTGAGGGTCACCTTTTCCATTAAATATGTCAAACTTCAGTGGTTTGAACCCTACCGGCATGTCAATGTCTGGATGGATGCACAAGTCATCATAATCCAGACTCTTTGTCCCTCTAGTGACTTGTAAGCTTTTCAATGCTTTTCTCAGATCCTGAAGCTGGGCATTTATCGATCTATCTTCTCTCAACCGAGCATCTTTCTCCATTTCTTCAAATTGATCAACCTTGTATGGGACATTAACCACAGCTGGCATAGTGAAGGTAGGAGCTCCAGCGGTAAATATGGGTGGAACATGTGTCTCATAAGGAGCGACGACATGTGCCCCAAGTATCTGCTGCATTGTAGGTGTGGTAGGGTCGTGATTAGAAAGGTCAGGAATGATCCTGACTGCGGTTGGAGAAGCTGGTGGAACTTGACCATGAGTAGTAGCGCGTTGAGTCAGTTTCGACTGATTTGGTAAGCCGGTAGAAGGCAAGTCAGCCTTTGGGAAGTAGATGGGTGTCTTGAAAGTAAGGAAAGTGGTCACCGATATTTTGGCCGAGTCTCGCACTTGACGCAATTCTTCCCTCAAGATCTCAAGTTCTTGTTCCATGTGAGCCATTTTCTCTTCGTTTTGAATGTTAGTTATACTTCGAGAACTTCAGGGATTCTCAGTAGGCACTATTATGTTTGCGGCAGCATTCAACTCGTCTTTATCAATCTTTTTCCCCTTTGATCGAAGGTTGTATCGTGAGTCAGCCAGTTTGCAAGTCAACACAAATCAACGTACTTTTGGGGATAAATAAATAAAAGAAAACAAAGAGAAAGGAAAACTATGTTAGTTTGGGAAATATTGAAAGCTCTAACAAATAAGTAAATGTAACACATATATATGCCAAATCGGTGACATTCAAAACATGTCCTAAAATAGAACCTCTTTTTGCCTGAGGTAGGCTTACGTTGTAATTAGTTTGATAATAAATGATTCATTTAAACACATTTAGATTTAGAGCAAACAAAACTTCATTGATTAAGTAGTCTGGCTATTACAATGAAGTAGGGGATAAGAAATCGAAAAAATGAAAGTACAGGGGTGGGCATAAGGCATACAAGGGGGATAGGCCATACGACACTTTAAAGAGCTTATGAGGGAATTCAAAGAAGAAAGATGATCTACGGCCAGGTTGGAGCATCATCGTCGTCATCATCCCCCAAATTATAGTAAGTCCCCGGCAGATACTTTGATGATTCGTTGATTTTCCATTCCAGTTGTTTGAATCTTCCCTTTTATCAAACCCTATGGAACCATATTCTGAGTGAGCGTCTTCTGCTATTGAAACAAGTTCAACCTCTATATGCATCACTCCGCCATCTCTAGGGTCATACAAATTAGGGTCATGCTCGGAGTATTCTTCTCGATCCTCTTCCATCTCCTCAGTTAGTTCTCTAGGATCCTCTTACGGGTCTTCCTCCGTCTCTTCATTTGGTTATCATCAACTGCTTGTATGAGATGATCGATAGATCGTGGGGTCACCTGCTAATACATGGTTGTAGTGATGTGCATGAGATTCAATAGCTCCGTGCCAATTTGATTTGACCTTTGAGTGTCTGTGAACCCCAAGATTCCCTTATAGCTAGGCATAGCGAGAATTCCTCCCATCATAAACCAAGTATAATATTCAGGCATGCATCACGATTCAACTCCCATGTCTGAGTCAAGAATACCGCACCATTCTTGTACCAAAACAACGATCCTTTTGATTGGGATTTTTCCTTCATAATTGACCTTTATCAATGCCATATTTGATCAAAGAGGAACGCCTTGGGTAATCCCAAGCTGTTGGAGGACTCTTAGAGGTGCGTAGGGCTGGAAGCCTTCCAACCCAATCAACTTAATGAAATAAGCCTGATTAGTTCTCAACAAAGATCGGCCGTGGACCCATGGTAGTCGCCATTGAAAAAGGTTCCCTGTGAGGTGGGTCAGGAAGATACGTCAACCTTCTTCATTATTTGGGGCATCCCACATGTTCAATCTTATGGCATGGCTCCTGATCTTACTGGGTTAGGCTGCTTTAGTGTCATTCTCTGCTCGTCTTTGATAGAAGTGCTCTAACGCCCAAATCTGCAACAATAGGTTACTACCCTTAAAGTGATCGTATCCTCTAGAGCAAAGAGATAATGATCGAAATATTTCTACCAAGATCATGGGTACCATAGTTACTCTATTAGGTCCTCTAAACATGAAGATGACCAAAGGCAGTAAGTTGATGTCGACACAACCCTTTTTCTTTGGAAAAATCATAATACCTAAAAAAGCCTTCACGAAGACAAATAGCCCTGAGTCTTTCACAATCAACCCTGGAGGTGAAGAATTCTTGATGGAACCTATCATAGCTATCTCGACGACCGAACCTTTTAAATAGATAATCCAACCTGACCCATCCCTCATCAACTCTTCGCAAACATCGACCTACCCTCAACCCAAAGACTGGAGAAAATCGATTCCTAATGTAGTGCGCGAGGCCAAAGGTGCTTTGCCAGTTAATGGTAAGCCAGTTATTTGACTTATCTCTTCCAGTGTTGGCGTGATTTCAAAATCTGTGAACTGGAAAGTCACTGTTGTTGGTTGCCAAAATTCAATCATTAGAGTAATGACTGACTTGTTTGCCTCCACATTCAACAGATCAATTAACGACCCCAAGTGTGGCATAATCTCATTTTTGTAGGCCAATCGGATATTTTTTCACCACTCTTTCAAAATTCGGGGGACCTCAATCATCATCTTGATATCAGGAAGGTTTTGGTTGATTTGCATCTGAAAGAAAGGATAAAGGATATGATGAGTTTATTTGCTCCAAAACCGTTAGGTGTTTAAGTTTGGATAATTTACATCAACTTCACACAAAGTTTATGTTGTCGAGTTTAAAGAAGAAACTCATTGACATTTGGGTGATTTCCTAAATATAATGACAATATCGTATACTGTCTTACCTAAGGCTATGCAACATGACATATTTTAAAGAGTAAAATTTTTTTCCTAGATGATTGAGAGTGAAACTTAGTAATTGCGAGAAGATGTACTATCTTAATTGCAACAACTCTGAAACTAAGGAAACGAATGAGAGTTTCGGAGGAGTGCAGGATCACTCCTCGATAGAAAATGCAAATGACAGTGTAGAGAAAGCAGTAATAAATAGTGTTTTAAAATAAAATAAGGAACACAACTTTGAATTTCATTTGCGACCTTTCAGCCAAAGCAATATATCAAATAATGAGCTGAAAATAAATACGTAATCATAAATATTATTTCTAAATCGAGTTTTTATAAGGTTAAAATCTGGGTAGTTTCCCAGCGGAGTCGCCAAACTGTCGCACCCGATTTCGAATAAGCCAAAACAGTTCACAACATAATATAGCTGACATTTTAATTTGGGAAAATAATTGTTTTGTTTTTAATTGAGAATCGCTACCTAAATTTTAAGAAATTTTTTAGGAAAATCATTTTTTATATATGTAAATGTAAACTCTATTTTTTATTTGCGAAACCAACGAAATTTTGAGTAAGGGTTTTAGTTACTCGAGGAAAGGTGTTAAGCACCCCTCAAAGCCTATTTGAAGATAATCCTTAAATTCAATTTAGAAAAATATGATTTGCAAAAACTTGTTTATTTATTTGATTTAAAAAATCAATGATAAGTTAATTAGTTAGCGTAAAAGGAGTGCAATACAAGGTACGACATATATATGTCTTATAAAATAGATTTAATTGTAGTATCGTAAAATAAATAAATAAATATACTTAAATGTACGATATATTCATATGTAAAAATATATGTATAGATGTATCATGAAATTATCCTAAAAATATATAGATGTTGAATTTGCGAGAATTTGTCATCTTATTAAGATGTGAAAAATAAGATAGTAGTTGAGTGTAAATATGTAGTAATATGTGATGTGTATTTAAATGAAAATATATAAATTGGGGTTTCTAAAAAAATAAAAGTAAATCATTAATGATACTAAACGTTAAAATATTATATAAAGCTTGTGATCTTAAATATATTTATTGTAAAGTGTAGTATATACATGTAAGCTATTTAAAACATATGAACACTTATTATTTATTAACATATATAGAAAAATGACAACAGAGTATATGTAGTAAAAAAAATATGTATATCTAAGTGTAGGCATTTATAAATTATAAAATAAATAAATAATATTAGTAAAAGAGATAATAAATAATAATAAGTTATGTAGAGAAGATAAAAAAAAATATAGAGTATATACCTTTATATGTATGACATATGTATGTATATACCTTGTATTTGAACCTGTTGGCATATCTAAAATTTTGAAATGACATGTTAAAAGATTAAAATATTTTTTAGCAATGTTTGATCCAAAAAGTAAGAATAGTCAATATATTTTTATGAAGAAGATAGTAAAGAAAAGGTCTAACTATTAGAACATATTCTATAGTCACATTTGTCTTGTTAAATATATAAGCATACTTTCCTACTTATTTTCTTAAAAAATGTATATCTAAAGATAAATATCTTAGCCTTAAGTAAATTTCTAAATGTAATTATTCTAGCCTTTACACTAGTTTCAAAATATTTGGAGGTCCTAAGTTAATTTCTAAACGTAATTATTCTAGCCTTTAAACTAGTTTCAAAATATTTGAAGGTCCTAAGCGATGAGCTGGCCAAAATGAATATTATTTTAGCCTTTATTCATCTCTAAATTCATTTGGAAGTCCCAACTCATGAATTTTATTTTTCCTACTTAAGTACCTAAATGAAACTTACCTCACCCTTTTGAAACTTCATTTGAAAAATCTTTTAAAATTATTATCCCCTCTTTTCAACTTAAAAGGCCTGAAAGAATGTTATAAGTGAAAATGCTAACCTATTTTTAAGAAAATATCTTTTGTATCATTTGTTCTGAAGGTGTGTCAAGTAAATTCATAAACAAATATTATTAGTACACGTAAAATAAGCTTGAAAATAAAAGACAAACAATATACCAAACCTTGTAAGTAAAGGTTAGCCAACATATCAAAACAACATAAATAGGACGATGAAAGAAAGGCTAAGAAAACATTGGACTCCTAATTTGCGAGACTCCAAGCATTGCGATGATCCTAATTGATGTTGGCCTAATATTTTAGGCCAGTAACGAGTTCCAAAGTAGAAACTCCAGCCCTAAAATGAACCATCCTTGTGTTGAGCGGCAAAGTAGAGTTTTTTCGTCAAAAAATCCAACTTCCAACCCTTTTGCAGATTCAAGTTTAAAGCCGAAAATGAAAAGATGAAAGAAGAGAGAATTTTTTTGAAATCTAATGCTTGAAGTGCGTGTTTATTCCCCGTTTCCCTTCGTACTTTGATTTTTCAATTATTTTCGGATGTCATTTGGTAACTTCTTTGGGTGTTTTTTTTTTGAGATTTTGATGTTGTTCTTGGCTGATTTTTCGGATGATCCTCGAATGAGGACAAAGCTCCTCCTTTTATAGTTGGGGGAGGCTTCAATGATTCGAATTTGAATCTTTGAAAGATCAAATCTTAGAAGAAAATAATGATGGAGGAGAAGAAAATATTATCAACCCCTTTTCAAGTTGATTTGAAAGAATGAGTGATGGCTTGGGGGTTCCAATCTCACAACCATCGGATTAAGGGGGATAATGTTCCTAAATCTGATGGTCCTTCACGTTCCCCACCTTTTCAGTTGTAGCAGCGGCGATGGTGAGGCTTTTGAGGTCTGTTTCGGCTCAAAAAGAGATGATGGAAGGGATGTAAAGTTGACAAGAGAGAAGCGATAATTGATGGAAGGTAGGGAGATACATTGAAGATCACCGGAAATTGCCATTTTCCAGTGGTCCGTAGATAGAAACGTTGGTAGAAGAGGAGAAAGCTTGATGGGAGATGAAATGTGAAGGGTTTCTGGGAAAGGAACAAGATGGCATGCGGCTGATGGGTTGTACTATTTTGGAAAAGATGAAAATGTCTTATCTAATTTGGGTCGTCCGATCGTTTGATTGGACGGTTAAGATAAATCATGGATTAAAAGGAATATATATATATATATATATATATATATATATATATATATATATATAAATATGTGTGTGTGTATTTAAATAATGATAAAAGCTTAATTAACTAGGACCGTTAGATTTAATCGTAGGGTCAAGATTTAAGATAAAGAAACACAATCCATGTGCTCGCCTACGTGGCATACATGGATTGGCTGGTTTAAGAAGACTTGGATTGTCAAATTTGCTCAAATTAAAATCATTTAAATTATAACTACTTTCTTTATTAAATAGTCATAATTTATTAAATTAAAGATAATTATTTTTCAATACTAGCTTATTTGATAAAATTAGTCACTCTTAAAATTAATATAAATTGGTAAATCATTAATTAACTAAGCTTTCTAATTTTAATGCATGTACGAAAAATATCTATTGCGACAAAAGAAATTATATTTGAACAAAAAATAGATTCAATTCTTAAGAACGACACTTATTTTTAAAAAATGAGAAAGTAAGTAGTAATATTATATATTTTAATTTTTACAAGAAATTGAAATAAATTTATGAGGTAAAAATAAATATTTAAAAATCTTTTCGTGTTCCTATAAAAATTTCATAACATATATATTTTATTATTATTATTATTATTACTTTAGTTAAGTGTGAAGAGCCAAAATTGGGTGTAAACAAATACTTGTGACCTCTAGCTGAAGAAGTTAATAAGTCGAGAGGCATGGAAAATGCATATCCTAAGTTTTTGTGATTATTGTTCTTTCAGATTTGACTGTGATTGAAAAAAATTGAAGCAATTGTTGGGTTAAAGACTATTATCAGGGTAATTTGTTAGGCCGGTGATTTTTAGTTGTTGACTTTATTCGTTCTTTTTTGCAGCCTGAAAGAGTTGTCTATAGAGAAAAGAAAGAATGTTTATTTTAGTTACCTGGCAAAAATTTTAGTTAGATCACAGTTTCTCAAACTTCCATTTCATATCAAAACTTGTATAGCCAAAAAGTTAGAACTTTCATATTGACATTTGGATCGTCCTTGAGGAGAACCAAAGAGAAAACTTGAGAACACCAACTCTTTTTTCCTTTTACGGTATTATACTTGTCATGCAAATTTTGTATAAGGCACCGTTTTGAAGTATATTTGCAAATTGTATCATCATTATTTACATTTGTCATTTTGGGGTGTAAGTTATATAGGACATTAAATCCATTATATTAGAGTAGCATTTTTAGTTGTAAATAGCAGTGTCATTCGAAGTTTAATGTACTTATGGCCTCATGGTATTGTCAAATTGGGAATGAGTCTATGATCTTCTTTTTTTGTGTGTGAATTTTGATTTTCGCTTTTCTATATAAATGACAAATGCTTTCTGATATTTCTAATAGTATATAATATTGGCGTGACTCTTACGTCATTAATATTAATATTAATATTTTCAGAAGCATAGCAAGTGTATAGCTATTTCACTGACCAAACTCCGACAATATTAATTTGACTATTGGGTCCGTGCTTGCCACGGGACTTTTCCATCTAGTAAACAAAAGATATAAGAGAAACTATTTTATTTATTATTTTTCTGTGTATATTACGGAATGAGAAATACCTTTTTATATGGTATAAATTCACTGAATGTTATATCTCCTTTATGAGAGTGCTAATAAGATATGTTATACAAGTATTAATATCATATATGTATAAGTAAAAAACAATCATTTCAATTATATTGAATATAGTGAGTTCACCAATAAAGGTAGTGGTGGAGTGGTAAGTATTCCTTCATTCTTAACTAAGAGGTCTCGGGTTCGAGTCCCCTTGGGTACAGAGTTGCCTTTGTTAGGGAGCGGTTTACCCCTAATGTGGGACTTTCCGACGCGAATTCGAATTTAGTCGGGTCTCAATGTGGGTACCGAACACTAGATGGGAAATAAAAAAAATAAAATAAAAAATAGTGAATTCATAACACTCTCGCTAATGTCCTTTAAAAGATAATGTATCTCATTATAACTTTACTATGTTAAATTCAATGAAAAAAAGTCTAGTAAAAAAAAAGTAGTACATATATCTTGTAAAAAACTTTTGAATGTTGCCTTTTTAAATATTTTATTACAAAAATTCAATGGGACAAATCCATAAATAAAGGAAAAAAGTATGATGCATATTTTACTTCTCCTTGATGAAAATTTTAATTGATTACCGAGAGTCGATGCATTTCAATTTCATATTTTAATTTCTTAAATGTTGGTGTTGGCTAAAAAAAGGTTCAATATTATTACTTGAACGGATTTGTTGAACACCATTTCGTTGAAGATCATGTATACAAACAAATGGTGCAATATGATTTATTTGTTCTTCTTGATATTCTTTTTTTTAATTGAGCTATAAAGCAATATTATTTTCATACAATATTTTGTAAATCTTTGTTTGCATAGAAAGATCACATAGTTGCAAAATATATTGAGTCATTGATCTGAACCATACACAATATATGTTGACTTCATAAGTGACTATTAGATTTGCATTATTTAAAGAAGTGACAACTATTTATTGTTTCATCGAACATCATAACATAATTACACCTCCATAAGTTAATAGATAACCTACTTGAGATCTGACTTTATGTGAGTAGGCAATATTTTGCATCTGCATAATCGATTAATTCTTACTTGGATGCATTAGAATAAAATAATTTCAAATTAATTATTGCTTGAAAATATCTGAATATATGCTTAACACCTTTTTGGTGTCTTCTTGTTGGAGAGAGTTGAATCTCACCAATAAACTTACTGGAATATATATATATATCTGATTAGATAATATTAACAAAGTACATTAGTTTCCAATAGTACTGATATGTGAGATTTTATAACCATTAGGTTCTTGATCCTTTTATTGATATTAAAATAATTTTTTATTTATGTCAAGCAATCTCACATTCATTGAAATACTTAATAAGATCGTTTTAAAACCTTTTAAATTATTCAAGGATTCTCATATATATTTTATTATCTATGTAAATTCGACAACAATTTTATCATACACATTCAAATTTTCATATATCACTAGACCAAAATAAATTTCATTGCATTCACCACATAAGAACACATCATTCATATAATAATGTCTGGATTTTTAGTAAAAAAGTTTCCCAAGATACAAATTGTATTTTACATTTTGTGATTTTACTCTTTTCACAATAACCTATTCTTACTTCATTAGCATCATACCTAGTTGTTGAGACTTGAGTCCAAAATTATCATTTTTTTATCAGATGAATAAAATATATTGTCACGATCCGAAAGTGAATGTGATGGTACTCGTCTATTTCAATCAAGACAAGTCAGTCTCAACCAACGAAATGAAAAAATTGTAAAAAGTAAAACATGAATAACATAAAAGCGGACAACTTATTCATTATAACAATAACCCCAAAATATGATTGTCACAACTCACATGTACAAACCACTAATACAATAAGACAAAATTTAAAGGACAATACAAGTCTCAATGGTTTTGATTCTAGAAAAGAAAAAAACATAAATAAGGAACAAGAGGGCCCGCCGAAATGACAAGCAACTACCTTTCAAAGTCCTTTGACAGCCTCGAAAATAGGAGAAGAAGAAGAAGATCACACGGGTCCGGGCTCAGAACCTACACAAGTGTAGAAGTAAGGAGTGAGTATAAAACAACACGATACCCAACGAGCAACCTGCTAAACAAAGCAAAACTACATAGAAATTGAGTAATTATTTCATCCTAACCGAACCTCCTCATACTACAACTTGCATAGAAATCAGCCCAACCTAACAGTTCTACAATATACAACTCACAAGGTTTAACAATCATAGTCCAGTAGTCATAGTTCAACAACCCACACGTATCAAGTATGTCAATCACAAGTATTAAGTAGATCACTCACAAGTATCAAGTAGATCAATCACAAGTATCAAATGCATCATTTTCCAGTATCAAGTTCCTCAAATCATGGTAATCAAACACTTGTCAAAATCATTTTCCATCAACACAATATCACTAGCCGAAATCATTTCCCATCGATTTTATATCATATTACTAGCTAGAACCATTTTTCTTCGACGTTATATCACATCACTAGACGGAACTATTTCTCATTGGCTTTATATCATATCACTAGCTGGAACCATTCCCCTTCGGCTTTATATCATAGCACTAGCCGGAACAATTTTCCTTCGACTTTATATCAAATCACTAGCCGAAACAATTTTCTTTCGACTTTATACAACACATGTCTCATCTCAGTGCACAACAATCAAATGCAAATAAGTCAATTCTCACCATAAGAAAGAGACAATAATTCAAGCAATTCAAGGCAACAACAATGACATCAAGGGTTTTCATCAATCAACAATTTAAGTCCGTAACAAGCCAATTTACAAAGCATTATGATCAACACTACCTTTTTCATTAATTCCCTCTTTTATTCATTAAGATTAATCAAGTGGAACAAATTAATCCACCACCTCATTCCCATTATTCCCCAACTAATGAAGGGAGAATACAAGAATTTTACAAGGTTTAGAAATTATTTGCCTTAATTCAATCAGGGTTGTGGTGGAGTAGTAAGTACTTCTTCATCCTTAACCAAGAGGTCTCGGGTTCGAGTCCAAGGGATGCGGAGTCGCTTTGTTAGGGAGGCTTTTTTACCATGCCAGTGCGAATTCGAATTTAGTCGGGCTCCAATGTGGGTACCGTAAACTGGGTGGAAAACAAAAAAAAATCAATCAAAGTCAAATCAAGACTTGAGTCTTCCCCTTCCGAATAATATCCAAAGCCTTACAATGGGTCAATCAACTCAAAAAATCAATTTCGAAAAGGAAGTTTGAATCCGAAAACATTTACTTAAAAATATTATCCAAGACATTTGAAATTCATTGGTGAAAACCATTTCGAAAAAGGATTTAAAATCAATTCACAATCGTCATTTCACTTTAGAACTCAAGTTCTTGAAAAACATAACCATTTGTCAATCAAAATCTCAAGTTTTGATGTTAAAATTCATAAATAATTAATGGAAAATGAAGTTTTAGAATTACAAAGGCTTACCCAAATGATTTAGCGCAAGAATTCTCTTCAAAAGTGCCTCCAAGGATTTTACTAAGCTCAAAATGAAAAATAAAAATAAAAATGGGTAGAACCCCGAAAATGGCAAGCAAATATCCCTTTGATGTCGCAAAAGTGAACCCCGAATAAAATTCGACCTTCGCAAAAGCGAATAGATTTTCGCTAAAGTAAAGGTCGCGATCACAACATACTCCATCGCGATTGCGAAGGTCTAGGGAACTGACCTCTCACGAACACGACCAATGCTTCGTTGAAGCGATGCTCGCTAAAGCGAAGCACATAGACATCAGAAAATATCAACCAAGTCTCAAAACATAATATGGATCATCGGGATTCGTTTGAAATCCCGTACATATAAATCATATATGTAATTTGACTATACTTGATGTTTCAAACTCAATGGAACCATTGAAACACGAATCTAAGGACTCCTTGAACCGAAATTCGTGAAAGTCACATGAAACGAGCATAACGCCTAAAAAGCCAAATCAAGCTCGGAACTTCTAAATATTCAACCAAAACCTCACCAAGGTCTAAAATCATCCCCCGAATCTAATGGAACTCTTGAAATTTTGATTCGAGCATCCGAACCTCAAATGTTGACCAATGTCAACTCAAAGACTAAAATCTTAACAATTTAGTAACTTAGGACTTTAGATACTCAAAAGGACTCCGAATCAGAAATCGACAACACTCTTAGATCAAATTTCATATTTTTGGACTAATAGAATCAACAGAATCCCATTCCGACACTCGAAACTCCAAAAGACACCGAAAACCACTTTTTAATAACTTTAGACTTTTGAAATAAAAAAAAATAAAATTCACAACTTCCACTCAAAGTTCGAAATCAACTTTCAAAATTCAATAAAAAATGACTAGGGATCGATAACGAGGGTGGGGAGAGGGGGGAGGGGGGTAAAATGATAAATTTATGAAAATTTCCAAAAATGACCTTCCAGGTCATTACATATATGTAAATCGTCTATTTTATCTAATCAATCATTTATCTGGCCGCATTTATCTTTGTTACTTATCATTTTATAATATTGAGGGTTACATTATATCAAAGGTATCATTGACGGTCATTTGATATCAATTTTAATACAACATAACTTATTGAGATTTCTTCATTTTTTGTCATTTTTAGGTACTTGAATTATTGTTATGTCGTGGTTCTCTTTTAAAGGACCTGTTTGGCCCTAAGAATACTTGGAAAAAACTTGGGAAGTGGTGTATGGTCATATAACTTGGCAAATATATTTGTCAAGTTCCCAAGTACTAGAAAAAACTGGTATTTGGGCCAAGTTATAATATTTGGAAATTTTAAAAAATTCAAAAGTTACCCCAAATTTATATTTTATAAAAAAAAAACTGGTATTTGGGCCAACTAATATTTGTTACTACCTACTTTGAAAAAGTTTGAGTTCTAATTTGAGTGACAAAATTGAGAAAAATAAACAATTTGTGTTTAATGAGTTATAATTATAACCGAATCAGTGACAAGTTTAAGTATGCGATTAATGTATTGCCTTGTCAATGTTGTTATTTTGTTATCAATTATATTATAAGGTTATGTTTTAACAGAACATATTCATTATAAAATGATAATACAAATTTATGGGTATTTAAATAGTTTTAAGAACTTATAGGTATAAATCATATTTTTTAAAGTCAAATATTCTTGAGAAAACTTGGGGCCAAACACATTGTGTAATTTCAGCAAAAACTTAGCCCAAATATTATTTGCCAAAAATATTTTAAAACTTGGGGCCAAACACTAACAAAGTATTTGCCTTGTTACCGATGTCCCGATCATTTGCTCCTTTTCTTCTTCATTATTTCTATTAACCCTATTAACACGTTTTTCATTGAGCATATGTGTCTTTTCATAATATCCATTTTCAATAAAGCTTGAATAATTATCACTCAATCATGTGTCACCTCAATTATATAAAATTATCAATTCAACGATAAACTTTTTAACAAGCTTTGCAGTATCCTCTTCATAATATAATTTTTTATCTTATAAACAATTTTTGACTTTACTTTCAGATACTGAAGAAGATTATTTAACTTAAAGTTTATCAATTATTAAAGTAATGATTATAAGTCTTACACCGTATTTTGATTGGCACATCAAGATTATTTGAACTAATTCACAATTTATTTATTATGTGACAGTCTTTCAGAATGAAACACACACATCGTCAACACTTTAAAGGTAATAAAACACACAAAATAACAATGAACGAGTTCCATATTGGTATTCAACTTCACATTTTCAATTATTTATTCTCAATTTGAATATTGGATACTAAAAATATTATAACTATTTTCCATATCATCTATTTTAAAATACTCAATTCAGAGCAGATTAAACACTTGATGAAAATAACAAAAAGATTCACCTCAAGTATATATCATGAAATTAACTACAAAGACAATTCATAGTCATGTGTAAAACATTTAAAAATTCAATAGTTTTTAAAAAATTCAAAAAATACAAATAAGTTGAATGCAATATATATACATATATATATACGCATGAGATTTCATTGGGAAAAAGAATTCTACTTCAAACATTATTTAAACAAGCACAAAAAATAAGAAAAATATCCTAATTAGCAGTTCAAAATTTAATTGTAGGTCAAAAGAACAATTTCAAACAAAAATTTGTACAAATAATTCACTTCACAAACATATGTTACTCATATTGCCCAATATCATTTTCATTTGAAACAAACTCAACATGAGAAAAATGCAAAAAATTAATTGCGATGTAAAAATATATATTAGAAGCTTATAAATTTAATGCTATTGATCTTCAAAATTGATAAAAACAAACATATTTTGGCAATGAACAAGCTAGCATGTACACAAATTAGAAGGAGAATATAGATTATATAAAAGCTCATTTTATTTGCATTAACTTAGCACAATATAGTTGCAAGACGATCAGAAATGACATAAATATCTCCTTAAAATCCGTTTAAAGTGAAAGCAAATAAACATGAAAAAGAATTTTTGAATATTACTTAAATATCATGTATTTCTCTTTTTTTTTAATATATTTTTTTACTTAAATATCATGTATTCTCAATTATCTTTTACCTCTTTTATGGATTAAATCTATAAATAACAATCATCTATGAAATTATCAGATGCTCATTTTTATTTTCTCCTTTTTTTTATTTTTCCATATCTTTTCCATCTTTTTTTTAAACTCTTTTCTTTCATGTTTTTGTGGATCATAGACAAAACATATATAGAAAAGATGATGTGATAATATGGTCATAGATTAAAATCAAACATATGTTTTTCAGAATTTAGTATCATAATAGCCAAACATATATCAAGACAAAGAAGGAAGTTCAATAATGTTGTAAAAGATTTGTTAAAGAAAAATGGTAAAATTAATTTGGTGCAAGTTAATCAAAACGAAGAAAAAAAAATTAATAGCAGTAGAAGATTCATCTCGATGGTTAAATTAATTTTATAAAGAAATTTTGAAAGATTTACATATCTGTGTGTATAGATACACTTTTTGTTGCTTATTTTAGTATTTTCAGTTAGTTGTTTTTTCAAATATAAGACTAGGGGTGTACAAAATCGAATTGAAAACCGAATCAAATCGTAAATTGAGTCAAACAGAAAAAAAAATCCGACTAGTGGTTTGGTTTGACTTGGTTTGGTATTGGAAAAAAAACCCGACTATATTTGGGTTGGTTTGGTTTCAACTAAAATAAATCAAACCAACCCGACATTATATATATAATTTTAAAATTTTATTTTATACGTAAAAATATTTACTTTGATATAATTTTTAAATATTTCTTATACTTTTTCATAGTTTTTATATTTTAATATATTATTTCATGTTTGAAAGTTATAATTCTTAATGACCCAATAAAGATTATAGTCCATAAATATTGGTAATTATAATAAAGCTTAAATCAAAATCAAATTAATACTAATGCAAAAAAGAAAATCAATTCAACACTAAGAATGACAATAATATTGGATATTTGTTCTTTAGTTTTACATAGGTTAAGACAATTAAAATACATAATCTAATTTTAATTTCCTTTAATATTTAGTCACGTAACTAATACTTATCAAAACTTATTTTAGCTTGATTTAGTACTTTTAAATTATGATCATTTTCATTCTGACTTATTAATTTGCAATATTTGTTTTACGCGATTTCATTATTATTATTATTTTGAATATTTTAGTGTCATGAATCATATCATATTTTGTGTTATTTTCTTAAGAAACACTTAGATAGTTGTATTTTGGTAGGACTAAAGAAATATTTGAAGTACAAGTAAATTATATGTTTGTACGAATACTTTACCGGAAAAACCCAAAAAAACCCGAAAATCCGAAAAAACCCGAGGTTGAAAAACCCGAACTTTATTGATTTGATTTGGTTTATAAATTCAAAAATCTGAGGCAAATAGTTTGGTTTGATATTTGAAACCAACCCGACCATGTACACCCCTATAAGACATGCACCTCGTAAGAACAAGGCTTTATTATAAAATTTTAACTTAATGTTTTATGCATTTATTGTTTGTAAATAAATTACCATAAATTTATAAGGACTTGAATGAAAGTTGGATTACCAATCCTGAATGCCTCACATAATGGAGTTTCAAGTTTTTATGTTTTTTAGGGGCTAAGATGGTCATTTAACTTTGAATAGTTTACTTAGAAAGTTACTTAGCTTAAAGTAGTTCACTTAAAAAGTCATTTAACTTTGTTTTAAACTCAAAAATCACTTAACTATTGCTATTTTACTTAGAAAGTCACTCAATTATTGATATTTTACGTAGAAAGTCACCCAACTAATTTAAATAATTTTTTAATTAATTTTTTTATTGAAATACAATTTTTGTTTTAAACTTATTTCTAAAAAAAAATAATAAGTTGCTCATTTTAATTATTTTATTAAATTTTGTTGAAATGCGTTTTTTGTTATGAACTATTTTTAAAAAAACAGTTAAGATTGCTACTGCGCGATGGATTACTTCTCGATTCCAACTTTTTTTAAAAAATAATAATCATATTTCAGCATATTTAGTTTCAGTTAGACAATTGCTAAAACGGAAAAGGGAATTCGTTTTTACATTTGCTACTGTACATTTTTTCAAAAAAATATAATTAAATAATTGGAGGGATCGAAAAATTAATTAAAATAGATTTTATTTTTTTGAAACATAGTTTAAATAAAAATTAGATTTCAACAAAATTTAATAAAAAAAAATATTCAAATTGATTGGGTGACTTTCTAAGGACCCGTTTGGCCATGCAATATGGAATCATGAGATGAAATTGAAGTTTTGTTTGGACATGTGATATGAAATTTTTGTGTTATATATTTTCTCATACTCATAAGAATTTCATAAGTTGTAAAACTATTAAAATATCCCCAATTGTTTATTCAATCTTACCAAATAAACAAAAATTTATAAAATCGCATAAAAAATTATTACAAAGCTATTTGTTTCCCACTTAAGTAACTGTTTCATCAAACTTTAATTCAATAAAAAAAATTGAACATAAATTGTAGTGTACTAATCTTTAATATAATCCTCCCACATAGTACGGACAATTTCCTCACGTTGAACTTGCATTTCTCGATCATGTGACCGAGAAGACGAACCAACATTGTTACTTTGAGCTATTTGTTGGTCAATATCATCCGCAACTATATTTTCATTCTCATAGACAATAAATATTTCATCAGTACTTTGGTATTCTCGCAAATAATTATGTAACACTGCACAAGCTATGACAATTTTCACTTGTGTATCAATATCAACACTGCACAAGCTATGACAATTTTCACTTGTGTATCAATATCATAATTGTCCATGCCTTGTTTCAGTATTCTAAATCTAGTTTTCAAAGCTCCAAAAGTTTGTTCAATCACATTGCGCAGAGATGAATGCCTATAATTAAACAGATCTTTGGCATTTTGAGGCTCTCTTTCACTTCCTCGGTAATCTTACAAATGATAGCGTAGTCCTTTGTATGGAGCTAAAAATTCTTTTATGTTTCGGAAACCAACATCAACAACATAATATTTATCTACCAACAAACATTTTATAAAGAATTACAAAAAACATATGTGACGTAAATGAGACAACTTTATGTAAATAAATAATATTTATTCTAAGGATGTAATTTAAAGTTACCATGTGGCGGAAATGGAAATTGTGATGTTGGTTCAACAAGTGCATTCTCAAGTATTTTACTATCATTTGCAGTACCTTCCCAACCAGCAGCAACAAAAGGTAAATCACAAGCACAAAAGACATTTTGTGATGTTCTTTCTTTGCGATTACTATATGCTTGTTGCACCACTTTAGGAACCTCCCCTTCTATATATGTTCCATCAATTGCACCAAACGGTAGAAGTAATAAATTAAGTGTTGGAGTAAATAAACAGAATAAATTTATTACTCAATAATTGGTTGGTGTGAGTTAAAGTGACTATATGTTGGTGAGAATAATAAATTTTATGTCGGTCAGAATAATAAATTTTAAAAAGTAATGATGTGATTATAAATTTTATTTACATATATGAAATAAATGATTAGTAGATATAAATGTGGGGATGTTTTAACAAAATATAAACTCGTGGATTAATTTTTGTATTAAAATATCTCAAATCATGATATGGAATTCTCATATGATTCCATATCATGGTTTTTGGAGAATATGGAATCACATCTCATGATATGGAATCAGCGTAAAATCTCATGTCCAAACGCTGATTTCATCTCACGATACCATATCATGATATGGTATCGCATGGCCAAACGCCTACTAAGTGAAATATTAATAGTTGAGTGACTTTTTAAATGAACTATTTAAAGTTGAGTGACCATTTGAGATATTATATCCCTGATAATTGGAATTGGTGTAATTACTAGGGTAGTAATTACACATCTTAGTAATTACACTGGCTTGTTCGTTTGACACAATGTAATTATACATGTGTTGTTTGGATGCACAATTGTCATCACAAGATTATATTAAATTTTAAAAATAAAAGTTAATTATTTAAAATTTATATTAGACAAATAAACAACTTTATAAATGATATTAACTGAAATATTTAAGATATATATTGTCTTTTGAAAATATATTACTAATAAACATATGTTCTTAACTAATATTATGAAAAAAAATTGATTTGTATTATTTCAAATTAGTATATTTCAATTGAACTAATCATAAAAACTAAAAGTACAAAATTTCTATGAACATCATGAAATGCATGTTTGACAAAAAGTTTAATATTATAAATAAAATGTCATAAACTATTAAAAACATTTGACAAAAAGATAATATATAAAGTCTGACTAAAAAATTAATGACTTGCAATGTGAAATCTCAAGTCAATATTACTAAAACAAGTGAAACTGGAAATATAACATTAGTTCTAAATTCAAAACAAAATAGTCTTATGTCAAATTTCAACATAACATACATAAATATGATTTAAAAGAAAAGGAAAACCTAAGTCTACAACCTTACTCAACAATGAATTATATTTTAATTGAAAAATTAGAATACTATCAAAATTATGCCAATAAAAAATAAGTATGGCATAAAAAATAGATAATACGAAAAATTACATGGAATCACATAAAGTAAAGGTTGAGAATGAGAAGTAAATGAAATATAAAAAAAGAAACTTTTAAAAAAATTTAGATTAATAAAAATAAAAAAGAATTTAAAATAATAGAAATAAAAAATAAATAAAAAACGAACAAGTAAAAATAGAAATAAAAAGAAGAAATTGAAAAATTATGAACTTAAAATTACATCATGTAATTACCAACAATTCACAGCCCCTCCCTGAAAATTGGAGAGTGCAATTACACTCAATCACTTGTTAACCAAGTAATTACATGTCCAACCAAACAAGCTAGACAATGTAATTACACTAAATCCAATAACCAAGATGGCTTTCCAAACAGACCCGTAGCGTTTTCTTGAAATCTATGTAATATAAGCATAAATAAAGTGATACAACACCTTACTATGGATTCTATTTATCTTTTTTCTATTAATTTTTTTATCTCCATTTTTTTTCAATTATTTTATAACTCACAACTCTTCAACTTCATATATATAAATTCTACTTTAATTAGTATTAATATGCTATTCTTTTAATTACTACTATCTTTCAAGCCTTTTGTGTTCATAACCCAAATGATTTTTTTCAATCTTTTCTAGCATTTCATTCACTGTGTTTAGTAATGTAAATTAAAAGGACAACTTATTCAATTTGTGGAGACCAATTATATTCGAAGCAGTATTCTAATATGCATAAGTTGGTGAATATGAAGAAAAAAAAAGGACGATTATTCAAAATTTTAAAGTACAAAGTCTTTAATTATAATAAATTTCATTAAATATTTGATTTGTATGTTATAAAAATGAAAAGCTATAATTTATAAAGGTTAAATCTATAGATAGATAAAGGAGGAACATAGATAAGGTGATGTGGCACCTCTCTATGGCCCCTCTCTCTCTCTCTCTCTCTCTCTCTCTCTCTATATATATATATATATATATATATATATATATATATATATCTTTTTTTCTCTTTTTGGGAATTTTTAATGTCTAAATATTTTAATTAATGTTTTATTCTTTATGTATAATCACTTGTAATTAATTTATTAAATTTATTGGTACAAACAATCAACCCTCCCTCTCCCCCCACGTCTAAGATCATGATCAATTCTTCAACTTTTCATCTTCTCTTTTAATTATTATTTATACTCTTTTATGACATTAAATGATTTTTTTTTCTCAAAAGCAATTGTGGAGATGAAGTCATTATCTCCTTTCATAGTTACTATAAATCTCTAACTATTTATGTCATTGAGAAATATATTTTGTTCACCAATTGCTTCCCTTATGATGGGACTGCTTAGGCAGTTTTCAGGTACCATTTTATTTTATTTATTTTTGTTTACAAATATTAATATTATGTAAGCTTTTAATAATGATATTTTGTATCATATTTTCATCATTATTATTTTAGATGACTATTTTTTTTGTATCACAATTTCATCATTACCATTTAGATAACTTATTTTTCAATTGGTTTGCTATTTATAGATTCTTGAATTTATTTGGAATAAAATATTATATTTGTATAATTGTGTTTTGTCATTTTATCATGTTTTCTTATTATATTGCTTCATTCTTGTGTTTATTTTTATCCTAATGTTATTGTTTTATTTTAATTTTGATTTCTCAATTGATGAATTAAATTTCGATCATCTTAGGCTATTTTCACATTAATGTATAGAATATCATATTTTCTAATTTATATTATATTATGTGGTGGATTATCACAATATGCATTATTCTACTTCTTATATTAATGTGGATTTATGGGTGAGTACAAAAAGTTGATGATTATTTATAGAGTAATAACCCATTTTTCCTATTGACATTTTAGTAGCTTTAGATAATTATAAAGGTCATGCACAATTTTTCTTGATATTTTGATTGTTTACAACTTATTCTTACTTCTCTTTTAATATCATTCTTTATTTAGATTTCAATTTCTCAATTCATAAGCTAATTGAAACTCTTCTTGATTTTTTTTTAAAATTAACCTACATTCAAACATTTTACCTTATCTAATTTAGATCATATTGTGGGATTTGTCAAAATATGTGCTATTGAACTTTCCTATTAATGTAAAATGATAAGACATAAGTTAAAAAAAATCATCCTCTAATAACTCATTTTTATTATTGATAATTTTGTAGCTTCTTTGTATCCATAAATATATATATATATGGTAAAGTTAGATATAGAAGAGGTAAGGTGAGAAATCACTTGGGTCATGATTCATAATTTGAGTTCGGACCCAAAAGGGAAAAAAAAATTGCCAAAAATTTCGAAAGGGTACATCAATTATTTTTTTAACCAAAAGGGCAAAATCGCTCTTGACGGAGCAATTTGCTTCTGACAAAATTGACGTTGTTACTTCGTTAAAAAACATAAAAATCGTTGTTCCAGCAACGATTTTGTCAAATTTTTTACTCCCTCCGTTTCAAAAAGATTGGTCTGGTTTGACTTGGCACAAAGTTTAAGAAATTAAAGAATCTTGTGGTCCTAAATTAAAGTTATGTCAAATATACAAAATTGCCCTTAATCTTGTGGTCTTAAACATGCCACGTGGAAAGCAAAAAGTAAAATGTTACCAAAAAAGGAAAGAGGTCATTTTTTTGAAACTGACTAAAAAGGAAAGGAGGTCATTCTTTGTGAAACGGAGGGAGTATTTTTTAACATCGCTGCCCATGCAATGTTTTTCTAAAAAAAAAAATTTAAAATCGCTTGCAAGGTAGCGATTTCATTCAATTTTTGCATTTTAAATATATTGCTGCCTTGAAATGTTTTGTATTGCCATTTGCTTAATTGATTGATAGTGATTGCACATGCTTGGTTTCGGCTTAATTTTTAAATATTTTTCTATTGATTTTGAAATTTAATGAAATCGCTGCCCGGCAAGTGATTATTTAATATTAAAAAAATCAAATTTTTAAAGAAAATCGCTACTATAGCAGCTATTTCAATTTTAAAAAAATTTGACAAAATCGCTGCCATAGCAGTGATTTTAAAGAACAAAGAATTATTTTTTTTTGGACGAAATCGTTGTTGGGGCCATTTTGGAATTTTTGACAATATTTTTTACCCTTTTGGCTCCGAACTCTTCTTAATTTCATACTCATCTATTGTTTCAATTCTTTTCCTTTTCTTATTTAAATCTCTAGAATTTTTTTAATCTTTAACATAAAAAAAAATTTAAAAATTTTTGTTACAAATTATTCCTTACAAGTTTTAAATAACACTAAAGTTTATGACTTGAGCTTTTTTCGGTTTAGTTTTTTTATTTCTCTTTTATCATATTTATTTATTTTATCCTTTTTAGGTGCTTATACGACCTTACAAATTAACCATATAACAAGAAAAACTAGGTATATTTTCAAAAAAAATGAAGAAGTCTTAACAGTTTCTTCTACAACTAGCTGTTATTAAATTGAAATTTATCCTTTCTTAATTTTGAATTAATATTATGTCCTAATGATTCTTGAATATGCTTTATTTTTTGAGCAACTTTCACATATAGTAAACATAAAAATCATATTTATATGATATAACTATAGTTTGCATAATTGCACTCCATAGCAAACTTTATGTTTGCTATGACTATTAATATGTATATTTCGCTATACATATACAAAAGAAAGCAATTGTATAATATGTTTCAGTATACATATACAAAAGAATCAATTGTATAATTTGTGTTTGTATAAAGCGAGAAAGACAAGAAAACTGGGCAGGGGAAAATCGTATTTGTATAATCATAAGTGTATAGGACGAAAATATATGCATTTGTATTTGTATATACAATTTTCTCTCGCTTTATACAAACACAAACACAATATATACATTTGTGTATGTATAAAGTGAGAGAGGCGAGTGAGAGTGGCGAGCGAGATCTGGGAGAGGGGAGAGAGGGGAACGAAAATATATGTATATATACAATTTTCTCTCGCTTTATACAAACAGACACACATTTTATACATTTGTGTTTGTATAAAAACGAGAGAGGCGAGGGAGACTGCCCAGCGAGAATGAGAGTGGCGAGATAGATTCACCAGGGAAAGAGGCAAAATAACAATAGTTTGCTATGAGGTACAATTAAATCAAACTATGATTATAGCATTTAATTTGAATTAATAGTTTGTTATTATATACAATTTTTCCTTGTTTTTACTACTTTCATTCTTTAACAGAAATATTTATATATTATAATGATTCATGATATTATAAATTAGGCATGCAAAAGTAACTAAATTAATTAATCAAATATTGTCATATGGTTTACAAATTGGGAAGAGTAGTTCACACTACTAATCATTTATATATATTATTCTTCATATTATTGTTTTTCTTTTGTTCAATGGTGTGGTTTCTAAAATGTGTCAATATGATAATAAAACTTAAAATCATTTGAATATAATGTTCCTGAGAGTCATTTAGAAGAAATTTGGAAAGAGGAGAATGACTATGTAGTTTTTTCACATTTATTATTGCTTGTCACTAATATTGACTTTGTTTTCTATACACATGCTTATGTTGTTGATTAATTGTAGTTTGATGACTTTTATTCATAATATATGATAGAAAAACATTGTAAAAAATATCTTATATATAGGATCTTAATATTTTTCTTTTATTTAAGACAATTTTCCAAAGGCAGAGGTTCCGAGGCTATTAATCGTGTTTTTTTTAATTTAATTTTTAGTATTTTTCTTCAAGAAGATCATTAACAATTGCATTTGCATAAGAAAATGACATATTATAAGCACTTATTTTATTTATCACTTAAAAGTGTATATTTTAATTAAATTCTTACCTGATAACTAAGTGATTTTTATACTTATTACTATATCATAACTCTAGGAAAGAACGCAACTAAATGGATAAAATCATATTACCGTTCAATTATTACTACTTAAATATAAAAGAATAGGAGTGGTATATTTAAATTGTGCTAATCTAAGGAATTGTTTCCTTTTTCGATGAAGCTAATGCCTCACGAAGAAATTTAAAATATAATTAAAGTGAGTTAGAATTTAGTATTTAATTTATTTGAATGTGAATATAGAAATTAAAAAACTACTTTAAAAAATCATGAATCTAATATTATTTCGCACCGCACGAAGTGCGACCATATTACTAGTATGTTATAACTTGTGATTGTTTGATTGTCACGCGTTGTATCCATGTGAATCCTCACAACTCAAATGATAAAAATTTCATTAGAGAAGGAAAGAAGATTGTCATTGCAACAGATTCTCAAATATGTTGCTTTATGATAATTAATTTAAAGATGATCATATATCATAGAGAAAATACATAAAATAAAATAAAAAACACTCTAAATTTGGCACGATAACTTATTTTAGTATTTAAATTACTTGGGTGTATAAATACTCCCTTAACATCTTTGAAGTGAATTTAATCCCACCCTAACAATACAATATCAGTCTCACACTGGGAAGTGCACTACACACGCGCCTCATCAGGGCCACATCAATGCCACATCAAATGCACTTAAGAAATAATATTTAAAAAAAAGGAAAATCAAATTTAATTTGGAATTATACTAAATATAATTTTTTCTTGTTTTTTTCCTTCTTAATTATTCTTAGTTTTTTTTATTAATTATAGTTTCATAAATTAATTTCTAATTAATTATTAAAATCCCCTAAATAATTGAATTTTCTCCATTGTTGTCCTCAAGTTCACCACCTTCTCATTTTCAAAGAGAAATCCAAACAACCTTTGCAACTCTAAGCTATAACAATAAAAAAAAATTCAACTTTTCTTATTACATGAACTAACAACAAAGTCTATAAAAACTTTTCTTCAATTCCAATTTCAATTTCAATTCTGATTTCAGCTACACCTCAACTCCCTCTTTTGAAGATCGAATATTAGTTTTTTTTGTGAGTTGGGTGAAGATTTTATGATCTATTTTTTGTTGACTTTTTTAACGAATGATTTGACACTTTCTTGATGTCGAAAATAAGTTGCCGAAAATCATGTGAAAGAACTGAACATCAAGTTTCTTGTCAAAGAAGATCACAAAAACAAAGAAAAGATTAAAAAAGAGAAACAAAAGAAAAGAAAAATATTGACATTTGGAAAAAATGCTCTATTAAAACTTGGTGTGATGGACCGAAAAAGAAGAAAGAAAGAGGAAGGTAGAAAAAGTAGGAAAAAAAAGGATAAAAGAAAGAGAAATTTTGAATTAAAAAGAAAATATTTTTTAGAAATAGTAAAATATGGAGTAATTAATTTATTTTGTCATCCTATGAGAAGATGACACGTGCATAGTTTGAAACAACTTTTTGTTTTTTTTTTCATCTTCACACGCCTATAGAAAATTGATGATACAAATCTTGCCATGTCATCTTTTAGGGGGTAATTTAATTCAACTGGAACTATATTAGGGGGTAAAAAAACATCAGTAAAGTTGCATTGCTAAACTAAGTTATGCAGACAAGTTTGGGGGGAATTTTATGTACTTTCCCTATATCATATAATTAACAATTTTAAAATTGAAAGTGAAAAATATTTCCCATCCAAGTAACTCCCTCTCATCACTCTGTTACATTTTAGTTATAGAGTGCTTTTCCAAAAGTATCCTAATCCAACTTGCCTATAGTGTCTGCAAAGGACATTCTTCTTTTTCAAGTACAACACAAATGAGCTTAAGCCTAATTTTATCCTTTTTGTACCTAACACCACAAGAATAAGAAAATTAATGTACCAAGAATTATAAATTTAATTCTTACCACCTTCCTAATTGGCTAGCTATTAACATTTTCTCAAATCTTCTTTCACAAGGGACTTCATACTTTCTTAGCACTCGTTCTTTTTTCCTTATATTTATGTTAATAATTACGTTGTACCTTAATAAATTCGCTCAACACCTACTACCTCACACTAAAATAAATATGGGTCATATAAAAAAAAATATCACTTAACAATAATCTTTATTTCTACGGACATTTGAACCATTTTTTCACTTCATTAACTATTAAGCACACAATTGGGTGCAAGACATTCTTCATTATCTTGCATTGATAGTCTTTTCTTTGAAAAAATAATATCCTCTTGGAGCCTATGTCAAAGTTTCACATAGTTTCGAACTCTCTTTTTATGACTAACTATTAACAAATCATAGCAGCAAGGGCCTCCTAACATGTGATGGAGTGTTAAGTATTCTTTCATCCTTCATCTTCAACCAAAAATCTCGAATTTGAGTCTCCCTGGTTACCGGACAGCAAGTGGAAAACAAAAAAAGGAATAAAGTAAAATAACAGGTCAATTATCACTTAATTAAAATTAATCCATTTCAACAGTTCAGCTTCCGCAAGTCTGTCCAGTCGTTAACTTGTATTAACATGTGACAACCAAAAATATATATAAAAATTTATCAGTACTCACACCAAACTAGCTAATATGTAACACGTTATTTTCATAGAATCCTTCATCAGTAACCGTGACCTATTGACGAATTCATCAAAAAATGCAGTAACTTTGAAAAATATGACAAGCACCATCAATATTTTTTTAAGAGTCCAAGCAACATAGACCGAATAATGGGAAGGAAGACCCCAACCAAAGCACAGATGATGGCCGACAGCTTCATGCATATGTTGAAGTAGAATATAAGTTCTCCACAAGACAACACTATTACTATATTGTATAGAAAAATGATTTTTTTCATTTTGCATTGAAGTTAGTGCAGTGTGATGGTATGAGGGTTGGAGTAGAGTTGGAGAAGGGGACCACTCAACCTTTTACTTGAACCTTCACCTTCACCAATCAAATGAAGCACAAACCCAATGGAATACTATTCTCAACATTAGCCACAAAATTCTTCTGGGCAACCTGTTATCTTATTTTTTTTAAAAGTCTCTGTTACAAATGAGAAATGCCATTATTAAACAGGACATAAGAAATCAAATGAATACCACCACTAACTGCAGCTTTTTACTCCTCCCAGAGCCTCCATAATTGCTCCCGGGCCCTAGTGACTCAAACTCACAACCGGTTAGAGGTGGTAGGTCAAAGGTGGAGAGTGCCCTCACATTTCTTCCTCAAAAGGCAATATGACAGGGCAATGAATCATAAGCAAATAGGTTCAAAACTCAGCAGAGACAAAAAACACTAGATGATTCTTCCCATTACCTGATACCTGTTGTTGATAGGAGATGGTAGGTATCACGTGGACTTAATCAAGGTACACGAAAGCTAGCTTGAACATCACAGTCATAAAAATAAATTAATTAAAAGAACACCAACTAGGCTTGGCTTCTTGTGGGAAGAGGAGGGATCAATAATGCATCATATTATAATAGAGAGATGCATAGAAAGCAAAGTAAATGAATAAAAAAAAATGAAGGCATGAAGATTGCATGTAAAAAGGGGCAGGGGACCACCCTACAGACAGAATCTATTGGTACTTCCTAGACAAATAGTGCCAGACACAACCTTATAATACACTATATATAAAAATTATAATGATGGAAAATTATCTCAAAACTAAAGCTAATTTCCTAAATCAGGATTTAAACCATGAGGTCCCCCCCTCCATAATTGGCAAAATCAATTAGTACCAGTCATTGTATATAGCATGACCTAGCTATTTACAAATAAATTAATATAGTACTAAGTGTTGAAGGAAAGGGACTAAAGCATTTCATTAATGCAAAAAATATAACATAAAAATTGTACTTGCCACAAGCTACTTGCCATATTAAAAATTGAACCAATGTATATCAATGAGGTCATCCTCATTGCCCTAGAAAAAGGGAGAAAAGCATGGTGCTCATCACGTTTTGCTGTCTTCACAGCCATGCAAATATATTTCAAAAATTTAAAGCCAAGAAACACATCTACTTCAAACTTCAACTGATATATGTGTTGCAAAAGAAAGAAATATATCAATTCGTAAATACTAATTCCCCAAAACAGATTTCAAGTATGAAGTTACAGTTCGCAAGAGCCATGTAAAGCATCTCTCGAAAAAGTCTTAATTTGTGCCATAGGTATGTGTGACATCAAACATATCTCTGTAGAGGAAAAAGAAGATTCCTATAGCAAGTAAGTAGGTGGATCTGTACTGCATTCCTCATCAGTTTAGACAGAACATGTAAAACATATTGCAAGGAGCGGATATAATGTTACAGTGGTGACAGCAAACAAATGATTATAGATGTTCGGAATAACTGTTTAATACATGAAACTATAGCCATCTGAAGATTCTAACAATTGGGATTAACCGAGATGGATAATGGTGGTAGAGACCAGGACGAACAGACAACTGCCTAGTGATCGAAATGGCTACACATAACTCTTGGAATCATATGACGAAGTACATGTACATGTACTACAAACAAGATGCTAGAGAAAACTATTGACTGATTCAAAAAGAAGTGATTGAGTGCTTAAAATTGTCCAGACAACTGAAAGATCTTATCCTGGAAATCACCACAATACGTTAAACAGAATTATTATTGAAAATTAGGTTTTGAAAATGAAGAGAATGGGAAAAAGGAGCTCCCTTCAGTCCAAGCAAGGAAAGAGAGGGATAGAAAACTATCTCCCGCATCATTCACTCAATCACAGTAGCACAAAACCTATCCTTTCTACTGAGCGGTTGGATGAATGAGTCGGCAGCTAATTCAACCCCATTTCTCCTCCTTGAGTGGGCTGAAGGAAGCTCTCTTGGACCATTCCTCAATTCAAAAAACTTTTTACAATTAACTTCTTCAACTGAACAGCCTTAGTAAATCATCAAATCATACATTTTTGATAAGAATATATGAGATTCCAAGGAATAAATATACTAACCTCAATCTACCAATATCACCTTTCCACAGCTTACATTCAACTCCCCCAAAAAAATTAGGATATGTAACCAGTCAGTAATAGTTCACAACAGTTCACCATTATATCTCAGAATCAAATTGCAGAGAGTAAAGGCAACCTAAAATGAAATACGAATACAATAGACACAACCAAAATCATGTTTAAATAATAGCTCAAGGGTACATCTATTTTAATTTTTTGTGAAAAAAAAAGCCCCTTGTCCCCTCATCTCTTTAAGAAAAAGAAAAAAAAAAACTTTTATGGTCACTGTTGATAGCATACCAAAGTCTCATCTGAAACCTGAGAAAGATAGATACTCAGAATAGCTACTTTTTCTTTGACAAAAACAAAAATTAATCAACATGGAACAGCAAAATCCATGGCAAACTTTCACATATAGAAAAAGTTCACTATACAAACACAATCTGTTAACTAAGCAGAGTCAACTCTTACCACAAACCCTATAATCAATAGCAAAAACACAAAGATCTCTAATCTACCATTCTAATGAGTCTATACACAAGGAACTGTTCAGTGATGAAAATCAAAGAAATACTTATCTGTTAAGTGATGAAAATCGGCGAATAGACACAGTTTATGTGAAACCCTAACTCTTCAATACTATTCGGTACGGGGAAAACGCTTTGGCAGAGCAATAAATAGAGAGAAGAAACATGGTTTTGGATGAATGAAAAAACAAAGAAATTCAGAAGGAAAGGGATATGAGATAAGGAAATTTAAGAAATTGAAAGGAATATAAAGGGGTAAGTGATGGTTGCACTAAATACGGAGAGTGTATAAATACACAAAGATGAAAATGAAAATGAAAATGAAAAGTCGCTTTCGCCATGAGAGTGAGGTATGAGAAAGCGACATTGTCAACAAAATCTTTCACATTTACAACAACATTAGAAAATATATAACACACCCACACAAAAAAAAAAAGACTAGTAATCTTTATTATTATTATTATCAAAAAGAGAGAGAGAACATATGAAAAAAGTGAAAAAAAGATGGAAGATGTGGGGGGTCATTTCATCTGCAAATTCATACCTTCTGGAGCGCATTAACAAGTGAGTGAAGAAGAAAGGAGGTGGAGGACAGTGAAATACACATTGTAGATCAACGGTGGTTAAATTGAAATGTCTGGGACTGTTCAACTTTTGACTATTTTTGTAGTCCATTTATGACTCTTTTTACCCCCTTTTTCAGCTTCACCTAACTGTTGTAATTTCTAACAAAGTTGAGGCTGCCTCAGGTAGTTAGTTGAGCACCTTTCTGATTCATCACTAGATTAGTTTGAGTTAAAAGAATAATTTCTTCCTTTAACTTTAATTAATTATATATATCAGACTTTTAACTACACACTTATAACTGACTCTAAGTGGTTCAATCACTCCTTGAACCTTTTTAAAAGTGAAATATATATCTTTAAAAACTCACACGCAAATTTGTATTGGTAATAATATGCATGTGTCTACCACGTAATATATATATATATATTCCATTTTGGACATTTCTTGAGAGAAAATCTGCAAGAGAGTTATCTATTCCTTTAATATGCTCAATTTTAAAAGATAAAATGATAACAAAACCTACCATCTATGTAATCTCCTGTAATGTGGTTCTGACGGAAGTCTGTTGGATATTAGTCATGATACCTGTGTGTTATCAATTCTGATAATAAACTGTTTAGGTAATAGAAAAGTTGAAAGTTTTCTAATTCTTTTGACAATTGCTAATAATTCCTTTTCATTTGTGGAATACCTTGTTTCTGCTTCATTGAAGGTACCACTAGTGTATCTACAGATTTCATTTAAATCTGTTTGTAACAATACTTTAAAAGCATCAACTCCTAACTTAAATGCCAAATCCGCCTTAGTCTCAAATAGGGCGCAAGCTAGGGACATTACTATATGAATGAGACTTCATCTTTATTACATTACAAGTGATACCTCAAATACCTAAAATGCTCCTCTAGTTCCGAGCTTGATAAATAAGGTCATGGTAAATTCTTTTCTTTTGGCCTTGTTGTGATAGGGGGGAGTCACTCTTGCGTTCTCTCTCTTGGGTAGGTCAGTCTCGCTCTTACTAATTTACCCCTATATCACCCCGTGCTATATACACCCATTCGCAAACACCGCCACTTCAACCTGTTGCACTTTGAACATACCCCTTCGTCCACTATGTAGAACCATTCGGAAACGACACCACTTCTCCTTTATGTGCAATGAAGAAACACCTCTGTCCATTATTCCGAAGCAGTCACACCCCATCACTTTCCACTATTTATAACTACGAAACTGCGATGCTTCTCCCCATCAAACACACACCAATTATAGTTGACGCACACAAGTATACTGCCTTACTACGTCTAACATTTTTCTTCACCAGTTTAATTATTTTCCCTGTACACAGAATAATCGCAAACACAACATTCCATGCATATGCTATGCCATTTAACAAGTTGTAAGTTATTCCCTTTTGTATGTCATTCCCTTGTTACTTTAAACTTACATTCTGAAAGAACATAATATGAATCACATTCCAGATGGAATCATTCACTTTGTTCCTTCCCCTTGCGGCAACAATAATATTGACTATAATTTGTTTGCCTGCGTATATACAGTCCCCTGCCATTTATAACTACAGATTTCCTATATATATGTTACTTATGCCCTTACGATTGGGCTATTTACATCTTACTGCTACCCTCTGTTATGCATCACATTCAACCCAACAATTCTACGGATAATTGTTGGTTCGTCTTACATACAATCTCTTGTCAATTCTAAAAGAACCCGGCAATTAACATTGTTGCACTCATCTCCCCAGGTACCTGCAATCTTCGAGATTCAGCCCACATGACGACTGAAATGGAATTAGCAAAATAGAGTGTATCGATAAACAAGATACCAAAAACCTCTGTTGATTCTGTGATAAGAGTCTTAATTATTCAAAGGGGTTCAATAACACCTTTACAAGAATTCAAGGCATGAAGGAACTTTCAGAACGATAATATTAGTTGATGAAGAGGTAACAACATTGACACTTTTACTTACGGTATCGTACTATCGTTCATGTTTGTTGTACTTATGCCACCCTTGCTTAATAATAGGGGACAAATATCCAAGCAACACTACTTAATAAGTATATTGAAATATGGAAGGACTCCTTGAAGCCAAATAATAGTTACTACATTGCTAAATAATACTTAGAGTGCGCCAACCCCAACTATTCTTTTGTGCATAAAGAAGTTGAATTGGCGTTTACAGACAACACAATCATAAAGGAGACTGACCATGAGGTTTCAACACACAAATTCTCTGATGAATTTTTATCACTGGACGATGCCGATATCTTACCTAATGGTGTTATTCTAGATAACTATCCAGATGACTAAGTTGTAATTTTCGTGCTCCATTACGTAATCGGTATCACTAATTTACTTTACCTATTTCCAGACTTGATTTACGTCTTAGTTTTGGTCAATCCCCTCATTCAAAATGCGAATTCCAAGAGACGGTAAATACTTGTTACAAATGAGTTGTAAGTTGCAATGATTCATAATCTACCATCTATATAGAGATATGGTGATGTCCTCACTTTTCACTTCTAATTGATAATCCAGCATGGAGCATACAACAATTACTCTATGGGGGGAGGTTTTGCTGAAAATGACAGTGCATTCCTGGAAAGGCTGAAAGATGATAAACCTACACTAGACTTATGCTACGTTAGAGTCTCAATCTATAAAGGTATCCAACAGTCTATCGTAGATGTTTATCGAATATACACCGAGTAGAGTTCTTGTTTGTAAACATTAACATGCTTTTCTCACATTAGGCAGATTTGTGATCTCCACTATTCCTGTGAGTAGCGTCTTGATCAATCCAATATTCCAAAAAGCAACCGACCTTTGAGCCTGGTACATTACATTTTTCACAATTATGTTTACCACTGTTACTTTAACCCAACTGTAAAAAATAATGTTTAAACTCCATATTACCATTGTAGCCAAGTTAAATTGAGCATTGCTATAACAAGACATAATTAATCTATTATCATTGTTGTGCAATTACATATCACCATAAAACCAAAACCCCTATGCAATGAAACCTCACTCTAAATGGCTCACCCTGTTGACTAACCTTATCGTAAATACATGCATGAAATTATAAAGGCTGACAACAAAGATATTACAGTAACACCAAGTAAGGTAATGAGAAGAGTCATAGAAGCTCTGTTGGTGCATATTCTTGATGGGTTGTTTGCTAATTCACAGGTACATACCCCTCCATAAATAAAATTTATTTGTATGTGCAACATATATTCACAAATATGGTATATTGGTGATTTGCAGGATTGCAGGATTTTATATATATATATATATATATTCTACTTTTTTATTTTATATTTTTCTTTTCTCTTTTTTTCCCACTCCTCTTTTCCTTTTCCTTTGACGGATTTTTAAAGATCGATAATAGGGGATACTTTCCATGGCTACCTCATCCTCATAGACTTTCATTGAAATTTTAAACACCAGTGGAATCTCGATGTTCTCTGTTGAAGTTAGAGGCGAAAGGAAGACTTTGTTGCCATAATTTCTTCTTCTTCCGTTGCTATAATATTTAACAAAGAACGATTCTTCTTAGAATCACTAGGATAGCTAACTTGAGGCATATGATGATGAAAAAAAACTAATTCTCCACCCAAGTGTCGAAAGGTCTTAGAGTGAAATTCTTCTAATTGAGCTGAGAAGTTTTAAAAGATTAATAGATTCGTTATTTTTACATAGCAGCACAACTGAATAAGTTGATAGTGAATTGTATGTTTGAATTCACATACCTAGGTCTATAGATGTTACCATCCCCTAACAAGAAAAGTATATGTGTCTAGACATATGATGTTTGATGAAAGGATATTACCTTATGTACACTCAGATCAATATCATGCAAAATCTGATGTATCTACTCACTTAGTTATTTTGGTAGAATTTTTATCTAAAATACATGCACCTAACATTACCAACTCCACTTCAGGGGATAATTATCCAGCTTCCCTCAACTTTCAACCAATGACAATAGTTATAATGCAACTAATGATGCAATAGTATGTGTGTCTTTCCAACTAGATAATGTGAGGACAAATGATGAAGCAAATGAAGAGGTTCTACATGGTTCTTAGCCTCTTGATTTAATAGTCATAGAAGGTCACAGTCTTAGCATAACGATCAAGAATAGCACGATGCGGGGAGAGCCAATCTATACTCAAAACAACATCAAAATCTATCATCCCTAAAATGATGAAGTCTACCCAAGTATCATACCAGCCCAAAGAAACAAGACAGGATCGATACACTCGATCCGCCACTAAGGATTCACCCACTGGTGTAGAAACATGAATATGCATATACATGCAATCAGAAAACATATCAAACCCAACAACAAAATAAGTAAATACATACGAGAAAGTAGACCCTAAATCAAATAATGCAAATTCAGGTCAATGGAAAATCGGGATGATACATGTGATCACATCATCAGAAGTGTTAACCTCAGGTTATCTCGTCCATCTGCAGTCCGAGTAGAACGTCTACCTCCACTTTATGGAACTGTAGCACCCCTACCACCTCCACCTGACTGATTTCTACCTCGACCCCTGGTCAATGAAACTGAATCTCTAGCTGGAGTAGCTGAATAAGTACGTTGGGGTCCTGAGTGGGTCTGAAGAGGACACTGTCACATCATATGACCTGGATCCCCATAAGTAAAGAAAGATCTGAACACATATAACTATTGTTGTGAACTAGACGAACTACCATGACTACCTCAACCAAAACCATAAGATCATTAGGCTGACTGCCTACTGTTAGTTGTTGGCATAAAACTATGAACCAGTCCATAATGCTGAAAGAAGCTACTACCTCTATGTAAACCTCTACCTCCAGAAAACTGACCAGAAGACATGCCTTTTAGGGCTCTCCAAACTCTTCTAAAAGCATCAACTCCGCCTCTTTGGCGGTGCTCACAATAGATTAGAAGGAATCCCCCTATTTGGATGCTCGAAACATATACGAGCTGGTAGAGAAATTCAACCCTCTCACAACCTTGTGAACTCTCTTTGTCTCATCAGGAACAGTAGTCATAGCATGCCTAGAAAGCTCACAGAAAAAGGCCTCACACTCGGTCACAAACAACTTTCCTGAGTCAAGCTCTCAAATCTTAGACGATTCTCATCTCTTATACTCCAAGGAATAAAGCAGCCCTGAAAAGCACTAGAGAACACATCTCATTTGCCAGGGAAGATCCAATTGGTCTAGACCTTACAAAAGTCCTCCACTAATCTTTGGTGCTACTATGAAGCTGAAGTGCAACAAAACGAACACCACGAACATCCACCATGCCCACTGGCTCGAGCATCTCATAGCACAAAGTCAAGAACTCATGAGTATCATCGCTCTTATCACCCTGAAACTGGGGTGGTTTCATCTTCTGAAACCTCTCATAACACTGTTGATCAGTCGCTGTCAGAATAACCTTGAGGGTAATTTATGCACCAATAGTCAATGCAGGAACCACTGGTGGCTGGCCCACCTGAACATATATACCCGGAGTCTGTTGCTGACCTGGGGTCTGTGCCTTTACCCTCATCAGAGCACATTGTGGCCCTTTGGCTGGTGCTGCTCCACGAGCACGACCTCTAGTCGGTGCTACTACACGAGCACGACTTGTAGCTCGGGCCCTCCATCTACCCATAGTTGGGTTTTAACAACAAGCTCAACGACTGCTTCCATTTTACTATTGGAAACAAAAGCTCTGGTCCATTGCATCTGCCAAAACAACATGCGACAATTCAACACTAGCGAAGGAAATCACGCACGATAAGAAAATATGAATAAAAGGAAGTTTTCTAACAATCTTTGTAGCGTCTTGAAGATAACTACATACGTCTCTGTATCGATCTTCAAGACTCTACTTAGACTTGACTTGTGCACACATGAGACTTATGAACCTGGGGCTCTGATACCATTTGTCACGACCCAAAAATAGACGTGATGACATTTGTCTATTCCCATCAAGAAGAGTCATCCTTAAACCAACAAAAATGAAAAATATACAGAAATATAAAGTAAGAAAAAGACAAATTAAAGCAAAAAAAAAATTCTAAACAAATCCCCAAAACCTAGTTGTCACGTGTACAAGCCATTACATTGCATAAAGTGCGAAATTTAAAAAATAATTACAAGCCTTAATCTTTGTTTCTCAAATAGAATAAAGCTTTAGGGAAAATGGAGAAAGGTCCCGCCATGATGACAAGCAACTACCTCTCAAGGAGAAGAAGAAGAAGATTATATGGTTCCGAGTTTGGAACCTACACAAGTGTAGAGCAAAGGGTGAATGCCAACAACATTGTACCCAACAAACAACCTAATAAACAAGGTATCTAGCTAGAAAATGAATACTCCTTACACTCCAAACAAACCTCCTTAAACTACAATCTGCACAAAAATCATCCCAACCTAGCAATTCTATAATACATGACTCACAAGGTCCAATATCCACAGTTCAATAATCATAATCAACAACCAAATGAATCAAGTAACTTATTCTCAAATTCAAGTAGTTCACTCACACGCAATAAGTACATAAATCACAATTAGCAAGCAAGTCACACATAAACATCAAATGCATCAAGTCACAATAATCAATCTCTTGCGAGAACCATTTTCCATCAGCACAATATCACTAGCCGGAACCATTTTCTATCAGCTTTATAAACACTTGTCGAAAATGACCTCGGCATCACAACACTCGCCGACAAAGACCTCGACATCATAAACTCACCGATAAAGACCTTGACATCATAAGTCATCATTTATCTCATCACGGTGCTCACAATCAATGCATACATGCAATATCACACCACATGCAAGAGAAAACAATTCACATAATTCAAGTCCACATTCATGCTTTCAAACATTTCATCAAAATAAGGCAATTCACATCATCATGTTCATAACATAGTCTTTTTCATCTCAACCCTTTTTTATTCATTTAGATGTATCAAGTGGACAATTAAACCCTTCGCTTTATCCCCATTAATCCCAACACACAAGCAACAAAAAAGTACACAAATTCTATTATAATACAAGGTTTAGGAGATCATTTGACTTAAATCAATCAACAGTCACTCCAAGAGTTGAGTCTTCCCCTTCCGAATCACTTTCAAAGCCATACAATCTATAATAATAATAATGAAGTGTTCACAATCACTAATCGAAAACAAGAATTCTCACATCAATTATATAGAGAAATGGGTCAATTAACTCAAAACCCAATTTCAAAAAGGAGGTTTGAATTCGGAAAACATACTTGAAAATGATGTTTAAGACTTTAGAAACTCATTAGTGAAACCCATTTCGAAAAAGGGATCAAAACTACTTCAAAATCACAATTTTTCTAAGTTCTTGGGTTGCCGAAGATAACCCCAAATTTCTCATTTAAAAAGCTTGATTTGAGCACATACAACCATCAATATATAAAGGCGTAATTGAAGATTTGAAGTTAAGAATCGTCACCCAAAATTTTCCTAAAAAATTGCTCCAAATCGCCACCTCAAAACTAAAAAATGGTGAAATGCAACTTAAACCCCAAAATGATAGGCCAAAAACCCTCTTTGATTGTCGCAAAAGAATTCAGGGGTTCGCTTTCGCTAAAAATGCGGGCATTGCAAAAGCGAACGGCCTTGGCTAAAGCAAAGGTTTCTTCGCAAATGCAAAGGTCAACAAGGGTTGACCCTTCACATAAGAGAAACAAACCTTGCTAAAGTGAGTCTCGCAAAAGCGAGCCACCCCTCACAAAAGTGGAGTGCACCAGAACACATACATTAGAAAATCAACAATACTCTAAACAACGGAAAGGCCCTTGGGATTTGTTTGAAACTCCGTATTCACAAACCACATATGAAAATCAATTATACTCAACGTTTCAAACTCAATGAAATCGTCAAAACACGAATCTGAGGTCTCCTTGACCCGATATCTGTGAAAACCACAAGAAACTAACTCAACATCTAAAAATGCTAAAACAAGTTCGAGACCTTTCAACTCAAAAATCAACCAAGACCTCACCTAGGCCTAAAATCATCCCTCGAATCAAACGGAACTCTCATAATTCCAATTCAAACATTCGAACACTAAATGTTGACCAAAGTCAACCAGAGGCTAAAATTCCATAATTTCACAACTTGAGACCTCAAATCCTCAAAAAAACTCAGAATAAAAAACCGACAACTCTCACAAACTAGATTTCATATTCCAGCACTGATGGAATTGACGGAATTCTAATCCAACACTCGAAACTCCAAAAGACACCGAAAATTACTTTCTTAACAACTTAGCCTTTCAGACTCAAAACTTACCAAAATTATTAACTGTTAACTCAAAATTCAAAACCAACTTTTCAAAATTCAAATATAGAAGACCTAGGGACAATATTAGAAGGGAAAAATGGTAAATTCATGAAACTTTCCAAAAATGACCGATCGAGTCATTACAGGTCTAGTGTTGAAGCTGGAGAAGGCAACCACTGCAGCTAAAATGACATGGATCATTTACATTTTTCATGACATTGGAGTTTATCTTAAGATAATGCCTCCTTGTTTTATGACAACTTGGGTGCTTTATATATGATGATAAATCTAGCCATGCATACTAAGGACCAAACATGTAGAAATGAACTATCATTTTGTTCGAAAAAAAGTAGCCAGCGGACAACTATTAACATAGTTTGTAAGGTCCAAGGACTAGTTAGTCACTTAGTTGACACCCATACTTTTGACAAAGCAGGTGCTTATTGATTTTCGAAGTAAGCTAGGAGTAATTTTTCCATCTCTTTCTAACTTGAGAAGTTTCTAACTTGAGAAGAAATATTGAAGGCAAGGATCAACAATATTCAAATGATTAGAAGTACTGTTTGATTAAGAGTATGAACAGCCGTGAATGATTACATAATTGAGTAGTAACTCTACTAGTTTAGTGTTGGTAGGAGTCTAAGAGCATGTTTGACATTGTTGGTGGGAGACAAGAAACACGTATTTGACATTTTTTTGGTTGAAAAATTAAGTGTTTGGCAAATAAGTAAAACTATTTTTAAATGGAAGTAGAAATAATTTTTCTGTCGTTGGGAAGAAGCTAAAATTGTGTGCTTCTTAAAAAAAACAAGAGCAATTTTTTTTTCAAGACTACAATATCCCTTTCATATATACATATTTACCAATAGATCCATTATTAATTAATTAGCAAATCTAATAGGTTTTGTTAAGTTTATTTTTTTTAAACATATTTTTTATTTTTGTATTTATTTTATTGTACATTTGTGTATTATTATTTAATATTTATATTTTATATTTTGTATATTATTTTACATAGAATTAGGGGGGAAAAAAGGTAACACCAATATTTTTGTAAGATTAGAAAGAAAAATAACAATTAAAGATTTTTTTCCCCTCTCAAGAAAAAGGTAGAATATTGATTGAAAATTTGAATATGTACATTTTAATTTACTAAAAATAAAAATTAATTTTTTTATAATAGATATTTAGGGCTTGTTTAGCATATATGTTAGGAGTCCAGAAACACTTATTTTGAGAAAAAAATATTATTTTTTGAAAAATTAAGAAATTGCTTTTAAGTAAAAGTAGAAATAGTTTTTCTGCTGTTGGAAGAAGCTAAAAATTTTTGCTTCTTAAGACCATCTCCAACCTACCTCTATTTTAGTCTTCATTCTCTATATTTGGAGAGTAAAATAGAGAATGGACACTCCAACCCCTCTTTATTTTAGACTCTATTCTTCATTTTTAGAGAGTTGAATAGTTTGGAGAACTACTTTTCACATTCTCTTTCACTTTTTCAATATTTTAACATTATTTCTATTATTTTCTAATTAACATATTATTTTACATATAGTATCATTAAAATATCTAATATTCATATTCTTTTTAAATATAATATAATATTTTTAAAATATATATTATTTAATATATACTAGTTTCATCCCGAATAATAATATTTCAATTTTCTTTTTAATTTTTGTCAGTAATATAATTTGATTTTATTATTAATTTTTGAACGTGCATTTGGAGTTTTGAAATCACATTTTGCAATTATTGCAGGATCGTCACATTTTTGAGAAAGAAGGTGTTACATGATATAATGAGTACATGTATTATACTATACAACATAATAATCGATGATGAATGTGATCTTAATGCACCAATTCAAGATGTTGTAGAGGCTCCAACTCCAACAACATAAACATTGGTAGATGAAAATCTTCGATTTGAACAATTTTTAGCTTGACATAAAAAAACTAACGATAAATATGCTCATTTTGAACTCCGTAATGTATTAGTAGAGTATTTATGGGAGCAACGTAATAATTTTGACAGTTGAGTGTTTATGTAATTGTATTTCACTTTTATTTGAATTTATCCATTGATTTGTATATTATATAATATTTTCTTGCAATTTATGTTATTTATAAATTTAGAATAAAATATAATTTTATATTAAATAAAAATTTGAAAAAATATAATTTTATATCACATGAAAATTATATAAAGTGATTATTTGGGGAAAATAAAGAAATGAATTATATTACGAAATAAGAAATAATAGTATAATATTAAGGAGATAGAAGAATATTCATTTTTAGAGAGTAAAATAGAGAATTGAGTTGGAGTTGGTTGTCTGAAAAAATAGAGAACTCAATAATTGGAGAGTAAAATAGAGTATAAGATTGGAGATGTCCTAGAAAAAAAGCAAAAGTATGAATTATTTTTTTCAAGACTAAGAGTCTGCTTGACATTACTGTTGAGAGTCTAAAAGCACTTATTTTGAGAAAAAAAATATTTTTTTCGAAAAAAAGAAGTGTTTGACAAACATGTAAAACTGCTTTTAAATAGAAGCGGAAATAGTTTTTCTACTGTTGGGAAGAAGCTAAAAAATTCTGCTTTTAAAAAAAAACAAAAACAGATTTTTTTAAGACTAAAATGTGTGTGTGTGTGTATATATATATCTTATTAATTAATTAACTAACATATCTCATATTTTTGGTTAAGTTTCATTTAATAATTTTATTTTTTATTTTTATATAATAAATTTTATATTTTATTTTACGTTTACGTACTATTATTTTATTTATTATTTTACAGAATTAGAAAACAAGAAGAAGGTAACAACAATGCTTTTGTAACATTAGAGAAAAAAAAAAGAAAAAAAAAATAACAATTAAAGATTTCAACCCTTCAAAAAAGAGTATAATATTAATTGAAAATTTGCATATGAACATTTTAATTTAATAAAAAATAAAATTTTATATTAGTTTCTTGTATTAGACGTTTAAACTAGTTTTTCTCAATAAAATAATCTTAATATTAAAAGTACATTAATATTTGCTCTTAATCACAATTTGACTCTCTAAAGCACTTTTTGAAAAAGATTAGTCAAACACAATTTGCTTATAAAAAGTACTTTCAAATGAATTAGTCAAACACAAATTATTTTTTCTCAAAAACACTTTTCTGAAAAGCTATTTTAAAAAAGTGCTTATGAAAATAAGCAGTTTTTATCAGCAATGCCAAACAGGCTCTGAAATGTCTCTTCCATAAATGTGTGTATATTAGAGACTAATATATCTCTTATTAGTTAATTAACATATCTCATATGTTTGGTTAAGTTCCATTTATAATTTTAGTTTTTTATTTTTACATAACAAATTTATATTTTATTTTACGTTTATGTATTATTATTTTTATTTATTATTTTGCAGAATTAGAAAAAAGAAGAAGAAGGTAACAACAATATTTTTGTAAGATTAGAAAAAAAAATAAAAAAATAACAATTAAAAATTTCAACCTTTCAAAAAAATGTACAATATTGATTGAAAATTTGAATATTAACATTTTAATTCAATAAAAATAAAATTTTGATTAAATACCAAGAAAAATAAATTTAAAAATTATTCCATAAATTAAATCACTACATACAAAAAATGCACCACAAAAATAAATAAAATCGTAATTTTCATTTTTTCTAATCCCACAAAAGTATTGTTGTTACTTTTTGTCTAATCCTATAAAATAATATATAATATATAAATAATCATATATAAACATAAAATAATAAATAAAAAATATTTTAAATCAAATTTAATCAAACTTATGAGATATGAATAATTTTATTAATTATATTTTAAAATTTATTTTTAATATATCATTGTTAAAATAATAATTAGGATAAAAAAAATGTGCATACTCTACTAATTAATTTAATTTTAGACTCTCAATTATCTAGGAGTTTAACCTGATTTATAGAATTACTCAACGATAATGATAAAGTTAGGCAAAAATAATTAATTTTCTTAATTTATTAAAATAAACAAGTAAATATTATTTTATTATTATAAGAGTCAAATTAATATATCATTGTTAAAATAACAATTAGGATAAAAATAAAGAAAATGTGCATACTCTACTAATTAATTTAATTTTAGTCTCTCAATTATCTAGGAGTTTAACTTGACTATTAGTATTTTATAGAGTTACTTAATGATAATGATAAAGTCAGGCAAAAATAGTTAATTTTCTTAATTTAAAATAAACAAGTAAAATATTATTTTATTATTATAAGAGTCAAATTAAAGATAACATTTACTATTTACTTTATTAATTATAATTAGTGGATATGAATTGATTTTCAAGAAAACTCTCGGCCAATAAGAGGATAACATTTTCCTTGATTCCTATAATTGATTCTTCTCATTATTTATCCTTTCTACCATCTCTTCTCATTATATATGTTATGTCAGCTCATTTTTACTTTGTCATATTTGGACTTATATATTCATTAAAAATAATAATTTATAGGTTAAATAATTAATACTAAAAATATAATAATAATTTTTTTAAAGAATTTATTCTTAATATATGAAAATTGACAATAAAAAGAAAAAAAATATTTTTAAATAATGGACAAGTAAAAGACGGATGAAGTATGTACTCCCTCCGACCCTTTTGACTTGTGAAATTTTGACTTGACACGCCTCTTAAGAAAATAATGATTGGTATAGTGAGTTTATCATTTTACTCTTATTAATTGATAAAGTTTTAAACATATTTACTCACTATATTTTTAAAAAAATATCAATTTAATATTAATAAATTGAAGGTATAATAGGAGAAAAAGAATTTTTTTCTTTGTTTTGTATAGAAACGGAGAAAGTATCTATGAAATTTATGCCAAACGGAAGAGGGAAAAAACGGAAGTGGACCAAAGCCCACTTCTTATGATACTTATGGCAAATGGAAAAGTGAGGTTCATCACATTCTTCAATGACATAGCAGGATTTGTAATTAAATAAAAAAGATTGGACTTATCTTAAAACTCTTGCTGAGGTACAAAAAACAAAGCAAGAAATACAACTTTTTGAAGCAAGATTATCTTGCAAAATCTTTTGTAAGACTTCAATAACATTTATGGCAAATAGAAAGTGGGACTCATCATATTCACCATGGGCAAGGCATAGTTTGTAATTAAATAGAAAAAAAAAGGATCTTTTTAAGAGTTCTTACTTAAGTTCAAATAACAATGTAAAACGTACAATATTTGTAAGCAAACTTATCTTGCAATTTTTTTAAAAGACTTTAATATGTCCAAATTTTAACTTAATATCAGAAAACTCACATGTTGAAATTGTCCTTTCTAATATATAGAAAAAATATGTACAACAGGAATATTCTGATCTTAAAAAAATATATAATTTTCTTCTGTTGCTTTTAACTTCTTCTAATAATATAATAATCTATACTTGCTATTGTACTATTATTCTATAGCTAGAATATAACTCTAATTTTACATGTATTGGTTGTAGTAGGCGGCCAACTCTCTCCTATAAATAGGAGCATATGTAATCTCAATCAATATCATCAATAATACAAACAATTCTTTCATTAGATTTCTTCATATACAACCATATCTTATCATTACTATATTTGTTAGTTTATTTTCTTAGTTGAGTCCTAATAGATAGGAACAAGGTAGATTGATGTTTTGGTATTAAAAAAAAAAGGAAGAAGAAAACATTGCACATTGAAGTGCATGCTAATTGGTTTTAGGGAAAAGGGTCTAATATACCCTTTAATTTTATCATTTAGAACTGATATACCCACGTTATGAAAGTGACCCATAAATACCCCTACTGTTATACAAATAACTCACATATACCCTTTTCTCTAACGGAAGTGGAAAAATTAATTTTAGTTTAACTTTTAAATAATTTTTTTAAACAAAATATAATCCCATATGGATATACTTAATCCTCCTCAAACATATATGTTTTTGACTTTTTTTTGTGTTTCAAAGACTAATTTAGATTTATTATTTTGATGGTCAAATTTATTTATGTTTCACTAATATTCTTGTAAAATTTATTATAGATTACTTAATTTTTTTCCAAATACAAAAACTAAATTACAATATAGTCGAGAAAATAGTTTTAAATTATAATAGTGCCAAAAAAAATTGTTTTAAATTTTTTTCTTACATTAAGGAATAAAACAAAAAAATAAAATAAGAATAAAAAACTCAAATAATGATAATCAAAGAAGTCAAAAAAAATAATTTATGTATGAAAAAAGATTAAAATATACCTTGAACTTTGGTAGAAGGATCATATATTCCCCTAAATGATTTTAAAAAAAATTAAAGGTTAAATATACAAATTTAAAACTAATTTTTTCACTCCCGTTAAATGAAGGGTATATTTGAGCTCATTTTGTAACGGTAGGAGTATATGTGAGCTGTTTGTATAACGGTACGGGTATATATGAGTCACTTTCATAACGAAGGCATACTAGCTCTAAATGACAAAGTTAAGGGATATATTAGACCCTTTTCCCTTGATTTTAAAATATTCTAACTTTTGAGCAATAAAAAATGAAGGATAGGATAAAGCAACCAATGGAATCTAAATGTCAAAATCTTTTTTGAATAGTATATATATACAAGAATAAAAGTGGTTGATATATCTAAATCAAAGAGTTCGCGTCATGAGCTGTACATAAAAATGAGAATTATACGTGAAAGCTTCTTATTCCATCACAAAGTATATTATAATATCATATATATATATATATAGATATATATATATTGTTGTATATTAGTACCATTGTTATTGTGAATTTCATCTCATACCTTATCCAGTTGTAGTTAATTGTATACTTAAAAAAGTTATATTGATAATTTTTGTCTCACGTGTTTGGTAACAAGTCAAAATCACAACGCTATTTCCCCCACCAATACTATATGCATCTTTTTCTATGTTAATATGTTACATCTTTGATTTAGAGCCTGTTAGGATTGGTTTAAAAAAATAGTTTTTAAGTAAAAAAAAAAAAAAAAAAGTAAAATTTAAATGATTTAATTTTAACCAAAAAAATAAAGTAGGGGAAGCCTACTTTTGATTTCTAACTTTTTAAAATCATTTTAAATTTATTTTAAATTATTTTTAACCTTGTCAAACAATTCCTTAATCTTAAGCAAGAAAAATTATAAATCATTTATGATTATAAAAAAAAAGAAAAAAAAGAGAAGTTAAGCCAGATGAATTTGACTCCTGATCATTTCATTTATCTTCATTTTTCTGAGGTTCTTACTGGGTTGACAGACACATGCATGTCATAAATTTAAATTAATGGTTGAGATAAGTCTTCATCCTAATTAAGATAATTAATTATTTTGGGAAAAATGTCTGACAAATATTTAACTTTGGTCGAAATTATTGTTACGATATCAAATTTTATGGAGGACCTTTTACCCCCATGTACTATTTAATAATGTATTTTAAGGTATATATATGTCTATGTGGACACGTTACTATTTAAAATTATGCAATATTGATGACGTCCACATGGACACATATATACCTTTAAAACACACTATTAAATAGTGCAGGGGTAAAAGGTCATTTCCAAAGTTCGGTATCATAACAAAAATTTCGGCCAAAGTTTGGATATATTTCAGACTTTTTTCCCAATTACTTTCATATATTTATTTTTAAAATACTTTTTTAATCTCATAATTTTAGTTGTACATGATATTTTTCTTAAATATATTTAAATAATTTCTTACTTGTCTTTCGTAACAAAAAACCGTCCTTGCTTTTAATTTTTTTTTTTTTTGCTGCTTTTTTCGTCCCTAATTGTTTTTAGGAAAAAAATCTCAAAAAATGTCTTTAACTTACTGTAAATAGTTTTAAAATGTCCTCCTTCCACCTATTGATTTAAAAATGCCCTTAATGTTTCCTTTAGGTTAAAAAAAACTCATTATTTAACATAAATATGACATGAAATTTAACTAAACAAGTTATCTATAATGCCCTTAACGTTTTCTTTAGATTAAAATAATGCTCATTACTTAACAAAAATATGACATAAATTTTCTTTAGGTTCAAAAATGGCCATTATAATTGTGGGATTGTCTTATATTTTGGAAGTAATTATCTAAAATATTTATTATTTTCCTCATGGTTAAGACTTATTTTTATTTTATTAAATCGAGCCAAATCTAAACCAGATTATTGTAGTATTCATAATTACTCCAAAAATATTTTTTCTTACAAAAGGAAAAATTAGCATCACAATATAGTACGAGAGGAAGTTGTTCGGATAATAAGCACTCCTCACTTTCAATCTTAAGATAAAAATATAAGTTTAAGTCACCAAGAGAGCGAAAAAGTAGGAGTTCAGAAAGGAGTGTAAAAAAAAAGTGCCACGATATGGCCTTTACGGAGATATAAATCTCCAACCAACCGTTTTCAAAACCTTCTAAAAAGGACAAGATTTGGTTCGTTTAACTTTGTTGTTAATTAAAACTTGATAAATAAATAAATAAATACAAAGTTTGGTTCGTTTAACTTTGTTGTTTATTAAAATTTGATAAATAAATAAATAATTTGTTTTGTCTTTATGCACGATTACTCGTTCTATAACTAACAATGATTTAGCGAAATGTTATATTATTTGATTTTAAATTTTTAGATCATTCATTAAAAAAAAGTTTATTTGCATCGAAGGAAATAAAATTGTTGATTGATTGCTCATTCTATAACTAACAATGATTTAGCAAAATGTTATATTATTTGATTTTAAATTTTTAGATCATTCATTGAAAAAAGGTTTATTTGCATCGAAGGAGATAAAATTGTTGATTGATTTGGTTAATATTGAACTTGATGAATAAAATGGTTGAATAATTGAAAAAAATTACACCAGTAGAATAGAAAGCGATGTTAAAAAAAATGACCACGGAGTCTTGGAGATCTAGAGCAAATCTTTCTTGTATATCCCTCGTGTCGAGAGCTATTTCCTTGAATATCAACACACTAAAGAGCCGCGAAGAGAGAAATTGAAAGTCACTTGACTGTAAGGAGAAGAGGTTATTACAGAAAGAAAAAAAATTACTTAAATACACATTTTATTTTACCATAATCTCTAAAATCTCTATCATTTAAATTTTTTTTTAAAAAAAATTCCCTCTCGGATACATTCCTCCCCTTTCGGATACATCCCTCCCCTATGTACAAGGCCGGCTCTTGCCTTTGTAAAATAAGGCTTATGCCCCCAAATTTTGGGGGGCCCAAATTATTATCAAAAATAAATTACGTGTTAAATTTTTATAGAAAAAATTGATTAATTATGATAAAAAAAATATTATTATATCCACTTTCACATCTTTTATACTTTAAATAAAAATTAATAATGAAAAGTGTTGAACAAAGTTAATTACAAATTTTTTTATATTTCTTTTTAAATTTTAGTTTCAAACATTACAACAAACATATTAAAATGATGTATACCAAGTCATCAACTTCTTGAATCAGATTCTATGGTTCTAACTCTTATCTTTATTTAATATTTGTCAACTTATTACTTATAAAATTATGTTAACAATTCATATAATAATTGTCTCACTAAAAGGATGTTTTTCAATGTTGAGTTGATAAAATCTTACCTAAAATCAATAACTGAAAAAACAATATTACATACTTATAATTTCATCTAAATAGTGTAAGAAAAATAAATTTTGAATAAATATGTAAACAAAGTTTTTATTTATATTTTAGGCCTCAAATTGAAATTTCGCTTTAGGCCTCCAATTACATTGAGCCGCCCCTGCCTATGTATTGTCCTATCCACTCTCTAATACATCCATATCCCTCCTCCCCTCTCAAATACATCCCTCTCCTATGTATTGTCCAATTTCGTCTTTGATATACCCCTGTCTCATAGATACATGTCTCTAGTGATGTCCAGTGATATATTCAAAATTCATAAATTTTAAGAAATTTTTGTAATTTCGAAAAGAGTAAGAAAATAATGTAATTAAACTCTTAACATTATAAAATTCATGCAAATTATACTAAAAATATGTTGGTTAATCAGAAATCCAACTGTTCACCAAAAAATTCCTGACTACTCCACCGCTTTCGAACTTGTATCATGCATGATGCATGTGCTATTTGTCCCCGTCCTCGTATGGTTCAGTAGACATCTCGGAGTTACTTTCATCATGTCGTTATGCCCATTTAATACGCTTTACACTAGTAGGATTTAAACTTTGTTGATTTATGTTTGAGATTCTACACATTAAATTTTGCCTTATTGAATTCAAAATTATTACTCCCTTTGTTCCTAATTATTTGTTCAATTTTCTTTTACTTGTCCATTTTCACAAATTAAGATAGAACAATTTGTTTTATTCATTATATCTTTAATTAATTATTTTGAAAAAGATAAAACATTTTAAAATTTTTTAATTTTTAATTCATCAACTTCATAATTAATAAAGGTAAAATGATAAATTCACTACGTCAATTATTGCTTTTTTAATAAATATATTAATTCAAAAATGAATAAATAATTAGGAACATATAAAGTCTACCTCCCTATCCTAGTAGCAGATAATATGTTCCAATAAGCAACAATCATATGGGTCCTTAGATGTGTTTTATTGGTTTGAGCTCATTTTCCAAGATTATGTATCATCTTTTCAAGTCCTTCAAAGGTTGCTTTTGGGACATGGTTAATTATGTTCACCCTATTTTCAATATGCAATACAAGTGTACTGTATTATTACATAGCAGTAAAGTTCAGACCTTCACAGTTTGACCATATTTAATGGTCCTTTTTGAGACACATCTGAACTATAGCTAGCTACACCACCGCTTTTACCTGAAATTGTCCTTATATTGCCACTGTCAAATACCCGAGTCTTGATGGACAGAGGTGCAGAGCTAATAGCTTGTATGCTGATTCGAGCAAACTTAATGAATTTTTACAACAATATATTTGTGTTAATAAAGTTAAAATTCTAGTTTCACTCACGAGGAGAGATGTGTGATGGTAAAAGAGTCACGAGGGATTATATCCTTTATCAGACACATGTAATTGCATTGTATTATTTGATGGGCTTGGGGGTGATTTAGTACTATAAAGTTTGGATGTAAATTAAATAGCCTATTCGAGGCGCGTTATGAAAAACATGGTCTTCTTATACGTCCCATCCTGGTGCAAATCTACTCTCAAAATATAACAAAACATTAATCAACCATTTTCGCTAGCATTTGATCGAAGATTTCGGGTTATATTTTGAAATTTGCCTTCTAATATTTATTTGGCCATAAATTATGAATCATAATTTTGAAATTCTGTTTTAAAAAAAGAATTCAAGTTAACTAATCTAGATGAGAAACTTCACTTTCACTTAGAAAAGTTCAATTCCAAATAAAATATAAGTCCAAACGTAATTTTAAATTCCAAAAATTCAATTTTCAAGTTTCAACTTTAACATTTACAACCAAATGGACACACTCAAATAAAAGATCAAAAAAACTACTAAATTTCTCAATTGTTTTTGTAGAAATCTTTAGTAAATATTGAATAAATTATGTTATAGATAATATTTCAGATGGACACTCAATTAAGAGTTTTTTTCTCATAAAAAGTCATTCAACTAAGGATTTTTCATTCAGAAAATCACTTTAACTTTCTTTTATAACCTCAAATTTACTAAAAACTTAATAATTACATTACCTTAAAACTATTTGAGTATACTATACATATGTAGTAATGAAGTCAATAAATGTAGAAATATCCATCCATGTATGATTAAATGAACACAAATGTGGCGGTAAAAACATTTGACTAATTAAGATATGAGCAACTTTCACATATAGTAAACATAAAAATTATATTTGTATGTTATAGTTAGAATTTGTATAATTGCGCTTCATAACAAATTTTATGTTTGCTATGGAGCTTTTGATTTGTATAATTAGCTACAAACATTCAATTTTATACAAATTATTCAGTTTTGTATAAATTCATTTATACATTGTAATTTGTATAATAAGATCTATATTTATATAATTATAAGTGTATAAGACAAAAATATATGTATTTGTATTTATATATACACTTTTCTCTCGCTTTATACAAACACAAACTTATTTTATATATTTTATACCAAAATGTAGAAAATAACTAATTATATACCGAATCAGATGGACAAAAAAAAGAAATATTTACTACGAATTACAATTAAAATAAATTATAACTTTTAATTTAAATTAATAATTTGATAATTTATACAATTTCCCCAAAAGATATTGAGCAAACCTCTTGTTTTTCCAACAGTAGGAGAAAGTGTGATATGTCTGCCATGGTAGGGGACCAATCCCATATATTTCACAGCCATTTTGGTTTATTGGACAGAAAAACAGTGGAATCATAATAGATGTTTGTTTGACCTTAACTTGTCAAAGATATAAAAAATAAATATTACTCTGATTCCTTTGTCTTAATTTATATGATTTTTTTATTTTTTGAGTGTTAAATTGTTTAAGTTTGATAAAAAATTTAAGTATGAAATCTTCAATTTTTTGAAATGAAATTTATATATTTGTAAACTACATAAAATGTACTATAAGTCACAATAATTGATAATTCAAAATATTTAAAAAATCTATGAAAAACTTACGATAAAAAATAGATTTATTTAGATCTTGATATCTAAAAAGTGTCACATAAATTGAGATGGAGGAAATAATAGATATTGTTTTAACGTCATTTGAATGCAACTTCCACTAAATTGTAGGTTGGTTACTATTTACTTACGTAGTACAGTTAGCTAGCTAGCTACTTTCCTTTTAGTACCCAAAAGCACAGGCCAAGTTTCACTCTTTCTGACAATTCCAATCCCCACTTAGCAAGTACTACTATTCTTTTTCTTTTGTAGTTTTTTTCATTCGATGTTCGATACTCATATTAGAGTCTGATTAAATTAAATTTATATGGTGTAAGACTCATTTGGAGGGAAAGCTAAAGATTTTTTTCATATCCAAAACTTAAACTTGAGATCCCTAGTTAAATTAGTAGGCTTATCTATTGTTGATGATCTTAGCTTATATTATTTACCTACATGCATGCTGCTTCAGTTTACTGTACCAATAATTTGTTAAATTTGGTCCCCAAAATGTTGATTTTGTAGCCATTGCAATTTAGACGTAGAATAATTGAAATAAAATACAGAAACTTGTATAAAAGTGTGTTACACATCTCGAGACTAGCTATAATGACTAATACATTTATCTTTCTTTTTTTTTTGTAATTTTCAATAGCAATTCTTGCTCAAAACCCAATCAAAATCTCCACAAACGACTTCAAATTGTGTAGACTATTTCCAACAAATATATAACAATATGCACTCGAACTTTTTCACAAAAAATTATGTTCGAAATCCTAATGACCACTTCTTTAAGCTTGTTCAATAATAATGAGCTACCTTTCTAATTTGATTTTCATGATCACCCAAAGTCTTACAAAATCAATACTTAACCACCATTTGAACTCAAACACAACAACCTATCTAATGGATACTATCAACTAGCAAACAATATGACTTATAATTTTCAGATTATATGAACTCGAAAATTTCAACAATAGAGGAAATATGATGTAGTAGTTTATAATTTGTAATAAAGTGGGAAGTGGCCTATATCGAGTAAGAAAGGTAGTTTATCAATAGAGGTAATTTCCACAAAATACAATTTTTCCATCGCACGAAATTCTAAATTTGCCACTGAAATAAAGAGATAAGAATTAACATATTGGGTTGCCCCACAAGGATCAACACGAGATTTTATGAGACAATTTGAAATCAGTACATTTTGATTGGTTTTGAAATTTGACCCCAAATAAGTTATCCATTGATACTAGGAGTGGAGTTCAAATATAGAGAGCAATTGTATGTATAGTCTCTTTGATAATCATGGCCATTTGTCAAAAGATTTCAATCCCCTACTCATTAACAAGCTAAGATTCAATATCAACTTGCATTTTCTAGTGGAAAAAGTGTATATATTATAGTGTCTATAAATGGTTGGATTTAGTTTGTATCATGCCCATATGGGTCCTGGTGCCCATTTTGGGTGTGCTTGGCAGGAAGGAAACTAAAATGTTTGCTATGAAAAATGAATGAATTTCTTATTTTATTTTTTAATGTTTGATACGTAAATAAAAAAATATTTTGTTTCAGCATTTATATATAATTTGAAAAACACTAAGGTGGTTGGGATGGTGTGGGTAGTGGGAGTGTTTGGGGGTGACGAACAGTGGCAAAGCTAGAATTTTCATCAAGGAGTTCAAAATCTAAAGAGTAAACACACAAACTAGCTGAAGGGGGTTCGGCATTTACTATATATACATAAAAAAACATTTTATCCATGTATAAATAGTATAATTTTCTGTCGAACCCTGAACTCAAGGTGGCTCCACCCCTGGTGACGAAGGTTGGAATGATTAAGAGATAGGGATTAGATGCCGTTGGAATGAAGAGGAGACAATAAACTTGAAAGACTACTTAATGAAATCTATTTTCTCTACTCATACTAAAAAGTCATTTTTCTTATTATTTTTTCAGGAAAAAATATTTCAACCATCCCAATTTATCTCTTGAAAATGTAATTATGGTTTTCCAAGAGATAAATTGGGTGGGGAACAGAAAATTTGGCAAATAAAGCAGCTAAGAAAAATATATATTATAAGGTAGTGTTACTAATTTCACTTCCCTAAAATGTGTGACACTGTTCACATTTATTGGAGCAAGTTGAAAAAGTGACAATCTCCACATATTCAGGGAATTGTTTAATTGCCTAAGATTTTTACATCAACGACAACGAACAGTTGATATATGTATTTTATGTACGTTTTATCACTTAACATGCATGTTGTTACATCATTATATTACTTAATCGTGATTAAATGACGTACGTGTACGTACGTATTTGGTATAAATAACAAATGTATAATCTATTCAATCTGAGAAGGATTTTTTAATATACATTTGATTTTTTTTTAGGTTTGACTAATTAAAATTTTCACCACAAAGTCTCATTTTGTGAGGTAAAACATTTTCTACTAAAGACAATTTTATACTCGTAACTCAAACCTAAAATCTCTCACCAGAAAATCTCATTTGACTAATTTGAATTCTCACTAGAAAGTCTCATTTTGTGAGGTAAAATACTCTATACCAGAGTAACTTCATACTCGTACCTCTAATTAAAAATAAATAAATATATACCACTTCACCGTAACTTAAAAAAACACAAAATCATCTCTATGTTCTCTTTAAAAAAAATCTTTCAGTATCCCTCTTTGTAACCTCTGGCCCGTCTATTGGCAGACCAATTTTGGTGTCATACAATGACAATACATTCTCTTGAAGTAAGTGTAAGGGGTTGGTGGGGGTGGGGGATGTAAAAAGAAAAAATACAAGAAAAGGGGGAATTAACGATGACTCATTGCAATAATAAATAAATGTTGGGATATTTTTAAAAATTATACATTACATCACAAAATATTATATCAATGTAGTCATATTTTTAGTTTATACATGCATAACTAACTTGCTTTTGCAATAGAGTAGTATTTATACACATGATATACAAAATTATACACAACTTTATACATTTAGTCATGAAGACAATGCATTAATCTTGTATAAATATGTATAATAATAATGTATAAGAAATGGTTATACTATATTTTTACATAATGATACAAAATTATTGAATTTTGCCTACTATAAACTTCAACCCACAAAAATGAAAAAAAAATCCACCAAATTATTACTCAAATAAAAATTCGAAATATGTCCTTGGGATGGTTCAGTTGGTTTGGACTTTGGAGGGTGGTTATCCACATGGATGATTCAGGATCGATCCCCCCTCAATGCCTTTTGAGTCGAGCTTGTTGTGCGATTTATATCCTCTGTGTGGTTTGCAGGCTATTACACAGTGAGAGGTTTATCCGATGCGCACAAAGTGCTCACCCAAAGGACAGAAGCCGTGACAGAGATTGTAACAACTACATATTATCCTGGTGTTCTAAAAAAAAATCAAAATACTTAACAATATCGGATCATATTTTCTTTAAAAACGTGTTATGTTATACTAATCTATTAAATGAAAAAAGGTATATATATGGCGTTCTTTGTCTATTGGAAAATCAACTTTTATGTATCCAAAAAGAGCTAAAAGTTGTTGGACACGTCATTGAAGGTGCCACACAATTTTTAAAGCCCGAAGAAGTCTTAATTTGGGGTGAAAAACTTCAAGGAAAATTAGTTAGATAGTACCTTTTAATAAATAATTACTGATTTTAGCGATATTTTTGATTTCTTATCATTTATAGCAATACATAGCAATATTATCTTAAATTTGTAATATGTATTAAAAGTAAATTATGTATGCAATATATATGTATTATAACTGTTTTTTTAAAAATATATTATACTTGTTTGGTAAGAAATTGACACAATTGTATTATAAATGTATTAAAATGTGTGATAAATGTATTATCTATCAATAAAACTTGTATTATATGTGAATAATAAAATGTTCTTTGTAATATATATTAAAACTGTATTATAAATACAGAAAAGGGTCAAAATTGCCCCTGAACTATGCGAAATAGACCACTTATACCCTCCATTACATTTTGGGATCAAAACCAGCCGTTATCCCAAGAGACCACAAATATCCTCAAGAGTTAACGCCCCAAATTTTTAGTGACGTGGCAAGCGGCGTGGGACTAATCCCTCCACCTAAGCTTTGCCAACTAAGATTCACTACAAAAGAACTTGACCTTTGTCGCCACAAATTTCCAAAATATTGCCACTAAAGGTTATGAATGACTTTTAGTGGCGACTAAGGCTCCAACAACCATTCACTACTAAACCTATTTTTTCAACAAAAAAATATGATAATTAATTTTTGATTGCAACGTAATTTTCTAAAATAAATAACTTGTAATATTAATATTAAAAACATACAATATTATTATGAAAAGTCATCAAAAATACTTCTCGATTCAAGTCTCCTACTATATAATGCATCATTATACATTTTATACATTTACATATGACATAAAAATAAAACATACAGTGTCTTCAAACTCCTACTTAATCGATATCATTTTTTATTTTTAAAAAAAATGAAAAAAAAATACAAAATTAGAATTTAATGTTAAAAACTTTTAGTGACGATTTTCTGGGCTTTTGTGGCGACTGTTGTTGCCGCTAAAGGTCTAGTTCTTTTGTAGTGAATCCTAGTTGGCAACTCTAGGTGGAAGGATTAGTCCCACGTGGCTTGCCACGTCAATAAAAATTTGGGGTGTTAACTCTTGAGGGTATTTGTGGTCTCTTAGGATAACAATAGGGGCATTTTTTATCCCAAAATGTAACGAAGGGTACAAGTGATCTATTTCACATAGTTCAGGGGCAATTTTGACCCTTTTCCAAATATATTAAAAGTGATCTAGTAAAAAAAATGTTATTGCTATAAATGGTAAATATTTTTTCAATGTAGTATACTTATATAAGTTTCCCAAATTTTAATGGGTTGAGTTATATACGAAATTGTGTGTTTATGAAATTTTATGTCATTGATATAATTAGATCGAAAAGCTTCTAAGAAAGTCAGCCGAATAAAATAGGGTCTTGCTTAATTGTGACAGAAGGAATTTTAGTTAACGTAGATATTGTACCACAAGAATTGTTACTGACATTTTACACCTATAACTTTAAAGATGAACCACTAATAATCCAACGCCTAATAAAAGTAGAGAAAATTTTAGAAATAGCAAACATAATACACATAATAAGGCTTTATAGCTATAGTTTCGATAGTTGTGCTCTATAATTATAGTTTCATTTGCTATGGAGACTGCGGTTTGTATATTTCTGTCCGTTTGTTTATTTTGCTTGTGAATATACAACTAGGGTAAGTATATACAAATGATGTATTTAGACATTTAGGAATTTTTTAGAACTCCATTTGTATATTTCATTTGACAATATACAAAGATGGTAATTTATTATGATTTTTTCATAAATCGTATACAAATAGCTAAGATAAGCATATACAAAATTCTGAATTTGTGTAATTAGGAACCAAATTATACAAATTAGGCAAATAAGAATAATCGGAGAAACCGTTGACGCGAATTACAATGTTCTTAAACTATAGCTATAGTACCTAATATATATAGGCTAAATGTTTGCTATTCTGCATAATTTTTCCATAAAAGTATTATCAGAAACGAAAATATACTAGATAGGTGTGTACATGACCAGGTGGATTTGATTCTTTTTTTAAATATCGTGTCAAATCATTTGTGTAAAATTTTTAAATTTATAAAATCAAACCAAACTAATGCAACTCAATTTTTTTAACCTCAGATTTTTTCAAATTTGTGTCATTAAAAAGTCATAATGAAAATGATCATAATTTAAAAGTGGTAAATCATTATAACAAGTCTAACAAGTATTAATTACATGATTAAACATTAAAGAAGAATTAAATTAGCTTATGTATTTTAAATGTCTAAACCAATGTAAAACTAAAGAACAAATATTTAACATTATTGTCATTTTTAGTGTTGAATTTTTAATTCTTTTAGCATTAGTATTGATTTGATTTTGATTTGGGCCTTATTAGAGTTACTAATAGGAAAAGTTACCTAAATACACAACTTATTTTACCATATTCTTTGAATTCCCTATCATTTGGAAAATTTATAAAAATTTCTATTCTCTCCTATTCTCAGATACATCACTTTACGCGATGTATCGATCGGATACTGTCACTCCCCGAGCCTACACCCTAGACGTGGCCGGCACTCGAGAACTATTGTTGGCCCCAAGCGAACCTTTGGCCTGACTCAACTCTCAGCAGAAGACTTACTCATCAATAAATGAACTCAAAACATAATTTTACTCATAGTCTTTAAAAGAAATAACTCATAATGTATTAGAACAATCACTGGCCAATGAACAACTCAAGTCTTAAACATTAACAATAGAAATGAAAAGATTCCTCAACTACTATTGTTTATGAAGCCTCTACTAACTGAGATGAACGTCGGACAAGACCTATGACATTCTAATAAACAAAGCTGAAAATATAAACTCAATGTGAAACCCTCTGGAAAGCAAGGAGGCTCACTAACTCTAGCTGAAACACGATTGGATCAATGGAGCACCGGTTGATGATCCTGATTACCTGTATCTGCATCATAAAATGATGCAAACCAAATGGCGTCATTGAATGTACGAGCATGTAAGGGGGAACTCTAAAGCATAGACATATAAGCTTGAACTGGAAGGAAAGGAACATACTTACCTCATCTTAACTCAGCTCAACCTCAACTTAAGGAATACTCAAAGATACTCAAAATTTACTCAAACTCAGGGATGCTCAACTCAGTTCAATATAAAACAGTAATAAAGATGGATTATAAAGAAAGCTTTTAAACATTAGATAATAACTCAAAGTATTTAAAAATACAATAATCTCAATTTGTATATAAAGATACAAAATAACTCAATCTGAGAGATTCTCTAACCGACAACTATCACTATGAGCTATGTGATGATATAACGTCTTACCCACACTACCAGAATTGTCTTATACTTTGTCGGAGTATAAGACATCCTCAACTAAGGGGATCCACTAAGCTTTGCTTAAAAAGCAATAAGGAATCATCTAAAAAATATGATCTTTTCTACCCATGTTGGCTACATGGTTTATGAAGACTTTGAGTTGTTTGAATTCGTCCTCATATCGGTGCTCAATACTACTCCCAAAATATACTCAACTCATATGTTTAAAACCATTTTCTCATCCTCAAACTTTGAGATTATTACTCAAAAGGTTTCTCTTGAAAGAGATAGTACTCAAAACTCCACATACCTCATTTGGAAATCAAAATTTCCTCCTCATTTTAAATGTAAAAACATTTACTCTTGGAATACTTAGTTCCCATATATTCATTTTGAAAAATGAAATTCAACTCTCCTTATCCTCATACTCAAGTACTCAAGTCTTAAAACAAGTTTTAAAAGATTGTAAAAGACTCTTCAACATGACTCGGAAGAACTCTCAAGACTTTACTCTTAACTCTGCCTTGAATTTGAATTATGAATTTAAGGGTTATGATTCATGTTATGAATGATCTCTCGATGTTTAGATGTAGTTTAGAATGGTTAGAATCAGAAAGGAGTGAAGGTATCCTTTAAAAGAACTCAGACAAGCCAACCAACGGAAAAAAGGAGTGGGGACAGGCGACCCTGGCGCCAACCCCTAAACTATAGAACATATTTTCTGGCGCACTGCTGGGGTGGCACGCCAGCCCTTACCCAGAACTTTCCGATGAATTTTCTTCTTCGATTTTAGGCCCTAATTCACCTAGAATCGAATGGTTTCTTTCAAACTCTGTTAGATTCGTTTAACCAACTTAATTACATGAAAATACACTCGAAAAAAACCCTCAAACTCCTAACATTCATCTCAAAAATTCATCAAACCTCATTAATCAAAGAACAAAACTCAAACTTACTCATCAAGAATTCAATATACCCAAACTTGTAGATGAAATTCGTGAAAGAAACTCATGATTGGTGTGTAGGTGAATGAACCCATCACTATGAAAGCTTACATACCTCGATTTGACGAAACAAATCCTCGATTCGCACGAAATCTTGATCGTTCTTCCTTTTCTCCTATTTTCTCCTCTTGAACTCTCTTTTAAAACCCTAAGCGTAATTTAGGATTGTGAAAACTGACCCAAATCAGTTTAGACCCCTAAAGTATTACTAAAAACATTTAAAACTGATGGGGTAATTAAGGAAAATACCAAAATACCCCTCTGAATTTAAATTTCCTTAACTGAACGTGCTGATTTCAAACGGGCATATCTCCCTCATCCGAACTCAAAATCTAGCAAACTCGGTGGCGTTGGAAAGGAGATTCCAAGACCTTTCATTTGATATCATATGGGCCACCTAACTCATCCTTTACTCAAAGTTATGGTTGTTTGAAGTTGACCAAAAACTCACGACTTAAGCATAACTTGATAAATTCTCAAATTAGCTATTTCCAAATTAGTTCTTGCTAAACTTAGTTCTTTCTAAGGCGGGATGTTACATATGCATCCTTTACACGATGTATGGGGACGTGCTCGATGTATTGAGTCGTTGAGTGATGTATTCGAAATTGAGACACGATGAATCAAGACGTTGAGCGCTGTATTCGGAACTATAGGACGCGATGTATCAAAATATTTTGGGACATATTCGGATTCCATCAAATTTAAAAAAAATTTGTAATTTGAAAAGGAGTAGAGATATGATGTAATTAACTCTTAACATTGGTCGTTTGGTGTGATGGATAAGGGGAGTTAATCCCTAGATAATTTTTAAGTAGCCTTTAATCCTTTGTTTGGTTGCATAGCTTGGGGATAACTTATCCCAGAATTAATAATTAGTATTGGGATAAGTTATCCCTCCCTTTGGGTGGTATAGTAATCCCGAGATAACTTATCCCGGGATAAAATACATAAATGACAAATATATCCCTTTAAACTCTATTTATACCCCACTTTTCACATTTATGTATAACTATTTTTAAAAGTCTTCAACCTCCTTAATCTTAAATAATTCTTTTACAAAAAAAGTTATTACTAAAAATAAATTATGTAATACAAAATTATAGTACAAATCTTATTATAAATTTGATTTTTCACCAAACAAAAATATTAGCACATGTCCTCCGGATTCCCCCCACCCCCACCCTCCCTACATTATTTTTTAATAACATGAATAATAATATTCACTACTCATTATTTTTATGATAATTCTTCATATTTTTCTATTAAGATATTACACTATATAAGTATAATTTTTATTTATAAATTTATTTAACTAATTCTTATGTTTATTTATATTTTGATTTCTCATAAATCCTCTTTTACTTTAACAAACGCAAGATGGAAATTCTATTTTAAGCTAAATAAGAAAATAGTTTTATTTTTAAATACATACGGCACCATTGTAGGAGTGCACACACAAAATTATTTAAGCTAAATAAGAGGAAATTATTTTTAAAAATGAATAATTAAAGCTCGCAAAGAATATATAAAAAAAGCTAAATAAAGTGAAGAGTAATTTTGTAAACAAACAACTTTTTCTTAAAATTTATGCAATGCATATTATTTTGAATACAACAAACTAAACACTCAATAATAAATAATCACAACATAACTTATCCCATCATAACTTGTTTTCAAACTAAATGACCCCTGAGAGTTGTGTAAAATTCTCTTACTAATATCTATGAATTACAACTTTTATAGGACCATTCCAAATTCTAAGTCTCAAAAACTTGAAATAATATGTTAAAAGATAAAAATATGAAAAAGTATAAGAAATATTTAGAAATTATATCAAAGTAAATACTTTTATATATAAAATAAATTTTAAAAATTATATATATAATTTCGGATTGGTTTGATTTCAACTGACTTTCTTTATAGTTAAAATCAAACCAATCCAAGTATAGTCTGAGTTTTTTTTCAATACCAAATCAAGTAAAACCAAACCATTAGTCAATTTAACTAAATTTGCAATTTAATTCAATTTTCGATTCTATTTTGTACATCCTAATACTACTAGACATCTTTCATGCTTTGGACGATGTTAACTTTGATCGAGCGAATAAAGAAGATCACTCGGCCTCGTTAAAAAGACTGAATTTGTTGGTTATTTGCTAAAGAAATTGTCATTTGTTTAGTTCGTATTTATGTAAGTCTTTATATTTGTTGGTTTTTTTCATTTTTGGCCTGATGGTAAAGATCAATTACGATCGCCAGCCAAAATATACAAAAACTTATACAATAGTCATGTCATATATATTATGGGATTTTTTTTTCTAGTTAGAACGGTTTGTTACATATATATATATATATATATATATATATATATATATACATTTGCCAGCTATTATTTTTCGAGGAGAGAGGCAAATCCTTTTATTTGTCCTAAGAAGACTAGTTATTTATAATATATACAAAACATATCTATTATGTTATTTTAAAAGCATAAAGGTCCTTGCAAATGCAGATTGAACTCTTTTGTCTTTCATTAAAAAAAATTATAATAAAAAAATTTGTTATTTACTATTTTCTCAAATAATTGCCATTTAATTATTATCCTAACATTTAGAAGCTTGAAATCAAATCTTTACTTCTTTTTTATAATAGGTAAGAATTCTTAATATTTATACTTTAAAATTAACTAAAATTTTATTTCTTAAATTTTTCATTATTTGAACCATATAAAATGTCCCAACATTTAAGATTTTAAAATTAATATTTTCACCTTATATAATTCTTACTTATATTATGGAAATTAAAATAAATAAATAAATTAAAATATGAAAAAAAGAGGTTCACATTATAAGAAATAATTTTCAACCTTTTTATATGAATATTTATGGTTTAGATTGATATAACATTGTTTTGACATCTATAGCTACTTTTGAATAATCTTGTGTTTTTTTCTATATATAGTTCTATTGATTGAATAAAACACGTACACTAAATGAGTACGCCTATCATGACTTGTTTCCTTGCATATTGCACATTGCTGATTGTATTTAGCTTCTCCAACATCAATCTGGTTGTGGTTTCGACGATTCCTTTGCATTTCAGTTCGGCACAAATAACTTATATTAGCAATTCTAGCAAATGGTTTTTATTGTTTCTTCAACAACTACTTGTAAATGACGTGACATAAAAAGGAAGTTAGGAAGTACTATTTTATTTATTTATAACCGAGAAATCCATCTGTGATCCGCCCTTTGAACCTATCACAGCCTTCTAAACTCGATGGATAATGAGCCCGCCCCTATACCCTTCTCCACTTAAATACCAGGCTTTGCTTTGCATGGTGTGAGACTTGAACTTGCGACCTAAGCCACAAATCCTCCACCTTTTGCCACTCGAGCTAGGCCTTGGGGGTAGGAAGCTAATATTATTTAGATTGAGATTGAGAAATTTCTACTCTAAGATTCTCTGAGATGGAGAAAACCTGTGCTTGATAGAATGTGATTTGAATTATGACAGGACTGCACATTCTGAAAATGATTTTTGAACATAAAGGAAGAGGAAAGAAGTAAACATTCAAGCTAGATTATACTTTGTTTCACTCAAATTTTCATGTATGTTTATTTTTACGTTGCAATAGCATCTATTACCTTATATTTCTTTCTTTAATACAAAATACAAGTTCCACATATTTATTGATTGCAGTACCTCCTTGTGACGAAAAGCCATAGGATGGTGTATAATCTTGATAGTCACGCAGCAGGAAAATCTTCTGCACCTCGAGTCATTCTTAGTCGATCACTACAATTAAAGCTTGGACTTGACGATTTTCCCATCATCGAATGTTATCATCACCTTGCCAATTGCTCTCCTATCTTTGAGAGCAGTAAAAGCAAGATGGGCCTGCAAAAAGGCAACAATAATGTGCGTTGTTTCAATCCTATAACAATCAACAAAAGCTAAATCTCTACAATATTTGAAAGCTTAAAAACGCACCAGTGACATAAATATGTAACATAGCTTCTGAAAAAAACCTACACTAACCATGAACCCTTTCAGATGATATCATAATGCAGTTTCCTAATTTTACACTTATTTTGTATGATGACTTCTAAGTCGCATAATCATCCCAACAAGTGGTTGCTTTGTTGGAGGTGTTATATGATTACAGTTAGTTTAAAGATATTCCTTACTTTGACGACGTAGGGAAAGAACACCATAGTTTCCAGCTAAATTTGCCAAGGCATGGTGGAAACCACTATGCTAGGTTTTCCAAGAGCATAAACAATGAACTAGCTCCCTAACGCCTTGAAAAAGTCATAGCTCGTTGATCTATATTTTATGAGGCAGTAAACTACCACTTTGACATCATTTAAGTGAACTACACTTAATGATCTCAAAGTGAACACTTAACTTTGGGATTCATGGTTTATGCCAGCTAATGTTGAGCAAGCTCTATGTAGTTTGAAGGGTTAGAAGACTAGAAAAAACTGAGGAGCAATTGGAAGACCATTTGCTTATGTATTATGTAGACAAAGTATAGCTAGAAGGAAAGCCTAGATGCTCTTAGGGGAGGAGATTATTCCTGTTCTGAAAAGCGGTTGTATTCGTCTTTAAAAACACTTGGTGTAATTTCGAATTTGTTTCTGATTTTGATGGAGCGCTGGATTTTCTGGAATCCATAATGATGGTACTGAGCTTCTTTTTATTATTATTATTTTTGTTTTGATAACGCAAGTGTTTGAACTAGCTTGCACACACATGATAACAACATGGATAGTATGGATAGCATGAAAGCTTTAGAGGAGCTTGATAGACACCAAATAAAGACTGTGTGGAAGGTCCACCAAAGTGAAAAGAAAGAAGAAAGGCTATGTGTGTAAGTGGTCATCTCTTAAATTCAAGAATTCACAAAAGAAGACAACCAAACAAGGCCCTTATCTCATTAAGAGTAAAATTGTAAAGAAAGCGTCTTCTTTATTTTCTGAGTAGAAATAGTAGTCTTTGGTATTTTTGAAAGATTTAGATTATAAAGATTATGATGAATTGAATATTTGAGAGCTTCGAAGCTTGTAGTTCAAGGGTGGAATCCCTTTAGGTTAAGTATAGCTTAGACTAAGCTGCTTAGTGTAGCTTAGTTTGATAGGTGGATCCCATTGTTGATTGAAGACTTTGCTCTTGATTTCAAGTGAGTTTTTTCTCTTTTCTATTGAATCCCAAGTCTCTACTTCCTTGGTTAAATGTTCAATTAGCCCTTCTTTCTTCCCTTATTTCTCATCTATCTTACTTTTGTATTGGTTAATTCCGCATTTAATTTCGATTGGATTCATCCCCAATTGGGATCCTTATCAACACCTCAACTATTCCACCAAGTACCTGCTACCTCCCACCAACACAGGTACTAGGTACTGAGCTTCTTTTCATGAACAAAAGTATCTCTCACCTATCAAAAGAAGATAATTAAGTGAACAATTTATTTTTATTTAAAAAAAAAAAAGAGAACTGGGGGAAACCAAAGTAGGGCCATTTTTTAAACTACTTCTGTTCTGCCACAAGTGCGTTGAATAGGGATTTCTCATTTCACTTATCTCTTAAGAAAGCCAAAAAGTCAAACCTGTAAATAACAGTTAATCCTTCTGTTTCTGCTCCTTTGCATTGACATAAATTTATTTGACTAAGAAATTATGCTAGTAATTGCAAATTAAGGGACTTTGTACATTGAAATGTATCTGATATCAAACAATTTGAACTTAAACATGTGATATATAGTAGTATGAAATAAATTTATCTGATATCAAATAAAAATGCTTTACTTGGTTGGTGGTTAAAAGAGCATGCCGGACACAAGAAGTTTTGAAGAAAAAAAGGGCCATCATAGTTTCCAGGTGCTTCTTATGCAATGAGACAAATGAAACAAGCAGTCATCTATTTTTACACTGCACTTTTACAGGACAATTTTGGTCTCTATTTCTCCAACATAACAAAGACAAGTTGGACTATGCCGGAGCATACTGCAGATTTGATTAGCTGCTGGATGAAAAGAGGAGGCAGCAAAAGTTAAAAAAAGTGGCGGAGGATCATCCCACAATGCATCTGGTGGACAGTTTGGAGAGAGAGAAATGGGAGGTGTTATGAAGATAGATCCAATTCCATCCAGAAAGTTGAATGGAATTGTATAGTATCTTTCTACTTTTGGGGTAAAGAAGTAGGTTTAGAGAATATAGATCAGTTTGTAGATTTATTAAGATCTCTGTAAATATCTTTTTTTCTATTGTTTTTAATCTAACACTTTTTGATGGTGTCCAGCATGCCCTTAATGTTGAGGAATATGAATTTACCGGTGTCAAAAAATATATATATAGTAGTAACAATTTAACATCTTTTGTCCTTGTCTTCTAAGGTTAGCGGGAGTTTGAGTCCTTAAGTTTGAATTATAGCATAAAATCCCAATTAATTTTAACATTTTTAGGGTTCTCTAAAATAAAAAAGTAATGAGCAATACTAGTGTGTTTGGTATGACGGAAAATGTTTTCCTAGAAAATAAGTGAATATCCTACTTATTTCTAGTGTTTGGTTAGTAAGCAAAAATATTTTTGATGAAGAAGTAAGAAAAAATATATTATCACAAGATCATTTATATGTAATCTAGCAAAATACTATGAAAGTAGGAGGGGGTGGGGTGTAGGGCCTCGGAGGCGGCGGGCTGTGGGATGGTCAAAGGGGTGGAGGTGGGGTCGTTGGGTGGGTTGGAAGGAGACAATGATCTTGTTTACCCTACTTCCATTAAGGAAGTTATTTTACTTGTTTTCCTAGAGGACATGTTATCCAAAATTTGTCCAACTGAACATGCGAAAACTGGAAATGTTATCCTCCATACCAAACACACCCTTAAGTTCTCTATTTTGTTCCTGAGTTTCTAAACTCATGCTATCAGTACGTCTGACAACCAGATTGTTTAACATAAGGACGAAAAAGAAAGTAACTTTTGCCGTAGTCATCAAAGGTGTCCCTTTGGGCCGGCCTCAACTCAGGATGCAATACTCTGCAATTGGTTGTGTTTTGGCCTTGTAACTTACATTCAGAACAATACTAGGAAGATAGTTGTAGTGTAATTTGACAACCTTTGTATGAATAAGTCCCATAGCCTCAGGTCTCAGCCTTAATTTCCATTCTCACCGACTCTGGGAAACTAGATAATAGGTCCACCTGAACCTGGACTCTAGAACAATTAGGGCTGGTTCTACTAATGGTGGCCATATCTAAGTGAAGTGGTTTACCCACTGCTGAGGCTAATGTGAATAAAGATTCTTTTACAAAGAATGTAGGCAAAAGATTAGGAAACGAGATTCATGCCATAGCCTGCGTAGTTTATCTAGAGACTCTAAAAGTCGAATTATAGATTAGTAGGCGCATCTGAATATCTGATAAGCTATACCTTCTTATCCTTGATGTAGTAGCATGCTTGGAAAACAAATTGATGAAGTCTTCCAGAAGAGCACATCTAATAAGTATGTGCTTGTTGCGCAAAACTCTTATGCGACAAGTACCATTGATACCACACTACACAGGTATTCCTTTCCTTATATCTTCTATATCAGGCTAGCCGTACAAAAACTTACCAATCACTTGCATATCGCAAGTGTTTGATAATGTTCATATGAGTAACTTCAGCTTCTGTTCATTAATCTACTGGAACACCATTGTCATATTCAACTTGTCTCAACGGAATAGGCTCAATAGTAGTATTTGTAGGTAAAACAGACCGATTCAGATTGTTTGGATTCAATAAAGCACCATAGTTTATGACGAGGTTGGGGATTGAGAATCTGTAGGAAACTTTGCATTAGGATTTTGGGAAGTGGAAGAAATAACTGGCATTTGAGTGGAGGGAAGTGGAGGAAAATAAGGATGGAAATCAGGGTATGGCCCACCACCGGGACCGATGGAGTGGTGGCCAGCGGTGGAGGCATAAGTAAAGTTAGGTCAAAACAGTAGGCGTGGGGATGAGAGAGAAGAATATTTTTTTCTCATATGACAGTCTTACAACATCCACATTACAACCAAATGAAAAGCCCTACTTGATCTTTACTAGAGAACTCCTATATTAGTGGATAGAACAAAATAAGCAAGCTTATGGTACTCTTCTGTGTGGCACAAGAATTTTTGCTGAGTGTGAGTGTCATTGTTCTTGAACATTCCCCTTCATTTTGGAATTTTTGGCTTGATACCTTTTGTGAATCTGGGGTAATCTGTTTGGTGAGGCATAGGGATTCCAGAGACGCAAGAGTTCACTGTGAACACGTGACTATGAGCAAGAAAAGATGGTGTTCAATTCTCTTGGTAGATCTAAGTCAAGTTTGCTGATAAACAAAGCTCTGAACTTATTTTGATATCCTTCAACTGTTGTTTTTCTGGGGTTCTTTGTTTTTGCTCGAGGACAAGCAATGGTTCAAGTGTGGGGGAGTTTGATAAGTCACATCTATATGTGTATTAATGCTTTTTCTGATATAAGAATTGTTGAGTTTTGAGTATTATATGATGTAATTCCTCACTATTTATGTTGTTTTAATGATAGGTGTGCAATGAAGGAGACAAGGAGAAAATACACAAGATTCAAGCGAAAGAAATGCAAGAAATGAAAAAGAATTAGCTGAAGAATTATTGGATGCAAAACAGCCCGGATCGTCACAGCGGTCAAGTTTTGACTGCTGCGATACTCCTTCAGGAATTTGTAAACCAGCCATGACCATCGCAGTGGTGAAGTTTTGGTCCTCACGACGGTGTGACTAGAATGTAGAATTTCAGCTCATCTATTTTAGCTCTGCGCAAGGGGGATATAGAAATGGATTTTTGGAGGAAGCTAGGGCGGAGGGGACAGAACGCATCTTTTGGATGAAAAAAGAGAAAAGGAACACAAAATTCCAAGTTTTGATGATAGTTTGAAGATTTATCACAAGTTTCTTCTTGGTTTTGATTCATCTTCTCTTCTATTCTCTTGAATCATGAACTTGTCAATGTTTAATATAGCAATGGTTGATTTTTCTCAACGTATGGAGCAAACTTTTTGTAGTTGAGTTAAGATGAAACCTATGGTTTGATTAGTGATTACTTCGTCTTTTTCTCATGTGTTCACTTGATTTCTTGAGGAGATATTAACTTATTAATCGTAACTTGTAAGAGATGATTGAGTTTCTCCACTGTTTAATTCGTTGTCAGACGTTCTACGGTTGTATATTAATTCTATTGCAAGAAAGAATTAGTAATTCAACTCTAGAAGTGTCACAAAGATATTGGAAAGAAATCAATATTTGTAAATCTATAGGGAATCATTGAACACTACCTTCATGTTTTATACTTTTTGTTCTTTCTTTTCATTGTATATCCGAAGGGAGTATGATTATTAGAAGGGACAAGAAGGATTGAATGTATTCGCAAGAAACGTTCTTACTTTACGAAGGCTGGTGAAAGGTGACCAAAATCACTAATTATTCAACAGGTGGATTCGTACATGACTCATTCATCCTCTCTGAATTATATTTGTCTACTTGAAGTGTGCCATTACTCTTCCTTAGTTAATTAATTTATATAACAATCAAATTTCCTCAACTATCGGAATTCTCAAATAGTAATTAATCACTCTCAATTAGCATAAAATTATCCTAATCCTCGTGGGTTCGATCATCTTTGATACTATCTTTGACAAGCACGAGCTTTAGTTTTATATACTGGTTTTGTGCTCGCCAAAATTAATTCAGGTGAATTGTATATCAGCCTTTTCAAATATGAAATACTAATTTCCCTACACATTTCCAGAATCCTTCCCTTACTTTTCACGGATTTAATAAGTAATAAAGGCTATAGCTTCTGACCTCTGCCAGGCTGAATGTATGAGAAATGTTGACTGTAATCAAACCCTTAGACAACCAAGATAGAAGCTCCTTCAGAGAATCTCTAAGCACATTGGGTTGATGTATCTTATAGCTTCCCCAATACAGTCCATGAATTGTCCAGTTCTGAAAAACGAAAATTGTAGAAAAAATTATGCTATTACTATACAAGGAAAACAAATATGCTTTCTACTTTTTCTTTTGGTTTGTGGGGGGAGATAAACAGAGATTAAAAAAAGTAAGAAAAGGGGTGACGGGGTAAACAGCGAAAAAAAGTAAGAAAAGTCAATTGTTGCTCATGCTGCTTGTATTATTAGTCTCCTGGATACGTGGAAGTAGCTAGTTCATATAATGAAACAAAAGGTGGAGAGACCTCTGATGCAATTATTTAGGAGCAACATGTCTTAAAAGAAAGCAGTTACTTTTATATGTCTTGCCATCCTCTTGTGACAATACCGTGAATTTCGACTGTTAAGATTCTTTGAGATTGCGAAATGTTATGCTACTAGCATGTTTCAACATAGTAGACGTGGTCTGAATTATGACACAGTCTATATTGTGAACATGAATTTTGAACTTACAACTTGTATCGAAACTAATTAGTAGGTACAAGGAGCTAGTCGTACCCACAACATGCTTAACTCAACTTAGCAGCCTTGGACATGTCTAAGTCAGAGCTACACAATTTGACCAGCAGATTATCTCAATTGGGGCATGTACAAGTAAGAAGAATATACGGGACAAGATCTGTAAGATACTATACAGATGCTCCAATCTTCAACCCCATGATCAATTCTAAGAGATAAAACCTGGAAATTGGCTGCTATAAGAAATTATTCTCATTTTCTTCCATCTTTCTACCTCGTGCTACACCCTTCTCCTCTGTCCCATTCGGGTCCACTAGTTCTTTCTTCTTGCAGCCCTTTTCTCCAAACTTTCTTTCAGTATTCTCCCACTCCCACCAACCCCTAAACCTCAATAAATATCATAATCACTGGTTCTTGCTGCTGCACTTTCTTATTGCTCCTGAAGTATTCAACCTTAATACTATGGAAAAACTTCAGCATCTGTTTCTCTCATCTATCTTTTTCTTCACCCAATAGAAGCTGCCTATGTTTGGGCATGTGCAAAGGAGGTGCACTGACGCCCCAGTGAGGAGGTGCGAGAGGCTGGTTGTAGGGGGTATCCGGAGGGGTACAGGTATCCAAAGAAGTATTAGAAAGAGGTGATTAGACAGGACTTGGCGCTGCTTCATATCGCCGAGGACATGACTCTGGATAGAAAGGAATGGAGGTCATGTATTAGGATAAAAGGCTAGTAGGGATAAATGTTGTCTTGCCGTGCGCAGGTTTAGGCTTGTTAGTGTTGTCGTAGTACTAGTCGTACCTTTGTGGTTCTTGCCATATGTTGTGTATTGTGTTTCACTTATCACATATTTTACTACTGTTATTGTTTCTTTCTTGTAGACTTTACATTGCCTTTCTTATTAACGACTATGCTTTCTTCATTTTTTATTTTTTTTTACTTGGGTTTGATGCACTTGAGCCAAGGGTCTTTTGGAAACAACCTCTCTACTCTACCTCCTCAAGGTAGTGGTAAGATCCGCGTACACTCTACCCTTCCCAGACCCCACTTAGTGGGATTTCACTGGGTATGTTGTTGTTGTTGTAATAGAAGTTTCCTAGGAGCTAAAGCAACCTATTTTCCAAGTCCAGCATCACCTCTTGCCCAGCTGTAATTTAGAGGGTGTTTGGCGAAGCTTATCAGCTGGTTAAAATAGCTTATAAGCACATTGCTTATTTGCATCTAGTAAACACTCAAACAAATTAAATCGGCAAAAGCCATAGGTTGGTCACTCCCAACTTATGGCTTTTTCGAATATAAGCACTTTTGGTTTGACTTTTGATCAAACGTTCTTCTATTTTATTTCTAAATATTTTTAAAAATTCTCAAATACCTTCTTGAAAACAAAAAGTCCTACCTTCCTTTCCATTCCATATTTGTTATTCCGACTTTTTCTTACAAATATAATTTTACATTTCTAACTTATTGAGAAATTGCTAGGGTATTTTTGTCATTTTAACAAAAGAACAATTTTAACAACATTTTTTACCAAACACATCTATGGCTTATTATCAGTGTGAACACTTCAATCCAAACAAGTAATTGCTTATATATCATATCAGTTTTAGCACTTAAAAATGTTTTTCAGCACTTAGAAACCTATCAGCTAATCCAAACAGATTCTTAGTACTCAGAAAAAAGTTCTGTTTTGGGGCAAATTATGTTGGGCCGAGGCCCATTTTATTGATATCAGGAAAAAAGTTTCTCCCTTTTTGCCTTATATATTTTGTGGGTCCATTGTGGTAGTAGGTCTGATAATAGTTGTTTTGCATAATTGTTCTTCATTTATTCACCATTTTGGTTCTAATTATGCATGTTCCCTTGTTAACAAGTAACATCATCAGTTGCCTGTTAAATCTTGATTCTACCATTTGTCCAAAATTATCTAGAAGTGGAATTTGATTCATAAGCCACTGAGGAAGACCAAATCAAGCACATCCTAATAGAAATTTTTTATTTCAGCTCAAGCAAATCAGATCTGGCTTGATTCTCTCACAAATTTTACTCCAAACTTGCAACACTAGGCACCATGATCAGATAAGTATCTTCTAACACTGCACATAATGAGACAAACTTGTGTGGGATCTAAGAATAACGCAATCTATGCATGTATCATTGTATCGTTAGAAGATCTTTACTTGGAAATGAAAATACTCGACAAATTGCTGCACTAGTAGCCAACAATGGTAGCTGAAGCACATATAAAGTTGAATCACATGCATAGATGAGTCTGATAACAACAATTCACAGGCTTCACGAGTTCAAACTTAATCCATGATATAGCATCCTACAGACCGAATAAAGCAACAAACTCCAATAATTTTTATTATTATTTTGAAAATGGAACTCCAATAATTATTTAATAGCCTTTTCAACTCTTTAACCTGTGTCTCCAGTATACCTGCTTCACATACTACATAACCATCAAGACCATTTTCACTACTGTTCTCTACCCATTCAATTCCAAGACAACAAAGAGGAGACTTACAGATTTCACAATTTAACATTACGATTTAAGAAGCCTTCTCAACTACAAAGTGATCTAACATAGACATCAATTTGCAATGGAAGAGGAGTTTCATTAACTGAACAGGGATACATCTTGGTAAGATACTAACAAACTAGAGTAATACATTTCTATTGAGCACTAACATTTCTTGTACAATCAACTGCATTACCAGGAAAGAACCAAATGGGTAAAAGGGAAAAAAGATTAGGGTGCTTAAGAGGCAATACCTTCACCAACGCAATGTTGGCTGGGATGACAGGTACTTCCCCACTTGCAAATCCAATAACCAGAATTTGTGCCCCCCAATTTAATAGCTTTAAGCTATCTTTTGTAAGCTTCCCACCGACTGGATCATACAAGACATCAACCCCTTTGAGCTTTCTTGACTTCAGGAAGCCCTTGACACTTTCAATGACGTTTGCACTGCTCAAGTCTACTGCATGATCAACACCTAAAGATTTCAAAAACTGCACCTTTTCATTTCCCCTAAGATTCAACAGACAAGACAAGGATAATTTTAGTACAAAAAAACTTAAACCAACTTTCTTGTACACACAAGAATCTACAAGTACCTAGCCACTGCAATAACTGTCGCACCACAAGCCTTCCCAATTTGTACTGCCGAGAGCCCAACGCCTCCAGCTGCTCCAAGTACCAGTAAAACCTACAACGTGTAACCAATATACGTCGCATGCTTTCAGGTGTATAAACAATAAATTATAAACAAAATGGCATAAGCCTTTTCTGCCCAAACAGGGAAGGAGACATACCTGTTTGGGACGCAGCTGCGCTCTATGCACCAGAGCCACATGTGATGTCCCATATGCAACAGGAAGTGCACCAGCTGCAACTAGATCACATCCATCAGGTACTTGAAACCTTCAATTACAAAACAAAGTTAATACACTTTTTGAACCATTGAATCAAAACAGAAAAGAGAACATCTAGTTTGTATCATATACAAAGACCAATCGGCTACCCTTCCCATTTTTAGCAAGTTTTAGTGTATTTTGAAATATATATGCACCAAGTACCAAACACAATCTACACTAATTTCAATTGTTTAATCAGTCAATCAATTAATTACACCTCAATTCAAACTAGTTAAATTGGATTATGTAACTCATCCAAATACATTGACATTCCGTTCAATTGGGCCCAAATCATTTCACTACTAATTGAGAGCATTCCAAAACTGTTAAATAAACTAGCTTTCTACAGAAGAGAGATAAGGAAGAACTAACAAGTCGGATTCATCGGCGACGATGAATTGAGCAAATGAGCCAAGGGCAACAACAGAGCAAACGTGGTCTCCAATTTTGAACTTAGTGACATTAGGGCCAACGGCTTCAACAACACCGGAGTAATCGGAGCCAGGGATGAAGGGTAAAGGGGGTTTCTCTTGGTATTTGCCAAGGACTTGGAGATAATTTGCGAAATTCAAGCTGGTGGCTTTGATTCGAACTCTAACGGAGGTTGGCGATTCCAAATTAGGAATAGGGTGGAAGGTTGAGAGATCGAGTGATGAATTCTCCGAGGCATTTGGTGGCAGAGTTGGGTCGCCCAGTTTTCTTACAAGTAGAGCTTCCATTTCTTCCCAGTATCTTCTCTTATGCACTCCAGATACCCAAGGCGTGTTCAGTATGAAGGACAAGACACGTACGTTAAGAAAGGAAAGAGGCCAACAAGAGAGGTTGAATATACATGTTATATTTGTTGAATCTCGAATATAATTATTTGTGAATACAAGTCAATTGTATTTATTCAATAAATATAATTATATTAAGTTGTATAAATCACTTGTATTAGGTTAAGTATATTAACTAATACAATTTATATCAACGAATATAATTATATTACTATTGTATTTGTATTTATATGTTATCTTGTGTATTTGCATTTATGTGTTACCATGTGCTTGTGTTTGTATTTGTTGCTTTATAAGTTTGTATTTATATTTGTATATGCTACCATCTGTTGCCTTGAAAAATTTATCATTGAAATAAATCATTTGTATTGTGAAATCAGAGACAAAAATATGTTTCCTTGAAATATTTGATTTGTATTGCTGCAAATAGTTTATATAGTTGACGGTTACCATTTGTATTTGTATCACTATCACATGATCTGTATTTATATTATAAATACATATCTGATACAATTATATTTTGCCAATTATAGAGAAAGGAGGAGGAGGAGAGTGAGCGACCGAGGAGATTTTTATTATGATAAAACCCTAATTATAGCTATAAAGTGTATTTTTTTAAACTATAATTGTGTATAGTAATATCACATTCACATGTTTGCCATATTATATAATTTCTTCCTTAAATTAACACTTTAATGATTTTATTCAAATTTTAAAATAATCATGTGGTTTATTCTAATTGAGCCAATTATTGTATTCAAAAGTAAATCAATCCTCTTTTAAGTTAAAGTATGCTAAAATCACATTGTTTGGTTCAAAAATAACTTGAGAGTGATGGATAATGAAGCTCTTTCCGGAGCTTGGTGTGATGAACCACCACATAATCATACCACCTAGGCACCATGTGACATAAAGTTATCCAAGTGGAAGACTTCCATTGGAAGAAGAGTAGTTCTTGGGGGAATATTACATGGAGAATTCATTGGAAAACTTTAGAATTTCATGGATTTGCATATGAGGTTCTTTGAATCTTCTAGTTATGTAGAGTATTTTAGAAAAAAGACTTATTTGTAAATATTTAGGAACTTGTATAACAATATTATTATTTATCTATTAACCCCTAGATAAGTAGTATAAATAGAAAAACATTCATTTGTAAAACCATCAAGCAAATCTTTCAAGTATTGAGCAATATAAAAGTTTTCTTAAGCAATCCTCTTGTGTCTTTCTTTAGTTCAACATTCTCTTACTGATCTAGTATTGAAAATCTTACTTTGAGCTTGCAAAATTGTGAAAAATTTGTGAGCGTGTTGTCAAGTGACACATAGTATGCTTAGTCAAAGTCTAAGTCTGTGATAACATGGTGTCACAACAAAGGTTAATATTAGAAAATGACAAACAAGAGAGACATTAGCGCTGCTAGCACCGCCAATGTTAGACAAGATGTTGAGAAGAAACACCGGAATAGGAGAAAGAATGATTAAAAAAATGATTAATTGTTGTCCGACCCAACATCAAGAGAAGCACTGACATTCCACTCACCTTCGACTACTAAGGAGAGTAATGACGAACATGTGGAGTTGCCCACAGACGTCATGCCTGGAATAGAATGGATCGTGAAGATTGACACTACAAGGCAACCTGTGGAGATTTTTGATAAAAGTTTCAACGAGGTCAATGAAAAGATCAAGACACTTAAAGACTTCACCCTTGAGGAAAATGACAACATTCGAAAAGAATTGAATGGGCATAAGCATGCGAAACTGGAAAATGAAGGAAACCATCACTTTCTTGAATTGTCAAGTTATGGAAGCATTAAGCACAATTGAGACCATGAAGTCCAAGATGGAAGCGCTCGAGGAACAAATTGAATCTGGAGGATCCACGACATCCGACAAAGATAAGGAGGCCAATATTGAGGCTCCTAAGCTATCAATGTTCAAAGGCGTTTATGATGCACAAGAGGTAGAAAAATAAAGATGGGTCATTACACTTATGCACCCTATAGAGCTCCAGTCATATTCCCCATCTAAAGCACCCTATGGAGCCCTAGTCTTGTTTCAAAAGAAGAAAGATGGAATTACACTTATGCATAGAACATCGAGCGCTTAATAAAGTGATCATAAAGAACAAAAATCTTGTCCCTCTTATTGATGACTTGTCTAATAGACGTGGACATGCCAAGCACTTTACCAAGATGGATCTTCAAAATGGTTACTATCAAGTTTGCATAGGGGAAGGGGATGAGCCAAAAATGATGTGTGTGTTGAGATATAAAGCCTATGAGTGGTTGGTGGCTCAACCAATGCACCTGCGACCCTTTGCATGTTGATGAACAAAATCTAACATCCTTACCTAGACTAGTTTATATTAGTGTACCTAGATGACATAGCCATCTACAACAATACGTTAAAAGGAGCATATGGAGCACTTGTATAAGGTTTTCCAAGTCCCGTGGAAAAATGAGCTTTACATCAAACATGAGAAGTGTGAGTTTGCCCAGTAGTAGGTAAACTTCTTGGAACATGTTGTTAGATAGGTGTAAAGTATCCAAGAGGGGAGGCACTCATGAAGATAACTGAACTTAGATTTTTTGTTGGACTTTCTAATTATTATTGTAGGTTTATCAGTCACTACTCTACTAAGCCCCCCCCCCCCCACTTTCCATCCTCGTTCAACTTTATAAGTATCATGTCTATCCAGTACGACGTTTTACAAGTTATGATATTCTCCAATGAGATAGTCTTGCATCCAGGTCTTTCCCATACTTTTCATTGATAAAAAGTGGTCCGTTAGTGGACTATCCTTCTTGAACAGTTGGTTGTGTTGCCATTTAAATACGTTTCAAGAAGTTATCCTTAGATGAAAAGCCTTTGTTATGATGCCAATTGAAATACTTTATCACCCTAACCAACTATCCAATTAGGTGATAGTTATCATATGGTTGAATTAGGTTCAACAACTATAACTAAGAATATGTGACAAAGTAAAGAACACATAGATGTATTGTGGAAAATCTCCTTGCTTAAGGTAGTAAAAATCATCACTTATAATATGTAGGGTTTTTGGCAATCTTCACTAAATTTCAATAGAGGTTATAGATTATAACTTAATAATCAAAGGAATGCACCCCAATGCACCCCAAACACATTAGTTTATTCCAACTATTTTACTCAGATATGACTAATAACTCTAGTCTTATACTTAACAAAACCTTAACTCACGCACTAACACTTTACTTAGTCACAAATACAAATTTAATTCTATCATGACTTGAGTCCACATCTAACGCGTGACCGATACTTAGGATCATAAGGGATCACAACCAGATCCTTAATACTGGCATGTTGCTAGTGATTAAACTAACACTCTATGAATTGCAAGGGGAAGATAAAACATAACTAATAGGGTAAAATACTTAATGTATAATTGAATGAAATGACGGAAAATTCATGAAAAAATTGAAAAACTAATGTCTAAAATAAAACCTTTATTGACTGGAATGAAATGAAATAAGTTTGTCGGGGCATGGCCCCCTCAAAATCAAATACTGTATAAAATGATATTTTAACTATTGACTACTCCATGAAGTCCTGGAATGATGAGGATCCACCAAATGTTAAATAGAAAAGTTGCAACCTATCTATCCGTGAATTTGAGAGTGAACACCTGAATCTACATCATTATAAGGTACATAACAGAATAAAGTATGTGATTAGTATGTGAAGTGTACTTTGTATGTAAGGTGACACTAAACATAAAATATTTATGATATGAACAAGCTTTCAATGACTAATGAGTTTCGATAATCATGAATATATGGAATGGATAAAGGAACATCTTCAAATCAGTGTATAAAGATCATTTAGTAATCTGCTCTAAAAGTTTGTAAAACTAAATCTATTTCTATAGCTCTGAGTTAAAAACATACTTTTAGTGGGGAGTTTCTTACAACTAACAAATATCATGTGAGCTTAAGTTGCCAATGTATAATCCAAGTTGGGAGGTTTGCCTATACCTTGCTAGTATATAGAACATGTCTGTCTAATGTGGACTCACTATTAAGCCTCTTGGATTATAGAAGCCAACTATTGACTGTCACGCCCCGAGCTACCCCCGAGACGCGGACACGGGACCTAAGACCACAAGTGATCCCAAGCAAACCCTGCTGGCATGATCATGAGCATACTAAAGATAATAAACTGATGCGGAAGCTAAATCATAAATAAATTGAAGAGATAGGGAATACCCATATACTATAACTGTATATATGAAAACTGATGAGTTTAATACAAAGAAGTTATTAACTCAATACTAAGCTGAATCTAACTATGTCTTAAATAAGTCTCTAAACTAACTAGAAGTGCTGGGACATGCCCCAGCTAAGTCTAGAAAATCTGAAACTAAAGACTAAAAATACTGAAAAGAAACTCATGACTATTATCCTCGGAGAATGAGGACTCACCACTGATTCTGCTGAACTGGAGATTGGGAACCGATCTAAGCGTGATCTAAATGCTAAGAACCTGAACCTACATCACGAGATGATGTAGCACACGTATGCGTCAGTACTTGAAAGGTACTGAACATGCAGGCTAAAGTAAAGCTGAAATAACACATAACTGAACAAAGCATACTGAGCAATGATATAATCTGAACATGATATAAATACTGAAAATACCAATACCGAGCTAATCGAATGCAATGACCAATTTATAACATGCTGAGACTGAATACTGAATATACTGATAAATGGTCAATGCAATAGAATCTGACTGAACTGTGGGAGCTACTAATAATCGATATAAAACCACATGAGCTAAATGTGGAGTCCGATGTATATACCCCATCGAGAGGACCCAATATACCCTGCTAGAGGTATAGAGGCATGCTAGCGTGATCACTAAACTGATGTTGCCCACAGAGGGGACTTACACCTACGTGGCTCGTAGTTCTGGGACTATATGGGTACGCTGAACCCTAGTCCAACTCGGTATTATGCTACTCCCAATGAATTAAGTGGTTAACTAGTTATGACTGAATTTTACGTAAATACTGAATAGCTCGAAACTGAACATGCAAACTGAGAATGCAATAATTAATCTGATAATGATGCATTCATAAACTGAGGCATGTATAACTGAATCTATTATGACTGAAATACTAAATAGCTCAAAATACTGACATGCAGATACCCATACTTGAAAATTCCTTTTTAGAAAACAATTCAACATCATATTACACTATGTCATTGATGACTTGGGAAGTCATACTGCATAAACATTGATGGTATATCTAGATACCATACTATTCATACATTGATGACTTACTCAATTGTCATACTAATCATGTTTTAGAAGCTCTTTCTCAAAACTCATCTTATCTTTTTCAAAAACTCAGTTTAAAACTCAAGTGTTGTCTTAAAGAAAAGTTTCTCATGATTTATAACTCAAAATAGGGTTTATCTTTGAAATATACGATAATGTGGCATAAAAAACTGGAGCATGTATATCTAAATAACTGAAATATCTGACCTAGCATGTGTAATTCAAGAACTAATGAAATACATAGCTAGGGTTCTGAAATTTATTTAAGAAACTAAGCAATAACATGATAATCTGATTTGGAACATTTAAATAACTAATTCATGATGATCTGTTGAAATTCTAGAAACCCTAGGTCTGTTCATAATCATGGAATCAAGAATCTGACTGAATTCTAGGGACCTAATGGGCGAAAGAAACCCACTAGTGAAATCCCACATACCTGGTGACGAATTCCACGGAGAAATCTTTCGATTTTGGGGCTGGAACTGAAGAAAACTTGTTGCGTTCTTGAACTAGGGTTCTTGACCTCTCTTCTCCTTTCTTGCTTCTAATTTTCTAAGTTTTGATTAATGATTTTGACTAAGGTAAGTTCTAGTTATGTTTCTATGTTTAAACTGACTAAAACCTCACGATTTAGGGTTTAAACGACGTATCTTAGGGGTTAAACGAAATAGGAAAAGACCAAAAGACCCCTGACTTAACTGCTATCAGAGCGATCGACGGATTGGACTGACCGTCCGTCGATCGAGTCTGCTCGATAGGGCTTCACTAAAATGAGCATAACTTTTTACTCGGAGGTCAGATTTTAGCAAACTCGGTGGCGTTGGAAAGATAATTCAATTATATATCATATCATAGGTCATGGGGCACCTAATTCCTTTTGTACTAAAAGTTATGACCATCTGAAGTTGACCCATCAGAATTTTTAGCTAACTGGTTGCTGACCCTCATCTATGATCAGACCTACGGACCGTAGATCGAATGATAGTCCATGCTGGTCGACCGTAGTTCATGTCAAAGGCTGGGTAAAGAAGGTCTTGATCCACGGACATAGACCACGGATCGTGGTTTGACCTATGGTCCGTGGATGGCGACCGTGGGTTGCACCTGCAACTTCTCAAAATCTGCATTTTTGGTCTATTTTCGGATACGGGGTGTTACATTGACGGTTTGATTAAATTTTACGGTGACACACATTTAGAGGACGTGAGTTTTCTAAACTCATTTCCTCTTCGTGCTAAATATTTCTTCTAAAATAATCTGTATATACCGATATAATCATAAATAAATAAAATTATTTATTAGTTTAAATCAAGTGTGAGACTTTGTTCAAAATCATCTTTCAAGTAATTTATGCTAAAATTGAAACTTGTGCCATGCGAAATTCAGGCTTGAAAATTATTAAGGTTAAAGAAACTATTGAAATCATGTTGAACTGATTCAATAAGGTTTAAAACCAAGTAATCAATCAGAAACAAAAACTTTATGATGGAATAACATAAATTGAGTAATGCCCTTACTTGAATTCTAAACATTATGTAGTATTTTTTTTTTTGAAAGAAGGTACAATTTTGGCATGAGAGTGAAAGGATAATCTCATTGAAGCCTTACATACATGAGAGAATAAGAGTTCTGGTGCGGGACGTGACTGGAACCTTATAAATTTGAGCTAGTCTTGAGGTCTATTTTAAGTTTGGGAGTTAAGAGCGAAGAATAGGAGATAACTGAGTGATAAATCTGATTTACTTTCCTAAATGATATTAAAAATTTGTGGCATAGGCTTGAGAAATAAAGAAAAGGATAAAAGTACCCCTAAAATATGTTTAAAATTTATAGAAACGGTGTTCCAGGAACCACCCCGTGACTCATGGGCTGTCCCACGATTTGTGGGCCAAGTTGTGGCCTATAGGTACCTTTTTGCCACTCTCTAGATCAATCACATGAGTCAATCTCCTGATTCGTGGGCTATCCCACAATTTGTGAGCCAAGAATAGGAGTGTCTCTAATAAGATGATCATAACTTTTTATGCGGAACTCAAGTTTACGAATGATCTGTGGTGTTGGAATGAAGACTCTTACGGCCTTTAACATAGTGGGTAATGAGACATAAATATTCATATTTTAGGAGACATTCTTGTTTGAAATTGCTCCTTATAAGAATTTATACGAATACTCAAATGGTAAGGAGGCTTTCAACTCACCAAGCTATATGTATGGAGTGTAGGGCAATTTTGATTTGTTTGAACTAAAACAAAAATTTAGTCAATATAGTTTTGGGCTCAGGTTTGGCTTATCTACATATATCCGATTATAAACACCAAACATTCAAATTGAGTATATCATTTTTTTTTTCTTTGGATAAAAAAACGTCAAGTCAAACATACAATGGGAAAACGCATTCACCTATTCTTTTATCATTTATTATGGATGCAAAGAAACTTATTTAGTGGGAGTTTTTTTACCATGAAAATTAAATAATTTTTACTTTATTTACGTTTTTTAAAGTTGGAGTTGTGTTTGATTATAGTTTTTGCAAGTAATATTTAGAATTTGAATATATTTTTTTAAATATGATCTACACCCGCAATTTCTAAAAACTAGCAAAATTACTCAACTTGACTAATTTACATGAAATATACAATCAAATCTATTTTAAAGGAGTAATATCTCAAAATGAATAGCTACATAATGTCATAGATTAGATACCATATACAAGTTATTACATAATATTATAAGTATATTTTTTCAATTTATTTGAAATTATTGAAGTTGAAATCAAATACGAAGTTATATTTTTTTAACCCCTCCTTGGGAGCTCTCACGTTTTTTCTCCATTGATGACTCGAACTCACCCCCTTAGGGTGGAGTTGTAAATATAACTTTTCCAAATAATAATGATTGTTTGAATGTAATTTTTCTTTAAAAATATTAAATAAGATTAAATATGAAATACAATTTAAATAGGGTCATTTTTATAAGAATAAAAAAAATTAAGGAAAAATTTGAAAAAAAAAAAACAATATAGTGAAAGTGAACAAGATTTTGATCAGTGTTTTTCAAATTTCAAATACAATTTAAAATTTTCATGATCAAATACTTATTTTCAAATAAAGTGAAAAATAAATTCGCAAAAAATAATCTCATAGCCAAATGGATCCTTACTTTCAATAATTGAAGTCAACTATATATAGTTTCGTCGTTAAATCACATTTGGAATTAGAGATAATATCACAAAAAATGATTTTACTTTTTTGTTAAAAAAATAATTCCCAACATTTTTTTTTTTTGGAAAACCTCATGCGAACCCACAATCTTTGTCACATTTTCGGTTAATCGGTGAGCACTATGTGGTTACCTTGTTTACTATGCAATAACTCACAAATCACACAAAAAATATAAACCCTATTAGACAAGCCTCATACAACAAGCCCATAATTAAGTAGGCAGATGGAGGCTGAATTTGTTCCCGATCATAACTCCTCTCATGATATATATCATCACTATTTTAAAGTAATCTAGCAATGATTTGATGTCAACCTAAGATTAAATTCATCTGGTAGAATCTAAACTAATAGCATACCTTATCCAATACGATCATCTAACTATACATAGAGATTTTTCACCATATGTTCACTTTAGAGGGACACGAAGAAACATTTAACATTTCATTCTCTTTGCGAAAACTTCTTTATGTACAAGCATTTGGAAGGAATTTTATGCTTATTTTATCGGCAGTTATAAATATTGAGAAACCAAACTAGTGTAAGTATTCTCTCCGAACCATTTTACTTGTTATTCTTGTAATAAATGGCTAGATATTTCAAAATAATTGTTATTTTAGAAAATCAAGACATAATTAAATATATTTTTCCTATAAAAATTGTGAGAAAATTTAAAGATGGTTTTTTGGACAATATAGATTTCTCTAGAATGTCCTAGTGTAGAAACATAGAAAAATCTTGAAGAAATATCTAGATATTCTAGAGAAATTGCTAGACTATAAGTTCACTAGAACTTATATTTTAGAGATGATATTTTGTAGAAAATTATAGAGCAGTCTAAACCAAAAATAAATAAATTCAATTAAAGAGTTTTTTTTCATTACAAAATTCTTCTTTCCAAATTCTTCCTTTAACCTTCTAGTTTCCTCTTCTTTAGTTCTTCCGATCTTAGCTAATGATCTTGGGCTAGCAGAAAGTCTCATCGATTATACGTTTCTGCTGCTATTCTCTAGCTACATGGTATCAAAGCCATAGTCGTAGATTGGCTTGTGGTGTTATTTCAAGATTGGGTTGTTGATAAATTCAACTAGTTTGTGTAGATGAATTTAAGCGGTTGTGTTAATGGACTGGGGATGGAGTTATTGAATCAGTCCAATTACAAGATATGAAAACATGTATGGAATCATACCTTGTGGCAAGGATTTGTAGGATGCTGTGAATGGGAGTAACACAAGTCTTCCTGTTGATGGACCGAAAAATAGCAGTGCATACAAGAAGTGGAAGAAGATTAATCAGAAGGTGGAGTTCATTCTAAAGAGGACAATCTCCTCTGGTTTATTTGATCATATTATAAGGTGTAAATCAGCTTATGAAATATGGAAGACCCTCGATCAGTTGTTCAACAAGAAGAATGAAGCTCAATTACATATACTGAAAAATGATTTGTCCAACACCACTCAAGGTAATCTTTCTATTGCCGAGTATTTTCTAAAGATTAAGAACTTATGTTTTGAGATATCTTTGTTGACTCCGAATGAGGCTATCTCTGAAGCATGAATAAGAAGAATAGTCATTCGTGGTCAGAAACCTGAATATATTCCATTTGTGTCATCACTTCAAGAATGGACTCAATATCCATCCTTGGAGGAATTTGAGAATTTGTTATCGTCACGTAAATTACTAGACAAAAAATTGGTTGGTGTATTTGTTGAAGGAGAAGGCAATGCTCTTGTAGCCGACAAGAGGAACTTTAAAGGAAAATCAAGAGATATGTTGCAATATGAAATATCATGTGGTTCAAGTTTGCCTGGAAAGAAGGAAGAACCTTCTAATTATTATGGTAAGAAGCCTCCCAGATGCTATTGGTGTGGAAAAATAGGACACATAAAAAGATATTGCCGAGCCAAGGAAAGTGTGGAAAAATAGGACACATAAAAAGATATTGCCGAGCCAAGGAAAGTAATATGGATCAAAAGGTTGCTACTGAAGAAGAAGAAGAAGAAGAAGAAGAAGAAGAGTGGGAAAAGTTCTTAGTAGCTGAGGCTCGAACAATAGATGCCATGATTTCCATCAATCTTGAAAGAGACTGGATCGAGGATTCAAAATATAATACGGTCGATCACGTGGAGGAGCAGGACAATAATGTCATCAGTATGAAGCAAGAAACTTCTGAAGATGTTTATAGTGGTGATATGGTAGTTGTTTTCGAAGAAATCCTGAACATGCAATATCTAAAAGTATATGTGCTAGTGGCGACCTTAACAAAGAAAGCATTGACGGAAATGTATTGAAAATTGAAGTACCTGGTCAATCGTCTGTCATATCAAGGTCAATCACTAGCTTAGATCAAACATTGATAGCAGAGAGAAGATAGAGATCAAATAGAGGAAGAAGCTAATATTGAAGTCTCAGAGGCAAACAATATGATTTTTGAAAGCTCGGAAGCTACTAAAAAATTTATCGAGGACATGATAAGAGAATATGGAAGTGGATCCTATGTTGATGTTGAGACTTCCCAGGAAATTGATAGTGTTTCTCTGGATAATATAATTATCGAGAAGTTAAGAGAAAAGGGGAGTGTGAGAACTCAACAAGGAGATAATCTACATGGATCAACTGATGATAAAGAATCTTTATCATTTGAAGAAGCAAGAGAAATCCGGAGAAACTGCTGAGATTTGCACCAAGGCGTGGCTCAAAGCTTCGTTTGAGTTCTTCCACAACAAATGTGGGGTAGTTTCAAAAAAACACTTTAAGGGGGAGTGTGAAAAAAAGTTAAAGATGATTTTTTGAATAACATAGATTTCTCTAGAATATCCTAGTGTAGAAACATAGAAAAATGTTGAAGAAATATCTAGATATTCTAGAGAAATTGCCTTAAAGAAATATCTAGATATTCTAGAGAAATTGTCTTGAAGAAATATTTAGATATTCTAGAGAAATTGCTAAAATATAAGTTCACTAGAACTTTCTTGTAGATATTTTAGAGATGATATTTTGTAGAAAATCATAGAGTAGTCTAAACAAAACAAAAAAAAAAACAAATCCAATTAAAGAGTCTTCTTTCAATTACAAAGTTCTTCTTTCCAAATTCTTCCTTTAACCTTCTAGCTTCCTCTTCTTTAATTGAATCTTTCGATCTTAGTTAACGATCTTGGGCTAGCAGAATGTCTTATCCATTATATTTTTCTTCTGCTATTCTCTACAAAAATTACCGATTCCACATATTATAATTCATCCGCCCCTTCATATTGATAAAAAGACAATGGCCCCTATTATTATCAAATATATACGGCTTGCTTACACAAGGTAGGTGCACATGTGTTTGTTTGCTGCGATACTCCCAGTCCCATATAGTCCCATCCATTGTTAATTATATTTGATAGGCTATAGTAAAGTCCCTTCCTATTTTCACCTTCTTCTACTCTCTGTCTTTTAAATAATTTTGACATATTTGTCGTCTTCCAATGGATCTTGCTTCATTTTATAATAAAAATAATAGTTCTTGATTCCTTTGACATGAAAGTTTGTCTCATCCTATTCCACTATGTTTTGGGAGATTAATAACTAATGCTAGCTAGCCCTTCTACTTTTACTATATTTGCACTTTTGGTCATGCAATACAAATATAGTCGTTATCAGAAGCGTATTCATGATTTTGAAATGATGAAAATATAGTTTTGAAAAAGTAAATTTAAAATATAAATTTGATCGGTTTAATAATTAGGCTCTTGTCACTAAAATATTAAAATTTTAAAATTATAGGTCCAAAATATTTTTTATCTATCCAATTTTAGGAAGGAAAATAAAACAAGATAGATAAAAGATTCAAATTTCTAACATCACATAGAGAGGTTCATCCAATTATAATCACACAATATTATATGAACTTTGAGTGTGGATTCACACATCTATATTTAAATATTTCTTAAAAATATATAACACTTCTATAAATGATTTCAGGAAGGAAGCATGAATTCACGTGAACTTGATGACCCTCTTCTGAATACGCCTCAAACTGTTATCCTAATATGTTTTATTTTATTCTCTATTAGTCCATTAAATATAATTAGAATTTACATCTTTTTTTCCTCATAATTTTATTTTGAATGTTGAGGTAATTAGGTTCTTTAAAATAATTTGACATATTTGTGGACTTCCGGTGGATCTTGCCTTCTTTTTTATAATTGTTCTTGATTCCTTTGACATGAAATTTCATCTTTTACTAATAACGGAAAAGGGTTAAAATTATCATCGAACTATTAGAAATAGCTCATAAATATCTTTTATTTAAGTTGGGGATCAAAACTATTCTTGTTGTCTCTGTTTTGGATCACAAATACCCTTAAAATGTTATATTTGCCATATGTGCACATGACAGTCCACCTAGGTAGTTCAACATGACAAAAATCCCTTCCTCTCAATTATGTGTTGTTCTTCCTTGTTCATCTCTATCACAATTTTTTATTTTTTATTTTTTAATCAAAAATAGCTCTTTCATTGTTCTTGTTTGAGTTATTGTTTGGACTTTGAAATTTCAATTTCGAAGTGCATTGAAGTTCGTTTGAGATAGTAATTGTGTGTTGAATGATCGAGTTCATTGTTTGAGTTTTTTATGTCATCGAATCTGAGACCGAAAATTTAATTCTCAAGGTTGAAAATGTTGAAGAACTCTTGAAGTCATTCGTTTTTGTATTGAAACTCGAAAATAACTACTCATTTGAAAGCTTGTTGGTGAGAAATTTCTAGACTTTGTTGATTTTTGAAGTGCAAAAATTTGAAGAGATTTAATTGAATGTTACTAAAAATTGCTTGGATATTGCAATTGAAGCTGGAAATTAACATTTAACAACTGATTTCTTAGTTTGATTGTTGATATTTGAAGATTTGAGTTGAAATCCCAAAAAAATATAAAAAAATATATGAAAGAGTTCTTAAAAGCTTGAAAATCTAAAAATCGATTTTGAGAATCCATGACCCCAAAGCCAACAATGAACTCGATCCTTCAACACGCAATCACAACCTCAAACAAACTTCAGCATACTTTGAAATTGGAGTTCTAAAGTCCGAACAACAACTCAAACAAGACCAATAGAAGAATTATATTAGATTTTCTTTTTGTGATAGGGATGAAAAGGAAGAACAACATTATTGAGAGGAAGGTATTTTTGCCATGTTGGATTGTCTGGGTGGACTGTCATATCAGCTCTAATGGCAAAAATAATGTTTTAAGGGTTTTTGTAGTCCAAAACATAGACGACAAGGATAGTTTTGATCTCAAACATAATTAAAGGATATATATGAGCTATTTTGAATAGTTTGAGGGTAATTTTGATCCTTTTCCATACTAATAATAATAATCACTAATGCTAGCTAGTCCTTGTACTTTTAATATTTACACTTTTGGCCATGTGAAACAAATATTGCTGTTGTCATTTTTGTTCTTTACCAAGAAATTATTGCCTCATTTATGTATCTTTTTATTCAACTATACTCATCCCTCTGTTCATTTTTATTTTACACAATTTCTTTTTCTAGAATTAAAATGATATGAATTTTAATTATATTCAAACTTTGATTGAAATTGCTATAACAATCTCAAACTTTAGTCGTGACCTATTATTCCTGCACTATTTAATAGTGTATTTTAAAGATATATAAGTGTTTACTGGACATCTTAAATATTGCATCATCATAAATAGTAACTTGTCCAGCTGGGCACTTATATGCCTTTAAAATACACTATTAAATAGTGCCGGAGGTAGGTCCTGCCCAAAGTTTGGATTGCAAAGTTCAGATATATTTCAGAAATTTATATATATATATATATATATATATAATTAAAAAGAGAGGGTAATTTGTAGTACTTTTTATATAGTTTTTAAATGTCTAGATTTTTATTTTAAAAATATTGAATAAATATAATTTAATTTAGCGTTGAAAATTAATTAAATTAATTCTTGAAAAATACAATATGATAACTAAAAAGAAACAAAGGGAGTGATATATTTGAATGAAAAAAAATAATAAAGATTTCCGTTTAAACAAGCAAAATGAGAGGTTATGGTATGAAAATCTTTCTTTTATATTCTCCTTTCACCAGTTCAAACGGGTTTTTGGCTTCTTAAGTATTTGAGTAATAACAAGCGTTTTTTAAAGTTAAAAAATTAGTTTTCTCCCGTCTCTCAAAAAATATTTTCCTAAAAAAAATATTTTCCAACATAATTTTTAAAGTTTATCTAAATAGGCCAGTCTATGCTCATCTGATTTATATTTCCAAATATTATTTTCATGTTTCTAAAAGTTGCCAGAATATGTGAACTTACAAAATTATCTTTACAGGACAACAATGCATGAATTTATTTGGATTGACTTAAAAGTTGGTTAAATCTACTTTCTAAGTTATTTTTAGCTTTTCGAAACGTTTGACAAAGTTAAAAGTAACTTAAAATAAGTTTGAAATGACTTAAGAAAAGTTAAAAACCAAAAGTATGACTCCTACTTTTTGTTTTTTTTAACTTAAAAGTCACTTAATATTTGTCTTTTTTATTTTTGACTTGAAAGCTATTTTTTTTTTACCTATCCAAGCAGACTATTAGACACGGGGGTACAAGAACAGGTCTTAATTCATGTCCAGCAACACTAAAATTAGAGGATTGTAATTCTTAAGGTTACATTTTCCCGTCAAAACAGATAAAACATAAAAAATTGTCAGCATTTTATTGTGCTTACTGATTGAGATTTTTTCGAGTTAATATCTCAAAAGATCACTCAATTTTGAAAATTAATGTAGCAAAGTCATTAAATTTTATGTTATATTTATAAAATAAGTATTTCTAAAAATGAACCGACAGTGTATTTCTTGACCACTATCCATGAAGAAAAGTTAATCTGGAAAGAAGTTAATCTCTAGTAAAATCATTCAATTTAAATTTTTATATCAATAAAATCTAAACTAATAAACAAAATGACTCAAAATAACTACTTTATGATAGATTAGTATAAAATGCAAGATAAAGATAAATTTATATATGTTGCTGTTTATTTTTATAAATTATCAATAAAATATTATCTCAAAATCGACTTAATTAACGTCCGACATTTATATAATAATATATGCTACTTGGACTCATGAAATCTCGACTTCATCTTCCACTTGTTGGAGTTCAGGAATAGCAATAAACTGCCCAACACATCATTCAGAAACTCCGAGGCGGACTCATATCTCAGGGTTACACGTGTACTCGTCAACTTCGAAAAAATCATATATATATATGTATATCTATTTTGAGAAATTGATAGAAATTAGAATATTGTTAATTGTGTACCCATGAAAAACATAAGATTGACATTGTGTTATTGGTATAAACTAGTGAAACCACCCTTGAGACCACGGATCAAATTCAGCTAAAGCCTTTTTTTTTTCTTTTTTTTTTAAAGTTTAGCTTAAAGCTCATTATTTTTATTTTAAGTTTAGATTAAGGCTCATATTTGAGCTAATGTAATATTAGTATACCTGAAGTCTTCAAATTCTGAATTTGCCTCTGCAGAAACTGGTCAACACATTAGTCATCCATGCCGTTGTGAATGATACCCACATTCATCCTTTGGTGGAAGAATTAACCAACCCATATCTTAAACTACACACTGTTTTCTAAAGCAAGTCATAAAATAAAATAATAGGAAAACAATTTTAAAGTAATTAAAAAGATTGAGTCTCCACAAACTCAATTAATAGTCAAAAAAATTTATGAAGAAATTAATCCCTAAAAACTGAAAGTCATTGCACCAAAACTCTAAATACTCAAGAATGAGGATGCAACCAAACATAAATCTAATAGTTTAAAGTGTTTATGTTCGAAAAGAAGGACAAAAAAAGATAGAATAACCCATTGCAGCCTGAAAGAGTAGCTCACCCTTTGATTCGATTGGTCATGCTTCCTTCAACTAATGTCTTGTATCAGCCGCTTGAATATGCTATGTACTCAACAAGAAAAGAGCAAGTTCAATATCAGTACACAACCACAATGCACACATGGCTAGCTCCAAACTATGAATGTAAACAAACAAATACGATACAGTAAACACAAGCCAACACATATAACAACAATCACAACCCATAGACTCCAAGTGAAAATATCATGAATCAACCAACACCTGAAACATATCCCACATGATCACCATTACACATATTCGATTCTTTTACGGAATTTACACACAAACTGTTAGTATACCGGCGCGATATCCGAACTAACCAATGTTAGTATTTATATCAGGTGTGGTATCTGAGCCAACCGTTAGTATTTTTGTACCGACATGAAATCAGAGCCAACCAACTATCACAAACAACCTACAAAATCACAATCACAATGAACAATAACATTTGAAACCTAAGTAAACAAGTTCATTGCATAAGATTATCGACATGATGTCATTTCATATCCTTCCCTATGTTTTCCCCAACATGCATTGCACGAGTGATATTATAAACCAGTAGACATGCATATATACATAATTAGAAAAACACAAAACCCAGCACCTACATCAAACCAAAAAGCCTCTTGAAAACTCTAAAGGATCTGAACTTTCCCCTTGTTATTGCTTTGACTTGTTCTTGGTCTAAAATAATAAATATTTATAACAATTAGTAAAAAATGGCCTAAATAGGAGAGTAATGAACTTACCTTTACGGAAGAATTTGGTGAAAAATTGAGAGTAGAAACTACCCTAATTTGTCCCTCTCAAACCCAAGAACAATATAATGTTGCAAAAAATAGGAGGTTTTGAATCTTTCTGCATAAATTCTCGACTTACCCTGTTATAGCGGTCTAACCCGCTATAGTGGTTGCCATCCCGTTATAACGCTTGCACGTGCCCACTATGTCAGCCTATCATTCGCTATAGAGGATTGCACGAACTTTAGAGACTCAGAAACCCCTGAAAAGTCTCTTTTTCCCAACACACATTAGGCCTCTAACGTTCCAAACTATCCCTTTCACACCAAGTTTGATTTTGGAAGTTCTTACGCACCCAAATTTCATTCGGTAAAGCACTACAGATTCTTTAATATCTTGACTACTAGAAAATACAAATCACCCCACCTTTTCTAGATGGCCATAAACCTCACCTTGCTTAGATTTCGTTTAAGACTAGTCTAATCTAGAATTTTCAAGCTACCATCCATACAATTTTGTGCCCCAATTTGACCTACTCATAACAATTGGAACAAGTCATTACAATACATACCAATTTACCCATGCTCGTCCCCGAGTGATCGAACAAGAAAAAATGGGCTAAGTTAGAGAAGAGGGTAGTACGCAAATCCTCGAACAAGTGAGGGTACTTGTCTCGCATATCTCTCTTGGTTCCCCACGTAGCCTCTTCAATCGGGCAATGTTATCACTAAACCTTTACCGATTGATATCCTTTTTCCTCAACTTTTAAACGTCCCGATCAAGAATCGCCACCAATTCCTCTTTATATTGCATTCCTTGTTTAATACTATTGAGTCCTACTTGATTATATAATCCACATCTATATGGTGCCTCTTTAACATAGACACGTGAAAATTGGCTGGACCCCGGACAAGTTGGGTGACAGTTCTAACATGTAATCCACTGGCCCCACACCCAGTGACGGAGCTAGACATTTTATGAAGGGTGTGCAAAATTTAAAGAAGAAACTAACAAAAATTTTTAGCAAGTAGGTTCACATTTATCTTGCTTAAGATAGTGATTTTACCATCGATCATGATAACGTCATAATTTGTTTTCAACCAAATATAATTCATATATCTTTTTATTTTCAGTTTGGATTGCTTGTAGTTATAAAAGCACACCGTAAATTATATAGATTGAAATAATGATTTTATAATGTACGAGTCAAAATTTCTATTAAATACATATCACACATTCAAGAAAACATAACACTAATTTATTGATTTTTACTTAAATCTAAATTATTTTAATCGTTGATTTTGCTACTTCTTAATTTAATGTGTTAAATTTATTGTGCTTTGGTAAAGAATATGTGAATATTCTAATCAAAAGTGTCAAACTCCTGTTAGTTCTCTTGATTCGCCTATAAAATCATGGAAGAAATTAACAATGATAATAATCATGGATAATTAACAATGATAATGGATAAATACACCGAATTTGGCCAGAAAAAAAATAAAAATCTATAGTATTCTTTTTATTTAAAGTTAAACTGATTTGTTTTTCATTTTTTAATTAAAATGTATTAAAGTTAAAAGGGTAAAAATGTTTAAAAAGATAAAATAACATATTTCTTTTAATTTTCTGGCCAAATTCTGACCAAATTTCTGGCCAAAAGGATTTTTCCTTACACATAATCTTTTCTTCTAATATATTTTTAGATAGAAATTTGTTTGAATTACTATTTAATATTTAATAAAATAAAATATCTAATATGAAAGTTTCAATTAAATTTAGTTATTAATAAATATCTATTTTGTCTTAATTTATGAGACATACTAAAGACATACTTTGTTTTTTAGTATGTCTCAAAATGAATGTTGCCTATAATTAGAAATAATTTAATTATAAAATTATACTCTTACTTAATTTTATATCAATCTTTTCTTTATAATGAAATAAACTTATAACTACATAAATAATTAAATAATGTGATAACGGAAATAATAGCTAATAGTTCTAATATCTAATGAAGAAAGAAAGTAATGAGTACAGGACCAACAAAAACAGTCTTGAAATATGAAAGTAATGAGTACAGGACCGGACCAACAAAAACACTCTTGAAATATGACTAATAAATAAATGAGGTAAAACGCAAGAATCGTTCCTTTGACCTTTGAGTCAATTGCACACCTTTTACCACTGAGCTAGAGGCTGTAACCATGTGAAGATTGTGCAAATTTAAATATATAATAGATATTCAATAAATTTGACCTACGTATACCATATAATTTTTGGATGAAGGGTGTTCACGTGCACAACCTTGATTGGTTGTGGCTCTGCCCATGCCCACACCATCAAGAATCTTAAACCTTGAACAACACTTGTTCCCCAACATGAATGGTTATATCTCTTAGATTGCGATTCACATACTCCTTCTACCTACTATGGGCTGTAAATAACTTAGCTTGAATATTCCTTGCCATTTTCGGGGCTTCCTTAACCAAATAAACATCCAAAGGTTTTACATCAAGCCTCAAAGCACCCCATGGGCAATCTGCATCCCCTCCCATAGAGTGTCTTAAATGGTGTCATATCATGTTGGAGTGATAAGTGTTATTGTAAGAGATGATCTCAATGGTCCCAATAGTCAATCACACACGCTTTCAACATGTCTTTCAATACTTGAATTGTCTACTCCGACTGATTGTCTAACATCTTATGCAACTTACTCCAAAATTTAGAAGTAAACTGAATGTCACAGTCTGAGATGACAGAACGGGGCACTCCGTGTAACCTTACTATTTCCTTGACATAATCTTGCGGCCAAATGTTGAGAGTTATATATATACACGTGTTCTTTTTGACCAAACAAAGATATACGTTTATTTTTAAAATATTTATTAAATAAATTATTTTTTAATAATACGAATTAATATGAAGAAATAAATATAAAGGGGGAAAAATTTATCAAATCATAATTAGTTTATAATATTTATTTTAAATAGATTTAAAGAATGATTATAAAAGAATCAAAATAGAGGAGGTAAGTGTAATATTGTAAATCACAGAGAAGGTGAGTGTAATATCGTAAATCGCAATAAAGTGTATTATAGAGCAAAACCTCGAAGAACCGGAAGGTGAGTGTAATATCGTAAGGCACAAAAAATGTGAATATTATAGAGCAAAATCTCAAAGAAGATCCTTGAAATTATCCCTATAAAATAATATATTTATCAATATTCATACTTTTATGCTTAGATCTAGCAGAAGGATATTCTAGAAGAAAAATATTGTATTATAGCTTGAATTATTTCCCTAAAAATTGGCACTTTTGTTTTAATTGTGGAGCAAAATTTTCTTGCTCTATAACTAAGAGATTCCCTTACCTAAATGGTAGCAATATATTAGAATGTCTATAATTCTTCCCATCACTACTTTCTTTTATATATTGTTATTCATAACAAAAAAATGACCTAAATACACAAACTTATTTTATCATATTCTCTAAAATTTCTTATCATTTAAAAAAATGACAAAAATTCCTATTGTCTCCTACTCTCGGATACATCACTTTACGCGATGTGTCGATCGACTACATAACTCAGATGTAGCACTTTACTTGATGTATCGATTGGATACATTACTTTACGCTATATGTATCGATCGGATACATCACTTTACGCATGTATCAATCGGATGCATCACTTTACTCATGTATCAATCGGATACATCACTTTACACGATGTATCGGGACGCACGCTATGTATCAGGACGTTGAGTGATATATCAGAAGCTGAGACGCAATGTATCGAGATATTGACAGATGTGTTTGAAACGGGACACGATGTATCAGGACATTTAGGGATGTACCTAGATTCCACCAAGTTAAAGAGATTTTTATAATTTGAAAAAGAATAGGATATGATGTAATTAACTCTTAAGTAATTTTATTTCATATTTTAAAAATTAAAAAATATATATATAAATTATAAGTCTAATTTTGAATTTATAAACTTTAAATATCGACCATTTGTTATGTCTGCGATTGGATATATGATATATAATAGAAATTGTCTCTATCGACTTTTTTTGTATAAGAGAATAAAGAAGATACGAAGAAAAAAGGGTAGGAAATAGGAATTGCCCAAAGCATAAAAATGGTTCCATCATCTTTAATTTAGTTGACTGTACATTTCCACTTTTTGTTATGTGTCTTCATGCAGGCACTTATTTCTCCACTCTACAAAGACGCGTCGACATTATTATTTTCCTCTTTCGTTACGAATTTACACATAAATTGCTTTTTCTTAAGTGGAAACACACATCATATATACTCAAACAACGGACCAAAATTTACATTCAAATTCCCTCTTAATTTAGCGCTGAGTACTAAAGCCAGTTGTTTGGACATGTGATTATATCTCGTGATTTTTGAAATTTAGTGATAAAATCAACATTCAGACAAGGGCGGAGCTATATATAGCCATCCCAGGTATTCAGTTGGACACCCTTGATAAAAAAAAAAGTATGTTTTATATATATATATATATATACATATATATGTCAAATTCTGCATTTATAAGATATATATTTAAAGTTGGACATTCTTGACAAACGTTACGTCTTTGGCGCAGTGGTAATTGGTGTTCATTTGAACTAAGAAGTTTTGGGTTCACACACCTCAAATAGCACAATGTTTTTTTGTTTTATTTTGACAGTCACACGTCATTATTGTGGACATCTTTAATAACATTTCTGGCTTGCCACTGCATTCGGACATAATGAGATGAAATCATAAATTCTCTAAAAAACTTTGATTTGTGAATTTTATATTATGATTTTACATTTTCTAAATATAGAAATTGTCCCACAAGTTTATATTAAAAAATTCTTCCTTTTTATATTTACGTAATTCATTGCAAGAATATCAAAGGAGTGACGAAATATTCACAAAATACGAACATGATAATATATTATGCTAAAGATATTGACCATGCTCAATTTTATTAAAGAGTATTACACTACAACTCATTTTCAATTTTACTTCTTTATTGAACTAAAATTCGATCAATAAATGTTGTATTTTTTAAAGAATAACTTTGTGTTATTAGTGTATTATATTTTTGTTCCTTTTGCTTTTTTGGTAAGATTATATAAAGAATTGAGATAATTTTGATAGTTTTCACAACTTACGATAACTTAAAAATCTAAATTATATGTCCAAACAAAACTTTAACTTCATATCATGCTTTCATCTCACATCGCTAAACGGGTTCAAATTTCAAAATCAAAAATATAATTTAAAAGTTCAAATTATATGTTTAAACAAAAATTCAACTTTATCTGATCATATAATTTTATATTATAATTTTATCTCACATGGCTAAACAGACTCGAGTTTCAAGACCAAAAACAGATTGAAACCCTTTTATTTGTTGAGAATTCTTTGTTTGGCAATTGACTAACGGTCTCAATTTCCGTTTCAACGAGACAGTAGGAACCACAAAAATAAAATAACTGATCAATGATGTGATCAAACTGTCGGCATTAAAAATTTTCTTATCCTATGCCACCAAAAAATAAAATAAAAATAGTTTTTCTATCAACTTTAGTTTTGGAGGATTTGATTGATATGCATTTTAATTTCATACGTTTTTTAGTTCTGAATTAAAAATAATATATATCAAACACAAGTGATTAAGACATTTATTAAGAGAAAACTTAATAAATAGCAATCATAATAGATATACTCTATAGGTATTGGTATTGTTTCGATAATTGCGCTCCATAGTTATAGTTTCATTTGCTATGGAGACTGCGGTTTGTATATTTCTACATGTTTGTATATTTCACTTGCGAATATGCAAATAAGACAAGTATATACAAATTCTATATTTACACATTTATGAATTCTTTAGAACTTCGTTTGTATATTTCCCTGTCTAATATACAAACATTGTAATTTATTATAAATTTTTCATAAATCGTATACAAATATCTAGAATAAGCATATACAAAATTTTAAATTTATACCATCAGAAACCGAATTATAATAATTGTAAATTTATATAAATCAAGAAAATTATACAAATCGTGTGAATAACAAAATACCTAATATAAAATAAATGTTTGTTATTCAGTGTAACGCAAAAGTGCTGCTCAAAAGATGTCCACTGTATATTTAACAGCATAATTAATAATTATTAATTTCTCTATCAGGGGTTTTAATTTATTACTTTAATCATTCTAGTATAATTGGTGCCATTAGTCACTGAGGTGTCAAAGTCAGTTGATCTCATGGTTGAGATTCGATCTTTTCACTTTGATAATGGAAAATCTTTGGTAAAAAGCAATTTATTCTTTTTGTGATTTTATCTTCCGCAAATTCAAATCAATTAAATACTAGATTTTGAATATCTATTTTTTCTTTTTAATCGACTCAAGAAAAAGATATATTTTCATATTTAATAGTAACAATTAAGTTTTAAAATGTTTATTTATATTTAATTAAATAATTTATAATCACATAAATATATATTATTTATTAGTGATTTTTTTTGTTTCTATTGGAATTTGAACTTGAGACCTCATGGCTCTTGACCATTATATTAACCTTTAGGTCAGACCCTTGGGTTCTATGACTTATATTAAACCATAAATTCATCTGTTTTTTTTTAAAGCTTCATATCAAGTCAAACGATATCACATAAATTAATACGGGGAGTACTTAAACTCATCAATTAAGTGCAATCATGTTTAAGCATCATCGTTTAACTATTAAATAAGCGGAGTCACACTAAAAGACTCTAAATATGACACTCCCGTACGTCGTGCCAAATGCAAACCCTATTTGTTGCACTATAATAATAATAATAATAAAAATATATATATTATATATTATGAAGCATATAATTCATCTGTCCAATTTAAATTTCTTACTTTTCTTTTTAATTTATTAAAAAAAAGTGTTTCATCTCATATTTAGATTTTACAATAGTAAGTTTAAAATTAAAAAGATCTAAAAGACGATCATACCTTTTTAATTAAAGATGATATAATTCAAAATTTTCTCTTTATTCCTTAGACTTCGTATTTAATCAAATAAAGACATTTATATTGGATTGGGCATATATAATATAATATTAGTATAGTACTCTCTTTGTCTCAATTTATGTGATACCTTTTAAATTTTGAGCTTTAAATAAATTTATCTTTGATTATAATTTTTTCATTTATCTTTTAAATTGACAATCATTCTGACTTATACTACTTTTTACGTAATTTTTAAATATATAAATTTTGTTTCAAGAAAATATAAAGACACCATGCCCAAATTTATAATCAAAATTAGACAATTTTACCCTCTAGAAGCCAAAAATGTCATATATAAATTGAAACAGATAGAATAATAAGAATGAAAAATAATCCAAATAAAGTGACAAAAAGGCTGTCAAAATCTCACAGCACATTTAATATATCTTTTATATATATATATATATATACACATAAGTATCCCACAATACATTAGTGCAATCCGATTAATTAGGACCCTCAAAAGCACACTTGTTGGTATCCAAATTAGAAAGCTTCAACAAAAGCCAAAAATGAAGAACACTACTCCTTTTCTAATAATCTCCCTTCTTATTCTTCTTCTTGTTGTTTTTCCTATGAGATTTTCTTCATTGGTGTTCATTCTAATTATGTTTGGTATTAATGGGGTATTTTACATGTTGTATAATACTCTATGGTTAAAGTCATCAGAGAGACTTAGATGGAAACTTAAGAAACAAGGCATATATGGTCCAAAACCATCATTTTTATATGGAAATGTTGCTGAAATGCAAAAGATTCAAGCTGCATCTCCCAACAATAATAATGTTTATGCTGAATGTGTAGCACATGATTATACTTCTTCACTCTTTCCCTACTTTGAACAATGGCGAAAAATATACGGTAACATTATATCTATCATCTTCCTTCTCATATTCTTATATATCTGTTCTCTTGATGACTCGAACTCACAACCTAAAGGTTGGAGGTAAGGTGCTTACCATCTCATATATATTATTTTCATTCTTCTTGTTGTCTTGTTCTACTAATAAAAATGAAAAAAATAAATAGAAGAGATTAATTATTGCAATATTTGATAGAATATAATGAATTAATGAAAGAAAGAAAGTGTTTATTTGATCTGTACTTCAAAATTTCCAGGCTGTCACCAAAAATCATGTCGTTAATAGAAAGGAAAAAGAATTCTAAATTTTGTCCATTTTCTATTTTTGGTTTTAAAAGAATTCTTTAATATATATATATACTATCAATAAGCTAAGGTAGCTAGCTAGGTAGTAATATTAGAGATATTTATGTATTTTTAGTTAAAATAGTTTTTAGTTTATTTTGTCTCTATAATATGTGAAGCAACTAAAGAAATTATGGTGATATAGTCTTGAAATAGAGTCTTTTTTTAAATGAAAATAATTTATGTTAGAAATCATTGTTCTTATAAATGTATTTTGCAGTGCATAAATATGAATATAATCGTACTTTAATATAAATACCTTATCGAGTAGGAATCTCAAAAAAATAAGAGAGATATGCGCTGGCATTTGTGTTACTACTTCTACTAGTAGTTTGAATAATTATTAGACTATGAGTAATGTGCTATAAAGTAGTACTACTTGCATATTCAAAAAAAGAAATAATTTAATAAGAAAGGAAAAAGAATAGAAAAAAAAAAGTGAAGTAGGAAAGAGAGTATAAAATAAAATCCAAAACTTTAAGAGATATTGATTTCATCATATTTCACCAAGATTTGTCTTGTTGCTATTATTAAAATTTGGCCCTCTAGCCCAACAAAACTAAAATAAAATAAAATATAGTATATGGTTTGTTATGATATACTTTTTTGTCTTGTTTTCTCGATTTTTCTAAGATGCTCATATCATATTTATTTATTTACGTAAGTTGATGACAATTAGTCATTTCAATTCATTAATAACTTTACCTCCTGGAAAAATAAGAGGTCATGTCACTTCTATATATTTTGAGATGAGCCTCACACCTTTAAAAAATTTTTAAAAAAAAAATATATATATTTTGAGATGATATATGATTTAATACGCAAAACAACAATTATTTATGACATGGAGATGATTCTTAATTAAATGATAATTGTCCCTAATATTAAATACTTAAAAACTTTTAAATAATTATGGATCCTTAAAAGTACTTAGTCACGTGATACCCTTAATCACGGTCAGATCTAGTTAGATTTGATTATTTGAATAACAATTTCAAGATAAATTTTTTATTTATATTAAAATAGTAGAATTTTAGTTATTTTATATACAAGTGACATATCTAGTCTTTCTCATCTCTCATAATAAGATTTCCAGAAATGTTTTTCTTTTATAATTTTCTATTTTTAGTTGGATAAATTTTTGGAAAATATTTTTGGTAGGATAATAAGTTAGAAAAATGACTTTTCAAATAAAAGTAGAAAACAATGAGTTTTCTAAATGACGTTTTAGGTTTATTGTATCCTCCCACCCACCTGACACCCAACCTCTACGTCTTGACTATCCCACCCCCGAAACTCGACAACCGACACCCTGTCACGGTGTCGCCCCTATAGGTTTTTGATAGATTAATACTATTGAGATAATATTTTTTTTAACAAACACTAGAAAAATAAGAAAGAAACTAACTTATTTTTCAAAAAAAAAAAACATTTTCGATAAAAAATATTCTCCACCATACCAAACACACTTAAGTGTCGAATTTGACTTTGATGATAGTCATTTTTGTAGTGTTATTGGACAATAATTTCTGAGATTTAATAAATTGTAGTTGAAGTAGGATAAAATTACCATCAAATTGATAAGTTGTAGTTTCCGAATAAACTAGATATATTCCGTGTGTGGTTTGTGAGAAGGAAAATCTTTGCTGAAAATCCAATAATTTTCTTACTTATCTTTTAACTTTTGGTGATTAATAATTAAACGAAAAATATTAGAGTAGTAATTTACAATGTTCTTTATATAATTTAGATAAAGTAATAAACTTATGAGATGGGTCAGGAGTTGAGAGTAGGAACGATATGCGTGTATGGAAAGATACAATCACTTAAATGGATACCAATAAATCCTCTGAATATGAATTCGCTTTTGTTAGGAAGCATTTTACGTCTCAACGTGATTTTCTGTTCTGAATCTGAAAAAATTAATCACTCAAACGAATGATGAGTGAATATTTTTTCAAAATTGATTAAAACTTGCATTGCATCCTTATCTAAATTTCACCCATTATTCAAGTAGTGTACTAATAATAGAGGGCTGAAATACAGCAGGATGATTTGACAAGTTAATAATCCTAGAGACAAGTTATCCCCATTGTACTTACAATGAGTCTTTTGTTCCATAAAATCATACAAGTATTCCTAGTAGATATTTTTCGTTTGTTGTCCCAAAAGAGTTACAATGGTGCATATATGGTGTAATTGTATATATGTATAAATATGTATAGGTATGTATCTTATATGTATAGTATATACAAAGGCGAACCCAGGATTTAAAGAATTCGGATGCACCACATATGATTTCTAAGCTAAAATAAAAATAAAAATAATGAAATTTAGCGCTCTAGCAAGATTCAAACCCTGGTCTCATGGGTGATTCCTCTACCTTGTACCAACAACACAAGAACACTCATATGCTCTTTATGAGTGCACCATTAATCAGAAAAATAATTTTAACTTATGGTGAAGTATGTAAATATGAGGTCCTTTCCTTGTTTGGTGTTATACCGTTAAATCATTTTCCTTTAAGAGGGACATGAATAGACTAGATGAAGGTGGGCCACAGTTAGACACATGTAACTGAGTTAAGTACAATATAGGAGTTGGAGATGCAGCCTGCAGGGAACACTTGGTCACTAACCATGTGATCCCATGCTCTTCCTGCTTTTGACATTTTGACTTTTGAACTACATCAACTTCTCATTTTAGCTTTATTTTGGGTCATTTGGTTGGGAATAAATTATTCTGAAATAAGTTATGTTACTATGTATATGAAATAACTTATATGATCACTAAGATATAAATTATGAGATAAATAATTTCATGACTACCTAATACCTCCATGCTTCAATATTTTACATTTTTATTTCGAAATTATTATATCTTATACCTCACACCCAACGATTCTTGAAATTTCAATGTTGCAACTCTATTAATCTATAATTGCACAAATTTCACACTATTAGAAAAAAATGATACATGTATTAGCATTGTGTATTAGTAATACCTTATTTGGTTACACTTTTTTTTTTATGTTAATTGCTATGTATTAGTTATACACTTCTATTTTGTGTTAAGATGTGCATTATTAATATCATGATTTTTCTAGGTATTAGTAATGCAAGGGGATTTAATGCATGCAATAGCATGGTTAAAGATCGAGTTACCCCTCAAACATTTTTTTGTCTTTTTAATCATAATTGTGGAGGATATCTTTATAAATAAATATTTTTATGCAATGCATGTTATTTTTAATGCACTAAATCATACAATGCATAAGAAATAATTTATGTTTTGGTGGTTTAATTGCAGGTCCTGTATTTACATATTCTACTGGAAACAAACAACATTTGTATGTGAACCAACCAGAGCTAGTGAAGGAAATGAACCAAAGTATTAGTCTAGATTTAGGAAAACCTTCTTATGTCACTAAGAGACTTGCCCCTATGCTTGGAAATGGTATTTTGAGGTCTAATGGCCATATTTGGGCCATGCAAAGGAAAATCGTAGCACCTGAATTTTTCATGGACAAGGTCAAGGTAATTAATCAAAAATTAAATAATAACAAAAAATCTTACACTCATATACTATAGTCAATGATTGAATATATTAATTACACTATACAAATCACTGAAATTAGCTATGAACTTCGTCGCTAATCTGTAGCTAAATCACTCGTATTAATAGAATTAGCAATAAATTTTGTTGTTTAGCTTTGGAAACAGCCTTCGGCAGATATGCAAGCTAAGGTTGCGTACAATAGGTGCTTGTGGTTGTGTCCTTCCCTGGAACATGGGGATAGCAGGAGCTTTAGTGCACCAGACTACAAAGCTACAAAATTTGTCCATTTCTAAATTATTATTTTTTTAAGTAGTTATGAATCTTGAAGATGAATTTGTTTAGGGCATGGTGAGCCTGATGTTGCAGTCAGCAGAGTTATTAACCATGAAATGGGATGAAAGGATTGAAGCTGAAGGGGACAAGATGGCAGAAATTAGTGTGGGAGAGGATCTGAGAAGCCTCTCAGCAGATGTGATCTCAAGGGCTTGCTTTGGGAGCTCTTATTTCAAAGGCAAAAACATTTTTTCAAAGCTTCGAACTCTTCAAAAAGTCATATCAAACACAAGCATTCTTTTTGGTTCTCCTGCATTAGGGTATGTTGTCGCAAAGATATTCAATCTAATCTAATAGCTTTGTCTCCGCCTTGTTTCCCATTATTGACATAAGGACTATATATGTATTAGGTTTCTTCCGAGTAGACAGCAAAAGGAGATTGAGAACTTAGAGAAGGAGATAGAGTCATTGATATGGGAAGCAGTGAAAGAAAGAGAAAGGGATCAATGCTTAGAAACACATTCAAATGAGAAAGACTTACTGCATTCGATACTCGAGGGAGCTATCAATGATGGCAATGTAGGTGAGGATTCGTCAAGGAAATTCATAGTTGACAATTGCAAGAACATATACTTTGCAGGTCATGAGTCCACTGCTGTTGCTGCATCATGGTGCCTCATGCTTCTTGCTCTACATCCAGAATGGCAATCTCGTATCCGTGAGGAAATGGCTCAGATTTGCCCTGATGATGTCCTAGATGCAGAGTCTGTCTCCAAGATGAAAATGGTAACTCATATATCACATTAATCTTATAACTATTCCGTCTCAATATACAATTTGTATCTAACAATTATAGTCTTGACATAAAGGTGACAATGGTCATTCAAGAAGTGATGCGTTTATATCCACCAGCAGCATTTGTGTCAAGAGAGGCATTAGAAGACACACAAATTGGTCACATTGTTGTGCCAAAAGGTGTATGCTTGTGGACCTTGATCCCGACTCTTCATCGTGACCCTGAGATATGGGGACGAGATGCCAATGAATTCAAGCCAGAGAGGTTTGAAAATGGAGTTTCGGGTGCTTGTAAATTGCCACAAGTTTATATCCCATTCGGACTAGGTCCTCGTCTCTGCCTAGGCAGGAATTTCGCGATGGTGCAGCTCAAGGTTGTTATTTCACGCATTATTTCAAAGTTTCGTTTCTCTCTATCTCCCAAATACAAACACTCGCCGGCTTATAGGATGATTGTAGAGCCAGGCCAAGGAGTACACATTCTTGTTGAGAGATTGAAGCAATGTTGACACACTAGATATAATATGCTTCAACATTAGTAAACTCTTCCTCTTACTTTGTTCTGTTATTTTCAGCTTGTTTTGAAAGTGCAAATGTCAATACATAAATATAATTACTTAGATGTGTAATACTAGTAGGACTCGTTTGGTGTAATGGATAAGGGAAATTAATCCCGGGATAAATTTTAAGAACCCTTTATTTTCTTGTTTGGTTGGAAACCTTGGGATAACTTATCCCGGGATTATGAATTAGTACCGGGATAAGTTATCCCTCACATTGGGTGGTATAGTAATCCCGGGATAACTTATCCCGGGATAAAATAGGTAAATGACAAAAATGTCTCTTTCAACCCTTTTGTTATATCACTTTTTACATTAATGAAAGACATTTTTGTAAACAAATAAATTGTTCTTAAAATTTATTATTTTGAATACAACAAACCAAACACTCAATAAAAAATAATCCCAACACAACTTATCCCATCATAACTAATCCCAACATAACTTATCCCAACATAACTTATCCCATCATAACTCATTTTCAAACCAAACGACCCCGTAGAGACTAGTGCATCAAGTCTCATTACTTTCTTTGTTTTAGGATTTTAGCCCATCCTTTACTAGTTATGTTTCCCCCTTTTGCTAACATAAAGATGGGGTTATTTGCACTTTTATGCCTATGTAAGTATTTTGTGTTGGTCTGCTAAGGTAAATAACTTTTTAGCGAGACATAAGTTTATATTTTTGCATTATAATATTTCTTAAGTTATGTTATGCGCTCTTAAAGAGCTTATATCCATCCCACTAGACATGAGTTCGACTTCTAAATGTAAAAAATTAAAGATCAATCCATTTGAAGGGCAAATCGTGCAATTAACGCTAAAAATGGTCTCTGAATGGGATATTTGGCTAGTGGCATTATAGATTGTTCTGGGTTAATATCTTAAAAGGTTATTGAACTATGAGAATGTATCTAATAAAGTCATTAAACTTTGTTTTGTATTAATAAAATTACTCAACTTAATACTTTTATCTTTCAAAATCACTTAACTAAATATATCAAGTATTAATAAGAAATTGACATGACAAATGGACCCATAAATAAACAAAATTAAAGAAAAGATATTTGGACAATAATCAATAAGCTGCTAGGACAATGTTTGGTTGACATTAAAGAAAAAAGTTCATAATTGGAAGTCAAAATTGTGCTTGAATATAAATTTTCTTTGCCAAAAATGTTGAACATTTGTGAATGGATTATTCGTTGAAATACTCATCAAATGGACTTCTATAAATACCCTTTTAATCAATAGCTTTTAAAGTATAGCCATTGACTTCATAAGATATTGGCCCTCAAGGGCATACAAATTATAACTACCAAATAATTTGTTCTTGATGCTAAATTTCTTGTTAGTGAATATAATCAAAGCAACAACCAAGAGTAATGGACAAGTCAAGAATGAATATAATTGTCTAGCAACATCACCAAAAAAACGAGAGCTTGAATTACAATAGAGAATACTAAAGTTCCTGAAAATCAGATGGGATACAAGTGAAGTGAACAAATAAATTTACGCTTAAGTCATATGCAGCCCCTTAAAGTTGTTCGCATATTTCACTTAGACACTTCAATCTAGGCTTGTACCTATTGAACACTTAGGGGTCGTTTGGTAGGAGGTATTAGGAGAAATAGTCCGTGTATTATGTATGGTATTATTTAGTACTATGTTTGATAGAATTTTTGGGCCTAAGTATAACTAATCCATGGATTAGTTATACACCTTACATGGTATTATAGGATGTATTACTAATACCTTCCATTTGGTGGTATTAGTAATACATTGGATTTAAATACCATGGGATTATCTATGTAAAGACAAAAATATCCCTCAAATCATTTTATTTATTTTCTTGATTTTATGTTTTATATTTCTACTAGAAAATTTATTTAAATAAATTAACTTACAAATTCTATTATTTAGAGAGAGTTGTTTGTTAATAAATAAATGCAATACATATCAATACAATATTAAAAATGTGAGTTCTTTAACATTTACTAATTGAAAAGTCAAATATATCACCACATGATGTTTGTGATCTTAATTTAATATATTAGTTGTTGATTTATACGTGGTTTCTAATAATTTGTATTTTGAACCATTTATAAATTGCATACATATTAAAACTACAACTTGTAATTTTTATGTGTAAATGTAGATGATTTATTCGATTTTGCTATTGTTTACCGTCTTTTCGGTTTTAAAGTAGATGGTCTATCTATTCTAAATTGAAAATTAACGTTTTTTAAGTGATTAATTTATTAAGATAATGATTGTTTACCCTCAAATAATTCAAGTGAGAAAATCGCAAACATGACAACAAAATTGTTTCTCCTAGCTAGTTAGAAGGTCATAAAAAAATAATATTGTCTCGACAATTATCTACCTTGATCGATTACATAAAATAGAAAATCTCATAATAATGCAAGGGTATAATTGGAAAGAAGCTTTTGTAGAGTTTTAATCCAAAAACAAGATGAGATCAAAAGCAATGAACCAAACACTTGATAGAAAACATATACCCTGCATTGCTAATCCCAACACTACTAATCTCTGCATTACTAATCTCCATGTTATTAATCCCTGCATTTTCCCCCTACCAAACGACCCCTTAAACCTTAACAAATTTATACCTATTTAACACAAAATGATAGTCAAATAAAAGAGAAATATGCGTGCACTTCAAACGCTCATACATAGCAAATGGACCAAATAAGCGATGACCCATGGCAATTGGATTAATTTAAAAAAAGAGAAAATCCATATAAAAAAACCTGAACTTGACGCGAGAACTTACTTTAGTACTTAAACTACACGGGTGTTTATATACCCCCTTAACATATTTGATGTCAATTATTTTCAACCCTCCGAACACCAGCCTTGTGCGCGTGTTGATACAGCTTAGAACGGCACGTTATTCATCTTTTAACATATTTTAAAAATCAAATATGCCCCTCCAACGGTAATATCCGACCCATTACGTATTTGAAGATCCACCTTCACTTTTAATGAACCCTAATTTCCTCTTCTCCCTCACCAATCCAATCATCGAAAAATGGTGACCTAATTTATTTATTTTTTCTTGATCTTTCTCAAATCTTAGCTCTTCAAACCTAAAAGTTGAATCTTTGAAGGAATAATTGTTATTCAAACTTATTCTTCCTCATCTATTATTTTGATTTTTATTTCCTCCCTTTTCCTTATTATCTGCTTTTTTTTTAGATTCTCGTTACTTCTTGCACAAAATTGTGCACACAATGCGATCAATTAACTTGACAAACCTTTGTATGGAAGAAGATGATTATACTACGAAGAACAAAAATTATTGTAATCATGGACTTGTGGTGCGTTTGAAAACATCTTGGACTTCAAATAACCCCGAAAGAAGATATTGGTCATGTCCTTATTACGGGGTAAAGATAATTTTTGTTTCATTTTTTTAGCCGATTAAAAATTTTGATTAACCACTAATTCCTTCATCCTTTTGCATTATTGAAGGGTTCTAGATCTTGCCACTTTTGGTGTTGGAAGGATAAAGAAAATATTGATCCGAGGTCAAAATTTGTGATTCCTAAACTAATACAGAAATTGGGTGAGCTTGAGAATATAGTAGAATCCTCTCAAACATCAGCCACTGCATTTGAATTGGTTGAGGTTACCGAAGAAGTTGACAAGCCTGGAAATTTCAAACAAGATGATGATTGCCTAGGTATGAAATTGAAAATGTTGCAAGAAGAGGTTGAGAAGATGAAAGGAATGCAGAATAAATGGAGAAGAACATGGCAAAATGTGCTCTTTTTTGTTCTAGCTTATTGTTGTGTTATGGTTATAGCTATAAGTTATTGGTTCTGGGTGATATATATGAAGAGTGGTTCAATGAAGTTACCTTAAGCTTTTGATGTAGTGAGATCAATGTTGGTATAGTGTAGCACCTATTTATGTTATGTGCAAGACTCTTTTGTAATGAACTTTGTGTTCTTCTTAGTCTCTTAATGTAATTTGCTTGTTTGTGTATTTTGTTTGTGTTTTATTTACAACTACATTCAATAAATTGCAGTCACAACTGCATAATTGTACAAATATAGATCAAATTAATGCAGTCACAGTTGCATAATTGTTTCAAAAACAAACATAGATCAAACTAATGCAGTCACAACTGCATAATTGTTTCAAAAATAAACATAGATCAAACTAATGCAGTCACAGCTGCAGCATAATTGTTTAAAAAATAAACAGATCAAACTAATGCAGTCACAATTGCATAATTGTTCCAAAAAGAACTAAAATATCAAACTAAAGCAGTCACAACTGCATAATTGTTCCAAAAACAGCTAAAATATCAAACTAAAGCAGTCTCTATATCAAACTTCAGCAGCATGGACCTTGTTCTCATTCTTTTGTTTTCTCTCATCTCTTGAAGACCTTGTTGAGTTACAACAACCTTTCCTTTCCATTTTAAGCCTAATCTTGGTTTATGATGCCCAAGATTGCCAGTCACTATTGAAGAGTTCATAGGGATTCCAGGCTAGATTCACAAAAATATGTTGTCTTAAATGCTTGGTAAGTTAAAAGTATGTAAATAATTAAGACAACTTACATTGTGGATTGTAAAATTACTCTGTGTATATAGTATCCCCATTCCAACCATTCTTGGCCTCTTCCCTCCTCCAGTAGCACCAGAAACATTAGTAGCAGTAGCAGCTACACCAGTTCCTCTTCCCCTTCCAGCTAAACCAGTTCCAGTTCCTCTTCCCCTTCCAGTGGCACCAAAATCATCAGCAACAACACCAATCCCTGTTCCATTACCAGTTGCAGTTCCTCTTCCCCTTCCAGTAGCACTAGCCTATAATATAAGTTGATTAACAAGAATATTAGACTGATTAAGATGTAAAATAACAACTAAATGAATTACTATAAACATTCTTATTTTGTAGAACCTTTTGGTCGACCTCTTCCTCTCTTTGTGCTTGATTGTGATTTAGTTGGTGCTGTAGAAGAATCAACATTTGACCTAGTTCAACATTAGATTGATTATTCAAATGACAACCCCTCTTATTATGACCCTTTGCATGACAAAAACTGTAGGTCATCTCAACACCTCTCTTGGACAATTTTCCTATTTTGTTTTTATTCTACTCCTTTCTCCTACACTTTCTGGGCCTTCCTGGTAGTGTTCTTATAACAAGTGACATAACAGAAGGGAAGGGTTGGTTGACTGTGGCCACATTTTCATGTTAGTAACTGGTTGAATGTAGTGACTATAGATCTTGAGATAAGTTTCCTTGCTATACCAATGTGCAACATAATTAATGGGCTCCATTTTTCTAAAATGAAGTTCAGTTATAGCATGACAACAAGGTATACCTTTTAGCATCCAAGATCTACAAGTACATGTTTGATTGCTTAGATTCACAACAAATATGTTACCCCAGCTGTCTTTAACCTCAAAACCAAATTCACCATTCTATTCAAGGTTACATTTCATTGACTTTGTTGTGTTCTCTGTCAATACCTTTCGGGCCATTGAAGATATGTTTGTTATCCAAGTATCACAAAACTCCCTCAATTGTCCTATTCTTCTCATCAATTTGATCCTTATTTCTTCAAGCATTGTGATGATAGTTTTGTGTCTTGGCCCCAAAATCCATGAATTAAAGATTTCAGCCATGTTGTTGTCAACACTATCACAACAACTAAAAACCTTAAAGTATAATTTAGACCACTTATCTATATTGTACCACAGTAAGTCATCACATATTTTATCACCTAACTTCTCCATATGATCCAAATTTCTTCTCAATTCTTGTTCATACGTAGATTTGGCACATCTCCAAACACAGTTTCTTTTTTCAATGCCTTTCCAATTCTTAGACCAGTTGGCTAGAACATGTCATGCACACATTCTTTGTTCTGCATTTGGCAGAAGTGTAGCTCTAGCTTTGTCAAGACCCTTTAACAAAATTTATAATAACATGAGATCTAACTTAGTGAATAAACAAAAAAGAAAATAAATGAATTAATGAAAAAGAAAATAAAAATACCTTCTGCTTATTAGTAACAGTTGCCAATTCTGTTCCATCTCCTAGCTCAAGATCATCTCTTACAAGCTTGACAAACCATTTCCAAGTGAATATGTTTTCAACCTCAACAACTACCCATGCTAGTGGTAGCATTTGGTTGTTTCTGTCACGCCCCGAGCTACCCCCGAGACGTGGACACGGAACCTAGGATCACAAGTGATCCCAAGCTAACCCTGCTGGCATGACATGAGCATACTAAGGATAATAATAACTTATGCCGAAGCTAAATCATAAATAAAACTGATATGATGGGGAAAACTCATATACTATAACTGAGATAAATGAAAACTGATGAGTTTAATACAAAGAAGATATTAACTCAATACTAAGCTGAATCTAACTATGTCTGAAAATAGACTCTAACTGACTAGAAATGCTGGGACAGGCCCCAGCTAAGTCTAGAAAAATTGAAACTAAAGGACTGAAAATACTGAAAGGAAACTCATGACTATTGTCCTCGGAGAATGAGGACTCACCACTAATTCTGCTGAACTGGAAATCGAGAACCAATCTAAGCGTGATCTGGATGTTGAGAACCTGAACCTACATCACGAGAAGATGTAGCACAGAGTATGCGTTAGTACTTGAAAGGTACTGAGCATGCATGATAGAATAAAGCTTAAATATTATATATAACTGAACAAAGCTAATAAGCAATGATATAATCTGAACATGATATAGATACTGAATACTAAGCTAACTGAATACAATGACCAATTTATAACATGCTGAGACTGAATACTAAATATACTGATACATGGTTAATATAATAGAATTTGACTGAATTGTGGAAGCTACTAATAACCGATAATAAAATCACATGAGCTAAATGTGGAGTCCGATGTATACGCCCCATTGAAAGGACCCAATACACTCGGCCAAAGGTGTAGAGGCATGCTGTCATAATCACTAAAATGATGCCCACAAAGGGGACTTACAACCTACGTGGCTAGTAGTTCTGGGACTGTTTGGGTACGCTGAACCCTAGTCCAACTCGGTATTATGCTACTCCTAATGGATTGAGTAATTTACATATTATGACTGAATTTCTGTAAGTTACTGGATAGCTCAAACTGAACATGCAACTGAGGATGCAATAATTAAACTAATATTGAGGCATTAATAATTGAGGCATATATAATTGAATAACTGAAATATCTGACCTATCATATGTAATTCAAGAACTAAAGAAATACATAGCTAGGGTTCGAAAATTCATGCAATAAACTGAATATTAACATACTAATCTGATTTGGATCATTCTAACAGCTAAGAACCCAACAATTCTAACATTTAAGAAGCCTTAGGTCTAGTCATAATAACGGAATCAAGAAACTGACTGAAAACTAGGGACCTAATGGGTGAAAGGAACCCACTAGTGAAATCCCACATATATGGTGACGAATTCCACGGAGAAATCTTTCAATTTCGGGGCTGGAACTGGAGGAAACTTGTTGCGTTCTTGAACTTAGGGTTGGCCGCCTCTTTCTCTCCTTTCGCTTCTAATTTTCTAAGTTTTGATGAAAGATCTGACTTGGGTAAGTTTTAGTTATGTTTCTAGGCTTAAATTGACTAAAACCACGAAATTTAGGATTAAAAAGACATAGTTTAGGTGTCCAACGAATAAGGAAAAAATCAAAATAACCCTGACTGAAACTGCAGATGGACTGACCACGGCCACCTTCACAGACCGTGAAAGGGACCACGAATCATGAAGTCGGTCGTGGTATGGACTTGGTGACTACTAGCTGAGGGTCTGAGTCCATAAGCCCTACTACAGCCCGTGTGAAGGACCACAGACCGTGAAAGTGTCTGTGGTCTCCACTTGGGCTGTGGTCTGGAAGGACTGGTTAAGGGGGCATACTGGTAAGGCTCCACGGACTCCCCCACAGGCAGTGTCAAGGACCACGGACCGTGAAGGTCCTCGTGGTCCTCACTTAGGTGTGGTGGTCTAAGGGGATAGCTAGGGAAGTTCACTACCTCGACTCTACGGGCGCCACCACTGCCCATCATCAAGACCACGGACTGTGAAGGTGCTCGTGGTCTGATGTCTAGGCCTGGTGACTTCCAAGTCAAGACCACGGGCAGGTCTACGGACATGGACCCTATCACGGTCCGTGAACCCTGCCGTGGTTCACTACTTCAGGTATATTTCTGGAAAAAATCTGGGTTTTGTTTTCGAGGTGTTACAGTTTCCATCCTTACAAACAATCATAAGTAATTGACCTCTAGAAACACCTTTCAAGAAGCAACCATCAAATCCTATACATCTTCTAGCTCTAGCTTTGAATGCCTTCTTTAGAGCATCAAAGCATATGTAAAATGATTGAAACATTTTTTTGTCACTTTCAAAAGTTTCTTCACTAAGTCTCACCACATATGTGCTGCCTGAATTAGTCCTTAAGAGCTCATCTCTATAATCTAAAATTCTTTTAAAACTCCTCCACATGATCACCCATAATTTGTTGCAACACAATGTTTCTAGCTTTCCTTGCTACAGTCCTCTCCACATACACCCCCAACTCTTTCTTCACTAAAATTTGAAACTGAAATACTCTAATGTCAGGCTCAGAAATAATTTTGTACTTGTACCTTACTAATAAGTACTTTGAATTCACCAATTTATTTTTGGTTGTGCCATTACATTTATGTACTGGATTATAATTCTTCACCACAAAATCTCATGTTCTTGAATCAATACTTCCAAACAACAACCATAGACAACCAACTGTATACCTTACCCTCACCATAGTTGCTTCATTAACATATTTATCTAATTCAACATGTTCTTGAACTGCATATCTAATAATAGCTTCTCTAAACTGCTTAACACTTTCAAAAGCAAGACCAGTCTCCCAAACTATTAACTGACTTAACTGACTGGTAGGATCAAAGACAACTTTCTTGGCATTTCTTTTTGCTCTTCTTGCTTTTCTTTGTCTTCTTATAGGTTGTTCAACCTCATCTTCCTCATTAACATCTTCATCAATATCTATTTCAAAACTAACAGTTTCATCTGAATCAAAGTAGGGCTCATCTCCAGCTATCTTACTCTCTAAAGTAGTTTGTTTCTTGGATAAATATTCATCTCCCAAATCAACTCCTTTTTTTCCTAAATCAACTCCTTCAGATCTAGGGCCCTTTTCTTTTCTCTTTTTTATTTTAGCAGCCCTTTTCTCTTTCCTAAGATTTATAACCTCCTCATGAACATCACTACCATACTCATCTTCTTCTTCATCAGACAAATATGCATTGTCTGAATCATCACTTGCTTTTGTTTCCCTTTCCCAATCAGACCCAATTTCTGGAATATTAGATGCAGCAGCATCAGAAGAAGTACCACACAAGTCTTCTCCAACACTAACAAAAGCCCTACCCAAGTCCTCTCCAACACTAGCAGAAGCCTTACCCAAGTCCTCTCCAACACTAGCAGAAGTCCTACCCAACACTTCACCCACAATAGGTTCTTGAGGTTATGTAGCCTCTTCAAACCCTAAACCTTCACTATCCTCGAAAGTAGCATTAGATTCCCCACAAACATTATTTAGCTATCCAATTTTGGGGGGGGGGGGGGGCACAATAGCTTTTTCAACTAAATGAGTCACATAAAGTTCAACAATGTCTCCATTTTTTAACTGAGGTACAATACCCATAATTAAGGGTGGCAACGGAACCGGGAGGTACCGGTACCGGTTCCGGTCCGTTCCGGTCCGTTACCGGTTCCGTCTCGGTTCCGGATAGTGCCGGTTATATCCGGACTTGTTCCGGTCCGGGAGGGGTAACGGGACGGAAACCGGGGATTTACCGTCCGTCCGGTCCGGTTCGAACTTTTTTTTTTTTTTTTTTTTTTTTTTAATCTTAAATTTTGAAAAATAGCCGTTGAGAGCCGTTGGGCAACGGGTTTTGGGCCCCACCAACGCCTCTTTCACCCCATAACCCCCATTTACACCTCCCTACCCCCAAACTTTTTTAATACCCCAAACTTCTTAAAACTACATTTTCAACCTTTTTTTTAACTATAAATACCCCTAATCTTTCATACTTTTCACTCACAAAAATATCTTATAATCTCTCTACTCTCTACTCTCTAAATTCTCTTATTTTCGACTTCTCGTTAAAATTACGAATTTGATCTTTGGAAATTGGAGCTTCAAAATTCAACTTTCAATTTTCGCCTTCCGGTCATACACGTCTACTTTTTTAAGTAGACGTTTGGTACATCGTTCCAACTCACTTTTCATTTAGTTATTTATTTGTTTACATTTAATTATTTATTTGTTTACATTTAATTATTTATTTTGTGATTAATTAATCTCTAGTCTCTACTTATTTAGTTGTTTATTTGTTTAAAACTTTGCTAATCATTTTCGTATTATATATAATTTGCTCACTTTTTATATTTTGAATATGGATTTTGGAAAAAACATAATTGAAAAGGGTAAAACAACCATAGTTAATTCGTTCACTAATTTATCTAGCTCAAAATCCAAGAAAAATAAAAAACCGGTAGTACTTCTCAATCTAAAACTAAAAAAACTTCTCAGTTAAGAATAAATACAGATGATTATACGCATGTTGATGAAACTGTTTTTAATATTGATAGTAATAGTGGATTAGATCCTTATCATGAACATTTACAAAGAAGATTTGGTAATTTTGAATGGGAATTACCCGAAGATGATGAACATGATGTTAATGATTATGTTGATAGTTTTGATAATAATGTTGATGAATATGATGATGATGAAACTGAGCCACCGTCGGCTACTAGTCCCCCTCCCAATCCCTCTTCCCCGGCTCCCGCTCCCTTTCGTTGTCCTGCTCCCATTCCCCCGTGCATCCTAGGACTAAGGTAGAACGCGCTAAAAAATCAGTTGTGTGGCAATTTATGACTCGGAATGAAGATAAAACACAAGCTATTTGTAATAAATGTAAACATAGAATGAATCATAAAAGCGTAGGAAAACAAGGTGGGACGGGACATTTGAGTAATCATTTAATGTCATGTTGTAAAAATGAATTTTTGCATGCTAAAGCTGTGTAGAAGCTAAAAAAAATTGTACCCCCCTTCCTGAAAATGTAGGAGTAGATGGCTCTAATATGGTCCAAACACAATTAAATCCTTCTAATGTTTCTGGTTCTAGTATACAACGGTCATATAGTAGAGAAAAAGATCTTGAAGAATTAGCTAAAATGATTGTTGTTATGGGTTTGCCATTTAGTTTTGCTTAAAAATCCCGGTTTTATTCATTATATTCAAATTGTGTATAATCCACATTTTAAAGGTTTTACTAGAAATACAATTAAAAAGGCTATCTTTGATTATCAAGCTCAACATTTTCAATATCTTCGTTGTTTATTTTATTATAACAATTGTAAAATAGCTATTACTTCTGATATGGGCCGTAGTGTAAATGGTAATGATTATTTCACAATTACTGCGCATTGGATTGATGAAAATTGGACTTTGCAAAAAGAATTTTAGGTTATAAATGTTGTGAAATGCATAAAACCGGTAGTTATATAGCTCAAACAATTATAGATGTTTTGCAAAACTATGGAATTTGTGATAAAATAAGTAGTGTCACATTAGATAATGCTTCTAATAATAGTAATGCCGTTGAAATACTAAAAACCGTCTCTTTGCCCTATTTATATTGATGGTTTTCATATTAGGTGTGCTTTGCACATATATAATTTGATTGTTAGAGATGGTATAGCAATATATGATGATGGTTGCACAAAAGTTGAAACCGCATGTCATTTTATTTTTAAATGTCAAGTTAAGTCTAGACGTAGAGATTTTGAAAATCGTTGTCGTGAATTTAATCTTCCACCTAGAAAAATTCCAAAATCGGTGTGCACAAGATGGAATTCTTTATTTGAAATGCTTGAAGTTGCTTATGAATATAGGAAACCTTTACAAATGGTTTGGAATGCTCATAATTCAAATATGACATATAGACTTGATGATAATGATTGGAATGACATAAAAGAACTTATAGAATTCTTAAAAGTTTTTTATTTAACTACAAAAAACTTTATTATCCAACTATTTGCTCTGTTTTACCTAATATTTGTGCTATTTCTACTAAATTTTATAAATTCAAAAATAAACCAAGATTTGAACAATACATTAAGAAAATGATTGAAAAATTTTAAAAATATTTTATTCCTATTCCACAAATTTATTTAAGCTTGCTTGTTTGTTAAACCCACATTACAAAGATGAAGGTGCATCACGAATGGTTGATAAAATATATTTTAATTTGGGTATTGATAGTGAAGATGATGAAACACCTAGTTGTCAAGATGTTAAAGATAGTATAAAAATTGAAGCTAGAAAATTGTACGACTTGTATAATTCTAATATAAGGAATGTAGTACATAACGAAGAGCCTCAAAGTTCTAGGAGTAGATATAATAATGAAGATGATATTGATGATATGATAGATTGTATTATTGAACTTTCTCATAATGATAGAAATGATTTTGATGCATATATTAATCAAAATACGTAACCTACTACTATTGATCTTCTAGAATGGTGGAGCAATCGCGGCAAAGGATTTCCAAAACTACAACCGGTTGCTCGAGATGTGTTAGCTATTCAAGCATCTTCAGTAGCTTCGAAAGGCGCTTTTAGTGCAGCAAGATTTCAAATTGGAGAACATAGATATTCATTAGCAGCAGATAGCTTGGAGATATCCGTACTATTTAGAGATTGGATTAATGGCGAGAGAAGGAGTTATGGTCGTCCACCTCTACCGACCAAATTTGAAAATGACGTTGATGAAATAATGCTAGATTTTAGTGATGACGGCATTGATGCAATGGAAGAACTAGCTAATCAACCAATTCCAGAGCATGTTACTAGAGAAATGTTAAATGATTTGAAAAAAGATTTCCTTGGTAGTATGAACTATTAAATTTAAATGTCTATTAGTATGAGTATAATAATTCGAGGTCTAATTCAAACAGAACCCTTCCTAGAAGGTGACTGTGTAGATTAGATTTTTTAATACTCTACTAATATTTTGTAACTCAACTTGTACTAGTTAATTAATATTAATAAAAGTATAGGCTATTCGCCTTAATTTTTTTTTATTATTATTGTCTCAAAAGTTCAAATTTAACTTTTATAGTGTGAAATTTAAACTTTTATAGTTTTAAAGTTTGAATTTAAATTTTCAAACTTTTAAAATTTAAAGTTTAAAGTGTGAAATTTAAATTTTTATAGTTTTATAGTTTTAAAGTTTATAATTCAAATTTAAATTTTCAAACTTTTAAAGTGTGAATTGTGAAATTTAAACTTTTTATAGTTTTAAAGTTTGAAATTTGAATTTAAATTTTCAAACTTTTAAAGAGTAAAATTTAAACTTTTATAGTTTTAAAGTTTGAATTTAAATTTTCAAAGTTTTAAATTGTGAAATTTAAACTTTTATACTTTTAAAAGTTTGAAAGTTTGTATTTAAAACTTTAAAAGTATAAATTTTTAAGTGTAATATTCCTAATTTTTTAATTTTAATAAAAAATATAATTTATAACGGTTGGACCCGGTTTCGGTCCGGTCCGGTCCGTTACCGGTCCGGACGGGTGCAGTATTTTTCCGGAATTACCGGTTCCGGTCCGTCCCGGTTCCGGTTCGGTTCCGGCCCGTGGTGCCCGGTTCCGTTCCGGTTCCGGAACGTCCCGGTCCGGTAGTTCCGTTACCGGTTCCGTTGCCACCCATACCCATAATATCCCTATCACTTTTAACTTCAACAACATGTCGACATTTAGGTGGTTTAATATAAACAACACAAGCAGATCAATTATAGCCGATTTCTTTAACTATATCAACAAATTCAAAGTATTGAGAATTTATCAACATCTACATCAAAACAATCAGTGACAATACCTCCTTCATACTTAATACTTTTGTTTTAGTTTTCCACCATAGTGAAACCTTAAGGTGACGTACACATCCATCGTCAAACTGGAAAGATAAAAAAAATTAAGCTTTACGAAAATCCTAAACTCAGTCAATGCTACAATCATCTAAACGAAGATTACTAACCTGATAACTTTGTTTCTTCACGAAAACCCTAAACTCAGCAAATCCTTCACACTAACGAAAGAAAAACCTTCAGATTAGGTCTTGTAGATTTGAAAGAATAAGAATCGGGCTTAGAGATTTAGGGATATTTGTTTAGAAATGGGTCGGGTTTTATTTTAGGAACTGGTGGGGTTATATAAAACGGGTAAGATATTTTTAAACACTTAGCTACATGGACGAATGAAAACGCGCGTTGTGTAACAATGCCTAGCCTTCAACTGGGCTGGTGTTCGGAGTGTTGAAAATAATTCACATCAAATATGTTAAGGGGGTATATAAACACCCGTATAGCTTAAGTACTAAAGTAAGTTCTCGCACCAAGTTCAGGTTTTTTTTTATTATGTATTATCCCTTAAAAAAAGTTCTTTTTAAATAATCAAAAAGAAATTTAAGAAAACAAAATTTTATTTTTGAATTAACCCACCCCACCGGCCACCCACCCATCTTCTTCTTCGTCAATCTTAACCGTCACCTCCATGCTTCTTCTTCTTCTCCGTTCCCTTTGCACTAGCCGATGCGCCTCAACGCCAATCAACTATAGCCTCCACCCCTTTCTTCTTCTCCATTGAATTTTATCCCTTTCACCAGCGTCAGTACACCATTATTGTCCATCTAAGCTAAATCCTCATTCACCTTTCATTCTAATAGCATCAAAGCCTTCTATTCGTTATCTTTATCTTCTTTCCACTAATAATTATTTGTAACAATTACAAGAAAAAATGGACTTTTACAACAAAAAAAAAATCAATTGCTTCACCGGAATATTATTTTTATCAAAAACAATGGAACTGTGCCGAAATATTTGAGACTTTAATTAAATTTACATAGAAAAAGAACAAGGAAAAAGCACAAGAAGAATTGGAGAGGATGGGAGAGAAAGATGGAGGGCTGGGGTGTGTGTGTGTAAAGAGATGGGGGTACTTGCAGAGAGGGAGGATGGGGAGAAGACGAATTTTTTTTTTTTAAAATAATTATTATTTATACATTATTTATTAATTTAGGTTTATTAGTTGGAAAGAAAAAGAAAAAAATCATTTACAATGATTTCACGCACTTAAGGACTGTGAAATACATATTTCGGGTAAGCATTTTGTGTCCAATAGGAACCATTTTTGAACATATAAGGTCTTCAATAGGTATGAGGCTAAATTGAAGTGTCTAAGTTAAATATGCGGACAACGATAATGAGTGTATCGGGCCTGAGCACCATTGAACTGTCCACATGTTGTCTTATGATATGTTCAGACATCGAAATAAAAAATTTATCCAGATTTTGTAGTTTGAATTTTTTTATTTTTTAAAATACTATATCAAATTAATTGATTTGATTTTTGTGAGTTTGTTTTTGGTAAAATGCAGTACTGAAAGTTAGCAATCATAGTTGTTAAACTTCGACTTACATATAGTAAAATTATGACTCAGACTCTTCCAGCAACATCTAAATTATATCATATTTTCACCTTCTACATAATGGCATATTCAAGGAAAGCAAAAACAATTTCCTTAGTTAATAAATAATCACATAAAGGACATTTAATCAAGATTATTAGCATCTATATAATAAGTGAATATATATATATGAAAAATGTTTGGAACAAAGTAGCTCGCCTAAAAGAAAAGGAACCCTAACCAGTGTTATGGATTTTGGAGTTTTCTCCCCAACCTAGGTTAGGGGGTCGTCAAACTGTAACTTCTTGTTGAAAAACATTGCTAGGCTAGCGCAACTCACTTCGCACAAGACCTTTCAGAAGTGGAGAGCCTGTCAAGAACATGAATCAATTTATTGCTAGACTTTTCGGTCTTGCACAAAGCAAGCCGTGTTAGCCTAGCAACACTTTTAGCAGCAAGCTATGGTCTAATGACCCCCCAATCTGATGGTATGAAGTAGTAATTGAGCAGAATTTTTACTTAAATATTTTTTTGTTCCTCTTTGATGCATCAAAATATATATACTCTAATAGTATAAATACCATCAATCAAGGATGAAGAATCAGTGATTTATTGAATAGAACAAGGTAACAGTTAGGTAAATAGTTTAGGCCGTGGATCCAATCAAGATAAATATATTGGATTGAGTCCAATTTAAGTAAATATTTTATCTAATGGATCAAATTTCTATAGTTTTCCCTAGATTACTTTCTCGTGAACCGTTGAGTTCATTTTTCAACAATGTCCTGTTGCAAACTTTTGACTATTGTTCTGATTCCTGTCCCCCTCTGATTGACTTGTGAGTCATAATATGGGGAAAACAGTACCTAGATATCTCTTAACAGAACTTCAATAATAGTATAAAGTAATTTCCTTTGCATAAAAGTAAGGTACTAGTCTTAATATGATGCAAAACAGCTTTATACCTTTCCATTATCACTTTTATCAAGAAAAGAACCTTTGAGGGGCACAAATTCTATCACCATTTGTATCAATCAAGCTGAAATCTATCTTTTTCACTAAAATGGGAAAAATATGGATTGAAATCTGCCTGATTTCCGCCCGGGGACTCCGGCGAACATCAGCTTTGTGGAAGCTTCAATGGTATGCTGTTGGATGGATTGATCCAAACAACAAGTACTGTTCCAAGATTGATTCTTCAGGCAATGCAAATCCTGTTTGGAAAACCAAATTCTCAATGTTGGTTGACACTTCTCTCCAGGATTTGGCCCTAAATGTTGAAGTTTACAGTAGAGAACCCATTTTTCTTAGAGAAAAGCTCATGGGAACAGCTACTGTGCTTTTGAAAGAATTTCTAGACAAGTACAATAAGAACTCTGAGGTTTCGAAGCCGATTGAAGAAGTTGGGAGCTTTCAATTGCGGAAAAAGAACTCGAATAAACCTCAGGGATTTATCGATGTCTCTATCAGAGTTTCGGAGGAGAGGGAAGAATCTAGTTCACAACCAGGTATAAACTTAAGTTGCTGTTTGTTCCTTTAGACTTCATGATTTACGTAGTTATTCATCTTCTATGAAACATATCCTTAGAGAAAAGACACTAGTTTATTTTGATTCACATGGTAATACCTGAATGAAGAATCATACTCTTGCGAGTCTTGACTGAGAATTTTCCATTTTTGACGACATCTTGTTTGAAACTAGGTGAAAAGGAGGGATTTAAGCTTGCGGATAACAGCAGCGGCTTCAACTTGACTAATGGATATAAACCTGCATCAGCATACCTACAACCACAATCTTTAACCCCGTCTCAAATGCTGGAGAGCCAACCACAGACAAATCACCAATATGCACATCCAGTGCCATATCCTACAAATTATTCACATCCACCTATGGCGGGACCGAGCTACACACAAGCAGCAGGACCAAGCTATCAGCCGTCGCGTACTCCACCCCCACCTCCACCTCCACCTGCTAATGTTGGTTATATTCCAACTTTCCTCCCAAGAACAAATAACATGCCGCCTAGTTATTTAAACATGCCACAAACTGGAACTTCAGCAGCACGAAATGCTAGACCTGGTTTTGGAATGGGAGTAGGTGCAGGGGCATTAGCTGCCGGTGCTATGATATTTGGAGATGACTTCATGTCTGGTTTTGATCTGCCTCATGGTTTACAGGATCCCTCTCTCACCATATCCCTTGATCCCCTTGTCTGAAGATGGAATACCATCTATTGAAATACAATGAGTGCAATGAGGTTATCACAAAAATCTGCATAGATGTTTCAGTTTGTATCTGCAAATTTCAGGCTTCTTGTGTAACAACAGAGATTTCAGCTGCTTTGTAATAAGCTGAAGTAAAAATTTACAACTCTCAAGATACATGGTGTATTATATTTACATGTCTCAAGGGACAAGAAATCAATGTTTACTTAAACAAGTATAAGCCACCTACGTTATATTATGGAATGCACTGATAGGTGTTTATAGAATTGAGTATAATTGACGAAGAGCTTAATGATTTCCTATATATGAACTTTAGTAGGCAGTTCAAGCGTCAAACTTAATGCTCACCAATAGATGTCAATCCTGGCCAAGTTGAACTGGAAAAAGTATCAATCTCAAGTTGCCGGTTGCAGATCAGACTCTTTCTGCACCCCAAAAGCTCTTTCAAGGAATCTGTCAACAATGGATACAAATTCGTCAACCTTCTCTTCATGGGGCAAGTGGCCACAATTCTTGATTATTTCAAGACAAGATCCAGGAATGGCCCGTGAAAGTCTTTCAGAGTTCCATGGAGGAACAAGCCGATCGCTGTCACCAGTGATAATCAGAACTGAGAGAAAAAAACAGTATTAGGAACTTTGTGTATTCACTGTGTAACTGGAGTCTATTGTTTATCATGCAACTTTACGATAATATGTTTCTTAGAACATAGCGTTATCACAAATCCAAGAATGTAAAAGGAACATGACAGAACTAAAGCATATGACACACTTTTCCAGTATAAGGGAGTAGCCTAGAAAAGAATGGTGCAATCAAAGGTTATTTGGTAGTCAAGAGTTGTTGGTTATATATCATAATTGTTTTTTCAGTACTTCATATTCACTTGAGATCTTGCTTGCTTTTCTATTAATTATTTTGAAATCCAATGTTTTCTTTTCGTTATCAATATCAATTCAATTTGGTGCCACATAGATGATTTTCTAACCAGGACATGAGATTTCACTTAGTCTCTTTGACAGTGATAGTTTTGATTCAGATGCAGAATCTGTAAGCATAGCCACGGTATACTCCACCAGAGCCCTATCCCAATCTTTTACTCTGAGAGGCTGCAGACATTAAAAGAGTAAACATGACAACAATGCACAATGAAACCAGGTTGCATACCTGAAAAATCAAATACAAGCCCAAAAGAAAAAACCAAACCCATCATCTAGTTGGAAACAACTAGCTGCCAAGGAATCACCTTTGTATAGCCTTGCAAGACATGATCATCAACTTGTTTAGGATCATACCAAGCATTCCTAACAGCAGCTAAGCCGAACTTATCAATTATCATTCTTACCTGAAAGAAAATGGTAGTCATTATTGTACCCATTTTAATCAAGTTTTATAGAGTGGTAATCAAGTATTTTTCTCATTTTGCATATGCTGCAAATGACTAATAAAAGCTCATAAGAATTCTTCCATCTATTTCTGAAACATAAATATATCAAATCTATCCTCAAATAAATGTTAGAAAGATCAAATAAGTAATAGAGCTGCTAAGCCAACAGCAGCTGACATGTTCCATGGACTTGCACTACACATATAACTCATCTCACCTTGTTTAACTTCTTCAAGAATGTCCGGGAGGATTTCTCACTCAAAAACCAATTTTCAAAAATTGGAAACTATAAAGTATAGACCTAATTCCAATTTCACAAGGCTTCATGATGTAAATTTTCAGAAAGGAAAATTAGGTTCAATAAATAGATTAGAAGATCCAAAATAGAGTACATACCAACATAATACCAACGGCAGAACGCAAGAATGCAGATAAAGCTTTCTTATATAAAGAGTTTATCATGTCTCCCATCCCTTTCACCAAACGCATTATTGCTTGTCCAAGATATTGGGATACCTTTGACAAAATGCTGAAAACTGTGGTAAACCAATTCCCTTTGGAGTTCACTTCCAATTCCTCGCCTTCAGTCTGATTACTTTTTCCACTTGAATTGTCCTTTGTTACATGCCCTAAATTCAGGGGTGCTACAATTGCAGGGGCAACGAGTATCAGGGCAGCAACTCGCTCAGGTGCTTCAAAATATGCTTCAACTGCTACAATGGAACCAGCTGAGTGTCTGGTATATCTCATTAGTTACCGATAAAAGTGACATCTTTGATAAATCAAATAGGAAGAGCAAAGGGAAGGAGGGCAATACTACAAGCAAAGGACAAGTTGAAGCACACTATCCTCTCATTGGGAATTACATATCTACTTCGTCTTGACCAAATAAAGACACTTTCAACCGTTTGCAGTAAATTATTTGGAATAGAAATCTAATCAGTCAATTCAGAAAGAGTAACAACGCTGATAGATTATTTTAGATATAGAAGAGAGAGAGGTAATGTTTATAATGAATGAATACAACCATTAAATTCTTATAAAAGTTCATCCTAGAGTAGGCCAGTCATTCATTTGGAAACACACATCTGATTTTCATTGAACTTTATTTTCACCATTCCCATTATTTCACATTTCTTTTATTATAATTGGGGTAGCGAAGGATCATTGTCTTCGCATAGTGAAACTAAAATATAACTATAAGAATGTTATTTCACTGCAATAATTTCAAGCTATATCTAGATTGAAATTAGATATAGAAGAGAGAGGTAATGCATAGAATGACTGAATACAACCATTAAATTCTTATTGCCTAAAAGTTCATCCTAGAGTAGGCCAGTCATTCATTTGGAAACACACATCTGATTTTCGTTGAACTTTATTTTCACCATTCCCGTTATTTCACATTTCTTTTATTATAATTGGGGTAGCGAAGGATCATTGTCTTCGCATAGTGAAACTAAAATATAACTATAAGAATATTATTTCACTGCAACAATTTCAAGCTAAATGAAGCCACAGCTTTTTCTTGGATAAGTCAAAATATATAAATCCATAACCGTTCATAAAGGAAATATTCAAATTCAGATTTTGTCATCCAAGAAAAATCAAAGTAGACTTTGAATAGAACTTACCCCACTAGAATTGCCTTCTCAGCTGCTAAGAAGTCAATGAAGTATAGAGTGGCCAACACAGAGAATATCATGGAGTATGGATTAAAAGGTCTTGTGTCTTCACTTCCCTGAGATGAATGGTTGACATGATTCAGCCTTGCCGTCAACCCAAAGGCTGGTCTGTCAAAGGCCAGAACTTTTTTCCCAGTCATTTGTGCTAGGGGATTCATAGCCCGATTCCATGAAAAAATAGAGGCACCAAAGCCATGTAATAAAATCATAGGAAAATTCACTCTTTTATTAGCATGAGGAGGTTGAGAAATAGTTCCTTCTTCTGACAAGTTGGTAGCAACTGATTCTGCATCATATATCTTATGGTGTATTTGTACTCCTTTAAACTCACAAAAACAACTATCAGGGTCTGCTAGAATAGCTGGGTCTTGTAATTCTTCCTGATCTATCCCTGCTATCTGCCTTTTCCGCTTTGGCCTTGTCCCAGGTGATATTTCTGGATTAGCTTGGAAAAATAAATGAAATAGGAGATGAAAAGAAAAAAAGAATCCCAAGTTTTCTCAGCTGCTTATAAATGCCAAAAGAACCTGATCGAGCTCAAATATGTTCCCTTTGGCATTAGCACTTATTCAACTTTGCTTAGCCTCAAATAACTGACTGGACTTTTAACTATTACTTGTTCTTTGTTTGGTTCGCTTCTCAAGAAGAATAAATTAGTAAACAAACATCCAATTGCTGAAAAGTTATATGCACTACTGAGCATTTATTTCATATATAATATGTCAACCCCAAAAGGATTGTCCCTAATACTATTTCAGAACTACCATAGTGTTTCTTTGACTAGAAATTTTTTCAAATTATTTTTAACCAAACAAAATTACAAATTATGTTCCTATGTTGTTTCAAATACCTAGATCCTTTTTTATTTTTAGAAGGTAAGAATAAGATATTTTAAGAATGTGCAATTGTAATTGTACAAAAGAAAATAATAGTAATAATACATCCAACAGAAGTATAACCCTGACTACGCCTGGAGTGATTCTAACAACTCAAGAATAGATTCAGCCTCCTCTACATGTTCCATTCTGCACCAACAACAAAACAAAGCCATACAATTTGATTTGCATTTCTGAGTGTTGTTTGCTGAGTCCTTGAAGTATTTTCTATTTCTTTAAACTCAAACCAACAAACCATCCACTAGATGCAGTAAGAACTTTTCTGGCAGCCTATTCCACTGATTCTTCTTCTTTCTTGGCAGCCCTTTTCTGTTCCAAAACTTCAACAGTTCAGTGGTATCCCTTGCCATAACCACTGCATGCCAATTGTATTAACAAGAACTTTCAATTCTGAACAATGATTAGAACAGTGCAAAATAAATGGCTGACAAACTCAACTTGTTTTCACCAAAAGAAACATCTGCTGCACAGGTTATTCCTCTCTTTGGAAAGTTCTCATACATGAGACATGCTTGTTTGTTCACAATCCATGTAAAGCAAGAAATCTAATATGGTGCTTTTGATTCCATGACCAAGGTTCAAGCTGGCATTCCATTCTTGTAAGAGATCTCTAATATGACTTAACAGTAAAATATCCTTTGTTATTTAGCTTCCTTTTCAAACTATCTTTTGAATCAGCGACTTACTGAAAGGAATCCAGTTGCCCAAGAAATTGAGCAGCACTAGATACTTCCCAGTAATTGAAATTCCTTCTAAAATTTATGTTCCAGCCCCCATTATGAGTGAAATCTGACAATATTGATGTAGTGCTAGTGGCCAAAGCAAGTAAATCTGGAAATAAGCCTTCAAGGGGCCATGTCCAAACCAATTTCCCCAAAAAGAGGCGTTCCTTCCATTTTCCACTGTTGTTGTCTTGCTCAAGAAACCATGCTATAAAGATCTGATACCTTTCCTAAAGGATACTCCATGACTACTTCTGACTTCGTTAGTGCATCATTGTCCCTCAATTCCATAATTATTACTGCTTACCCAACCCTCAGACCTTCCACTTCTGTGTTAATCTCCATAGTCATTTCATTAGCAAGCCTTCTATTTTGTTAACCTCCCCATTCCTCCATCCTTCTTGTTTATAACTAGTGTGTTCCATCTTACCAGATTAAATGATTTCTTCTCCTTACTTCCTTGCACAAAATAAATTATTCTTATGTAAATCCTCTTCTCAATCTTAACTGGCATGGAAAAATAAAGACATAACATAAGTTGGGAAAGAATCTAAAACACTATTGATCAGCACTATTCTGCCTCCAAAATAAAAAATATATTGCTTCTTCCAACTTGCTAGCCTTTTCTCACATTTTTCCAAGACCTTTTGCAATATGCTATCAGCTCAATCTCTGGCTCCCAGTGCTAATCCCAAGCAAATGGTAGGCAGCCTACTTACCTGGTAACCTAAAGCTCAAGCTAAACTCATAGCAGTTGGAACCATATTAACTGGAAATAAGTGGTTCTTTCTCCAGTTTATTGGTACCCAGAAACTCCCTGAAAAATCACCAAAAATCAACCTCAAGCTATTGATTTGTTCTTCCTCGGCATCGCACAAAACAAGAGTGTTGGCAGCATACATCAAGTATGGGCTTTCCAAGATATTCTGGCTGTGAACCTTGAATCCCCTTACCCGACCATTTCTTTGATGACCGTGGTGTCCGAGCCAGATTTCGCGCACCTCGACTAATTCCACGGGATACCTGCCACCTCCCACTAGCTACAAGTAGCAGGTAATTGTCCGCCAAAGCTAGGACAAATGGGAAGAATCACCTAGTGTTTTTTTGTCTCTACTGGAAATTGAACCTGAGACCTTATGATTCTCAACCACTTTATTGACCACTAGGCCACAACCTTGGGTGCCCAACCATTTATGCAAGCAGTCTTGAGCATTTTGGAAAAATATTCCATGACTTAAGATGAATAGGAGATGAAAGATACTCCTCACCATAAATCCTTTTGAGCTGCAAAAAAACTACGGGCGTGCTATTAACAGGGATTGAAAACCAAACAAATAGTATACATAATGATATCCAGCTAACCCACATCCTCCCAAATCCCATATCTTTGAGAATGTTAACTAAAAATTCCCCCCAACATGATTGTATGCCTTCTCAATAACAATCTTACATAAAACACCAGGAATATCACCTTTCAATCTGGTATCAAGATATTCATTTTGCAATAAATGATGCATCCATAATTTTTCTTCTTCTAATAAAAGTCATTGAGAATTATCCACTAACTTGTTAATTACCCTTTTCAGTCTCTGTCAGAAGCTTCGAAATGATGTTACAGAAACTACTAATCAGGCTTATGGGTCTACGATCTCTCAATTCTTTTAGGAACTAAAGCAATAAAGGTGGTATTGAAGCATTTCTCAAACTTTTCCTGGTGGTGGAAGAGATCCAGACCCTTCATGTGATCCTCTTTGATAATCAGCCAGCAGTTTTGACAGAATCCATAGAGAACCCATCCAGACCTGGAACTTTATCACTTGCACATAGCTTAGTAATTTCTAGAATTTCTTCTTCTCCAAAAGGTCTTTGAAGCCATACTACTTCCCTCGAGATTACTTGTGGGTGCCCTATTATACCTGACTTCCAATTCTCTCCTTCTGAAAAGTGAAAACTAGTTCTGGTAGAAATGGGAAATGTCTTTTTTCATCTCCTCGTGATCTTCCTTGATATTCCCGTCAACTTGTAATTTCCCAATGTGATTATATCTTGTGAGCATTTTCTATCCCCTTGTTTCAACTGTAATAACCGTGATGTTGTCTCCAAGCCAGTCCTTCATATTTGGCAATATCCTTCAACTCTATATGTAAACAAGCCCTATCAACCCATTCCTCCTCTTGTAATGTCTTGTCCTCATAGTCCCTGTCAAAGTGTGCCATCTTTCCTAATAGCTCATTTTTCCTGTGTTCCAAATTACCAAAACTAGTTTTGTTCAGTTCCTTTGTATAACTGTAACTTATTTGATAAAATGTAATCTGGACTGCCTATAACCTGAAGGTTTGACCACCGATTCTATACTTTGCCAAAAATCATTCCATCTCCATCTACCGATCCTCAAATTCGAAGTAAGGTTTCTCCCACTCACGACATAACAGTTGTAATGGAGCATGATCAGAAATTATTCTTAGCATAATCTCCTGTTTATCCATTCTAAGTTCTTCAGCCACTCGGAAGAGAATACAAATCTATCAATTCTGGAACAATGCCTTGATTAATAACTTTGAACCATGTGTATTTTCCCCCCTTAAGTAGTGAATGAAATTCAAAGAAGGGGAGCCAAGAACAAGAGGGAGAATCTCACATGAGGGTTGGTCATGAAGATAAAATTTGTATCTTGGAATGTTAGGGGGTTAAATGGGGAGAGCAAAAGAGCACTTGTAAGAAATTTGTTGCTTCAATGGGGGGATGACATTCACGTGTTGGTCGAAACTAAGCTAACAAGGAATGACTCAAATCTTTACCAACAAATCTGGAACAACAGATGGTTGGGAGAAGCTCGTAGAAGCTATTGGAAGGAGTGGGGGCATAGTAGTGCTATGGGACAAAAGAGTTTGGAAGGGGGAAATGGTAGACAGTGGAAATCAAATGCCTACTTGTAGATTTGAGGGCATAGAGCAAGAACTGAAATGGCATTTAAGTGCAATTTATGCAGACTGTGATAGAGGGGAAAGGAGGGAACTTTGTTGGCAGCCATTAGAAGCCTTTTTGAGGGATCATGGGTAGTATGTGGGGATTTCAACTTCACCAGATATCCAGAGGAGAGAACCAACTGCCAAAGAATCAATGGGGGAATGACCGAATTTTCAGAATGGATCAATGACATGGAGCTTGTAGCCCTCCTTTATTTGGAGGGTCTTACACTTGGAGAAGGAGTGAAAATCATGAGTGCTTCTAGAATAGATAGATTCCTCTACTCTTCACAGTGAGAGGAACAATATCTACACATCAAACAATCAGTGATGCCAAAACTGGGATCAGACCACAACCCCATCATGCTTACATGTGGAGATATGGATTTCAAGAAGTCATAATTTAAGTTTGAACAATGGTGGTTGGGAGTGGATGGTTTCAAAGAGAGGGTAAAAGAATATGGTGGGCCTCTTTCAATGTAACTGGGAGCCCAGCATGCATCTTGACTACCAAACTAAAACTCCTAAAAGGGAAATTAAAAGAATGGGGAAGGGAAAACCAGAATAACTGGAGACAAAGGAGGGAGGACATCCTGAACCATAATATTGGATTAGAAAATATCATGGAGCAAAGGGCACTCACGGTTGATGAATTACTCTAGAAGGTTCATTTGGCAATGGAGTTTGAGGAGGTGGTCAAGAATGAGGAGATAGCATGGAGACAGAGGTCTAGAATCCAATGGTTGAAAAATGGAGATAAGAACACTAAATATTTTCACAGAATGGCCACAACACATAAGAGATGCAACACCATTGTCAAAATTGAAGAGGGAGGGACATATATCACTGATCCAGAAGTTATCAAGATTAAAATACAAGACTACTATCAGAATCTCTACAAAGAGACAGAGACATGGAGACCTAATCTAAACTTACAAGACTTCACAAGCATTAACTTGGAGGAACAGATCTGGCTGCATAGACAGTTTGAGGAGGAAGAAGTCTTAAAAGGCATCAATCTTTGTGCTAGTGACAAGGCACTAGGACCTGATGGATTCCCAATGAGCTTCTTTAAGGAATTTTGGAGTGTCTTGAAAGAAGACATCTTGAAGACTATGAAACATTTCCATGAGTTCCAAGTTTTTGAAAAGAGTATGAATGCCACTTATGTGGCACTTATCCCAAAGAAGAGAAGAGCTACATCACTAAGGGACTTCAGACCAATAAGTCTAATTAGTGGGATGTACAAAATCATAGCTAAAGTGTTGGCTGAAAGGCTCAAACAGGTGGTAAACAAGCTGGTGAACAAGCAAATGGCATTTATTAAGGGCAGGCAAATCATGGATGCTGCATTAATAGCCAGTGAATGTGTGGACACAAGATTAAGAGGAGAGAACACAGGCATCATGTGCAAACTTGATTTGGAAAAAGCATATGACCATGTAAATTGGGGGTTCCTTCTAAACATCTTAAGACAGATGTGGTTTGGAGAAAAATGGTTAAAATAGATAGATTTTTGTATTAAAACCGTAACCTCCATTCTGGTGAATGGAGAACCGGTGGTTTTTTTTTGCATCTAAAAGGGGCTTGAGACAGGGTGATCCTATCACCCCTTTCCTATTCATACTGGTTATGGAGGGGCTGAATAGCATGCTGAGGATAGTTACTCAAAACAGATGGATAAGGGGATTTGAAGTTAGTAGCAGGGCAAGTGTGAGTACTCAAAAAAAAGTGTGAGTATGGAGATTTGCTAACTGTTGTATGATGATGGCACTGTAATCTTCTGCGAGCCAAAAGAAGACCAGATTAGATAGATTAGATATATCAGAGTGATACTTGTGATCCTGGAAGCTGTCTCTGGTCTAAGGGTTAACTGGAGGAAAACCAGTTTACTCCCTATCAAGGAAGTAGCACAGATGCAAAGATTGGCTAACATCCTAGGGTGCAAGATTGAGTAATTCCCAACAACTTACTTGGGAATGTCTCTGGGAAGCAATCATAAAGAATTACTGATATGGGATGGGATAATCCAGAGGTCAGAGAAGAAGTTAGCCATATGGAAATCTCAATACTTGTCACTTGGGGGCCGACAAACATTAATAAATGCAGTGCTGGACTCCCTCCCCACTTATGTCAGGTCTCTATTTCCCTTACATGCTAAGGTGCTGGAGAAATTGGACAAACTTAGAAGAGACTTTCTTTGGTTTGGAAACAAAGAAAGGAAGGGGTACTATCTAGTTAACTGGAAACAGTGCAGCTACCTAAGCTCTCAGGTGGTCTTGGAGTTAGGAATCTTCGAATCCATAATGAGTGCCTCTTGATGAAATGGCTGTAGAGATATGTGGAAGAAGAACATGCTCTTTGGAGAGAAGTTATACATCACAAGTATGGCTGACTCCCAATGGTGTACCAATGAGGTCACTATACCATATGGAGTTTCAACATGGAAAACAATAAGATCCTTCGGACCAAACTAGCAGAAACATCAAACTCATAATAGGAAAGGGAGCTAAACTACTATTCTGGAAAGATGTTTGGGTAAGACATGAGGCATTAATGCAATCATTCCCTGACTTATTTTCTTTTTTGTAGCAATATCCAGATATCACTCTAGCTGAGAGTTGGGAAAATGGTTGGGATATATCTTTCATGGTGGCACAATTGTTACATGTAATCAATGAGTTTAATGGTTTTGCTACAAGGCCAGACACAATCTCGTGGGTACACTCTGAGGATGGAAGATTCACAGTTAACAAGCTCTATAAGAAGGAAATAGGAACTCAACAAGGCCTCAGATTGACTAGATGGAAATATGTATGGACAAGCCAAGCACCAACCAAGATCAAATGTTTTGTATGGTTGGTAGCTAAGAGGGCTTGTCTGACACAGAAGGTACTGCAGAGGAAAGGTGTACAACTAGTACCAAGGTGTTTTCTATGCAATGAGACCAACAACCATCTTTTTCTACACTGTAGAGTCACAGGTCAACTATGGTCTCTGTTTTTTAGGCTCACTGGTAATAGCTGGACGATGCCAGAACATACTGCTGACCTGTTTGAGTTCTTTGGATCGGGAGAGGAGGCAAAGAAAAGCCAAAAAAAGTGGTGGAGAATTATTCCAGCTTGCATATAGTGGTCGAGTATGGAAGGAAAGAAATGGAAGATGCTATGAGAACAAATCAAACTCCATACGAAAGTCAAAGAAAATTGCATTGCATATTTGTTTTTTTTGTGTAAAAAGAATGTATAAAGGAGGTAGAGCAACTAGTAGATATGTCAGGATCTTTGTAATTAGCCTTCCTAGCCCCTCTATGTACGAATTTTTCGAGGTCACCAGCATATCCTTAATGCTGAGGAATACAACATTACTAATTTCAAAAAAAAAAGTTAGCCATAAGGAAATCTCAATACTTGTCACTTGGGGGTCGACAAACATTATCAAATGCAGTGCTGGACTCCCTCCCCACTTATGTCAGGTCTCTATTTCCCTTACATGCTAAGGTGCTGGAGAAATTGGACAAACTTAGAAGAGACTTTCTTTGGTTTGGAAACAAAGAAAGGAAGGGGTACTATCTAGTTAATCGGAAACAAAGTGCAGCTACCTAAGCTCTCAGGTGGTCTTGGAGTTAGGAATCTTCGAATCCATAATGAGTGCCTCTTGATGAAATGGCTGTAGAGATATGTGGAAGAAGAACATGCTCTTTGGAGAGATGTTATACATCACAAGTATAGCCAGGACTCCCAATGGTGTACCAATGAGGTCACTATACCATATGGAGTTTCAACATGGAAAACAATAAGATCCTTCTGGACCAAACTAGCAGGAAACATCAAACTCATAATAGGAAAGGGAGCTAAACTACTATTCTGGAAAGATGTTTGGGTAAGACATGAGGCATTAATGCAATCATTCCCTGACTTATTTTCTTTTTTGTAGCAATATCCAGATATCACTCTAGCTGAGAGTTGGGAAAATGGTTGGGATATATCTTTCAGGAGACATTTCAATGACTGGGAAATAGATACGGTGGCACAATTGTTACATGTAATCAATGAGTTTAATGGTTTTGCTACAAGGCCAGACACAATCTCGTGGGTACACTCTGAGGATGGAAGATTCACAGTTAACAAGCTCTATAAGAAGGAAATGGGAACTCAACAAGGCCTCAGATTGACTAGATGGAAATATGTATGGACAAGCCAAGCACCAACCAAGATCAAATGTTTTGTATGGTTGGTAGCTAAGAGGGCTTGTCTGACACGAAGGTACTTGCAGAGGAAAGGTGTACAACTAGTACCAAGGTGTTTTCTATGCAATGAGACAAATGAGACAACCCATCTTTTTCTACACCATAGAGTCACGGGTCAACTATGGTCTCGTTTTTTTAGGCTCACTGGTAATAGGCCGGACGATGCCGAACATACTGCACTTTGTTGAGTTCTTTGATCGAGAGGAGGCAGTAAAAGCCAAAAAAAGTGGTGAAGAATTATTCCAGCTTGCATATAGTGGTCAGTATGGAAGGAAAGAAATGGAAGATGCTATGAGAACAAATCAAACTCCATATAGAAAGTCAAAGAAAATTGCATTGCATATTTGTATTTTTTGTGTAAAATCTTTGTAATTAGCCTTCCTAGCCCCTCTATGTACGAATTTTTGGAGGTCACCAGCATATCCTTAATGCTGAGGAATACAACATTACTAATTTCAAAAAAAAAAAGTTAGCCATAAGGAAATCTCAATACTTGTCACTTGGGGGCCGACAAACATTATCAAATGCAGTGCTGGACTCCCTCCCCACTTATGTCATGTCTCTATTTCCCTAACCTGCTAAGGTGCTGGAGAAATTGGACAAACTTAGAAGAGACTTTCTTTGGTTTGGAAACAAAGAAAGGAAGGGGTACTATCTAGTTAATCTGAAACAACAAAAGAAAACTACCTAAGCTCTCAGGTGGTCTTGGAGTTAGGAATCTTCGAATCCATAAGGAGTGCCTCTTGATGAAATGGCTGTGGACATATGTGGAAGAAGAACATGCTCTTTGGAGAGAAGTTATACATCACAAGTATGGCTAGGACTCCCAATGGTGTACCAATGAGGTCACTATACCATATGGAGTTTCAACATGGAAAACAATAAGATCCTTCTGGACCAAACTAGCGGAAAATATCAAACTCATAATAGGAAATGGAGCTAAAATACTATTCTGGAAAGATGTTTGGGTAAGACATGAGGCATTAATGCAATCTTTCCCTGACTTATTTTCTTTCTGTAGCAATCGAGATATCACTCTAGCTGAGAGTTGGGAAAATGGTTGGGATATATCTTTCAGGACTGGGAAATAGATAGGGTGGCACAATTGTTACATGTAATCAATGAGTTTAATGGTTTTGCTGCAAGGCCAGACACAATCTCGTGGGTACACTCTGAGGATGGAAGATTCACAGTTAACAAGCTCTATAAGAAGGAAATGGGAACTCAACAAGGCCCCAGATTGACTAGATGGAAATATGTTTGGACAAGCCAAGCACCAACCAAGATCAAATGTTTTGTATGGTTGGTAGCTAAGAGGGCTTGTCTGACTCAGGAGGTACTGCAGAGGAAAGGTGTACAACTAGTACCAAGGTGTTTTCAATGCAATGAGACAAATGAGACCAACAACCATCTTTTTCTACACCGTAGAATCACAGGTCAACTATGGTCTCTGTTTTTGAGGCTCACTGGAAACAGCTGGACGATGCCAGAACATACCGCCGACTGTTCGATTCTTTGAATCGGGAGAGGAGGCGATAAAAGCCAAAAAAAGTGGTGGAGAATTATTCCGGCTTGCATATGGTGGTCGGTATGGAAGGAAAGAAATGGAAGATGCTATGAGAACAAATCAAACTCCATTCGAAAGTCAAAGAAAATTGCATTGCATATTTGTATTTTTGGTGTAAACAGAATGTATAGAGGAGGTAGAGCAACTAGTAGATATGTTAGGATCTTTGTAATTAGCCTTCCTAGCCCCTCTATGTACGAATTTTTGGAGGTCACCGGCATATCCTTAATGCTGAGGAATACAACATTACTAAATTCAAAAAAAAATAAAAAATCATTGAGCATGTGATTCTTGAACTATTTTTCCTTTCAGACATAAATCTGGTGGTGTTGAAATCTCACATACCAGCACCCACGGCAGCTCACATAATCCCCTAACAGCAGCAAGTTCCCACCACAACTCCTTCCTTTCAGTCGTAGTGTTTGGTGCATAAACACCAGTTAGATGGCAAGAAAAATTTTGTGAGGTAGCTTGAAATTTAACGGTGATGCTAAAGACTTCAGTAGCTACTACTATCCCTGCCGATATCTATTATTCCACATCATAAGAATACCCCCTCCCCTCCTACACCCGCTTCTAAGCACCAAATTCTACCCATCTGTTATCCAAAATCTACCGCACCAACGATCCAACCTCTCTTTATCCACCCTTGTTTATTGAGAGTAATAAACAAATGCTTTCCATTTATTTACTAACATTTTAGCTGTTCTTCTTTGTTCCTTACTGTTCAATCCCCCTATATTCCAACTGATAACGTTTAGCTTCATGTAGAAGTTAGAATGTTTCTTCCCCTACTTCTTATCCCCACCTTCCCATAGTTCATATCAAATTTTAGCTTGTTTAACTCATTGTTCTTCCTTGGTTTGCTGCTTCCCTGAATGCCCTAATGAATTCTTTGTTCCTGCTTTTTCTTATCAATCTTCATGAGTAGTTTAAACACATCATGTTCACGGGCCTAGAATGTGATACCATACTGCCTGCTCAGGCCTCAGAGAGAGTACATTTTTATGAACCCACAAAGAAGCCTCTATTACTGCTTGCTCTCTTTGAAGCTCTTCGAAATCTTCCATAAAATAATTCCCATGTAAAAATCAGCTCAAAATCCTATCCTAGAATTGGTTCTTCCTCTGTAACTGCAATTTTGTTTCCTTGATTCATTGGACATATGGTTGTAATTGCATCCTTTTCACGAGCTAGGGAATAAATTAGTCGATTATCTCCTTGCACCTCCAAAAGCACTAACTCATATTCATTTACCTTGTTGTTTGTTGCGTCTTCGATGGCAACAGGGTCTAAATCCATAAGTGCTTTAGTAATATCTTCTGAAATGACTTCAGTGTTATTGCCCTAAATGATTAAATTTAAGTCCATATTACTGGAATCAAGTCAGGCCTCTTCTTTCTTCTTACTTAATTTTCTCGCTTTCTCTTTTCAACTTCCTAAACCTTATTTGCACCAAAAGCCATTCTCTTTCACACCAAGATATTTTTAGCTTCTTAAGATAAAAGGATCAGAGTTAATTACAGCTAAATCACCCTACAGATAAACTTATGAAGAAATCCACCAGTCAAGAAAAGTTTATTCAACAATCTAACATGAAGCATATAATAAATGCACAGTACAAACATAAAAGGATAAAAATGAATGTTTAATCTTAATATAAGGGTTGAGCGACTTCAATGACTTGAAAGCTACATAAACTAAAATCAACATTCAGAATCAATACTACAGCTCTATTTACCGGGATATTCAGCAGGTGAGAAAGAAGTAAACGAAGAAGAAGAGGCAGAGGGTACAATCTGTAGAGATCTGAAGATGGGTTTTTCCCAGACAGAAGGAAGGTTTAATAACTTCCTCCTGGTTTGTAATTGCAGTTGAGGAGAGACGAGACAAGCAGGTAACAGATGAAGTACACAAGTATTCATGTCTTAATTCACTTTTCCTTCTCCGATAGACACCCCGGCAAATCACTATGCCGATCCAGTTGCTTTTCTGGAATTCAGAGCTCCTGCTGCCCACTGCACTGCCTAAATGACACCACTTTTGGTGCAGTTGTATTATAGTTGTGTTCTATGATTTTTTAGTATTTTATAGCATTTTTTATTGTGTATTTTTTAATATATTGTTTTGGTTTTTTTTTTTTTTGGATGATTTTTAGGAATTTTCATAGATAAGTATCAAAAATACATTTAAATTATCTCATTTTTCAAGTTTCATGTCTAAACTATTGAGAGTGTGAGTTTCATACCTTAACTATTATTTATTAGTTTGAGAAACACATTTCAGTAGTGTATGTTATGAACTTTCTCTTTTATTTGAAAAAACCTTGACATGTGGCATTTTAGGATAAAATATTTCACCTTGACAAAAATTAAATAATAAACTATTAATATTAATTAAAAATTAAAGTATTACTATCCCAAAAAAAATATTTTTAAAAAAATATTTTTCTTACCCCACTCCACTACCTCCTCCCCTCCCCCCCCCCTCCTCGACAATCCCCCGTCCTTTTTTTAAAAAAAAATCTTTATATAAAATAGTTTTTTAAAAAATCATACTTCACCCTCCCCCCTAAACCACCCACTCATTCCCCCAAAAAATTGATATTATTTTATTTTTAAAAATAAAAGTTCTATCCCATCCTATTTAACCCTCCGCTCCCAATTTATTTTATTTTTTTTTATATTTTTCTAGTTTTGTGTTAGATATGTACATATATATTTAGGAAAAAAATTTCTACTTGTGTACCGAATATAACATAAATAACAAATTTATTTTTAAAAAAGTCTTGCGGTGGCAAGTAAAAAATATTTTCGACACAAAACGAGAAAAAAAATTGGAAGCAGAGGGTTAGGTAGAGTGGGTAGAATTTTTTTTAAAAAATAATAATATCTAAATTAGTATTTGAGGGGGGAGAGGGGTGTACGGTAAGAGGAAGTGATGGAGTGGGGTAAGAAAAATATTTTTTTGGTATAATAATTTTTAAATATTTAATTTTAACTAATACTAATAATTTATTTAATTTTGTCAAGATGAAATGTTTTGTCCATGTGGAGTGTGATGCAGCAATTTTTTTAAATAAAAGAGAGTGTATTACACACATCTTGATGAGAGTTATAAAAGTGAGAGGTGTGTTTCTCAAACTAATAAGTGATAGTTTAGGTATAAAACTCACACTCTCAATAGTTTAGGTATGAAACTCACTCTCAAAATTTTAGGTATGAAACTAAGAAAAAAAAGATAGTTAAGTGTGTTTTTGACACTTATCTCGAATTTTTAATGTGCCTTTTTTTGTTTTGGTTATAGATTGACTATATTTTATTATTAATAGTATGATTTTTACGGGATTTTATTGTGTATTTTCATTGCTTAAATTTGCTTATTCTTCTATGACTTTTAGAATTTTTGTTGCTTTTTTGTCGATGAGTGTATATTTTTCTATTATTTGTTAGTATTAGGGTCTGTGTGTATACTATGTATGCTGATTTGTTTATTTTATGTTTCTTCTCAAGTTTATACATCTCTAAATGGTTCATCAAGCAGATTTCCTAGAGTATGAAGACGCTAATGTGATTTTCGATTACAAGTGCAAGTTCAGTGGTTGAAGTTTATGAACAAGATGAGATTATATTAGTTGCGAGTGCAATCTTTGTTTCTTGAAAAAGATTTCTAAACCCGTTGAATCAATTTTGACTATAAGTTTAAGTCTAAAGGTTGAATTACCTATCAATCGAGTAACATAACCTCATTCAAAGAGTCTTATACAGAGACAAAATAAAATAAAATTGAAATTATTGTAGGAATGAGTTTACAACAAAGTGTTACAAACGACGAAGAAGCAAATGATCACTCAAAAATAAAGTTTGAGGATATAAGTAGCACCGAAGAATATGACAGAAAGATATTTTGTGAAATTTAATTTTACTATATATCGATGCTTAGAGAAGTCATATTTTATAAGCATGTTTTTCTTTGCTTAATTTTTTTGATAATTCCTCCAACAATTTTCTCTTTTCTTTTGTGTTTATGTCACGACCCAAAGTATATCCTAAACGTGACATGGAGAATAAGATCCGAAGAGATCCTAAACAAGCCACTTGATATAAGCATGGCGTAGTAAGAATATAATTTAAGAGTTATAATCAGCACAAGTCTCAAATGATAAGATGACATAAAAAATACCAACATAGTACATAAGAAATATACGGAAAACTACTAAGTCTAGCATGAGTCTTTCTAACACCATAAGAGTAGTTGGGACGTAACTCATACCCCACATACAAGTCTGAAACTGAAAAGACATAAAAGCATTAACAATATCCATGACTTTGTCCTCGAATCATGAGGAATCATCAATCCAAGTAGTCACTAGCGGGGAATCCACCTAAGTGTGACCGAATACAGGAGCGTCGGATCCTATATTATGAGACAATATAGGCAGAAATATGCATTAGTTTGGTGAATGTACTAAGTGTGAGGAAATGCATAAAGAAATATAGGCATAATAATATGAGGAACTTTAAGCATGATATGCATGACCAAGTTAAAACGTATTAAGAATTTTTAAAGAGAAACCATGAATCATAAACAAGGTTGATGCATACTTAAAAATCATAAGGAAGCTTTCATAATATCTTTGGAGAAAACATATTTCATTTGTGAAATTTTTACCGTTAACCAACAATAAGATCATGGGAGCTATAACATGAAATTTGGCATGACCTTCGCATCGACAAGGGGAATCTACTTGCCAAGGTAGAACTTTGTATCATTCATATTGCTAAGGTGGATTTACTAGCTAAGTCATTTAAGACAATCGTACTTGGACACGTAGTTTGGGACAAGGGAATTGCTACTAGAGACCAAACATCTACTAACAATAAGGTCTCCATTCCAATGTCTTCTCGGTGCTAAGAAAATTCCAACGAAAAAGACAGAATCATAATCATAGTCAAAAAAATTGAAAAGACACAATTAAGATTACCAATCCAATCATAAATCATAATAGAGTAGCTTCTTTCAAAATCAGGATTTCATGAACTTTCATAATAGACACTTACATTTCTAAGCATCTAAATCATGATTTCAATGTGAGAAAACCTTTGACAATTCCTGGATACTTATCTCAAAAGCATTATTTGTTCATAAATCATTCTTTTTCATAAACCATGCATAGATTTCATAATTATAATTCACAGTTCATAAGCATAATTCATGTTCATAAAGTAGACATAGGCATGGGTCCATATGAAATCAATTGAAAAATCATGTAATTTAATCAAATCATGCATAATAAGATTGAATATAAACCATTGAAGCATAATATATTGGACCCATGAAGAATAATATGAAACCCTAATAGAATTAGGTGAAATCAATTTAGGAGATTGAGATTCTTTTGGAACCCAAAGGAAGAAAGGGATCCATTGGTGAATTTCTAGATAGTCAAATCCCAAAGAATGAAAGGAGACCAAGACCTTGAATCTTGAAACTATAACTTCCACCTTGAGAGCTATTGAGAGAATTTAGAGAAGAAGACTTGAAGATTTAGGGGAAAATAGAGTGAATAAGAGGAATTAGGACAAGTTTTAAGAGTAAAAACGGTTATAGGGATAGTTATAGGGCCAAAACAACATGATTTAGGGGATAATTGGATAGGAAAAGACTAAAACACCCTTAATAAAAATATGCCAAAAGACTATAGTTTAAACCTATGGTTCGTAGGACTCCCTATGAACTGTACTGGTTGATAACACTCACTTTACTCGTATAACAATTCAACAAATTAAATAGGCGATTGTTAACAATATAATTACTCAACGCATTAGGTCGGGATCGAATCCCACGTGAAGTGGTCTATGTAAGAATTCAATTAAGAAGATAAGATGTGCTCTAATCTATTGTAGCAAATGGTAACAAGGGTATATAATTCCAAATATTAAATAACTTGTTTTAGTAACTAATTTTAACAAAAACAATTAAATCGGAAGCTTCACAATTTGAGTAATAAACTAGGAGTGTGCGGGAATGGAAATAGATTTTAAATAACGAATCGATGTGGTTGCCCATTACTACTGATGACCCTTGGGTAGGTGGGATTAGTCTCAAATACACATTACATTTTTCAATCACAACATACTCATCATAGGAGCTTCTTTCAAAGTCTCCCATATCAAAATAACTAAACAATTTATAACCTTGACTTGGGTTCTCTCTTTCAAGCAAACCCAACACTTTGAATCGAAACCCTTAATTCCTTTTTCAAACAAACAAGCATTTCAAACCCAATATGCAAGCATTGAATTAATCATTCACTTCATATCACATTTTTCAAGCTAAAGATGAATGTCTAAGTTAGAATTAAGTTTGTAACCTCAGTTCATAAGTTAACACACAACAATTAGTTCAAATCCATGAAAAACAACATAAAATAGGGCAACATTCACTATTTCACCAGATTAATCCATATCTTCTTCCATTTGCACACCCCTAAAATTGGAGTTTTAGCCAATCATCATAAAAGTAAAAGAAAATATACCGGAAACATTATCGGTCATCTTGATTTGTTGATTACAACTATAATTTCAAGTACCCAGCTCAAAATACTTCAAAATCGTCACACCCAATTATTTAAAACTCAAAAACTAAGAAGGTTATCTATTTTGAAACATATCCCAGCTTCCAAATGAAATTGAAAAACTTCTAACATATGGTTAGATCGGTGAGGTTAGTAGGGTTCGCCGACTCAATCGGTGAGTCACCGACTTGATCTTTTCCTCGCCGTTTCCTGCATCATTTCAGATCAAATTCACTGTCAACTTCGGCAAACTTGTATGAACTCGCCGATTGCATTTAGTGAATCGCCTTTGTATCCATCTACTCACCTTAGTTCTTATGACTTTTAGCTCAAGTTCATACATTGTTGGTGAACTTGATGGAGCTTACCTTTCACGTTTGGTAAATTGTCGATCATAACTTTAGCTCATCTTTTTAGCTTTCAATTTATCCCAATTACACTATAATTTTCAGCGAAAACATGGCACACTGGGTGAGTTGCTGAGTATCTGTTGGCGAGCATCAGCTTCGCCTTTTTGCTCTTTTCCAATGTTTTTAGCCTCTTTTTGTGTGATTTCAACCTTGCCTTGTCCTTAAGCCTTCATAGCTACAAAACAACAATAAATCATTAGATATGAACATAAAAAGGCATTAAGAACTCTATTTGTTGAACTAAAAAGGCCACAAATGAGTCCAAATCTTAGACTCACCACTAGTCAACCGTAGAACCAACTATTAGAGCCCAAAATCCATCCAAATTTCCATGAAACCTTTCTATGGGTCATTGTCCATTCTACGACTCGTAGAACCCAAGTTTGAGTCTAAAATCTTACTATGTCTGGATCACTTGTAAGGATCATTCGTACGTTCCGTAGAACACCCTACATTTCATCCTATCCATTCATAGGTTAAACATCAAATATTTGAAACTTCCCAAAAATCAATCCAAGTCCTACGACTGCCTTCTTACGGACTATACAACTTCATACAGTTTGTAGGTGTCTTCCGTAAAACATACCTTAGCAGAATTTTCTAAAATCTTTCCTTTTCAATCTAACATTGGGGCTTTTAGCTAGACCCAGCAGTAAATTCAACTCATATCCACATATTCACATCCCAAGAATTGGGGTTTTAGCTAGACATAGTAAAGAGATAGAAATCGATATCAAAAAGTGTTCCATCAAATGGGTACGATAGATATTGTCTTTACACACGTCAAAGATGAAAAATCTTCAATACCCACTTCCAATTGCTTAGAAATGGAAACCTTCAAATCTTCAAAGCTAAGGAACAAAATCTCCAAAACTCTAAGTTTTAAAAACTGAAAATAATGTTTGATATTGATTTCCTACAAAATCTAATTCAAAAATCCCGTTGTGAGCTAAGAATTTAAACAAGTATTTATAGTTGTCAAAAAGTGTGTTACGAAAGACCACTCGACGCAGTTAGTCGGGATTGCTGATCCACTCGGCGATCCACTCTTTGGTCTGGTTCATCACCTTTCTTTATTGGCCTTCAGCAACTTCAAGTTCTGTAACGTTGGGCGATGAAGTACTGCATCGCGGAATCGTTCAGCGACTCGCTGACTACTCTTTTATCTCACCGACTCGATTTTCTCCTTCAAAGCTTGGCACACTGGAATGTTAGGTGAGACTATATCCATTCGGCGACTCGCCTAATGGTTTAGGCGGTCTTCAGGCCATCTTTTATTCGTTCTTTCAGCTATCTTATTCCTTTCTGCCCAATAGTGTCCATGCTTAGTCTATAACTCCAAATACCTGAAACTCAAGGATTTTCATCGGTTATTAAGATAAAATATGCATTTGAGGACACTAAATCTATCAAAATAAAGTCCTAAAAGAGTCCAAATCGTGGACTCATCAATAGAGTAGAGAGAGAAATTAGCAGCCCAACATGAATGTAAAATACATCAAAATGCACATAAATAAGGAGAAATCACTCCGAGCTAAATCATAACTCATATCAAGTTTCCTTGAACATACATGTATCTAGAAACATGAGAATGACTAAATTGCATGAATCTGAAGAATGAATTGTGAGAAACTAAATACCTCTAGCTAGAAAAGGAACGGAGGGAAAAATAAGGATACTTGGACATCACATTGGATTCGGTCTCTCAAGTAGAACCATCAACTTGTTGATTCCTCAATAGGACTTTTATGGACGCAACTTCCTTATTTCTCAACTTTCGAAATTGACAATCCAAAATTTCAATCGAAACCCCTTCATTTGAAGACTTTCCTTAACTCTCAAAATTTTCAATGGCATAATGGACGTCAGATCACCAACACACTTTTTCAACAAAGAAACATGAAACATCGGATGTACCAATGTTAAGTCGGTGGGTAACTCTAATTCATAAGAAACTTTCTAATACGCCTCAAAATCCAATATGACCCCACATAATGGGGACTAAGATTTCTTTCTTTCCAAACCTCATCACACCCTTCATGGGTGAGATTTTCAAGTAGACTCAATTATCAACTTCGAATTCAAGCTTTCTTCTTCTAACATTGGCGTAGGACTTTTGTTAACTTTGAGCCATTTTCAACCTTTCCTGAATGAGTCAAAACATTTTCCATAGCCTCATACACTAACTCGAACCTATCAAAGTGACCTCACCAACCTCCTACCATAGAGAGCCTTAAATGGAGTCATTTGGATACTCGAGTGATAACTATTATTATAAGCAAATTTGATCAAAGGAAAATAATAATCCCAATTATCCTTTAAATTAACTATACAAACTCTCGATATATCTTCTAAAGTTTAAATAGTATGCACGGGTTGTCCATCAGTCTATGGATGAAAATTCATGCTAAGTTTCACTTGAGTACCAAGACCATTGTGAAATGACCTTCAATAGTGAGATTAAATTGTGTACCATGATCGAAGATAGTGGATAAAGGCACTCCATGCAATCTCACCATTTCCCAAATATAAAGTTTGACATAATATTTGACTGAAAATGAAGTCTTCACCAAAAGAAAATGAGCTGACTTCGTCATTCGATCCATAATAACCCAAATAGAGTCAAAACATGAAATTTGGCCTCATAGGCTGCAACAGACATCTTTACATGAAGAAAATGACCTCAATCCCTTCAAAAAGCTACAAATCTGCTCTTTCGGACTAAAGCAAAACTGAGTAGAATAACCTGGATAAAACATGAAATTTGGCCTCATATGCTGCAACAAACATATTCCCTCGCTCTATATTTAGGTACTCATCTCTCATTTTTTCCATCTAAGTTTGGGGGATATACTTCTCCAAGAAAAAGCTATAAAATGATACTCAAGTCATAGGTAATGTCTTTAGTTGGTCGGTACTCAACATGAGATCACCACCACATTTTGGCGTCTCTCTTGAATTGGTAAGTTAGAGACTCAACACCAAATTTCTCTACTATATCCATCTTATGAAGCAGCTCATGACAATCACCAAGGAAATCATAAGCATCTTCCGATTCAGTACCCTTAAAGACCAATTCAAATTTAATAACTTAATAAAGTAATCATGTCAGTCACTAGTCATTACATGTCATGTAGTCAATCAGAGACACATACTTATTTTCAAGGATGCATCCATGTGGGGAGCCACAACGACTTGCGTGTTGTACTCCATGAACCTTAGGTGTTGGTGCTAGCATAGAAAATGTTGGGTGCTTGACCTTGATCAGATAAACCGTTGAGATAGGTGAGAACATGGTTAATCATCTCTAAAATAGGTTGGGCTGGTTCTTTCTTCTCATGATCTGCTTATCATCCACCTTATCACCCTCTTTTATTACCTAATTGCCCAATTGAGGGGTTGTTGCTCTATCCCTTGCTAGCCCAGCTGCCTAACCTTCGTCCTCGGTGGGCTTTCTCCTATGACCTCTACCACAATGTGTCATCACTACTCCCTATCGGCTTAATACCCCAACTATTGACTCAGGTGCATCCTCTATTGCTGGTGTTAGTGTTGACACTGTTGTTGCTCTAGTTTTAACCATCTGGAAACTAAAGTGAAGAAGGTTAGATACCAATTTGTATCACCCACCTACCAATTTGATTTAAGTAATAGCATGAAATAAAGAAGGAATGAGTTTTCCTACACCCTGAAAGTATCAAAGAGTCTATTACATATTATTCCCAAAATTTGAAAGTCATCACTAGTTCATAGAAATCTGAGGAAATGGGAAGCACCATTTTGAGAAGGAAAATGGAACACCTTACAACACAATTGACCACAAGCTAGGTGACAAGAAGATGGGATATTAAGATAATGAAATATTTGATAAATGGGCCACGAGTTTCCCATAGGTCATTGTCTTGGGAGCTAAGGCTCAATGAGGTATATACGACAACTTGTGTGATAGCCTTGATTCCACCACATCATCTTTATCCTTGTATTGTATTGTACTATATTGTATTGCATTGACTTGTCTTGTTAGTTTGTTTGCTTAACTTATAAATTTGGTAATTAGTATGTTGTCTTACAATTGCGGTAGTGATGCCTATATGGGACTTTTTGTATGTAGGTGAAATGGTTTTATAGTTTATTTTTATAAGTAATGATATTTTATTTTACTTAGTAATCCTAATCTACTGAGTACAAGTAGGTCATACCCACCCGCACTTCTACAACCTTTTGTTGGAGCTATTAGTATGAGTGGTACTCCACATGGTTGATTGATCATGTTGGGCGTGTTGCTTTCAAAGTTATTATTTTGGAGTATTATTTTGGAGCTTTATTTTTATTTCATTTCTATGTATATTTCAAAGACGTGTGATGTAATTCATATATTGTATTAGAATACTTTTTAATGCTTATGATACTATGTTTTGGAAATGTTATATCTCAAATTTTCTTTATGGCATGACTTCGTTCTAGAAGTTACGCATGCTTGTTTTGATCATATTTGCTTCTACTTACACATCAATCTTGGGTTTGGGATATGTGTCATGATGACCTTGGTTTCTAGGTCGTGGTGTCTATGTAAATCATCTATAAAATTTACAATATCGGGGTAAGCCCAAATACCTCAGATGAATGATCTCCTTTGCATGTTTCATACCAACTTGAAATTTGTTACATTACATTCACTTGAAGCTTCTAGTGAGCTAAGTTTAGCTTGTTGAACATGTAATCATTTGGTTCTTCAAGGTTGATAATTGTGCTCCTAATTAAGTAAACTTATCAATCTCTTACATGCCTGCAATATTTTTCATCATAGATATCTATATATTGTTATTCTAGTATGGGTTACCTTAGAGATTCAATTTAGATGCATGTATAGCTCATCTTATGCATTTCCAAAGCTTTACCACTTATTATTGAATCTAGAAATATCTACATATTTGATTCCAGACTCTCGATTAATGTATGAACCGACACTTCATTTGTTTGATTGTGATGCAAAACAATCTTTGAAGAGATATTTGAACACTTCCTATGTTGTTTAAAGCTAAATATCTCAACTCTCAATCTTTCAATATTCCCAAATGAAAAATAAATAAATTAGGTATTTCTTCACAAAATAATTTTACAAGGTAATAAAGTTTGGTGGTTCAGCCTTGAACCACCTCTTCACTATCTAAAAAAGAGAAAATAGGAATAAAGTGCTTCTCACATGATTTGTTGAGACTCCCTCAGGTATATACATGTCACTAATATCTTAAAGTTCTAAATATATTATTGTGGATCCTTATGTTCGAGACCTATAAACTGTCCATCGGTGTACAATAGTTGCACCACATTCCATTTTAACTCAAATCCACCTAATGTCTCTGATACGCAGATGCCTACGTCACATACTTTCAAAAGAGATACTACCACTCTAAAGGAATAGTCCCTTTTTGTAATTTCTAGATTTGACATAAATAAAATAATTGAAGAGCAATTTTTTTCTTTCTCCGATGAAGCAGTCTTTCTAGCTCAGGATGTGAATCATCTACTTCTTCATTCTATGTCATCGTATTTGCATCTAAAGATTGTACATGTATAAATAACGACTAAGATAAAATTATTAATATATGAATAAAGAAATTGTAAAAGACTACTTTTTTAAGTTCATGATGGCGTCGCCAAAAACCTATTTCTTCTAAATGCACACACAACTATATGTGGTTGTGCAAGTTGTATAGAGACTCAAATGATCGAGATGTCAAACCCATAAGGTTTAGTGATTAACATGTGTTTAAGTAGATAATGATAGATCATGATTATTAATTTTATCTACATTAATTAAATGATTAAAAACAAGTGAAATTTATTAAAATCAGTAATTGAGAGAAATTTCAGGGTAACGACTCTTTTAAGCATTCATGTATATTATACAGTTTCCTTACTTAATTAATTTATATAGTTGTTGATTTAAGATGTTTACAATATGATCATGGTATTCTGAGCCTATAACAATCTCTCCACATCGATTCCACGACTTCATCATTGAGCAATGAAATGATAACTCAACATAGAAATATAAAACTATCTTCTTGTTTTTATAACCAAGTAAGACATTCAAGGTCTACTCTTATTCTAAATGATTGAAATACATTTCGAAAATCTTTTTTTAAAAAATATTTTGTGCTACAGTTTTAAATCCATTTATATAGACATTAGTGTTTGATACGAGCAATGATATAATGCTAAATGAAATCTAATTAAAAATTGGCATAAACCATTGGTGGCCCCCTAAAGTTGGCATAATGTTTCACTTAGAAACCCCAACTAGACGATTTTCATTTTTAACACCTAACGTAGGGTCTCGAAGTGTCACTTTAACACTTTTTGCATAGCTAGAATCTCACATTATTTTCACTCATCCAAGGCGCGTAAACATCATTTTTTCGACTGATGTGGCGTCCAACTAGCAGGCTAACGGTAATATCCTTTATTCTTTATTTAATTGTTCTATTGAACCCTAATTTAGAACACCTACTTCTCCAATTTCTCCCTTGTTCTCCAATTTCTCTCTTTTTCATCCTTAATTATTTCATGTCGAGCTTCTCTAATTCTTCCATGGCATCTGTGGATAAAGACCGATATTATAGATGTGGTAATGAGGCACTATTAAAGACTTCGTGGACACAATTAAATCCAAGGCATAGATTTTTTACTTATAAAATTTCAAAGGTAAATTTTTTTAATTTTCTTTAAGTGAATTAGATGATTAATTGTTGGCGTCTAATTCTTTTTGATTGGTTTTTACAGAAAATAGGTTATTGTGACTATTATCATTGGTATGAAGATTGACACGCTTCTCAAGCAAACAGGGTGATATGGGGTTTGTTGAAGAAAGTCAAGGCTTTTGAAGAAAAAATAAATCGAGCAAGAAATATATTTATTGTTGGTGCCATTGCTACTGGGTTGGTGATGTTTGGAATATGGACATTGAAGCCTAATTGTTAGGTGTTTTTGAAGTCTAGTAGTATTTATCTAACTGTTAGTGTTGTTGAGGTCTAGTTTAGTGTTCGGTCTATTATTATTTTGATGTTGTTGTTGCTGTAGATTTTTTTATGTAAATGTGCATTTTGGATGAAATGAAATTCTATGTTATTGTTGCAGTAAAGTTGTTGTTTTGGCTACATACAAGTCTCAAATTCGTTCTCACAAAGTAACACCAAAAGCAAATAGCAAATTCATCATAATATTCGTCATATTCGTCACAATGTAACACCCAAATTATACAAAACGTGCACAATTATATTGCATGCTCTATAATGAGCTCAAAGTTAACATTATGCTACATACCATTCCAGGCTACAACCTTAAAAAAAAAATGTATACTAGTACCAAAATACGGCCCCAAAATAAAGCTAGCATAATCAAAGGCTATATACATCCTTCACAAAAGTGTTTACTAGTACCAAAATAAAGCTAGCATAATCCAAAAACATTAGACAGCAAAATCAGGGCCCAAAATCAACTTATTCTAAGTTGGTGTTACTTCTTCTTTTTGTTTGCCATTTGCTGCAATTGGGAAGTGGCGACAACATCTTTGTTTTTCCATCTCAAGCCTCTAGGCTTAAACCCAAGGTCTATACCCGTTGAACTTGCATCCTTATAACTTGAACCTGTTGGTAGAATCCTTTGACTTGAAGTCCTAGGCTTTTTTTGAAGAAAAAAACCAAAATATTGTAAAACTTAAGGACAAAAGAACAATATAAAGAGGAAGAGAAGAAGACTATAAGACAAGAGGAACAATATAAACTAACATTCTTTCTTTCAAGTGTTTTTCAACATTATTCTCAACACCACTATTTATATGATTACATTGAGGAATACCAAAAGGTGTCATAAACATTACATTAAACCTTGAGAATTACTACCCATTAAGAAGGAAATAAACCTAGGAGTTATGGTCATCCAATTAACCATATTATCAACAACATTACTACCAATAAAGGATGAAATTAACCTAGGAGTTATGGTCATCCATATGACCACATTATTAACAACATTACTACTCATAAAGGAGGAAAATTAACCAAGGAGTTATGGTCATCCATTTAACCACCAAAATGATTTACAACACTCCCCTTTGGATGACCATTGGTAGATAATATGTCTCGTTAAAACCTTACAAACAAAAACTTAGTGAAGGACAAAAGAGTACACATATCTTGTAATACGCTTTGTTTGCTGCCTCGTTAAAAACCTTGCCAGAAAAACCCATTGGGATAAAACCTAGGTCAAGGGAAAAAGAGTGCAGCGCGTAGTTTACTCCCCCTGTTGCGAACATCATTTAATTTCTTGGAGACGACGCATTCCAATCTTGAATACCAACTTTTCAAATGTTGAGGTTGGTAATGCTTTAGTGAAAAGATCCGCTAAATTATCAACTGAGCGAATTTGTTGAACATTTATTTCACCTTTTTTCTCAAGATCATGAGTGAAAAATAATTTTGGTGAAATGTGTTTTGTTTAATCTCCTTTAATATATCCTCCCTTCAGTTGAGCTATACATGCAACATTGTCTTCGTATAATGTAGTTGGAATAGCTTTTATCATAGAAAAACCACACATTTCTTGAATATGTTGAGTCATTGATCTCAACCAAACACATTCCCGACTCGCTTCATGGATGGCTATTATTTCGACATGATTTGAAGAAGTAGCAGCTAATGTTTGCTTCATTGAACGCCAAGATATAGCTGTGCCTCCATATGTAAATAAATAGCCTGTCTAAGATTGAGCTTTATGTGGGTCAGACAAATATCCAGCATCTGCATAACCAATCATTTCTGACTTGGATTTATTAGAATAAAATAATCCCATATCAATGGTTCCCTGAAGATATCTTAATATATGTTTGACTTCATTCCAATGTCTCTTTGTTGGAAACGAGCTGAATCTTGCCAATAAACTTGCTGCAAAACAAATATCTGGTCGAGTATTATTAGCAAGATACATAAGCGCCCCAATAGCACTAAGATATGGAGTTTCATTGCCAAGAAGCTCTTCATCATTTTCTTGAGGTCGAAATGGATCTTTATGTATGTCAAGCGATCTCACAACCATTGGGGTACTCAATGGATGTGATTTATCCATGTAAAATCGCTTTAAAACCTTTTCTGTGTATGTTGATTGATGAACAAATATTCCATTTTTCAAATGCTCAATCTGTAGGCCAAGACAAAATTTAGTCTTACCAAGATCTTTCATTTCAAATTCTTTCGTTAAACACTCAACGGCTTTTGAAAGCTCTTTAGGAGTGCCAATGATATTTAAATCATCAACATATACAACTATTATAACAAAATCAGATCCAGACCATTTTATAAAAACACAAGGACAAATAGGGTCATTTCTACTTCACCTTTTTTTTTCGTTTTCGCACAAAAACCCATTTGTACCCCACTGGCTTGACACCTTCAGGTGTTTGGACTATTGGTCCAAAAACTTCACGTTTTTCAAATGAAGTCAATTCCGCTTGAATTGCTTCCTTCCATTTTGGCCAATCATTTCTCTATCTACATTCATTGACAGATTTTGGTTCAAAATCCTCATCATGTTGCATTATTTCAACAGCAACATTATAAGCAAAAATATTATCCACCACAATACTACTTCGATTGCACATTTTTCTCGTCGAGACATAACTTATTGAGATTTCTTCATTCTCATTATTTTCAGTTATTTGGACTTTTTTTGTGGTCTTATCATTTGTTATGTCTCAGGGCTTTTCTTGAGCAATTTCCTCTATGGTATGATCTTCATGATCATTTGTTCTTCTTTTTTTTCGAGGATTTTTATCTTTTGAACCAATTGGCCTACCACGTTTTAAACGTGATTTAGACTCATTTGTTTTAACAATTTGTCCTATCGGGACATCAACTCGAACTGGAGCATTTGCAGCTGGAATATAAGATTTAGTAACCCTTGGAAGGTTAGTAAATGCATCTGGCAATTGATTTGCAACATTTTGCAAATAAATCATCTTTTTAACCTCTTGCTCACATTGATTTGTTCGAGGATCCAAATGAGATAGAGATAATGAATTCCAATCTATCTCTTTTTCCAACTGTTTATGTTCTCCCCCTAATGTTGGGTATACTGATTCATCAAAATGACAATCAGCAAACCTTGCCGTAAATATATCTCCTGTCATAGGTTCCAAATATTTGATAATAGAAGGAGATTCATACCCAACATACACTCCCAACCTTCTTTGGGGACCCATCTTTGTGCGTAGCGGTGGGGCAATTGGAACATATACCGGGCACCCAAAAATTCTAAGATAGGAAATATTTGGCTCATGACCAAAAACCATCTGTAATGGAGAGAATTCATGATAACTAGTTGGTCTTTTGCGCACCAATGTTGCTGCATGCAAAATAGCATGTCCCCATATTGAAACAGGCAACTTTGTCCTCATTAACAATGGTCTAGCTATCAATTGGAGACGCTTAATCAAAGATTTCGCTAGATCATTTTGAGTGTGAACATGAGCAACTGGATGTTCAATTGTAATTCCAGTGGACAAACAATAATCATTAAAGGCCTGCAATGTAAACTCACCAGCATTATCAAGACGAATTGTCTTTATTGCATAATCTGGAAATTGTGCTCTTAATTTTATTATTTGAGCCAACAACCTCGCAAAAGCCATATTGCGAGTTGATAATAAGCACACATGTGACCATCTTGTAGATGCATTTATCAAGACCATATAATATTTAAATGGCCCACATGGAGGGTGAATTGGCCCACATATATCACCATGTATACGTTCCAAAAATGCAGGGGATTCAATCCCAACCTTAACTGCTGATGGTTTAATAATCAATTTTCCTTGAGAACAAGCAGCACAAGAGAATTCTTTGAATGAAGAATTTTCTGATTCTTCAAAGTATGTCCTTGTGAATTCTCAATAATTTTGCGCATCATATTATAATCGGAATGGCCCAACCGGTCATGCCAAATGATAAAATCATTAGAATTAGTAAGTCTTTTGTTACTATGGCATGTGATTCAACCATACTACTACTTGTATGGTACAATCCAGAAAAAAAAATGCGGGTAATTTTTCATACACATATTTTTGCCCCAATTTTATTGTAGTAATATAAAGGTATTCAACCTTTCCTTCATTGGCAGTCTCAACATGATAGCCATTTTGGCGAATAACCTTGAAACTTAATAAGTTTCTTTGAGACTTACTACATTACAATGCATTTTCAATAGTTAATATCGTTCCCTAAGGTAGTAGTAAGGCCGCTCTTCCAGAGCCCTCAATTAATTTTGCACTACCAGATATTATATTAACATAAGCCTTTTTCACAATCAAAGTAGAGAAATATTTCTTTTCGCTTAAAATAGTGTGAGTTGTAGCACTATCAAGAAGACACATATCTCCATTACTCATCTTGAACCAATTGAAGATTGGGGAATTTTATTTATCTTCATAAAATAAAAGTACATCATAAGAAATATGAAAAATCAACAACATTGCAAGAAAATAAAAGTACTTTTTTTTTCTGAATATAAAAACAACATAAGGAAAAACACAACAATAAAAAAAAAAAAACACATAAATAAAACAACATAATTATTTTCCCCAATCAAATGATCAAACATTAATTTTGATCTCCAAAGAAGTCTTCAACTTCCAAATGAGTAATATCATCAAGGTCACCAAAATCATCATCTTTTAAAGCCAAATTTGCTTCAATATTGTCATCATAGTTTTGTGAAGGCCCTGCCTCGGCATCATTTTTATAAGTTAAGTGTGACTCCACCCGAGCATTAGAAGAAGATGTACCATTTTTATTTCCTTTTCTTTTCAAGGAATTTTGATAAAGCCTAACAAAATGCTCAGTTGCTCGGCATTCATTCTTCCAACGCCCTTTCATGCCACAACGATGACAATTGCCTCTTGAAGGATTGCTTTGAGAACCCATATTGTTCTCCCTTTTGTGGCGACCACCACCACGACGATTATTATATCGTCCTCTGCCATTGCCATGTCTACACACATTATTTTGGCCTTGATTTTTATTTTATCTTCTTTCAGACTGGCCATGTGCTTCAACCTCATTTGCTTTCGGTAACGGAGCACTTCCCGTGGGACGGGCCGCATGATTTTTCAATAAAAGAGTATTATGTTGCTCAGCCACAAGAAGGCATGAGATCAACTTAGAATACTTTTTGAATCCCCTTTCACGGTATTGTTGTTGTAATACCAAATTTGAGGCATGAAAAGTTGTGAGAGTCTTTTCCAACATGTCCTCATTTTTATATCTTCCCCACATAATTTTAATTGGGAAGTAATTTTGTATACAGCAGAATTATATTCACATATAGTTTTAAAATTTTGTAATCACAAGTGAATCCATTCATAACGAGCCCTTGGCAATACCGTTGCCTTAAGGTGGTCATACCTTTCCTTCAAGCCAGTCCACAATTCAAGTGGATCTTTCACCGTAAGGTATTCAACCTTCAATCCTTCATCCAGATGATGACGAAGGAAAATCATTGCCTTTGCTTTGTCCTGACTCGACGTTGTATTACCGTTGGTAATAGTGGCACCAAGACCTTTAGCGTCAAGGTGAATTTCAGCGTCGAATACCCATGACAAGTAATTATTTCCAGAAATGTCAAGTGCCACGAACTCAAGCTTTGATAAATTCGACATGATAAAACTATCATAGAAAATAATTAAATTAGACTAAAATAAATAGTGAGTACACAAGTAATTAACAAAACATTTTTTTTTTCAATGATAATAACATGACACATGTTATTGTATAAAGTAACATCAATTATTAACTTAATTTGTTAGTATCAAACTTCTGAGCAATGAACATTCTGCCTAACATATAAGTTAAATAATTTCTAGAAAAATTGCTAGACAAAGTTAAAGTTTAACTAATTTAAAATAGCATAATTCACTTGATGATTAGGCGAGAACATACATTTTTTTTTTATATATATTTCCATTGTTTAACTACCAAAAATATACACACTGTTTAACACCTAACCGTTTCATAATATGTAGTATATTATATTAGAGTGATTAATAATGAGAATTAAGTATATGAATACATACCAGAAGCTTAACTTGGAAAAATCGAAATGCTATTAGAGTTTCGTGCTAATAATGTATTGTAAAACTTAAGGACAAAAGAACAATATAAAGAGGAAGAGAGGAAGACTATAAGACAAGAGGAACAATATAAACTAACATTCTTTCTTTCAAGTGTTTTTCAACATTATTCTCAACACCACTATTTATAGGATTACATTGAGGAATACCAAAAGGTGTCATAAACATTACATTAAACCTTGAGAATTACTACCCATTAAGAAGGAAATAAACCTAGGAGTTATGGTCATCCAATTAACCATATTATCAACAACATTACTACCAATAAAAGATGAAATTAATCTAGGAGTTATGGTCATCCATTTGACCACATTATTAACAACATTACTACTCATAAAGGAGGGAAATTAACCAAGGAGTTATGGTTATCCATTTAACCACCAAAATGATTTACAACACAAAATTAATATATAAACTTGCATTTATTTAAGAGACAAAGTTTATGACAAACTTAAGTTTAGTATTTGGATTCCACTTGCACTTGTGTAGATGCCAAATCCAACATTACTTTATCCCCCATTAGTTGGCCTCTTTGGTCCCCCTCTTGCAAAATCTTCTCCAATTGTAACTCTTTCCCTTTTTTGTCCAACTGCTTGTCTTGTCCTTGGAGGTAGTTGACTGATTATTCCTTTTATAATAGTAATACTTGTATCCACGAATGGTGGTGGTTGGCTTGATTTTGCAGTTTCCCTTGCCCTCTTAACTCTAATTGTATCACCACAAGTTGTTGTTGAACAAGCATAATTGCTTGATATTGTTGATGCATGTTGGTTGAATCTTATTGGTCCATGTTGGTAGTACTTCTTGGTTCAGGATGGCTACTTCCTTGTAAACTTTGACCAGTAAATTGTGAACTATGGCTAGCTAGTTGTGAAGTATGGACACCAACCTAATATCAAACATAAAGTTTGTTCATTAAATTCAACAAGAATTTAAAAAAGGCACAAATAAATAATGAATTATTTTACCTTGCAATATTTCTTGTTGTGGCCTTGTTGTTTACACTTGGAACAAGTAATTTTCACCCCTTATTTGGACATCTTTCCATACTTCTTTCTTGGTTCATCTTTACTCTTTCTTATATTTCTTGGAGACTAGGCATTGGTTTAGGTTCAAGAGGCTCAATCCTTGGATTGTTAGTTTCAGGCCACATCTTCATATTTGAAATTAGTTGAATGAAATGACTATAAGCCTTTTAGAAAGTATCATCCCTACACCAATACTCCACAAGTGGTTCAAGTTCATGTTCTATGTGGCACAAAGCAAAAATAACATGTTGACATGGAACTACAAACTCTATCAGTCAAGTTGACTGTATGCCTATACGGCCTTTCTCTAAACTCAAACCCAACATCAGCATTCCAAACCACCTTGCATGCCCTAGACTTGTCCTTATTCTCCTCTAATATAAGTCTATCCATAGGTGCAATATCAAATATCCAGGTGTCAACAAACTTAGCCATATTCACAGTTCTAGTCATTATTTTTCTCCTAATTTCCACCAAAATAGTTATTATAGATTTGTGTCTACATGATAAGATCCATGAATTAAAGTTTTCACACATGTTATTTTTAACTGCATCACATTTGGAATGCTCTTGAAAGAATGCTCTAACCCATGACACTTGTGGATAGTGCAATAAATCATCACAAATTTTCTTACCAAGTCTACTCATTTTATGAAGCTTCTCCCTGAACTTCACTTTAAAAGTTGCCTTGGAACATCTCCAGAATTGTTTCCTTTTTTCCACTCCCTTCCGCTTTTATTCTAATTAGACCAGATGTGTCTAGCACACCTTTTAACTTCAACATTTAGTAGTAGTTCATCAACAATTTCATGAAGACCCTATGATAAAATACAATTCAAGAAAGAAAATACATTTCTGCATATCTACAATTATCAAAGTAATAGACAATTACCTTCTGCATATCTAGCATTACAGTAAGACCCTGCCCAGTACCCAACTGCAGGTCCTCTTTCAAGAAGTTGATAAAGAAACTCCAGCTATGTTTAGTCTCCTTGTCCACAACTGCCCAGGCTATAGGAAACATCTGATTGTTTCCATTCTTGCCAACTGCTACTAAAAGTTCACCCTTACAAGCACCCTTTAAGAAACATCCATCAAATCCTATTATTCTTCTACATCCTTCCTTCCACCCCTTCTTTAACGCTTCCAAGCATACATAAAAGTGCACAAATAAATTCTATCCTAGTACGGTTTCTCTATCCATCCTTACCCAAACAGAACTATCAGGATTAGTTTCTTTTATAACTTCAGCATAATCACATAACCTTGCGAATTCCATATTCCAGTCACCCATGGTCTCTCTAAGAATCATCATCTTTGCCTTGTAGCAAATTGTTCTACCCACATACAGTCATAATTCCTCCCTGCACAATTCTTGTATTTCCCAAATCCTCAAAGATATTTGTTTATTTATTTTATCCTTGAATCTACTTGCTAGGAACTTAGTTATACACATTTTGTTCTTATTTGATGGAGAACACTTGTGTATAGGATGGTAATTCTTAATCATGAACTTACCACAATCCCAATCAATAGCACCATAGAACAACCATTTGCATTTCTCTTTGAATTTACATTTAGCTCTTACTCTATGAGCTTCATTAGGCCGTAACTTAATCTAATAATTTTTCTCAACAACATATTTTGCCAAAGCCTTTCTAAATTCCTTAGCATTCTCAAAAAACATTCCAAGTTCAAAAATAACAACAATACCTTCATCATTATGCATGACATTTTTTCTTTTCCTTCTGCCTGATAGATCAACACCTCTAACAGCTTCTGCATCTAGCATATCAGTGTTATCATCACTATCACATTTTGAGCTATCAATATACTGGTCATCTCCTTCTAATCTGCCAACATATCTATCCTTCTTATTTATTCCAATATATTCAAAGCCTATGTCCACACCAGCCTCACCTATTGGTACTTCTTCATGTATTGTTTTCTTCTTCCTAGGAGTAGGATTTCTTTTCTTCCTAAGATTATGATTTCTTTTTTTTTCTTCTTTAATCCCTAAGGGATCATAATTCTTCATCAACATTTGAATCATCTTCATCTGGAATAATATCTACATCTGTGTCACTACTAGGCAGATCTGTATCAGCTTCATTCTTATTTGTATCACCTCCCGACAGTTATGTATTAACTTCATTCAAATCTGAATCATCTTTATTCAAATTTGACCTCATTCTTCACAGTTCCCTCAGTATTTATATCCACATATTCATCAACATGATCATACCGTGTTAAAAGACCAGTTGGAGCAGGCAATTCCTCTAACTCATCAATTTCATGGACCACATACATATGAAGCTCATCACCATCTATCAAGTCTTTCACAAATTCTAACAATTGAATATCAAAAGTAACTTGAACCAATTCATTGTTATCTTCACAGTAAAATTCCTTCACATTTGTATACCCAAGGTCTTTAGTGTATGAAAGGAGATCGACAAGAGTAAAATGATTTTTATCTATGCAAACACCAAATATATCTACTTCTCGTTGGTAAGTAGGGTTAGGGTTTCCAACAACACAACCCCTATGATGAAAATAAGTTAAAATATAGTTGTTCATATCCCGAAAAGAAGACCCCCAAAAAAATAAAATACCCAAAAAGCCCTTTACTTTATCACCACTAGTTAGGCCAAAACCTAAATTCAAAATGAAAATAAAGAAACAGGAATCAACAACAAAATACACATTCTTCAAGAATAAGCATACAAACACAAGAAAACAAAGGTAAAACCTTCAATTTCTCCAATGTCGCACAACCCGATACCTCGTCAATACTTGATTTTCAATCTCAAACCTGAAAAAATACAACATAAAATACAACAATGGTTAGTACTAATAGCGAATTGAAGGAAAAACAAAGCAATACATGTGAAATCGAGCGGGTTTAGGGATTGATCGATTTACCTACAATTTTCATTGGAGAAGAGAGAAAATCAATCAAGGAAGTTGAAACATCCATTTTTTAATTTGAAGAAAAATGACGTGTAAAGGGGTTTAAGAGTTGGCATCATATAACTGGTCAGTTAATCCACGTAGATATAGTTGTATTGCACGCACATATGATCTACAGAAGGTTGTGCAAAAAGTGTTAAAGTGACACATCGGGACCCTACGTTAGGTGTTTAAAATGAAAATCATCCCGTTGAGGTATCTAACTAAAATATTGTGCCAACTTTAGGGGGCCACCGATGTTAGGTCATAAAAATTCATTCAATTTGTTAAAAAATGAGCGTGATCATACGTTTTTCTTATTACCCAAATAAATAAGAAATAATAATAGCAATAATAGATCAATAATATTAAGTAAAAATTTACACAAATAGCAAGATCAAATTAAAATCCAACAACCTTTTTCATAGATGATAAACACTACCTATTTCATTAAACACAAAAGAAAAGAACAACAAACACAAATACTGAAGCAACAAAGCAGACTAAAAACATAAACTTAAACAAAAGTAAATTGACCAAAATCATAAGACAAAGATAACGACAACAACAAAAAAACTTCAACCCATGGTCCCTCAAAAACCTAAAGCCTAAGTTCTAAGTCAAGCTCTTCGACCTCATGATCATCATTCTTCTTCTCACACATCCATCCTGCAGTAACTTCACTAGTGCTCCCAATGGATGAATGGGTTAATTCTAAAGGTCTGCCAGCTAATGCACCATTCAGATTCAACTGGATCTCATACTGAGCTAGTTGACTAAGACGTTGGATGTTATTTTGATTAAGAGTAGGAGTGATAGGTTCATGTGCATTAACATGAGGAATTTGTTCCTTATCACCACGCGTCATACAATAATGAGGAAGTTGGTGTGCCCGTTGTTGTGGTGGATTCGGGGTATATGACGTCTGACCATGGATAGCTTGTTGAGTCACATGAATTATTGTATGTTGTTGTTGCGATTGGTGATAACTATGTTGTGGATGACCTTGAGGTTGAGGAGGCACCTCCAACACCATGGATTGTTGTAATGGGTTAAAACTTGATCGACGGTCGCTAAGACTTATTATAGGACTCTGCACCACTGAATTCCTCATAGGGGGATGACGTAAGCGTTCCTGGTTGCGTATAACTATTGAATCAGACATGAGATAGCCCAAGTAACGGCAATGAAGGGGGAGGTCAGCAGATGGACTAAAAAACTTGTGATGGTGTGCACCCTTTATCCAAGTGTCCTCAAATCTATGTTTGGTTTGGTGCCCCGCAAGCCCTTGACTAGAGGTGAACACCTCATTGCAGAATCTGCAACGATAACACCAAGAACCTGTAGGCCTCATTAAAAGGGATGGATAAATCATTTGTCTTGTTGGTGGCAGCTGTATTTTTTGTGAAGAATTATTTGGAGAATTAAAAAATGAATTGGCGAGGAACTAAAGAAATATCCACCGAAATATAAAGGACCAAAATTTCAAATAAAATGATAATAATGTTTGTATGATTAAGGTAATAAGTTAAATGTACTGATTTTCCTTCCATAGATATATTAAAAGAATTACTCACATATGATATGTTTTACCTTTTTAGACCATAATTGAATATTTTCCCTATTTCATCTTATTTCATTCTTTTGATTATTTTTCCTTTTTTAAACCACTCAATTTTAACTTAATATATATATTCTTTAACAAAGAAAAATAGTGTTGAATTTCACTTTCTTATACCTATCCATAAAGGTATGCACGAATTAAACAAAATTATATAAAAAACAATACTAGATAAGTATATTTTAATTTGAAGCTGACCAAACACATACAAAAACAATATACCTTAAAAATCAAAATAAATATTATCTAGTAGAATGAGTATTTTATATCAAAGTATCACGACCTAAAGTACACCCCAGACGTAACATGACGTATAAGACCCCGAGAGGCCTTATGATAAGTCTGAAATTTGGACTCATTTGGGGCTTTTTTTATATAGATTTAGTGTCCTCAAATGCTTAATTTGTGTCATAAACTGATGTTAAGTCCTTGATTTTCAGGTACATAGATTGCGGAACAAAGCAAGGACACTAACAGGCAAAAAAGAACAAAAAAACTGAAGAATTAAAGAAAGGCAAGTCTGGTGATCGCCAAGAGCACTCAGCGAATCGTCGAGTGGCTAGCTTAACCATCTAAAGTTCCAGTGTGCCACCCATGAGGAAGAAACCAAGTCGGAGACAAAATGGATTAGTCGGTGAATCGTCGAGTAGTTCCGCGAAGCAAAACAAAGATATCCCCCAAAGTTACAGACCTTGAGAATGCTGAATGCCAAGGCAAAAGAAGATGGAAGAGATCGATTGGCAGCTCGCCTAGTGGTTCAGCGAGCCCGAATTACTTCGCCAAACAGCTCTTTCTGGCTTATTTTTGGCAATTATAAATTAGATTTTGAACATTTAGTTTAGTATCTTGATACATTTTACAATACGAAATTAGCTTAGAAGAACTTTCTCTTGAGTTTTTCTTAGTTTTGAAGAACCTTAGATATTCAATTTGGAGATTTTGGAAGTGGGTTTCGAATATTCTGCAAATTGAGCATTGTAAAGACTAAATATCTCTTACCCAGTTAATGGATAATCGATTCGGTAATAGTTTTTATCCTTTTATGATGTTTGGCTAAAACCCCAATTCTTGGGGTGTGATCATGTGATTATGAACTGAATTAGTTTATGGGTATTGTTAATTACTAATTTAAATGCTATTTTAAAGTGAGTCTAATAATTAATTGAGGTTTAATTTATGAATTGTAGTTTCAAATGCAGTTCTATCTTTGTGTTCTTGGCTTACTCGAGAGAGAATTTTTAGAACTAAGATTATTGATTAATAATTTATGGGTATTGGGTTGAGGCTCAAGAGAGTGAACCCTAAACCCAATCCTACCCATTTAGCTCGAAAGAGTGGATGAATTAAGGTGTGGGTTGTTCTTTATTATCGTGTTTGTTGATGTTCGAAAGAAATCACCTGATTTGGGGTAGTTATTCGAGAGAAAGCTATCTCCTTTATAGTCTAGCCTACTCACTAATTTTAAGATGTTTACTAGTAGTTTTAATTACCCATATACTTATATTTGCCTATAATCAATCACATCCCAAGAATCCTTCTCCTTATTGTTATTTTGAAGTTTCGGTGACTGCTTTGTAGTTGATAATTACAAACAAAAAACCTCATCTGACATTCATGTCACCCCTTTTATTTAATTATTGTCATTTTCGATAACTTTTATTCATATGGCTGAGTAGACCACGTTTGCACTTCCTAATTGAATTTGAAACACGTACCGCTCCCTGTGGGATTCGACCCCAACTCATTTAGTTAGGTTTTATACTGATTTACGATCATTGACACCTAGAATTGGATGAGGTGTGCTTGAAACGTTAATCAAAATGGCGTCGCTGCTAGGGAGTGGTGTTGTTTGAAATTCTTTTGGTGAAGTTGAATTGTGTTCTTTTTAGTTATAGTTGAATATACTTACTTTTAGTTTTGGTTTTATGTTGCTTGTGTTAAAAACAGAGGATGAGATGAGCGTTAATGATAGTAATGGTAACCAAATGGGCCACCAAGATGATGTCGGAAACCTCAATAACATCAATGACCTTGTCCAAATGGGTGGTGATGGGGCCATTTGTTTACCTCCAGCGGAAGGAAATGTTGTTTTCCACATCACAATCACCATGCTTCAGCTCCTACAATTGAAGGGTTTGTTTGGGGAGCTAGCTTATGAGGATCCCAATGAGCATCTCCAAAATTTTATTAATGTCTGTGGGCCGTTCTCATTTAAGAACACATCGAAAGAATCGGTTCGGTTGAGGTTGTTCCCATTTTCTTTAATGGGTGAGGCAAGAAAATGGTTGGCTGAGTTGCCAAGAGATTCTATCACTTCTTGGATGGGGCTGGTCATAGTGTTCCAAGTGCGATTTTTCCCTCCATCTAAGATGACGACACTTAGGGATAGTATCCAAAGTTTCAAGCGTATGGAGGGTGAGCCAATTCATGAAACATGGCTGAGGTTTGAGATGTTAGTGATGCAATGCCCAACTCATGGATTGCCCAACAACTTGTTGCTGCAATATTTCTATAGGAGTCTTGATTCAGTGAACAAATGAGTTGCTAATCAACTTGTTCCTAGTGGAATAATGCAACAACCTTATGAAGTAGCCTCCCAACTCCTCGATTGCATGACCAAGATCAACAGGGCATGGTATACTCGTGAGGACCAAGTCTATTCTCTCAATTTTAGAATAACAAAAGAGAAGATCGAAAAGGATAAAGAGAGAGACCAAAACACGACAAAGATGATGACCTTGCTGGATATCTTGGCTAAAAATGTCATGGGTGTTGGTACGAAGAGTGTAAATGTTGTGGGTGTTGGTGGAGTGAACCCTGATGAAGCCCAATTTGAAGTGTTGTACAATGAGGAAGTGAACTTCCCAGCCAACCAAGGAGACGGTTATCGTGCTAACTACCCAAGACCAGATGGAAATCAAGGTTGGAATAGAGATGAGGGCTGGAGAGACCGTGATAAAGACTGGCGTAATCGTAACGCCACTTGGAAGGAAAAAGAAAGGGAGAAAGATAGATATGTTCCTCCCCATGAGAGTCAAAAGCCCAAAGATTTTGAGGGTGGCCATACAGAAGATATGCTTTCACACATTATTAACAAGGTTGAAGGGTCCAATAAAGTTTTGAAAGAAATGAAAGAGGATGTTTCGACCCTAAATCAAACGGTCTCACTCAGTCTCAATTAAGCAGTTGGAGACCTAAATGGATCAAATCTCAACTCATATGAACCCTAGACAACAAGAGAGGTTGTCTAGTGATATTATGGCAAACTCCAAGAATGAAGTTTCAATAGGTACTTGCGTTGTGCCACGACGTTAACTAAGGCGCTACTTGGAGGCAACTCATGTTTTTAATGCTTTAAGTTTGATTTTGAATAACGGGTGTTGATTGTGCATGTTGAAAATTGGAATGTGTTTGAGAATGTGCAGTTTGGCGAACGCAGAATCCAGTCGGCGACTCACCGAAGAGGTCGGTGAGCCCGACTTGGATCGTCATTGGACTTACAAAAATACGAAGTGAAAGACTGTAAAACTCGATAGGCCAATTGATGAATCGATGACTGATAGAACAAGTCGGCGAGCCCAATTTTATCTGTTGTTTAGACTCTCAAATTAATTGGAGGTTCGATAAAACTCGGCAAGGTAAAGTACCACTCTGCGCATCAGTGAGTGGTTCGGCGTGGTCAACTAATACTGCCGAATAGGCCGCGAACTGAAAGGTTTTAAAAGGCCAAACAATTTAAAATTTCAAAATATTTCGCATTTTCTCATTTCTAACCCTATACACTCTCACCCGCACTCTCGATCTTCATTACTTTCCCATATTTTGTTGTTTTCCTTCGTTTGTGTGTGATCTCGTGCTTGGATTTGGATTACTTTGTCGCCTAGCTTATCAAACTATCAATTCAGCAATTAGGTTGATTTTTCAAACTCCGAACTCTCGATTAGTCGTTAAACTAGAATGCCTTTGATAATTATGTGTTATTGCATGGTGGGCATGTGTTTAAATTGTGTTTGATGTGTGGTTTGCCTATTTCGTGCTTCAAACTTGTGCCTAATTGCTTAAAATGATGAATCCCGGTGTTTAATGCGTTTAAATTGATTCTAAAAGATTGGATTGCGGTTATTTTATGTTGGGTCTAGTTGGGTAAAGTTTGAGTAACCTCTAATTGAGCCAAATGACATAATTTTCCCAATGATGGAGCGGTTGACATCATTCTTAAGGTAAAATGTCATCAAATGGCCAATTTTGGCCAAATCGGGGGAAGTCTAAGTACTTTGGAGGCATGGGTCTTGTATGAATTGCATATGTGTGAGTTTGATTTTATTTCGGGGGCTGTGGGCTTGATTTTGGAAACCGGGGTTAAAATTTGGCACATTGGGCAATTCGACGAGTTAGGTCGAGCTCGCCGAACAGTTTAATAGTTCGCCACCATCCCCCTTGATCGCCCTTAATTTCACAATTTGGCTTAGCTTTAGTCTGTAACTTACGGCAAGAAGCCTAAGCTCGTCGAGTTCACTCGGTGACTCGCCAAAAGGTTTCTTTGATCGCCTTTTCTGCGCTAAACCCTAAAACATACTGTAATATTCGGCGAGCTAGTTTGAGTTCGCTGAAAAGCCCTGAACATCGCCGACCTACCATTTTTCTAGAAAATTTTCAGGTCAGTCCTTTCGGTAATCTCGATTTGGCTCGCCAAAGTGACTCGGTGACTCATCGATTGGTTCAACGAGTCTTTTTGCAACTTAAATTCTGCAATTTTTCTTGAATTTTTTTTAACTCTTTTTGATGTGTTTTTACAATTATGGCTAGGACTAATTGGAATGAAAGTGGCATGCCGCCCCACAAATAAGCAGGGGGCATTGTGATAAATGAGAGAGAAACCGCTTCCAATAAAAAGGGAAACAAAGCACCTCCACAGGAAGGCAAGGGCAAGGGTAAAAATGCCCGTAGCTGAGAGATTGAAGCACAACTCCGACAGTGATGAGGAATCGTTTGATTCTCAGGCCTCATTCTCCGAGCCTGAGGATGACCAACCACTAAAGAGCCGGCGAGCAGAGATTCATGAAAGAGTTCGTCAAGGTCTGTCTAAGATCCCAGAGTCTACCCCTCATGTTGCTGATACAGTGCCAACTCCGGCGCAGATGGTGGTTCCAGTACCACAAGTTCATGGTCGTCCTCCCTAATTACTCAACAGGCTAAAGGCCGAGGGATTGCGGACCATTCTGGAGAAAAAGATATTGTCCACGGATGGCGTAGTGGATATGTACCTTTTGGTGTGGGACACTTTTCGATTCCACAGATTTGAAGTATTTACCAGGCCCCATGGCTCATATATTCCCACCTGGGTCAGAGAGTTCTACACAGCAAATGGTGATCTAGTACCCCAGGGTAAGAAGAAGGCCACTGCCTTTAGATCGGTGGCATCCATAATGGTACGGGGCAAGACAGTGGGATGCAACAACAATGATATCAATGTTGCACTTTACAGAGCTACAGGGTTTGAGCATGATTACGAGAGCATGACTATAACAGAGACTCTGGATGTCCTAAAGGGCTGTCTAGCTCCCCTTATTTCTCACACCACCCCGAGATGGATTGAGGTTGGAGCCCTTATTGAGAAGAATGACTTAAATATAGCAGTTCGGTATTGGTTTGGGTTCATCAACAGTTCTATCATGCCCTTGCAGAATGAGTCCATTATCCGCCACCCAAAGACGACATGTCTCAGATCGATTATAGCCAAGAAGAGGCTAAACTTGGGGGTGATTATAGAGCAGGAAATGGTCATGAGGGCCAAGCAGTGCCATACACCCCTTTCTTTCTAGTGCTTATTACAGAGTTATTTTGGCGAGGTGGAGTTCCTTTTGACGAGAAGAGGGATGTTGAGGTTACACCGATATCCGATGCATAGAGCCTGAGTACACACGGGATGAGGCGAATAGGAGGAGAGTAGCTCCGGTGGATACATCCCCGGAGGTTGATGTTGATTTTATACCTTTAGAGGCAGTTTTTCCTACTCCGGCCTCTGGGACTTTAGGTACATCTACTTCCACTCCTTCTCAGGCCCAAAGTTCTACCACTACCTCCCAGCCTTTTACTTCAGGTACCACTGCCTCAATGACGCCGATCAATCAGACCATGCTCCTCAATATAGGGCACCTAGCCTATTTTTCCCATGTGCGGGCTTCCCGATTAGAAGCCGATGTGCCCTGGATGATTGATCATGCCATTTTAGCTACTATGACACCTTTTCGGACTTTTATTGATGCTCTCACAGAGAAAGTAGATATTTGTAAGAGAGAACAGGGGGTCACTATTGAGGTTATGACTTTGAAAGTCGAGGTTTCTGAGTTGAGAAAGGATGTGGACCATCTGAAGTCCACAAACTTCACTTCACTGTTTAAGTCAATAGAGGTCCCTGATGTGTCGGGTGCAAATGTCCCAGTCAGTTCTGATATGCCTTCGGCTACCACCGGAGATGGGGCTATGGAGGATGTGGCTGCTTTTGAGTCAGAAAAGGAGATAGATGATGAGAAGCTCGATGTTCAGGAGGCGACCATTTATGGGGACCTGTTAGTACAGTCAGTCATTCAGACATCACTGATAGATACCTCCAAAGAAGGCTCTAGCAGAGCTACAGTTGTTGTTATTCTCGGCATGACACTGATGCCCAAGACCAAAGTGTTACCCTGTGCATTGATGCCCCAATAGACGGAGTGACTGAGAAGACAGGATGACATATTTACCTCCCTCTTTGTTATTTTTATTGATTTTTGTGTGTTTTAGTTGCATTTGAGGACAACTACTTTTCTTTTGTGGGTGGGGTGAGGTATTTCCATACCTAGCTCCTGTGATTTGATCTCATTTGTATATATTGGGTTTTGTGTTTTGATTGCATTTTGACCTTATCTTATGGATATTTGAGCTTGTTGCTCTTTGTTTTGAATGGAAAATGGTTTTTGACCTATTTTGAAAATTTGTGCCACTTCTTTTGTGTGTGATTGTGGATGTTCTTGTGCGAATTTGAGTATCGGTTATGATACATATCGATGACTTGAATAGTGCTCTTAATTGAATAAAATGAATGTGTGGCTACGATGAGGCCAAATGAAGTTGCATAGACAATGTGTGGACTTTTTGCATCTCATTGTGACTAGCCGATTATCGAATGAAATCTCTTGTGATGAACATTGCACACTAGCTAGAAAGTGTGGAGTCTCGTTTGATATTGGTGCCAATGCCTAGTGTGATAAGCTTACCTTGAATATTGTGTGTGATGACACCTAGAATTTGCCATGTTGGTCCGGTTGACTAAGTGATGCAAGCACTTGAAATGATCTTAGGCAACAATTTTAAAGAGTGAAACAATTTGACAATATACCGCTTTTATGGCCAACCTTGTGAGATGTGTGAACCTTGCTTGAACCCTCTTGAGCCTTATCCTTTTCTTGGAAGAAACTTGAATAATTGTGATCCCTCTTTATCCATTCACCCATAACTTTCATGAATTGTGGTTTGTTTAAATAGCCAACTTAGGTCAAAAGCCTAAGTTGGGGATGTTGTGAAAAGAGAAGGTAAATCAAGAAGTGTGAAAAACTCCCCTTTGAGCAATGGTCTTGGAAAAGATGGAACCCATCCTTATAAAAAAAAAAAAAAAAGAAGAAAGCAAAAGAAAAATAATGAAAAAGTTGTGAAATAAGTAGTGAAAGTGCAAAAAAAATGTGGTATCCGGTATTCCATTTGAAAGTGAATAATGAGGTGAATTACGAGCATAATCAAAATATTGAAAAAAAGGAAGAAAGTGATGTTCAAACCAAATTTCATGAGGGTAGCAGCCACTGAGCATAAATGACCTTACCTTTACACTCAACCCTGTTACAAGCCTTGAAAAGATCTTTGTGATCTTGAGTGAGCTAAAACAAATGTTGATTGGAAAATAAGGGCAAACATATGGGTGAAGTCATGCATGTGTTCATCTTTGTAAGTATGAGAGTTGTATGTGATTTAGAAACTATAAATTGTTGAAGAACTTTGTATGAATAGGGAATCATCTTTGTGTGAGGGCATTTGAGTACCTTTGTTGAGCTTGAACGTGCATTTGAAGCACGTATTGTCAACTTGAGCATCTTTGATAATGGTGAGTCACAATTTGAATCTTTGAGTGCATAGTTGGTCATTGCATGAGTAAGTTGAGTCTTGTTGTGTGCGTTCATGTTGAGTCTTATGTAGCACTGTTTGAGACATCCTTTTTGAACTGCTGAACTTGAGTTTTACTTGAAGACGAGAAAAAGTTTAAGTTGGGGGTGTTGATGAGTCTGAGATTTGGACTCATTTAGGGGTTTGTTTATATAGATTTAGTGTTTTCAAATGCTTAATTTGTGCCATAAACTGATGTTAAATCCTTGATTTTTAGGGACACGGATTGAGGAACAAAGCAAGGATACTAGCAAGCAAAAGGAACAAAACAAACTAAAGAATTGAAGAAAGGCAAGCCTAGTGATCGCCAAGAGCACTCGACGAATCGTCGAGTGGCTAGCTTGACCGCCTAAAGTTCCAGTGTGCCAGCCCTGAGGGAAGAAACCAAGTCAGCGACAAAAGGAGCAGTCGGTGAATCATTGAGTAGTTCGGCGAAGCAAAAAAGATATTGCCCAAAGTTACAGACCTTGATGATGCTAAATGCTAAGGCAAAAGGTGATGGAAGAGATCGATTGGCGACTCGCCAAGTGGTTTGGTGAGCCCGACTTACTTCACCAAACGACCCTTTGTGGCTTATTTTTGGCAACTATAAATTAGATTTTGAACATTTAGTTTAGTATCTCGATTCATTTTACAATACGAAATTAGCTTAGAACAGTTTTCTCTTTAAGTTTTTATTAGTTTTTTAAGAGCCTTAGAGATTCAATTTGGAGATTTTGGAAGTGGGTTTCGAATATTCTGCAAATTGAACATTGTAAAGACTAAATCTCTCTTACTAGATGAAGGATAATCGATTCGGTAATAGTTTTTACCCTTTTATGATGTTTGGCTAATACCTCAATTCTTGGGTATGATCATGTGATTAAGGGTTGAATTAGTTTATGGGTATTGTTAATTACTAGTTTAAATGCTATTTTGAAGTGATTTTAATCATTAATTAAGGTTTAATTTATGAATTGTAGTTGCAAATGCAGTTCTATCTTTGTGTTGTTGGCTTGCCAGAGAGAGAAGTTTTAGAACTAAGATTATTGATTAATGATTTGTGGGTATTGGGTTGAGCTGGGTTTATCTCAAGAGAGTGAACCTTAAACCCAATTCTACCTATCTAGCTTGAAAGAGTGGACGAATTAAGGTGTGGGTTGTTCTTCATTATCATGCTTGTTGATGTTCGAAAGAAATCACCTAACTCGAGGTAGTTGCTCGAGAGAAAGCTATCTCCCTTATAGTTTAGCCTACTCATTGATTTTTAACTATTTACTAGTAGTTTCAATTACCCATATACCTATATTTGCCTATAATCGATCACATCCCCAGAATTCTTCACCCTATTGTTATATCGAAGTTTTGGTGTCTGCTTTGTAGTTGATAATTACAAACAAAAAACCCCATCTGACATTCATGTCATCCCTTTTATTTAATTAATGTCTTTTTTGATAACGTTTATTCCTATGGCTGATTAGACCACGTTTGCACTTCCTAATTGAATTTGAAACACGTACCGCTCCCTGTAAGATTCGACCCCAACTCATTTAGTTGGGTTTTATACTAATTTATGATCGTTGACACCTAGAATTGGATGAGGTGTGCTTGAAACGTTAATCACCCTACACAAGTCACTTGACATACATGCCACACAACATGATAGAAAATGCAAGAAGTAAAGGTAAAAGTCCTATTTTGACATAAAAGCGAAAGTCTAATCATAGTCTTGACAAGTCATTCTAACATTTCAAAATAAGTGGTTAGAACGTAACCTATACACCACGTACAACATCCAAAAATTGAAGACATAAGAAAGTAAAGTAAAAGTGGCATGGTCCTCGGAACATGAGGGTTCACCAACTCTTTAATCTACAAAACAATACACTAGTCACGAGCGGGAAGAGGAAGAGCCTAGGACCGTACATTATTTAAACAATGTAGGCACAAGTATGCAATAGTACATGGAATGTACTAAGTATGAGGAATATGTAATAAAACATGAAACACAATCATAAGAGACAAACGAAAACATGATATGCATGACCAAGATAAGCATATTAAAATCTTTAAAGAAGAATCACAATTCATGAACATGGTCAATACATCTTAAAATCATGAAGAAAGCATCATAAAACCTTTGAAAGTAACTTTGTTCATTTTGTGGGATATTAGTTTTACCGGTAATAGAAAATGTGAGCTATAACATAGAATTAGATGTAGCTCCCACATCGAGAAGGGAGAGCCTATTTGCCAAGGTAGAACTTTGTATCATATCATATGTTATATGTGTATCCACTAGCTAGGCCATTTATGACAATAATATGGGGTTACGTAGTTTGGAACAAGAGGTTGCTACAAGAGACTACCCTATTTGAGCCTCCACCACAAAGTTCTATCGGTGCTAAGTTAAATCCCAACGGAATAGTCATATTCATAAACATAACATCATACTTGGAAAAACACAATTATGTTACTAATCCAAGCTTTTCAAAAATATATATTTTTAATCATTATTTGCCTCACATTTATTATTTGTATTTTTTCCTTTTTAGCATGAATTTTATGGATTGTGCTCAATAGAGTATTTTATTTATAAGAGTAAATTGGTATAAAGATGAAGAAGTTTGAAGCTAAAACAAATTAAAGATGAAAAATTATAGAAGGAAATCAACCAGGCATGGACAAAATTCAATATAATAATGTATAATATATAAAGTACAGATTTCAGATTTCAAATTGAAAACTATTGCTACCACGTGGCAGTCGTTGCAGCAAGTGAATGAAAGAATAAATACAAATTGTTGAAGCGGTTGGGCAACGCATTGTACAACGCGGAACCCAATTTCTTTTGGTTTTGGGTTCCTAATTTATCTTGGACTCAATTATTTTATTTAGGATTTTCTACATCTATAAATAGTCCATAGGAATAATTATTAAGGATAATCATGCTTTGTAAGAAAAGTTGTCAATGCTTTTTAGGGTTCGTTTCTTCTTCTTTTCTTAGGCATTAGTAGCTAAAGGCCCTTGTTCTAGGGCTGTAGCTACGAGTAATTAGTGAACATCGATTGTTTTGAATTAATGTTGGTTATCGCTTAAATTACTTTTGTAATCTTGTTTTAGTATTTCATGTTTGATCACCATAGAAATAAATATATTGTCTATTCTTAGACTTGAGAGACAAAGAGGTAGATAGACCAAAAAATATAAATACTTGATCTCTTTTGCGTATCACTTGTTCAAATTCGTGTTCAAGTTTGACACCTGGATGAACACCGAGCTTGGTTATAAAATAGGATGAAATATAAATGCTCACCAATTGAGTCTGTCTATCCCCGCTCAGCGATGTAGTTAGATAGTCAATTGGAGTAGGCGATTAGAGGTCAGGAGATCATGATCATAAAATCAACCCTGTAAATTAGTAATTTGATAATCGTAGTTAATTTACCACCATTTTGGACACACCCGACATAAACTTACTCATTATTGCCCTTGAATCAACAACCATAGTTGGAGCATAATTAGACAATTGAGTAAACTTCAAGGCATACTCCTTCACACTCATATTGCCCTTGATGGAGATTAATGAGCTCGAGCACTTTCACTTCTCTTAAGAGGAAAGAAACAATCAAGAAAAGCTCCTTGTATTTTGTCCCAATCAAGAGGACCTGCATCAACCGCCCTCTCTTTCTTTCATTGGTTGAACCAAACTTGACCAACACCTTTGAGTTGGTAAGCGTACAATTCTGCCTTATCCACCATAGACAATCCCATAATTCCCACTATCTTATTCACCTCATCAATGAACTCTTGATGATCCTCATCCACCATGGGACCTCATCCACCATGGGACCATGGAGATCCAGAGGATTCATCTTACTGAAGTCCCTTGTCTTTGTCATCGTCATACCCATATTTGGGTTCACGGGAGAAATATTCTCTCTATTGGTTTGGGCCGTCATAGGTTAAGCCAACCGTTAAAGCGACTTGAAATTTGCCCCGAGTCACTTGCTCAACCAAAGGATCGACTCGAACTTGAAGAATCTCAAACTCCATATTCTCACCTGCATATTTTCTCACATATGCTCTATGAGGGGCCATATCTTAAAAAGCATTGGGGTAGATTTAGGAGAAGGATCTTTATAGTGATAGACTCTATGACACGATTTTAGAGTAATGAAAAAAGTGAAATTTCCTAAACGCTTTGTAGTCTACCATTCATAAATATGGTGTGCTTCACACTCATACTTTTCAAGAAACCTTAATACCTAAAGAACGAATTCAACCAAAGAATTGAAAGTGAAAGGATGCCCATTGATGAAATCTCATGTATCTGAAAGGAAAAATATTGGTGGAATATCTGAACTTAAAGCTTGCGGATAAAGAACCCTAGTTTATTACTTGAGAGAATCACATTAGCCCGTTCTTGAACTTTGAGATGAGTTATCTTGGAAATTCTAGATTTCTTGAAGAGGATCTTGAACTTGTAGTCTTTAAATCTTGGAATATTGGAAAAATATATTTCTTGATGTTCTTGATCTATGGGAGAAGGAGAAGTAATTTTGAGAGTATATTTATGTATAAGGATGTTATTACATATGTTATAAGATGGAGTTGAGAAAGTTACTAGGGGTAAGAGGGCAAGAGTAGCCCTCTTGGAACGTAAGAAGACGTGGAAAATTGAATAAAAAAGACTTTTTCATGAATCTCGTCGGTCAAATCGGTGATTTGGAGGTTCCATCACCAAAATTTTTGGTAGATCGCCATAGTGGGAATCTTTGAATCACCAAAATTAACAGTTTCTGAAGGTTTTATGGCCACTTTTGCGATACGCCAAACGATTTGGCAATTCATCGAATTGAAAGTTGTCATCACCGAATTTTCTAATATGCGTATGCTTCAGTAAAACAACTATGACTCTCTACTCTAAACTCAGATAAATAAATGGTTGATTGCTTTGGAAAAAAGACTGATAGACCTTTACTTTGATAGGTTATGAGTCATCTAACTTATCATATTATGGGAGAGATGATTATTTGAAGTTAACTCTTGTAAGATCTAATGAAAAAACCTAATCTGTAGGAAAGCTTAAACTCGACTTAGTGCTAGAGATTTTTTATGATTCTAAACCACACCTGATACACTTCCTACATATAGTAATACACCTTAACACACATGCACAATTAAGATACCATACGATCCATGTTGATATGCTTTTACGATGAATAACTCAAATCTTTAGCATAGGATTTTGCAAGGTGTTACAGATCGATCTTTGAAACAACTATAATTGTTAATAAGTTTCAAGATGTGTTATAGAGGATTAACCAAATATTTCATTTAGTTTAGAAATAAATTTAGGCGTTGATCCATTCTCAATGACTCAATATAGTTCTATGTCATTGTTGATATGACTTTGTGGAGTAAGTAACAATCACAAATTAACTTGAGAGTTTCTAAGAGAGAACAACTCGTCTTGAGGTGTTCAATCTTGTTCTTCAAGATGGAAGACTAATGTTGTTGGAATTTTTTTTTTCAAAAAGAAAGAGAAAAGAGACTTATCATCATAAATAAAAAATTATTACTCAAATAATATTTTTAGTGTATTATTGTTTTATTGGAAAAAGGTCCTAAAATACCCCTCAACTATGTGAATTGGTACAAAATTACCCTTCTTCTACCTTTCGGGCCTAAAATACCCTCGACTTTAACCTTTTGACTCTATTTTGCCCTCATCTTTAACATACAAAATCATAATCTCAAATAAAAAATTCATCAATGACGTATCATTATTCTATTGGTTACCCTAATAATTAATTAAAACAATCAAAAGGATCAAAACCACCCGCTCCACCCAAAATCCCCAAATCTTTTAACTTGAACCCAATATAAAATCAAATTCACAATTTCAAATTGCCAACAAACCCATCTACCTCTTTTGTTCCTTTCTTTAACTACTACTAGAAAAATCTCTGAATCCATATTTGAATTTATTATTCCAACAAGTTGATAAGTTAGAAGAAAAAGGAAAATCACCATCCCCTAACACTGGATGGATGAAATTCAAATAAAAAATAACTAATGTTCATAAAAGCTAAGTAATTTAATTAGAAAATGTAAAATTTAAGGAGAAAGGGAAGAAATCTAAAAATTTAGGGTTTGAAGAAATGAATAAATTGATAAAGAGCAGGCCTTTGATGCGAGCTATATATGAACTTGCAGGAATTGATTTGCGGTGTTTATTGGCGTTGTCGCCGGAGAAATGGAGGTCGGGTGGGGCTTTTGGGTTAAAAGATTTGGGAATTTTTACGGGTGGGGCTTTTGGGTGGAGCGAGTGAGTTTGGTATTTTTCATTAATTGTTAGGGTAGCCAATAGGATAGTGACACGTCATTAATAAATTTGTTAATTGAGGTTATGATTTAGTCCGTTAAAGATGAAGGCAAAATAGAGACAAAAGGTTAACGTCGACGGCATTTTAGGCTGAAAAGTAGAAAAGGGTAATTTTGTATCAATTCGCATAGTTGAGGGGTATTTTAGGCCATTCTCCGTTGTTTATTAACTTTTTTTTATCTCGAGATAATTAATTCAATAGTTTGTTTGAATGTTTTCAATAATTTAATTTTTATTAACTTGTATTTTAAAAAGATCAACTTGTTTTGGAGATTTTTCAAATTAATTCTTCAAATCTCAAAACTAGTGTTGAAGCTTTTAAAATTTTTGAGTTTAAAAAATATGTTTTATAAAAAAATAAATAAGATTTACTGAATGATTTTTTAATACGGATGATGAGAGTAAAAGTCTTGAGTTTATTGGATATTTTTGAACTGATCTTGACTTATTTTGGTCCAATATTTTGTAGGTATTACTAATGTCTTGCTAAATATGTCGGGGTGAAGTTCTAGAATTAGAGCTAAATAAATTAAAAAATAGAGAAAATTACACTTTATTGGAGTGAAAAGGCTCACGCAAATGTATATCATCAAGTTTCAATCGCGCGGACAAGAAAGAATGGGAGTTGGCAATTGGTAGCCCCACGCAGTTAGCTGCGCGAAGTATCTCTAGTGCGTGGCCGCGCAGGAACTCGATGAAAATAAGTCAAAATTAACGATATTTTTGAGATTTTAAAGAGGAAGACCCCTTGCTTTATAAGGAGAACTGATCCCAAAGTTTAGGGCGTCTGGAAAAGCGTAAAAATCACAAGGAGCAAGAAGAAGAAGAAAGAATGAAGAATGGTCCATCACTCTAATCCAAAACGGAAGTTGGAATTAAGAGTTGTTTGTAATGTCTTCTAGTTTTTTCCATATTTTTGTGAACTTGTTTATTTCTATGGAGTAAATTCTAAATAGGGCAAAGACAATATGATGTAAGGTTGTTACTTTTGGGTTATGCTTTTATTCGAAGGCATAAAACCGTGAATTGCTATTCATATTAGTATTGAAAAGTTAGTTATTCTTTTGCATTTTAATCGAAAGAAAAGTGCCTTGATTATTATCTTTTTATCCCACAGTTCAATTCTTGATTCATAGTTCATGAAGTAATCGAAAGAGCTTGAGAACTGTTGTAAAGGATAATCGTTAGAAAGTATTCACAAGAAGCTTTCCTAGAACTAACCATTTCAGTACATCTTTGTGTATGTTTACTTTGTTTACATTACTAGTCTATTGGAAGTCAAATTCATTCGAAAGAAGAGTTTTACTTATTGATAGAAATAGTAATCAACCTTTTGTATTCGTAAGAAACAAAAATATTTATTTGTGAACCTTGAACTTAAGTAATATCCTTAGAATTCCAACCTTGATATCGTATTGTTTGTGTCCCTAAGTCCCTTAATTGATAGTCATTTTTTAATATTCGTTTCATATTTTGTTGAATAATTAGTGATAATAATTTACATTTTTCAACATAGTGGTTTTACCAACACAAGATTTGATTTTCTGAATCATATTGAATTTCTACTAGAACCAATCCTTGTGGATATGATACTTTACTATAATATCTTTGACTAGCAAAGCGCTTAATCATATTGTGTTTTGCAGTTGTCAACAAACATCAACTCACATCTATTGAGTTGATTGTAAAAGTCCTCTTCACAGTTTTCAAAAAGGCAAAAGAACAACAAAGAGAGTGCGAGATTGGTACAGTGTATACATTGATTGAATCATCTCTTAATCCATCTGGAGGATGAATTGTGCTTATATGTTTATGATCTACTAGTTTGATTCAAGCACAAAATTTTGAGAATTCAAAATGACAACACAACATTAATCGTCATATCCTACATAGCTTCTCTTTGCGACAAATCTACTCTAAAAGTCATTTTTTCCTCCTTTGAATTCAAAGTTATTTCGTTTTCATTTTTGTTATTTTTAATCAATATTATGGATTTAGTGATGATCTACTCGTTGATTGAAGATATCATTGATACGTGTTGAAAATCCAAAATGACGGCACCACTCAAGCTACCACACATCAAGAAACCTCTTTACCGTAGATCCACTCTAGAACTTCACTTGACTAGAAATAATTGAATCAATAGAAAATTTTCAATTTATTAGGTTTTCCGATGTAAACAAAGTAACTTTTTCACTAATTTAGGTCATTTGAAATCACATTATTCTTTTTCTATTATATTTTTCATACTAAGATTAAGTGTTGATGATCTAATAGTTAATTCATGATAGAAACGAAGTCTAAAATGATTGTATAACACGAGTCGTCATATCGCTGAAGACTCTAATTGTCGTAGATCCATTCTAAAACTCTTACCAATCTAAATAATTTGAATTCAAAAAAGTTGGTAGATTAACTTGGGAGTAGCACATATTTTCAATTTGGAGTAATAATTTGGGTTCACCTAAATTTGGTCCAAACACTATTTAAGAGAGTACAATGACAGTGAAGCTCATGATTGAGAGAAAAATGAATGCACCGTCAAAAGCCCTTTGAAGGTATATTTTTGAAATCCGACACATTGCTTTCTCTCTCTTTCATCTCCGGCCCCTCTTGGCCTATCCCCTCCCCCCTGCCAAATCCGAACACTGTTTTTTGTAATACCAGTGAAGATTATACTTTGTTTTTGTTGCGGTTTTATTCAAGAAACTATACGAAAAACTATTCTTGAGTAGGCCTGTTTGCGGGGGGTTGGAAAAGCCCTAAATTTTCCATCTGGGTCATTGAGATTTAGGGTTTTAATTGAAAGCCACATCTTCCATTAGAACCCTATAGAAAGTGTGTATTGAAGCTGTTATGTTGTGTATATGATGTGCAATTAGTTGTTTTAGGGTTAAGATTTGTAGAATTTGTTCCGTAGTGTTGTGTTTGATTTTGAGATGGATGGGCGGAGAATATCTGCTAGTCCTCGTCCGTGTTGTGGTAGGAGGGTGGTGGCTAAGAAGCGTTCTCGTGGAGGGATTGATGGGTTTGTGAATAGCGTCAAGAAGCTACAGAGGAGGGAGATTTGTTCAAAGCGTGACCGTTCTTTCAGTATGAGCGATGCTCAGGAGCGCTTTCGAAATATTCGATTGCAGGTAAAATGGATCTTTTCTCAATTCTTGGTTTTGAATTAATTCGTTCCTTAAGTTTTGTATATCTTGAGATTTCGTAGTCGCTGTTGAATGAAGTGGAACATAAATTGGGTTTATGGTGGTTGCGAGGTTTGGGGATACTAAGAGGTGCATAGATAGGTTTACAGTGCAGTTCTGTTTTTTCTTGTTTGGGGAGCATATAGGTAAATTAACTCCGTGTCTCCACTCGAGTGATTTTATGTGATGAATGGAGGACTTTGCCAAATGGACTTCTAAATATATTGGAGAATTGATGTGAGGCTGTGATTGATGAAGTGAATGTTTATCGACAATCTTGTCGCTTATAAGGGTTGGATATAGAAGAAGAGCTAAAAGTTGTTTACCTCTTTTGCCAAAACAGGGAAAACACCTTATTTGGATTTATAAGGGGAAAACCGCATGGAGGATGAATTTGTGTTCTATTTGGGTGTTACATTATAGGTAAGAAGCTGGAGGAGATATATGTGGTTGAATTGTCGCAGATCTTAGCAGTCTTAAGGAGGTCTAGGAGAATGCTTGTTGGTGTTTATGCTGGGACAGAGTTATAGTTCAAACAGAAGTTGAGTGCACTTCACCTAATGTAGTGGGTTTGATAATTAGTTCTATATGGTGAATGGGTTGTTCAGTTATTTCTTATGCATTGTAGTTGTATATATGAGGTTCTATCCCTTTACAATATTGAAATTTGGTCTAAAACTAAATTCAGTTTAAGAAATGTGGTTATCCTAAGATTTATACTGAAAATAGTCTTGGGCATTGAGTAAGAATTGCAATTTTCTTATTAGGTTGCCAGAACAGTTGAAATTATTTCTTCTGTGTTCAGACAGTTCTAATTAACTTTTTTTTTTAGTTTTTTTTGTCTTTTTCTTTTAATGCTAAGAAGTTTTACTTTGAACTTTCTTCTTTTTCCTGGATAAATTGCTCTGAACAGTGATATCTCTGTCATCTGAAAGTTTAACAGAATCTCTCCCAGTTCCTATCTATTCATGCCAAACAGTAGCAGGAAGCTGGCTAGAATAGATCCTTAACCTGGGTGAAGGAATTTAACCAGCTCATTCTTTTATCTTTGTTGAGCAAACATGACATGAGTTGCTGAGTTGATTTACTACAGTGTATTCTCTGTACTTTTTTTTTTTTTTTTTTGCATCATATAGGTGTTTGAGTCAACTCTCTTTGATGCAAAAAAAAAAGAAAAGAAAGTTGTTTGACTTGAAATTTGTGCAACATTTTAATTGAACTAATGAACATCCAGTTTGAAATGCCAAGTAATAGCATGAAACAGAGTTTTTTTTTTTTTTTTTTTTTTGAGAAAGGTAACCGAGAAACAGAATTATTATTGTTTTGCCTTAAGTGATGCATTTTAGAGCAGGTAATATGAGAGAGCTGATAGCTTATATCTAAGTAATAGATGTCTTCTGCACGTTTGTAATGGAATTCATGCTGTATGATGAGAAGTCTTTTGCTGATTGCATGTTAAAAGTTCATTGTTCAGATAACATATCTTTTTATGTTGTTTGTGATTAATTCCATCATTAATGTCCGACTAATATATAGATTTACTTTTTTAATTCTACCTTTTAGATTCTGGGAATTAAGTATCTCCATTTCTGAGTTGGTTAAGTTCATTGGAAATTCTGTCGTTTGTGTTTCTAGAAATGAGCGTGGACTATAAAGCTACGAAAAAAGAACAGGGTTTACAGATTGTGGCCTTTGAGGGTTGGTTTTTGAGAAGGAAGAATTTCATTGTTTTTAAGTATATGTATTTTCTTGAAATGATTTACCACATACAATTGTTGTTTTCTTGATGCAATTCAGTATTCCATCAAAAAATAATTTCCAGTTAGTTGAAAATTCTATTTTTGTTACATATCCTTTCTTGTTAATTTAGTTCTGCTGACACTTTCATTTCATTTACTTATGATCTTAGGAGGAATATGACACCCATGACCCTAAGGGACATTGTGCCATGGTTCTTCCTTTTCTTAAGAAAAGATCAAAGATAATTGAGATAGTTGCTGCACGTGATATTGTCTTTGCCCTTGCACAATCTGGCGTCTGTGCAGCATTTAGTCGAGGTAAAGCAAATTGTTGATAATTTTTCCTGTATGTTTGTATCCTCTTCCCTATCTATCTATCTATCTATCTATCTATCACCTCTGTGCATGTGCAGTGACTTCAAGTAAATTGATCCATATTGTTACAAATAATGCAGAGACAAATGAGAGAATATGCTTTCTTAACATCAGTCCAGATGAAGTTATACGAAGTTTGTTTTACAATAAAAACAATGACTCGCTCATCACTGTTTCCGTCTATGCATCAGATAATTTCAGTTCCTTGAAATGCAGAACTACAAGAATTGAGTATGTGATAGCTACTACATCTTGGTTTCTCTCTTACGTATGCTCTTTTATCATGTTCTAATCTGATATATTTGATAAAATTAGATATATTCGGAGGGGTAAACCAGATGCTGGCTTTGCTTTATTCGAGTCAGAGTCATTAAAATGGCCTGGTTTTGTGGAGTTCGATGATGTCAATGGGAAAGTTCTTACTTACTCTGCCCAGGATAGGTAATTGTGCTGTTATAAAGTCCCTCTTTTAGTGCCAAAGAGATCCCACTCGCCCACCCCAAAAAAATAGATCCAGTGTTTTTTATTCATGTGAAGTTGTTTTTGTACTTACGGAACTCTTTTCACTTTCATCAGTATATACAAGGTGTTTGACCTGAAGAATTACACAATGTTATATTCAATCTCAGACAAAAATGTTCAAGAGATTAAAATAAGGTAAACTCATTACTTTTTGCATGTATGGCTTGATTTGTTGCTTGAGTAATTGTGTGGAAACACTTGTCTGCATTATATGTGGAAATAAACTTATCGATTAAATTAATTTTATATTTAATTAAATTATTCGTCTTTTCGATATATATCATAAAGCAATCAATAAAATATAAATAATAAGATATTACAAATTCCACACTAAAAGCATGAAGTTAACAAATTTAAAACTTTCAATAATATTACTATTTACTAATATTATAAATATTCAACATTCATTTACAATTGTCTGCATCATTATAACATTTATAAACACATCACGCTCTTGTAACACTTCAATCATTTAAATATTGATTACCAATACTATTCCGGTGCTGTCAACTTTACAAGTAAATAAACAAGTGAATAAGTCTCCGCAAGATTTGCTTCAACCAATGCCTTCGCCAAATCACGAATTCCTTGCAAGATGTGCAGCTGTTTTCCTTAAAAAAAAAGGCTTGTTTATTTTTTACTTAAAAACGTCAATAACAATTATAAAAAAATAAAAATAATGTGCTGTTTTCCTTAAAAAAGCTTGGGGCCTTTTTTTTTTTTAAAACGCTTCAGCAGCATTTTTCAAAAAATTTCAAATGGGATACTTGTTGCCCTCCTACCATGGCACCACAAACCAATTTTGTTCTCGTGGGTGGCACGCTTTATAAATATTATGTATATATACCTATGTATATATAGAGTTTCCGTCGAAGTTCGGGGTGGCGTGGCACCCCAAGGCCCTGATAAGCTTACCATATAAATGCTTTAGCTAGTATTCAAACTAACTTTTTTTCGTGAATGGTCTAAAGAACTACTCCCTCTGTTTCAATTTGTTTGTCTTACTTTTCTTTAAATTCATGTAAAAAAGAATTCCTCTATTTTTTTTGGCAAATCTTTATTTCTAACTTTCCACATGGCACATTTAAGAACACAAGATTAAAGGACATTTGGTGCATTCTACCTATCTTTAGTTTAGGACCACAAGATTTAAGTCTTCTTTATTGTCTTAAACTCTGTGTCAAGCCAAAAGCAAACAAACAGGTCAAAACGGAGGGAGTATTATTTGTGTATAATTTCATGTTTGCTTGAGTCGCTACCAATTTTTTTAACATTTTTATGATGCCCTCAATTTTGTGTGTTGCTCCCTTCTAATTCTCTGTATGTTGGTTTTTTCCTGTCTCGCCAGATGTTTAATAGCTTTTGTTTGTTTGTGTGATAGTGCTTTTTAAGATTCTATTTAGTTGTGGGAATAACATAAATCTTTCAAGATCTCACGTTTGAAAGGTTATGACCAAGTGAAGAATGGATGATTAAGTAATGTGGGTTCATTCCACTGAATAAAATTCTGATTGATTGTGGTATACAAATATATTTTTCATAACCTTACTGTGGATTGGCTTGACAAGACCTGGATAGCTTGTCTTATAATTTTTTAATGATTTCTCCCTTGTTCTTTTAAGCAGCCCGGGAATCATGTTGTTAATATTTACCAAAGCTAGTGGCCATGTGCCTCTGAAGATTCTGTCCATCGAGGACGGTACTGTTCTTAAATCTTTCAACCATCTTCTTCACCGAAATAAGAAGGTTGATTTCATTGAACAGTTTAATGAAAAGCTTCTTGTCAAGCAAGAGAATGAGAATCTTCAGATTCTGGATGTGAGTAGCTCTATGTTCCACAGTTCATTGTGTTCCTTAATCATTTTATCTAATGAACTACTGGATGCAGGTACGTAACTCTGAGTTGACGGAAGTTAGCAGGACTGAGTTCATGACCCCCTCAGCGTTCATATTTCTGTATGAGAACCAGTTGTTCTTGACATTCAGAAACAGAACAGTTGCTGTTTGGAACTTCCGCGGGGAGCTTGTTACTTCATTTGAGGATCACCTTTTATGGCATCCTGATTGCAATACTAACAACATTTACATAACTAGTGATCAGGACCTAATTATTTCATACTGCAAAGCTGATTCTGATGATCCCTTAACTGAAGGAAATGGTATGTTGGATTTTGAGAATTCCTCAATTCTTACTTGATGATTGAAAACAACACTACTTATGTAAATCCATTTTAAGTGAGGGTTGACTTCCATGCTGTTTAAGAGTAAACTCTTTGAATGATTATTATTATTAGTACACTACTGCTGTTGTTATTTTTACTTGTTAGCATCATCATTATTTTTTACGTTAGTCTTGTTTTAATTAAAGTTGTTTTTATCATCATCGTCTTCAAATGTTGGGTAGATACTGGAATAAATGTATTTGCATGTTTAGTGAGGGATTCATATAGCCGACTCCGCTAGCTTGGAGTTGACACATTATTGTTGTTGTTGTTTGTTTAGTATGGTATACAAGAGTCTAAATAATTGACTGAAATGTTAAAAAATAAAGATGTATGTTGGAAGCATGTACTATTTGAAATAACTTCTAGTAATATTTCTTTTAAAATTTGTTGGAAGAACAAAAAACTTGCCATTTTTACTAAGGAGGTCAATTTTTTGGACCTACTCTATATTTGGCTGTATATCTTGATAAATATGATTAATGTGCCACACATGTCCTGTATTACAGATTGCCTCAACATATTTTAGTATGCATAGAGCCAGGGAGTAATACCTTTAGGGCTGAACTAGTGGGATTATTTGCAGATTTGATGTTTATCTCTTCGGTTATTTTTTGTTGTATATTTATTTTATGGATTTCTGAGTTTGAGTATTGTTGTTTGGCAGCGGGATCTATTAATATCAGCAATATTCTGACTGGTAAATGCCTTGCTAAAATAAAAGCAACCAGCGGCAAGGCCACTGATGATTGTAATGCTAGTGGCAGTGTGCCTGGTAAAAAAAGTTACAACTCAAATAAGCGGGTCCAAGATTCCAGAATTAGGAGCACTGTTGCAGAAGCCCTAGAAGACATCACTGCCCTTTTCTATGACGAAGAGCGCAATGAGATCTATACTGGGAACAGGCTTGGACTGGTCCATGTATGGTCTAACTGACTAATTATCCTGCTCTCCTGATGTCTAAGATTGTTACTGATGGAGGAATGACTCAGGTAACATTGTATCACTAGTATAGTGTTTTTTAGTCTTGTACCCAAAGGAATGGTTTGAGTTGTGTCATCTCTATTTACTTTAAACTGTACCGTTTGTTTGTAATGTGGTTGCTTGGGTGATTGCCCTGTTAGATGAGGTATTCTAGATGATTTCTAGTGTACTGCTAGTGCTTTTGTAACTTAGGGCTGTCTACTGAGTCGTAGTCAGAGCTAGTTAACCAGTAAGTCTCATTTACTTCAGCCATTCTAATGCTTTAAATGGTTGAGAGCAGTGTTATGTTTAAGTGACACTGCTTGTTGTTTCCTTAAGTGAATGATTTTTCTACTTCTCTTTAGTTATTGAGTGTTTCTCCCTCTATTTGTGTATGGTTTTTGTTTACTGTAACTTGGTAAGCAATTTGAACTATGAAACTGGAGTTCCCCTGTTCCAAATCGTGGCAAACGAGGCTTGCTAAGTTATGCTTAAGACTTTGGTTTCAACTGTTATTTTGGTTTCAAGATAGAAGGAAAATGATCCATGCTTCAAAATTTATAATTACTTTAATCAACTCTCAGGTCAAGCTTCTTCTCTGTTGTACGATGTCCAGGGTTGAACCAATTGAGGAAGAGGAATCCTATGTAGCTTAAAAACCATATTTAGATGCTGTGGGCTCTCCTAGAGTAAAAAAATCTGTCATTCAACATAGTTTAGGTAGTTCTTGCAGCATGTGGTATATATGCCAAGTTTAGATAGTTCTTGCAGCATGTGATATATATGCTATACCCACTACTTAATGGCTTTTATATTAGACATTTCATTGCCATTCTATCTGCTAAAGGCTGTAATTTTCAAGTGAATAGAGGGTTCTCCTAGTATAATACTAGCACTCTAGTTTTGAATTACATAGATAAGCTTCTACCTACTAGGACGAAATGGTTATAGAGCGGGCAAAAGGGGAAGGAAATGGATGTCTCCGCTGTTGAAAAGGGTTGGTCTTGGAAACTGGCATATTTAGAGATCAAAAATTAGGTGTGAGGACTGAGGACTGGAGATGAATTTAGTGTTATTTGAATCTGGTGACACCAAAAACCACATGGAAATTGGAAATTAGGCATCTTGTGTGAATTACTGTTGCTTCAAGATTTACTAAAAAGAAGTGGCTGCAGTCTGTATTTAGCATTTGCCTTATGTGTTGTTTTCTTCTAAGTCAAGCTATAGGTCCACCATTCCCATGCTGCTGTCTCTCTATCACTTCTTTTATTCCTATTCCCTATCATATTAAAAGTCCTATCTTCAATTTCCAATTGTTTGACGTGTCACACTATGTTCTTGTAATGTAGCATAATATCCCAAAAAGAGATGAAAAGATCTATACAACCTGGGGTGTGCAAAAATTGAACCGATTGATAAATCAAATTGGAAAATATTGGTTTATTGTTATTGGGTTAACGGTTATTTAATGATTTTATAAAAATATTATTGAGTTATCGGTTCGGTATTGAGTTTTTATATTGGGTTAACTGATAACTCATTAAGAATATAATAATTTACTATTTTAATTTTTAGTCATACATAAATATTAATATAATCACTATATTAGACTATAACTATAACGACCTTACACAATTAACATTACTTAATTAATTCTGATCTCTGCATTTACTCTGTAGGTTTTAGTATTACTTTAGTCTTTACGTTGACAACGTCAAAAACCTAAAGAACCAACAACGACTACGGCAAAGGTTAGGCAACGACTAGGGTTGTGAATTGTGAGTATTTGCTATACCTTACTACACTAAGCAGAATTTTTGCACTCAATGAGTAATTAGATTTTCCTTTTCTTTTTTTTTGTGTGTTAAATTGTTGGACAAGTCATGTATTTGTTTTGAAATCATTTTCTTATTGGTTAAATCGAAAATTGAATTGTTAAAGACCAAAATTGATAAACTGAAAATCGATACCAATTATCTTATTGGTTTGGTTATCGGTTTAGCATATTTAAAAATTTGAAAATCGAATCGATAATACTTAAAATTGAACCAATCGATACACATCCCTAATACAACCACATTTAGCTAAGATTTTACTTTTTAATTTTTGGTTACAATTTAACAGTGACTTAAGAGTTTAAACAAGTAAAAGTGAACGTAACAAATGGAATAACTTTTATCATTGTGTCAAGAGTTTTAAGTTACAAGTTTGCAACTACCCTACACTTATTCTTATGTTGGACACTCCAAAATTTTCATTTTTAAGCTTAAATAAAAGAAGGCCAAACACATATACAACCCCTCTAACTTTCCCTCATTTTTCATTTTGGCACTCCAACTTAGTCTTATTCCATTTTAACCCTTAAACTCCATTTTTATGTACCATTTTAACACGAAATACTATTTTTATGATTTCTTTATTTTTATATATATTCTTCAATTGCAACTTCTTATTTTAAATCGACATGTGTCAGTTAATTTTAGTTAAAAAAAATAAAAATTAACAAAAAATAATTTCTTTTTAAGAGTTTTATGTATTTTTATGTGAAAAATAACCGACGAAATTGTGTTGGTTTTCTTTCTTAAAAACCACCGACAATCTAACAAATTAAAGTCAGTTGAGTTTTAACATTTTTAGTAGTGTTATTAGAAATGAACAAGAGTCTTTTTTACTCGTATTGAAGATGAGTTTTTTTATTCGTATTGATTTATATTAAAAATAAAAAGTGAGTATTTGCGTTAAATTTAGATAGCCTAGATGACAAGAAATAATAAATAAGTAGTGTTATTTAATTTAATTGAATGTTTAAGAAAGAAAATCAAAAAACTTTCGTCAATTTACTTTCATGCAAAAATACAGAAAAATCTCAAAAAATAATATTATTGTTTGAAATATTTTATGTTCGTTTGCAAATGTTTAATTTTTTTATGAAAATTAATAGATGCATGTCTATTTTTTTTAAATAAAAAATTGCAATTGAAGAACATAAATAAATAAAAACCATAAAAAATAGTATTAGTGTTTAAATGGTACAAAAAAAATGGAGTTTAAGGGTTAAAATGGAATAAGGCTAAGTTGGAGTGCCAAAATGAAAAATAAGAGCAAGTTTGAGGGATTGTGTATGTGTTTGGCCATAAAAGAATGACAAATTAAGTCCATTAGTCATAGAGAAGGTACTGTTTACATTTCAAAATGCAAATTATGCTGTGTGGAGCATGAGTCCAGCTAGTTTGACTTCCTCTCCTCAACCATTTGCCAAAATTACCTATAGCCTATAGGGCTTTTCCTAGCAATATTACTCATCTATTCCAATTTGATTGCTTGATTTTGACTTGATACAAGATTTGAGAAAGTAAAGAAATTATTTGAATTTTATAATCTTAAACTGAAAATATTTTTGTAATTTTTTTGGTTTTATACTATCATGTGGAAAGTTAGAATTAAAAAATTATCAAATAAAAAAAAAACTGATTGAATATTTGAAAACAATTTTCAAAAAAGAAAAGAGCATAAGAATAGCAACGTTTCGTAGATAAAACAAAGCGGAAGAGAGAGGACAAGAAAATGACAAGAAAAGTCCCTTAGGTATAGGAAATGGTTCAAAATGACTCCAAAATATATCTCTAAGCAATTTTGATTTTATAAATTTACTAAAAATAGATTTTATTCCATCAAATATTTAACAAACTCACTAATAGATTGTTTTTTTTATCCAGAACTGTAACAACTACAGGGGTATCAAATTGCTAAGCCATACTATGAAAATTTGGGAGAGAGTGGTAGAGATGAGGGTGAGAAGAGGGGTGTCCATCTCGGAGAATCAGTTTGGATTCATGCCGGGACGATCGACTACCGAAGCCATTCATCTTATGCGCAGACTGGTAGAAAAATATAGAGAAAGGAGGAGAGACCTTCACATGGTGTTCATTGACCTTGAAAAGGCCTATGACAAAGTACCGAGGAATGTCCTCTAGAGGTGCTTGGAGGCTAGAGGTGTACCGATGATTTATATTAGGGCGATAAAAGACATGTACGGTGGAGCCAAGACTTGGGTTAGAACGGTTGGAGGAGACTCAAAACATTTCCCAGTTGAGATGGGGCTGCATCAGGGATCTGTTCTTACCCCTTTTCTATTTGCTTTGGTGATGGATGAGCCGACGCGGTCTATTCGGGAGGAGGTCCCATGGTGTATGTTATTTGCGGATGACATAGTACTAATTGATGAAACGCGACGAGTTAATGCGAGGTTGGAGGTGTGGAGACAAGCGTTGGAGTCCAAAGGGTTCGGGTTGAGTAGGACCAAAACAGAGTATTTGAGGTGCAAATTCGGTGATGTGGTGGAGGAGGCGGATGTGGAAGTGAGACGGCCACACATATCATTCCTAAGAGAGAAAGTTTTAAGTATCTTGGGTCTCGTAATCCAAGGAAGTGGTGACATCGATGAGGATGTCACACATCGCATGGGGTTGCTTGGATGAAATGGAGGCTTGCCTCTGAGTCTTGTGTGACAAGAAAATCTCATCTAGACTTAAAGGTAAGTTCTACAGAGTGGTAGTTAGACCGGCCTTGTTGTATGGAGCGAGTGTTGGCCACCAAGAACGCACATGTCCAAAAAATGCATGTCGCGGAGATGAGGATGTTGAGATGGATGTGTGGGCACACTAGGAGCGATAAGATTAGGAACGAGGTTATCCGAGAGAAGGTGGGAGTGGCCTCTGTGGTGGACAAGCTGAGGGAAGCAAGACTAAGATGGTTTGGACATATGAAAAAAGATCGGGCGCGACGCCCCGGTGAGGAGGTGCGAAGGGTTGGTTGTAGAGGGTACGCGGAGGGGCAGAGGTAGGCCTAAGAAGTATTGGGGAGAGGTGATTAGACAGACTTAGCTCGCCTTCACCTTCTGAGAGGACATGACTCTAGATAGGAAGGAGTTGAGGTCGCGTATCAAGGTTGAAGGTTAGTAGGGTTAGCGTGTCGTTTTTCCTTGCGAGGGTTTAGGCTGATAGCGTGTGTAGTAGTCCTAGTCTTGCACGTGTTGTCCTTGTCTGTGATACCTTTAACCTTATGGTGTTTACCGAGCCTTACTTTCCACAATATCCCATTGATGTTATTATTTCCTTGATTGATTTTTCACTATCTTTCCTATTGGATGTTATGTTTTACACACTGTTCCCCTCCCCTTCTACTTGGATGTGATTGTACTCGAGCTGAGGGTCTCTCACCAAATATTGCATTATACACCAAAAATAGATAAAATTACTTGTATGATTTTAGTTTATGTGATACTCTTTCTTTATAAATCATCCTAAAAAAATGATATATTTTAATATTTTGTAATAACTTAACTTTAAACTTTGCATTTTATTTATTCTTAATGAGATGATTTATAGTCATATAAATATTTACAACTTTTTTAGATTATAGGTTTCAAAAGTCTTCATTTCATTTTAAAACTTGGTATCTTGTCAAATTATTTCGCATCATTGGAATGGAGAGAGAGTAACAAAAACTATACCTCAAAAGAATCGCACACAACTCTAAAACAAAAAAGATTAAGAGTAATATAAACCAAAAAGAAAAAAACTTCAAATATGAGTTCTTGTAAAAAAGTAAATAAACTTACAGTTCATATTAAAATTTTCAATCAACTTATTAAATAATTAATTAGAATTAATCTATTAGCACTTTCAATAGTTAAATGATCCCCTTGACTTTAGCTCAAAATATAAGGGACCATTTTTGCTATTTTTTTATGAAGAGAGGACCCACCAACTTAGTTTGAATTTGAATTCATAGATGGTCGTACACTCTTTACTTCGCTCCCACATTTAAAAAAAAAAAATTTAGTCTCTCTATCTCAATTTATACATATTTTTTTTTATTTGATAATTATTTGACGATATCATCTTATTGGGACACACTTAATATTTTTATTTTGAAGAAACGTCAATTAAAATAAGCCTTGGAATAACTTTAGTAAAGGACAATCTGGTAAACATAACAAAAATTGTCTTTATTTTTTAAATTCCATTACAGATCAAACATAAATTGAGACGTAGAAAATACCTTTTTGGCCATTAAAAAAATTCAAACTCAAAAAAATACATTTTGATCATAAAATTTCAAAATTTAATAGAATTTTTAAAATAACAAAAAGATATTCTTACTTTAGATTACTTACAAAAAGTACTTCAAATAATATTTATTAGAAAAAATCTCTAATTTTCAAAAAATTAGTTTTTCAATATAAAAATAAGATCTTTTTATTTTATTTTAAATTTCGTAATGAAACATGGTCAAACGCGTCATGATAGTTGGGTGCAATAATAAACACATCATCATATCGTTACTACCCCAAGTATTAAGCTTTCCTCAAACGCAATCACCACTTTTTCATCCCCACTCTCCCACCCACCCACCCACCCCTCCCCTAACCTCTGCTTCTCTCTCTCTAAACACAGTCACACAGTCTCTGTAAGTTTTTTGCTCCCTTCTTTTTATCTTCTTCCTTACACTCAAAGTTCTCTTCTTTCTTTGCTTTTTTCTCTAAACACTCCAACTGGGGCTGTGACCACAACTTTTATCAAAGTGTAAAGATTGTAACTCTTTTTATGTTCTTGAATCGAACCCCCATTTGAGATCTTCACTAACAAGGCAACAACTTACTTTTTTCTTTTTCTCCAACATTGAAGGGTGTGCTCTATTTACAACCTGCATTTTATTCTTCTGCAGAAACCCAGGAAGATTTTAGTTAATCCAAGTTTGAAATTTGACATTCTTGGACTAAGCATTTCTGGGTCAGTAGTACTTTTCTAAACTGTTGCCAAGATTGTTTTTTTTTTGTGCTTCTGAAAGGAAGTTAAGAAATAACGATGAATTGAATCAAATGGTAGATTAGATTTTGAATGAGCTTCTGTGTGCTCTTCGTTGTTTTTGTTTAATTTCAGCTTATTGATCTATGAACAGTTGAGATTTGATTATTTTAATGTTGTTTTGTAAGGTTAAAAATATTTTTGGTAATGTTGGGTTGGTTCATTTTGTTAAGGTCAACTTGCCTGATTTTGGTCCTCAGAGGCGTATTTTATGTTGGGTTGGTTCATTTTGTTTTGATTCTTTTACTGAAAACCATTAAAATTTTAAAATCATAGGTCCAAAATTATCTTTTATTTATCCAAACTAGTTACAAAATCATAGAAAGAAATCTAAAACAAGATAGATAAAAGATTCAAATTTGTTATGTTTGAGTTTTCTTGGATCAAAATGACTTCTTTGTTGAAGTTGGTGCACGTCAGATGACTTCCTCTTGCATATATATTACTGCTACTGCTAAAAACGATTGAGAGTAATGAGTAATCATGCTATTCTTACATTGAGCTCTTTAACCAGTTTCCTTTCACCAGGCTAAGGCTTTAAAGAGACGAGATATGGAGGATGGAATAGATGCTGATGTCTTGATGGACTATGTTGAATTTCAAATTTTCCCAAGCCAGAACAGGTTAGACTTTTGTTTAAATTTCAATTGGCCGTATCATTTTCAGTTTTTCTGTTGGCTTCATGAGGCTCATTAACCAGTTGGGGTTGTCGTAGCTTACTTTTAAAGCCCAGTATTTGGGGCACTTGACATAATTCTGTAGCTTGTATTGGGTTCTATTGTTGTAAATGTTCATGCCTATTTATAGGCTTAAGGAAAGATCTCCATTGAGACTTGTGTTTTAACATTTGCTTTCACATAAGCATTCCATTGCCACCATTTGACAAGTGATGAGAGGTGTTGACAATTGTAAGAATTTACTTGTCTAATTCTTTTACTGCCACATTGCTTTCATCAGCCATGAGATTTTAACTTCTCAAATACACTTTATGTTTGGTTTCTCAAATACACTTGCAACAAATATTTTTGAAATAAATATTTTTCCTACAATCCCCTACATATTTTAAAAGAAATTAAAGGAAGAAACATTTAAATTGTTGGATTTGCATGATCCAAATGTAACAGATTTGGTGTCTTTTGAATTACGAATCAAACTTAGACTAATAAATTTTAACTAAAGTAATAGGCAATGATTATGTGATAATGTGCTTATATGTTGATGACATGCTCATATTTGGTGCAAGTTTAAATATTGTGCAAAATATCAAACTACTTTTGTCTACTAATTTTGACATGAAAGATCTGGGTGGGTGAAGTAAATATGATATTAGCAATTAGTAATGTTGTTACAAGAACATTATGTGGAAAGATTTCTTAAGAAGTTTGAATGTTTTGAGGTGATACTTGTGATCACTCCTTATGATGCTAACTCTCAATTGAAATAGAATAATGGTGACCAGTTGTTCAGTGTTAATATGTTTAGATTATTGGAGTCTGTTGCATTTAATGAATTTTACTAGGCCTGATATAGCCTATGTTGTGTGTAGATTGAGTAGATATACTCATAATCCCATTAAAAAGCATTGGTTTGCATTAATTAGATTGATGAAATATTTTAGACTTTAGAGGAATCATGAATTATGGTATATTGTATAGTGGATTTCCTTTTACATTAGAAGGGTATTATGATGATTTGGATCTTTGTGTGTGTGTTCACCTTAGGTGGTGGTGCAGTATTATACAAATAAGATATCAAACAATCATTGCTAGATCGACTATGGAGTCAGCGTTAGTAGCTTTGGATTTAGCTAAATCTGTGGTTGAGTGGCTAAGATATTTCTTAGTGAATATCCCTTTAATAAATGATGTCCTTCCTCCTGTGTCTATGCACTGTGATTGTCAAGCCACAATTGCTATTTTGAAGAACAAATCTTATAATTGTAAGAGTAAACACACGAACACGATATTGTTAATCAGCTGCTGAAAGATCAAATAATTTCCATTGATTATGTGAAGTCAAAAATGAATTCAGTCAATTCCATGAACACTGTGGAAAGAAAATTAATCCTTCAAACCTCAATAGAGACACCTATCTGCTATGCCAACATTATTATCACGGATCTCCTGATAATAATTGTTCCTATTTTAAATATATTTTGGGTGCAGGTATGAGTCACATATCTGCTATGGCAACAAGTTAGTAACAGCGGCCTCTGGACTTCTGGAGCAGTTGATACTTCATTCTCCCAAAATCAAATCTTTGCACTCAAAGGGGTCAGATGCCAATTTCAGATTTAGACCTCTAGGGAATCTTAGTGATGCTAAATGGTTTACAAAATCCACATTGATCAGGTACACTCAGCCATCATATACTTCAAACTGTCTTTTAAACTTTTTTTCTGAACTTCCGTATCCGCATACTTCAATCCCTGTATTTCCAGGTTTCTTCGTATTATCAGCTCATCACCTATAATTGATATGGCCAAGGCCATGGTAAATGAAATATCTCAGCTTGAAGAAACTCGGAAATTTCATGTTTCTTTATATTCAAAGGTGATTTTTATCTTTTTTTGTATAATTATTCTGACCCTTCAATTAATCTATAGAACCTGTAACAAGCAGTATAATAATGGGCTTATTATTCCTTTAGGGTCCTCAGGATCGTATTGGGAGCGGGGAAGCAGGTTAGTCTTACTGTTCCTGCTGAACAATGTAGCCTAGATTACTTTCTCAAAAAAAACAATGTAGCCTAGATTAGTCTGTTTAACGGGACTGTGGTTGCTTCTGCAACTGTCTCTCTCTTGTGGAGTCTCAATCAGAAAAAAAGGGAAAATAACAACTAATATTGTTTTTCTTACTTCTAGCAGAATGCGATTACTCAAGTGGTGCAGTGTCATCATTACAGCAAGTAAATTATCCATCTCTGTTTCTGGAATATTTTTTATTTATTGTCTTTTTCAGAAGTTATTGCATATACACATTGAAAGATAACATGATCTTTGATACCACTCCAGGAAGATGATAGCGCTTCATCAGATTCTTCCAAGTATGTCCCTATGCCTCTTACAATTCTGAATTTCAGAAATTAATCTAGCATCTTCAAATCATCCAAATAATATAATGGTGAACAGAAATGAATTGCTGAGGGCAATGGATTTGAGGTTGACTGCTTTAAAAGGGGAATTAGCTGCTGCTTTAAACCAAGCTGCTGGCACTACATGCTCTTTTGAAGATATTCTTAACATAGAAAAGTTCTCTTACTATTTTGGAGCTGTTGAATTGAGGTAAGTCATGGTAGAACAAGTGGTCTGGAGGATCTAATGCCTTTAATCATTTTTAGCAGGCTAATGACTGCTTTATGATCATGTGTTGTCTGTTTCAGGAACTGTCTGCAGAAGTTTATTGCTGTGAGCGAGGAGAACAGGGCTATTGGCTTTCCGAGTAAAGAGTTGTCCCTTTCAAAAGTTGATGTCACAAATGACAAGGTTGGTTCAGAAGGGGGCAATTCTCAAACATCTGGACCACCAAAGTTGGATACACCAGTGAAGTATAGTGCTTCCCCTGCAAAAGCTGCACAGATGGAGAGGCAAAACTCATCCGGAACTGAAGAATCTTCTTGTTCAAGTGAGGAGGAACAACCATCAGTGGAAAGAAGTCGGACTCTCATAAGATCTGCATCTCCGAGAAGGTCTGCATCTCCAATGCGAAGAGTCCAAATTGGGCGGTCTGGGTCACGAAGATCCACTGCTATAACGATTAAGAGTCTAAATTACTTTCCTGCCAGAGAAAGGTCTCTCTCTCATAAAGATGATGCTGCTAGCGGTAGCGATGAAGAAGATTCTGAGCAAACCTCAAAAAAGGCTGAGAAGAATGCCTGTAGAATGAGTGTGCAAGATGCAATCAGTCTCTTTGAGAGCAAACAGAAAGGGCAAGCTGTTGATTATCAAAGGACAAAGTCACTATTAAGTGCGTCAGTTGATGCTAATAAGGCGGTTTTGAGAAGATGGAGTTCAGGTGTGTGTGAAAACTTTAAAGGCTCTGTTGATGTTGCTTTTGATGATCCAGTTTCCGAGGCTATCAATAAATTAGAAAATCAAGAAACTGAGACTATTTTGGAAAAGAAACTTGATTCATATCCTCCTCCCGTAAGCCATGACACCGAGGCGGCTGCTGCTGATTTCAAACAAAACTTAACTGAAGAAAAAGGATATAGTCCAAATGTTACAACAGAGGGATCTCTCCTTAACCAAGATGAAGAAATGGGTGAAAAGTTAAATGCCTCAGTTGAATGGACTCGACAAAAGGAAGCAGAGCTAGACCAATTGCTTACAAAAATGATGGAAACCAAGCCTAGCAAATATCGGAACTTGGCAGCAAGTAATGGAAAAAACCAGAGCCGTCCTGCTGAGCGTCGAGGTGGTTTCTATGATCATTACAAAGAAAAGAGGGATGAGAAACTTCGTGGGGAAGCTGCTAGGAATAGAGCAGAGACAGATAAACAATTGAAAGCAATGCAACAAATTCTTGATGAAAGAAAAGCTGAAATTGTCACAGGAAATGCAAATAATGTTAGTAAAAAAACAAATATTAAGAGAACCCAGAGAACAGTCAAGAAATCCCCTGAATCCACAAATACCAAGGATGAAACTCCCAAACCTGCTGTTGCAAAGAAAGCTTCATCAAAAGCATTGCAACTGCCAGCAACACGGAAGTCATGGCCATCTTTGCCGTCACCAAGAATTGCAGGGACATCAACTGCTAAAACTCCTTCTATAACAAATTCTGCAGGTACTACTACACCTACCCGTAGAAGATCACAGCCAACAACAGCAGTTCCTCAGACAAGCCAAAAGGTTGAGAAGATACAACCCCAAGCAAAATCTGTGAAAACACCCCCGAGTAATATCAGAAAGAATGTTACAAATGGGAATGACAAGAAGCAGCAGACTTTGACAAAAGCTAGCAAACCTTCGAAAGCCAGAGTTCAGCCTACCCCTGGAGATTCTGCATCCTCTGCTAAACCTAGACTCGGCAGGGTAACCAAGAAAAGTAGTGTGGTGCCTCTGGAATCTAAGGAGGCAAAGCCTTTTCTTCGTAAGGGGTCAGGTACTGCATCTGGTCATAGTCCAGTCATAAAGACCAAAGTTTCATCTCAGCCTGAAAAATCTTTGAGGGAATCTACGGACTTTGTTCAAGCTGAGGAGAATGAAATTGCCTCTGTTGCTTCTAGTCCTCTTAATCAACTGCAGGACAAGGGTCTTGAGGAGTTAAAGATCCATGAAGATGAAGACTCTGCAATTAAGTTAAACAGCCCTCAAAAATATGAAGATAGGGAGAGCTGCAATAAGGTTACACCAGATAATGAAGATGATTTTGGAAGGATGGAAGAGTCTGCACTGAACAGAGAGGTTGAAGAGGAATCTAACATTTCTCCTCGCGCCTGGGTGGTGATAGAGGAGCAGGAGGATCAAGTCCTTCCATGTAATGATGGTTTTGGTCCTAATGAATCTCTGACTGATGTTACAACTTTAAAAATCTCAAGTCCACGAGTTCGTCATTCTCTGTCTCAAATGTTGCTTGAAGAAAGCAGTGAAGATGTTATTGACTGGGGTAATGCTGAGAATCCTCCTACCATGGTTTATCAAAAGGATGTGCCGAAAGGATTGAAGCGGCTTCTAAAGTTTGCTCGTAAGAGTAAGACTGATTCAAATTCAACTGGTGTTTCAAGCCCATCTGTCTTCTCAGAAGGTGAGGAGGATCCAGAGGATTCTAAACTTCTCACCAAAAGTAGTTCTGACAATCTACTGAGAAAGGCTACACTTCATGCCAAGCATTCTGGACAACCAAAAATGTCTTCAGAAGACTATGAGCTATCCGGTATTTCCTTGTACTTCACAGCAAACATTTTATTTTTCTATTCTAGTAAAACTGCTTTAGTTGTCTGTAAGTTTGTTGCTTGCATTTGAGATCTGTTTCATAATTCTATATCGGTAAACCTTACATAGACCGGATACTTGCAGCTCAAACAAGTATTGGCAGAATTGCTGCTCAGAAACTGCAAGCAAGCCGGCTTTCAGCTCCTGCAAGTACAACAAAAGGTTTTCTTCCTTTTATGTTATAAGTTGTGTCTAAATTCCTGTATTTTTGAAGATTAAACTTCTAGTTATGTATATGTCCTTCATCTCCTTAATGTTTTTGGTGTTTTGTTTTTCAGCATCGAGATCATTCTTTTCTCTTTCAGCATTCAAGGGAAGTAAATAAAAAGGTGCTAACTTCCAATGAGAAAGCAACAGCAGCCCAATGCAGAGTCTTAATATTGTGACTTGCAGCTGTTGCTTCTGACTGTGGATGGGGGTGTATGGTTTTTGTTTTCCCTTCTGGTGCGTTATTCTCCCCCGGGTATGCTGTACACTCCAGAATACCTCACAAGTTGGGGGGTTACATTGTTGAAACATTTGTCTCTGTACTTTGTAAATTTACTGTTAGAAATGTAGTTTCTTTTGTAGGATGATTGACCACATTCAATTTGTTATCTTTGCACAGAGCATTTTGCTGTTTCTGACTGAAAATTTTGCAAATATTACTTGAAGACATCTAGCTCTTTGCTTATATTTTATATATATTGAACTGGTTTCTTGGTCTTGTTCTAGCTTGAGAGTGTTCATTCGACCCAACACCCGGCTGATAAATACTTAGGCGGTTTTAAGTTTGATGAATTAATTCCGAAATAAAATACCCTTGAGTTGTGTGGCAGTGCTTGAAGAAAGAGGAATCAATATGAACTATGGCATGCAACTTGCAAGTCATGATAGATGTGTGTAACTTCATGTTGTATTTAACTTAATTATTGTGTTTGATTACTCAGAAATCATATTGAATCATTATGATTTTATAGCTATAAACAAAAGAGAAGATATATTTTAGAATGATGGAATGCAAGTAATGACAAATCGATACGTCTTTATGTTATATTCAATCTAGCTAGTTATCATTTTGGATAATTCACATTTTTATGATATCAACTTTTCACTCTTAGTACCTCGTGTACCTCTTTTCATTTTTTTTATTTCATTCACGGTACCTCTCTTGGCGCCATATCTTTTTCTTGTCATTCATATACCTCTCTTTTATTTATTTCACTTTATTCATGCTACATCTTTTTTACGATTTCAAAGCTACAAACAAAGAAGGTACAAATACATTTTAAAATTGTGTCATGTTATTCATGACAAATCGATATGAATTCATGTTATATTCAATATATTTATCATGTTGAATTACTGACAAACCATCTTGATTAGCCATAATTTCAAAGCTACAAATAAAGAAGTTTGTGTTATTCAAGTCAATCATGCGAGGCAGGGGAAAAAAATGCCATATATGCTTTTCACTATAACAGTGAAGATAGGATCGCAATGGAATAAGAACATCAAAACACTTATAGAAGCTTGGGATATGTTCGCGATAATTTTTATAAAGAAGAATGGCGCAAGATCACAAAGACTTGAAAATGAGCTTTTGTTGATCTCATAATGGAATATGACAATCAGTCAATACTTTCAAAGGTAAAAAATTTATACAATGAAATATAACAAATTAGATCCAGAGAAAGCCATCACAAGGACAATGATTAGGAAAATCATTGTACATAGTTTGAAGCCGGAGTATAAAAGTATATTTATAGTTAAAATCTGTTGACGAATGAAGAAGAGTTGTAGAACCCATGATCAAGTGTCTTCATAAGAGATGAAAATAAAGACACTCTTTCAGCAAGACAGCAACATGCATGACTATCGAAAAAAAAAGAGGATATTTTTCTTTATTTTTCCTTTAATGCATCATTAAGTCTATTATTGAAGAATGACCATTCATTTATTTCGGTGCCTCATTATATTGATTGTATCAATCCGTGAAGCATGTGGAATTTTGTCTATGAAGAAAAGTTTTTTTGCAACTTACGTTTGTACATCAGGTACACCTTCCATTCACTTTTACTTGTCCACTTAGAATTTTGCACACCGCTTAAGAATAATAATTAATATAAGTATTTTATCACAAAATTCATAATTGATATGTAGTCTTTAAAACTGGGAAATGATTTGAGAGAAAAGTAATTTATGCTAAGGTTTAACATGTAAAAAGTAAAAATGAACATTTAATTAGTTTTAGTGTAATGGACAACCAAAAGTGAACAGACATGTCAATCAACTTTGTTAAGGACATTTTGGTATGTCAACTTTTCACTTGGTGCTCCCACTTTCATATATGGTGATGATATGTCAATCAAATATACACTCCCATGTTCATGGTGAAGAAATGTGTTCAGGGCAGTTCAGAAAGACATTCATCAAGATCAACAAACAGGCAGCAGTTATATAACCTGTGACCGGGACCAGCTTAACTCCATCGAAGAATGAAAGTATGAAACTGATTTAAGTGTGGATTTACTTGGTGAAGGAGATAGATCATACAAGTACAAGCAAATTTTTACTTTACAGCTTAGTTCTTTGAGCACTCAACGGGATAAAATGTGACTCTAATCAGCATCTTGTCTACCTTTAAGATGTCGCAAATATGGATATATTTCATCTGCATGTGATCCATAATATCGCGAAAGTATTGCAGTGATTCTGCTTCTGCTACCGGAAGCAGCAGAGTCACCCACCAGTATCTGAAGGGAGGCAAGCTTGATCAATTCGTTTCCAATGGCAATGTGGTTGGCACCATAGAGTTTTTCCAAGATCTGCTTACAGCTCATAAAACATCAATCAGATTATTATTTACATGAAACTCTGGTAATATTGATATTAACTGTAAACTAAAGTTTTTTTTTTCCCCTTTCTGATAAGATGATAACTGCAAACTGAAGTCTCTAATTCATTCCAAAAATAAGAAAATACAAATATAATGTGCTCACACAATCCAAATAAAAAGCCATTAAGCAGTAACTTAGAGCTATTGCTACTCAACATCTATTCAAGAGCCTAGTTTCTTAATTAGCATTCGCTTGACAGCTTATTAACACTAGCATATGAAAGCACTATTTCAATGGATATGATGGTGAATAATGTATCTTCCCCAAGATGTAAGTGTAAACAACAAATTTTCGAGCCGAGAAAAATAAATAATCAAGACAAGAAAATTGGAGTAACAAAGTGTAGTATTTAATTTCAAAATGAAGTGTGTGTTACACTCTAAAATATGTTAGACTTGAATTAGAGTCAAGGGCTTGAATAGCTTGACCTTGAATCATGGTCTTCAAACTTGGATTTGAATTATTCGTCACGAACACTTGTATGGTTATGACAAATAATAAATATGAACAAGTAACTTGATCTTGATATTTGCCTTTGAACAACTTGCAGCCTTTGATCCATGAGCTCTCTTCTTGAAAAACCCCTCCTTCTGAGAATAATGAGGATCCCTATTTATAGTTGTAGGGGGTGGTGTGCCTATGGGATTTGATTGGTCGATTTTAACTGACCAATCATAGTCCTCTAATGAAAAGCTTTGATTTGATTGGTCGGAACATGTAACATATACATGTGGCATTATTCTAGTGGCTCATTTAATTTGAATTGGATTGCCACATAATTTTGACACGTGACATGATTCTAGTGGCTTATTTAATTTGACTTGAATTGCCACGTGGCATGATTTTAGTGGCTCATTTAATTTGACTTACCACATAACTTTGACATGTGACATAATTCTAGTGGCTTATTTAATTTAACTTGGATTGCCACATAAAGTGGCTCATTTAACTTGACTTGGATTGTCACATAACCTTTAAATTTAATATAGTCCAAATTAAAATCTTAAGAGTCCAATCATCTAAACCAGGAAGTTCACAGAGAAGCATATTGACCACCTAATGGCGTACCTACAAGCAATTTGGTCTCCACTTCACTATCCTTATGATCCGATATTACAAGGTATCGCGACTTGGAAGAAGAGAAGTAAACCATGATTCAAACTACACACAAAAAAAGAGGACAAGTGTTTTATTAGCACTTGAATTAGTAATTCAATAATCAAGGTTATAAATCCAGATAATGAATAATTGTTTCTTTGAGTGCGAATTATGCATAGTCTAAGCGATGTAAAGTCTTTGGCTCAAGATGCTGTGATGCTTTCGGCTTAAATCATGTAATCTTTGCCTTAGACAGTGTACAGTCTTTGGCTCGGATGACATGATGCCTTCAACTTAAATCATGTAAAGTCTTTGCCTTAGACAATGTACGATCTTTGGCTCAAACAACAGGATGTTAAAAAAATGTAAAGTCTTTGGCTTAGACGACATAAAGCCTTCAACTTAAATCATGTAGAGTCTTTGCCTTAGACGATGTAAAGTCCTTGGCTCGGATGACATGATTCCATCATCTTAAAACACGTAACGTCTTTGCCTTAGACGGTGTAAAGTCTTTGGTTCGGATGATATGATGTCATCAGCTTAAAACATGTGAAGTCTTTGCCGCAAATGGTGCAAAGTCTTTGGCTCAGACAACATGATGCCTTCAGCTCAAATCATGAAAAGTCTGTCTTAAGAAGGTGTAAAGTCTTTGCCCTGAGCAGTGTATAATCATTGGCTCAAACAATGCAACACTTTTGGCTCAAATAATAGAAAACTTCGACGTACCTAAAGTAATATTTTTCTACTTGTGAAATAAAAGGAAAAGGAAATCATAGATTGGATGAATAAAAGAAAATTGACGAAAGCAAGGCCAAGAATATAGATTGACTTTTGTTAATGAGTTAATAGACACTAAATTTGTGACTATAATTCGCGTAACTCATTAACAAAAGTCAACCTATATTCTTGGTCTTGCTTTCGTTAATTTTCTTTTATTCATCCAATCTATAATTTCATTTTCCCTTTATTTCACAAGTAGAAAAATATTACTTTAGGTACGACGAAACTTTATATTATTTGAGCCAAAAGTGTTGTATTCTTTGAGCCAATGATTTTACATTACTCATGGCGAAAACTTTACACCGTCTTAAGACAAAGGCTTTTCATGGTTTGAGCTAAAGGCATCATGTTGTCCGAGCCAAAGACTTTGCACCGTCTGCGGCAAAGACTTCACATGTTTTAAGTTGATGGCATCATATCGACTGAGCCAAAGACTGTACACCGTCTAAGGCAAAGACGTTACACGTTTTAAGATGATGACAACATGTCGTCCGAGCTAAAGACTTTTACACCGTCTAAGGCAGGCAAAAACTTAATATGATTTAAGTTGAAGGCATCATGTTGTCTAAGCCAAAAGACTTTACACCATCTAAGGCCAAGACTTTACATGTTTTAAGATGATGGCATCATGTCGTCTGAGCCAAAGACTTTACACCGTCTAAGGCAAATATTACTTGATTTAAGTTGAAGGCATCACATCATCTTGAGTCAAAGACTTTACATCACCTTGACTATACATAATTTGCACTCAAAGAAACAATTATTTATTATCTAGATTCATAACCTTGATTATTGATTTACTAACTTAAGTGCTAATAAAACATTTGTCCTCCTTTTTTTTGTGCAATTTGAATCATGGTTTACTTCAAAGATTTGACGTCCTCTTCTTCCAAGTTGCGATACCTTGTAATATCGGATCAAAAGAATAGTGAAGTGAAGACCAAATTGCTTGTAGGTACGTCATCCGGTGGTCAGTATGCTTCTCCGTGGCCATCTCTAGGGGAACTTCCTGGTTTAGATGGACTCTTAAAAAAAAATTGATTACTGAGAAATCTGTCTCTGACCCGCCCTTTGGACCAATCACCGCCTTATAAACTCAATGGATAATAGGCCTGCCCCTCTACCCATCTCCACTTAAATAATGGGCTTCGCTCTGCATGGTATGGGGCTTGAACCTGTGACCTAAGCCACAAATCCTCCACCTTTTGCCACTCGAGCTAGGCCTTGGGGGCTTGGACTCTTAAAATTTTATTGGATTTAAATTCGTAAATTAATTTGGACTATATAAAATTCAAAAAAACAGTTCAGGTTATGTGGCAATCCAAGTCAAGTTAAATGAGTCACTAGAATCATGACATGTGTCAAAGTTATGTGGCAATTTAAGTCAAATTAAATAAGCAACTAGAACTATGCCACGTGTCAAAGTTATGTGGCAATCCAAGTCAAATTAAATGAGCCACTAAAATCATGCCACGTGTCAAAGTTATGTGAATTTAAGTCAAATTAAATAAGCCACTAAAATCATGCCACATGTCAAAGTTATGTGGCAATCCAAGTCAAATTAAATGAGCCACTAGAATAATGCCACATGTATATGTTACATGTTCCGACCAATCAAATCAAAGCTTTTCATAAGAGGAATGCGATTGGTCAGTTAAAACCGACCAATCAAATCCCATAGGCACACCACCCCATACAACTATAAATAAGGGTCCTCATTATTCTCAGAAGGAGGGGTTTTTCAAGAACAAGAAGCAAGAAGAGAGCTCGTGGATCAAAGGTTGCAAATTCTCTACAAGCTGCAAGTTCATGTTCAAAGTTTAAGAACAAAGGCAAATATCAAGACGTTAAAAATCAAGTTACTTGTTCATATTCATTATTCGTCATAACCATACAAGTGTTCATGATGAATAATTCAAATCCAAGTTTGAAGACGAACATTCAAGATTAAGCTATTCAAGCCCTTGAGTCTAAATCAAATTCAAGAGGATTATCATAGAGATTGTAACAACACTTCATTTTGAAATCAAATACTACACTTTGTTACTCCGATTTTCTTGCCTTGATTATTTATATTTCTCGGCTCGAAATTTGTTGTTTATAGTAAGTAATGCTCCTCCAGTATTAAATTATAAATGAGATGATAATTATACATCAGGAACTAATAAATGTGCTGATGATCAATTCATAGATGAACCTCAAAAGGGAGTAAGTTTGCTCCATACTGCAGAGTAAGCTAACCTGTATAGATGTTTTACAGTGATCAATTGCAGCTTGTAGTTCTCCTACCAAACAGAATGCCTGAGCAAGATTGTCCTCCACCTGAAAAATATAAACAGAATAAAAATTATTAGTTCCTCTGTAATCATCAGGCAATTCAATGAACACCACAAGCAAATTTACTCTTGCTCACTGAAACAGAGGACAGAATAGAGCAGACCCTGTATTTACCTCTGCAATTCTCTTGTTATAAGGATGGAATATTGTTCTGAGAAGATCCGTACACTTCACAGCATCTAGAAGAATATTGGTTGGGACTTCATTTGATGCTATTGCATCTTGCAGTCTGTTTGGCAAGTAAGTATCAGAGCTACTTAAAAATAAAAATGAAGGTCAAATTTCACCAGAGCAGTTGTGTGATATGAAAGGACACATCAATTTTCAATGTTCTAAAGTCTAGTGCTGGCACTACATTGACATGCCAATTAATTTGTCAAACTTGGAGAGTGTTGTGACAACTTTTAAAGACAACAAATGCAATAAACCTGTGCCCTATCCCAACGATTTCTTGAACATATTTTTTCCAATTTTAAGTATATTCTTTGAAGTTAATGTGTCCAGCATGATAAATGAGAAGGTCTATTGTACCTCTTACAACAACTCTCAGTTTGACTGATTGCCGCACATGAAGCTTCCAGATCTCTATATGAATCACAAACCAAGCAATGTTGAGGTTCCAACTTATAATCAGATTCAAAAACATGGCAAGCCACTTCAGCAATATTAGCATCTTTCAGCTTCTCAACCTTCAATGTTAAGAATGTGTCAGGCACGTAAACAATGTTGTTCTTATAAGTGTACAAACTAGTAATAACAATAACAAGCATTCATAAGTATACTAGACTTCGCGCATAATGACTAGTATAGTTCTTAAATATTAGCTAAAGGAACCCATACTCAAAATGACCAGATGGTTCATTGGTCTTAAGGCCTGTTTTCAACACCGCGGTCTCTGGTTCGATCTCAGTCAACTGCTCAATTTGCCGGTCAAAACGTTTTCTTTTAATAAATAGGAATACAGTAGGCTTGCTTCCACTTCCCAACAAGGATTTTCTTCCCACTTTTTTTTTTTTTTTTTACACAAAGAATCTTCAACTTCAAGCCATTGACAATCATCATTGTCAAGGCCCAAGGTAAATTCTTTTTAGTTCATGATTTTTCATGATTTCTCTTCTTAGTAAACAAACTAACAAAATCGAAAATTTTAAAATACATGACTTTAATTTTAGGGTTTTTATAAAAAAAAAATCGTGTCATTACTTATAATTATTAAGAGCTAATGAATTGGTTATCTCAGATTTACATACTTTATGGATGAATTTGACATTGGTAAGAACTCTTTTTTTTTAATTCAAGTTGAAAGCAATGTGTTCCTATATTATTAATTTTGAAGGATGTAATTCCTTTTTTTTTTTAATGTGAAAGGGGTGTGATTTCTCTTCTTTATTATGAATTTGTGATTCTCAAATGAGAAAGAGGTGAGAGTCCTCTTTTTTATTATGAATTTGAGATTTTTTATTCTCGAATGCGAAAGAGGTGTGATTCCTCTATTAAGTTGCAAGGGTATGATTCTTTAATGTGAAAGTGGTGTGATTCCTCTATTTTAATTAAATTTGCAAGGGGTGTGATTCCTCTATTTTATATGAGTTTGCAAATGTGTGATTCCATCGTTTTTTATTGTGAAAGGTGTGTGATTCTCTTATTTTAAATTTGCAGGAACATTTATCCTTGAATATCTAAATGGATGAATTCTTGATTAAGCACCCATATTCTAGTAGCAGTCTATCTATTAGTTCACATGTAACTCCAGAAGTTCAAAGAGAGACAATTTCACCTCCTCCTTCAAATGTTGATTATTATTGGGGTTGGATCTTTAAAACGGGATCCCAAAGAAAGAAAACACAATTCTTTTTAATATGATTCTAATATTCGAGATGTTGGGAGGAGACATTATATTTTGATGGGGCCTTATCAATTGGAACTTTGTGTATGTCCTAAACAATGTTTGGGACCAAAGATCGCCAATTTAATCCTTAGTGGTTTAAACCTCCATATTTTGCTTGGTTGGAATATCACATAAAAGGTGATGTTGTATTTTGTTTGTGTTGTTATTTGTTCAAGAATGAATTTGAAAGTCGTGGCAATGTGGGAAAATCATTTATACAAAATGGTTTTAGAACTTGGAACCATGGTCCCGAAAGAAATCGGTTGCGTGTTGGTGAGGTAAATAGTATTCATAACAAATGTTTGAATAGGATGCCAATTTTTGCAGGTCAACCGATTCAATCTTCACAAGCAAAGTGAGAAAAACAAAAAGTGATTATCGAATTCGCTTAAATGCCTCAATTGATGTGGTAAGGTTTCTCCTTAAAAATGGATTACCATTTCGTGATCATAATGAGAGTGAAGATTCCGATTACAAAGGTCTTTTTCTTGAACTTTTAGAATTTCATGGGGTTAAATGTCAACATGCTCCTAACAATGATATGATGATTTGTTCGACAATTCAAAAAGCGACTGTGGATGCTTGTACTAAAGAAACAATTAAGGCTATCGTCAAAGACATGGATGGTGATTATCTTAGAATACTGACATCTCACATAAAGAGCAAATGACAATAGTCTTACGATATTGTTAACAAAAATGGAGAGTTCATAGAAAGCTTTTTTGGATATTGTTCATGTGAGTGATACATCTCCAAGATCATTGCAAAAAGCAATTTACTCTTTACTTTTCTCGCTATATTTATTGAGACTTCGTGGACTAAGGTTAAGATGGAGCTAGTTGCAAGGAGAAAAAAATGGTCTATAATCTCAGATTTTGCAAGATGCTCTGAATGTTTTTATTTATGACAACGAAAATTCAAAGGCGCTACCCTTTGGGTGTGCACGAGATAAAACCCCGCTCCTATGCAATAGCTCACAAACCACTGGGCCAACCCCGAAGGGTCCTAAATGCTTTTTAGAAAGAGACAAGTGTCAATTGCAATTGATGAGCAAAGCAGTGAATACAATATGCAGACGGAGCATCTTGCAAAATCAAAAACTATAGGACATTTTTTCTCCTTGCATATTACTAGCTCCATCGTAACCTTGTCCACGTGGTCTCGATAGACATAGCGAGCGATCCAAAAGTAAAGAGTAAATTATTTTTTGCAATGATCTACCGGATGTATCACTCACATGAACAACACCTAAAAAACTTTCTATCAACTCTCCATTTTTGTTAACATATCGCAAGACTAGTGTCATTTGCTCTTTATGTGAGATGCCCTTCGATTCATCAACTAGTATTCCAAAATAATCATCATCCATGTCTTTGATGATAGCTTTAATTGTTTCTTTAGCACAAGCATCCACAATCTCTTTTTGAATTGTCGAACAAATCATCATATCATTTTTTGGAGCAAGTTGTAATATTACCTTTCCCACTAACCCCATGAAATTCTAAAAGTTCAAGAAAAAGATTTTTGTAATCGCAATCTTTACTCTCACCATGACCACAAAATGGTAATTCGTTTCTAAGGAGAAACTTTACCACAACAATTGAGGCATTTAAGAGAATTTGATAATCACTTTTGTTTTCTCACTTTGCTTATGAAGAAAAGATTGAATCCATTGACGTTGATCCGCAAAATCTAACATCTTATCAAACATTTGTTATGAATACTATTTAACTCATCAACATGCAATCGAATTCTTTCCGGACCATGGTTTCATTCTAAACCATCTTGTATAAATGATTTCCCTGCATTGTCACGACTTTCAAATTCATTTTTGAACAACAAACAACACAAGCAAAATACAACATCATCTTTTATGTTATATTCGAACCAAGCAGAATGTGGAGGTTTAAACCACGGAGGATTAAATTGGTGATCTTTGGTCCTAAACATTGTTTTTGGATATACACAAAGTTTCGGTTGATAAGGCCCAATCAAAATATAATGTCTCCTCACAACATCTCGAATATTAGTATCATATCCAAAAATGGGCTTTCTTTCTTTGGGATCCCGTTTAAGAGATCCAACCTCAAGAATACAATCAACATTTGAAGGAGGAGGTGGAATTGTCTCTTTGAACTTCTGAAGCTACATGTGAACTTACTCAAGGATCGCTACTAGAACGTGGTTTCTTAATCAAGAATTTATCCATTTAGATATTCAAGGATAAATGTTCCTATAAATTTGAATTACTATTCAACTTAGTCGCAAATTTAACTTGCAAATTTTTTTAAAAAAAAGGGAATCACACACCTTTCACAATAAATAAAAAATAAAGCAATCACACCCTTGCGAATTCAAAGAAAATAGAGGAATCACACCCCTTGCATATTTAAATAAAATAAAGGAATCACACCATTTTCACATTAAAAAATAAGAAATTGTACCCTTGCAACTTAATAATAAAATAGAGGAATCATACCTCTTTCACACTCGAGAACAAGAAGTCACAAATTCATAATTTAAAAAAAAAAGAGGATTCACACCTCTTTCACATTCTAGAACCATAGGTTCATAATAAAGAAGAGGAATCACACCCCTTTCACATTAAAAAAATAAGGGAATCACACCCTTTAAAAATTAATAATAAAATAAAGGAACGCATTCCTTTCAACTTGAATAAAAAAAAATCTTACCAATGTCAAATTCATCCACAAAATATGTAAGTATGAGATAGCCAATTCATTAGCTCTAGATGATTTCCTATTATAAGTAATGACAAGATTTTTCTTTTTATGAAAACCCTATAATTAAAGACATGTATTTTGAAAATTTTGATTTTGTTAGTTTGTACTAAGAAGAGAAATCATGAACTAAAAAGATTTTTTCCTTGGGCCTTGGCAATGATGATTTCTCTAGATTCTCAAAGGCTTAAAGTTGGAGCTTTTTTGTGTGAAAAATAAAAGTAAAATATGAAGAGGAAGAAAAAATTGTTGCTAAGAAGTGGAAGGAAGCCTACTATATTCCAATTATTACTAAAAGAAAACATTCTGACATTAGGGCTTAGAGTTTAGATTACTTTTATAAAATAAAACATGTTTTTAATCTAAAATAAAGGGGCAAATTGAGTTGCTGGCTGGGATCGAACCAGAGACCGCAATGTTGAAAATGGGCCCTCAAACCAGTGAACCATCTGGTCATTTTGAGCATGGGTTCCTTTAGCTAATATTTAATATATTCTTTAAGAAATATACAAGAAATCCGAGTTTAGTCGGATGACCACGGGTTCCCGTGACCCAATTTTTACACATAAATTCGCCCCTACATCTAAAATGATTGTATAGTCTCCTACATCTAAAATGATTGTAATGTAGTGTCTATAAATAGGCTTCAGCGTAAGAATGCAGTCAACCCTTCTTAATAATATTTTCTGAGTCGTCATATTTCACAGAAATAATTTGTCCTAGAAACAATTGCATCATTAAAATACCTGCTTACTGTAAACTGTAGGGGAATCAATGAGGAGCTTCAGTTTTTGCTTCTCACATGTAGTGACAGTATGATCAAGGATCACTCCTAAACAATTTAGTTTAGTGCACCTATAAGCATTGATGACAAGGTCAGAAACATTCAACTCTGAGCAGCCAGTACATTGACATGTAAATGAGTAGCGGTCTTCTAAGAGTCGTTGACGGTCTTTGCAGTCCCACTGCCCTACCTGCAAAACAACCACATCCCAAATTGACAAAACATTACACAGGTGAAAGATCGTAAACAAATCAAAGGGTCATAAGCTGCAGTTGCATGAGCTCGCCAAACAACCACATCCCAAATTGACAAAACATTACACAGTTGAAAGATAATAAACAAATCAAAGGGCCAGAAGCTGCAGTTGCATGAGCTTGCCTCTCCATCCCTCTACCCCTCCCCCTCCCTTCCCCTTTTATTTTGGTTTCCTTTAAAAGGTTACAGGAAGATATTGAAATCTATGATACTTTTTACTCTTGATCATTCTTGAAATAATCTAATGCTCAGAATTTCTTTCTTCAGTTACCAAATCATAAGGAGAGCAATGACCTAGGAATTTGTGTGGACTGCTGCTGGCTACTTCTATTTAGCATTCACAGGAAAATCTAAGGATGTGATATTAAAACCTCAGAAAGCAAGATAAAGGTGCTAATGTTAGACTCCAAAATCCTAAATCTGAAAAAAATAAAGACAGAGAAGCTATAACTAAACATGGTTACCTGGGGGCCATAAGATAGCTCCAGTTCAGAACCAGCTAAAATGTATTCTGTGGCATGTACATGGAGGGTGCGTGAAAGAAAATATGTGTGGATGTTTGGCTGGCAAGAGTGGTTGAAAAAACTACCAGCTACATAAACAGCTTGACCCACTTTAACCTGTAGAAGGAAACATTAAAACCACAGCTTGAAGCTTTACCAAACTCAAATTTCTGAAAAATAAGAGTGTACTAGTCAATGATATTCTATGCTCTCTGCAATGACCTGTGAGTGCCAATTTAAGCTAAGATGTGCAGTAAACTAATGCACAAGACATAGAAAATGTGTGTCAGAGAAGTACATACTTGTTCTAAATTACTGGTTAAAGCATTCCCAGGCTCATATATTGGCCCTTTTACCTCTAGAGCTTGCATACGGACAACTGCCATGGAATTTACTTGGATTTGAGAAAGAAGGATAACTGGCTGCAAGGAAAACAATGGCTCTGAGGATCACCCAAAATCTAATGCTAGAGTGATTTTTCCATATAATTCATGGATTCAAAGGAGGGCATTCAGTAGAGTTATACTTCTGTATCCAAAGTTCAAACAGTAAAGATGTAGGAAGCCACAGAGACATATGGTAATGACCTAGTACTAAAGCATATTAAGGTTCTCAAAAAAAGATATTACTGCATCTCTCCTTTCTAAGCGAAAAATGTTTGTTTAAATGAATGAGATTCACAGTACCACCAAACCAACAAAGCAAAAATATGAGGATCATGCTGAGTCAAAATAAAAAAGTACCCCAAACAGAAATAAGACGTATATTCTCTTTATCAATCCGTCCCAAAACATTGAGCTCTTTACAGTGTTAAACAGAAAGATTAGCAGTTTTTAAGAAAACATCAAAAGCAATGTATATGGAGACATAGGTTTACAAATCCACAAAGCCAGCTTGTCCAGACTGAATCTAACAAAATTTTGGGTATAGCTGCATATTTTTAGACACAGTCAGTTCATCTTCATGGGATTATGTTTTACTTTTCTTCTTCTTCCTTTTCTTTTTCCTCTCTGGAATCTGAATATTTGCTAGTTTACAGAGATGCAAAGAATAATATCATTATACAATCAGCATGAAACCTGCATGCAACTTCTTCATTTTAAATGCAAAGAATTTCTGGAGAAAGGATCTTGCCTTTGAAACCATTATCCCACTAATGGGCAGTTCAGTTCTGTAAAAATGCTGAAGACAGTGCAGTAGAATGATAGAGTAGATATGCATCTCCAATTTGCTTTCAGGAGGGAGCTGTAGATAATTGTGAGAAAGATCCTACAAAATCCAGTCATCAGCTATCCAATTAAATGCTTCTTGGAAACACAGACAAGTAAAACAAAACCCAAACATTTGAGCATTTACCAGGAACCCAACAAGGTTAGAATCAGCAGTGGCGCATCTGTTTTGCTCGATGACTTTCACAAGGATTCTACCAGCCAAAACTACTTCTGACGGTAATATCAGAGGCCAATGAAAACCATGACATTCATGCCTGTGCTCAGCAATATGCCCAGTATCTAAAGTAGAAGCGCCTGCCAGAACAACATCTGACATATAGTTCTTCAGATCATCTGCTAAGCCCTCAAGACCACTAAAACTATTAGAGCTCTTATCAAACTTTGGCGCGCCAGCTTGTATTTGACACCAGTCACTGCAGTATAGTGGAATTGAACATGACGCACAAGAAATGGCATCTGCTGGCAGTTCATTGAAGCAAAAATGGCAGCGAGTCTCCCGACATTTCTTCAAGATAACCTGAATTGAACTCAGCATGGTAAGAACCAAATAGCCTTGAAGCAAATGGTTAGTGCTTCATAATTTTAATGTTTATTACTGGTCTGTGAAAAACTAAAGATCCTCAGAGTGAGCTGTATCAGAGTCCCAAGAAAGATGAAGGGGGAGCAGAAGGAGAAAATGATTATTTGGATGCCACGAATATTATAAAAGAAAATGCACCCCTTGGAAAAAATTAGACTCATCCAGAAAATAAGAAGAGTAGTTGACACTGCACCCAAGGGGTGGTCAATGAAGTAGGTTAAGAACCATGAAGTCTCAAGTTCAAATCCCAGTAGAGGCAAATAACACTAGGTGATTTCTTTCCATATATCCAAGCCTTGTTGGATAGAGCTACCCAGTACTTGGTGATGACGGTAGGTAGCAGGTACACCATGGAATTAGTTGAGGTGTGTGCAAGCTAGCCAATTACTGCCGTTATAAAAAGAAAAAGTAGTTAACATTGTGAAAAGCGGAAGGTTTGGATCATACCGCAGCATAAGGATCTTCTTTATGAACTAAGGACGCTTCAGAAACATCATCCACACAAAACATTCCTCTCCCCTTGGTTGTAGTAAGCAAACACTGAAGTTTTACTTGGTCTGGCTCATCTGTCACATAAGACCTACATTATAAGAAATCAAAGGAGAAGAGAAGCATGTCACCCTATAGCAAAGCAAATCAAGAGCTATCTGATTTTGATAAATATAACGCCATGCACAAACAATACACGATGAAGAGAATGATGAACAGTTCTATGGTGCTTAATCAGCATTAGAATTAGAATACTTTTCATTGTAGAGTGTGCACAAACTTTACCAATAAATAAAGGCAATCCTTTAAGATGCCAAGAAATGAGTACAAAAGTGGCAGGTATCCCATGGAATTAGTCGAGAAGCGCACAAGCTGGCTGGGACACCACGGTTATCCAAAAAAAAGTGTGCAACAGTATACTTTGTTTATTGTATTTTTTATTTTGGTAAGGCAAGATTTATATACTTGCTTCATTGTTCAAAGATAAGATAGCAGATAATAGGCACAAAACTGGTGGAAATGGAGTCACCATAATCTATAAGTTGAATACTGGCAAGTAACTAAAGATCAAATCCACCTTAAGTTTGATAAAGTAAATTTTGGTTAAGATGCTATATGTTCATGATACTAACACCGTGTATTTCTAGTTCCCTGCATTTATAAAGGACTACTGATTTTTTCTTATACATATTCATGCACTTTGGGGTGCACTGTTGTTTGAATGCTTACTGATAAAACAAAAAAAAATTGTTTGTTTTTTTAAACAAAGAAATAAGAAATGTCATTGCTGGCATCAAGAAGATGCAGAATAGTACAAAAGTTAGGAAGATGACAAAACTTCGTTAGCTCAATTACAAAAAAAGACTAAACCAGTACCAGGGAGCTAACAAAGTTCAAAAAGTTCTCAGGTGAATCTATGGGTGAAAGACTATGCCAACTGTATAAATACAAAAGACACCTAGCCTTAACGGAGTGATATGGAGTTGATAAACCTACAAAACATCTGTTGTTTCTTTCTGACCATATACACAAAAGATACTAGCAGGTATCATCTTCCAGATTGGCTTGATGGCCTTACCAACTCTCCAATTGCACCAGCATTCAAAGACCTCTTTGGTGCTATGTCGCATTACCCAATTAATACCAAATATAGACAAAAACATACTCCATAAGTTAGCATCGATTGTACAATGTAAAAATATGGTTGTTGGACTCAAGGTTCTATGGGCACATGTAACATCTATTGGAAAACTGAATTTTTCCTTTTTTTAAGGTTGTCTTGAGTGAGGCAAGTTTCATGAAGAGTTGTCCAACTGAAGCATATGATCTTTGTTGGGAGCTTAGTTTTCATATCAACTTCCATGGCCAGTGATCAAGCACTTCATTAGGAGCATATGAGTTTGCATAGCCTGCTTTCACCGAGTATTTACCATCCTTGTCACTACCCCACCTTAACTTGTCTGATTCCTGGACATTTATCACCTGGCCTTATAGCCTAAAAAACAAGTTGACCACTTCTTCGATTTCCTAGTTTTGTAGGTTCCTTCTGAATAATGCATTCCATATGTTGTCTGCCCTACAGTGAGAGATGGACAAATTTGGTTCATGTGCTATTTGAAATAGACGTGGGAATTCCTCCCTCAGAATGATATTGTCCAGCCACCTATCCTTCCAAAACCTGATTTGTATACCATTACCTGCTGCCAACTTAGTGTTTTGAAAGAACTCAGCTTTAAGCTTGCATATACTCTTCCATAGGCCTACACCATGAGAGGATCTGGACAGCTTAGAGCACCAATGATTTTGGACACCATGTTTTGCTTTGATTACTTCCTTCCATAGAGTTTGATCCACTTGAGTGTACCTCCATAACCATTTCATGAGTAAGCATTTGTTGTGAAGAGCTAAATCTTTTATGCCCAATCCTTCCAATTGTTTTGGCAGCACCATTTTAGTTCACTTTACCAGGTGAAACTTGTGATCCTTGTTGTACCCTCCCAGAGGAAATTCCTCCTAATCCTATCAAGCTTCTTCAGTACTTTGCTAGGTATGGGAAATAGTGTCATGTAACAAGTTGGAATGCCAACTGATAAAAAAGTTTGATAATTGAGTCACTGCAGAAAAAGCATAGCTTGCTGACCTAAACATCAAACGACAGAAAAAAAAATGTAGCATCTAATGCCGGAGTTGAACGAAGGAAAGAGGATGAACATTGCTGTCCTCAACAGTAACACTTCTATAAGAATAGATATCGGCTGTTCAGCATCAGAGTCAATCTTTCAAGCACATCAAATAATTATATTAATGAGAATATGAGATCAGCTTAATGCATGTAACCTTGAATGTGGAGGAGCTAAGTATGATGAAGGTTCAAGCATAGCTTTTCACATTCAAAAGAAACATATAATATAACAGACAATGAAATTGTCACTGGATACTTTTTAGGAAGGATTCGGGGATAAACAGCTGGTCTTTTTCTATTTTTGGGAATAAAAACATAATTAGGCGTCATAGGATTAACAGCTGGTCTTCTAAGAAGAGAGAAACATTAATTTGTCACCAATAGAGTCTTACCAGGAACTTCTGACTGATTCTGGTTGGTTTTCTTCCTTTGGATTCCTATTCTCTTGAATTTATCTAGTGCAATCTTTAGTTCTGCTTCAATCTGTCTTTTCCCACTTGAAGATATCTCTAACATTAATGAGATATTCAGATCTCGAATGGCATCCTCAAATTTACCCAAAGAAATGTTTGCTTTACCTCTCCGGAACCATGCCTAAAATAAAGTATAATTGAAAGACAACAGTTTCGCTTGGTTGAGATGTGAAAGAGAGAGTAATCAAGAAACTGAAGAAATTAATATGAAATTAGCTTTAAATCCCCCCAAAAAATAGTATTTAACTGTTGTATCCATTAATTTTCTGTCAACAGTATATACTATAAATAACGTGAAGATTATATGGAATAGATTGGAGTATGATGCTTGACAGAAGAAAACTGAATGTTCTGCCAAATGTAATATCGAGCACTCAGCCACTCACTGGAGTTAATCTGAGATCAGCTTTAAGAAGTCAATTAATTATTGGTCAAAAAGAAACAGCACAAGGAGGACCAAAACTAGATCAGTTTTCCTTTTGAATAAATAGCACTGACATTCCAAACTCTTCCTACTATAAAAGATCAACTGCTCGTTGTGACCCAAAAGAGAGGTTGTATCTTTCTTCATTCAAATAAGAAATAGAAGATAAAACAATATACAGTAAACGAAGTGGAAAACTTTAAGCATTTTATCAAAGAAAAAAGGAGCAAAGTGAGTACAGCCACATTCACCTTGGCATAGCGTGGAGATACTCTAAGGGCCCTGCTGCAATCTCGTAAACACTCCAAAAGCAAGCCCATTTTCTGAAGACAAAAAACATTCGGTTTGGTAAATAACAGAATGCAAAGTATTGATTGCTAATGAAGAAAGAAACAAAATGATTCAGATTTCAGAATACAAGGTGACCTCATAATTGTTCCTGAAAAACAGGTTGGGAAATTGATTGTTTGGAACTATCATTTTTAAAAGTTCCTACCATGTATTTTCAGCACTAGCACCTGAACTTCTCTAGCTAAACAAGTTCCTCTTTTTCTGCTTCTTCCTATATCTCCATTAATGCCTCTACCTCCTTTGACATTTCTTAATCAGTGAAATATCTGTCCAAGTTTATCAAACTCCAACAGAACTATTTTCTTTTTGGAGTGATGTTTGGATTGGTCAACAACCTTTGAAGATTTTGTTTCCTAATATATACCTTTTGAACCAACAGCAGAGAGCAACAATCTTGGAAGTCAGGGATAATCAAGGATGGAATCTCAGCTTTAGAAGAATGCTCAATGATTGGGAAGTGGAAAGGTTGACAGACTTTTACAACACCCTTGAACAGTTCAAGGATTATTCTACCAGGGTGGACAGTTTAGTTTGGTTGAAGGACAAGCAGGGAAGATTCTGTGTCAAATCTGCCTATAAATGCAAGTATGCAACAGCAATGCAAGTCATCAATTTGGTTCCTGGCCTTGGAAGATGATTTGGAAAGTTAAGATCTCTTACAAGGTGGCATGTTTTACTTGGTTGGTGGCCAGACAAGCTGTTTTAACACAAGACAAACTTATGAAAAGGGGTCTTCATCTATGCTTCAGATGCCTTATTGTGAATCTGACGCTGAGACAATAAATCATCTTTCTTACACTGTAAAGTGACAGAACAACTTTGGCAGTTTTTCATCAATTTGAGAGGGCTCGGATGGACTATGCCAAGGAATACATTAGAAGTTCTGGCTTGCTGGAACAGAGATGGTAGTTGCCAGGACACAGGGAGAGATGGAAGACTGTCCCAGCTTGCATCTGGTTGACAATATGGAAGGAGAGGAACCAGAGATGTTTTGAAGATAAGAGTATCACTTTCCAGAAATTGAAAATGAGCTGTCTAGTGTTTTTCTATTTTTGGTGTATTCATGAATTCCCTCAAGAGGCAAAGGACATTACTAGTGTTTTAGAATGTTTATGGGGGACTAGGTGGTAGGTTTTGCTTTCTCTAACTAGTACTTCATCAAAAAAAGAAAAAAAAAAAACTAGTCCGGACTGTCTTTTACTTGAAGCCCACCAGAATTCATCAAACTACCATCAACAATTCCAACTTTTTTATTTTCTCCTTAATGATTACTATATTGAGCCAATGAACTCAGAAGAGGATAGTTTGCTAAATGAAAAAAGAAAATAACAAAAAGCAATCTGAAAAAAAGAATTAATAACTGAGAAATCCCATGTCAGTTAGTTTGCCAACCCCAGTTGGCCCATAGGTTCAAAATTTGGAGGAGTATGGACCCATGCTTCTACCCTAGTGCCACTTAAATACCAGATTTCCTATCATTTTCGAGTCAATTACAAAGTTCGAACTTTTGACAAGCGCCCATACCACATATTACCTGTTGCATCCTTACCATTGAACCAATTTTTAATAATAATAGCATGAAACAGCTTGCAAATAGATAACATTTAATATTCACCTGCAAAGTAGAAGCACGGTTCACATAAAGCAATGCTACCAGATTTATCTCCATATCATCCATATCTACAGGAGCAAGGCGCAGTGCCTATCCCATCCACAGAAGTGGCAACAACAATCTTCTATTAGGAATTGTCAAATACTTATCAGAAGAAGAGTGAAAATTAAAATGCAAAAGAAATAAGAAAAGGAAAGCAAGGAAAGACAGTGTAGAAGGAATGCAGTTCTTAAAACGTGTTGTGGATGAAGGTCAACTGACATTAAGTGTGTATGTTCATTACCCCGCAGCTAAATACTCCAAATTAAAAGAGTGATAGTCCATCACCAGAAATTTCATAAGGGTAACGACATTTTTCTCCACCTCTTCATAGTCTTGCTTCAATGCTGCTTCTTTCACTTACCAGAGTTCACATGAACAAGGCATTGGAGGGAAGATTAGATGAATTTAAGGCTTCTCTTAATCTCCCTTTTCAATAACGACATGATGCATCTAATATTTCACACATAAAGCATATCCTAATCTCTAAGAATTCTGAAACAGCTAAAAGTTAATCCGTGGTGTAGTTACGGTTTGAATAGAATGTCAATAATGTTTTATCAATCCTACCTGGTGAGATGAAAGATCCCAGTTTTGTAATTCCTTTTTTTCTTGGCAGTAAATTAGCTAGTCCTACATGCTTAGACTAGAAATACATATTTGATTAGTACCTTAATGAATGAGTATACAGGTGCCTTTAACTTGAGTATAGAAAAGGTCCAAAGAGAAGCTTTAGCCACTGAATCTGAAACAACTTTGATGAGTTGTCTCAGTAGTGTACTGACTTTATTCTATTAGTTGTACGTTTATTGGCTTACCATACTTCTTGTTAGTTGTTCCAGACCAATATAAACCTTCGTTCTTCTTTTCTTTCCACTTTTTTTCACATTTTTTATTGTAAATTTGTCTAATACCCCAACTCCTAGAGGATAGAAATAATGTTATAAGATCAGTCTGATTATGAAATCATAGAATCAAGATACCAATTCTGGGAAAAGCTTGTCCAGTTGTCCTATCTATATCAATTACATAATTTAGAAAAAAACAAAATTAACTGACCTTGGAATAGAAAAGCAATGCGTTAGAATACTCTCCTTTGGAGAAGCATTCATTGCCCTTTAGCTTGGTTTCTAAAGCAGCATTCCGGTCCTTGCAACATAGAGCCACAGAAGGGTCCGTCAAGTCCTTAATCATCTGTGGAATAGCAAAAAAGCACAATGTAAACAAAATTGCACTGTTTTGTCCAAATCGTGTATACAGGAGAACCAGAAGAAGAAGAAAAATAGACAGATGGAAACAAGTATTATCAAAATACAATACAAGGAAACACATAGTAGCGAAAAAAAAGTACTAGAGAAAAGAGGAGAGAGAGAACTTGATGAAATTGAGGCAAATTGTGGAAGAAATCGAGGAGAGAAGAGCATGTTGATGGAAGTTGAGAGGGTGTGCTGTTGGATATTTCTTGCTTAAGGGCGTCGGGAACTGCTGATTTCAGAGTCTCCATGGGAGAGTAGGTTCAACCCTTGCTGTAGCTATGAGGTGAGGAGCAACAAAACTTAAGGCACTATTTGTAATTCCATTCAAAAACAATACTAAGGGGCCGTTTGGTTTCTGGATAATATTCAGGTATAAAATGTTGCATAAGCTTTACCATGTTTGGTAGCATTTTTTTGTCAAAAGTATAAAATTCAACACACATAATACTATGTTTGGTTACAAAATTAGAAAGCCACATAACTAATACATGTTTAAATTATGAGTCAATCTATGTATTATTTTATGCAGGGTAAAAGATGGAATAAGTTATACCTGAATAACTAATACCTGAATAAAAATATAAATTGACAATTTTTCCCTTCACTCTCAATCAAATATACAACACTTCTTTTTAGAAAAACATTTAGATCCACTCTCCATATCTCTAGATCTAGAATGACTCTTCATCTTCCAGGCCAATAGATTGAAAAACTTTCAATCTGGCGTTCTTTCTTTGAGGTTAGAAGTTCTGAAACTCAAAATTTGGCTGATCTTGTTTTATTTTCTTCTTCTTCTCCTCCTGTTTTCTCTTTTTGTGTTTTTCCTCTTGTTAATCTGATGAGAGACGAATGAAATTCTAGATCTTCTCAGTATTTTCTAGTTAAGTTGATGTTTTAGTACATCCAAATTTGATGTGGATTTTGTTTTGTTTGTTCAAAAATCGTGCTTTCTGAAAAATGGGTTCATTAAGTTTAGTTGTTTTAGCTTCTAAAATTGCAAAAGATGAACATGTTATTTGCGCTTGACAAAATAGTATTGTATTCTAGCTATTGAAGCCAAACAAAAATAAACATTTTACCCTGTTTTTCAATGTTACTTTTCATTTATTTTTTTTAATAAAATTGAACATTCTAGTTTGAAACCATCTATTACCTTCCTATTATACATAATGTGTCTGCAATAATTAGTTAAGTAACATGATTGATACTTTTGTTTCTTTTGGATTCAATTTGATAATGATGTTGCAATTTTTAAATGGAAAATAGGTGTAAATGGATTCTCAGCAGTTGTGCGATGTTGAATGCTTTATGATCCTCGAGGAGATTGTGGTGCATTCGTATATTGTCCTTATTTGCTTTTTTATGGCTATTTACAGAGATGTTATTAAGAAACCAATCTAGAAATAGACGGGTTATTCGATATTGTATGAGTGCTAGAATTCCTAAAATCTTGTCTCATCTAAATGTTCTCATTCGTGACAATGATATTGTATGTATTGACAAGCTTAGGATGGATAGAAATGCCTTTCACATTTTGGCCTCCTTAGCCAAGAATATTGGAGGGTTGACTGATAGTAAAAATATGTCGAGTACTGAAAAATTAGCAATGTTCTTAAATATTTTGGCTCATCACGAAAAGAACAGGTCTGTCAAAGTTGATTATATTAGATCGGGGTGGAGTGTAAGTTGAGCCTTTAATGAATGTTTAAGAGCTATTCTTAAACTAACTCCATTATTACTTATTAAACCTAATCCGGTGCTCGAAGATGATACTGATGATCGATGGAAATGGTTTAAGGTAGGTAAATTTCAATCTAACATTTGATTTACTACAACAAACTTGAAATATTATGGTGAAAGTATTTTTACTTTTAATAGTCCTTTAGTATTTAGAGTTGAATTTATCTTATAGGGTTGTCTTGGCGCATTGGATGGTACTTACATTTCCATTAGAGTTGAAGCAATATATAAGCCAAGATACAGAACACGAAAAGGAGATATAGCAACTAATGTCTTGGGAGTTTGTGATAGAAATCTCAACATCATTTATGTATTACCTGGTTGGGAGGGATCAGCCGCTGATGGTCGCGTATTGCGAGATGCTGTTGTATGAAGAAATGGGTTGAAAGTACCTCAGGGTATGCTAAATAATAGGCAGATCTTGTCTATTTCTACAACATCAAAATAAAATAATATTTAAAGTAATTATATTATTGTTTACATTTTTAGGCAATTACTATTTGTGCGATGGAGGATATACAAATGGAAATGGTTTTTTGTCTCCCTACCGAGGATATAGATATTGGCTAAAGGATTGGCAAGGTGACAATCCGTCACCTCAATGTCGAGAAGAGCTCTTTAATATGAAGCATGCTAGGGCGCGTAATGTTATTGAAAGAGCATTTGGACTATTAAAAGGACGTTGGGAATTCTTAGAAGTCCTTCGTGGTACTCGGTTAAGGTTCACAATAGAATTATTAGTGCATGTTGTTTGATTCACAATTTCATTCGAAGAGATGGAAGCTGACCCATTAGATGTGGAAATGGAATTCCACATGGAAAATCAACATGAACATAACAATATTAATACAATTGAAGCATCTGATGAGTGGACCACTTGGAGGGATGAAGTAGCTCAATCTATGTGGAATGAAAGATTGGGAAATCAATCTTTATAATTTTAAACTATGTGATCACTTTTGGTGTGCTTATGCACTTTTGTTTTTGGTTTTCCGCTCACTGTAAATGTAATAGCTTTTATTATTTTGTGAAAACGAATGGTCAATCTTTTGTATGTCTCACATTGTTGTCTCGTACAAACAAATAGTGAAACTCAATGTATATCTATTATTTTTTAATAGAAGTAGTGATTTTGTATATATGTCATCACATTATCTTTTTCCTAGATCAATCAAGTTGTATTACAAGTTATTTGGTTATAGTTGAAATTTTTTACTTGTAAGTTGTAACTTAGTATTAGTTCTGATTTGATTTAGAATTTTACAGATTGAAATGCCTAGTTCTCTTCTTCAAGCATCTAACACGTCCAGAAAGAGGGCAAGAAAATCAACACCTTCATCTCGAAGGGTATGGACTCCAGAAGAGGAACTTACTCTTGTAGATGGATTAAAAGAATTGTGTGTTAATGGTTGGAGAGGAGATAATGGAACCTTTAGACATGGATATTTAATGGAATTGGAACACTACATGAATGCTCATCATCCTAACTGTGGATTGAAATCTCTACCACATGTTGATTCTAAAATAAGAGCATGGAAAAAGAGTTATGCAACAATATCGTTGCTAAAGAGTCGAAGTGGTTTAGGATTCCAATATAGTGATGGAAGTATCTTAGTTGATGATCCTAAAGCTTGGGATGACTTGATAAAGGTGATTTATATTTATTTTAAATCATTAGGGAATTGCTACTTACTTATATTTTCTCTTGGTTAATGGATCTTTGTTTATGGAATATTTTCAGTTACTTCATGTACTTGTTCTTTATTTTCTTAGGTTGATCCAAATGCCAAGTCAATGAACTTAAAAAAATGGCCATTATTTGCTGGCCGAAGTGATATTTGGCAAGGATAGAGCTACTGGAGAGTTTGCCGAAGGGCCAAAAGATGTTGTTGAAGAAATAGAAAGAATTGAAGCTCAAGAAATTACTGATGGCATGTCTGTGGGATTTCCTATTGATGTTGTCGACGTAGATGATGCTTCAGGCACAAGAGAAGATCAAGTCAGCTCAAGAGGAACCTAATGTATCAACCGGAGCAACACAAAGTCCATTTACTACTCAAGATGAACCTAATGAATCAACTGGAGCAGCACAAAGTTCATTCACAACTCAAAAAGGTGAAACCCATCAATCTCAGAAACAAGGTAATAGTTTTAAAGCATCATCTTCTAAAGTCAACGAAAAAGGTAGATGCAAAAAAAAAAAAAAACAATGAAGATGATAATGAGACTGTTCTTAAAGGTTTGATGGAGGTGATGAAACAATTCAACAAAGCCATGATAAAAGGATGGCTTCTTTAATTGACAAGCTAGGAGAACGTGATTTATCCGAGATTCGTGGTAAGATATTTTTATATTATTGGATCCCCGTGCATTTGAAATATACAACTCGGATGAACGAGTCAAGGCAAAAGAATGGGAATTACTCAAGATATAAAGAGGATGGAATTCTTCTTAAGCATCGATGTGAACTTGAACGCCACAAAACATGATATGGATGATTATTAATGATAAGCTTTTAAATCACTGATGGTTTTTGTGTAGCTATTTTGTAAGGTCTAACTATAATGGGATTTTTTGTTACCTAGTAGAATGTCCACAAATGTACATATATGTGAATGTTGTGGGCTTAAAGTAGGTTGTTTTTGTATAACAAATGCATGATTAGGTTCAACATTAGTGTTTTTGTAAGTAGCCAACTCAGATGCTCTTGATTACTCAAAAACGCTCAACCCAAATGGTAAGTTCATCTTCTCCAAGGTGTTTTTAATTCCTTCTTCTCTCGAGACTCGTATTGAAATTTTCTTTTCTCGCGTAATATTCAGCAATTGGAGTAATCACAAAGATCCAAATCAAAATACAAAGTACTCAAATGCTATTTTGTCAAGTGATTATATGTTATCAAATTTGGTATTCAACTTTTGAAGCTTGGTGTTTGTCATGGAAGGATAATGTTACAAAAATAGGAGACTTCTTTTGAAAAAAAAGTAATTGTATGTCTTTGTTGTATGTGCCAGCTTTTGTAATTGAACAATGAATTATGTAAGTTTCATTCACTTTAAATGAAGATGTGTCTAATATTTTAACAATGAATTATGTGTGATTGAATTCTTTCCTCATGAATGCTTTCTCATTTAGCTTAATTTGTATAGTCACGTAGTTGAGGTGCTCTAAAATAAAGAATATCACATCATTATTGCAGAACTACCACGTTGGAAATGGCAAACAAAGTATAGTAATTTTGACAAAGACAAGGATTGGGATCCTTTGGATTGATAGTTGGTGAAAGTAATAAAGAGCAACTAATGCACTTTCAAGTAAAGAATGGAAATAAAGTGATTCTGATAAAGGTTACAGCTATCTATCTACAATAGCTATCTATTCCTCATAATGTATCTGATTGTATTTAATTAGAAGTGAAGAAGGGTCACAGTTATCTATCTACCATACACAATTGAAATGGTCAGCGTTGGAGGTAATCAATCCATCCGTCATTTGGTTAGTAATGGAAGTTTAATGCAATTCTAAGTGAATGACAATTGAATGGTAATCCTGTTATGGATTCTAAAGTTAAACTTTGAGCAACTAATGACACAAATAGGCTTGCCAGATTTTAGAACTGTTGGAAAACCATTTCGACTAAATTTCCAAGTTAAAACGCCTAATTGCACAAACTCAAAATGAAAGCCTCGATACTCGAACCAACCATCCTAATAGACTAAAAATGACCTTCCGGATCTAACCGTGCTGACGGAATTCTCATCCGATCAGTTTTTACTAAGAATACTGACTGAAGTCGATATTTGAGTAAATTTCCAAGTTAAAACGCCTAATTGCACAAACTCAAAACGAAAGCCTTGAAACTCAAACCAGCCATCCTACTAGACTAAAAACGACCTTCCGGATCTAACCGCGCTGACGGAATTCTCATCCGATCAGTTTTTACTAAGAATACTGACTGAAGTCGATATTTGAGTAAATTTTCAAGTTAAAACGCCTAATTGCACAAACTCAAAACGAAAGCCTCGAAACTCAAACCAGCTATCCTACTAGACTAAAAATGACCTTCTGGATCTAACCGCGCTGACGGAATTCTTATCCGATCAGTTTTTACTAAGAATACTGACTAAAGTCGATATTTGAGTAAATTTCCAAGTTAAACGCCTAATTGCACAAACTCAAAACGAAAGCCTCGAAACTCAAACCAACCATCCTACTAGACTAAAAATGACCTTCGGGATCTAACCACACACCGACGAATTCTCATCTGATCAGTTTTTACTAAGAATATTGACTGAAGTCGATATTTGAGTAAACTTCTAAGTTAAAACGCCTAATTGCACAAACTCAAAACGAAAGCCTCAAAACTCAAACCAGCCATCCTACTAGACCAAAAATGACCTTCCGGATCTAACCGCGCCAACAGAATTCTCATCCGATCACATTTTACCAAGAATATTGAATGTAGTCAAACTTTGACTAAATTTCAAATATCTTGGTAAAATGTGACCAGATGAGAATTACATCAGCTCGGTTAGCTCCATAAGGTCATTTTTGTTCTAGTAGGATGGCTGGTTTGAGTTTCGAGGCATCCATTTTGAGTTTGTGCAATTAGGCGTTTTAACTTGGAAATTTACTCAAATATCGACTTTGAAAATACTCATTTTAGTCTGAGTAAGATCGGCTTCTGTTTGGTATTCTGACTCAATAATTTTCTCAGTATTCTTAGTAAACGTCGTCTAGTAAATGGCTGGTTTAAATTTAAGTTTTGAGACTTACTGAGCCAAACTTTAACTGGACATCCGGATGGTTTCCCTCAATCAGCTGACCATTTCAATTGTGTATGACCAGATGTATGCGACCCTTCTCTATTCTGAGTAAATACAATCGAATACATTATATGCCTTTTATTAGATCTAAAATTTCATTATCTTCTAAGAGGCAAATCTTGAAGAACGCTCAAATCTAAATTCTTTCTTTGAGGTTAGAAACTTTTGAAATCTTAACCTTTTCTTATGCTTTTCTTCTTCTTATCATATTGTTTTTTTTTCTCTTGTAAATCTGGTGAGAGACAAATGCAATATATGTGAAAATAAGTTAGTATACTTTTGTAGTGAATCATAAGTTAGTATAAATTGTGATTTTTACATAAAAGAAGGTCTAACATTTCTCAAAAAAGGGCAAGGGTATGGACTCAAGAAGAGGAACTCACTCTGGTTGATGGATTAAAAAAGTTGTGTGCTAATGATTGGAAAGAAGATGATGGAACCTTTAAACATGGATATTTGATGGAACTTGAACAACACATAAATGATTGTCATCCTAATAGCGGATTGCAAGCTCTACCACATATTTTTCAAAAATAAGAGGGTGGAAAAAGCATTATATGACCCTATCATTGGTAAAAAGTCGAAGTGGCTTAGGATTTCGATACAGCGATGGAACTATCTTGGTTGAAGATCCAAAAGCTTGGGATGACTTCATAAAGGTGATTTACAATTGTTTAGATTATTAGTAAACTAAAGCTAGTTAGTTATATTTTCTCTTGGTGAATATAATCTCTGTCTTTGGAATATTATCAGTTACTTCATATACTTGTTTCTTTTTTTTCTTAGGTTGATCCATATGCCAAGTCAATGACATTTAGGAAATGGCCATTATTTGTTGATTGGGAAGAGATATTTCGCAAGGATGGAGCTACTGAACAATCTGCGAGGGCCGGCAGTTGGTGTTCAAGAAATAGAAAGAATTGAAGCTCGAAGTTGCTAATGATATGTCTTTTGAATTTCCCTATTATTGTTGTCGATGAAGATGATGCTCCAGCTAAAAAAAGAAGATCAAATTGCTCAGGGAACCTAGTGTATCGGTGGAGCAACACAAAGTTCATGGAGTGCTTTTTAAGCATCAATGAGCTTGATCGTTACACTATGGTATGAATGATTATTGATGATAAACTTTAAACCTTTGAATGGTTTTTGGTGTAGCTACTTTGTTAGGTATAACCATGGCCTAGTTAAGTTTTATTTTGCCTATGTTTTATGTGCCAGTTTATATAATTTAACAGTGAATTATGTAAGTTTCTTTCACATTTAATGAAGGTGGGTCTAGTTTGATTCTGTGAGGCCACGGTACTAGTATTTCAAGTTTGTCTCAATGGTATATGTTAGATTTGTTGTATTCTTCATCTTATAAAATTTATTTTGTCACTATTTTGTTGCTTGAAAAATGGACTCTCAATTTTAGGATATGGCAGTATGTGAAAATTGTGGCTGAATGAATTATTTAGTATGTGGCTGAAATTTAGATTTAATGTACTCCATTATTATTTTGAAAATTAAGTAGACATTCAAATTATTGGGGATATTGTCTATGGGTGAGGACAATGTCGATAATTGTTGAGGATAGTGTCCGGCAATAGATTGTTACTGTTGGAAGTAAGCATCCTCTATCAATGGTTCTTGCCATTGGAAGTAAGCCATATCTATCAATGTGCATATCAATGGCTTTGCTTGAAGTAAGCTCTAGAGCTTCCACTAGTTCTTGCCAAGACTTTTGTAAATATGATCTCCTTCATCAAATTAAAAAAAAACAAACTTCCTCATTTCTATATTATAGATTATTGAAGTAAAGGCTCCAAATATAATATCTAGCATTAATACGCGGTGTTGCTCAGATGTTAACTTATATGTATCTATTTTTTGTTATATGTACACATAATTATATGTACTAGCATATCAATAAGTTTCAACTATTACAATATTGGTCCGTGTTAACACGTATCATATATATACATCGGTTCAACTATATGAGGAAGTTGAAAAATGTGGCATTTAAGTTTCTGTCAAAATTTTGCCTAAGCAAAACGCAAAAATAAATAAAAAATACAACGGTAAGAAAGGTCTAAGACATAACAATAACAAATAATTTATTTTTAACAAGTATATAATGTTTATTAATTTTTAATATAACAAACCAACATCCAAAAAAATTATTAAACTCTGCATAACTAAACTCTGCATAGTTAAACTCTGCATAACTAATACCTGCATAACTAATACATGCATAACTAATACATGCATTACTAATACCTGCATAATTCTAACCAGCAACCAAACGGCCCCTAAGGGTCCATTTGGTCGATATGGAATCGTGATATACCATCATGATATGATATCATGAAATGAAATTAGAGTTCTGTTTGGACATGCAATATGATATTTTTGTGTTAGTATATTTTTTTATAAGCATAAGAATCTCATAAGTTGTAAAATTATTAAAATAGCTCCAATTGTTTATTCAATTTTACCAAATAAACAAAAATTTATAAAAGAAAAAATTGTATGAAATATATGAAATAACAAACTATTAATTCAAATAAAATTCTATAGTCATGGTTTATTTTATTTGTAATTTGCAGCAAACATCCTTTTTTTTTTGCCATCTGATTCGGTATACAATTAGTCATTTTATATATTTCTGTATAAAATGTGTTTGTGTTTGTATAAAGCGAGAGAAAAATGTATATACAAATACAAATATATATATATATATATATATATATATATTCGTCATATACACTTATAATTATATAAATACAAATTTTATTATACAAATTACAATGTATAAATGAATTTATACAAAACTGAACAATTGTATAAAATTGGATGTATCTAACGAATTATACAAATCAAAAGTTTCATAGCAAACATAAAATTTGATATAAAGCGCAATTATGCAAACTATAGTTATAACAACTAATATGATCTTTATGTTTACTATATGTGAAAGTTGTTTTTTATAAAATAGTATAATAAATTATTTTAAAGTTATTTATTTTCCACTTAAGTCACGGTTCCATCTAACTATAATTGATCAAACTTTAATTCAATAAAAAGAATTGAACATAAATTGTAGTGTACTAGTCTTTAATATAATTTTCCACATAGTACAAACTATCTCCTCACATTGAACTTGTATTTCTCGATCATATGACCAAGAAGATGAACCAACATTGTTACTTTGAGTCATTTGTTGATCAATATCATTCGCAACTATATTTTCATGCTCATAGACCATAAATATTTCATTACTCCTTTGGTATTCTCGCAAATAATTATATAATAATGTACAAGCTATGACAATTTTCACTTGTGTGTCAATATCATAATGGTTCATGCCTTGTTTCACTTATGTGCAATTACACATTTTGAGTGCATTTATTTCGTGCTAAAATCAAACATATTGGAATTAGTGATTATCAAACATACATCACCAATTTTATTTTTTTCATATTAAATTGCTTTAAATATTTTCATATGTAGCCGAAAGAGACGTTTTTTTTAAATTATGAAAAGTCAAAAAAGTATTACTCCCTCCTTTCTTATTTATATACACTAAATCAATTTCTACTTTATCATTTATATTCACCAAATTAAAGTAATAATAAATTTTATGTAGGTAAGAATAATAAATTTTAAAAAGTAATGATGTGATTATAAATTTTATTTACATATGAAATAAATAGTTAGTAGATATAAATGTGGGGTTGTTTTAACAAAATATAAACTTGTGGATCAATTTTTATATTTAAAAATCTCAAATCAACAACAACAACATACCCAGTGAAATCCCACTAGGTGGGATCTGGAGAGGGTAGAGTGTACGCAGACCTTACCACTACCTCGTGGAGATAGAGAGGCTGTTTCCGAAAGACCCTCAGCTATTTAAAAATCTCAAATCATGATATGGAATTCTCATATCATAATTTCTGGAGAATATGGAATTTCATCTCATGATATGAAATCATGAAATATAATCAACGTGAAATTGCATGTCCAAACGATGTTTCATCTCATGATTCCATATCATGATATGATATCTCATGACCAAACGCCTACTAAGAGTCTGTTTAGACTGGCTTAAAAAAGTAGCTTTTAAGTCAAAAATAAAAAGTTAAATTGAAATGACTATATGACTTTTAAGTAAAAAAATAAAAAGTATGGGGAAACCTACTTTTTGATTTTTGATTATTTTAAGTCATTTTTTACCTTACCAAACACTTCTTAACTTATTTCAAGTCATTTTTTTATTATTATTTGAAGTTATTTTTTTATATTTGCCAAATATTTTCAAAAGTAAAAAACTGACTTAAAAGTAGATTTGATCATCTTTTAAGTCAATTCAAACACTCTCTAAATACTCTTATTACCTTTCTAAATTTAAAAATATTTTGCTTAAGTATATTATTAAAAAAATTGTAAGACCCCGAAAAGTTTTTGAGCTAAGACTCGAACCGTTCTTCGTAGTTAGTGAGATTTTTGCAAGGAATTTAAAATTTCTTGAGTGTTAAGGTCACTAGATGTAGCACCTTGAGTTCCAAAAAGAATCGAATTGGAAATAGCAAAATCTGAAATTTTGCAAGTTAAGCTAAGTATGAGTTTTGGGTCGACTTCAAACAACCATAACTCCTAGATCAGAATGATTTAGGTATGCTACCAAATACCTTAGGAAATCCCTTTGAGTCCTCCTTCCAATGCCACCGAGTTTGCACAATTTCGAGCTCTGAGTAAAAAGTTATGACAAATTTAGTAACGTCGCGCAAACCTGGCAGCAGCTCCGCGACGCGAAGCCAATACGGACCCCACTACCCGGTGAAAGATCTTTCCGACTCCCAGCTCGTTTTAATTATTTCTGTAGAGGTATTTTAGTCCTAAAACTCTTAAGAGGTCATCTAAATTGCCCTAAACGTGTAGAAAATCAATTTTCTTAAATCTAAACCCTCTCATTCACTCCAAAGATTTTACGCTCAAGAAATTCAAGAAAACGCTAAGGCTAGGGTTCATCTCTCAAAATTTTCCTTCAAATGCTGCAAGAAGATGGTTCTTTCAGGTATGTAAGCTTTCATAGTGTTGGGTTTGTTCACCCACACGCCAATCATGTAAATTTCAGCATTAAGTCGTTCTAAAAAGTTGAAAGTCTTATGTTATTGATATATGTTCTTGAATTTGCTTTCATTCTTAAATTGGGCTGAGACTTAGGAGTTCTTGAGATAATTTTTTCAATTTATAGAGTAGTTTTGAGTTAGATTCTTGTGTACATGTGATGGTTACCTGAATCTAAAGAAAAGTTGAGCAAAAGAATCGAATTTAGGCGTTTTGGGTTACAAAACGAAAAAGAGAAAAGTCGGGCAAATCTGGCACGTGGCTCCGCGTCGCGGACCTGCCTCCCTATTTCATAAAGTTGTCCTTGTGTCGCAGAGAAGTCACGGACCTCTTTGCCTCAAAAGTTATTTCGCGACCAATTATTTTAATGAGTCTTCGTGTCACGGACTAACTTCTAAGCAGTGAATTTTTTTATCTTTTCTCATGTTTAGCTATCTAAATCATGAGATCTTTCCTATCACAAATCATAACCTTGAATCCATAATTCAAGTTTAAGGTAGAGTTAAGAGTTAAGTTTTTGAGGATTCTTTCGAACATTCTAAGAAAGTCCTTTAGTCCTTTTTGAGGAGTCTTCTACAAATTCTAATAACTTGTTTCAAGACTCGAGCAAGTGAGTATGAGAGTGAGAATAATGTATTCATGAGTCTACTTTGTCATCATGAGATCTTTCTTATCATGAACTGTAACTCTAGAATTCATAATTCACATTCAAGAGAGAGTTAAGAGTAGAGTTCAAGAAAGCCTTTGAGTTCAATTGTGAATCTTTTGAGATCAACTATTGATTTGAACTAAGTTTTGAGGAAGTAAGTCAGAGAATAAGAAGAGTCGTATACATGAGTTCTATATAGTTATGTAGACCATCAAGTCGAGTTGTTTCATGCCCATAATTTCGCATGAACTTCGTAAGTTGAGCATCTCTCAGAAAAGTGGTATCTTCAAGTTCTAAACCTCTAAGTGTTGAGTTCCTAATCCCTTTTGAGAAGTATCTTTGAGTCCTTGAGTTGAATATTTTATGCTCATAATTCCGCATGAATATTATAAGTCGAATAGTCTTGAGATGAGAAGTATCTTTGAGTCATTGAGTTGAGTAGTTCATACTCATAATTCCGCATGAACTCTAAGTTGAGCATTCTTGAAATGAGTAGTATCATTGAAGTTCTTGAGTTCCAAGTATTTGAGTTCTATCTATGGTTATTGAAAACCTTGCATTGAGTCGTTCATGTCCATAATTCGGCATGAGCCATATTTTAAGAAGTTTTTTACAAACATTTTAACTTTGTTTTAAGACTTAAGTTTTGAGTTCAGTAAAGGGTAAAGTTGAAGTTCTTTTCTTCAAAAAGTATATGGGAACTAAGTATTCTCAAAGAGATTTAAAATGTTTTCACATTTAAATAAGAATGGAAACAGAGATTTCCAAAGAGCCTTCGGGCTAGTTTTCAGAAAAGACTAATCGCTTTCTAAATGAAGCAAGAGGGGAAACTTTGATTTCCAACATAGCCTTTGAGCTAAGGTTTTGAGCACTAATCTCAAATCACAGAAGAAGTACGTTTTTAAACATAAAGGGCTAATATAATGTAATATTTTTGGGAGTAGTATTGAGCATCGATGGGGAAGATTTCATACAACTATCAGCCCCCTTAAACCATATAGCCATCATGGGTAGAAAAGGGTCATACTTTTTAGATGAATCATTTTCGCATAGACTAGTGAATCCACTTAGTAATTCAGGTCCTATACCTTTGGCCGGGTATAGGATGCGTTGGTAGCGTGCGGAAGATCGATGTATCATCACAATAGCTTTTATGTGATGGTTGTCGTTTAGAGAAACTCCACAACAGTATTTGCATGGTTCTTCAAAGGGGCTCTGCTTAGTATGAATGGGGGTATAAGACTTCATTCATGCATTGCACAAGTAGATTTTGAGAGGGAGCATGGTATGTCTTTTGTGATATTATGATTATGAGTTAACATCATGTTTTAAACAATTTTCCCTTTTCTTTATATTGCACTTGTTTTAAATTATTTTATATTGAAATGAGTTCAGTTATGTTGAGTTGAGTTGAGCCAGGTAAGTTCTTCAGTTTCTTTCAGATTCTTTTAAGCTTATGTTATGCTTTAAAATTTCCCTTACATGCTCGTACATTCCACGTACTGAGCAATTTAGCCTGCATCTTCTCATGATGCATACACAGGTACTCATGATCATCAACATGAGATTCGTTGATACATTCGGGAGTTCGAGTTAGCTATGGTGAGCCTCCTTGTTTCCGGAGAATTTCATTTACTTTTCAGTTTAGTCAGGATGTCGTGGGTTTTGTCCCGACTTCCATCTTAATTAGTTAGAGGCTTCATAGATAGTCAGTATTGTTGAGAAGTCTGTATTATTCATTTATTTTATTAAATGTTTTAAAGACTTAAGTTGCCTATTTTATGGCGAGTTGAATATATTATTTTATTCTAAGTTGTTCATTTGAGCTAAGGTTTTGAAAAGTTGAGTTTATTGAATTTTATTCAGTTTTAAGCTTTTGCATGCTTAATTTAGCCTTCCGCTTGTAGTTAGCCAGGATGAGGGTTCGCTTTAGGGACCAAATGTTACGATATAATTCTATATTTTTAGTGCCGAATTGGTCTAGGGTGTTTAAATCTAATTGTATGAATCATGACAAAAAATTTAGCTATACAAATGTTATGATATAATCTATATTTTTATTTATGTTAGAATTGGGATTTCGATTAATTTAAATCTAATTGTATGCTTCTTCAGCAAGAAAATGAATTAAGAGTTGGGAAACTATGTACAATAAATGTATTGGATGTCTGGAATTATTATTTCACAGTTATGTCAAATATTATGAAAAAATAAATTACACAAGCTAAATCTTAATCCAAATAACACTTCTACTAAAAAAGGGGAAATTATTTATACGCGGTTATCAAAGTATATATATACTCTGATGATATTAAATATGTGTTTTGGTGAAAACACTATTCAATTAATCTTTGATACCATTAATATATATATATATATATATATATATATATATATATATATATATATATATATATATATATATATATATTCTGACATCAAAGAAGAAGAAACACTGTTTAAGTAAAAAAGACTGTTTGATACTATTAAAGTATATAGATACCATTAGTGTATATATACTCCGATGGTATCGGCGGTCAGTGAATAGAACAAGAGGGGACAATCATGTAAATAGTTTGAGTTCTGGGTCCAATTAGGATAAATATATTACATATTTGTAAAAATTACATAAATACACAACTTATTCTACTATATTCTTTAAAATTCCCTTCTATTTGAAAAAATTATTAAAAAAATCCCTATTTTTACACGATGTATCGATCGGATACATCATTTTACAATGTATCGGGACGTACTCGACGTAACGGGACATTACTTTACACGATGTATCAGGACGTTACTTTACGCGATGTATCCGTCGGATACATCACTTTATGCTATGTATTGGGATGTTGAGTGATGTATCCAAAATCGAAACGCGATATATTGGGACGTTTTGGGATGTCCCGAATTCCACCAAATTTAAGGAATTTTTGTAATTTGAAAAAGAGTAGGGATATGATGTAATTAACTCTTATCACTATGAAATTTGTGTAAAATTTACTAAATATTTTGCTTAATAAATCCAATTTGTGTAGTTTATATAGTTCAAATCAATAAAAGAGTTTTTTGTTTTAATTTTAAAATTTTAAATATTAATAAAATAATCAAATACTAATAATTTTGACAAAATGAAAATTTATTTTTTAAGAGTTTTACAACATATAAATATAGATACTAAAGAAGTAAATTAATTGTAAATAAACATATAGAGATTGAAATTGAAGTTGTATAAAAAAAACCATAGTTGCCTCCAACAACCAGAAAAGGGGAGGAGAGAGAGAGAGAGAGAGGGACCAAAATACGAAGGCGATAAGGCCGTCCAGGATTTTCCCAGCTTAAACCCTTTTCTCTTCCTCCTCAGCTAATAGCTCCTCCATCCTACTAATTGACTGCATTTCTCTACCCAATTGGTGAGTTTTCTCCCCATTCTATGCTTTATTCTCCTTCGTTCTTCATCACACTTTAACGCTTTACTGGTTGGTGTACACGCTATCCATGAAAATTTTCTTCTTTGAGACCAAGATATATGGTTTATGTTGATTATCGTCGTAATTTCTCTGATTCATATTGTATTTTTGAAATTGGGTTGTTTACTGAAGCAAAACCCTAATGTTTTTCAATACTTCATTGCGAATTTTTACTGTATTGGTTCAGGGTTAGATCAGTACTGAGATTTTCTATCTTTTTGGACTCTAATTTCCCTGTGGTTTTAGTTCTAACCTGGAGTTGTTTTACCTCTTAGCTATCCATGGCATCTCAAATAATTAGAGAATGGGCCGGAATACAGCAGTTTCCAGCTGCCACTCAATCAAAGTTGCTTGAATTACTGGGAAAACTGAAGCAGGAGGTGTGCATCTCTCTTTAAACCAATTCTCCTTTCATCGCATTCTGATTCGAATTGAATTGTTTGTTGCTCTCTTTTGGTTCAATTTATATAATGGTGTTCCTTAAATGCTCTACATTCAAATTGGAATCGTCAGCGTAGGCATTGATAACTGATTTCTTTTGCTGATCAGGTTCTCCTTTTGAGACCAGACACTAGTGCTTACTTATAAGTTTCTCTCACCCTGTGGTCTGACATTCTTCTTATCCAGAGTCCATACGGCTTACAGTCTTTAGATACTTGTCTAACTCCTTATTGCCCCATTTAACCAACCTTACACAAAATAATCTTTTGGAACAATATAGTAGACTCCTTTGACTGGTACGTCATAGGACGATATTGTACGATCTTTCAAAGTGAATCCAAACATAAGGCTTGCTTATCTGTTTGTTGTTTCTTTGCAAGGTGTTTATGAAATTATTATGGCAGGCTGGTTTAGTTTGTATATTGTGTTAATGGTGGAGAAATATTAAATTGGTTGTTAAAAAGGTTTAGTGCACCCAAGGGTGTGGCCTAATGGTCAATGAAGTGGGAACTATGAGGTCTCTGTTTCGGAACTCGGACACCACGGTTATAAAACAAAAGTTTAGTTTGATAAGAATTGTTGCATTGAAATTTGCTATTGGAAGTAAGGGAATTTACATTTTTGAAAGTTGTGGTAGTCACATAGAATAATGTTATTTACTTAACAATGTCAAACATTTTGGAACGTCTTAATACGAAAAGTGCTTTATAAATTGCGATGAAGGTGGTTCTTGTTTGTAGTTCAGTTGAACTGTAAAGAGTGGAGTAGTTAGTATTTGTTATTTCCCCAAAGTAGTAAAGTGCTTTGAACGTTGCTGTTGATATTCATTTTTTTTGTGCTGCATTTGTGTAAAATGGTTAAGTTTATTGCTACAATGTATTGTCTGATGTAATGCAACTCTCTTTATTTAACTTGTCGTAGAATGTCAGTACTCTGACAATTCTAGTAATGGGGAAAGGTGGTGTTGGAAAATCATCAACGGTGAACTCAATTATCGGGGAAAGAGCAGTTGCTGTTAGTGCATTTCAGGTATGTATTGCCTGCAGCATTAAATTGAGGAAGTGAAAGGTTTATTGCCTTTGTTCTTGTTATGGATACTAAAATAAAATTGTTGATTGTTCAGTCAGAAACTCCCAGACCGGTGATGGTTTCGCGTTCACGAGCAGGGTTTACACTAAACATAATTGACACCCCAGGGCTAGTTGAAGGAGGATACGTCAATGACCAGGCTCTTGATCTCATAAAGAAGTAAGGCCTATTCTGATAATACATACTTGTGTTAATCCTGTTAGTGGTCGGTTGGTTGGTGAAATGTCCCGAGATTATAATACGGGAATGACAGATTATTTAGTGGATATACTTATTTTTGTAGATGTTTGGTTCATTGGACTAAAAATGGGATATGTGGGGTATAATATAAAACACGTGTTTGGTTTTGCTCTAGATAAGATGGTATAAGGTATTACTTTTTATTTCCTATTTTAACCTTAAGAGTTTGTAAAGGACTTTGAGAGAGAGTCTTAGAAAAGGGCATCTTGGTCATTCTGGTGTTTGTCCGGGATTGTTATCCCGCTTTGAAGGTGGTATACAAATAAAAACTAATCCCAGAATAAAAATTCAACCAAATGCGGGATGAAGTAATTCTGCATTTTATCCCAAGATTATTATCCTTTATCCCACAAACTAGACGACCCCTTAATGTTTTTTCTATCTGGTCTTTTTATTTCCCTTTATTTTTTTCATATATAAATGATCTTCTGGTAATTGGCTTCACACAGGTTCCTGTTGAACAAGACAATTGATGTTTTGCTATATGTGGATCGTCTGGATGCATATAGAGTGGATAACTTGGATAAGCAGATTGTGAAGGCTATTACTGATAGTTTTGGTAAGGAAATATGGCGCCGAGGAATTGTAGTTCTCACTCATGCTCAGCTTTCCCCTCCTGATGGATTGACTTATGACGAATTCACGTCCCGAAGATCAGAGGCACTTTTGAAAATCGTCCGGATGGGTGCTCGAATTAGGAAACAAGACATTCAGGTTGGTCACAATATTGTACTTCCTTGTCTTGCTCAAGTTATATTTCAGGATGATCACAATCTTGTACAATTCACTTTCTTGTGAATCAAATTCTTATGCACAATGTTAATATAGATCTTTTTTTTTTGCCGTACTCTCCTGAATCATGTTTTCAATGTTGGAGATTCTATGTTATTAAAAAATGCTTGAGTTTGACACTTGGACATACATGGCAGTGCCTCCCTAGAGGCCCTTCACTTAAAGCTGAACTGTTTCTGTCACCAATCACCATTATTAGGAAGAAGTTGCATTGGCCTCCACACTTGCTTCCTTTCCATGTCTAGTGTCTTCCTGCCTATGATGATTGTAAAACAGAGATCAATTAGCCATCTCTTTTCCTTGAAATTCTCTTAACGTGCTTATTTTACATTCTACAACATGGCATCTTCTGGTCTAGTTCATGATCTTCTCCCTGAAATCCCTTAACGTGCTTAGTTTACATTCTTACAACATGGCATCTTTTGCTCTAGTTCATGGTTTTGTTCTTCCCGCACGGTTGTCAGGCGGTATTTGTGGCTCCTTTTTCTTCGGCTCTTAACATACTTAGCACATGTTATTATTTATGTGCATGACATGCATGGGGAGGGAGGTTATGGCTGGTACTTTATCAAGCATCAGCTAATGTAGAGCCTTTCCCAGCAAAAGTTAATTTGTTCCCAGGACTTGTCTTTGTTAGACAGTCTGTTCATCTGCGGATACAGGAAGGTATAGGAAGATCCTATTGAAATCTTTACTTTGAATGGTCTCTGATACTTTTAAAAAAGAGAGGGGGGGGGGGGGGGGGAGGGTTCTCTGATATCCATATATCATGTATGTTATACTTTTGTGAACGTTACTTGAACTTCAGTTCAAGAAAGTTAAATGCTACCTTTCCCTTCTTTTTTTGCTTCTTTTTTGATAGTGAAAGGTAATTTTTTGCTTCTGTTTTCTTCTTCTTTGTGAAGCAAGAGAATGGAAGTGGTAGAGCAGTTTTCCTAGCGAACTGCCATCTTGATTGCAAGTTTATGTGGAGTCTTGGGCCAGCGATAACAAGTTTGCTTCTGTGATGCATTTTGCAATACCGTTGTTTGATAATTTTCTCTTAACTATATTGCTGTCTTTGCTGTTAGGCTGCTTCAATTCCTGTTGTCTTGGTTGAGAATAGTGGCAGATGTAACAAGAATGAAAGCGATGAAAAGGTTTGGGTTATTCTTCAATTTGTTTCTATTAATATGTCATCCTTTGGCAAAAAATTTTTTGTGTACTAACTGCTTAAACTGGTCTGTATTGTTTACAGATTCTTCCAAGTGGAACTGCATGGATACCCAATTTAGTCCAAACTATTACAGATGCTGTTTTAAGTGGAAGCAAGGGTATTTTGGTTGACCAGAAACTGATTGAAGGTCCAAATCCAAACAACAGGGGCAAAGTGCTAATTCCTTTTATACTAGCATTCCAGGTGAACTCTCAATCTAAAGTACACTTTGTGCATTAATAAAATATTGTTGGATTTATTGTATGGCTCACTAAGCCCCTTCTGTTGTGCCTTTGGCAGTATTTCTTTGTAGTGAAAAGGATTCAGAAATCTATCAAGAATGATATTGCAAGGGAGAGCAGGCCTGCATGGGCATAAGCAATCACTGGAATGGCCCTTGTTTGTCAACTTAATTCCCCTTTTGGTTCTTTGAAGGATTTTGGATTTCCTTGCCATCAGCTTATCAGTTTATACTTTTCTTGGTTAAGTAGTTATATTTATTAGTAGCCAGAGAAACCAGTCATATGCGGCGGTAGGATTTCAACTTTGTTCTGCTGAACTTGGCGTAGCGCCTCGGATTTATTGTGGTTGGATGCTTGATTAATAACTGAGTTATGTAATTGTTGTTATTTGCACTTGTATTTTTCCATATGATGAAATAATTATACTAAGCATTGAGAACTCTTTCATAAATATATGAGGCCAACTACGTACATAAAGGGGCATTAGAAAAGCTCAGAAACACAAAAATACAGTTTTAAATAGAGGAAAAAGGAAGATCTAAATCCATGAAATAGAACGAGCAATTTCATATTGTGTATTCGTGTTCTTTGTTTTCCAAACTTCACTTTTTATTCTTTATTTTTTAGTCTTTGGTGGGATAAATTCATGATCCGTCGAAGATTATTAACTTGAATATTTTGTAGGTCTAAACAATGACAATTCAACACGTATTGAGCGTTTGACTATGAAAACAAAAAAGCATTAGTACTATTTATTTGAGATTTTTAAAGTTGAGTTGGAGTTATGTTTGATCATACATTTTACAATAAATATTTAAAATTTGAATGTACTTTAAAAAAAAAAGATTTAAATATAAAACGTAATTGAAATGGAGTTATTTAAATAAATAGAAGTGTTAGGGTAAATTAGAAAAAAAAAACATGAAAATCTGAAAACAGGTTTTTGGGTATTTTTATAAATTCCAATTCCAAATACAACTTTCAGTTGTTTATGATCAAATACTGCTTTTCAAATAAAGCAGAAAAAAAATCAAAAAGTTCTCGTGAACAAATGGGTTGATACTACCCCGATTCCAAATAAAATAAAATAATAATGTCCTTTTAAAAAAAAAATAATAAGGTCAATTATTGAACAAGAAAAACACATTAACTAATGTACAATAATTAAATAAATATTCAATAACTTTCCAGTACACTATTTTCGGTATACTCAATTTATTGAACAAATTCAGCAATCATTCAAAAATAGAGGAAAAAAATGAAAATATACAAAACCTATTAGAATATAAACTAATAGTAATAGTAATATTTATTCACTAGACCAATTTAAGACCTAGTTTAATATAAACACATAATAGAATTTAGTGTTTGACTAAAAAATTCATCCAATTTTTTTTCAATATATATTAAAAAAAATCAATTCAAAGATCTTGAGATAAGCATGATGAATAAGGTTACAACAACAAACATAAAAATTTAGCTGCAAAGAATAACAGAAGGGTTTATATCAATCAGAGTCTCTGTATAAACAAATCAATGGAGCTTTTTTATTATTATATATTTTTTTCTTTTGTCGTAAGTAAACAAAACAAAGAAACTATCATTTGATTAAGCCAAAATCAAATTCAACTCAATTCAATAATGAACTCTAAAAATATGATTAAACTAATCAACGCTAATTAAAAATTAGTACTCATGTAAATAACTATCTTTACATGATTTATTTAATAATTACTACCATTAGTAAAAAAAAAATGTTAATCTTTCATGGCCACAGACCATCACTAATCAAGTGATCTATCTTTCCTTCAGGATGTGCGAAAAAATCTGCTACATCTAAGTGTGTTACGTTAGCATGCTTTTTAGATTTAAAATTTTCTTTAGGATTTTTCTCTTTCTTCTTTAGTGATGCTTGAAAAAGCTCATCCAAGTGTTTAGGAGTACGACAATTATGTGCATGGTGACTTTTTGCACCACATCAAAAATAGCCCGCTTTGACTGCTTCACGCTTCTCATCCTTTCTTTTTTCCTTTAGAAGAATGATTAACAATAGGAAAAGAATTTCGTTCTTGACCAAAATCACGATCATGTCTACAATCAGGACCGCGAACTTTTCCACACCTATCATGGTGGACGTACACCTCATTCACTTCAGGAAATGATGTAGATTCAGTAGATCGGTTCTCATAACTTTTCATTGACAAGTCATTATCTTGTTCAGCCACGAGAAGATGAGAAATCAGTTCTTGAAACTTTTCTTTTGATATTCTTGTTGTAGGAGCACATTCGAAGCATGAAAAGTGGAGAACATCTTTTCTATCATATCAATATCACTAATCATTTCTCCATATAGTATCAATTGAGAAGTAATTCAGAACATAACAGAATTGTACTCATGAATAGACTTAAAGTCTTGTAGCCTAAGATGCATCCAATCATATCGTACGTTTGGATGTATGGGGCCATCTTCAAGTGGTCATATCTTTCTTTCAGGCTTTTCCACAAAACAAGTGGATCCTTAATTGTGAGATATTCAATTTTCAAAATTTCATAAAGATAATGATGCAAGAATATCATTATTTTAGTCCAGTCTTACTTTGATGTTTTATTTTCATCTTTAATGGGGTCTCCAAGACCCATAGCATCCAAATGAATTTCAACATCCAATATTCATGAAAGGTAGTTCTTGATCTAACTATTTTTATAGTAATAGATGGATCTACTACTACCTCGTAAAAAAAAATAAAAAAAAATACTACCTCGTCCATTGAGTATAACAGAGCAAATGATGGTATAGCAATGAACATAGGGATGAAACTAGAAAATTGGTTCGAAGAATCTCGATAGTAGTTCCATGAACAATCCTTTGTGGGATTGGATTTTTTTAATAATGGAAATGCCATAAAGCGCGACCCAAGATCCATAATACGAAAATCAAAATCAGAATAACGAAGAAAAAGACATTGTGATGTAAGCGAAGGACAACAAACTCAAGTTTCGTAAGATTAGCCATCAAACTTAACCTTCGCTCTTCAAGACGGTAGAGTCTCGTGTTGATTTCAAATATTTAAAATAGGGTAGATAATCATTAATCACAAATCATTTCAAAAAATATGGTAAAAGTTATTCACCAACTGATATTGATGCGTTCACTATTGACGGAGTAGTAGAAAAATTCATGGTTTGATTAACTCCTTTCTCAATATTTCATTTCTTTTTACGATTGTCTTTCAAACATTTTCTTTGTTTTAATTGTTTTTCTTCCTTTCTTTACTTTTTAACTTTTCAGGAACATCAAACAAGTTTCATTGAACATGCACGTATCAAAGAGGAAAAAATTCAACAACATACCAAATAAATAAAAGAAAAATCACGAAGGGAAGGAGGAGAGAAAAGGATCAAAATCGTCCTTTATGTTTGAGTTAAGAATCAAAGTAGTCCGTGTCTTTTAATATGGAACATTAATAGTCCTCCATGTTTCAAGAATTGATACACTTTTAGTATTCTTCCAAACATCTGTCAATTTTTTAATAGAGCTTTTCTGCACGTGTGAAAGAATATACATGGTAATTTTGTTTTCACAATGACAAATCATAGTTAACTGTCTTCTTCGATAACTCTGTATTCACTTGGTGGAAACCAGATTTTCCCCTTCTTCTCCGTAGTATTCATCCCTAATTTCATTACTATGATTTTCCTATTATACAACAAAAATCAAAATTTGAAGGAAATTTTGAGCAACTTAAGGAAATTCCTTTCAAGAATCACTATAAATATACATATTGTTTTTTTTAGTATTTATAAAAACAAGTGAGGAAAGGAGAGTATTGCTCTACAAAAGCTCATCCTACATACACTGTGATCAACTCTAGTTATATGTTCTTTCATAATTGTAATCAACCTTAGTTTAATTAACTAGACTTGTCATAGTAGGATATTTGTTTTTGAATCTTGCCGATGCTAACAAGTCTTTTCATTCTAGGTTGTCACTCTCCTTTTTCATGTACTTTTCTTCTATCACTCTTCTTCTCATAAATATATATATATATATATATATATATATATAAAATAAATAAAAGCTTAGTCAATTCTTGAAAGCAACTATTTGTCATTGTTGCGCCATGACAACATAGTTGCTTCCAAGAATCGACTAAGCTTTTAATGGAATTTAGAATGAAATTTTTGACTATACGGTTTGATTGAAGAAGAAAGGGAAGAGAAAATAGAAGTCTGATTTGATAAGGAGTTTGGAGGGACAAAAAAATTGAGTTTGGGGGGAAACTTTCTCACGTGCAAAAGAAAGGTTCTGTTAAAAAATAGGCAGATGTTCGAAAGAATACTAAAAATGTACTAATTTTTGAAACATGAAGGACTATTAGTGCTTCATGTTAAAAGAGAAGGACTACTTTGATTCTTAACTCAAACATAAAAGATAACAAGCACCGGAAAAAGAAAAACAGAAATAACAAAGCTCCTTGGAAGCAAATTTAGAGATGAAGAGAAAAAATCTCAGAATTAACAAAATTTCATCGACTTTAGCGTAAAATAATAGTCAGATCATTGGTGGTAAGCATTAGATATCTGAAAATTGAAATTAATTTTATGCAAGAGTTAATCTAATATCCTATTTAGTATGATATTCTATATGGTCGACTAACTACAAATTGCACCATATTTTTTTTTTTTAAAAGCAAATATATTACTAATAACTGAGCATATAAATTATGTGTTTAAAACTTGAGGATAAAAGAAATAAAAAATTAATAATCAAGACCAAAAAAGTGCAAAAATAAAATTATTAGAAATATTTTTAAAGTTATTAGGAATCTAAAATATCTTAAGAATCTTACATTTCAAAATCATTGTACAATTACAAATATATATACATATAAAAATAATTCTCAAAATTATTTATATTTATTTAGCCTACAAAAATAAAAATAAAAATTAAGCATTAAAATCAACAAAAATGGACACCTTAACTTTGTCACTTCTTCTTCTGATGATAGAATATGATTTCTTTATGAAAAGAGAAAGATAGAGTATCTCATAATTCTTCAAGATATTGATATAAGAAAAAAAGTCATGTAACAAATGTTTGTCTTCAAAAAGAATGTTTTTTTTTTAAGGATGTTGCACTATAATGTTTTCTACAAGAAAATTGTATTGAAAAAAAAATCGTTCTAATTGAAAAATTTATAGAAAAAATAATGAGTGGTAAGAAGAATTTATTTAGAGAAAAAATCAATTTATTTATTAAATTAGGAGGAGAACAAGGAGAAATTTATATTGTGAATTATAAATTGAAAGGATCCTAAATTAGGGCTCACATTATTTCTTTTTATTCTTTATTCTTCTAATTTTTTTGTTTCATTTTTCCTTATGTATCTTCTAATTCCATTTTTTTAAAATTATTTAATTTTTTTTCCTTATGTACCACCTTTAATTAATGTCTGTTTTATTTTTTTTATTTATCTTTAAAATTATACTTTAATTTGTTGACAGTTTTTAAATTTTAAAAGACTAAAAGTCTCACTTTAAAATTTTACAAAAATATCAATGGTTATCATATTTGATTTTGTTCATCAACGATCATATTAATTTTCTTACTTCCTTACCTTAATCTGATAATTAATGTCATTTATATTTGTCTTAAATCACTTTTTATTTTAAAAAATACTTTATTTTATTTATTACAAGAAATTAGTTATTATAATTTTGTAAAACATATATTAATATTTTTTAGGCAAAATACCTGGGAGACCCTTGTACGTGGCTCCGTTTGTCAGTTGGACCCTGCTACTCATCACTTTGTCAACCAAACCCTTAAACTCATCAAAACACAATATTTTAAACCCCTCTGACCATTGACCGAGCTTATGTGACATTAATATTGGTGAGTTGGAAATATGCGTGATTACACACGCTTGAAAGCGAGTAAAATCAATATTTTAGTTTTAAAAAAATCAATTTAACAAAATTAAAAAATAAAATTATCTTCTTCAACCCTCCTTCACCCACACCCACCCTTTCTTCTTCTCCACCAGCCCTATCTCCTCTACCCCTCACCACAACCCTCAACTTTCTTCTTTCTCCAGCCCATTCTTCTTTCTCCAGCCTCACATTCACTCTTCCCCGCCTCTTTTTTTTTTCTTTTTTTTTTTTTTATACAAATCAGTAGCCTCAACTTTTTCTAAAATTTTTGATTTTTAGGTTTGAAAAATATTAGTATCATTCTTTTATTAGATGGTTTCAATGAGGAGATGCGGATAATGTGAAGGATGATTGTGACTATTGAAAATTTTAAAACTCCATTGATAAGCTTGAAAAAACTTAAAAATTAATAAATGGGTCTTGTGAATTTGTAAAATTAATTAAAAATTTTGATTGGGGTTCATTGAGTTTGTGTTGATGAACTTGTAGTTGAATTTACAAGTTAAATCAGGAAGAATTTGATCTAATGGGTATGAATCTAGTGCTCAATTTGTGACCAAAATATGAAGAAGATGACTATTTGAAAAGTTTAAGAAATTAAAAAATTGATCTATTTTATTTTTATTTTTATTTTTTTAGCACTTAATTTCGCATGTGGCACTAAAAATGATGTGGGATTTCACATGTAATCGCGTCCATTACACGCACACTGACCGGAGGAGAAAAGGGTTTAAAATGTTGTATTCTGATGGGTTTAAGGGTCTAGTTGGCAAAGTGATGAGTATGAGGGTTCAACTGTCAAACAGAGCCAAGTATAAGGGTCTTTCAGGTCATTCCGCCTATTTCTTAATGTAATTTAATTTTACTTTTTATAAAAAAATTATATCATCTTTTATGCTAAAGATCTATACGATTATACCCATACCAAATAATAAAGTTAAAAATAGAAAATGATGATACTCTTCTTAATTCAAATATTATTTGGTTTTATCAAAAAAGTTTTTACGTTTTCTCTTATATTTTTTTTAAAAAAAATTGCTCAAAAATTTGTCTTGAAAGTTTATCTATTTTGCATTTTTCCAAATTTTAAATCATTTAATCATTAATGCTATTAATTTTTTCCCCTTAATCTCATCATTAGTGTTATTTATATCATTTCCTTAAATTACATTTTCTTCCATTCTTTGTTCTTTTTACTTTCTTTTATTTATTTATTTATTTTAAAATATTAGTTATTTGGTATATAGGTTTTTAGTATCTTTTTTGTACTTATATAAAAATAAAATTTTGAATTATGCCCAATTTAAAGAAAATAATTAATTAGATGAATTCTTTTTATTGGGATGGAAAATAAGATTCTCTTCGTAGATTACTTTAGGTTAAGAATTTTAGTTTTGTTTTAAAAAAATGAAATTATAAATTATAAATTATTAGAAGTAGAATTTTCAATAAATTATTATGGGAGCTATCATAAATAATGTATTCAGAATTTCTTCATTAGCATGAAATTGATTAAAATTCACGAATACTTATATATTGTCTATTTGGTTCTTCAATTGATTTTTAAATAATAGTTAATTACTTTTATGTATGAATGATATCGTGTTTGAATTAAAGTTAATTGGGAATGGACATGATATTGTATTAAAACCTTAATTTGGTAATTCGATTTTTAAAAATGTTATAACATTATCGTTTTCTCTGATGTCAACTTAATGTGAAAATATTATTTCTTTTCTTAATTATTTTATTTAAGAGGAAACACAAATCTCGGCTTTAATCAAAATAGAATTTGCCTTTTTATTTTTACTTAATTTATAAAAAAGTTTACTTTAAATTACAGTTATACCGCGCGAAGCTCGGACAAGTGTTTATAACACTTAGTTTTACAATTTCCTCTTTTATTTATGTTTAAAATAAATAAAAGAAATAATTACCGTTGAGGAGAAACAAACCGAGGTCTCCTTTAGTGAACAAACTAATTTGGCGCGAAACAGCCATTAACTTTAACTACCATTCTCAATAAGCTTTTGTTCAACAGCAATATAGAAACTCTGAAAATTAACAAAACAAGATTTGAAAAGGCTATTGAGAAATGTACGAAAATGAATGACAATTCATTAACAAGAATTCAGCCAGATTGGTATTCTCCAACTCGCCTTCACGATACTCCGCTCGACTATGATTTTCCTGTAATTAATCAATCCACACTATGCGTTTTTTTTTCTCTCCTTTGTTAATTTCTTTTTTTCTGTATTTTGATGAATTGATATGTGATTTTGAGTGTTTTTGTGATGCAGGGTGATAGATTTATACCCAATAGAAGCCTGATGGATCTTGATCAAGCACATACTTTACTCACCAACAGAACGAATAACAAACTCCGAAAACCAAACTTCAATGTTAGTTTCTTGCTTGACTTGTTTCTTCATCGCGTTTTAATTTTTCTTGCGATTGCTGATTGTGGAAAGAAATTCTGTATCTGGACACCCATTTTAGTTGTTTTCTTGTATGATTTTGATAGGATGAATATAGAAGGAAAATGGAGGAAAATCTAAAGTTGGATGTAGAAGGAAGACCATTCAGAATGATGGTTTTTAGAGGAAGTCCTAAATCGAGTAGACAATCTACGCGTCTAATTGATGAAATGAGGCATAGTGACAAAGAAATTCCCCTGCAAATTAATGAGAATAGGAGATATCGAAAGTTTCCTTTGGTAAGACTTGAATTTAGATGAAGTTTATGAGACTATTGATTGTGTTATGTAATATGTTGGGATATTATATGCAGAAAGCAACTCGAACTTTAGATGCTCCTCTTTTATCGGATGACTATTACTCGAATATTATGGATTGGGGAAAATCCAACATACTTGCTGTTGTTCTGGGGTCAATTCTATATATATGGAATGCTCAAGTGCAAAAAGCTGGGGTACTGATGGAAGTGAAGCGTGAAGTCGATTGTCCTACTAGTGTAGCATGGTCTGATGATGGGAAAATAGTAGCAGTTGGTTGTGATTCCTCTAAACTCCAGCTCTGGGATGCTGAGACTTCCAGGCTTGTAAGACTTGTTAATGTTGGTTACATTGTAGTAGAAACAGTATTCTTTCTTGTTGTTTACATTGAAGTAATCGACTTCTTTCGTTCACATAAACAGGTGAGAGACCTGCAAGGCCATCAGAGCAGAGTGGGTTGTGTTTCATGGAATGGTCATATTTTAACCTCAGGGAGTAAAGACAGAGCTATCATTAATCATGATGGTAGTACTAAGCTATTCCATTGATGTATTTGACTAATCTCTATTGTAACAGCAGCCTACTTACTTGTAATTCTCATTGGCAGTGCGAGCAAGAAGCAATTTGGTCTCTGTAACGAGAGCACATAGAGGGGAAGTTTGTGGTGTGAAGTGGTCTAGCACGGGGAATGCACTTGCCAGTGGTGGAAATGACAATCTGGTGTACATATGGGATAGTTTCAAGACGAGCTCAAGGCATTATATGCACCGGTTCAATGAACATCATGCTGCAGTCAAGGCCCTAGCTTGGTGTCCATATAGCAGTGATGTATTAGCCTCTGGAGGAGGCATAGATGATGGATGTCTTAAGATTTGGAACACACAGAAGGGGACATGCATCAGCACCAATGAAACTGGAGCTCAGGCAAGTTTTAACATCACTTTTGCAATCTTTCTGAGCAATGACATTTCAGTTAATAGATTTATCACAAATTTCCATCATAAGTCTGATTATTACAAATTTTCCTCATATACATGGTATTGTTGTGAATGAAATTGGCAGATTTGTGGACTTCAATGGAACAGGCATCACAAAGAGATATTAAGTGGCCATGGGTTTGGAACAGGTGAATCTCATTGTCAGTTGTGTTTATGGAGTTATCCTTCCATGGCTAGAATAGGAGAGCCATTGCGTCATGCTTCTTCATCAAGAATTCTGCATCTCTCCCAGGTGAGACTTGAAATTAAAGAAAGTAGGAGTAATAGTTTTATCAAAATTGAGACGGTAACTTCCCTTCTCTTCATGCAGAGCCCTGATGGTTTGACTGTGGTATCGGCTGGAGCAGATGAGACTCTTAGGTTCTGGGAGATATTTGGCCCCCCACAGGAGAGCAGTGAAAATGTAACACATTTGGATAATCTCTTGTCCCTAAAGGCGTCAGCAGTGAGATAATAAGCTGCTTGAACTTTGAAATATAGCTTTGCTAGTAATAAAACATGTGTTCTACCATCCTCTCTGTCAATTCTCAGCATGCATGATAGATAATACATTTTTTATCCTGCGGTAAAGAAAGCTATAGTACATCTAGTTCAATTCCAGAAAAACAGGCATTTGCCATGAGACTGAGAAGCATATTATGAAGAATTTTACTCAAATAAAAATGGATTTGGAAGATATTTTACAAAAGACAAAAATCAATACATAATGTATAAACTTCAAGGTACAAGTCTATCAAGCCCTTGGTTGAAGCCGTGTGTTTAAAAAATTGTAATCAGTGATATTGTTTGGTAGGAAGAAGATCAGACGACGACTTAAAATTGGAGAAAGAAACACTATAAAGGTCGTCAAATTGTTCATCTGAGAAATATGGAGTTTTTGACTGTTTAACATGTCCAAGGTTGTTGTAATTAAGCGTAAGACCTATCCCCTGCGCGCATGCAATTGCACCATATTTCTCTTTAATAACCGTACCTGCAAGGCCAACATTACTAAGCAACAAATTTGCTCCAGATGGTGAACCAGAGAGCTCACGGACTATTAAGTTTTCGCTCTTCAATATTTTTCAAGTCTGTCCAAATCAGACTTCTCCATTGTCAAGAGAAACAGGAATCATGAACCTGATATCACTCATAATCACATTCCAGAGGCATCCATCCCCAGCTAGCATCAACATGTAAGTTAAGTATCATATGCAAACCTCAGAACAAAATGTGGTTTGACATAATAATTGAAGAAACAGTAGAACTCCGGCATGCAGATATCTCCTTTCAGACGCACAAGCTTGAACTAATCTATCTGACTACGATTGGCCTGGGATTCTCTTTTTAACAAATTCAGCTTCCTTAGTTCTTCCTTCAGTTTCAAGAGCAATCCCCAACTCTTCTACGCATTCTAAAGGTTGTTGGACTCCTTTCTCGAGCAACTCATAGTAAATCTCAAATGCTTCTGAAGCTCTACTTGCTTTGCAGAGAGCAGATAAAAGAGTACTGCATGTATCTACATTCAGAATATGACCCTTACTTAAGCTAAATAACAATAATTTGCATGCCTCCAATAACTTTCTACACTGGCAAAGGAAAGCAACCAAACCTTCCATATCTACCACGTATTCATTTTCATAAAGGCACCGAACAATCTCAAAAGCTCTCTCCCTTAATCCTGTTTGGAAGAGTATCCTCACAGTATCAGTTGAAAGATTGATGTTTTGTCTAACTTTGTTATCTAACATTAGTGTCACCATGGAAGCACATTCACTTGCACAATTTTTCTTGATAAGTTCTGTAAGGATTTGATGAAAAATCAATGATCTCGGAAGATGGGAGCTTTTCAACATCTTCTCTAGAGTATCGTAAGCAACTTTAGGGTCATTCTTTTGCAGCAAACCTTCAATTAGGGACTCATAAATCACAATATTAGGTACATAATCTCTCCTCAACATCAAAACTAAGAGTTCATGTGCATCATTAAATGTGCCTTCTTTACAATGCCCCATGATCAGGAGTTCATAAGCAAAAGGATCTTGAGTTCCTCTTCTCATTAGTTGCCTGAATACTTTCTCAGCCTTCTTTGTCTTGCCAATCTTGCAGAAATACTCAAACATGGGATTGTATGCTGCAATGAGAGGTGTACAGCCATCATCACGAAGCAATACCTCCTTCTTCATTAGGTCATCAAATAATTTCTCTGCCCTATCAAAGTATCCCTTTTGACAAAAGCTCCGTAATAAGATGCTATTTGTTGCTGAATCAGGTTTCACCTTTAAGTTCAACATATTCTCAAAAACTTTCACTGCTTCATCCAGATTTCCCACATTACAGTGATAGGTAATCAATGTGTTGAAAGTACATGTATCTGGAATAAGTCCTCCACTTCCTAGAGTCCCCTCCAAGATCTCCTTTATTTTGTCAAATCTTTTAGCCTCGCAAAGACCTTGTACAAGAGTATTATAAGTAATACTGGTCGGTTTTAGACCACAATCTATCATTTCCTCAAAAACATCAAGAGCCCGTTCAACCTCTTGCTTCTCACAATACCCTCTAACCAAAGTGGTGTAGCTTACAACATTAGGACTCAATTGATGACCCCTCTTGACCATACCCTTTAACACGTTATGTGCAATCTCCACTTTCCCTGCCCTACACAAACCGTCAATAATGGTATTGTATGTAATCACATCCGGTTCACATTCATGCCTTTCCATCTCCTTAAAAAACCTAAATCCTTTATCAACCATGGAGTTCATACAAAATCCTCTAATCAAAATGTTAAAAGTATACACATCAGGCTTGGCACCAAATGTCTTAAGCATTTCATCAAACAGTTCGTAGACCATACCGGTTCGACCCCTCTTAAGCAAAATTGAAAACAAACTATTAAACGTAACCACAGAGGGTGAAATTCCAAGTGACTTCATCACTTTAAACACCTTCAATGATTCTTGAAAAAGCCCAGCTTTACCATAACTTTGAATCAAAGTGTTAAAGTACCTATCTTGAAGCGGTACAGTACCATTAGACCTTCTGGGTATAGATAAAAGAAAGTTTCTTGCTGAATTTAAGCTGCGGGAACTGCCGAGGAGTTGCAACATGAGTAAATACGATTGATGGGTATGTTGAAAACCCATTTTTTGAGTCCAGTTGAAGAAGTAAAGAGCTTTGGAAGGTATCTTGATGAAGCGGAGTGTGTGAAGGACAGTGGTGTGAGAGAGGGAGGGTTGAGTGAGTGAGGAAAGAGAAGATTCAAGATGAGATGACCATGGGTTTGTGTTGATGATACTGGCAATATTTCTAGCGTTCTTGGATTTAGAAGAAGATGATTTCGGCTTGGGATTATCAAGGTGTTTGCCATTTTTGGTCTTGGTGGTTTGGTCGGAGAAAATCTGAACAAGAGTAGAGAAATGGCGGTATCTTAAGATAACGGAGTTGGCTGTTACTGAAGAAAAAGGAGTGATCGCCATCCTGCTAGTCCATTTTTAATGGTTTGCTGCTGCAACCATTTACAATCTGATCAAAATTGATTTTTTACGTATTATTGTAAAGCAAAAATTATGCTTATGGGCTGATGATTGAAGTTTTATTTGATCTTGTGGAGAAGATGTGCGGCAAGGAATTTGACCGGAGAGGTTAGGGTGGAGGTGGGGGAGAAAAGCCCAAAATAGTCCATCATCTTTGGTTAAAACTCAAAGTTATTTTTGAATTTTCACATAGAGCATTAATAGTCTCTCATGTTTGCAATATTGGTGCATTTTTTGTCTTCCTTCAAAATTTTGCCTATTTTTTAACATTGATTTTGTATGAAATATTTAATTGTCATTTTATATATTTAATAGAAATAATAACTCCATGTGAGAAGAAAAACACGTTATTTTGTTTAGTAGAAATCGTATTGCAGGTAAATTCGAGAGGTTCGTCACGACGATTTCATGTGCAATAATACAATTTTTTCTTTTCTTGCGATGTCATATGTTAAAATGTTCTTAGTTTAGCTACAGTAATATTTATATGGAACAGAACCAGGTGTTCTTCTTCTCATATTCTCTCACATCGAGTTATTATTTCTACTAAATATAAAAAAAGACGATGAGACATTCCTCACATAAAATTATGAACAAAATTAATGTTAAAAAATAGGCAAAAATTTAGAGGAGGACCAACAGTGCACCAATATTGCAAACAAGAGGAACTATTAGTACTCCATGTGAAAACTCAAAAATGATTTTGAGTCTTAACACAAAGATGATGGACTATTTTGGGCCTTCTCTTGAGTGGGGGACAAACGGGTTGGGGACAAGGGAGATTTTTTTTATTTTTTTATTTTTTGTGTTTGTGTTTGTGTTTGGATTTTTATTTTTTTAAATATTATTTTTCATAATTCAAAATAAGTAAGTTTTTAAAAAGTTTAAGAGAAATTTTGAGATTTTTTTTAAATTCATTTTTTTTCATCATGTTTTTAATAACTTTATATTTTTGGAGAATAATTTAATAATTAATACTAATACTAATAATAATAAATAGCATATTCTTTAGAGGTTCAGTACATGAGTAATTTACTTGATATGTATAGGAGATAGTATGAATTAAGAAAATTCTTTTTGATTTTTTTTTATTACAATCATGTGACACAAAGAAGTTATGAGAATTTAATACTCTCAATTTTGATTTTAAAATCAAATTTCTTATTCAATTTTGAGCAATAATCAACTTTGATAAAATTTCTCGATAACTCCAATATAAAAAATAAATACTTATGTTAGGTAAATAATCAAAATATTACTGAAGTACATATAGTATAGGAAAAATAACTTAAATACACAACTTTAAGTTCCTTATTATTTATTTTTCCCTATTTTAAAAAAAAATACTTAAATCCCTTATTTCACTTAAATATCAAATCTGTCAGATACATGATTATTTTTTACCTCCCACGTTTCACCACTCCCTATGTCACTCCTTTTTTTCTCCCTAAATTCACTCCAATATTTTTTCAGTTACAGATCATTATCCCAAATTGATTTTCAAAAATTTTCTAAATTCAATCCAACACTTTCCAAACTTCGTCTTCTCCGTCCTTTCTCACTAATCGAACAATATAGCCTCTGATGATGAAAATTGGGCAGAAATTAGATCAAAAAGTTTGCATGACCCATTAAACTTGATTAATCAATTGACCAAAGATGTGCCAAAATCGACTAAATCAAAGGTTGCAAAAACCCCCCCAAAAAAGGGGAAGAAAAGCAGCATCCGCTATTTCCAGACCTGCATTGCCTAGAGTATGTTTTTTTAATCTTTATTAAACTTGTTTGTGATTTGTATTGCGTTTGATATCTTAGACTAAAATTGACTGATATATTAATTGGACGTGTTATATTGTTTATTGGGTTAAATCATGATACATTCAAAAACCCTACCTTAGTTTGATATATACTGATTTGAGATTTAGTCGAAACTTATAAAACCCTTGTTTTATATGTGTATCGAAAAAAAATGATACATGACAAACCCCAATAAGAAAAAGAGACTTGTCAAATTTAACAAAAAAGTCGTTGATGTATCAGACAGGGCATCCTTCTGTATAATGTATCAAGTTTTATAATACGACTCTGTTGAAGTCTGGTAACATGTATTTTTCTATGTATCAACTTGTTTTTATTACGTATCATTACTTGTTGTGTAGTGTGATTTGGTCTTTTTATGTATGTATCATAAGCTATCTTTATAAATAGTATCTGGTCATTTTGTAGTCAATCAAATATGTTATAAAAAAGGCACCATTAATAATATATCATATAGGGCATCCTTCTGTATAATGTATCAAGTTTTATAATACGATTCTGTTAAAGTCTAGTAGTATGTATTTTTCTATGTATCAATTTATTTTTATTATGTATCATTACTTGTTGTGTAGTGTGATTTGGTGTTTTTATTTAGTATAATTTTCTTTTTCATTTTGCAGTCAATCAAATATGTTATAAAAAAGGTACCAACACATGCCATAAGGTTTGGTGTCCCTTTTAACACAAATTTTTTGGAGGAGTTCCAGAAGTCTATAGGGGATGATGTAATTGAACTGCTAAGAGCTACAATTTTTGGACCCTATTTAGACATTCCTAAATGTAATTTTCAGGGTCAAATCAGTAAATGTTTGTTGTTGTTAGAATTGGAACAAGGCAACTCAAAGGTGTTGCATATTAGGCATGCAAACGAGGTTATCTTGAAATTTGGTATCAAAGAATTTGCAATAATAGCTGGTCTTAAATGTAAAGGCAATACCAAAGACTTTGAATACCCAGAATCAACTCCCTGTAGGCTATTCCAAAAATATTTTCCTGGTGCAGTTAAAAGTGTAAGCAAGAATCATCTAGTCCAATGCTTTCTGATGGGCAACTGGGAGAATAATCAGGATGCACTCCTGATGGCTATTCTATACTTTCTCCATACATTCATTTTGGCTCAAACTGGTGATTCTTCAATATCTGTTAACGAATTCTTAATGGTTGAAGATGGTAGATATCAAGTATATCCTTGGGGACAGATTGCATTCACAAAGCTCACGGATTCTCTCCGACAGGATTTCAATCTTAGTAAACAGTTGTATCAGTTATATGGAATGCCTTATGCACTTAACGTATGGACATATGAATTTGCATCCCAATTAAATCCTGAAATTGTTGTCAAAGAACGGAATGTCATCCCTAGAATTTGCAATTGGAGGGTTGTGGCTTTAAAGTCAAAGTTTGAAATGCTTATGACTAGCATTTTTCAAGAGGTAACATTGAATCCCATTTTATATTACATTTCATACATAATTAAGTATATAGTTGTAAGGTTGCAAGTTTGTCTTTTTAAAATCATTTTTTTCTGTGTTCGAATACATAATTTTATCTCTTAATATTAAAAAAAAATTATTTTTCCAGAATGCATGTTCAAACATTGTGCCAACACCGGAGGAACTTGCAGCTTTTGATTTACCTGAAGATGAACATGATCCTCCTTCTTCACCCATCACAATATTTGTCAATCCCAAGATAGTTCAACCGAATGACATTGCTGATTTTGATGATTTCTCTACAAGACCTCCTGAACAGTTGTTAAGGAGATCATCTTGAGTGTCTGATACATCATCTCCACCACCACAAAAAAAAAAGAAAAGAAAGTGGATACACCTAAAACAAAGGTGTCAGAACCCAGTCAGCCAGATCAGTCCAATGTGTCATTAAATCAGCCATTTTCTACTCCAGATGGTCCTCCGACACCGGCTGCTAATGTACATGGTTCTGCAGATGCTCAAAAAGTCAACTATGTAATTTCAAATATTGAAGAACTGAAAGATCATTTGAAGAATTACGTAAGTAATTATTTCAATTTTATTATTTTTTTCTTTATATTGACTCTAATTGTAATTGTTTTTTTATAATTTTTTGATAGGTTGACAAGAAATTTGAGGAACTTGTAATCTTGATAAAGGAAAACCACTCGCAGTTGATGCTATCTCGACACAAGGAAAACAACAAAGTCGATCCTCAATCAAGCAATAAACAACCATCTTTACATATACGGACTGATCTTGCTGATGCAATTGGTGTAGCTAATTTTGAGGTTGGTGTATCTGTTAATGAGGGTGGACATCAAGTTCATGTCAATGCAGAGGTATGTATCCGATACATTGTTTGTAATTGTCATTATACCTCATACATTAAGTATGTATTAAGAATCATAATCATATGTATCAACACATATAGATCATATATATAGTTATGGTGATTCACCGAATCTTCTATCTCATTAATCAGTTATATATTTCAACTTTATATTCATCACTTATGTTAAATAATGTTTCAATAACAATTATGTTAACACCTTTTTTATTATTAAAAATTCAAATATAGATTGATCATACTATCAGTAACCAACAACAAATGAAGTGTGTTTCAGAGCTCCAGCCTACATATGAAAGTACTCATGCTGATACTGAAGCAAATGATCCTAAGAAGGTATCGGTATGATCAAAACTTTAAACATTACAATTTTCTTTGATACATTATCCTCTTTTATATATATATATATATATATATATATATATAATTAGTATAATGGATAACTGATACATACAACATGCTTATATTCAGGATGATGAAGCACATCAAGCCCCACAAGCTTTAAATGAAGTAAACATGGATGAAGATGGTGCTAACACAGTTCAACACAACATCCGTCATTTTAAGCCTTTTAGAATAACAGTTGATACATCGATATATTTATCAATTATGCATCATGACACTAATATTCATTATATGCAATGACACTAGAAAAAATATAATATCTTATTATACATAATTCTTCCACATTAACAACAATATTGCCCTCAACTCAAGCAGCAATAGATGCACTTGTATCCGATCTAGGAAAAGTTTCTATTTCTGCTAAACCATTGCGTGTTTACAATTCACAGAATTTAACTGGCAGTCATGATTTGTTGTCTGATAGTCAATTACCCATTGATATTCCAACCACCGAGATTGTTGTTAGAAGTCATTCAAAGACTCTTGCGCCTAGAAACAGGATGCCTTCAAGAATTATTCAATCTCCATACGTGACTTCTTTTGGGTCAAGTGATAAGGGAAAAAAGAAATTGGATGATGATGTTCGCCTGTATTTTCCACTTGAAGGATGTGGAATTACATATCAACCTTCGTCTAAACTAATTGATGAGTAGATGTAGTGGTTAACCAAGGGGCTTCTCAAAAATCATGCCAATAAGTAAGTTTTATACATATATTTAGTAAATGTTTGGATTAACTTATTTTGATGTAACCAATTGATAATACAAATATTATCATAGGAAACCATCGGAGGATAAATATAGATCAAAAGCCTCTTCTTTTGAATTTGAGATGATGAATTTTGTTGTTGCATTTCCGATTAACAAGAACTGGTTCCATGCCATGTCACAACCAAACAAATGTTTGACTGATCAGGTAAAGTTCTTAATGAAACAATTTAAGCATGTATCAGATACATTGATATAGAACAACATGCTACAAAAAATCATCCCGGATACAATCAAATAAACTATCAAATTAGTATTTGTTTAGATTATCATTTAATGTATCAATTCTATCATAGACCTTTCTTACAAGTTTCTAATTTCGTTTATCATGTTTTTTATAGCACATCGATGTTATTTTTTACTACCTCCGTAAAAAATCAAAATTCTGCAGCATCAATCAATACAGATACACAACAACCAACTGCTTGTTCATCTCACACATCAAAGATACCTATGAAAGGTATTACCTGGCTAATGATGATGATCTTTTTAGTACCCAAGAACACATTGATCGCGCTTCAGCTGTATCTACATATGAGAGGTCAATCACTAACATCATCAAAGGTTTTGAAATCCCAGCTGCTTTACCATGGCATCTTGTAGACGATGTTTACATCCCAGTTAATTGCGGTGGACAATTTCATTGGATGTTGGCTGTTGTTGAACTGAAAAATAGAGTGATAAGGGTGTATGACTCTTCATTAGGCTCAAGGAAAAAAGCAATTCCGCACAAGATAAAAATATTGTCTAAAATGCTTCCTTCTTACCTCATGGACATTGGATTCTTTGAAAAAACTGTGTGAACAAACTTTGTTGATTGTGATGCGTACAAGGACAATAATTCTGGTTCACTTTTGGAGGCACAAGGTCCTTTCATGGTTGAATTTGCCCAAGACATTATGCAACAAAAGAGTGACAGCATGTAAGTATTGTGCTTTTATTATTTTTGAATCATGTATGATTTAAGTTTATAACTGATATTCTGCATTTTTGTAGAGACTGTGGGTTATAAGTTGCTACATTTGCGGAGTATCTAAGCGACCAAATCGAAACATCATTAGTTGATTTTCTTCCTGAATACCTACACAAAAAGATATGGAGCATTGTTGTGGAGTTATGGCAGCGAGAAGGCTAAGGGTGCATACGTTAGTGAGAATGATGATCCACCAAAACCTAAGAGTGAAGTCACACAACCACCAGAAGAAAATTTGGTTCACGTAGTGTAGTAATTAAGTATCTATGCATAGACAATGTTTTTTTTTATCCTTTTGACAATTTCACTCATGTTTTAGTCTGTTTTAATACTGTATGGACCAACATACTTTGCTTATAAAAAGTTAAATTTCAGACACATTGTTGCATTACATAAAGGAAAAGTGCAGTATATAACATACATAGTAGCTGATACATGTTTTCATTGTTATTTTGTATCTTCTAAGTAATCAGATATAATAACATATTACTAACAAATAGATTTTTGAAACTTTAACGTATATGATTCATTATTTATAATTAATATTATACGTGCAACATAATATATATAGTATATGATACAGGATTCATAACTATTGTGTTAAATAAACTGTTTACAAACTTAATTGTTTAATGTATGTATCATAATATATATAGTATATGATACATGTTTAATAGTTTATTGCTAACATATAGGTTGTGTATGTTTTAATGTAAATGATACAATAACCAATTAATATATATGATACAATAAATGTTATATAATTTGATGTAGGAATTTATTAGTTAATGCATATGATACATTAGCTTATACGTTAACCAACATTTTATTTATAATTGCACCTTAAAATTTATTTATCAGAATTAACATTGATACACAAATCATAACAAACTATTTTTTTGAACAACAATACTTATTAATATAAAAAATGAACAATACAGTTTAATTATTTTTGAACAACAATACTGATTAATAACATTGATAACTGTTTACGTGAAAAATTGTTCAACAAAAACATTAATGTCATATAAACATTATGATGGTTTCACTTTTCTTTTGGAAAGAAAGTACAAGTTCTTCTGTTGTGACCTTCTTGTCCACATTGTCCACAACAATTTGTGTTCATTGTAATCTTTTCATCTGCATTCTTTTTTCTTCTTTTCATTGGTCGTCCAGCTAATCGTCTATATCTAGGTGGATACACAGTTTCAGCTACAACATCCTCAGGAGCTGACCAATCTTCCTTATCTGCCATTGGAACCATTGGAATCTCATATGTTTTTGCTAATGCATCAGACTTGTAGTAATCAGAGCAATATGGATGCATATATTTAACATTCTTTTCCTTTAAAACAACGATTGCATGTGCGCAAGGTATCTCATATAGTTGAAATCTTCCACAAGAACATACTTTCCGCTCAAGACAAACAATATATCTTCTTCCAGCTTCATAAATCGAGAAAATAAATTCAGATGATGAAACAACCTGCGTACATTAAAAAAGTCACCTATAAAATTATTTCAAAGAAATCATGTTCAAACAGCAGAATGATACATCGAATTATATACATAGAATATAAAATAATGCATCATGACACATACCTCCATCTTCGAACTTTTAGACGCGTTTATAATCAATACCTCCTCAAATCTTCTCCCCAATGTGTCTTTTGTATAAGAGGCTATTTCTCTGTTTTTGCAATGCCAAGAACCAAATAGAATTCTAACTTCTTCCAAGAATTCTAATATAGACAATTGTCGTGCTTCAACAAGACAACCATTGATACATTCCGCAATGTTCGAAGTCATCATTCTACCTCTATTTACTGTTGAATGTACTCTCGATCACTTCTCATACCCTGCATCCTCAAGGTACTCCTTAACCCTGTGATCAATTTTATCAACCTTAGCCATCAATTTATCAAAATCCTCCTTTTTGTATGCCTTGGCCATAGAGTAAAATAGATCACTTAGGATGTTTCTGCTCCTTTTGAAGTTTCCACAGACATTCTTCCAAAGATGCCATATGCATGCATAATGAGGTATATTTGGGAACACAATCCTTACACTCTTCATAATACTCTCATTCCTATCTGATACAACACACATTTCTTCGCGCTCGCCAAATGCATTTTTGAATTGTTCGAAGAACCATGTTCATGAACAGGCATTTTCAGTGTCCACAACACCATATGCCAATGGAAATATGCAACCTAATTACAAAGCAACACATATTATTTCATTTGATACATAACATTTACAAACACCTCACAACTACAAAAAATACATACATGCCCCATTAAGTGTGCTTGCTGATACAAATGTCCCTTTGTAAGCTCCGCTCAGATGTGCACCATCGACAACAACTATTGGTCTGCAGTAATCGAACCCCCTAATTAATGGTCTTAAGGCTACGAACAGATACATAAATTCATCTTCCTCAGTCTTCTGCATCCTTATATAAGAATTTGGATAAACAATATTTAGCTTGTATATGTATCTCGGCATCTGTCTATATCCAGCCGATGGTTTACCTTTTATCATTTCTAGTGCACTTCTTTAGCACGCCATGCCTGCTGGTAAGATATTTGAACCCCATAGAATTCTCTAATATCAACAATTATATCTTTTGGAGTATGAATTCTTTTATGGTTGACCAATTTTGGAGCAGTCACACCACTTACAAACCCGACTGTTGCTTGGACTTTGGTTAGTACCCTATCCCGCATTGGACACGTATATTCACTATTGAAGTATCTAACTTTAAAAACATCAGATTTTTTTCTGCAAGAAACCTTCATAGTCTAGCCACATTCATCCGAAAAGCATACCAACACATAACTGTACAATTTTTTTCATCATATTAATACATATAGCAGTTACATGTTATAATATATAAAACACTAAAGTTCAAAGTAACCAAAGAATGCTGTATTTTTTGTATTAGATTCAGAAAATAATAATTTATCCGTGTATCACAATTTTTTTGAATGTATCATCTACATGATTATTTACTGTTTCAACAGTATTATCTTAACGTATCAACAATATTAACTCAATGTATCAATAATATTAACGACCAACACAATTATTTTTTATCAGATTCAAAAATAAATAAATAATGAATCATGTATCACAAAATGACGGAATGTATCGACTACATGATTTTTGCGATTAAATTATTTAATGTTTAAACTGTCTAACCTGAACGTATCAACAATATTAACTTAATGTATCAACAAATAATGTATCATTATCAATCTACCACAAATCATATTCAACGAACTAAACAAAAAATCAAAATCAATGACTTTCTATTTAATAATGTATCATACATTAAAACAAAATAATGGTATCATCATTTATAGATCTAACGAATCCAACCACAGTTCTTCACAAAACAAATCAAATACTCGCATACCTTTGTCTATCAAATCTCTTTACTTTGCAATTGAAGTTGTTCTTTATCTTATATTTCGCCATCACATCTATGAGTGTTGCTTTATCCTTATATAACTGACCTGTCTTCACCTCTATACTATTTGAATCAATTATGTAATTTGTAACTTCCAATTCTGGAATATAATACGTATCACAAATTTTTGATTCAACCATTGCAAGAGCTTCTGTATCCTGTGTTGTGACTTCTACACACGTAATTTCTCCGCATGTTCCATCAAAGTTATGTACATCACCGCCAATCTTTTCATTTGTGTCAATGCATAATGGATACATTGCAAATCCTGGCTCACTTTTTTTCACTTCTAAATAAAGTTTAACACCCATGTCGTTCTTAATTTTCATTGGACACGAGTTACCTTTTACGATGTAACTAATTTCAATGTTTTTCCTTGATACATCGATATCCAACTCGACTGAAATTGCTGCTTTGAGATTCAAAAACGAAATTGATTATCCAACAACGATTCCGTCACTTTTGTAACTTTCATATTTCACTTCGCTGACCCAAATTCCTGAATGCCTCAAGTAAAATTGATATATTCATTTTGTATCAGCAAAAAATCAGAGTTTTATTCGTATTTCTAGCTTTTTCTAAATCGATGGATGTTCACAAAATGTTCTTCAATGTAGAAGATATAATTTTGAACTTTGAATTTTTGTAATGTCTGAGTAGATTACCTATTAAGATAAGGAATGTTTAGGATCAATTAGGCGTAAATTAAGCTAATTAAATTAATAGAATTAATTATTATGTTTTTTTTCCCTTTTTAGCGCTACATTAAGTTATTTAGCGTGTATCAATGACAATGTATTAGCACGGTAACTATGTATCATTCGCCTACCTTTTTAAGGGATTTTTTGTAAAATGTAAATTAGTTGGAAAAAGATGTAATTTATATCCTACGGAATTCCTTTAATTTTTACTATAATATATATGTATACTACGGCCTTTTATGAAACTATTCAAATTCAAATTTAATTATATCAATTTAAATAGTAACTATTTCCCTCTTTTCTCCCCTTATTCCTGTACTTTAGCGGTCCTTCTTTGGGCCTGTAATTTGATCCGAAATAACCTGAACCTCTTTGCACAGCCCCCCGAACAACAGCGACCTGCCCTGCCATTTCCGATCAATCGCCGCCGATCTCCGCCTCCTGAACCATCCACAATCATGCTCCGACAAAGTTCTAGACTCCTAACTAGAGCCACCACGATGACGTGGCGCCGCCCTTTTTCAACTGACCTGCCAGCGGCGAATCGCGTTGATTCCACTTTTCCGGAGGCTTGGAAGAAAGTAATACCCAACACGGAACCTCCTATGACTCCCTCTGCCTTCATGAAACCTAGGCCCGTAACTCCATTATCTATCCCTTCCAAACTCAGTGTCAACTTTGTCCTTCCTTATTCATCTGAACTCTCCGGTAAAGAGGTAATGTACAAACGAAATTCTTTTCTTTCTATTAGCATTTATTAATTTTACTACTTATTCTAATTTGTGGTTAGTAAAATGGAATTCTGGAAATGTTTTGGTGAAATCGGGAGAATTTTTTCGCTTTTCCCTTATGCTATCTCTATCTTTCCTCTGATTGCTTTCTCTATTTTGACTTTTTTTTTAGATTTGTTTCTTTCAAACTGGTTGTTGACAATTAACAAGCTGAGTGAGGCAGAGTAAAATGAGAATTTTTGGATTACAAATACGTACAGCCTTTGATTTATTAATGATCTTAGAGTGTGTTATAGATGATTTTATATAATTCCAACTTCTCCCATGCTAATGACTGAGATGAATTAATGGTGGATGCTAGTTTCAAGTATCAGAACCAACTGTAAACTACTGTTGCTTTTCCTATTCTAGTTTGGTGGTTGCTTAGTTTCAAGTTCACAACCAACTTTAAACAGTCGTTACTTTTGCTGATGTTGTGGCTTAGTTCTTAAAATGCATGAAATGCGTTGAAGATCAACCAGCTCATGATATGCAGATGTCATCAGTCATGCTAGTCAATTTCTCATGTTAAAGCTTGAAATGGCTGGGTTGCAATAAATCCTTGAGTATTTTCAAGAAATCTTGTTCCAGATAAGCTCAAGTTCTGCTGTACGAACTTGGGCGATACCAAGTTCACATTTGTTAACTGATAATGACATGAAAATAAAAGCTGGAAAATTACTACATTGGAGAATTGTATCAGTCGAGTAGATTACAAATGTTTTGGTGTTACGACTTGTTAATTGAAGGGAAATATATTAAGACCAGGTAGTCAAGTGCTTGATGCAGAGACTATGTCTTGCTTTTTTCCTGTCCTTGCTAAATGACTTATTTGTAAGCAATATGCCCTCTCCCCTGTTGCTTTAACCATACATTGTTCAACAATAACTTTCTGTGGGCATTGACTACAGAATTAGATAGTGCACAAAATTTGGTTTCTGCTCTGATCTTTTCGTTTGCTGCTTCTTTAAATGTCTAGTGATGCTTGTCCTCTACCATCAATATTATGTGCGTTCAACTTGTCAAATACAGGTTATGTGTATTAATTTTAAATAAAGGCATTACCTCAACAATCAAATGGAATTATGAGCCTAGAGTAATATATTTGCTTCTGCTAGGCAAGCTACCCTTCATTTTTCTATCTTAGTATATGTCCTTTCCATTTGATCCATCTTTTGAGCATATGGAGTTTAAGTATTTTGAATGAATATCTAAGGATTCTCTTGATACATGTTTAAGATAATAGCAGTTGAAATATGTGAAAGTATGGTAGTACAGAGTGAACACTATATCAAATCTAAAAGTAGCATAAGTCAATTTTTTATTTTGTTTTTGGAAAGATGGAATTTTTGTTTTTCTGGTAGATGGCTAAAGTGAGTTGGACATCCTAAAATGGAAAAAGGGGTAAAGTAAATCATGAGTCGTGACCAAAGAGGTAGCAGCTGTCAGATAAATTGATATTTGAGAGATCGATTGGATCAAGGAAATTTCTTATGATACTGATAAATAATAGCTTTCTAATGTCTTAAATTTTCAAAATAACAGCTCTGTGCCTCTGTCACTTTCTAGGGATGAATAGATTTTGTGGTTGTGTGTTGACAAGGAAAAATGACTGATGATTTGCGCTTTCATTTTAATTCAATTTGGTAGTCCGTAGTTTCCATGGGCATCTGGCTTAGGTACCTTATTAAAGAAAAGTCATTGGCATTCTAGTCAAGAAGTTGTACTTGCAACAATGGATTCAGGATTTGAACTTATGAATTCCGGATGCAGCTGAACTGAACAATCATTTGAGTTACTGGGTTCGAAATTTAGTAGATCTCCTTTGAACATACACTTCTTAACTCATATACTAGGCTGCGCCAAAGCTACTGGGTGCGGTCAAAACTGTAGCTTCTATTGCCCCCACCTCCCCACACACACGAAATAAAAACACTTCCAGCTGCTTAAGGTGAAGGGAAAAGATAAATAAGAAGCTTTTAGACAGTAGCTGTTCTCACAGCTTTTCTGAGCTGTATAAGACTTCTCAACAGTTTATCAGCTTGGGTGTTAACCGCTGTCCGGTAGTTTGTAAGTTTACTTTTAATTGGGAATGGTCAGTTATTTTCAGAAATCATAAATGCACATTCCAGTATCTGACTGTTGCGCGTATTATGTTTTTGATTAGCAACTAGAACTGTTGCCTGAATCTCTAAAATTTTGTTATTCAATTTCAATGCTGTGGCTGGATGTCATATTTGGTGTCATGTGATTCAAGAGAACTTGTCGATATGAAGAATGTGCATGGATTACATCATCTGAAAATTCGAATTCCAAGATGTTTATTCCCTTTTTTCAATCATATTGCAGGTTGATATGGTTATCATCCCTGCTACTACTGGACAAATGGGTGTTTTGCCTGGGCATGTTGCGACAATTGCAGAGCTAAAGCCCGGCGTCTTATCAGTTCACGAAGGCAATGATGTGACCAAGTACTTTGTGAGCGGTGGGTTTGCATTTGTTCATGCAAATTCTTTCGCAGATATAGTTGCTGTTGAAGCTGTGCCACTTGACCAAATCGATCCCAATTTGGTTCAAAAGGGACTCACAGAGTTCACACAGAAGCTAAGCACTGCATCAAGTGACGAAGAGAAAGCCGAGGCCCAGATTGGAGTTGATGTACACAGCGCCCTTAATGCTGCTCTGACCGGTTAAATAGAGTCTTTGTACCTGTTCACTTATCTTTTCCTTCTGTATCTGTTGGAAACCGCAAATTCTTCCTGATTTTCAACAGATTTATCCTTGTGCATGCATGGTGTTACCTGTTTTTAGTCCTGCATCACATGAATAAATGCAGGGGACAAACTCTCCTAATGTATACATGGTTAGATGCCATATCATCTGTACCTTCAAACTTCAGTAATGAGAAGTATATTGTTTCAAAGATTTTTTTTTTCAGTAGTAGCTGAATTCATGCTATCTAATAAAAAAAAACCTTTCTAGCACCCGCAATATCGAAAGCTTTCTGTATCATTTGAAATTAGTATGATGCACTGGACAATTATAAGGAATCAAAATCAGATGAATTTCACTATACATGCACTTCTCACATCGTAATTCTACTTCTAATATCAAAACCCCAGCTTTATCTTGCTATTACATTCGTTACACTTCTAACATCCTAACTCCAGTTTTATCTTGCTAAGCCGTTTTATTCTGCTTTCACAAAATTGACCTGATACCATTTCCAAAACTGCACTTGAGAGGAATGACGCAAATTAGTCCCCCTCAGAATCTGTAGTTTCCACATACATCTCCCTAATTTCATTACCGGCTTGATACTCCTCTTCCTCCTCTCTCTTCTTCCTCTCTTCTTTTTCCCGCTCGGCAGCTTGAGCTTGAGCTGCTTCAAGCCTAGAACTCACTGCCTCCCATGATACAAGCTTCTCCATAAAGATTGATATGTAGTCAGGGCGCCGGTTCTAGAGGAAAAGAGATGACAGTGCAACCATTAGACCAGCACAATTTTTTCTATAGGAATTTTATAGGAAAACCCAGGACATATTTAAGCAATTTTATCAGCTAGGCTTACCCGGAAGTCCAGATAGTAAGCATGCTGCAGTTTCAAATAAAAGATTTAGAAAATTAGATTTGGTATCAATAACCATTACTATCACCAAATAGCAAAAAGATATGGACCAAAATGAATCAAATATATGGGCAAAAGAGCACGTTCTGCGTACCTCCCAAACATCTATAGTGAGGAGTGGCTGCATCCAATAAGACAGTTGTGAGATTCACCTAATGATTGTAACTACCATGCTAGAATTTGAAACCTCCACCAAAGCAACAGAGAAGAATGCAGTTCTACTCACCGAGTAATCCCAAACGAGGGGGTTTACAGCATTAGGTGTTTTCACAATTACAAGCTTTTTGTCCTCATCGGAAGGATGGGGATTTGACGCGTTTCCTACATCAAGTCTATTTGCTTTGTCTGCAAAGTGAGTAGAAGAAGCATTAAGATTACAGTTACAGGAACAAGTAAGTATGCAGATAAAAGGTAAAGAATTTCTCACATGCAAGCCAAGCCCACCCAGAACCAAATTGTGTTGCAGCAGCTGCCTTAAATTTTTTACCAAATGCTTCAAAGGAGCCGAAGTCTCTGTTGATTAATTTTAATAGTTCACCAGATGGCTCTCCTCCTCCAACAGGTTTCATAGACTCCCAGAAGAATTGATGGTTCCAAGCCTGTATAGAGAGAGGGCCAGGGAGATATAAAAGACGTTGAATTAGATGGAGAATATCAACCAAAACACATGAAACTATCGAGCCATTGGACTTCTCTATGATATTTCTTCACTTATTGGTAGAACTTCTATGTAATTCTCAACACCTAACTGTGATCTTAATCAAATATGTATTACAAATAAACATTACAACCATACAACCATAAGGTTTAATTGGAATACACTTGTCAATTGTAAAACAAAAAATGTGTAGCCTTGATGAAGAATAAATTGAGAAGCTGAATGATAAAAGACTAGGGGTACCCAGTTCTGTTCTCCAAAATAGACATTGCACTTGGAGACCCCCCCAAGAAGGTAACAAAGGGTGGGGATGGGGGTGGGGGTGAGGGATCTACTTGTCTGTTTCTCACCTGTGCAGCATTGTTGAATGGTGGAAGGAGATTGCCTTGGTTATATGTAATAAGTATTATGTCCTCTAACGTCAGTTCGTCCAGTTCTGTTCCGACTATTTGCTTGTTTAAGTTGTTGACATAGGCCCTGTGATGCTTCCCCCAGTGATATTCAAATGTAGTCCGGCTCATATGAGGCTCCAGAGCATTCTACATCATGATATCCACATGTGAAATGTCTAAAGCATATTGAAGGAGAGAAACTAAGTTACAGGCAAGAGGTCATGTTTTCTTTTTCTTCGAACAGAGGCCTATCATTCATTTGAAAAACTCAAGCTGAAGCATTATCATTCTTCAGATAGGGAAATGGGAAGGGTGAGAAGAGCAGGAGTGTTAGGGGCACCATTTTGTGGTTTTACGATTGGAGCCCATCATTCCAAGACTTGATTTTCCCAATCCATTAACTTAAGCAATTTTGGAACTGAATCATAGTACTCACTAACGCTCACAGTCAATACACTTCTATAACAAAAACACTTTCAGGATGTAGTTAACAACAACAACAACAACATCATACCCGGTGGAATCCCACAAGTAAGGTCTGGGAAGGGTAGAGTGTACGTAGACCTTACCACTACCTCACATAGATAAAGAGGCTCTTTTCAAAAGACCCTCGGTCCAAGTGTAGTAAATTCAAGTACAAAGAATAAGAAAACATAGCAACTAACAAGGAAAGCACTACAAATCCTACAAGAAAGGAACAAGAACACAAAATAGTGTGATACTCGAAACACAATAAACAACAAACAACGATGATAGATTCAGGAAGTAGTTGACAAAAAGAAGAAATTCCGATGTTGTTTGAAAGTTGGAACAATAAATACCATAGGATAAGGTGGAGGATTCAGCTCAAATTTAGCTGTAACTTTAACAGGACCAGCTTTCCTCGCTAACTGTTTCTGCAACAAAAAAGTCTCTTCAGCAATAAGAAAAAAAATAAAGACAGAGCCTTCGTTCTTACTGAAGCATTTCGTCGAACACATGTGTACTACATGAACTCAAGTAGATAATCAACTCCTTTTTGTCAATCTTATCAAAATCTAACCGGAAAAAAACGTCAAGAAAGCAGAAATACCTTGTGGGTTCTCCAATTTAGGCTTAGACATGACTCATGAAATCCTACATTACCAATACAAATTAAGCGTAAAAATACAGAAAAAAGTAGTTTGGAGTGAAAGGTAGAAAAAACCGAACCTGGGGAAGGAAGAAATGGAGAGAATAGAGTAACAGAAGCTATTGCGGCGGCCATCATTAGTTCTTGAATTGTGAGTGCTGAATTTGGCTGCTTTGCTTATGGGGAAAACAGTAAAAGCTATCTGTGAACTGTAGTCGCCAAAATTTCAAAAAGGTGAAGTTGGAGGTATGAGGATAATTAACCCTCCAATAATTCACATTCTAATGTATACAAAATACTTTTATTTTTAAATTGTGTTATGGAATGGAAGAAATTACAAAAGAAAATTAAAAAGAGAATGAATAATAATTTTGTAATGATTCTTTCATTAATTTAAATATAAGGGTATATCTCATTATTTATAAGTAATTAAAAAATATATGTTATATTTTTAGATATTAAATTAAAAAATAACAAATTATAACTAATATAAATCCTGCACTTGAAATGAAAATAAATACTATAAATATTTTAAACTTAAAATAAAAAATAAAAATATTCTGTCATTAATGTTTAATCATATAGTAGAAGAAAAGTAAATTTCTAACATTTTTTCTTAAATTACTTAATTATTTTTTAAACATGCTCTCTTCTCCTGGATTCTGTTGTGACAATCTAATAAAGTTGGTTCTCCCCACATTTTTCTTCTACTATTAGGCTTGTTTGGTCAAAACTGAAACGTATAAGAATAGTACTAAATAAAGTATATTAGTAATGCTGCATTAATTATATATATATATATAGATTATTTTTTATGCATTGTTTGATTTGATGTATTAAAAATAGCATACATTGCATACAAATATTTATTTATAAAGATATCCTTCACAATTCTAATGGAAAAGATGTAAAAAAAGATTTTAAGGGGCAATGAGGTCTTTAACCATGTTAATGCTTGTATTAAAACTCCTTCCATTACTAATATCTAGAAATCTATGTTGTTAGTTATACACACCTTAATACACCGAGTGAATAATCATATCATGAAAAAGTATACCAAACAAGGTATTACTAATACACAGAGTTAATGAATGCATTATTTCTGCTAATACACTCTACCAAACGAAATTAATGTTTGTGAAATATCTTGAGTGTCTTTGAACTTGCACATTTTTGTAACACGACTTGTTTGTTTGCAATTTTCACATAATGCATCAAATCTCCACAAACATAATTAAGCTTTTTTTTTGGTGATTTGCGTAAAGGGTATCTTGAATAACTTTATCTTGTTTAAGAGTTTTTCTTTGTTTTTGTTTTTGAAAAACACTTATTAATTCTGCCAAAAAGATGGTAGAGAGATTTTTTGACTCTTTCAAAGTGAAGCTTTTAGACTCAAATCTCTCAAAAAAATAGTCATAATTTTATTTTTTTCAACTATTCTATTATATTTAAAATCTTCGTCAAGCAACCTAATTTTATTGACAATCAAAAGACATTATGTCTGAATACTTAGTGATGATCTCACATTTTTGCATTTTAAGAGATTCAAAATCTCTTTTCAAATTCATAATTTAATTGTGTGCCTTGTTCACTTTCTTGATATTCCTTTCCGAATTCTTTTCAAGCTTCTCTAGTTATCTCACATGCAATGATTTCAAAGAAGATTAAATCTGCAATTGGAGATTGAATTATAATATTGGCTTTATATTTTTTTTTCTTTTGAATGCAGTTTAATTTTGATATCAGTAGAATTTTTAGAGATTGATTGTATGAGGTTAATTTTTCATTATAACTTTCCACAAATTATAAGTTTCAAAATAAGATTTCATCTTAACTCTTCAAATTTAATCATTTTCTCTAATGAAGATTTGAGAGGCATGGAAAGAGAGAATATTGCTCGTCATGGTTGAAACACAAGGTTAAAAATAATATATGCTAAAAATCAATTAAAAATAGTCTTGCATTAAAAATAAAGGCACAAATTAAAATTGAATTAAAAATAAAAATAGATTAAAAAGGTGATTGAAAGTTCTTCCTTAATGTTCTCACAAATTTATTGAGATCAATGAACAGTTCTGATACCACACTTATGCAATCAAAAAATAGAAAGAAAAAAAGATGGAGATTTCGAGACTACCAACCCCATCTTATTGCTTTAGTTAGATATAAGATAACTAATTTGAGGCATATGACGATGAACAAATTAATCTAACACCCAAATGCTAGCAAAGACTTAGGGTAAAGTTCTCTTACTCGAGCCGAGGGGGTTTAGAAGACTAGCAGATTCATCAATTTTGCACAATGAACACATTGAGTTGATAATAAATTATCTACTTGAATTTAGATATCTAAGAACCATAATTCCAGTTTGTCTTTAATTCACTCTATGTGGGATTTGACCTTGTTGGGTTCCTATATTTTGACAGCGATTGTTTAATTCATATTTGAGGATGTAATTTGCAAAATTATAATTTTGAAGTTGTTGCCATTTTGGGTTGTAATTTGAGTGAAATTAATTTTTTTAAATCGTTGCTGAAAAGTTATGTTTAGAGATTATAATTTGTAGAAATTTATTAATAAACTGTTATTTTGAAAAGTACATGATTATTGTTTTTGTCCATTGCAGTGTATGATCAATACTAGGAGTCAAGAATCTTCCTTGGTTCTACTTGATCCATAAATGGCTATGAAATAATCAGATAATAATGGATGAAGCTGCCACCAAACTGCTGCTACGAAAGTGAGCCTTATTTGACCTCCATTAGTGACTGAAAATACAAATTTCATCACAATCAACATGATAATACATATATCGAACATGAAAGGATTGTTCAGTGATCTTTTTCTTAAAGATACGAATAAATATCTAAAAAGAAAATATTGAGATGCGTCTATCATATAACCTCTCATAAATCTCTTTTAAAAAGAAGATAGTAGAAATTATTTTAATTAGAGAAACCAATTACATAATTAGATGAGTTACCAAAAACATTTTTTCTACCTGAAGCTTACAACAACATTCTTGAAAATATTCTCTCATCTAAGCAGATTAAATATCAAGTCAATTTAGTAAAGAATTAATATTGAAATTAATTAAATATCAAATTATTCAAAATAATTCGTAAAATAGTTTAATCGGAAAAAATGAATTAATAGACCATATACTAAAAATTATGCTGCATGTGCTCGGAACAATGTGTTTGATTTTTCATAAAATTAAGCCCTTATAAATTATTATTTTTTAATTTATGTTGTGTAATTAGTTATTTTAAATTAAGTGTGTCTCAATAAAATTAATGGTTTAAAATTAAGTTTTATTAAAGGATCATAAATATATACATAATAATAATAATAAAAGTTTCAAAAAAAAAATATACATAATAATATAAGTAATTTAGAGTAACTTTTTATTATTATCTGGATTGATTTATAACTTTTTTTTAAAACAAAATTATTATTATTTTGACTTATAACTTATAAACACTTCTTTTTTCTTATTTAAATTATAGAGTATATAAGTGTTTTAAAATTATTTTAGCTTAAAAACATTTAAATAAGTAGACCCAAATAGCTCTAATTCTTAACCACTACTTGTTTTGGTTTTATATCAGATAATAAATTAATATTATTATTTAATAAAAATAGAGACTAATTCTAGTTAATAAGATGTTAGTCATTTGGTAGTAATACATTATCTTGGATATTATTGTAAAAAAAATTCTAATAAATAATAATATTATTATTTAATAAAAATAGAGATTTAATTCTAGTTAATAAGATAGTCATTTGGTTGTAATACATTATCTTGGATGTTATTGTAAAAAAAATTCTTTATTAATATGAAAATTTGAGTGGTTTAATTCAAAGTTCTAAAATATTTATAGTAAATATAGATGATTTTTATAATATAAAATTTTTAAATTAAATACAAATAAAATCATAAAATTAATTTAATTTTAATTTTTTTTTTGGCGCCTAACTAACGTCTTTCCCGTCTGTATTGTGAAGCATCGTCTCTGTTGGCGAAAGTTTGCCACCGTTTCTTCTCTTTAAAAAACTCAACTCCAATGGCTTTTTCTCCTCACTATTCTTCTTCTTCTCCGTTTCACTGCAATTATAGTTTCTTCTTTATTTCGCTTAAAATTAACATTATCAGGGCTCCTCTGCCAGAGAATTGATCTACAACAATGCCTCCCAAACGATGTTCGTTTTAATTTATTCATTTTTTTTGTTTATTAATTCAACATATATAGATAGAATAGGTGGTAACATGTTTTTGAATTTGGTACAGCGGTTCGTATTGATGCAAAGAACAAGAGGAAGATGGAAGAAATGAAAGAAGAACCTTCTTCTGCAGCAGTGTCGCAGCAGAAAAGAAGGATGCCCGCGAAACTATTGCCCCTCCAGCCTGCCCTCCAGAAATTTTGTCCTACCCCATCCTCCTTCAACTTCAACAGCCAGCAGCATATGCAGCCCCCTACCGAACCTGATAATGTGGAAGTACTTTTGAAGAGGCCCTTTACTTCCTTCACTGCCTTATTAACTGAAGAAGATGATGATTGTGTCGTCCCTGGTTCTATCAGACGCATGTATGATTGTGTTGATCAAATTATCGAATCACACGTATGTTACACCCTTATTCATTTATTTCTATTATTTTGAACAAAAATTTATGTACTCATTTGCGCTATTGGTGAACATTGTTTGATGTGATGCAGAGTGGTCAAGTGAAAAACATGTTGGTTGATGTTTATATGAGACACTTCAATAGTATTTCAAGCACGGCAAACAGGGAAGCAGGGAAAAAATTGGTAGAGAAAGAGGAAGAATTAAGGCAGGCGAAGATGAGAATAATGGAATTGGAGAAGAAGGTAAACCTGTTAACTAACCATAGTCGAAAGCTACAAAACAGAGTTACGAGTCTTGATGTGAGGTGTGCAGTGCTGGACTCTCGCCTTTATGCAGTGCATCGCTTAGAGGCACAAATGAAGCAGGAGTCGGTTGAGTCCTCTCATGTTGATCCTCATGTAGTGGTGCTGCCACCACCAAGTATGGTGGAGCCACCACCAAGTGTGGGTGGAACCTGTTATGTATGCCGCGGAAATGCCGCTACTATTATTTGGCCTTGTGGCCATTTTCGTGTTTGTGCATCATGTGCTTTTCATCTCCGTGCTTGCCCTGATTGTAATACTCCCAAGAATACTGTAGGCTAGAAATTATCAGTATAAAGACAAAAACAGAGTTTTCTTATTTTTTGTTCTTTCACATTTATATTAATTTTTGTGTATGTAATAGTGTACTTATTTTGCTACTACTATGTATTGGAGGATTGAAGACAATTAATATATGTTTTGTTTCAGAGTTATGGTAGAGAATTATGATCTTTTATTGAATCAGTATCTCTTTTTTTTCATTCTGTATTTAGTATCCGCATTGAAACTGATCCAAGTTATAGCCACATAGTACCCCTTCGGAGGTAAAGCAATCAGATAGGGAATGAAAGTTGACTCATTGGAAAATGTGAACATTATTTTACAAGAAATTAATTACCTTTTACATTAATAACAAACAAAAATTAAACATATCATTTGAGAATTGCTATGCCTTTGGATTTGGATCCCATGGTTCAGAGAATTTGATAATGGAGCACCATGTCTATTGGCCTTGTAAAGAATCAATTATAAAGTTAATACAGTGAAAAATCCCTTGCCATTGTTTATTAGACGAGTTTTTTTATCACTGAAGGATAAGCAACTGCAATTCTGGAAACTGTATTTGGTGTGATTCGCAAAGCATTATCTGATCATGCCCAGGCTCTTTTTCTTGGTACGAGGTCCGATGTCTTTACCTGATCTATTTTAGAAGCTACAATGAAATCATTTATGCTCAAACCACCTGCAATTAGAACCACTATGATCATTAAAGAAGTCCAACACAAGTAAAAGAGATGGGGAATAAGATGTTAAGTTCAGTAAGAAACTTAATTTGCCAAGTGTTTTACCCATTTTTGCTGTAAGTCAGTACGATTATCACTTAGAACACGCTACAGATGAATTTGCAAACAACGCTAGAGATGACGACTAAAGAAGGGTGGAAAGGAGGAGAGGAGCGACTGAGGAAGTGTACTCACCAATGGAAGGAGTCCACAACTCAGCATGAACTTGATTAGACTGCTCTAATTGATGAAGAGTGGGGAGGTGCCCTGTGCCTTCCACCACCTTGCCTATTCTATTGATCAGTTCAACCCCACAATCGAAGTCTTTTAATTTCCATGTGCATTGTAGTTTAAGCACCCCATCTTCATTTGCTAATCTCCAGCCAACAACCTGCAGCCATATGGATCAGAGAACAAACTGAAGAACGAATTTGGCGCTATAACTTGCATGCTTTTCGTTTATCCACAACACAGTGTATGCTATGTTATCCAATTCAACCTATTAAAGATCTTAGGTTTTACTTAATTAAACCACAGTTCTCACCAGTGGTGGAGTTAGAATTTTCTTTAAGACGATTAGAAATATGAAAGGTAAACACACGAAGAAGTCAAAGGGGGTTGAACATCTCCTATTTATACATAAAAAATAATTTCAACCATATATAAATAGTGTAATTTTCCGTCAAAGGGGGTTCAGCACTACCTGGCTCTGCCCCTGGTTCTTTGCTGACAGGACCAGGTTTACATGAAGCCAACATTACAGTAATTCACGCAGTCAAACCACCGACAGCCATTTATCTATTATTACCTTCTGAATTTCCACCTTCCCAATGTAGTACCATCAAAGGGTATTCTGTTAGAAGAAAAATTACAGCAGCTTGGGCTCTAGCTTGTCATGTTATGATTTTTTTCTACTTTCTAGCATTTCCAGGGGAAACCATACTCCTCAAGTCCTGCCTCCTGACTAAATGATTTGAAAATTTGAAATTCTTCTCGTGAATGTTATAAATCGCCACGCATCGAAAATCCTAGCTATGAAACAGGAAGAGGTATACTAGGCTACATTCTCTTCTCTCAATTGATAGTCACTGATTGTTGAAGAGAGTATAACCTTGTGAAATCATCCGAAGAGTAAGCACGAAATATTCAACTGAAGAACTTCAATTAAAAGACTTCACCCACTTAAACTCGTATGACATTTTCTATTCTTGCTTTCAAAATGCTACCACAAATAATTTTATTTTGTACAAAGTAAACAACTTCACAACTTTCAACAATTTAAGTGGATTAAGCATTCAAATATGAAAGACGTTTTCCTGTCAAATAAACTTCCCAACCAGAGACATTGAAAAATTTATTCTTTTCCATCACTAATGTAATACTACTACATAATTATTGTGCCTAATCAAACAGTATTATATAAAATAAAATGGGTGAAGTGATACTTCCCTGTTTCAATTTATTTAGTGTCTTACTTCCTTCATTAGTTTGTGATACCAACTCTCTAAGTTAATTCCTTAAGGAATCGTTTGGTGTGAGGTATAAAGTATAATAATCTCAGATCACGTATGGTAGGAAGTATCTTGGATTTTTATCTCATCATTTTTGTCGTAATGGTGAGATAGCTTATTCCGAAATAACTTGTTACTATCCATACACCCCTAGATCACAAAGAAAGGGAATACCACAAGATTAAAAGGTCTCTTTTGTTTTACTAAACTTCGTGCCTCTTCAAACTAGAAAGATTAATATGTACTCTAAGTGGCCTATATTTTCATCCAATCAACAAATTAACTAGAGAAAAATGAAGAATATACTGAGAGCAGGCATAAGTACAAGGACAGAAACGAAATGGTGCGTTCGATTAGGCTTCAAGGAGGGGAGCGGGGTGGAATGAGTAATTGGTATATCTAACCTTGAATAAAAGCTGTTTAGCTTCAAATTCCGACAAGGGAGTCTGATTGGGAGAGATATCAGTGCATTCCTGATTAGCAAGGGACAGAGCAGAGGCAGCTGGGATGAGAATTTTGTGCTCCGTATCAGAAAAACCCAAAACCTTATCACCGAATTTACTCTCTACTTCAGCTGGAAATGGGTCTCTCGCCCCAAAATCACCCAATAAGTTTGTATTGCAACGTATTCTTGTGCAAATTCGAGATTGACTGGTCTGGAGATTGGGAGCAACAAAGTTAGGTTTGCGTGAAGGGAGAGAAGAAACTGAAATTAGTGGAGAAAAACAAAGAAGAGTTGCAGCAGCCATCTGAGAAAGAGAGAGGATTTCACTGCTCTGCTCTGCTCTTAGTAGAGACGGTAGAGAGGATATGTGTGGTGATTTTATCAGTAGTGTTTTGAAGGAACCGGTCGGTTCGAAAATTGGGATCCGGTTCACAAGACTTAAACGGTTTAGTTCCGGATTTCGTGTCCTACGCGGCAAATTGCAGGCCGTATATCTACCTGGACAACCACAGATTTTTGGGATCCGGTTCACAAGACTTAAACGGTTTAGTTCCGGATTTCGTGACCTACGCGGCAAATTGCAGGCCGTATATCTACCTGGACAACCACAGATTTTTGTTTCCTTTTTTTTTTCTTTTTCGCCTTGATCCTCGAAGTAGAATTAATTTGTTTATTTCAATCGCGGCGAACCTTGGATGATCAGATAAACAACCTTTGTCAGAAATTTTTTACGAGTATATATGTTAAATATTAACATTTTTGATATATACTAATTGTTGAAAAATCTTGATATACTAAAAAAAAGTTAGCCCAATGGTTAAGGCTGTTCAAAGTCAGGGCCTGGGTTTGAGCCTAGACTAAGGTGTTTTGTTGACCAGCAAGATTTATTATTCTGATTTCAATCAATATTTTGGAATTTGAATGCACATGTCTACATAGTTCATTTGCTTCGTAGGTTTCCCGGGGTGGAGAGAATTAGGAAAGAAGAATATGAAACTGGTAAAGAACAAATATGGATTTAAACTCCAGAAATTTCGATGAAAGTCGTATTACAGCAATCATAGTTTTACATGAGCGATTAATATTTATGAAATTGAAGAATATAAGAATCTTAATACCCTACAACTGCCTTCTTAGTAACTGTACATGAACTCAACACCCAAAAGCTAATTGAAAAGTTGAAAACCTTAGGTTGGTAGTGTTGCTTGATGAGTAAGATGCTACAATGAAAATGGCTTGGTGTACACATCAAATGGCTCATTTGCTGTCAATTGTGGCTCCTGAATCAAAAGATGAGAACAACAATTTCGACATCAAAATATTGATTCGACATAACTAGACATTTATGTTTCAAACAATTGAACTAAACGAACATATTCGTTTGGCAAAAGGTACCTGTCTCATTCCAACGCCAGCACTTCCTCCGGTAATCAGCATTGTCAGAAGAGATGTCACAATGCCACCTCCTACACCATTATCAGAACTGCGAATGGCAGATCTCATTGCATTTAGAAAACCTCCATATGTAGTTCCTTTTCCTTGCTCGATTGCTTGGATGAAGGAAAAGGTCATCGCACCAGTTGAAGTGACCTTGGACAAATTCTGCCATCAATCAGAAGGTTCATTTAATCGGCTTAGTTAGATGGATTTAGTAGGATAAATTTCAATATCCCGGATTCAAAATTTACGAGGATGCAGGAATTTTACATCTGTATCAGCAGAGGTTTGATCATCATCACAACCGCTGAAGGATATGACCTCTCCCCCACTTGTTCCTTTCCATGCTCCTGATCGAGGACGATGATCTTCCCATACATAACGTCCAGTCCTGTAACCAAAGGACATCAAATATCATATAATAGGTATTAAATGATCTTGAAAAGGTTACACTAAGAGCAACAACAACAACAACAACATACTCAGTATAGTCCCACAAGTGAGGACTAGAGAGGGTAGAGTGTACGTAGACCTTACCCCTACCTTGGCAGGTAGAGAGGTTGTTTCTGAGAGACACAATCTAGCATAAGGCAGAAAAAGAACGTAGTGCTACAGACCTGTCCATCCTACAAAGAAATGGTAGATCAAGCATAGTACCACTGTGACAAGCATCTATAATAGCATGAAGCTTAGCTCCACGCGGAAGAGGCCTAACAAGTGTTGCATTAATTTCATCATCAACAATCATTCCTTGAGTTTCAAAATCCAAGGGGCAAAGTGTTTCATCGAACCCGTCAACTTCATCTCCAGTGTAATTCCTTTGTTGTGAACCATGACCAGAATAATGAAACACCAGAGAATCCCCTGCCTGACAACCTTGCACAAGCCAGTACATTGCCATTCTTATATTATGTTTTGTCGGAATTCTGTATGGATCTCTCTCTTCTTCTGAAAGTATACTTCCACAGGGAAATGGACATTTCAGAGTTAGGACTAGTTAATAGTGAGTCTAGCTATATTACTATATAACATGAGAACATGCAATGGTATATAATTAAAACAAAAAAATTATTGATCTAGATCCTCACTCCTCATCACATCTCCTCGCAAAAATTAACACAGAATCAAACTAAAAGGGGATAAATGACATAGCCTTCATGAATTGTTCACGAGACACCAAACATCAGAGCAAAAAGTAACACTCAGCCACCACGTACAAGAATGCACGAAGTTTTCAAGATTTTAAAACAAGGAAAGATAGGAGACTTCTATGTCAGGGTTGTTCTTTATAGAAATTTTTTTCGTTTGGAGCTGTATCAATTCGCTCTATATCAGTATCAGTGTATCAATTCACTTTGTATTTTTTTCGCTTTGATACTGAGCGAATCAATACAAAACAAACAAATGTAGAGCGAATCAATACAAAACGAACAGATAAAGAGCGAATCCATACACAGCATCACGAGTTTTTTACTGTCTTGGGGAAGCCTGTACAGTGTTTTCAGATTGTAAAGTCATGATGCGAAGTAGCTAATGTGATAAGCTTATTTTTTCATTAATGATGGAGTTATGAGTAGTAGTTAAGTATACTGCTTGTTCTAGCATTTTCATCTCACATCCATATTACATCAACACACACTTTTGGAGAAAGCTGTGATTGTCACATAAAGGTGTGAAGAAGAAAATAAAGGGCATATTGAGTATACCTTTTAAGAAATTATTTTATTAAATGTTATTCCCTCTGTCTCTTCAGGTTATTCCTTCTGTCTTTCTTATGCAATATTGTTTGATTAATCACAGTTTTAGAAGTTAGTTTGACTTTTATATAATTAAATTGTAGCTAAAAGTTACTCCTAGCTGATAAAGAAAATACCAGTACATTATTGTTTAAATACGATTTGTTAAATAAAACATAGTCTCTAAATATCATACTAGCTTAAGCTGAACAATGGCAACCCAAGATTTGGTTTTAGTAAGAGCTCAGTGGTATTATTTGTCTACAAAACTAGTACTGAAAAGATTTGATAACACAAAGAACCAAACTAAAGCAAAAATTGATAATGAAGCATACAAAAAGTTCATATGAGAAGAACCAAGACAAAAGTTTTTGTACAAGGAGAAAAACCATGGACGAGGAAATATACTTACAATATTAGTTGGTTTTGACATTTAAAAGTCGTTCAAATAACAAATAAAAAACATAAAATTAGGGGTGGCAATTGGGCAGATTGGATTAAATTTGGACAGATCAAGACTCAATCCAATTTAAATTTACTTGAGTCAAAATGAGTTAGGTATATAATAGGTCAAGACCCAATTTTTCGAATCCCTCTAATAGCTGGAGGTCATAAAGTGATCAATGTAATTTAACCTCTTCGTTAAAAAAAGGGCACACAACGCATAATCAATTGAAAACTACCTCAGGATTACAAGTCAAAATCAAGATGAGACGAGTTAAAATTGATCGAAAAGAGTTTATAAGTATATGAGAATATATACCAGTAAGCATGAGAATTGAGTCTTGAGGAAAGTTGAATCGATTAGTGAGCAAGAACTTCATACATTTAGCATCATTAATGCATCCCTTCAGTTCGTTCCTCGTATTCTTATACGAAATGCCTACAATCACAGCTCTCTTTCGTGACGATGAATTTTGACCGGAACTACTCGAGTGGTAATTATAAGTAGACGGAGCAGGAGCAGGGGCCGGAGGCGGATAGTAGTGGTTATTGTAAGCGGAAGGCGGTGTTGGCGGAGCAGTGCGAGGATCTGCAATTAGTGTGACGGCTCTGCAGATGGCGCAGCGAATGGACTTTGCACCTGGTGGGAGTTGTAAGGGGGTGTGGCACTTGGAACAATTGACAAGCATCATCATTTTTTTTTCCCTTCTACTTTCAATTAATTAGATAATAGAAAATGGTGATGCTTGTTATGAATTAATAATGGATTGGTGGGTGAAAGAAAAAGAGTGAATCTATTTATTTATAGAGAAAAAAAAAATGAAATGAAAAAGAGAAGGGGGAGTTGGTAAGAAGGAGAATGGATGAGGAGACGAAGGCTCCGTGTTGACTTTCATGCAGACTGATGCTCTACTCTGATGGCTGGCTACCCATAATTAATTGATAATTTGAAAAAAATACTCTCAAATTATTTGAAATAACTTACCTTTATCCTCGTTTGTTGTTTGTATTTAAAAATAAACAAATAGGGAAAATGACTTGATATATTCCTAATTACAAAAGTAATTCATATATATTTCTACAACTATAAAAAGGAAAAAAATAATATTAATTTTTTTTAGTTTTAAAAAAATATGTACTTGATCTTCTCACACATAAATCATTTTTGACTTTTTTATTATTATTATTTGAGTTTTTAATTCTTATTTTATTTTTTCGTTCATTCTTTAGTGTAAAAATAAGAGGAAAAAAAGGAAGAAATGTAAATGGAAAAAATTGAAAATAATAGTTGAAAAAAATTAAAATTAATTTTTTCAACTAAAATTTAATTTTCCTATCTATAAAAAAAATATTGAAGCACCTATAATAAATCTTACAAGAAAATAAATTTGATCATCAAAATACTAAATTCAAATTAGTCTATGGATAAAAATAGTCAAAAGAAAAAAAATATGTGAGAAGGATCACATGTACTCTTACATGGATTTGTTTTTAAATTATTTTTTCACTTTCGTAAGAAGAAAAGGATATATGTTAACCATTTGTGTAACAATATATATATATATATATATATATATATATATATATGAGTCACTTTCATAATAAATAGTATATCAACTCTAAATAGCAAAATTGGGGATATATCAAACCTTTTTTTCTTAGAAATATCTCTTTTAATTTATTTTTAAGCCATAAATACCCTTATATAGTTAGTCTTACTATTAGAGCTTATATATATGACAGTCCTACCGGACAAAAAAAAAAAAGGATCAAAATTGCCTTTAAATTATTGAAAATTACTCATCCTATCAACAAGTGATCTTACCTAACATATTTTTGTCCAAGTATCATAAGGTATATATAAATTTATAACTCTTCTATTTTAACTTGGTATGAACACGAGTACGCAACACAACTTATTCTATTAGAAATAATTTTTTTATAGTACTTAAAATAAAAATTATTTTCTAAAAATAGTATAATTTCTGCATTTAGAGAAAGAAGATCGGATATATTTGAATCAAAAGATGTTTATTTTTTTTTTTTGTATTATTATGCGGTTTCTATTTTAATTTATGTGACATATTTTGACTTAGCGAAGATTTTTAGTAAGTGCCATCTTTTACTATATGCAACTTAACTTGAGGTTTCGATATTTAGCAACTTACAAATAGTCTTACTGTATTTGTATGCTAAAGTTCGTTTCATAAAATTTGGGATAATTTTAAACTCGAACTTGATTTGTGATTGTTTAAAAGTATATCTTAATTTTAAATTAAGCTTTCTTTTCCCAATACTTGAGTTCATTTGAAATTGAAATATTTTAATTGAACGTATAATTTTAATTATTTTTTTCTTAACATTGGCATAAAAAATAATAATTATATTAAACCCATCAAAAACCTCACCAAAAGAAAATGATTCTGATAGTTCGAGGACAATTTTGTTCCTTTTTTATGTCATGTTGGACTTTCATGTCAACAATCTAAATGGCTTATGTGGATATCCGTTAAGCAGTGTTTTAAAAGACTCTATTGAGACTCGCCTTGGGGCAGGGCTCTAGCAAAACACCTCAAGACTCAAGTGTAACTCAGTTCTGTAAGATTAACGCTCTAAGCGTCCGATTGTACACCCTAAGCACGCTCAACCCAACGCTCGGGACTCAAATAACAGATCTTACACAAATTATGTGTTAAATTCTTTAGTTAACATTGTCGATCCTCATAATTCTTGAATAAATGAATACTCAATAGTTTTTTAATCTATAGAAATAAAAACTTGAGAGTAACACAAATAACAAGTTGAAGTATCACATATTTACTATTTGGTAACATCGTGAGGGTGATTATATATTGCGTAATATTTCTTTTTAAAAATACATAGTGAAATTTTACTTTTTCACTTATCATTGATCTCCTCATGATTAGACCATGTCCCTGAGATTTGAAAAAGAAAGGTGCATTTAGCGGTTCATGTTTTTTGTCATCTGCCTAAAAATTATCATATTTTATTTTGTTATTTGAAATTAATTTTTTTTTTACTTGACAAAGTAATGTTTTTATTATAATACTTATAAGTTTTATTGATTATTTTCTTAAGGGGACCTTTCGCAAATAACCACTATAATAAACTTAATTATGCTCCATAACTATAGTTTGCATATTTACGGGCTGTAGCTACAGTTTAAGCTGCCTCGTTTGTATAATTCACGGGTTTGTATAATTTGCAGGTTTGTATAATTCGTGGGTATATTTGTATAATTTAGTTATTTTTGTATAATCTCAAAATAACGAATTTATACAATTACAAAGATCAGAAGTGTAAAAAATTATACAAATTCCGAATTATACAAACGTACGAATTATATAAAACTAAAAAACTGAGTCGCATAATTATAGCTAAAAGTAGGTCACAAATTGTAATTAATACAAACTATAGGTATGTTAACTAATTAACTAATTAACTAGTATATGTTTGCTTAAACATGTAATTTTCCCCTTTTTGTTGGGGGAGGGGGGTAAATTGTACAATATGCTAATAATATATTTTTAGAAATAATGATTCTTCTATTAGTAGAAAGGTAAGATATTAGATTATTTATATTTGTATAATAATGTTAGAAGTTTCATTTTCAAATTATTGATGTATTTTTTTTTATAATTTTGTGCTATTATATTATTTTATTATAATTTTGTGCTATTATATTATTTTCAAAATTTAATATATCACAAAATTCGTTTGTGAGTTCAAACTATTAAAATCTCAATAATAAGACTTCTAATTTTGTACTTCGATTCACCTAACAATATTTAAATCTTCAATGATGATAAACATGATTATCAGTTACTACACAAGAAGACTCTAATAAAAAATCAGCTAATTATAATATTATTGCAGATGACATAATTAATCGGAAAGGGAAGTGTCTTTATTAGGCTGATACCAGATGTCAATATCGGTGCAATATTCTTTTTTATAGGCACATAGTTGGATTTTAGGAACGAATCTACGGTTCATCGAATTTCTTTGATAAAAAATTATATTATATATATATATATATATATATATATATATATAATGTATATTAATTTTGAATCTCCTTGAACACAAGATTAGAAGTTGACTTGAAATTTATTGTTCCAAATTCACTTAAAATTCCAAGTTCAAATCTCAATCACCCACTGCGTACCTATCAGTGAGGCGGACCAATATAGGTAAGTGAGGGTGCACGTGCATCCGTTAACTTCGAAAAAAATCATTTATATAGATGTATATCTATCTTGAGAAACTGACAAAAACTAAATATAAGTTACAGTGCACCCATGGAAAGAAGAGAATGACACTTTGTACCGCTGGTACACACCAAAGAACCCGTCCTCGCGACTTGGGTTCGAGCTGACTTGTTTGTAACATTAAAACTGCTAGACAAGGAATTCGAACTCATGATCATTAATTAAGTAGAACAAATCCAACAATTGAAAGTTTCACTAATATTAAATTAAGCTAATATTGATGCACTCGAAGTTGTCAAATTCTGAATTCGCCTTTACCTTTCACCGATTGTATCGATATTTAATTTGTTTCTTCAAGGGCACGTATACTATTTACTCTTTAATTTGGTGTCGAAACTAAGTACACTATGATATCATTAGTCCAAAAGTGATCATCTAATTTCAATGATTCCCACTGTGGTTGTGTGTTAAAAGTAATACATTGGAGAAATAGATTCCCTAATCATACATCCAAAATAACCCTTGCCAATTATATTTGATTGCTTTGTTAATTGGTAATGGTGAAAAGGGGGATGTCATATCAAAGCTCCTTCTGGCAAGTTAATTAAAGAATCTCTTAATTGATTTCTAATTAGTTACAAGTCATGAGAATATGCAATCCATTCTTATGGAAACTTTATTCTATGAATCCCTAAACATGTAACACTTGCCTCTCTTTAATCACTTGATTCTTTGACAAGTATTAAAACTACACACTAGTCCAACATTATGAATGATTTTTTAGCAGAAACAAAGATTGATGTGGACATTTGTGGTTGTGCAAAATAATCTCTCGCTCCATCAGGTCGTGGTGAGTGGTAAGTACTTCTTTATTTTTAATTAAAAGTCCCGTGTTCGAGTCCAGGAGTCCTCTTGGGTATGAGCCACCTTTATTACGGAGCGCTTTACCCTCAGTGTAGGATTTTTCAACCCCAATATAGGACTTTCCAACGCGAATATAATTTAATAGGACTCCAGTATAGATATCAAACACCAACTAGCAATTACGGATAAATTCTATAGCTAATTCTATATTTTATTTGTTAATCATGTTTTCTAGTTTCCACAACAACCATTAATTAAAATGAATCTTTGTAACAAACATTCTCATATATCATTCAGAGTTTATGGATCTTATTATACTTAAAAAGCTTCACATAAATCTGGTTTAATTATGCATTTTTGGAGTTAATTCAAATATTAATTTAGAGCCAAACCGGAAACAAAGATTGATTGTACAATTGCACATGCCACCTATATGCATAATATCTGAAGCATGTAGCTAGGTTCTCTACCAGCTGTACTTTTACATTTTTTTCAAACTTTCAACTTTTGAAAATCTAACTAAGATATATAGTAACATTCTATGAAATTTCATGGAAAGCTACTCAAGTATAGATTTATATCACATTTAAAAAAAAAAGAATAACATAATACTAATATTTAACTATATCTATCTACTTAAAAATCACTTTGACCTAAAAAATGCACAAATCCAATGAAAACTCATACATAATACCATTACCCAATCATTAACCCAAAAATGGTTAAAATGTAAAAAAAAGAAGAGAAAGTTATGTGGATAAGCAAACATATACTATTAATTAGCTAACATAGCTATAATTTGAATTAATTATGGCTCGTAGTTTAATTTTAATTGTAATTACGTCACTTATACATATACAAATACAAATTATACATACATACATACATATATATAAAAATACCTCTCCCAATCTCGCTCGCCAGATATACAAAATAGATATGTATACCAATTACATATATACAATTATTTGACAAATATGCATATACAATTTGCCTCTCTGCACTCTCTGCCTTCTCTCACTCGCCTCTCTCCTGTCTCCCAATCTCGCTCGCCTCTCTCCTCACTCAACCAATCTCGCTCTCCAGATATACAAATACATATGTATACCAGTTACATATATACAATTATTTGACAGATATACATGTACAATTCGTCTCTTTCCACTCTTTACCCTCTCTTACTTGCCTCTCTCCTCCTTCTAACATGTAGCTACGAATCGTAGTTAATAAACTATAGCTATGGAAAATAATTAAGTTATTTTTGAGTGGCTATATGCGGAAATTCCCCCCTAAAAATTAAGGGGTTGCGGTAAATATATATTTTTCTTGTATACATTTATAATATACATAGTCTATACATAATCAATATATACTTTTACATATTTACTAACGAATGCAATTATTTTGACTAAGCGACTAATTTTTTTTTTTTTGATTTGGAGTGAGGTAGTGGGTAGGGGTGTCAAAAATGAACCCAAACATAGATAACCCACCCAACCCGCCCAGAATTTTAAGGATTGGGCTCAAGATAATTTGAATTTGGTTCAATCTCAATCCATTCAAGCCAAACCCCATTTTAAGAGAATCCTAAATTGAGCCCAATTCAATCTCTAATTACAACCCGTTTTAAAACTTTTTACTAAGATATGTTCCTATATTAAAGGTATGAGTTATTATCTGTTTAACATCTTTTAGGATTTATATATCCATTTGTTACTTTTTAAAGAAAAAATCTTGAGTTGAAATTCGAATTGTAATTATAAAAGTTAAATATCACTATGTTAAAATTATTGAGATTAATCGGGTCAAATTGGGTGGGTCAAGAACCAACCTGTTTTTTAGTCCATTTGAACCCAACCCATTTGAGCCCAAAGTAAACTTGGGTGGGTCAAGACCCAATCCGATTTCTATTTCAACCCATTTTAATATCTATAATTTCAACTCAACCCGCCCATTTGACACCCCATCAAGGTGTCTCTATTACAAAGTTGTAGTATATAAATGTAGTCCCACTTAACGATATAGTCTATTTAGACTTCTTCATACCTTGTCATCTCTCCCAATTATTGGCGTAGGTTGAAGAAAAATATTTACTATTATTTCCATGTGTGAAATGAAAAAGAAATGTTTGATTTATAAAATTCTTAGCACTATATGAGAACAAAAGAGAAGAGACAAATTAAACACACCACCTTTGTGGAAATTATCGGTCAAATAATAATGGTTTGACTTTCTTAGTAAAACTTATTGAAATGATATTTATTTTTTATGAATTTTTGTGGCGTGTGCTCATAATCCTGTACAAAGCCCATGGTCCAAAGAAACAAAGCAAAGCAAAAAAATAAAAATAAAAATAAAAATTGGTAAGGTCTAAAAGACCCGAAACAAACAAAAATTGGTAAAGTAGCTTTCACTTTTGGAAAGTAATTCAACCAAGAAAACCTTCTTCCTGATAGTTGTCGGTCGGAATCATGAAGTGCTCCCTCCGTTGTCTGCTATGTTGAACTTCCATATACCAACGTATACCTCTCTTCCTTTCTTGATTTCTCTCCTCTCACTTTTTCGGTTCTTTTACAGAATGTCGGGTAATTCCATTTCCAAGTGGCTGGTGGAGGAAATAATAGTTGTTGATTACTTAGCTGAGTTTTCTTTTTCTCGTTCTGCATAATCCCTTGCCCCCCTTGGAGTTTTAAAAGATGGAATATACCCATATAAGAAAGTTGGAATAGGCCCACCGAAGTACTATAAAGGAAAAATCACGCCACATATATATTTAAGGGACAATATTATGAATTTTAAATTTACTTTTAAAATATTTTTACTTATAACAGTTTAATTACGAATTATAATAGATCACCTTTTATTTATAAATCAATTTAATTTTACTTTATTAAATAATTAATCTTTTATAATTTTATATTTATTATTAAATAATATAAATAAAGAATCTACCATAATTATTTCTTACACATTTTTAGGGATTTTACCTTGATTCTTGTTCCTTTTTAACGTTACACGTCAAACCCACACCCCTCCTGTTACCACATTTATTCTAGTCAGCACCCCACCACTCCATGTTCAAAAATTACCAATTCCTCCTTCACCTATTCAATCATCTTCCATAGAAACTATTTCTACACCTCTTCAATCAAAAAATTTTCATTCTACAATAAAAAAAAAAGAAGGGCAGATTCACAATACTAAGAATCTTCATTCTACAATCAAAAGAAAGAGTTGATTTCACCTCTTCAATCATCTTCCATAGAAACAGTCTCTCCCTGCATATGTTGACAAGTCTCAATCCGACCCACTCGAAGTCAAGCATTTGATGAATATGCCTCAACAAGAGTCAAGTTCAAAGTATGTATTTCTATCTTTTAGTGATTTCATCAGAAAATTAATTCACTGTATTTCTCAAAATTATTTTTCTTTCAATTTTATTTCAGTGATTGTACATGTGCACATGTTTATTTGCTGAATATATCAGCAATGGAGTTTTTGATATGAGTTCCATTGATACGATGCAAGGTACCACATCGTCAAAGGTACGCCACAATCATATGACAGTACGGAAAAATAAAAAACAATATGGCCGATTAGTGAGAATGAAGTAACTAGAACTGTTGCTAGCAACTTTGGTGAACCCCGCATAGCAAAAGAACATGCTCCGAATACCATCAATTATCCTACACCAAGACCACATAAATTTGAGATAGTTGATTGCAACTTAGACTATTATATGTTTTTTAAATTTTTGAATGATATATATATTTGTTTTTGCTACAGTTTTAAGTTTGGGATGATATATAATATGTATTGTTTTCTTCCAGTTAGATACCAATTACATTCATTTTTATATAAAATTTGTCAAAAGTTCTCAAGTTGGATACCAACTGTATACAATTTGGATATCAACATTAGCCAAATTTTTATTGGACTTTAGTTTTGAAAAAAACCTCATAAACATAGTACCAAATAATTCATATACATTTTTAAACTTAACTAGATCTGTTAACATATGAATTATAGATTTTCTCTTATAATTTTAGGATACTAGTTATATACAAACTGGACACCAATTGGATATAACATTAAATAGTTTTATTTTTTATATTAATTCAAAACCAAATGAACACCAATTTAGATTACATGAAATACAAGTGCCATTTAATTGGTATCCAATTTGTATACACTGTCATCCAAAGATGAATTACAACTTGTCTCTTATAATTTCGAGATACCAGTTATATACAAACTGCATACCAATTTGATTCAACATTAAATAGTTTTAGTTTGGATATTAATTCGAAACCAAATGAACACCAATTTAGATTACATGAAATAAGAGTGTTATTTAATTGGTATCCAACTTGTATACAATTGGCATCCAATTCATATATGATTGGTATTTTTTACTTCAAAATTTAAGACAAAAACTAAAAACTAAAAAATGTATGAAGTTGGTATCCAACTTGTATAAATATTGGAAGAATGAATCTGACAATGTAAAACAGTGATCATTAAATTCTGTACCCACCTCAATTACATCTTTGTTTTTATATTTTTTTTCAAGTGGGACACCAGATGAATACCAAATGAATACTAATTGTAAATTACATTAATTAATATTAGTGTGGATTCAGTTGCATACCAAATGAATGTCAATTGCATACCATCATTACTGAATAAATTACTCAATATATATTTTGAAAAAACAATGAATATACTGTCACAATCAAAACAAAACATGAGTTTAAAAGACAATAAAACAAGACATGATTTTGTCACAATTTATAAATTATGATTTTTTTGGCGTAGGGTAATTTGAACATGTCTTCTTGTTGTGGCCCTCTCGACGACATGTACTGTAAGTAACTTTAAACATTTTGAATTTCACATTACATTAGCAAATCCCTTCCGCGTTCAAGTTGAGGTCATCCTATAGTTCTTTTTGAACCAGGCGGCAACAGCTTAGGCTCAGAAACATAACTTGGTATATCCCATGTACTCTCGCATGGGAGAGGTTCAACAGGGATCGCATATGCATCTTCAATACAAAAGAAAAACTACATGTGTTATATTTGTATACAAACTTTATACAATTCTTATTCACACATTTCATACATATTTTTACTCAATTGTCATCAATTATTATACCAATATCATGCCGGTAGAATACCAAAATATATAATTCCAACTTATAAATATTAGTTGTAATTTCTTAATTAAATAGTATACCTATTCATTACATTATTATTATCAAATTACATTCTATAATAATGCCAAATTCTTTTTTTCATTCAAACAAGAAATCATACCATAAAACATTATAGAATAAACTATACATATTTCATATTTTTTTTTGGCACACTTTTCATACATATATCATGCTAACATTTTTACTATTTCATCCCATAAGTCGTAATTTTTTTCACAGCAGAATCATAAAAATTTAATACAAACTTAATACTAATTTTAACAATTAATTGTAATTTATTTAGTAAACAGTAAATGCGATTCATTAAAATATAATTCCAAAATCATACAAAAAAAATGGTATAAATAGTATACCAATTACAAATTATGTAATTTTTTTTTTACCAGAAACCTTGAATTAGAAAAAAAACTCATACCAAAATCTATTCAAGTTTCAAAAAAATATTATGTAATCTCAAAAAAAAAAGAATGTTCATGCAAAAAATGTCACAATTAAAACCTATTATACACAAATAAAATCTGAAAATTTCCTTTCCAGTATCATTGTTCTTAATTTTTTTTTTACGTTTGAGTAGTATAACAATACAAATAAAAAATCTCAAAGAACACTAACCTGAAGGATCTCATCTACCACCATGCTTTATTAATATTGATAAGAAGCCGTCCATTACAACACAATGAAGATTATTGAATAAAAACAAATTGAAACTAGTTGTGAGCGACGAAAATTACAGAAAAATTGAGAGGAGAGAGAAACGTTTGAACAAAAGAAGAAAATCTGTTTTTGAAAGAAATTTAATTGATTTGAGTATTTGTTTTCCTTTTAAAAAAAATAACTGATTTGAGTTAAAAAAGGAAAACAAATATTCCTTTTTTTTAAAATCTCCTAATTTTATGACACATATTAATTATCATTAATGAAAACAAATTAATTGCAACTAATAATTCCATTTTTTACCTTATATTTTTTTCAAACAAATTAATTTTTACTGGTATTTTAAAGTATTTGTTTTCTTTTAATAAAATGTTAGAACCTGCAATTTTTTATTATTACAAGTTGAAAGAATTATTCTATCGTCATGACTTGAAATTTTTAGTCCTATATATGTCAATTATAAAATTTTCACTACTATAAATGAGTAAATAGGTTGATACACAAATCATCACAAAATTATGAAAGTATTGAAGAGTTAATTATTTACGAAAAAAAGTCTCAAAGTATAGTGAATTTACAACAAGTTATGATAAAAAGTAACACAATGAAAAGATAAAATAGGGGCAAAAGAAATGTTTTCAAAGGTCGGACTTCTAACACAATGTGTAACATCTCGCAATTTGAAATAACTAGGAAGAAGCTAATAATTGGAAATAGTCATTTTTGGAAAGAATGAAAATCTGAAAATTTTGTTAAGTTAGGAAAAAGTGAGTTTTTGGTCAACTTCAAACAGCCATAACTTCTAGCTCAGAATGATTTAGGAGCACTTCCAGATATGGTAGGAAAGCTCTTGAAACGATATTTCCAACGCCACCAAGATTGCGCGAATCCGAGTTTTTATGAGTGAGATACGCGCATTGGAAGTTGGGTTGTTCAAATAAGGAAATGTCCAATCCGGATTTTTGAAGGGTATTTCAGTCTTTTCCTTATCCAATTATTTAAATTCATTTTATTGAATTAATTAAGGGTCTAAATTGAACTTGGTCAGTTTTACGTTTTTGGAAAAGAATTAGGATTTTAGAGAAGAGGAAAGAAGAGGAGAAAAAGAAGGAGAAGCAAGGAAATCGTCAAGTTCGTCGAGTTTAGCTTGTGGATTTCGTCGGGGGTGATCCCTACAAGGTATGTGAGATCACATAGCGTTGGGTTAGTTCACCCACGCGCCAATCATTATTCAATTTCCGTGAAATTATTAGATTTGAAAATAAATCTTTGAGTTCTTGAATTTTTTTTGTTTGAATTCTTGTGGGTTGTGTTGATTGGAGTTTCTTGAGATTGATTCATGTTTTTAGTAGTGTTTTCGAGTAGAATCTGATGTACTTTGAACATTTAATCGATTCTAAGTGTTTGGGGAAAGAACCCATGGAGTTTAGAGGGTTTAGAGCTGGAAAACGAAGAAGAAATTTTGTCGGTCGAAATCTGGACATGCCTCCGCGTCGCAGATCTACTCGCCAGAACTGAGAAAAGTCATTTCACGTCGCGGAGCGGTCATAAACCGTTCTGCCTCAAAAGTTATTTTTGAAACAAAAAATTAAGTATGTCTCCGCGTCGCGGACCCACCCTCAAATATTGATTTTTGGTCTTTTCCTATGTTTAGCCATCTTAAATCATTCCTAAACATCATGAGATCTTTCCAATCACAAATCACAATCCTTGAATCCATAATTCAATTCAAGGACCAATTAAGAGTCAAGTCAAGAGCAGTTAAGATCAAAGTGAAGAGAAGTTCTTAGAGTTTTCCAAAAGTCTTTTCCAAATGTTTTAACTTTGTTTTAAGACTTAAAGTTTAAGTTGAGTAAAGAGTAACGAGTAAAGTTTGAAGTCCATTTCTTCAAAAGTATATGGGGACTATGTATTCCCAAAGGGTTTAAAATGTTTTCACATTTAAACAAGAAAGGAAACCTCGATTTTCAAAGGACCTTCGGGCTAATTTTTAGAAAAGAGTAATCGCTTTTTAAATGAAGCAATAAGGGAAACTTTGATTTCCAAGATTGCCTTTGAGTTGAGTTTTTGAGCACTGATCTCAAATCACAGAAGAAGTATGTTTAAAACATAAAGAGCTGGTATCATATTTTGGGAGTAGTATTGAGCACCGCTATAGGGGAGCGTTCAGAGAACCCCCAGCCCCCATAAACTATGTAGCCATCATGGGTAGAAAAGTGTCATACTTTTTAGATAAACCCTTAGTGCTTTTTAGCATAGACTAGTGGATCCACTTAGTAGTTCAGGTTCTATACCCTCGGCAAGGTATAAGATGGCCCTGGCAGTGTGGGGGCAAGAAACGTTGTATCATCACTATAGCTCTTAAGTGATGGTTGTCGGTTAGAGAAACTCCACAACAATATTTTATATACATTAGAAATATTTGTATTTTCATATACAAACAGATTTCATATTGTATCTTTGCATACATACATAGTTATTATTGTATTTCTAAATACACAGAGTTGACATCATGTTTTAAACAACTTTTTTTTATGTTGCACTTGTTTTTAAACTGCTTTATATTGAAATGAGTTCAGTAAGTTGAGTTAAGTTATTCAGGAGTTGAGTAAAGCCAAGGTAAGTGTTTCTTTCAGATCTTTTTCAAGCTTCTGTTATGTTTTGCTTTCCAACTCGCATACTCGTACATTCAATGTACTGATGCCAGTTGGCTTGCATCTTATTATGATGCAGACGTAGGTAACCAGGATCAACATCTCATTAGGATGTCGTGGGTCTGTCCCGACATCTATCTCAGTTGTTTTAGAGGCTTCATAGATAGTCATTCAGATGTTAGTTCATTCGTCATCATTTTGTTATTGGCTTATGTTCAAATTTGAGTTGCCATTTTGGCTAAGTTAAATGTTTATTTTTGAAACATTATTAGTTCAGTTTGAGATATGTTGAGTTATGTTGTATTTGGATTCTCTCTCTTATGTCTAAGTCATCCGTTGAGTAAGTAAGCCAGACAAAGGGTTAGCTTGGGGCCAACAATGGTTCTAGAGTGCCAGTCCTGTTCAGGGTGTAGGCTCGGGGTGTGACACAATGAAAAGATAAAATAGGGGCGAATATGAAGATGATCTCCGATAGCTTTTACCTCTCTTTTTTATAATGAGAGTTGTGCCTTATTATTTTGAACCTTGTAATCTCTTAGAAGCTCTTATACCTGTTTAGACTAGTTTCTTAGAGAGAGTCAATGTATTTCTTTATAAAAGTGCTATATTTTAACTAAGTTTGAGTATTTCTATATTTACAACAGGGTGTTTAGTTTATATTTTGTTCAGTTCCATATTTCATATTTTAATTTTGGGGTAATGATTTTCCTATCCAAGTGTTAGAGTAGATACCCACATGACCAGGTGAATTAAGTCGTGATATAAGAAGACCAAGAACACGAACACATTAATTCTTGAACAACAAACAGCAAAATTCAAAAATTAATACTCTTTTCCTACATCTCCACATAGCATAATAAAAAATTAATACTCTTTTCCTATGCCTCCACATAGCATAATAGAACCTAATTGTTAGCAAGTGTCAAAATTCGCTCCTACCGCAGCAAATTGGATTTTTTTACAAAATATTTGAACCCGTCTCACTTTGTCCTACATTTGTCCTGTCCAATTGCAATCTCTACCACAAATACACAATTACAACATTCAATTCATCTCTTCATGAAGTTTTGCAGTTAAATATTTATATAAAAATCATCCTCTATAACAACATTTTATTATAAAGAATCATGTTTAATTATCCTCTGATACATCATAACCTATAACTCAAACTTCTTTGAAACATCATTGTCTAATCTTTTTTGAAAATTCTCTTTTTTGCTAATACGGAAACCATATTCTTATTTCATAATCCAACTTAATTGTCCTTTTTTGAACCTTCAAATTTTAGAGGGTCATTCGCATAAATGCTACTATTTTGGAATGGTATTTTATTTTTGTTCCTCAAATTTGTGGCCTTTAGTTTTTTGTTCTTTAAATTAGGTTATGTTTTCATATCATAATATAACAAAAGTTATGTTTTACAAGGCATAACAAGTTATGCTGCTTATTCCTACAACACTTATGCCGTTAGAGGCATAAGTTCAATTGATTACCCAGAAGACAAAAGTTCTCTAAACTTATGTTGAGTAAATTAGATACTACACAACTTATATGTAACTAATACATGATCGTTTGGTAGTTAATTTGGATGCGAGTTATGCAAATATTAAATTTTGCATAAATAAATTACTTTCGGTAATTGGTTTGAAGGTATTAATACAATGTTTAATTTAAAATTTAGAAACACACATAGGTCATAACTAATATATGTATAAATAATGAAAAATTGAGTATTATTTATACAAGGTAGAAGATGACCTAACTAAAATATGAATAAATAATACATTAATAATGAAATTTTATGTAACAAACATTTACATAAAATTATATAAATTATTTCTTAAAAGTTCTTTATTTTACTAATATTTGCATAATTCTAATCAACTACAAATGACATTTTCCTCTCCTAATGTTTTATTTTAATAACGTAATACTTGTTATTAAAATCACCAATGGCTCGTCACAGAAAAAGTACAAAAATAACCAAACGATCATTGAGGAAGCACAAAAAGATGATATTCCATCTCTTGTTATAATGGGGTGACACAGAGCTGAAGTTTTGGTTCTGAGGATTTGAAATTGGAGAAGGATAGTCAGTGTCTACTTCATATATAGTTAAGCTATATTCAATTTTTTGAGTGTATCATAATGTATAGACAGTGTATAGTTCATGTATATGTAAGCTATATTCAGTTTTTTTTAGTGTATCATAATGTATAATTAGTGTATATCACATGTATATGTAAATTAATTTTAAGCTTTTTGAGTGTATTATAATGTAGTGTCAAAGTATACTTTCTATAACATTTGACTATTTCTTATGTAAATAAAGATATGTCTATATTTATTGTAAACTAATTACTTTATTGTATATATTTGAAACTATCCAAAGTTGGAACTTTGATTAGTTTTCCATTAGGCATGTGTTCTAACTTTCGACCATAGGGAAGACGTTCATAATATTTTAAGATAATGAACTTGTTCAATTGACCACAAGTTCTACCTCATAGGCAAACATTAGACCTTAAGCCTAATGGACAACATAAATTGCATGTCCCCAACCATTTTTTCCAAGTTAAGCTTTTTTTTTTTAAAAAAAATATCACGGGTAAATAAAAAATTAAGATCAGACGCTTTAAAAAATACTTGTAACTTTTTGTATGCGGATTTTTGTGTCATCGCCAACATACGTAATTAGTGAAAATAACCTAGTTTGTATCTGGACAACTAGTCTACAAGAAGATTCAAACAACTATATTCTAAGATGTATTATTAAGTTGGGAGTGATCAATATTTAACTTTTTTGAAACTTTGAAGTGTTTATCTTGTTAAACAAAAGTAGCACTAAGAAAAATGTTGGAATACACCTCAAAATCTGATACCCACATATTGGGGACTAAGCTTCCTTTTATTTACGAACTTCATCACCCCCTTCATGGGTGAGATTTTCAAGTAAATCCAATCGTCAATATCAAATACAATTTAACTGTAGTATCGCTTTTGTTCATTGAATAATAATTAAAAACAAACTCACTTCTTTCTGTCCAAAATAAGTTCTTTTTTGCCATGCCATTGTCGTGGCATAGAAAACACAAAATGAGAGCAATTCTCATCTCACGAAATGAGTGACTGAAACTTATCCCTTACCACCTTTATATACGTGCAAAAATATCATGTCATGGTTACTTAATATTTCTAAAATATAAATAATTTTTCATATAATTGAAGCATAACCTATATAAATAAAGAGACTTCTTCGCAATGTCACATATTTTCAAATTATTTGTGCAATTTTCTATTAAATATCATCTTTATTTTTAACCTCATAATTTTATTGCAATAAAACTTGGAGAAATTTAATGATTTTAACCTAACAAGACTTGGTAAGACTGATAAAAATCTTCATATTGAACACTAAATTAACTTCAATTGCAAGAATAACATACAACGATCCTTCCAATCGTTAAGAACGAACTATTTGTAAAAGAAATCATGTGAGAAAATTTCTGGGTTGAAGAATTGAAAATTTCAGGTTATGCTAGACTCGGACGAAATCTTAGTAAGATGAGGTCTAGGGAGATTTGAGAAAATAATTGGGTGACGTGTTTATGTAGAGTTTGTTTTCCTTTGTCTAAGACGTTAAGGCGGGGGCTTTTTAGAAGTGAATTCGGGTATATAGAACTCCTGATATCAAACTTGGCGTGAAGGGGTTGGTGAGGAACGTCAAGATTTTGCGAAATAAGCTAATTTGAGAGTATTTTCGAGGTTCTATCCCGTGCAAGCCACTATAGCAGGTGACACATTGCTACGACAACCAACATTTAATTCCCGCTATGGGCCGCTATGGTCCACTATAAAGGGATTGGACCACTATAGCGGGTTTAATCATTGTAAATGCATAGCACTCCCCAAAAACCCTTTATAATCAGTCAAAAACATTTCGGGGAAAAGCAAGGACGACTTGGGGAGATTTTCAGACATTTTTCATCAGGAACCTTCGTAAAGCTAAGTAATCCATTCTTTGATTCAGTACTTTGATTTATTGGCCTTAGAGGCAGTTTTTGTGGTCCTAGAGGAGGGCTTGGGTTCATCCTAGGGTGAGGGAAATTCAAGTTTATGAGGATTTTGGGGTGTAAGACCTTGGCTTCTTTATAAAAACATTTGTTCTTGATTTATTTACCATAATTCAATAGTGTAACCATAAGATTAGTAGGTCTAGGTGAATTAATGGTGGAAAAGTCCTAGATTGGGTGGGAAAATCATGAGGTTGATCTGGAGTTTGAGATTAAGTTATAATCTTAGAATGTTTAGGCTAATTGAGATTTATTTTGTACTTGTTTTATTATTTTAGATCAAGAACAATCTAAAATTTTACAAAAGGAGTAAAAGTTCATGATCTGGTCTAGCGTTTACTAGTAGTTAAAACTTAAATATGTCTTTAATTCATAGTATTCTTGTAGATTAACGGTAGATTTCATACCTAGGACTTTGGACGCGGAGTCTGGATGATTCAAGAGTGTTGATTATTTCGAATAGGGCGGAAATGTACTGTGTAAGCAAGTATTATCCTATGACTAGCTATGGCTGACTAGTTCATAATTGTAAACCTTTGAAAATTCTTATTGAGGTGAATTGACAATACCATAAGGATTAAGTGTACTATACGTAATGCATGTTGAGGAGATAAAGGAATAAATGTGAATGATATTTTATTATTAATCTCATGCAATGAATTTGTCTTAATTGCTTGTGGTTTACTAGTGTCATTGTATTCATTGTACTTATGATTGTAATTGTGTGATATTCAAGATTCATCGATTCGATCAGACACCATGCCTAATATAAGATATCGCTTGATTAGATCATGCACCACGCCTCGTACATATTATCAATTGATTAGAGTACACGTCTGCTATGAAATATCTATGATTATCTTAGATACCACACCTGGTATAGATTTTATTGTCGGTTGGCTCAGGCAACACAATTTGTACATGTTGCTATTTGTTTGTTTGTTTCATGAGTGAACTAGATTATTTTATTGTGATGGTTATCCATAAGTGGCCGAGTTATTGTGTTTAATTCAAGAATGGTTCATGTGTAGACTGATTTGGAATGTTAAATATTGTCATAGATATCTTAAGAACCTTTGAGTGGACCGGATTACTTAAAAGGTGAGTTGAAATCAGAAGTGAATTATGGTGATCGTTTAGACATGTCTAATATGGTTTCTAGGTCAGGTTGACCACCGATAGTCTTGTGCATAGTTTATTTGTTGGGACTATGTGTGTGTATGTTAAAGTGATTTGTAACCTTAGAGTAAGGTACGCATGGCGTTTGGCATAAAGGTAGGCTTTGAAAATGTAACATCTCACAATTTGAAATAACTAGGAAGAAGCTAATAATTGGAAATAGTCATTTTTGGAAAGAATGAAAATCTGGAAATTGGTTTAAGTTAGGAAAAGTTGAGTTTTGGTCAACTTCAAACGACCATAACTCCTAACTTAGGATGAGATAGGTGTACTTCCATACATGGTTGGAAAGCTCTTGGAATGATCTTTCCAACGCCGCCGAGTTTGTATGATTCCGTGTTCGTATGAGTAAGTTATTCCCTTTGGAAGTTGGACTGTTGGATTAAGGACAGTCTAATCCGGATTTTAGAAGGGTAATTTAGTCTTTTCCTTACCTAATTATTCTAATTCGATTTTAGGAGATTAATTGGGGTAAAACCAGATTTTGGTTAGTTTAGAAGAATTAGAATTCACGCTAGGGCTTGGAGAAAAGAGAAAAGAGGAGAAAGGAGAAGAGGAAGTAAGATTCGTTGATTTCGTCAAGGATAGCTTGTGGATTTCGTCGGGGGTGATCCCTAAAAAGGTATGTGAGATCACATAGCATTGGGTTAGTTCACCCATACGCCAATCATGATTTAATTCAGCGAATTTAAGTTTTTGAAGGTTTAGAAATTGAGTTCTTGATGAACATTGTTGAAGGTTTTCTTGAACTCTTGTGGGTTGTGTTGATTGAAGTTTCTTGTGATTTGATTCATGTTTCCTGGTGTAATTTCAGTTTGAATCTATCGTATATTGAGGGTATAAAAATTCCAAGTGTTTGGGGAAAGAACTAAGTGAAATTAGAGGGTTTAGAGTTAAAAAACGAAGAAGAAAATTTGGGATTTTCTGGGGAAGGGGTTGGGGCGTCACACCCTAAAACAGTCTCTGAATGTGGGGCTCTGGGGCGACGCACCAGCCAGAGCGCCCCTAAGTGTTCTCTGAATTTTGAGGGCTGGCTCCCCGCGTCTCTCAGAGCGCCATGGACGCCAGTTCTCCCCATTCGTTCCCCACCTTCCGTACTTGTTCCTTAGCAATGTACCTATGTTTTCTAGTTGATTCCAACACTCTAAGGTACATCTAAACATCATGAAATCATCCATAATCATGAGATCATGAACCTTGAATCCATAATCCAATTAAAGGAAAGTTAAGAGTCAAGTCAAGAGAAGTAAAAGTCAAGTCAAGAGAAGTTCTTAGACTTTTCCAAAAGTGTTTTGCAAATGTTGTAACTTTGTTTTAAGACTTAAGTTTTGAGTTAAGTAAAGAGTAAAGTTGAAGTTCATTTCTTCAAAAGTATATGGGGACTAAGTATTCCCAAATAGATTTAAAATGTTTTCACATTTAAGTAAGAACGGAAATTGAGATTTCCAAAGAGCCTTCGGGCTAGTTTTCAGAAAAAGTAATCGCTTTCTAAATGAAGCAAGAGGGGAAACTTTGATTTCCAAGATAGCCTTTGAGCTAAGTTTTTGAGCACTAATCTCAAATCACAGAAGAAGTATGTTTTTAAACATAAGAGCTAGTATATTTTGGGAGTAGTATTGAGCACCGAATTGGGGGCGAGCATGGGTTGAGATAACTCACGTCTCCATAAAACCATGTAGCCACCATGGGTAGAAAAGGGTCATACTTTTAGATGAACCCTTTTCACAATAGACTAGTGGATCCACTTAGTAGTTCAGATCATATACCTTTGGCCGGGTGTAGGATGCGCTGGCAGCGTGAGGTAGATCGTTGTATCATCACTATAACTCTTATGTGATGATTGTCGGTTAGAGAAACTTCCACATAAGTTATTGTATTTGTTTATATATACATCAGTTTATTGTATTTTTACATACATTTCAGAGTTATGTTGTATCCTTGTACATACACAGAGTTAACATCATGTTTTTAAACAACTTTTCTTTATATTGCACTTATTTTAAACTGCTTTATTGAAATGAGTTCAGTTAAGTATTCATAAGTTCAGAAGAATCAAGGTAAGTGTTCCTTTCAGATTCCTTTTCAAGCCTATGTTGTTTTAGCATTCCAACTCGCATACTCGTACATTCAATTTACTGATGCCAGTTGGCCTGCATCGTCTTATGATGCAGACACATGTAACTAGAATCAACATTCCAGCGCACCGTTGATCCAGTGAGCAGTTCAGAGTCAGTCGATGAGCCTCCTTGCATTCCGAAAGATCTATTTTCATTGCTCTCTAGTTAGTTCATTAGGATGTTGTGGGGTTTGTCCCAACATCCATCTAAGTTACTTTAGAGACTTCATAGACAGTCAAATGTTAGTCCTTTGAGTCTTTTCATTATCACTTCTTATTATTAAGACTTGGGTTTCCACTTTTGGCCAAGTTGAATATTTAACCTTTAACATTCTCAGTTATCTTATTACTCTGTTCAGTTAAGTGTTATTGATCATTATAAGTATGAATATTGTCTTACGCTGAGTTAAGTAAGTCAGGTCAAGGATTCGCTTGGGGCCAGCAATGGCATTCAACTGCTAGTCCCGCCCAGGGTGTAGGCTTTGGGAGTGACAGAAAACCTTAGAATGATATAAAAGGTAGGTTTGGAAAAACCTTACAGTGAAAATAGGGTTGAATATTTAATGGTATAATTGGCAGCAAAATGAGGTAGAATGGCTGGAAATAAGGTCTATGGGTCATGATTATTAGGCCCAGGATAGTAAGAGTGTCACGACCTAAATCGTCATCCACACTATCCCTCTGGTGGGAAAACTATTACTACAACCCAACTAAACAATACTAACCAAAAAAGATGCATTTAGAGAAAGCTCAGTCAGTTCCCATAAACTCAGTAAGTTACCAAACACAAACACAAACATAAACAAACGAAAAATCAACTCCTAGAACCTGAAAGTCATTGTAACAAAACTTCAAACTAAACGTTATAAGATAAAGGGATGCAACCCCAAAACAACTAAACATAAAGTAAGAGTCTGAAAGGTCTAAGTACGAAGGAAATGGACTAAAATCCTAGATGAATCCATGGTAGCCTGAAAGAACTGGTTCACCCTTGAACTCGACAAATCAGTGATCTCCTAGCTGAGGTCTCTCAACAGCCGCCTGAAGATGCCCGTACTTAACAAAGAAAGAGCAAGTGCAGTACCAGTACACAAACAACAGTGTATTGATAGGATCACACGGCTATTCCAGTAAGTGATCTATACACAAGTAACTACAACATAGTAACCCACACATATACATAAAAAATAACAATTTACCAATTCATGCCCAATATATCAGTTTCACAATATCAATCTCAAATGCAACAGCCAATGATGGTCCTTTCATGGAACCCACACTCAAACTGTTAGTGTGTCAGAATATGACACCCGATCCAATAATATGTCGAAACGTGACACCCGATCTAGTATTGGTCGGAACGTGACACCCGATCCAATTTTGTGACGGATCGTGACACCCGATCTAATCAACCACAATCTCAAACACAATCAGGACCACAATGAATGATTTACACACTTGTATTGTACAATCAAGTAACAGGTTCATTGCATTCTACAAAATCACAATTAGTCATTTTATGAGATTTATTTTATCTTTTCCTATTAACATACATGAATGAATACAATGGAGTAGTTAGAGGGCATATATAACACAGACGGAAAATCAAACCATCACCTACCTCGAACCAAGCCTGAACACTCTTAAGGAACTTGAGCTTTCCCTTTCCGGAGTCTCTTAGCTTGTTCTTGGTATTAAACAAGTAAATTATGCAAAGGATTAATAATAGAGGCCTAGTTCACCCCGATTATATCCAAATACTAACCCTTGGTCAACCCCATGATCCTAACACCCAACTAGGGATTTTTCCACCATTAAATTCAAATCATCATAACTCAAACTTCTTTGAAACTATCCAAAACATCATAATCCAAACTTTTTTGAAAATTTTCTTTTTTGTCAATATGGAAAATATCTTCTTAAATTTGCATAATCTAATTTAAATGTCCTTTTTTGTATCTTCAAATTTTAGAGGGTCATTCGCATAAATGCTCCTATTTTGGGATGGTATTTTATTTAATTATCCTTATTTACGATTAGGGTGATCAATAATGCAACATTCACATACATACATGTATTATAATGAGCAATTACAAACATTTATCACACCAACATGAATTTACAACCATCACCTACCTCGAATCCAAGCTTGAATCCCCTAAGGCAGTTGAATCTTCCCTTTTCGGATTCTTCCTTTTTGTTTGTGGTCTAAAAACATACAATTAACGCAACGATCAATAAACGAGGCCTAATGACCTGGATTATAATAAACATTATCAACCCTAGGCCAACCCAAGATCCCAATACCCAAATTAGGGCTTTTTCCACCATTGCCTTCAGATCAAAACCTTTCCTCAATGATAATTACCAAAGAAACTACGTTCTACGGATCGAAAAACAGATTCGAGGAGTTAAAACCTTACCTTTAGCCTCAAGAATGGTGAAAAACGGTCAAAAACTCATCTGGGGTCGTTTCTTAGCTCTCAAAGTCAAAAAATGCAAAATAAAGATGTTTTGGAGTTTATTCACGACCTTAAGGTGTGTCGAACCCGCCACAACGGTTCTCACCCCGCTAAGCGACCCTGCCCCGGCTTTAGAAATCCCGCCCCAGTGGCTTCTACAAAACAAGTGAGCAAAATTAAGAATTCCAAACCCCCATTTCACAATATGCCTTCATCCCATGACACTAAAAAAATACCCTTTCACGCTAAGATCAGTTTCAGAAGTTCTACTCACCCGAATTCAATTTTATAAAGTCGTATGGGTTCCTTAATGTCTTAGCTATCTAATCATGTAATCAAAATCATAAATAAGTCACCCGATTGTTACCAGCTTTCCCTACACCTTAAAAACTCTGATTTCGTCCAAATCTTGACTAGGTTGGGAAATTTCAAGTTACTACTCAAAAATTTTCTGGCCCTAATTATTTCCTCATTAGCTTTTCTATAACGACGAGAACAAGTCGATACAATAGATACCAATTTACCCATCACTCGTCCCCGAGTGACAAACTAGGAGAAAAGGGTTAAAACAAGAATAGAGTAGTATCTAAATTGTCGAATAACTGGGGATACTTGTCCTTCATACTTTTTCTGTCGACTCTGGGCTACTAGAAGCTTAGATTGGATACTTCTCACCTTACCCTGAACATCTTTCACCAAATCAACTCTCAAAGGTTTCACATCTTCAACCTCAAACCAACCAATTGAACAACTCCACATCCTTCCATATAATGCATCAATGAAGCCATCTCAATACTCGAGTGATAAATATTGTTGTATGTAAACTTAACTACAACACAAGTGATTCCAACAACACTATCGAAATGCTAGATTTAGTAATTGTAGGTTACCTCTTAAGAACAGTAGAATTTGACCCAATGATCCCCCATATTCAACCATACATAAACGATACATGACCTCGACGACTAGAGGAATATTAAGATTTTCGAACAACCACAAATACGCATGGTAGCTCTTCTATAAATTCTCATAAGCAAGGTGGTACATGTAGAACCACTAAAATACTTTAACAACTCCAAGACAGCACCAATTATGTCATTCAAAATAACCATATCTTCCCAATCTTCTTACTCAACCAAGAGAACATCACAGGATTCAGTACCCCTGATCCACCACTAGGGATCCACCCACAAAAGTAAAAACACACTAGAGCATAGCTAGTGAATCATACTCACAACACTAACAACCATCATAAACATTTCGACCTTTTACCTTATTATAAATCAACACTTTTAAATGAAACCCTTCTTAGGTACTTTAACAATCAAAAGTAATAAACTTTACGACTCAAAGTAGGTGTAAGTCATTTCACATGCTCAACACCGGATATAATTGATCATTTCTCACCTTGCCAATTCATACCTTGATAAAATACATCACCACGAATGTAGACTTACAATGAAAATCTGAATTGTAATTTCCACCGTATAACACAATCCCTTTCTGTATCAATATTAGCTTGTACCTTGAAGATTTTTATGAAATCATGGATCTTCGCTTATCATCGATCGCATCTCTATCGATCTTACAATATATTTCGCTAAAATTTCAATCATACTCATTATTAGACTCAAAAACAAAACCAAGCACTTGTCATCACACTCAAGCTAATGTCCGCACACTCCTTTCTCAAGTCTTTTTCGATAGTTTTTGACCAATCTGATGGATCCGTGACACGTCTTTGAATCCAATTATCTACCCCTCTAAAGATATCTCTTTAGCCTTTGCAATCAAATAAAATATTCTTGCTCTAGCCTCTCTCTGAAGGTTGTACTACATCCTACTATTTTTCTTCATTATAAGTTTAGCTCTTTAAATTCGGTTCAAGTGATGTCCCACTATCTCTTAAAACTTTCCATGCAACTACTTTACTCACAAAATATTGGAAAACCACAACCTTAGATACTCACAAGTCGTAATTACTATACAAGAATTCGCCTAACCAACAATCCTATTATATATTTGCATCCCATCACAATCCACCACGAACTCTTATTACCATTATGCTTAGTCAGCCCTGACTATCACTACAAATCCAACCTTTCATCAACACGACACCTCAAACTCAGGTATACTCATTAAATTCAAAGGACTAACCTAATTTTTTTTATACGCACTTTCTTACTAACATCTTCAATTTTCTTCGCCCAAGTATACTCAATGGAACTTTGTTTATCCATAAGCTTGTCATTCCGGTATTAATCTACTCCCTTATAGATCAAGATAAAATCATCAGTGCTCATACTACCCTCCTTCTTCTTAACAAACAAGACAGGAGCACCCCACTTGGAAACACTAGGATGGATGAACCCTTTATCTAGAAGCTCTTGGATTTGAGCCTTAAGCTCTATTAATTCTGTTGGAGCCATACGATACGGAGGGATGGAAATGGGGCGAGTGCCAGTTTCCAAGTCAATGCAGAAATCTATATCTATATTCGAAGGCATAACGGTCAAATCCATCGGAAACACTTCCTTAAATTCAGACACCACAAAAACAAACTCAATAGAGGGGGACTCAATCTCAACATTCCAAACATGAGCCAAATAAGCCAAACAACCCCACCCTACAAGTTTCTTAACCCGAATGGACGATATGTTCTTAGCTAGCTTAGGCTTGTACACCCCTTTCCACTGTTATCTTTCCTTACCGGGGATCTCTAGAGTTACCAACCTAGTATTACAATTAAGCCCGGTATAATAGGGGGACAGCCAAGTCATGCCTAAGATTTTATCAAGTCAATCATATCTAGCATAACCAAATCAACCCAAATCTAAAAAACCATCAACACAATAGGACAACACGATATACAAGGGTGACTATGACTGACTCTTCAACTGGGTAGAATCATAGATGAGGGCATGAAGTATATCACAAACCACATCAAATCCCAAGGCAATTGAACTAACACGTACGAATAAGTAGAACCTAGATCACACAAAACAATAGTCATTCGGGCACAGACAAGAGTAGCACTAGTGACCACTGCATCACATATCTCAAACTCATTCTTTCTCAAAAAAGCATATAACTGAGCCATGTCGTCTTGATGGGCAACCTCATCGCCTGGCTGTACTACTCTTCTACCTGTATTACCATTTTCCCGACCTCCACGATCTCGCTAATTTCCTTCTATATGACCAGATTCTCCATAATTTTAATACATTTTATAACTTATATTCGATTATTGAACACTGAATTAGATCGCGGGGGTTAGTTCGAGTACAATTCGGGGTCCATAATTATGACTAGGGAAAAACAAGGGAAACAGGGATGAGATTTTGTCTCACCCTGTTCTGCTCTGGCGGGAGAAATCCTACACTGGCGAGATTATCCCGCCCCAGCGGCTCCGACGGAAACAGAACCCCTGCCAATAATTTCTGGGGTTCCTCTCTTCTCTATATTTCCCCTAGAATTCCCAATTATAACTAGGCATTTAAGAAAATCCCTTTATCTAGGACAATCATTGTCTACCCCCCGGTCAACCCAACGAAGTACACACTTTAGAATCCTTTTACATCATTTCATCACTACCACACACATATCCAGGATACACCCAGACTCTCACACGATTATCAGTTGGTCGCAATGCACGTCCAAATTTCTCGCTTATGAACCATATCGTAATTTATCTATACCGTTGCACCTAAACTGGTGATGACTTTCTTTTCACAACAAGTTTCACGACACTCAAGTAGTTACAACTTGCAGATGAGTCCACATTCTTTAATTAGTTCATTCCATAGACTACCATTACTGATCATCTATGCCTTATACGGCCCCTAAGGCAAGATACCAATTGGAACCTTCTCAATTCCAATTAACTTGCTTGTGTCCCTTCAGCCGGGACTACGACGTCTAGTTCACTTTGTTGAGATACCAATTGGAATCGGGAGATACCAATTGGACTCAACCCATACCACAAGCAATAATAGTAGTTAGCGAGCCCCACAAAACTGTTAATTTCAATCATAGAACTTGGTCGAACCCAATTCTTAACCGCCTTAATCTTTAACTGATGGTAAGCAGACCTTATATCAATCTTAGAGAAAATCGATACTTCTTGCAATTAGTAAAAAAGATCATCTATCTGAGGCAATGGATACTTGTTCTATATGGTGACCCTATTCAACTGTCGGTAGTCTATACACATCCTCTCTTGCTAGTGATGGTGTTATAACTTTTGTTGGTCTAGCTCGGATCATAGAGTGAAGGAGGAAAGATACCAATTTGTATAACCTAGATACCAGTTGGATTCAAGTCATAGCACGAAGGAGTAGAAAAGAGTGAGACTTTCCTAAAGTCCTATAACCTCTCAAAGAAAAGTACGAACGTCATCGTACCATTTCGTAAGACTCTACTAGATTCGTTTTGGTACAATAAGATCAACGAACTTTAGCATCTAATACCAACTTTGTCACGATCCAGACCGTCATGATTTATACCCACACAAACCCTCCCGTGGGAGAACCATTACTACAACCCAAACAACAAATTTTATGAAAACTTAAGGCATTTAAAGATACGGAACTAGGTTTAAATGACAATAAAAATATGGAGTTCCCATAAACTTCAAAGGTTTTGACAAATAACTAACCAAACTAATGCGGATGAACAACCCCTAAAACCTGGAAGTCAATGTAGCAAATCTCTACTAATGACAAGTCTAAGAACAAGGGGTACGACCTCGAAACTAAACAATACCTTAAACAAATCAGTTCGAAAAGAGTGCACTTAAACAAGAGAGACTCATGGCAGCCTGAAAGAACTGGCTCACTTTTGAATCCAGTCACGCTCAATAGTCACCTAGCTGAAGTATATTAATAGTCGCCCGAAGATGCCATGTACTCAACAAAGAACAAGCAAATGCAGTATCAGTACACAATCACAGTGTACTGGTAGGGTCACATAGCTATCCTAATAAGTGAAACACATGCAAGTAACCACAACATTATAAAACAGACATATACCAAACATATACAATATAAGTCATCTTTCAGGATCAATGTAGCATCACCCGTTCTCAATAACACACATTGGTTATCAATTTTGAGCAACATACGGTCTTCCAATATCAATCATCATTAGATATGAACGTAATCATCACAAGTAGATACACAACACAATTTAATGGTCCTCTCACATAACCTAATTCAATGGTCCTCTCATGGAACCCACACCCAAGATGTTTATGCCAAAATTTGGCAACCGATCCAAGTTAGTATGTCGAAACGTAACACCCGATCCATTCAACAAACCACAATCACAATCACAATGTGTATTCTCATAATCATACAACAAGAGGTGATTCATGGCATACAATTATTCAATTATCCTCACTTACGATTAGGGTGATCAATAATGCAACATTCACATACATACATGTATTATAATGAGCAATTACAAGCATATATCACACCAACATGAAATAACAACCATCACCAACCTCAAAGCCAAGCTTGAATCCCTTAAGACACTTGAATCTTCCATCTACGAATTCTTTTCGCTTGTTCGTGGCCTAAAAACATACAATTAACGCAAGTATCAATAAACGAGACCTAATTACCTGGATTATAATCAACATTATCAACCCTAGGCCAACCCAAGATCCCAATACCCAAATTGGGGCTTGTTCCACCATCGACTTCAGATCAAAACCTTTCCCCAATGATAATTACCCAAGAAACTGCGTTCTACGGATCAAAAAATGGATTCGAGAAGTTAAAACCTTACCTTTAGCCTCAAGAGTGGTGAAAAATGGTCAATAATTCATCTAGGGTCGTTCCTAAGCTCTCAAAGTCAAAAAGTGCAAAATAAAGACGTTTTGGGGTTTATTTATGACCTTAAGTCGCGTCGAACCCGCCATAACGATCCTCATCCCGCTACAGTGGCCCCGCCCTGGCGATAGAAATCCCGCCCCAACGGCTTCCACGGAACAAATGAACAAAATTAAAAATTCCAAACCCCCATTTCACAACAGGTCTTCATCCCATGACACTAAAAAAATACCCTTTCACGCTAAGATCAGTTTCGGAAGTTCTACTTACCCGAATTCAATTCCGTAAAGTCGTACAGGTTCCTTAACGTCTTAGCTATCTAGTCATGTAATCAAAATCATAAATAAGTCACACGATTGTTACTAGATTTTCTAACACCTTAACAACTCTGATTTCGTCCAAATATGGACTAGGTTAGGAAATACCAAGTTACTACTCAAAAGTTTTCTAGCGCCAATTCTTTCCCCATTGGCTTTGCTATAACGACAGGAACAAGTCGTTACATTATACTACTATAATTTGTGTTAGTACAAAAAACCTAATATATTTATTTCCATTTTTAAGTCCAAGCTTCAGGATTAATTGTTGGAATATAAGAATCTAGTCTTGATTCCACGACTTAAAGCATGTTAATCATTATTTGTCCATTTATATATATATATATATATATATATATATATATATATATATATTCAATTTGAATCATAATGTTCTTTTTTAGATAAATGCTCCTAGTAGGAATTTCTCTCACATTTAATTTCCTCAACATTATTACCCAACATTACTGTAATTTTAAAATATAACTAGTACAAAATTTTCGAATTTCAATCAGATACAAGCACAATTTTTTTTTCTTATGTTATAAGTGGGAGTTTAGCAACTTCCCGTCGACATGTCAACTTATGGTCAGAGACTTTTTTTTGAGGGTATTTTGGTCCCTTTTTTTAGCTTACTTTTGTCCAGTACTTGTTTATTGTTTGTGCTGGAGTACTTTTTCCTATATCACAATTATCAATAAAATTAATTGTTCCTCTTAAATGTCAAGATTATCTTTTGAAATATGAGCCCAAAAGGTTAATTTTTGTAAATCTATTAAAAATGATGTAGTGCTATTGGTCAAAGAAATACTCCCTCCGTTTAATAAAGGATGACCTCCTTTCCTTTTTAGTCAGTTTAAAAAAGAATGACCTCTTTCTTGTTTTTGGTAACATTTTAATTTCAACTTTCTACGTGGCATGTTTAAAGCCACAAGATTAAAGGAAAATTTTATACATTTGACATAACTTTAATTTAGGACCACAAGATTCAAAAGTCTTCTTTATTTTCTTAAATTTCGTGTTAAATCAAACTAGACCATTCTTTTTGAAACGGAGAGAGTAATTAATTGTAGTTACTATGAAATATTTTAATCTCTTGACCCTCTGCTTATATGATTACATAGGACCCATTGAATTTTTTGATTTCAATTTCATCTATCAATGTTTTATTTCTATGCGATAGAGAAATGGTAAATTAGAATTGCTCTGTCTCATGCTTTAGACACATGTTAGTCTAACGTGCACATGAAGTGAGAGCCATGGCGAGAGGGCGAGCAACAACACAACAACCACAAGCGCAGGGATGAGGGAAAGGGCGAGCATGAGATAGACCCAAAAGAGAACCCATCGCTACTTCTGATGGCTTGGTTGTGAAAGGTCAACAAGAGATGGAGAAGGGACCCCAATCTCAACAGTAGAGAAGGTGGAACAAGTTACAAGTGGGGCTACTAGCTCAGGAGTAGTAAAGAGACTGCATCTTACTCCTACCCAAAGTAATATGACACCGTGTGAAGATCTTCGAGCATAAAAGCTGGTTGAGACCAATGGAACAATAGACTAAAGTAAACCAACGATTGGAGTCGGTTTAGACGCAGGGTTAACAGATCGAAAGGGTAAAGAGAAGATACAGCCAGATCCTCTGATTTGGGCAAATCTATTCCGAAATAATAGATCTGCAGAATCTGGTATGCCACTTTCTTATATTCCACCACAAATTCTAGATGGACACATGGTTGCTTAGCTGGAAAATAAAGAAGTGGAACCAGAAATTCAGAAGTGGAAATGTGTTATGATAGCATATTTCCTTGGGGATACTCTTGGGTATAGTGCAATGTGTAGATACATTGCAACAAATTGGAAAAATGTAGCTACCCCTGAGGTTTTCTTTCATGATAAAGGCTATTACATCATCAAATTCCAGTCCATTGAAGATATGCATGCAATATACTATGCAGGACATTATTTTTATAATAATAGACCTGCCATCTTAAAATAGTGGACACCAAAGTTTGATAATTCAATGTTGAGTTCCCAACTGAAATAAATACCTTTGTGGCTGCTATTCCTAAAGTTACCAATGGCCTACTGGGGATGTGGATCTCTAAGTAGAATTGCCAGTCTGGTAGGGGACCTCATATATATAGGTGAATGTACCTCTAAGCAAACGAGAATATCATATGTTAGGATGCTTGTTGAGGTAAATTTAAGTAAACCCCTACCAACGAAGATCACCATTATGTACCCAAATGATGAACAATATGAGCAAGAGGTTGAGTATGATTGGAGACCGGAATTTTGTGACCATTGTATGATGGTAGGGCATAAATGCATCCCACATAATGAGAAACAACAGGAAGCACCCCAGGGGAGAGCATAGATGAAACGACGACAACAAAGAATGGTCACCCAAGAGTGAAAGGATAAAGGTTCAATGAAGGAACACGTGGTTCTCACGGAGAGCAATAAAGCTGAGCTACAACCCCCTCCAACAAAGACAGGACAAGATCAAATGCAGACGAGCAGGCAAATTGATGGATAGATAGATAGTCTTCAATTGAGTAATTTCCCTGAACTTCTGGTAACAAATTAGTATTCCCCTTTAAAAATTCACTTAACAGACCTCCTAAAGCAAGTTCCTCACATGCTACTATATGACTTGGTTATGTTGGATTATTAAAGGAATCAATAAAAGATACTAACAAAAGGAGCTGAGAAACTGGACTACCAGGAAGAAGTTGGAACTTGTTTAAATTTAAGGTACTTTTAGTTTTTCTTACATTTAAATTTTACTCTAGTTCAACTTGCAAGAAATTTACTATGGTTTGTATTGTTTTCTCTGGTGATTAATAAAATCATGTTAGTTACCAAAAAAAAGTTTATATATATTCTACTATTATATAAGAGGCAGTTTATGATGGGACATTCTAATGTCCCATCATAAACTCCCTATATAATATATAATATAATAAATTTTTTTTTCTACTATATAATATATATAATATATATTTATTTTTCTACTATATAATAAAATGGAATTTATATAATATATAATATAATATATACATAAACTCCCTTTTATTATATAGTAGAAATATATATATATATATATATATATATATATATATATATAATATAATATAATATAATAAATCATTTGCAAATGACTTAAAATATTTAATATTTAAAAGATATATAATAAAATAGGTTCACTCTCAAAATTCTATCTGGGTCACATATATTGGGACATGAAAAATAACATATATCATTTTAAAATTACCAAAAAACTATTATAAATAATAATAATTAACAACTTAAAACATCTGAAAAACATTTTAAAAGGATTAATTTTGTAATTTTATCCATATCACATAAATTAGGACAAAGTGACCAGCAATGTAGGTTATTTGAAAGTTACATAAAAATATTATAAATCACAATAATTAATAACTTAAAACTTTTTTTTTAAAATGCAAATTTGGATGACTCTTCAAATTTCATTTGTCTCACATAAATTGAGACAACAAAAATAACATATATTGCGTCCATTTTAATTTATTTGTCTTAATTTTTTTTATATTTAAAAATTGTTTAAAAATACTATAAATCATGATAATTGACAACATAAAATATGTTTTGAAAAAGATACAAAAAATTGCACTGATTCTTGAAGTTAATCTATCGTAAAAATACTATAAATCATGATAATTGACAACATAAAATATTTCAAAAAAAAAATACATATAAAAAATTTCGATTGATTCTTGAAATTAATCTATCGTTAAAATTTATGTATAAAATACAATAAATCGTGATAATTGACAACTTAAAATATTTATTAAAAAAACACAAAAAAAAGAAATTGACTGATTCTTAAAATTAATCTATCAATGTCACATAAAATGAGATAAAAGTAGTAATATGTATTATTTAATGTGAAATTATTGAAAACTACGTAAAATGTATTGTAAATCTTAACAATTAACAACATTTGATTAACTCTTGAAATTTTATCTATGTTACATACATTGAGACAAGCAGAGTAATATATATTAAGTATTTACAAATTATGTAAAAATATTATAAATTACATTATTAACAACTTAAAATATTTAAAAATCATATTAAATTTAAATAACTCACTATATTTTATCTGTGTCACATATATTAGGACAAAAAATAATAGTTATTGCCCCCGTGCGTAAGGGAGTTTATGCTCAAGTATAATATATAATATTCAATGACTCTCCAAATTTCATTTGTGTCACATAAATTGACACAAAAAAAAAAACATATATTGCGTCCATTTTAATTTATTTTTCTTATTTTTTTAGTTTATTTTATATTTAAAAATTGCATAAAAATACTATAAATCATGATAATTGACAATATAAAATATGTTTTGAAAAAGATACAAAAAATTCCACTAATTCTTGAAGTTTATCTATCATAAAAATACTATAAATCATGATAATTGACAACATAAAATATTTCAAAAATAAATACATATAAAAAAATTTGATTGATTCTTGAAATTAATCTATCGTTAAAAATTATGTATAAAATACAATAAATCGTGATAATTGACAACTTAAAATATTTATTAAAAAACCAGAAAAAATAAATTGACTTATTCATAAAATTAATCTATCAATGTCACATAAAATGAGACAAAAGTAGTAATATGTATTGTTTAATGTTAAATTATTGAAAACTACGTAAAATGTATTATAAATCTTAACAATTAACAACATTTGATTGACTCTGAAATTTTATCTATGCTACATACATTGAGACAAGCGGAGTAATATATATTAAGTATTTAAAAATTACGTACAACCATATTGCTTTATGTAGGCTTCGAATTATTGTGGTCATTTTTTAGGCTGATACAAGTTTTGTACATTTTCTATTTTTTTAATATTATAAATTGCAATAATTAATAATTTCAAATATTTTAAAAATATATATTAAAAATTGAGTTGGTTTCGGGAATTTTATTTATACTATATAAAATGGGACAAAGGAAGCAACATATATCATTTACAAATGACTTTAAAAACATTAAAAATTACAATAATTATGAATTTAAAATATTTAAAAGCTATATAATAAAATAGGTTCACTCTCAGAATTCTATCAGGCTTATATATATTGGGACAGAAAAAATAACACATATAATTTTAAAATTACCAAAAAAGTATTATAAATAATAACAGTTAACAACTTAAAATATCTGAAACACATTTTAAAAGGGTTAATTTTGTAATTTTATCCATATCACATAAATTATGACAAAGTGACCAGTAATGTTGGTTATTTGGAAGTTACATAAAAATATTATAAATTACAATAATTAATAACTTAAAACATTTTTTAAAAAAAAATAAAATGTGGATGACTCTCCAAATTTTATTTGTGTCGCATAAATTGAGACAACAAAAATAACATCTATTGGGTCCATTTTAATTTATTTATCTTATTTTTTTTGGGTTTTTTATATTTAAAAAATGCGTAAAAATACTATAAATCATGATAATTGACAACATAAAATATGTTTTGAAAAAAATACAAAAAATTCCACTCATTCTTTAAGTGAATCTATCGTAAAAATACTATAAATCATGATAATTGACAACATAAAATATTTCAAAAATGTTGTATGTGGGTAGTCTTATTGTGCCTTGAATAACGTCAAAGAAAGTACAGATTTGTGAAAAAAAAAACTTATTCATTTATCCACGCAAACAATCACTTTAAAAACTCCGTTATTAGCACCAAAACATACCATTTATATTATTGGGCCCGTGCCAACATTATCTAGTTACTAACATAAAATAGACAGGAAGGAGCAACATGTAGAGTTATTGGGCTAAGCCCAAAAGCATTTAATTGAACGGCTTGACATTAAATGAGGCAGTTTTGAATTTTGCTCTTCAAATGAGTTGGTCATAAATTGAACTTGCATGTAGCAAGACATAAGTTTTTCTTAAGGGCGTGAAACATTATTTATGAAATATTAGGATATGAAATATAAATTTATGTCCCTCCAAAAAGTTATTTACAATGAGGAATAAAAATTAAAATGTTGGACTACCATGTCAGCTCTATTGGCAAAAATAACATTTTAAGGACAGTTGTGGTCCAAAGCAGAGATGCCAAGTGTAGTTTTGATGCCAAAAACAAACGAAGGGTAAATGTGAGTTATTGGAATAGTTTAAGGGTAATTTTGAACTTTTTTCCGAACACAAAATAGAGACAAAAGTGCAAATGTTGTGCTCTATTGAGGCCTAATAAATAGATCTAGATTTTGCAAAGGCCCAAAAGAATGTCCAATTGAGTTCTCATGTTTGAAATTAGTGTAAATTTCATATATGACATATATTATAGTACTATTTTCAGGTTATAGCAGTAGATTTAGACTTTCAAGCTATATCATTAAAAAATTTAGGTTATAACAAATTCACAAATAAAAGAAATGTTTTTATTAATTCGAAAAAAGATAAACGAAAATTTAAAAAAAAATGGAATTATAGATAATAAAGTAAAAAACTGAAAGTGTGGCTTGTAATTTAATTTGAAATTTATTGTAGATAATTAATGATTAGCATGAAATAAGGGATTCAAACAAATTAACAATATTTTTTATCCTTAATTCACTCAAAATCAATTAAGATAAACTAAAAAATCATATCATATCATTTTTTTGTAGATAATTAATAAATAGCACGAATTAAGGGATTTAAACTAATTAAGATTATTTAGTATCCTTAATTCACTCAAATCAATTAAAATCAAATAAAAATTCAGATTTTATCTTCTTCTTTTTTAACGTTTCTCTCTTCAATTTGCAACAAAAAAAATTCAACGTTTCTCTCTTCAATTTTCAACACAAAAAAATCCCACATTCGAGTAATTGAAGTTTTTTTCATCTTTGAAATTTTTTGATTTTGTGGTGATGGACAACTACGTATCAATTTTAATCAAACATGGTGAAAGATGGGATCCTTGGGGTTAGTATTTATTATTGTTTAACGTTTGTTTTAGAATGATAGCGAAATGAAACAAAAATGATCAAACTATCGATTAATTGAAGGTGGAGTCATATTTTGTTGACTGTTATATCATATAATGTATACTATTGTGAAATGTAAAAAATTTAGTGTTTTTTTTGTTTATTTGTTTATTTTGTATTCGGTTGTTGTTTTGTGAAATTATAAATTTAATGTGATTTTATGAATAAATTTGATAGAATAAATTAAATGAAATTTGTATGGAAGTGTGCTAATTATTCTGTAAAAATAATTTAATTATAATGTTGACGAATTTATGAAAATTTATTTTATTTGATAATGAATTTGATAGTATAAGTCGAATGAATTATGTATGAAAAGTGTGTTAAGAAATATGTAAAAAAAAATTGGAATTCTTGACGAAGTGTATTACAAGTGTTTTAAATTGGTATTAAATGTGAAATTGTTGAGTTTATATTAGTTTTGTTATTTCTGTATAAAGTTGGGTGACAGTAATTAATTATTTGGGACGAGAAATATATATAGTTTGAATGAATAATCATTTTGTATGAAATGCATATATATTAAATGAGTATGAAAATGTATAAATTTGGTATGAATGATGATTGTTGTCTGAAATGTATATTAAGTGAGTATTAAATGTGAAATATTATGTTTTGTATGAAATTTGTTTTGTAATGTACTGTCTGAATGATATTTGTATTAAAAATAATGACGAGTGTGTATAATTTTGTTGTTATTATAATGATTTTTATGGATGAAATTTGTATTGTCTTTGGAATGAAAAGTTAATATTATTTAACATATTTCTAATTGATTTGTACAATGTTAGACTAATTGCTAATTTTTTTAATGACACAGAGAATTATGTTGATTTTCAAATGAAATGAATTATATATGAAAGAGGGTTACTGATGTAAAATTCAAAAGGTCCAAAGTTACTTGCAATAGATGTTGTCAAGTTGGCCACAACATGAAGCATGTTCAAATTATCCTGTGCAAAACTAATGGTTGTTTATTTGTTTAGACTATATATAATTTTTATTTTATTTTGTCATTTAGATTAAGGTTTTGTTTTGATATGAAACATAATTGGTTTGAAGTGCATAATATACCGTTCATTCTTTATACACTGTTCATTCATTAATCATACAGTTGCATACTGTTAAAAATAAATTCCAGCTTAATACATAAGATAGTGTAAATATTAGTGATAATTATTAAAGGTAATTATGGTATCCTGAGTATTTAATTTAATGTAAGTTTACATGAATATTAATTTGGTTTTCAACTAGTGTCCTACTATAAATAAATTTAAAACAAATTGCAGTTAGTGTTTCATTCCCACACTAACTTCAGTTAGTGTCATACACATATTAATCAAAATTTCATACACGCTTTATCCAAACAACATGTATAAAAATTGATAAATTCATATAATCACACATTTTATACCATTTGTCTATCAATATTATGTCACAATTCATACAATATCCAACAATAAAATATTAAACTCATAGGCATACACGTATTAATTAGATTTCATACACGTTTCATCCAAAAACATGTTTAGAATATAAAGTAAGCATAATGTGATTTTTTAAAGAAAAAATTAGTAGTTTGACAAATCATACCATTTTCATACCAATTTAATAATTTATACCATAAACACAGTTAATAGGCAATCACACCAATATTAAAATGCAATTCATTCCATTTGTATACCATTATTATATCACAATTCATAAAATTTTCAAAATCAAAACATTTAAGCGTAGTCATACACATATTAATTAGATTTCATACAATAAATGTACAGTTGAAAACACACTGATATTTTCAAAATAGTATCTTGAAATTGTAATAGGCAATCAGTAATTCATATCTAAACGGTATCTGCCTGAAAGAAAACATATGATATTATATATCATCAAATACTTAAACACAAAAAAATTGTCCAAAAGTAAAAAAAAAATAACTTTTTGTTGTTCTTCTTGTTGATGGTTTTAAAGATGCTCCAACTTCTACATTTGTTTTTTTTTTCTTTTTTTCTTTTTGATTTCAGTAACAAAATCAAAATCGGAATCAAAAGGGGTTTCAACAATTTTCCCCTTCCTCTTCTTCCCCTTTTGATTTGCAGGGGTGACCTTTTTTTATTTTCATTTTCTCTCTCTTTGTCGCTCCTTCAACTTAGATGAACCATCCGTTGCCGGATTTTGAATATTCGCCGGATTTTCAACAATTTTAGGCGGGGGAGGGGGGCGGAGTTTGAGTTAATATATTAAAATTTGAAACATGAACATCATCATTAGATGTTCTTTCACCCAATCTGGGACTCTTTTGAGGCGTTTCAATGGATTTCTTAGACATAATTTTGTTGGAAAAAAAATTGGACGAAAGATTGAATGTTGTGTAGTTGACTGGTGAGAAAAATGGGAGAGAAGAAGGTGAAAGTGGGGTGATAGCGTGTATAGTTGGATATGTGTGGGGGAAGGGTGGTGGGATTGACTAATGGGAATCCCTATAATTGTGTAAGAGATAATTATGGGGTATTCTTTATTTAAATAATTTAATAATAATATAAAACTAAAAAAAATAATACTTATTTAATAAAGTAAAATTTAATTAATTTATAAATAATTAGTGATATGTTATAACCCGTAATTAAACTGTTATAAACAAGAATTTTTTAAAAGTAGATTTAAAACCTGTAATATTGACTCTTAAATGTGTATATGGGGTGATTTTTCCTTGAAATTATAATCAAATAGATATCTTAATATTTTTAGCCATTTTTCTCAATCGTTTAATCTTAATCGTTTGTAGGCTTCATTGATGTATAAACATTTATGATAAGTATATAATATAATGCATACACAAATTTTACAATGATTATTTTGGCTAAAATTATAAAAATTGAATATTAGAACTAATTCTTGTTATGGGCTTTGTTGTTGCTTAAAGAATTACAATTCATTATCATTGTTCCACATTCATTTTCAAGTCAATATCCATAACCAACACAATATAGAATGTGATACAAGTACTCCACAATTGTAATTTGTAGCTATATGTGTTTTAATTTAAAAGCTAAAAAGTGGCTAGCCCATGCTATTACTATTTGCAAAATATAGGAAAAATCACATTGTATGAGCATTAGGATAAAATTAGAGGAAATAACACAAAGCACATCATTATTGGTGCTAATTACATGTTGAAATAACAATTTTTTTAATTATATTATCTGTTAGAAAAGTATTGTTCCGGATTCATGTATCTGACGAAACAAATACATGTATCTCAGATATACGCGAGTCAAATTTGGTGTAGTTTGTTCCAGATGCACTATATTTAAACAGTATTCACATGTATTTGGATACACCGACTCTCTCGCTCGCCTCTCTCCTCTCTCCTTATGTATATGCATTTCAAAATATACATATTTGAGTTTCACAAATTTTACGCATCTATGCATCCAGTATCAATTTTATGTACCTGTGTTTCTAAAATCAATTTTATCAAGTGTATCTGATAGATCTACCTAATATCAAAATATGCACTGGTACATTCATCAATTACCTCTAAGTGCTATCATCGCCAAACAGAGAGAGAGAGAGAGACAGAGAGAGAGAGAGACACACAGAGAGAGAGACAGAGAGAGAGAGACAGAGAGAGAGAGATTATGATTTATCTAATTATTTGGAAGTTAAGTTGATTTATAAGATAAAACTCATTTCATGTGGATTAGTTAATAAGACATTTCTTCTTTTTAACCTTACATTCTATTATACTAGTATATATTACTATATAAGAAGAGTGAATAAACACACTCTTCTCGTCGACACATGGCAAAAAAATGGACCCCATCAAAAAGCTATAAATGAATAAATTGGCTGAATTAAAAAAAAGAAGATAAAACAATATAAATAATTTATTAATGAATGAATTAATTAATAAATAATATTAAAAGATCCTTGGAGGATAGAAATTGGAAATAGTAAAATATAAGAACAATGCAAGGAAAAATGAAATGGTGTACAAAAGTAATAATAGGGCCCACACAATTAAAGCTAGCCGTAAAAAGAGGAAAAAAAGCAAATGGTTTTTGTGTCTAACAAATAGGAAGTACATTTATGAAGCAGACAAATATAATCATTTTTCAAGTTTGAAAAGTACGAAATACCATAAAACAATTATTTGAAAATTTTAGTACTTTCTTCATTTAAATTTTTCCTTGTTTTTCTTTTAATTTGTTCTATATTTCAAAATTACATAATAAGTACTTAAAATCACAATGTAATAATATAATATATTAAAAAAGACATAATTAAAAATCATAAAAGAAATTTTATTGACTCTTTAATTCCATATTGAAACAAAAGAAGTTTGTTTGAAAATAACATAAAAAGTACTGTAAATTAAAGTAAAATAACAACTAAAAATATTTAAGAATCATATAAGAAATTTAGTTGACTTTCGTAAAAGTATCTACATCACATAAAATGGAACAGAAAGAGTAATATATATTATTTGAAAATGATATAAGAAGTGCTATAAATCACAATAAATTAACAACTTTAAAATATATTTCTACCCTCAATCTTATTGCTACATTTATTTGCTATTTAAAATTGAAATTAAAAAGACAAATGACAAATAAGTTTCTATATTAGCTCACTTATGAGCAAAATATATTATAACAATCTTTACTAATTTTATAACAATACATAAACTATACTCCCTCCGTCCCATATTAGATGGGCACTTCCAACTTTACACGGTGATTAAGAAATCATTAATACATTGGAAGACTTCACCATTTTGCCCTTTGTTTATATCAATGCACATTGAAATGAGTTACAAAAAATACACATACAATATAGGAATGGTCATAGTAATTGTAGGGGTAAAATGGAAAAGAATTAATTAATTCTATCCTAATTTAATAAGTGCTCAAATAATATGAAAAAAATATTTTTAATAAGATTCTTATCTAATATTGGACGGAAAGAGTAACAATATAACTTTATTAATGTTGGGCCCGGGCAGCGCCCGGGCTTTCTTTACTAGTATATATATATACATATATATATTACTATATAAGAAGAGTGAATAAACACACTCTTCTCGTCGACACATGGCAAAAAAATGGACCCCATCAAAAAGCTACAAATGAATAAATTGGCTGAATTAAAAAAAGAAGAAGATAAAACAATATAAATAATTTATTAATGAATGAATTAATTAATAAATAATATTAAAAGATCCTTGGAGGATAGAAATTGGAAATAGTAAAATATAAGAACAATGCAAGGAAAAAATGAAATGGTGTACAAAAGTAATAATAGGGCCCACACAATTAAAGCTAGCCGTAAAAGAGGAAAAAAAGCAAATGGTTTTTGTGTCCAACAAATAGGAAGTACATTTATGAAGCAGGCAAATATAATCATTTTTCAAGTTTGAAAAGTACGAAATACCATAAAACAATTATTTGAAAATTTTAGTACTTTCTTCATTTAAATTTTTCCTTATTTTTCTTTTAATTTGTTCTATATTTCAAAATTACATAATAAGTACTTAAAATCACAATGAAGAGAGAGTTCAACATAATTGCTGAATTGCTAAATATTTTCCAAATAAGGGTATTGTGGTCATTGAAGTCTATTAACGAGCTGATATGTATAGGGTACATGTCTTACTACTACTACTACTACTACTTAATAGACACGTAGCAGCGCTAATATTCTCTAGCTCTTTCTTCTCTGTAATACTTATGACAAAAAGAATAGGCAAGTTACAATTGTCTTTTCCCTCTTTCTCTGTTTGTGGTGTTGTTGTCGATGGTGTTTTGCTATTTATTTATTAATCAAAATCTAAATATTCTGTGTATTTCACTTGTGCAGTAATCGGTTGGAAAGCTTTGCAATTTCTTCGATTGTATGAACACGAAACCTCTCTTCCATTTCAGGTAGCAAATTCTTACCTAATACCTGAAATATTTAGAATGAAAATTGATTATCTGTGTGTTCAGATTTACTTCTCTATGTTTGATGTTAGGGTTTGAAGGTGGATCTCATAATTACACATTATTATATGTCTGAAATGACTCGTTACGAATTGCTCAAAAATATTAAGGTACTTTTACTTTTTCTTACATTTAAATTTATTTATTTATGATAGAGGTGGTAAAATCTAACCTTTGCATCAATCAATCTTCTTTAGCAAGTGGGTCGCTTGAGTGTCAAAACAAATTCTTTCATGCCTCCGTTTTTTTCTTTTTATCGTTGAGTGAATTTGGTGTTTTCTATTGCTATGAAAGAAAGTGACTTTGATAATAGAAGTTACATTTATAATATACATAGTCTATACATAATGAATATATACTTTCACATATTTAACTAACGATTGCAATTATTTTGACTAAACGGTTTTTTTTTTTTTTTTGATGGGGAATGAGGTAGTAGATGTCTCTATTACAAAGTTGTCTATAAGGTAGTCCCACTCAACTAAATATTTTATTTAGATTTCTTCATACCTTGTCATCTATCCCAAATTTTGGCGTACGTAGAGGAAAAATATTTACTAGTGTGAAATGAAAAAGAAATGTTTGATTTACAATATTCTTAGCACTAAATGAGAACATGAAAAGAGGAGACAAATTAAACAGATCAGCTTTGTGATAATTATCGGTCAAAATTTTGAATTTTTTTAATGTGTATGTTATTGCCTCTAATTATACATATTAATCTCGATAAGTTATTATACTTTATGCATGTTTCAATTGATATTAATATGTTTAATTAAAGGATAATACATAATTAATTTATCTATGTAATAAATGATTATGAACTGGCATAGAAAATTTTCTAAACGTTATTAACTAGAAGAGGGAAAGCTAGGCTTTTTAATTTATCCTCTCTAATGGGAGCGATCCACTAGAAATTTGAAATTAAAAGTGTTATGACACAAAACGAGTTATGAGTGGCACTCACACTTAACCTCCTAGGTGGGCGAACCAACAATTTTAACCCCAACTTATATCAATTGTTCAACTTACGGAAAACAACCATAATGCGAAAGCTCAAAAATTAAAGTTCCAATAAGAAAAACCTCTAGAGTTTATTACATATTATCCCCAAAACCTGAAAGTCATCTCATTAAGTACATCTATTCTCAAAATACCAAGTCTATAAATATTAAAGACACCAAAATAAATAAGTAGGATAGTCTATGTCCGAAATTTAAGGACATTATGCCATGACTGAAAGAATCCAGCACGAGCTAGAAGGAATAGCTCACCCTGAAATCTGATGTGTTGGAGACAGACTAGAGCTGAGGGCGAGTCAAAGTCGATGGTGCACTTGCTGCACTCCACAAAAGAAAACGAAGAAAACACAAGTAGGGGTCAGTATACAAGGAACATGTACTGAGTAGATATCATCGGCCAACTCAAAATAGAAACTAATATGCAATGAGTAAAAGTATAAAATCAACTATGGCACTTAGCAGGTGGCAATCAACAACCAACATGAACAAGTGACAACAACACCAAAGTAAGTACGAAATCAGTCAACAATTTCGAGAACACACACAAGGACTCATGCCTCCAAACCAAGCTATTTTGGGAATTGAGTTCTTTGAGATTGAATACATTACGTTGTTTATATATGTTTTTCTTTAATGTTACCATGTCGGAATGTGACACCTGATCCAATAACATTGTGCCGGCTCGTGGTACCCGATCCAATATATCGTATCAGAACGTGACACCCGATCCAATAATATCGTTAATTTATCATTTATTATCACCACTTTTCACTTCATTGACAATATTTCATCAAGCCTTCTTTATTCAAGGCATCACTTTGATAGAGAAGGGTCAAGATTATAAATTTCACGGTCTCAGAATTTCAGATCAATCACAAACAACACATAGATTATCCAAATCACACATGATTGTTATATTCATCATAATAGCAGAATATAATATATCGAACCCTGAATGAGAAATAAAATAAAATAAAATAAAACAATATAGTGCACCGCTTAAACTTAAAATGCAGAAATTAAATTACGTGTCGTATAAATAAAGTGGAACTGGAGAAATAATAGTGGTGGTCAAAATGGCATTTGCTTCTCATTTTCACGAAATAAATGCTTGCTCTTTCGTTTGTTCCTTTTCTTCCCGTGACTTCATTGCTCAATTTTACTCGTAAAGTTTAAATTTTGTAGGGTTCTTAATTTAAGAAATAATGACTGATATAAATATAAGTATATCACTTAATGACTATCAATCACTATTAAGAGTCTATCTATCACATAAAATAAAATATAATCTACCTCCATCGAAGAACCGAAATCAAGCAAGCTAAGTCCACAATGTTTTTCCTTTCCTCAATGCTTCGAATGTTTCCAATCTATCATATATGCATAGTTTGTAAGTTAACGAGTCTATAGAGACCCCTGTTACTATATGTCTAGCCTAGACCCAAAAATTTACTCAATTCTATAATCAATTTTCTTAAAGTTCAAGCCAAAGGGTAAATCTTAAATCCTCCAATTAGCAAATTTTTTATGGAATTCATATAATATTATACCTAATATTTAATTATCTATCTCAATATATCAAAAATTAGTTTATAATATGATAATAAAATTATAATAATTAAAGTTGAAACCACTACTGGTTTCGATACCAGTGGCAGCCAACACCTAAAACCACAAAATAAAATTAACCAAAGAAGAATAAGTGTGACATGAAAATACACGAAACCTAATTCAAAATATGCACATTATTCTTGTCTTGCCAATGATTACTTTCCAATTTCCTAAATTTTTCCCTATTAGATCACGTGAAGAAAGAAAGTAATTTGCAACTAATTAACTCTTCTTTTATTTTTCAACCCAATAAAATTAAAATATTAAATTCCAAATAATCTCAATATTGTACTACTCCATACTTTGTTCACCTGAAGTACTCATCGGCCTCTCTGCTAATTGTGTTACCGTCACTAAAGTTCATTTTGCGTTTATGACTCAAGATGGGAACCCTAATTATTATTATGACTAATTATGGGAGTGGTAGAAGTAGTCCACTACTAATTTTAATATTATCATCTTTAATCACCAATTAAATTAATTATAAAAATTACCTCTTTTAATTATATAATTGTAGTTACGATTAGTTCAAAATACTCATTTAGAATCTATCGAAAGAGTCTTTTACGAAATAAAAAGCTCTAGTACTCAAAATATCAAATGGATCGTTACAAAAAGTTTAAAGGAGGCTTATGATATAACACAAAAAGTATAATTATATTTATTTTTTAAAAAATGAATAAACAAGCTAAGGGGATACATTTTTTTATGATACTTTTAATTATATGATGATACATTTTCTTCTACCAACAAAACTGACGGTGTAATATTAACATTAGAAACCAAACATCATTTATAAATCAAAAAAATTGAGAATAAAATATCTAAATATTACTTAGTTGATAGTTGAGAAATAAAACAATCAAACGTATTACTTAGTTATTAGCTATAAAATATGATGGAATTTTGGATAATCAAGCAAAAGGTTTAAACTTAAAGCATCATGAGTATCTATACTGCTTACTTCTTTTGATTCATATAACTTTTTTTGCTTTACTTACTAGATAAGAAATTCGTTTACCGCAAATATATTTTCACCAATTTACCCATAATTAAATAATTCCTATTTAATATAATTTTTTGGTTATGTAAAATTTCAAGAGTAAATTTTAGGAATAGCAAAAATAAAAAACATATTAGCGCTTTATAGCTACAATATTGTTATTTGCGCTCATAGTCAAATTATGTTCGGTGTGGAGCATCTGATTTGTATAAATTACGGTGATTTGCATAAATCAGACACTAATTCGTCTGTCTATGAAAATTATTTTTGTATATGTATATGTTCTCTGTGATAGGATAGAGTGGTGAGCGAGATTGGGAGAGACAGGAAAGAGGCGAACGGGAGAGGGCAGAGAGTGGAGAGAGGTGAGTTGTATATGTATATCGATTAGATAATTATATATATGTAACTACTATGTATATGTATCAATGATTGTGTTTGTATATCTGCATAAAATTTGAATTCATATACAATTGAATCAAGTTAAAACATTTGTATTTGTATATCAAATCTCTCTCTCGCTTTATACAAACACAAATATAAAATATACATTTGTGTTTTGTATAAGTGAGAGAGACTAGGCAGGGAGAGGCAAGGGAGAGATGAGTGAAAAAGAGGAGACTGGCGAGTGAGATTTCAAAGAGAGGGGGAGTGAGGCGAATGGCAAGAACAACCGAATGGCACGAAAAGTGAAACGTTTGCTGCGAATTGGAATTAAATGAAACTTTAGTTATAGCATTTATTTTGAATTAATAGTTTGCTATAATGCAAAATTTTCCCAAATTTCAATTATCTGAATAAGAGTAATCTTCTTTTTTTTAAATGATATATATTTTTTAATTATGTAAAAAAAAACCCAACTATAAAAATTTAAAAAATACTATAAAATAGGAATCAGTGAAAATATCTAATCTTGGTTAAAAGCATCAAAATGAATTATATTTAATCATTCAATCCTAAAATTGAGTTTAAAAAGCTACTATTGTAACTAATACATGATCGTTTGGTAGTTAATTTGGAGGCGAGTTATGCAAATATTAAATTTTGCATAAATAAATTATTTTTGGTAATTGGTTTGAAAGTATTAATACAATGTTTATTTAATTTAAAATTTAGAAACATGCATAAGTCATAACTAATATATGTATAAATTATGAAAAATTGAGTATTATTTATACAAGGTAAAAGATGACCTAGCTATGAATAACTAATACATTAATAATTAAATTTTATATAACAAACATTTACATAAAATTATATGAATTATTTCATAAAAATTCTTTATTTTACTTATACTTGCATAATTCTAATCAACTACAAAATGACATTTCCCTCTCCTAATGTTTTATTTTAATAACGTAATACTTGTTATTAAAATCACCAATTGCTCGTCACAGAAAGAGTACAAAAACAAACGATCATTAGAACTACGAAGACGATGAGGATGCACAAAAAGATAATATTTCATCTCTTGTTATAATGGGGTGACACAGAGCTGAAGTTTTGGTTCTGAGGATTCAAAATCGGAGAGGGATAGTTAGTGTATATTATATATAGGAAAAATTACTAAAATATACGTCTTATGTTTCCCTTATTTCTAATATTCCCTTCTATTTCTAAAAACCTCTAAAATCCCTTATTTCTCTCCTAATTCTAAATTATTTTATAATGTATACGAGCTAGTTTATACTGTATCCGAGCTAATTTTTAATGTATCCAAGCTACATATTATGTATCCGGTTTATTTTATAATGTATCCGAGCTACATATTATGTATCCGATTTGTTTTACTTTTTTCAGGGATTAATGTAATTACAAACTAAATAGAGATAGATTGTAATTTCATATTAAAACTATGTGATTCCTAAAATTTATACACACACACACACATATATATATATAGTTAAGCTATATTCAACTTTCTGAGTGTATCATAATGTATAGTTAGTGTATAGTTCATGTATATGTAAGCTATATTCAGTTTTTTTGAGTGTATCATAATGTATAATTAGTGTATATCTCATGTAAATTAATTTTAAGCTTTTTGTGTGTATCATAATATATAATCAATGTATACTTTTTATGACATTTGACTATTTCTTATGTAAATAAAGATATGAGTATATTTATCGTAAACCAATTACTTTAATTTATTGTATATATTTAAAACTATCCCAAGTTAGAACTTTTATATGTTTTCCATTAGGCATAAGTTCTAACTTTCGACCATAGGGAAGACGTTCATAATATTTAAAGATAATGAACTTATTCAATTGACCACAAGGTCTACCTTATAGGCAAACATTAGACAACATAAATTGTCCCCAACCATTTTTTCCAAGTTAAGGTTATTTTTTATGAAAATTATCACGAGTAAATAAAAAAATTAAGATCAGACACTTCAGAAAATACTTGTAACTTTTTGTATGCGAATTTTTGTATCATCGCCAACATTAATTAGTGAAAATAACCTAGTTTGTATCTGGGCAACTAGTCTACAAGAAGATTCAAACAACTATATTCTAAGATGTATTGTTAACTTGGGTGTGATCAGTATTTAACTTTTTTGTAACTTTGAAACGTTTATCATGTTAAACAAAAGTAGCACTAAGAAAAATGTTGGAATACACCTCAAAATCTGATATGGATTCACATATTGGGGACTAAGCTTCCTTTTATTATGAACCTCATCATCCCCTTCATAGGTGAGATTTTCAAGTAAACCCAATCGTCAACATCAAATTAAAGTTTAATACAAATTAAATTTAACAATAGTATCACTTTCGTTCATTGAATAATTAAAAAAAACTCACTTCTTTCTGTCCAAAATAAGCTTTTTTTTGCCATGCCATTGTGGTGGCATAGAAAGCACAAAATGAGAGCAATTCTCATCTCACTAAATGAGTAACTGAAACTTATCCCTTACCACCTTTATATACGTGCAAAAATATCATGTCATGGTCACTTAATATTTCTAAAATATAAATAATTTTTTCATATAATTGAAGCATAACCTGTATAAATAAAGAGACTTCTTCGCAATGTCACATATTTTCAAATTATTTGTGCAATTTTCTATTGAATTTTCATCTTTATTTTTATCCTCATATTTTTTATTGCAATAAAACTTGGAGAAATTTAATGATTTCAACCTAACAAGACTTGGCAAGACTGATAAAAATTTTGCTATTAAACACTAAATTAACTTCAATTGCAAGAATAACATATAACGATCCTTCCAATCGTTAAGAACGAACTATTTGTAAAAGAAATCGTGTGAGAAAATTTTTGGGTCGAAGAATTGAAAATTTCAGGTCATGCTAGACTCGGATGAAATCTTAGTAAGATGAGGTCTAGGGAAATTCAAGAAAATAATTGGGTGAAGTGCTAAATAGAGTTTGTTTTCCTTTCCCTAAGACGTTAAGGAGTTCTTAGGACTTTTCATAAGTAAATTCGGGTATATAGAACTCCTGCTATCAAACTTGGCGTGAAGGGGTTGGTTAGGAACATCAAGATTTTGCGAAATAGACTAATTTGAGAGTATTTTCGAAGTTCTATCCCGTGCAAGCTACTATAGCGGGTGACACGTTGCTACGACAACCAAAATTTAATTCCTGTTATGGGCCGCTATGGTCCACTATAAAGGGATTGGACCACTATAGCAGGTTCAATCGTTGTAAATGCATAACACTCCCCCAAAACCCTTTATAATCATTCAAGAACATTTTGGGGAAAAGCAAGGGCGTCTTGGGGAGATTTTCAAATATTTTTCATCAGAAACCTTCGTAAAGCTAATTAATACATTCTTTGATTCAGTATTTTGATTTATTGGCCTTAGAAGCAGTAATTGTGGTCCTAGAGAGGGCTTGGGTTCATCCTAAGGTGGGGGGAATTCGCGTTTATGAGGATTTTGGGGTGTAAGACCTTGGCTAATTTATAAAAACATATGTTCTTGATTTACTTACCATAATTCACTAGTGTAACCATAGGATTAGTAGGTCTAGGTGAATTAATGGTGGGAAAGTCCTAGATTGGCTGGGAAAATCATGAGGTTGACCTGGAGTTTGTGATTAAGTTATAATCTGAGAATGTTTAGACTAATTGAGATTTATTTTGTACTTGTGTTATTATTTTAGATCAAGGACAAGCTAAAATTGCACAAAAGGAGTAAAAGTTCATGATCTGGTCTAGGGTTTACTAGAGTAGTTAGAACTTAAATATGCCTTTAATTCATAGTATTCTTGTATATTAACGGTAGATTTCACACCTAGGCCTTTGGACGCAGAGTCTGGATGATTCAAGAGTGTTGATTATTTTTAATAGGTCAGAAATGTACTGTGTAAGAAAGTACTATCCTATGACTAGCTATGGCTGACTAGTTCATAATTGTAAACCTTTGAAAATTCTTATTGAGGTGAATTGACGGTACCATAAGGATTAAGTGTACTATATGTAATACATGTTAAGGAAATAAAGGAATAAATGTGAATGATATTTTATTGTTATTCTCATGCAATGAATTTTTCTTAATTGCTTGTGGTTTACTAGAGTTATGGTATTCATTGTGATAGTGATTGTAATTGTGTGATATTTGTGATTCATCGGTTCGATCAGACACCATGCCTAATATAAGATATCTCTTGATTAGATCATGCACCACTCCTCATACATATTATCAATTGACTCGAATACATGTCTGCTATGAAATATATATGGTTGTCTTAGATACCACACCTGATATAGGTTCTATTGTCGGTTTGCTCGGGTAGCACAATTTGTACATGTTGCTATTTGTTTGTTTATTCCACAAGTGAACTAGATTATTTTATTGTGATGTATCTATCATGGTTATCCATAAGTGGCCAAGTTATTGTGTTTAATGCAAGAATGGTTCATGTGTAGACCGATTTGGAATGTTAAATATTGTCGTAGATATCTTAAGGACCCTTGAGTGGACCGGATTACTTAAAAGGTGAGTTGAAATCAAATCTGAATTATGGTGATCGTTTAGACATGTGTAATATGGTTTCTAGGTCAGGTTGGCGATCGACGGTCTTGTGCATAGTTTATTTGTTGGGACTATGTGTGTGTACGCACGCGTGTGCGTGTATGCTAAAGTGATTTGTAACCTTAAAGTAAGGTATGTGTGGCATTTGACATACAAGGTAGGCTTGGAAAGCCTTAGGATGACATAAAGGGTAGGTTTGGAAAAACTTTACAGTGAAAATAGAGTTGAATGTTTAATAGTAGAATTGGCAGCAAAATGAGGTAGAATGGCTGGAAATAAGGTCTATGGGTCATGATTATTAGACCTAGGATAGTAAGAGTGTCACGATCCAAACCGCCGTGATTGGCACCCACAATAACCTTCCGGTGGAAAAACTATTACTACAACCCAACTAAACAATACTAACCAAAAGACAGGCATTTAGAGAAAGTTGAGTTCCCATAAACTCAGTAAGTTACCAAACACAAACATAAACAAGCGAAAATTCAACTCCTAGAACCTAAAAGTCATTGTACCAAAACGTTGAACTAAATGTTCTAAGATAAGGGGATGCAACCCCAAAACAACTAAACATAAAGTATGAGTCTGAAAGGTCTAAGTCCGAAGGAAATGGACTAAGATCCTAGATGAATCCATGGTAGCCTGAAAGAACTAGCTCACCCTTGAATTCGACAATCAGTGATCTCCTAGCTGAGGTCTCTCAACAGCCGCCTGAAGATACCCTATACTCAACAAATAAAGAGCAAGTGCAGTATTATATAAAAACAATGGTGTACTAATAGGATCATGCGGCTATTCCAGTAAGTGAGACATACATAAGTAACTACAACATAGTAACCCACACATATAGATAAAGAATAACAATTTACCAATTCATGCCCAATATATCAGTTTCACAATATCAGTTTCAAATGCAACAATCAATGATGGTCTTTTCATGGAGAATTGTTTTTTTCATAAAAAATAAAATGATGTCCAAATTCATTATTAGTCGCAAAGCATGGTACATTCAAAACTGAATTCAAAATAAAAACAACTAATTAGTGATACTAACAAGAATGTGATACTAAAATTGAATTTTGTGGGTTTAAAACCATTATTTTATGTAAATATGCATATAACAATGCTCATGGAAATCCAAACAAGTCGAGATCTAACTATATAAGAAACATATGTATGCATATTAAAGTAAATTCACACTAAAATCAATCAATTGTAGAACCTGGCTATTCCGATCAAATTAGAAAAGATTTTCTTGGTCAAACTGATTCAGCATGTCTTCTGTGGAAGACAACTTGTAGAGATCTTTACTTAAACTTCTTATATCTTCAAGAATTTCTAGTGTGGCGGTTGAAATTGCCAGTTCGCCTAATCTCTTAGATCGTTCTGTGTTTCGACGATTGGCAGAAGGAACGTTGTCCTCCAAACGTCGATAATTTTCTATGTATCCATAGTTATCTCCAAAATTCAACATCACTTGTTGAGAAGCCGCCGCATTTTTGAAATTATTAGTTGTCACTGGCTCATTCTTTGATGGAACTACATCAACATAACTATTTTTTTGTGAATCAATTCGGAGAGGATCGGTCTTAAAAGGGGGAAGAGAGTTTTTGTAGAACAACAGGTCACCTGTCTTTCTATCCCTAATGACTTCCAAAGGCGCCTCCATGATAATTATTTGTATTGAACTAGATCTATTTTGTGTGTCTATATATACTACTATAATTTGTGTTAGCACAAAAAACCTAATATATTTATTTCTATTTTTAAGTCCAAGCTCCAAGATTAATTGTTGGAATATAAGAATCTAGTCTTGATTCAACTTACTTAGGTAAAATCTAAAGCATGTTAATCATTATTTGTCCGTTTATATATATATATATATATATATTCGATTTGAATCATAATGTTCTTTTTTAGAAAAACACTCATAGTAGGAATTTCTCGAATTAAATGATTATTTCCTCAACATTATTACCCAACATTACTGTAATTTTAAAATAAAATTAATACCAATTTTTAGAATTTTAATCAGACACAAGCACAATTTTTGTTTATTATGTTATAAGTGGGAGTTTAGCAACTCCCTGTCAACATGTCAACTTATGGTCATAGACTTTCTTTTGAGGGTATTTTGGTCCATCTTTTAGCGTACTTGTCACGCCCTGAGGCTACCCCCTTGACATAAACACGGAACATAGGATCACGGGTGACCCCAAGCTAACCCTGAAGCTGGCATATCATAAGCATACTAAAATAACTGAATAAAGATATATTATGCGGAAGCTTAAAAAAATAATTAACTGAAAGATGGGGAATACCCAATACTGAGTTGAACATATATAAAGTACTATGAGTTTAGTGATACTGAAGAATCACTCAAAAACTAAAGTTGAGCCTAATACTATATCTAAAAAAACCTCTACGGACTAGAATTAATGGGACATACCCCCAGCTAACCCTAGCGAAACTGAAACTAAAATGAAAGACTGAACACAAAAAACATGTTTATCGTCCTCTAAGTATGAGGACTCACCACTGAAGTTGCTGAAGTGAGGATCGAAAATCGATCTATGCGTGATCTGGATGTTGAACACTTGAACCTACATAATGAAAGGATGTAGCGCAGAGTATGCGTCAGTACTAGGAATGTACTGAGCATGCACGATATAGATACTAAGATGAACAAAATACATAAACTGGACAAAGCATACTGAGCAATGATATAATCTAAACTGAATGTAAATGTTGAAATATATTGAAGAGTGAGCTAAATGCAATGACCAAGTACTAATCATGAACATGACATACTAAGACTGAACGTTGAAGTATAACTGAAAACCTGGTCAAATGCATTAGATTTTGATTGTGGGAGCTACTATTAACCGACATAAAACCACGTGAGCTGAACGTGGAGTCCGATGTATACACCTTATCGAGAGTACCCAATATACCTTGTCAGGGGTATAAAGGCATGACTGACGTGATCACTAAATCTGATGCCTACATGGATGACTTATAAACCTACGAGGGCACGTAGTTTTGAGACTACGAGGGTACGTTGAACCCTAGTCCACTCGGTAATAAGGCTACTCCCAACTGGAAATGTGTGAGACACAACATAACTGAAATACTGGATAGCTCAATGTTTTGACATGCAAATCTGAGAATGCAGCATTTAGGAACTGACAATGTAACATTCGAAGCTGGAGCATATTTATCTATTTAACTGACATAGCAAGTTTAATTCATGAATTAAGAGATCTACACAATTAGGGTTATGAGTTTCATGCAAGGAACTAAGCAACGATTTCACAAAAATATGATAATTTGATTAAGAGCACTATAATAGCTAAATCACAACAATTCTCCAAGGTTTTAGAAACCCTAGGTCTAAACAAGATATAGAGAATCAAGAATCTGATTGAATTCTAGGGACCTAGTGGATGAAAGGTACCCACTAGTGAAATCCCACATACCTGGTGATGAAATTCAGGGAGAAATCTTTCAATTTCGGGACTGAAACTGAAGGAAACCTGTTGCATGTTCTTAAGGAAGCTACAACCTCTTTTCTCTTTTTTCGTTCTAAGCTTGGTGAATTTTGGTGAATAAAATATTTGGGTAATATCTTACTAGAATATTAGGCTGAAATTAACTAAAATGACGTAGTTTAGGTGTAAAATGATGTAGTTTAAATGTCTAACGCATAGTGGAAAAGACCAATATGACCTCACTTAAATTCTGACGAGGGCCGACCATAGACGCATAACGGACCGTAAGTAGGACCACGCCCCATTGACTGGGTCGTGGTCGTGGACTTTCCCTGCCTCTATGTCTGGTAAGCCCCGTCTACGATTCACTTCACGGACTATGAAGGTCATCGTGGTTCTTCTTGAGGGCTAGGTGTCTACTGTTTTTGTGTGACGGACCCATCCACAGCCCATGGTGGGCTCCATGGTCTAAGGTGTCCTGCCTGGCCTCTCGTGTGGTGGTCCACGGCTGTGAAGGGCTCCGTTGTCCACCATTTTTAGGTTGGGTGTAAACCACGGGCAGGTCGACGTACCGTGGTTCCTTTCACGGTTCGTGAACCCTATCGTGGTTCACCCATTTTCTGTTGTTTTCTGCTACAAAGTTCTAGGTCTGATTTTTGAGTTGTTACAATATCTCCCCCTTGGGAACTGTAGCGACCCTTTCGAAATAATATGAGCCAATAACTCACGAGATTTTTATGCATATATTGTACTCACACTAGAACAAAAAAAATGACATAAAAAATTTATTACCAACTTCCAAGTACCCAAACTAGGTGGTTTATGCTTCACACATTCATTCAAAATTAGTGGTAAATTTAATACATTACAAGACTTGGGCTTACACACCCCAAAAGAACAACACATAGAGCCATACTTATATTACAACGCATGGTGACATGATCAAATTAGTCCTTAAAATTCCATGTAAATATACAACACATAGATCATCTACAAATCCTAAGGTTTATACAAAATATAGATGCCTATATGCAAATGTGATCTTCCTTAAGGCTCTCAAAATTTCCCTCTCTAATGGCCAGCTTCATGCATCCACTCGCTCATTCCCTATGATAGAAACAACTATCGCTAAGCATATAGCTTAGTGGTGTAAAACTATAGGTTCGAGTCATGGGCAGCATAATCGAACATAATAAATAAATCAAGTAAACAATATATCAAAAGTATAAGTTCGATATTTAGAGGTCTAATTGTCAAGAACGCTCATAGCACCATTTTCCAAGAGATTCAATAACAAGGCTCGCCCAATATGTACATAATGTCTTCACACCAAGCACAAACAAGTATCAAGAAGGGCCAACGCCCTGTATCAAGAAGGGTCAAAGCCCAATAATAAAGAGAACCAAGAACCGTGGCTTTTTAATTCGTACTTAAAATGGATAACTTCCATACTTAAGACGAACTAAAAATCCAGAGTCAAGATGACAAATGATCCGAATCAAGAGGCATTCCACTAGTGACAAAGTCACAGCCACAAGAAGGACGAGGTCCCAACAAGAGTTCCAGGTGATCAAAATATCCATACAAGTGGGCGAGTTACACAAGCGTCTTTAACTTCTCAAAGGATACCAATACAACAATGCCAAACGACAAGAGTAACAAAGGTACCAAGATCAAATTTCAGATATACTAGCAGTTAAAAGAGTGCAAATACAGATTTATACACAAACCTCAGTGCTTTAGAAAAGAAACAGTTCAATACAACTTCAAGAGTTCAAACCGTATATCACAACGTATCAAGGTCCTCAACTTGTTCGCGAGTATATACAATCTTAAAAAAATACAATTAAATAACTTATTTAATTCCCAGCAGCTCAATAATATTGGTGTAAAACAGAATTATCATCACAAGTAAGCTTAGCCTGTACAAACACGACTATGCTCCCAAAACAGTGATTCTGGCCAGCCTAGTACCTTATGTCGCAACTTAGATTTGAAAAGGAAAAAGGCAAAAATAGACTTTATAACCTTCATGAAAGATGTAGATACACCTCTTAAGGTTGAAAACAAACAAGAATCACCGTAAAATATAAGTTTTATAAAAAGATATATTCAAAACACTAACAGTTGTCCATACAGGATTTCAAATTTCAAAATCTGGACAGAACTTGTCCTATGTTGCGTCCCATATTTCGATTCTATAACGGCTAAATCAGATTTTTACATAAACATAAAAGTTGTAGGTCTACGAATTAAATTTACAAATCATATTTATGCACTGTAAACGGAGTTCTAGAAGATGAGATATGCATAAATTACCAAACACTACCCAGCTCATGAACAAATTTCGTCACTTACCAAAAAAAAGTGTGTGTCTCGAATTCCAGCCGCAAGAACCAAGTTTTTTTTTGTGATTTTGAAGAACAATCTATTTAGATATGTTTCTAAGGTTCTAAGGCTTGAGGAAAATGAAATTACTAAAGGATGGCTGAAAATATATAGTCAAACAAAGGATTTTTATCCCTTGGGCAGTTGTCCTTCAAAGGTGCTGCCCAAAATGGATACATATACACCTATATATATATATATATATATATATATATATATATCCCTCATCTCCTTTTAAAGTTATACATAATTCTAATTAGAATATTACCTAAACACCCCATCCCAATCCCTTAAATTACGATCACAATTTATGTTAAGGAAGTTAGCAATTATCACAAAATTTCAAGTTCCTAAAATAAGTGTAAAACATATTGTAGTAATTAAGCAATGGTAAATCGACATGCGACTCTTGGTTAATATTTAGGTGTGTTACAGGAACACTCATCCTCAAATGAAACCTAAACTAGCTGAGTATGGAGGGAAGGAGCTACAATCCCTACCGCTAAGTACAAGAGACTTATATTTGACTGAACTGAGTTCCAAGAACATGAAACTATGTTGAAAATGCAAGAACAATTGTAGGAACATGATACTAAGACCGAATTTATGCAAAAGTAAGCTAAGGAACTAGATAGGAACTATTACCTCAAGCTGAAACGGGATCGGAAGGAAAGAGATGAGGATACTTGGTCTTCATGGCTGCTTCTGCTTCCCAAGTAGCTCCCTCTACGGACTGACTCCTCCACAAAACCTTCACTGAAACGACTTCTTTGTTTCTCGACCTACGAACCTGACGATCAATAATTTCAACTAGCACCTCTTCATAAGTGAGAATATCCTTCACAACCACACTCTCTAATGGTACTATGGATGTTAGATCACCCACACATTTTTTTAATAAGGAAATGTGAAAGACTAGATGTACCACTGCTAGTTCTGCTGGCAAATCTAACTCATAAGCCACATTACCAACCCTTTTCAGGATTCTGTAAGGACCTACATATTTAGGACTGAGCTTCCCTTTCTTGCCAAATATCATCACCCCCCTTCATAGGTGACACCTTCAGGAAAACCCAATCATCGATTTTGAACTCTAAGTCCCTTCTCCTCACATCTACATAGGACTTCTAACGACTCTAGGCTGTCTTAAGTCTATCTCTGATGAGCTTAACTTTTTCCATAGCTTCATGAACCGAATTTGGCCTAATCAATGCTGCTTCACCTACTTCAAACCAACTAACTGGAGATCTGCATCTACGCCCATATAATGCCTCATAAGGGGCCATCTGAATACTGGAATGGAAGCTGTTATTATAGGTGAACTCTATGAGAGGTAGGTGATCATTCCAACTGCCCTTGAAATCGATCACGCAAGCCTTCAACATGTCCTTTAAGGTCTGAATGGTACACTCTGCCTGACCATCCGTCTGTGGATGAAATGTTATGCTAAGATTTACCTAAGTACCAAGACCTTTCTAGAACAATTTCCAAAAATGAGAGGTAAATTGTGGACCTCTATCTGAGATGATAGACAAGGGAACCTCATGCAACGTTACTATCTCATTAATGTAGAGTTCAGTGTAATCCTCCATTGAATCTGTAGTCTTGACAGCCAAGAAGTGAGCGGACTTAGTCCCTCTGTCCACTATCACCCAAATAGAGTCATGTTGTCTACGAGTACAAGGTAAACCCATAATGAAGTACATATTTATCACTTCCCACTTCCATGTAGGAATGTTATTCTCTTGAGTCATCCCTCCTGGTTTCTGATGTTCTACGTTAACTTACTGATAATTAAGACACTTAGCCACAAAGTATGCTATGTCCCTCTTCATGCCATTCCATCAAAAGATTTTTTGTAAATCACGGTACATCTTAGTGACACCTGGATGAATGGAATAATTGGAGTTATGATATTCTCTAAGGATATGATGCCTCAACTCACCACATTAGGAACACATAAGCGACCCTGGTAACGAAGTATACCATCTCCCCCTTAGGAAAACCCAACCTTCTGCTAATGAACTGCACCCTTCAACTGAAGTAATAAAGGGTCACTATCCTATTTTTCCTTAACCTCTGCTACCAATGAAGATTCGGATCTATTCTGAACGACCACTTCACCCTCTGATATGTCCATAAGACCAACTCCTAAGCGAACAAGTCGGTGAACATCTTTTGTTAATTCTTTCCTTTCTTCCTCAACATGTGCTACACAACCCATAGATAATCTGCTAAGAGCATTAGCTACTACATTGGCCTTATCGGGATGATAAAAACATTCATATCATAGTCTTTGAGGAATTCAATCCATCTCTTCTGACGAAGATTCAACTCTTTCTAGGTGAACACATACTGAAGGCTCTTATAATTCGTGAATACATCAACATGAACATCATACAAATAGTGTCTCCAAATCTTTAGGGAAAATACTACGGTTGCAAGCTCGAGGTCATGAGTCGTGTAGTTCTTCTCATAAACCTTAAGATATCTAGAGGAATAAGTTATGACATTACCTCGTTGCATCAATATACAACCTAGGCTAACCCTGGATGCATCATAATAGATTAGATAACCGTTTGAACCATCTGGTAGAACCAAGACTGGAGTTGTAGTCAACCTCTTTAGTTCTGAGAAACTTTTCTCACACTCATCTGACCACTTAAACTTAACCTTTTTTTGAGTCAACTTAGTCAATGGGGAGGCTATGGATGAAAATCCTTCAACAAATCTCTGGTAATACCCGGCCAAACCCAAGAAACTTCTGATATCTGTTGGAGAGATAGGTCTGGGCCATTACTTCACTTTCTCTATTTTTTGAGAATCCACTCGAATCCCTTTGCTGGATACCACATGACCAAGGAAAGTGACACAATGTAACCAGAATTCACATTTGTTGAACTTAGCGAATAACTAGCGATTCTTGAGAGTTTGTAGAACAACTCTCAAATGGGTAGCATGTTTTTCCTCACTCTGAGAATAAATAAGGATATCATCAATGAAGACGACGACGAACAAGTCCAAATACTGTTTGAACACCTTGTTCATTAAGTCCATGAAAGCTGCAGCAGCATTTGTTAGTCCAAAAGACATAACTACAAATTCATAATGACCATATCGATTTCTAAAAGCTATTATCGAAATGTCACTATCTCTGACTCTGAGCTGATGATAGTCGGATCTGAGGTATATCTTAAAAAAGCAACTAGCACCCTGAAGTTGGTCGAATAAGTCATCAATCTTGGGGATAGGATACTTATTCTTGATTGTGACTTTGTTCAACTGCCGATAGTCAATGCACATTCTGAGGGAACCATCTTTCTTTTTCACGAACAATACTGGAGCACCCGATAGAGAGATATTAGGTCTAATGAAGCCCTTATCTAGAAGGTCTTTTATCTGCTCTTTCAATTTCTTAAGCTCGACTGGAGCCATTATGTAATGAGGAATCAAAATAGGTTGGGTATCTGGAAAGAGATCTATTCCGAAGTTGATTTCTCTTTCGGGAGAAACTCCAGGAAGATCTTCTGGAAACTCATTACTACTGGGACTGACTCAAGAGTTGGGGTTTTGGAGTTTGAATCCTTAATCCAAACAAGATAATAGACATACCTATTGCAAATCATCTTTTTGGCCTTAAGATAATAAATGAATCGACCCATAGGAACTAAGCTACTACCCTTCCTTTCTAAGACTAGCTTGTTTGGAAACTGAAACTGAACGATCGTAGTTCTATAATCGACTGAGGCATAATAGGAATGTAACCAATCCATGCCTAGAATGATATCAGAATCTACGATTTTTTACTCTTGAAGATCTGCTGAGGTGACTTTCTGAGAGACTGTGACAAGGAAATTTCTCTATACCTGTCTAGCTATAACTGGGTCACCAATTGGAGTAGAGACTAAGAAGGGTTCTAAAAAAGTTTCTGGACTTACACCGAAGTTGACCACTATATATGGAGTTATAAAAGACAAAGTAGCTCCTAGATCTAACAAGGCATAAACATCTAAATGAAAGATTTGTAACGTACCAATGACCATATTAGGAGAATATTCCTGATTTAGGTGAGCCTGAAGAACATATAACTTGTTCTGGCGCTGACCACCACATGTACCTGATAAAGCACCATGCTGAGTTGGGCGACCTGCTAATGCTGCTGGAGCTGTAAACTAAACCCTATTGGTGTTACCTCTTTGCCCCTGCATGTCAGAAGGGGAATCCTTCAACCTATGTCCAGATTGACCACACCCAAAACATCCTACATTTCCTGCAATACACTCGCCCGGATGGTTCTTACCACACTTTGGACAAGTTGGGAAAGTCCTGCTACCTAAAGCACTCCCCTGAGACTTAGAGCCTAATGTCCTACCTTTCTGATCCTGTCAAAACCTGAAGGATGGAGCACTAGCTGGTAAAGGTGTTGGGGTTGTAGACCTCTGCTGAAACTACGAACGATTTCCACCACCCAATTTCTACTGATAGTATTCATAATTCCCTACTCTAGCCTTCTTGTTGTCCTTAGCCAATTCACTAAGCTTATCTCCCTCGACCTACATAGCATCAGTCATAAGCCTAACGATATACATATCCTCTGACAGCATAGCATTCCTGCACTCTGTCTTCACCAAGTCGAATACCCTAAACAGAAACTTACTCATTTATGCCCTTGGATCGGCAACCATGTGTAGAACATACCTGGAGAGCTGAGTGAACTTAAGTTTGTATGCTCATACTGACATGGTACCCTGCTTCAAATTCTTAAACTTCTGAGCTTTAGCCTCTCTTAACCCTCTCGGGAAAAACCTATTGAAAAAAGCTCCAGTAAAACACTCCCAAGTCATAAAAGCTGCATCCGTACCCCTATTTTCCTTTCATTAGGTGGACCAAATGTGAGCTACATCCTTAAGCTGGTAGGATACCAACTCTAGCCTATCATTATTGGTAACTTGCATCACTCCAATGATTTTCTTAACCTAATCAATAAAATTATGTGGGTCCTCACCAACCTGCGACCCTAGAAACTCTGGCAGATTCATCCGAATAAAATCTTGAGCCCTGGCTGCAGCTGATCCACCATTAGTGTTAGTAGGAACTGGGGCCTGTTGATTGTTCTAATTGGCAACACTCTGAGCCAAAAGATTGATCGCATTCCAAACCTTATGGTCTGGGACTGGAGAAATTGTGTTAGCATTGTGTGCATTAGCATTCCTTGCATAAGCTCTATGAGGAGGCATGATCTGAAACGCATGACGACAAATTTGAAAAGAGATCATACCCATGCACGATAAGAATGGCAAGAAAGTGAAGTGTTTCTTAAAAAACTTCATAGCCTCCCTCTCATTAGATGTGGTGCACTTTACACCTATGAAAAAGACTCTACTTAGTGCAGCTTTCAAACATCCTAGGACTTTTAAACCTAATGCTCTAATACAAAGTTTGTCACTCCCCGAGGCTACCCCCTTGACGTAAACACGGGACCTAAAATCACAAGTGACCCCAAGCTAACCCTGAAGTTGGCACATCATAAGCATACTAAAATAACTAAATAAAGATATACTATGTGGAAGCTTAAAACAATAATTAACTGAAAGATGGGAAATACCCAATACTGAGCCAAACATATATAAAGTACTATGAGTTTAGTGATAACAAACAATCACTCAAAAACTATAGCTGAGTCTAATACTACGTCTGAAAAAGCCTCTTTTGACTAGAATTATTGGGAAATTCCCCTAGCTAACCCTAGAAAAACTGAAACTGAAATGAAAGACTAAATACGAAAAACATGTCTATTGTCCTTGAAGTATAAGAACTCACCACTTAAGTTGCTGAAGTGCGGATTGAGAACCGATCTATGTGTGATCTGGATGCTGAACACCTAAACCTTTATCATGAAAATTAAAAGGATGTAACGTAGAGTATGCGTCAGTATTTGGAATGTACTAAGCATGCACGATATAGATACTAAGTTGAACAAAATACATAAACTGGACAAAGCATACTGAGCAATGATATAATCTGAACTGAATGTAAATGTTGAAATATACTGAAGACTGAGTTAAATGCAATGACCAAGTACTAATCATGAACATGACATACTGAGACTGAATGTTGAAGTATAACTGAAAACCTGGTCAAATACATTAGATTCTGACTGTGGGAGCTACTATTAACCCATATAAAACCACGAGAGCTGAACGTGGAGTTCGATATATATGCCTCATTGAGAGGACCCAATATACCTTGCCAGGGTATAAAGGCATGACTAGCGTGATCACTAAATATGATACCCACAGAGGGGACTTATAAACATACAGGGGCACGTAGTTTTGGGACTATAAGGGTACACTGAACCCTAGTACACTCGATACTAAGTCTACTCCCAACTGAAAATGTGTAAGACACATTATAACTGAAATACTGGATAACTCAATGTTCTGACATGCAAATCTGAGAATGCAACATTTAGGACCTGACAATGTAACATTCGAAAACTGGAGCATGTTTATCTGTTTAACTGACATAGCAAGTGTAATTCATGAACTAAGAGAATTTACACAACTAGGGTTCTGAGTTTCATGCAAAGAACTAAGCAATGATTTCACGAAAACATGATAATCTGATTAAGAACACTATAACAGCTAAATCACAAAAATTCTCCAAGGTGTTAGAAACCCTAGGTCTAAACAGGATATAGAGAATCAAGAATCTGACTGAATTCTAGGGACCTGGTGGATGAAAGGAACCCACTAGTGAAATCACACATACCTAGTAACGAAATTCATGGAGAAATCTTTCGATTTCGGGGCTGGAACTGAAGGAAACCTGTTGTGTGTTCTTGAGGAATCTAGCGCCTCTTTTCTCCTTTTTCGTTCTAAGCTTGGTGAATTTTGGTGAATAAAAGATTTGGGTAATATCTCACTAGAATATTAGGCTAAAATGGACCAAAATGACGTAGTTTAGGTGTAAAACGACATAGTTGAAATGTCTAACACATAGGGGAAAATACCAAAACAACCTCACTTAAAATCTGATGAGGGCCGACAATGAACGTGTCACGACCCGAGCCTACACCTTGGACGTGTCCGGCATTCAAGAACCATTGATGATCCCCAAGCGAACCCTCATCCTGGCTGACTACAAGTGGAAGATTAACTTAAGCATGCAAAAGCTTAAAAACTGAATATAATTCGTGAAACTCAAATACAAAGCTTTAACTCAAATTATTTACTCTGAATATAAATAGAATATTCAACTAGCCAACAATAGGCAATTAAGTGTTTAATACATTTAATAAGATAAATGAATCAGACTTCTCAAACTCTATTGTCTATCTATGAAACCTCTAACTGACAAAGATGGAAGTTGGGACAAGACCTATGATATCCTAACAACTAATATAACTGAAAGTACAAGTGGAACCCTCCAGAAGCAAGGAGGCTAACCATAGCTAACTCAAACTCCATGTGGTATCAACGAAGCTCTTGTTGATGACCCTGAATACTTGTATCTACATCATGAAACGATGCAGGCCAAATGACTCAGTATGTGGAATGTACAAGCATGTAAGGGGAATTCTAAAGTATAACATAAGCTTGAACTTGATAAAAAGGAAACATACTTACTTTTTCTGAACTCACTCAACTAACTCAACTCAGGAATAAGATACTCAACTCAAAGATAAAATATTCAACACAGTGAAAAAAGGCTCAACTCAAAGATAAAATATTCAACTCAGTGAAATAAGTCTCAACTTAATAATAAGACACTCGACTCTTGGTACTCAAACTCTGGATACTCAACTCAATATAAAGCAACAATAAGAGATCTAATAAATGGAAAGCTTTTAAAACAGTAGAAAACAACTCAATGTATTTAAGAATACAATATGCTTAGTTTGTATGCAAGGATACAATATAAACGTTGTTTTGTATGTAAAAATACAAGTAAACTTTGTGTATGTAAAAATACAAATATCTCTGTAGGAGTTTCTCTAACTGACAACCATCACTTATGAGTTATGTGATGATACAGTGTTTGCCTCATACTTCTAGGGTCGTCCTATACCTTGCCAGGGGTATAGAACCTAACTACTGAATGGATCCACTAGTATATGCTAAAAAGCACTAAGGAAACATCTAACTACTCCCAAAATATAACTAGCTCATATGTTTAAACATAACTCTTTTTGTGATTTGAGATAATTGCTCAAAAACTAACCCAAAGGCTCTCTTGGAAATCAGTGTTTCCTCTCTTGATTAAATGTGAAAACATTTAATCTTTACTGAAAACTAGCTCAAAGGATCTTTTGAAAATCGGTGTTTTCGTTAATGATTAAATATGAAAACATTTACTCTTTGGGAATACATAGTCCCCATATACTCTTTTGAAGAAATGAATTTCACTCTTTACTCTTTACTCAACTCAAAACTCAAGTCTTAAAACAAGTTTAAAGCATTTGCAAAAGACTTCTTAGAATAAAGTTCATGCCGAATTATAGACATGAATGATTCAATTCAAGGTTTTCAATAACCATAACTAGAACTCAATACTCGAGACCAACAACTCAGAACTCAAGAACTTTAATGATAATACTCATTTCAAGAGCACTCAACTCAGAGGGTTTATGTGGAATTATGGGCATGAACAATCTCAAGTGAAGGACTTGAAAGATATTTCTTGTCTCAAGACTACTTGACTTATAGGGTTCATGCGGAATTATGGGCATGAACTACTCAACTCAAGCACTCCATGGGTAATATTTAATAGTCCCACGATTAGGAATAAAACTCAAAAGGGATTACGAACTCAATATTCAAGACTTAGAACTTAAAGATACCACTCCTATCAAAGATAATCAATTTATAGAGTTCATGCGGAATTATGGGCATGAACGACTCAACTCAAGGGTCTACATAACAATATGGAACTCATGTATATGACTCTTCTCATTCTCATACTTACTTTCTCAAAACTTAGCTTAAATTGATAGTTTATCTCAAAGGATTCACAATTGAACTCAAAGACTTTCTTGAACTCTACTCTTAACTCTTTCTTGAATTTGAATTATGAATTCAAGAGTTATGATTCATGATACAAAGGATCTCAATAACAATATAGAAATTAGATAATTAGGAATAGAACTTTTAAAAGAAACATGAACTCAACAACTCAAAATCAACATATCTCAAAAATACACAAATCTAGGGAAAGTATACTAGATTACTTTTTTACTGATCTGAAACTAGATGTAGGGCGTGAGGACGAACTATTCTAATACTATGATAGCCTTACATACTTGGAAGAACAAGGTTCTTGATGAATCTTGAAGAAAAACTTGATTAGAAGCCTTGAAACCCTAGTTTGAAGGTAAACGATGAACAAAACCTTTCTTGAGATTCTTGAATTAGTTTCTTGAAATCTCTATGGCCAAAAATTATGATTTTTATTAGTGATTCATAATTGTATGGAGGAATTTGAGTTGAAAAAATGGAATTCTTGGAGAAAGACTTACCTTGAAGAAGAATCTTGAAAATGATTGGAAGAATCTTGAAAAAAATTGAAAGAATCTTGATTGGAGTCTTCTACTTTGATTTTTCCTTAGGATTTTGTCTAAGGATTTGAGATAGAAGAGAATGATGGATTAAAAGATGAAAATATGATTCTTTTGAACCTTTTTTTTATATTTTATTCGTATCGATATTCTAAGGTGACAGGTGCGATTCGGGAATTTTTTGAGGTGTTTTTATGTCTTTTTCTTGATTTTTATATTTTTTGGACATTTACAAATTAATTTTTTTTAATATTTTTCGGGCATTCACAAAAAGTGTGAATTTTTGATGTTTTATTCGTATCGATATTCTAAGGTGGCAGATGTGATTCGGGAATTTTTTGAGGTGTTTTTATGTCTTTTTCTTAATTTTTATATTTTTTGAACATTTACGAATTAAAATTTTTGATATCAAGAAATTCGTTTAGGGTTTTCTTGGATGTAAAAAAATAAAAACAACCCTTTTTAATATTTTCCCGTTGGCTAATTTGTAACATCACTGTATAGGTTGCTAAAATAATCATAACTTTTTACTAAGAAATTGGATTGACACGAAATTGGTGGCATAGGAAAGTAGATTAAAATACCTTTAATTGGATAGTTTATGGCTCACATAACTCTTTATATTCTAAGAGATATGGTTGTTTGAAGTTTACCCAAGTAGAATGTTACATCAAAACATAATCAATAAGGAAACTTCAAGAACACTTATCAAGAACTCATCAAGAACTTAAATCCTTAAATGTCAAGAACAAAATTACGCTGAATAAATCATGATTGGCATGTGGATGAACGAACCCAACACTATGGAAGCTTACATACCTCTTAGGGATCAAACTCATGGCGAAAATCCACAACAAAACTCAAGAACCTGGACAAAAGCCTTGATCCTTTCCTCTTTTCTCCTATTTTCTCCTCTTTTCTCTTATTTTCTCTTCTTGAACGTTCAACTAAAACCCTAGGTGTATATTAGGATTATAAAACTGAACCTAATAGGATTATACCCTTAAGACCTTACTAAAAATGAATTAAATCTGATTTGGTAAGGAAAAGACCAAAAAAACCCCTCTCTATTTTGGGGTAACTTTCCTTATTTGGACAACCCGACTTGAAATGGGAATATCTCCCTCATATGAGCTCGAAATTTAGAGTTATGGTATACCAAACTCATCATGTATTGAGAGTTATGGTCGTTTGAAGTTGACCCAAAACTCATAACTTAAGCATAACTTGCAAATTTTCAAATTTTTCTATTTCCAATTTAGTTCTTTTTGGAACTCAAGGTGCTACATCTAGTGATCCGACCTTAATACTTAAAAAAATTTAAATTACTTGGTAAAAACTTACTCACAACGAAAGATAGTTCGAGTCTTAGCTCAAAAAAAATTTAGGGTGTTACAGGACGCAACGATGGATAGTCACTAGGACCACAACCCGTAGACTGGGTCGTGGTCGTGGCCTTGCCCTGCCTCCAGGTCAGGTAAGCCCCATTTGCGTTCCACTTCACGGACTGTGTATGTTATTGCCCCTAATTATACATATTAATCTCGATAAGTTATTAAACTTTATGCATGTTTCAACTGATATTAATACGTTTAATTAAAAGATAATACATAATTAATTTATCTACGTAATAAACGATTATGAACCAGCATAGAAACTTTTCTAAATGTTACTAACTAGAAGAGGGAGAGCTAGGTTTTTTAATTTATCCTCTGTAATGGGAGCGATCCACTAGAAATTTGAAATTAAAAGTTTGAAGGAGGCTTATCATATAGCACAAAAAGTATATATATATATATATATATATATATATATATATATATATTTAAAATAAATAAACAAGTGGATACATTTTTTATGGTACTTTTAAAGGAAAAGTATATATAATAGCAAACTATTAATTCAAATTAAATGTTATAAATATATTTTGATTTAATTGTACCCTACAGCAAACTATTGCTATTTTCACTACTCTCCCTGGTGGAATCTCGTTCACCACTCTCATTTGGTGGCAGTCTCGCTTGCCTCTCTCGCTTTTATATAAACACAAATGTATAAAATGAGTTTGTGTTTGTATAAAGCGAGAGGAAATTGTATATATACATATATTTTTGTTCCCCTTTCTCCCCTCTCCCAGATCTCACTCGCCACCCTTGCCTCTCTCGCTTATACAAACAAAAACGAAATGTATAAATTGTGCTTCTGTTTGTATAAAGCGAGAGAAAATTGTATATACACATGCAAATACATATATCTTCGTCATATACACTTATAATTATACAATATAAATATTTTCCTGCCCAATTTTCTTTTGCCTTTCTCTCTTTCTCGTTTTATACATACACAGATTATACAATTGATCTTTTGTATACAACTGCTTTCTTTTGTATATGTATAACGAATTATACAACTGTTTTCTTTGTATATGTATAGTGAATTATACAACTGTTTTTTTTATATGTATAGCGAATTATACATATATATGTTTGCTATGGAGTGCAATTATGCAAGCTTTGCTATAGCATACAAATATGAATTTTGTGTTTGCTATATGTGAAAGTTGCTCAATACGGAAATTATATGATGATACATTTTTTTCTACCAACAAAATTGACGGTGTAATATTAACATTAGAAACCAAATATCATTTATAAATCAAAAAACTTGAGAAATAAAATATTCAACATATTACTTAGTTGATAGTTGAGAAATAAAACAATCAAACGTAATACTTAGTTATTAGCTATAAAATATGATGGAATTTTGGATAATCAAGCAAAAGGTTTAAACTTAAAAGCATCATGAGTATCTATATTGCTTATGCTTACTTCTTTTGATTCATAAAACTTTTTTTGCTTTACTTACTAGATAAGAAATTCGTTTACCGCAAATATATTTTCTCCAATTTACCCATAATTAAATAGTTCCTATTTAATATAATTTTTGGTTATGTAAAATTTCAAGAGTAAATTTTAGGAATAGCAAAAATAAAAATTATATTAACGCTCTATAGCTACAGTATTGCTATTTGCTCTCATAGTCAAATTATATTTGTTGTGGAGCATCTGATTTGTATAAATCGAGGGGATTTGCATAAATCGGATGCTAATTCATCTGTGTCTATGAAAATTGTTTTTGTATATGTATATGTTCTCACTTCTCTGTGTTAGACTAGAGTGGCGAGCGAGTTTGGGAGAGAAAGGAAAGAGGCGAGCGAGAGAGGGCAGAGAGTGTAGAGAGGTGAATTGTATATGTATATCGATCAAATATATATATATATATATATATATAACTACTATGTCTATGTATCAATGATTCTGTTTATATAAAGAATGCTAATCATTATTTGTCCATTGGTATATTCAATTTGGATCATAATTTTTTTTTAAGATAAACACTCCTAGTAGGAATTTCTCTCATTAAATGATTATTCCCTCAACATTATTACCCAATATTATTATAATTTCAAAATAGAATTAATACAAAATTTTAGTATTTAAATCTGATACAACCACAATTTATATATATATATATATATTCATTTATTTATTTATTTTATAAGTGGGAGTTAATCAACTCCATGTCAGCATATGGTCAGAGAATTTCTTTTGAGGGTATTTTGGTCCATTTGAGCTTACTTTTGTGCAGTACTTATTTGTTCTTTTGTTCTGGAGTACTTTTTCCCAAATCACAATTATCAATAAAATTAATTGTTTCTCTTAAATGTCAAGTTTATCCTATATTTTGAAATATGGGCTCAAAAGGTTAATTTTTTAAATTTATTAAAATAATGTAGTGCTATTGATCAAAAAATTAATTAATTGTAGTTAACGTGAAATATTTTGATCTCTTGACAACTTAGCCATTTGCTTATATGATTACATGGGACATTTTTCCAGTTCAATTTTCACCCATCAATGTTTTTTTTTTCTTTTCTATTATTAAAGAAGTATGAGTTAAAAGCATAGGTATCAACATGTCTGTTAGGTGTCCTTTTATTTTTTGTGTAAGGATATTTTAGTCTTTTCAAATTAATTAATGAAATGTGTTTCATTATCGTAAAAGAAATTGCAAGTTTTCTAGGAACCCTCTCTCCTTCTCTCTTTTATTTTCTGCCACCACAACAGTTATCTTCATATTTTTCATTTTCTTGGCAAAGTAGCTTAGATGTTCAATGGTACTCTTCGAAAGGTTTTTGTCCGTTGATTAGCATGGAATACATGAAAAGAGTAGTTGACATGGCTAAACAAAAATACAAAAGGTAAGATTCAAAATCAATACATAAACTATGTTTCTTTTGAAATATTATTTTCATCAAAGTTTGGAGATTGTGACTGGTAAAATTTTCTTCTTTTTCATTATATTTCGCAAATCTTTTGAGGGTTTTGCATATAACAATTATGGTAAGAGATACATCCTTATTTTGGAGTTAATATTCCAAATCAATCACTCAACTTTAACAATTTATTTAACAAAGTCATTTAACTTTGTTTATATCAATAAAATCATTTAATTTAAGCAATTTATATCAATAAAATCACCCAACTAAATTTTTCATTACATTTTTACAATTTGAGAAGATGTTCTCCTTTTCCATATCATTAATTTCAAGTAACTCACCGGTCATGAACATGGTGACTATCAAAAAATATAAGGGTCATTAATATTTTATTTGTTAATCAATATATTTTATTTGTCAATTGAACTTTAAATATGCAAATAAAAAAATTGAGTTTCAAACTTCTCAACTATGTATACATTTTCTTAGACATATCTCGTGTTTCAAACAGTACATGTTCCTTGATTGGGTATGTGTTAGCATGTTTCATTTAGATTAGCATATCATTTTTGTTTGTTCCTTTGCTGTAGTGAAGCAAAGATTTACATTTTGCAGTAGTCAAGAGTGGAAGAAAAGATCTCTATTTTTGTACAGTGAAAAATGTTAATGGATATACAATAGTACTATGCTTCATTTATTAATCTCTCAATAAAATATAATACGTCCATTACATAGTAATTATCCTCCATACTAAAATAGTTGGTCCAATTTAATTGTCTAATTTGTAAAATTAAAATTTTTTTATTATATCTTCCTTTTTTCTATTTTAGTATCAAATAATTATATAAACTAATAATAGTCACTTTAAAATTAGTTTTTATTAATAAATGTTAGTTTAGTAAAATCTTTTTTTAATTAAAACTTTTCTAAAAGCGGCATTAAGTCAATAAGGTTTAAGTAATATAAAGTGGAATACATGTTTCATTCTTTTGGCATATAAGAGAAACACGATATTAAAAGGCATAAAGTTGGGCTCGTGCTCTGCACAGGCAATATCCCTCTAGTATTCTTCCTAGACTAGACTCTTATGTTGACATGAAAATTAGAAGTAGTGATAAAATTTTAAATACGAGAAATTATTTTTTGGATTTTATTTTAATTTAATAAGAGAAATTATTTTTTTGGATTCTTATTTTAATTTAATTAGTGTACTATTTTTTTGAAATTATGAAACACATTTTAGCTTTATGTGTATATTATAACTACTTTGAGTAAAAAAATCAAATGTTGATGAAGAAAAATATTTTTAAAATCATTTAATGTACCACTCTATTAATAATATTTATCAGGTATTTATTTTACACTTAATGAGATAGTTTAAAACGTTTAACTAGTACCACTTAAAAAATAAATTTCTGAATAAATATTAGACTCATGCATAGCACGTAGGGTTGGGCATAATATGGTTAAAATCGAAAAAACCGACCGAACCGACTTTTTTTAATTTCGATTTTGGTTTTTCGGTTATTTCAGTCGGTTTCAGTTTTGATTTTCAATATTTCAGTTTTTCGGTTCGGTTTTCGGTTTTTAGCTTTAAAAAATCGGTTAACCAAAAAATCGAAATTATATGTATATATTCTTTACCCCATTCCCAGCAGGCCCAATTATAGCAGATAGCCCACAACCTTAATTAAAATTCTCAGCCCATGCCCAAGCCAATTCCAATCAAAATTCAAAAATCCCTAAATTGATTGCCCTAAGTCCTAACATCAGATTCAGTTGTCATCTCTCATCTCTCACCATACGCTGCAGCTCTTAAGTCTCATCTCTCAACATAGCAGCTCTCATATCTCATCTCTCGTCACTCGTAACTCGTAAGTCTTAGACTCGTAGTAGACTAGTAGTCGTCGGTCGACTCGTCTCTCGTCTCTCATCTCTCAACTTTCATCTTTCAACTCTCATCTTAGTTACGACTTACGTCGCAGATCGTCTCTCAAATCTCATCGTCATTCGTTTCTCTTGGCTCCTCGCTGACTGCTGAGTGCTCGCAAGTCGGATAGTCGTAGGCGCAGCCCACGACTGCTCAGTGCACTGCTCGCAACTCGAAAGTCAAAGGTCAGTGCTCATTGGATATGTTTATGCCATTAGGGTCCAATTCTCAGAATCTAATATACTTTTTTTGAATTTATATTCATTGCCTACTATTGTGATTTATTTCATAGTTATAATTTGATAAATTCAATTGTACCGTTTTGTGGATAAAATAAAATATTGTTATAACGAGGTTTGATTTTGAATTATGATTGTTGTTCTTGTTTGTTTCACTTTTTTATAGATGACACAAACTGGAAGTAGGGTAAGTGAAAGTGGAGCTTCAAATGAGAGCATACCTAACACCTCATCTCCGAATGAGGTTGAAGTTGATGTTGATACTTCAAAGAAAAGAAAATCCATGGAACCTAGAGCTAATTATTGGAAGCATTTTGATAAGTTCACCGATGAAAGTGGAGCTAGTAAAGCCAAATGCAAGTATTGTACAAAACCTTATGCAGCTTCTACATCAAGTAATGGTACGTCGTCAATGAATACTCATATGAGAACATGTCCTAAATTTCCCCGTGACACCGTAGATAAAGGTCAAAATCTAATTAATTTTCTACCATCTTCAACAGGAGCAAACGAAGGGGTGATTAGCACTTGGAAATTTGACCAAGCACAAAGTAGGAGATCTTTAGCCAAAATGATAATTGTTGACAAGCTACCGTTTAGTTTTGTTGAGAAAGAGGGTTTTAAAAACTTCATGAGAGTTACAGTGCCACAATTTCATATTCTTTCTCGTAGAACCGTGACAAGAGATTGTTATGAACTATACCTTGAAGAAAAATAACTTTTGAAGAAGGTTTTCAAAGAAGCGCGTCCAAGAGTTTGTCTTACGACAGATACTTGGACCTCTATACAAAAAATCAACTACATGTGCCTGACAGCCCACTTTATAGATAGAAATTGGACTTTGCGTAAAAGAATAGTAAATGTTTGTCCTATTTCTAGTCATAAGGGTGTGGATATGGCGGCTTGCATTACTAATTGTTTGCTTGAATGGGGTTTGGATAATGTGTTTACTATTACAGTTGATAATGCTAGTTCTAATGATGTTACTGTTAAAGAAATGTCTAAACAATTGAGTAATTGGGGAACTAACATTATGAATGGTGATCATCTTCATGTGAGGTGTATGGCACATATCCTTAATCTTATTGTGCAAGATGGGTTGAAGGAAATTGGTAAGTCTGTCAAGCTAGTGAGACAAGCCGTGAAATACATTAAACAATCTCCTGCAAGACTTAGAAAGTTTAAAAAATGTTGTGAATCTCAATTGATAACTTGAAATCATTATGTTTAGATGTTCCTACTAGGTGGAACTCTACATATTCGATGCTTGATATAGCACAACATTTTGAGCTTGCATTTGAAAGATATAGTTTTTATGATATTAGATACTTGAATCATCTTCGTACCTTTGGTTCTGATTCTTCTGAAGATAAAGATGAAACTAGTGTTGAAGATGGAACTAATGTAGATATTCTTACAAGTGTTGACTGGAAAAATGTGAGGTCAGTGGTGAAATTTCTTAAAACTTTTTATGTACTTACTTTGAAGGTCTCTGGTTCTAATTATGTCACTAGCAATACACACTTTGTTGAAATTGTTGAACTTAATCTTATTTTGAAAGAGATGATAACAAATGAAAATGGTAATTTGAAAGAAGTGGCAGAAAGTATGAATGAGAAGTTCAAAAAGTATTGGGGTGAACCACATAAAATGAGCAAGATGATCTTTATTTTATCCATATTGGATCCCCGTAACAAGCTTGATTATGTTCCATTTGCAATTGTGGATATGTTTGAAAAAGAAACTGGGGACAAGCTATGTTCAGTAGTAGAAAAATACATGACCAAATTGTTTGAATATTATGTTAAGAAATCCTCAAAAAGCTCTTTACATGTACCATCTTCACCCATTTCATCTGACAATTCATCAAGTATATCTAGTGTGAGTGGTTGTGGCAACTTTGTAAATAGAGGAAGAATGAGAATGAAACAACAATTTGAGAAGCATAAAGAAGTTAGTGAAAGTTCAGGTAGTAAATCATAATTGGAAAGATATCTTGCTGAAGATATGGAGCCAGATAGTGATGATTTTGATATATTAAAGTGGTGGAAAGTTAATGAGCCGATATTTCCTATTCTCGCGGAGATGTTTCGTGATGTGTTAGTCATTCCCATTTCAAGTGTCGCATCAGAATGTGCATTCAGCACAGGAGGTCGTGTTCTTGATCCCTTTAGGAGTTCATTAACTCCTAAACTTGTGCAATCTCTTATTTGTGTTCAAGATTGGCTTAGAAGTGAGTCTTTTCCAATCAATATTGAGGAAGATTTAGAGTATCTTGAGCAACTTGAACTTGGTAAGAATTTGGTATTTGTATTAATTATTTTGAAAATAATTTTCTTACTTGTGTTTCTTCACAACTAACAAATTCTTTCATATTTTTTTAGATTTTGCTTGTAGTGGGACTAAATCTAGTATTATTGATATATAATTGCAACTTGTAAGTTCAACTATCAACTAGTGATGCGTGGTAACGGGTAAGTAAAGAACTTATTTACATAACTTGCTTGATAGTTTTATATATTTTATTATGAAATGTAGATCATTTGTCTAAAGAGTTCTATTTTCTCGTAGGCACATCAATGTTTTGTTATTTTCTTGGTTGCTCTTTGTTGGAACTTGGAACTTGGGAGCTACTGCACTAGAGGCTGCAACAATGTTTTGTTGGTTTTCTAAATCTTTTAGTTGCTGCAAATTGCAATGCTGCCTACTGTAGCTGGACTTTAGTTTGTAACTAACTCTATTTTAGGGCTGGGCACAAGTTTGTTGAATTCTCTAGTGTTGTTGTCTTGACTCTTGATAGTCTTTTTATTCTTATTCTTGACTAGTTTGTTAATGTTGCTACCTGCTGGACTACTTGGACAAGAATTATCAATGATGTTTCTCAATATGTTTATGCATTAGTTAGTTGCACCAAGGTTCTTATTCTTTAAGCATGAAAATATGGGATTACGTCGGTGCTAAAGGCAGCCTGATATGTTGATCAGTAACTTGTCACTTTATGTTTCACAGTGGAACAATTTTAATGCTGCTTTCCAGGCTGATGTTTCTTTCTGCCAGAACGGCTTCCTGATAAACTATATCCGGTTGGCATTTAGTGCTTATGGCACAAAACATGCAACAAGGGCTAAAATGATAGAGGGATATCTAACCGGGAAAATGTTAAACGTACATGTTTTATATAGAGCTCTTAAATTAGTCAAACTAGCAGTTGTACCGGAAGATGGCACTTTACACCCTGAGGACAGATCAAGCTTGGTTGTCAGTTATGTTTTTGAGTTTCTTTATCCCTTCATTGAATCTCATTCTGCTCTTTCTGGTGGTTTACTCCAAAATAGCACAGATAGTGAGACAAACACAGGTTGCAACTTACAAGACCAAGTAGTGGGGACTCCCCTTAGAGACTGCTCTTTGTTTGAGATCTCTGTCCTGTCTTCCTGTTTAAAAACAAAGGAAATTTGTCTTTTTTTTTTAAAGTGTAGAATCGATCAAATAGAGTCGAAACTCGAAAACTCCAAAATGAAAATCGAGAAAAAAGAAAACACTCGAAAAAAAAATCAATTAATAGAACTTACTTACTCATGAAGAAATGTGATTTTTCTGTTCATTGTCTACTCAACGTCTCCTCCCCTTTTAAATAAAAAGAATGGATATAAACTTGGTTAGACAACAAGCACTAAAGTCCACAGATCACTGTTAATTAAATTTAGTTAAATCGAAACCAAACCAAAATTATAATAACCGAACCAAACCGAATTTATTTCAGTTTGGTTTGGTTTCACATTTTGTCAAACCGAAAACTGAAAAATCGAACCGAACTGACCGAATGCCCAGCCCTATTAGCACGAGTTTTTCATAACTAGTGTGTGTTTACTTTTCAAATTGTTTTTTACTTTTATGTGTTTACTTTTCATATTGTAAATCTCCTTCATAAAAATTTTGACTACGTCACTGCGAACTTCTAATTATCATTCTGGAGGTGTAAAGTTACCTTAAAACACTTATTTTTTCATAAAAATTTATATATATATATGGGGTCAGATAAGCATTTTATTTTTTTCAACTTGCTCAAACTAGCTACAATAATTTTAATATAATAGATAAAAAGTATTCTGATAAAAGAATAACTTTTATTTTTAGCTTGCTTAAACAAGTTTATTTTTTTTATGATACGAATTATTGGAGTTCGAGGTCAAAAGAGAAAAAATTTGACCAGAAGTTTCAAAAGGGCAACAAAAATAAGTTTGAAACCAAAAGGGTAACATTTAAACGGTAGGGTGGACAGCTTTTAAATTAGGGTAGCAAGGCACGGGGCCCTATGTGCCTTACAGGGCTAGAGCCGTACAAGGTGCGAGTTTGTCTGCGCCTTGTAAGGCGCATAGGGCTCCATGCCTTTGTCCTTGCATAAAAATTAAAAAAAAAAAGAAGCTTCTTAGCCCCTAAAACTTCACATGCAATTTTACATTTGCAATTTTTATAATTTTTTTATATTTTATGTGGATTAATTGGAATTTGGACTATTTACTAATAGGGTTCAAATTCTACTTAATGAGTTGAATTAGTGAAATAGCTTGCATATTTTGATAAAAATAACATTAAATAGAACAGAATAATTCTATTAAATAACTAAAGATCAGATTTAATATCATCACAATATTATTTCGCCAAATTTTATGAACTGCGTTTAAAAGTAATATCTTGTGTAAAAATGTCAAATGGCGTGTTAAGTCAAATTTAAATAAAGTTAAAATGAGTTGTGTCCTAAGGATTTATCGACTCATAAAATATAAAAAAATTATAAAATTTGCGAATGTAAAATTGCGTGTAAAATTTTAGGGGCTAAAAAGTTTTTTATTTAATGTAAGGACAAAGGTGTGGGCCCTATGCGCCTTATAAGGCATATTGGACCCTATGCCTTGCTATCTTAATTTAAACGCCGTTCATCGTATCGTTTAAATGTTACCCTTTTGGTTTTAGACTTATTTTTGTTGCCCTTATGAAATTTTTGGTCATTTTTTTGCCCTTTTGACTCCGGACTCCAAACTATTGGGCGACTAGGGAATACTTGGGATTAGGCTATTGCCACTCTTCAGGTTTTCCCTAAGGGGTTGTTTGGTTGATAAAAATATTTCATGTGTTGAGATAATTAAGTTATTATTTTAATATAACAAATGAAATAAATAATTTTAAAATTAATTAATATTTATGACTAAACATATAATAAAATATTTTGTTTATCCCAAAATTAATATATTTATCCCACCAACCAAATGATCTGATCGTTGACTAAAATTATGTTATTTACCAAGTTTAAAGACTTCCTGTGAAAATTGAGACACTATATTTGGGAGTAAATATCTTAAAAGATTACTCAATTATGTGAAATTATTTGAAAAGGTCACTCAACTTAATTTGTATCAATAAAGTCACTTAACTTATGAATTTTCTTTTATAAAGTCACTCAAGTGAAACTATTTTTCTAGAAAATCATTATAACCAAAAAATAAAAGATATAATTGCACAAACCACCCTTCAAATTTAGTTTCGTATTAGTTACTTCCATTGTAGTTTATAATATTATGCTTAACTCTCTTATTTTATTTTCTTTAATAAATATTTTCTTAACCTAATTATTATTAACATAAAAATTTATGATTTAATTAAATTTCCCTTTATCATGTAGTATAGTTTAATTTAATTGATTTTATAACATTTTTTTTATTCAATTTCTCAAAAAAAAAATTATACTTGTCTGCTTGAGTTACCCAGTTTGTATGATTCTGTGCTATTGTATAGTGAATAGCATGTCATGATTGCCATTTAAGTGAGAATTGGAAAACTAATTATGCCTAAGATACCAAAACAGTTGTAACTAATTATTATTCTTAATCAAGTTGAGTGACTTTTTCAAATAATTTTCTATACTTAGTGAATTTTTGAGATATTTACTCATATATTTGGTCACCTCATTTAACTTAAGTAAATATCTTTAAAAAAGGTGATCTTGAATTTTGATTATGATGAGTAATTTTAAATTAAATGAATATTAGTAGAAAAATTAAAAAATAATAATAAATTATTATTATAATAAAATGAGTTCGTTAAATTTATTGTTATTGTGACAAATTAATCATTGTAGTTTGTTTGCAGTGATATATGAAACATACATTTCGAATTTAAATTCGTTTAAGATAGAATTGAAGGTTTAATTATTAAATTTGAAAAAAAAAAAAAAAAACTTATTGTTCTTAGACAGAATTTTATTCAACTGCTCGACCTTACATACAATTAGGGGTGACAATATCAACTCATATAAGTGAAATGGATCAATTTTTCTCATATTAAATTAAAAAGATCACTCATATTTTCTTAAATGGGTAAATATGTACTTCAACATATTTAAGCTCATACAATTATACAAATATGGACAAAATGGGTAAACATGAAAATTCATATATACCCATATATCTGCAACGACCTATTCCCGTTGTTATAGAAAAGCTGATAGGAAAGAAATTGAGGTCAGAAAACTTTTGAGTAGTAATTGTGGATTTCCTAACCTAGTCAAGATTTGGACGAAATCAGAGTCATTAAGGTGTAGGGAAATCTGGTAACAATCGGGTGACTTATTTATGATTTTGATTACATAAGTGGTTGGATAAGTCGTTAAGAAATCTGTACGACTTTAGGGAATTGAATTAGGGTGAGTAGAACTCTCGAAATCGATCTTAGCGTGAATGGTATTTTCTGAGCGTCGTTGGTTAAAGGTGTGTTGTGAAATGGGGGTCTTGGAATTATTAAAATAGCTCACTGGTTCTGTGCAAGCCGCTGGGGAGGGATTTCTACCGCCAGGGCGGGGCTGCTGTAGCGGGGTGGGTGCCACTGTGGCGGGCCAAATGCGACTTAAGGTCGTAAATAAACCCCAAAACGTCTTTATTCTGCACTTTTTGACTTTGAGAGCCAAGGAACGATCCCAGATGAATTCTTGACCGTTTTTCACCATTCTTAAGGCTAAAGGTAAGGTTTTAACTCCCCTGAATCCATTTTTGATTCGTAGAACGTAGTTTCTTGGGTAATTATCGATGGGGAGGGTTTTGATCTGTGATTTATGGTGGAAGAAGCCCTAATTTAGGTATTGGGATCTTGAGTTGGCCTAGGGTTGATAATGTTGATTATAATCTAGGTAATTAGGCGTCGTTTATTGATCCTTGCGTTAATTGTATGTTTTTAGACCACGAACAAGCGGGAAGAATACGGAAAGGGAAGATTCAAGTGCCTTAGGGGATTCAAGCTTAGATTTGAGGTAGGTGATGGTTGTGATTTTATGATTGTATGATGTATGTTTGTAATTGCTTCATTATAATGCATGTATGTATGTGAATGTTGCATTATTGATTACCCTAATCGTAAATCAGGATAATTGATTAATTATATGTCATGAATCACTTATTGTTGTAAGATTGTGAGAATATACATTGTGATTGTGATTGTGATTGTGGTTTGTTGAATGGGTGGGTGTCACGATCCGACACACTAACTGGGATCGATTGCCACATTTCAGCATAAATATGGGATCGGCTACCACGTTTCGGCATAAACATTAGATCGGTTGCCACGTTTACACATAAATATGGGATCGTTTGCCACGTTTCGGCATAAACATTAGATTGGGAACCACGTTCTGGTATGCTAATCTGAGTTTGAGGTGTCATGTCAATGAAAAGGTTGACTTCGTAGTGATAGCCAGGGCTAACCAATTGTAATGGTGATATGAGTTTGTGATGAATTGTGATGGGATGCAACTATATAATAAGATTGTTGGTAAAACGAATTTTGTATAGTAAGTACGACTTGCGAGTATCTAAGGTCGTGGTTTTCTAATATTAAGTGAGTAACATGGTCATATGTAAAGTTTTAGGAGATGGTGGGACACCACTCTAATAGAATGTTAAAGAGCTAGAGTTATAATAAGGAAAATATAGTAGGATGTAGTACAACCTTTAGAGAGAGGCTAGAGCAAGAATATTTTATTTGATTGCAAAGGCTAAAGAGATATATTTAGTGGGGTAGATAGTTGGGTTCAAAGACGCGTGATTTCATTCGTTTTGTTGTGACTATGGTAATAGTGTCACAAGTCCTTCAGATTGGTTAAAAACTATTGGAAAGGACTTGAGAAATGAGTGTACCACATTAGCTCAAGTGTGATGATAAGTGCTTTGATTTTGTTTTTTAGTTAGTAATGAGTACGATGGAACTTTTAGCGAAGGATATTGTAAGATCGATGGATATGCGATCAATGATAACCAAAGATCCATGAATTCATAAAAATCTTCAAGGTACAAGCTAATGTTGATAGATAAGGGAATTGTGTTATACGATTAAATTTACAATTCACATTTTTCATTGTAAGTCTACATTCACGGTAATATATTTTGTCAAGGTATGAATTGGCAAGGTGAGAAATGATCAATTATATCTGGTATTGAGCATTTGAAGGGACTTACACCTTGGTTAAGTCGTAAGTTTACTACTATTGATTATTAAGTACCTAAGAAAGGTTTTATTTTTAAAGTGTTGATTTATAATAAGGAAAAAGGACGGAGTGTTTATGATGGTTGTTAGTGTTGTGAGTATGATTCACTAGCTATGCTCTAGTATGTTTTCACTTTTGTGGGTGGATCCCTAGTGGTGGATCAGGGGTACCAAAGCCTGCGATGTTCTCTTTGTTGAGTGGGAAGATTGGGAAGATTTGGTTATTTCGAATGAGATAATTGGTGTTGTCTTGGAGTTGTTAAAGTATTTTAGTGGTTCTACATGTACCACATTGCTTATGAGAATTTATAGAAGAGCTACCATGCGTATTTGTGGTTGTTCAACAATCTTAAATATTTCTCTAGTCGTCGAGGTCATATATCGATTATGTGTGGTTGAATATGGGGATCATTGGGTCCAATTCTACTGTTCTTAAGAGGTAACCTACAATTACCAAATCTAGCATTTCGATAGTGTTGTTGGAGGGGTTGTATGCTTGGACATATCCCTCAATGAGTATCTAATTTCTAAAGATCAAATTAGTTATAACTTAAGCTCATGGGAATTTATGTTGTGGGATGGAGATATTGTTAAGAACTATGATTGTTTGGGTATTATGAGTGTGTGTTGGTTGATTCAGGTTCACTTCTATTTGTAACGAGTATTGACTTGGAAATTTATCATGCTTTAAGTGCTAAAGGATTCGTCCGGATGATAGTGTCAAAGTCCTTGATAACATGTTGTAGACGTGTGTATGATCAATTTTGGTGGTTGTTGGGAATCACTTTTGTTATAGTTAAATTTACATATAACAATATTTATCACTCGAGTATTGAGATGACTTCATTGAGGCATTGTATGGGAGGATGTGTAGGTGATCAATTAGTTGGTTTAAGGTTGAAGATGTGAAACTTTTGAGAGTTGATTTGGTGAAAGATGTTTAGGGTAAGGTGAGAAGTATCCAATCTAAGCTTCTAGCAGCTCGAGTCAATAGAAAAAGTATGAGGGACAAGTATCCCCAGTTATTCGACGATTCAGATAGTACTCTATTCTTGCTTTAGACCTTTTATCCTAGTTGTCACTCGGGGACGAGTGATGGGTATATTGGTACCTATTGTAACGATATGTTCCCGTCGTTATAGAAAAGCTGATGGGAAAGAAATGGGGTCAGAAAATTTTTAAGTAGTAACTTTGAATTTCCTAACCTAGTCCAGATTTGGAAGAAATCAGAGTCGTTAAGGTGTAGGAAAATCTGGTAACAATCGGGTGACTTATTTATGATTTTGATTACATAAGTGGTTGGATAAGTTGTTAAGAAATCTGTACAACTTTACGGAATTAAATTAGGGTGAATAGAACTCTCGGAATCGATCTTACTATGAACGGTATTTTCTGAACGTTGCTGGTTAAAGGTGTGTTGTGAAATAGGGGTCTTGGAATTATTAAAATAGCTCACTGGTTCCGTGCAAGCCGCTGGGGCGGGATTTCTACCACCAAGGCGAGGCTGTTGTAGCGGGCTAGACGCTATTTAAGGTCGTAAATAACCCCAAAACGTCTATATTCTGCACTTTTTGACTTTGAGAGCTAAGAAACGACCCCAGACGAGCTCTTGACCGTTTTTCACCATTCTTGAGGCTAAAGGTAAGGTTTTAACTACCCGAATCTGATTTTTGATTCGTAAAACGTAGTTTCTTGGGTAATTATCGATGGGGGAGGGTTTTGATCTTTGATATAGGGTGGAAGAAGCCCTAATTTAGGTATTGGGATCTTGGGTTGGCCTAGGGTTGATAATGTTGATTATAATCCAGGTAATTAGGTCTCGTTTATTGATCCTTGCGTTAATTGTGTGTTTTTAGACCACGAACAAGCGGGAAGAATCCGAAAAGGGAAGATTCAAGTGCCTTAGGGGATTCAAGATTGGATTCGAGGTAGGTGATGGTTGTAATTTTATGATTGTGTGATGTATGCTTGTAATTGCTTCATTATAATGCATGTATGTATGTATGTGAATGTTGCATTATTGATCACCCTAATCGTAAATGAGGATAATTGAATAATTGTATGACATGAATCACCTCTTATTATATAATTATGAGAATATACATTGTGATTGTGATTGTGGTTTGTTGAATGGGTGGGTCTCACGATCCGACACACTAACTGGGATCGGTTGCCACATTTCAGCATAAACATTGGATCAGTTGTCAGGTTTTGGTATAAATATGGGATCGGTTGCCACGTTTCGGCATAAACATTGTATCAGTTATTGAATTGTGTTGTGTATCTACTTGTGATGATTACGTTCATATCTAATGATGATTGATATTGGAAGACTGTATGTTGCTCTAAATTGATAACCAATGTGTATTATTGAGAATGTGGATGTTATATTGATCCTAAAAAGATGACTAATATTGTATATGTTTGGTATATGCCTATTTTATAATGTTGTGGTTACTTGCATGTGTTTCACTTATTGGGATAGCCGCGTGATCTTACCAGTACACTGTGGTTGTGTACTGATACTGCACTTGCTTGTTCTTTGTTGAGTACATGGCATCTTTAGGCGGCTATTGATAGACCTCAACTAAGTGACTATTGAGCGTGATCGGATTCAAAGGTGAGCCAGTTCTTTCAAGCTGCCATGGATCTCTCTTGTTTAAGTCTACTCTTTTCGGTCTCAAACTATTTGTTAAAAGTGTTGTTTAGTTTTGGGGTTGTACCCCTTGTTCTTAGACTTATCGTTAGTAGAGTTTTGGTACAATGACTTTCAGGCTCTAGGGGTTGAATCTCCGCATTAGTTTGGTTAGTTATTTGTTTAAACCTTTGGAGTTTATGGGGACTCCATTTTTATTTCCATTTAAACCTGCTTTCGTATCTTTAAATGTGTAGTATTTTGGTTTAAGGTTGCTTAGTTGGTTGTAGTAATGGTTCTTCCACCAGAGGGTTAGCGTGGGTGCCAAGCACGACGGTCTGGTCGTGACAATATCACTCACTTATCATAATAATTTCTAATTGCACTATCTGTTTTTAAAAATAAAAATTGAGGGTGGTGTGGGGTGGATGTGGGGGTGAGGGATAGGATGGGTGGGGGAAAATATAAAATTTGAAATATTTCTGAAAATCTTTTTATAAATTTTTTTGGTGTGGGTGGGAGGTGTCCAAGGGTAGGGGTAGGGTTGGCAAAAAGTAATTTAAAAAAAAAAAGTTTTTTTTTAAAAAAAAGTTTTGGGGGTGAGGGGAGGTGGGGGTGGGGGTATAGGGTAAATAACTAGATAATTTTAGGCCCGTGATACGGGCCCAATATAATGAAAGGCCCGTTTACGGGCCCAATATTACAATATTATATATATATTTATAATAGAAATTTAAATAGTTTTCGAAAAGAAAAATTATTATGACATTTTCAAATAAGCATGATAAAAAATAATAATAAAATATCATATGCTCCAGTGATTATTATAATATCATGTCAAACATATATATTTGAATTAAATAATTAATTTAATGATATTTTTTTCTGTTTTATTTGAAAAGTATTCAAGAGAATAGATTAAAATTATTCTCAATATATTAACAATTTTCATAAAGTTTATGAAGCAATAAAGTCTACTGATCCATCTATAGATTAATTTTGAATACACTTATAAATTTGTTTTAAAGGTGTTTTACAAACAAAAATAATTAATGACCTACATGATGAAAATTAGAATGAATCATTTCATTATTTACAAAGTGATAAATGGATTTAAAAAAAGTTATGACTTTATATCTTGTCTTTATATTCATTAAAATTTGGAGAACAATCTAGTATAGTAACAAAAGAATTTTTTTCTAAAGTAATTTATATACCGATGAATGAATGTGTTTCCTCAAATAATCAGATTTTAAAAATATTAACAAAAGTTAATATAATATATATTGCAGTAATTTAACATAAGGTAGTTAAAATAATAATTTATATAACTTACTTAAAATGATTTTAACTGATGATAAAATAATAGTACTAAATAAATATATGTTTCTCAATAAATTATATAATAACATATATGTTACGTGAAATTTTGGAATTATACATAAGAAGAGAAATCAAGTAAATTAGATACTTCAAAAAGTATCTTTACAATCCAGAAAGAAAAGCAACACCATGAAATTGAATAGTCTAAAGAGAACCAAAGAAAAGGGCATAACATGCTCCGAATTTTTTGAAAAAATTGTTCTTGAAGAGTTTGCTCACTGATTGCATTCCTTATGAATTACGTCTTTTGAGAATTGCAATTGTGATTGATATTGAATTTAACATGTTAATTGCTTCACTATCATATTCATTAGAATGTTTGAAAAATGTGGATCAATTGAATTTTGTTGAAAATTTGTTATATGGACAAGTTCCAGAAGTGATGCGTTCACTAAGAAATAGTAAATTTTACTTTTGTCTTATACTTCCTCCGTTTTAAAAAAGACTGACCTCCTTTCCTTTTTAGTCTGTTTAAAAAAGAATGACCTCTTTCTTTTTTTGGTAATATTTTAATTTCAGCTTTCCACGTGACATGTTTAAGGCCACAAAATTAAAGGGCAATTTTGTACATTTGACATAACTTTAATTTAGGACCACAAGATTCAAAAGTCTTCTTTATTTTCTTAAATTTCGTGTCAAGTCAAACTAGACCATTCTTTGTGAAACAGAGGGAGTAATTGTTTTACAAAAGTAGGGTCATTATGTAGGGAATAGATGAAAAATGAAGTTGTTATTATAATGTTGAAAAAACTGCGTTATTGGTCTTCCTAATAAGAGATCTATACTGAAGTGTGTAGTATTTAGGATGCAAATTAGAAATAAAGGGTGAGAAATTTATTTGTATAAGATATTAGAGGGGAGTGAATGAAATGAAGAATGAGTTAGTGTTTATTTATTTGTGTCATAGCCTTAGTTCTAGAAAAATATTATAATTTTATAGTTTCTAGAATAATCATGCAACTTATGGAGGAAATTTAGCCACTTGAAAAAATATTTTGACAAATTTAAAAATAGAATTTATAGAATTTTAAAATGAAATATATATATGAAATGACCATATTATCCTGGATCGTCCTCAACTTAATATTTCTATATAATAGAAAAATACCAAATTTGGCCAGACAATTTTAAATTTAAATCAAACTTACATTAGTTCATTATTCAGATTAATATGTTTGAAATTAAATAAAAGTAAAAATTTGATAATATATTTTAATGAAGAACTACTCTTTTATAATCTAGTAAACGTTTTTAGTTTACTTTAAATGCAAGTATACCATCTTATTCATTTTATTTGTAAAGTTATTTTTTAATATATTTTAAAACATATTTTTTTAATATTGAAACTAATTTTATTTATTCTTTAATTTCAATCTAATATATATTATTAATTTATCACACTTATTTCTTTTCAGATATATTAATTAGAGACAAAATAAAAGTGAAAGTAATTAATTATATTTGTAAATAATGAAATTTTTATATTAAAGTAGGCAATTTTATTAAGTATAATGAACAGAAAAAATAATAAGAATTAAATTAAAGTATTAGTAAAATAGAGTAATGAGTAGATATCACAATAACTCATAAAAAAAAGTGAAGTAATAATAAAATGAGTTAATAGTAATAACAATAATTAAAGATGTTTCTAGAACAATTTAGTTTTCTTGTTATCATTCTTGGTAGATTTTTGTTTGCGTGAAGTTACATTTTTATCTTTGATCATCTTTCACTTCATATATAGAAAGATGTTTCTACAATTATTTATTTTTCTTACTATCTTTCTTAATAGATTTTTGTTATAATGAAATTACATTTTTATTCTTGATTGTCTTACATGCAAATCTATCATCCTATTCATTTTTATTTGTAAAGTTACTTTTTAACATCTTTTTCTTTAATTTCGATCGAATATATATTATTAATTTTTATCACACATATTTCTTTCCAAGTATATTAATCAGAGCCAAAATAAAGGTGAAAATAATTAATTCATAACGATTTTTTATATTAAAGCGGGCATTTTTTATAAGCATAATGAATTGAAAAAAATATTAAAAATTAAATTAAATTAATAGTAAAATAGGGTAATGAATAGATATTACAATAACTCACAAAAGAAAAGAAAGTGAAGTAATAACAAAATAAGTTAATGATAATAACAATAACAAAAGATGTTTCTAGAACTATTTAATTTTCTTGATCATAATTCACTTAATAATATATAGAAAGATGTTTCTAGAATTATTTACTATCTTTCTTAATAGATTTTGTAAGAATGAAATTACATTTTTACCCTTGGTCATCCTACTACTTCACTCAAAATATATATATGTATATATACTAGATAAGTGTAGCCCGTGCTAACACGGGCCCAACATGTAGTCTTATTCGTGGTCTAAAATTAATTAATATAAACGATCAAATCACATATAAACACCATTATATAAAGTAAATTAAAATATTACTTTCTTAAACATAGTAACTGCAAAATTTCTACATATTTTGCGAACGTCATACTATTGGATGTTGAAGTGGAATATTTACGTAGTTGAATATTTACACATGTGAAAGTACTAATTACACTTATATATACTATTTATAAATCAAACACTAACAGAGCATCTTGTATGTTGTGATCAATTTCTTCTGAATTGGCTTTTATCAAAATCACATAGCAAGGGACTAAACATACAACAACAATATACCCAATTTAGTCTCCATAATGTCTATTCACAGCCAATTGTCACGGACTTAGAGTGATGGCTAAAGTTCCATGTGGCCCTTGACAATTTACTCACTACTCTTTCAAGATCTTGTAAATTCAAGGAAGCCTTTAAGACTTGGATCGCTAAGAGAATGCTTAAGGAAAGACTTAGAAAAAACAAAGAGAGTTTTTGGAAGAAGGCTTTGTATTAACTTTGGAAGATTGCTTTACACTTGAGTGATGCCTTGCAAATGGTTGGCACCTCTATTTATACTACTTCCTAAGGACTAAACTACAATTAATATTTACATGAGAAGTCCCTAAGGTATTTACACATTGGCCCCATTTCTAGAGAATTCTATATAGCCTAGAATTCTCCAAGGCTTTCTTGAAATATCTAGGGTGTTCTAGAGTTCTCTCCCCAACTCTAGAAACCTCCACGCCTATTTGTCTACAAAATTTTACTCGGATACTAGCGGGACATGACACGCTCCCCCACCTGATGATGCGATGACCGCGGCGCATTGCTGCAGAAAATCCGAACTTGGTCTTTAAATTGCCATAAGTCTTCATATTTCTCCCATGTGGCCTCCTCCAGAGATTGTCCCTTCCAATGCACAAGGAACATGGAGCTGGCTTGTTGACCTCGCTTCCGTTTGGCCTGATAATCTATGATAGCTTCAATCTCCCGGTCGTGCGAGGCGGTGACAGTAATGGGTGCCCGTCGCGATTGGTTTCGGCTAGTGTCCTCCTTGTCCTCGTGGTATGGTTTGAGGACGCTTGCATGAAACACCGGATGGATTTTAAAGTGAGGGGGCAACTCCACCTTATATGAGATCTTGCCCACCTTGGCAACAATCTTAAACGGACCCTCATATTTTCGCACTAAGGTTTGATGAACGCCCCTTAGTGCCTTGAACTGTCTTGGGTTGAATTTCACCATGACCATGTCGCCTTCCTTATAGTCGGTGGGACGTCGTCTGTGGTCGGCAAACTTCTTCATCTTGCTTGCTTCCTTGTCTAAGTAGGACTTGGCAGTGTCAAGCTGTTCTTCCCATCCTTTGGCAAGATGGTACGCTCCCAAACTCTTCCCTTCGAAAGCGGCCGGTAAAGAATGCGAAGTTTGGGCTGTTGGCCAGTCGCTAATTCGAACGGTGTGCGCCCGGTGGACTCACTCCTTTGCAAATTATAAGAAAACTGTGCCATGTCTAGGAGCTTGGCCCAATCATTTTGGTGCGCGCTGACATAGTGCCTTAGGTAGCACTCCAATAGGGCGTTGACGCATTCTGTCTGGCCGTCGATTTGCGGATGGAAACTTATGGAGAAGTGAAGTTTTGTGCCAAGTATCTCGGACAGCTGTCTCCAAAAGTTCCCCGTGAAGCGGGGGTCTCGGTCGCTAATGATATGTCTTGGTAGCCCTCAGTATTTCACCAAGTTCTTGGAGAACAATCGAGCGGCTTCCTTTGCGGTGCATCCGACTGTGGCGGGTATGAAGGTAGCATACTTTGAGAATCTATCCACCACGACCATGATAGTTCCATACCCATCGGACTTAGGTAGGGAAGTGATAAAGTCCATAGTTACGCTTTCCCATGAACGTTCTGCTACGGGTAGTGGCTCAAATAGTCCTCCCGGATGCCTTTGTTCTCCTTTGTCTTGCTGGCACACAAGACAGGTCTGCACATAGCACTCGATGTTATCCCGCATGCGTGGCCAAAAATAGATAGCCTCGATCGGCGCCCTCGTTCTTCGCTGCCCTAGATGCCCAGCCCACGGTGTGTCGTGGCTTTCCTTGATTATTCGCCGCCTGAGAGACTCGAATTTTGGCACGTAGACACTTCGACCGAACGTGAGCAGGAGACCATTCTCCACCCAAAAGTGTCTAGTCTTGCCTTGGGCGGCTAATTCCATCAGTTTCTTGGCCTCAGGATCATGTTGCATGCCATCTCTGATTGCATCCTGAATATCACAATGGGCCGTCGTGATAGCAGCAAGTTCGGCCTTTCTACTTAGCACATCGGCCACAATGTTGCCTCTTCCTGGCTTATACTCCAAGACGTAGTCGAACTCGGCTAGAAAATCCTGCCACCTAGCTTGTTTCGAGGTGATCTTCTTTTGCGACTGAAAGTAGCTGGTGGCCACGTTGTCCGTCTTAACCACGAACTTGGAGCCTAGCAAGTAGTGTCTCCACGTGCGCAGGCAATGTACAATGGTCGTCATTTATTTCTCCTGCACTATATAGCGCCGTTCGGTCTCGTTCAATTTGTGGCTCTCGAATGCTATTGGGTGTCTTTCCTGCATTAAGACTCCCCCAATGGCAAAGTCTGAAGCATTCGTGTGTACTTCGAAGGTCTTTGAAAAGTCGGGCAGCGTCAAGACCGGCTCTTCTGTTATTGCCGTCTTGAGACCTTCAAAGGCTTGCTGGCACTCCACGCTCCAAACCTACGTCTTATTTTTCTTCAATAACTCGGTCAGCAGAGCAGCCTTTGCAGAGTAACCTTTTATGAACCTGCGATAATAATTCACAAGTCCAAGGAACGATCGTAGCTCAGTCACTCTAATGGGCACCTCCCATTCTTGAATTGCCCGTATCTTAGCCTCATCCATCCGTAGTTCGCCCTGACTGATGATATGACCCAAGAAATGCACTTCATGTTGAGCGAACTCACATTTCTCCCGCTTAATGTAAAGCTGGTTCTCTCGCAGGACTAGGAAGACCTTCTTTAGATGTTCCACATGCTCCTCCAAGGTGTTGCTATAGATGCCTATGTCAGCCAAGTACACCACCACGAACTGATCCAAGTAGGGGTGAAAGATCTTGTTCATCAGCGTGCAAAATGTGGCAAGTGTGTTGGTTAAGCCAAAAGGCATCGCCAACCACTTGTATCTGGTCACGCACACTGTCTTCGGCTCGTCCCCTTCTGTTATACGCACTTGGTAGTAGCTTTTTCGGAGGTCCACCTTCGTGAAGTACTTGGCCTACCCAAGTCTGTCAAACAAATCTGCAATGAGCGGGATAGGATATTTGTTCTTAATAGTTACCTTATTGAGCGCCCGATAGTCGATGCATAAGCGTTAGGATCCATCCTTCTTCTTCTAGAACAGTACCAGTGTGCCATAAGGTGCCTTGGATGGACGGATGTGACCGGCCTCGAGGAGCTCTTTCAACTGCTTTCTTAGCTCCTCTAGTTCAGGTGGAGCCATGCGATAAGGTGCATGCGCGGGTGGCTTGGCTTCAACCTCCAGCTCTATCTTGTGATTTACCTCGCGCCTCGGAGGTAGGTTCTTCGATAGCTCATCTGGCATCACGTCTTTGTTTTTTTTAAGGACTTTCTCTATGATTGGTGTCAAGGACTCCTTAGCACCATTGTCTTCTCCTGAACTTGCAATGGTGGCAAGGAACATCGGTTCTCCTTTCTTCAGGCCCTTCACGATCTGCATGGCCGACAAGAGGGCATGTCCTTCCTTCTTCGGTACATTCACTAGAGGTACCATGCACGATCCTTCCCGCTCCATGACCATGAGTCGTTGGAGGTAGGGGTCGAACATAGTATGGCAGCGCTGGAAGAACTCCTGCCCAAGAATAATGTCAAAAATATCCAAAGGAGCGACGGTAAAGTTTGTCTTACCTTGCCATCCTCCCAACGTGATGCTCACTCCTTGGGCGATCCCGCACACAGGGGTCGGTGGTGCATTGACCGTTTTGAGGCGGGTGTTTCTTGGAACATAGTTCAGTCCTAACCTCTCTACCGCCATCTTGGTCATGATGTTTGCTTCTGCCCCGGTGTCCACCATGGCACGAGCTATACGTCCATTAATGGATATGTCTACATACTGCGGGCTGAAGTCTCCTGGCTTCTCTGTCTGCTTGGGTATTGCCCCGCATAGTCCAACCATGCCCAACTGCGTCGTGCCCGTGTCATGCCCTTGCTCTTGTGCTTCCTTCTCCTTCCGTTCGTGTAGGATGGCACTAAGGTTCTTCATCTCCAGGCACCTGGCATAGCCGTGTGGTCCTCCGTATATGGAGCAACCATCTCCTTCAGTGGTCTGCGCCTTCTTCTTCGTGTAGTTCTGGCACGCGAACCGTCTGTTGTCTGGCTTGTGGGGGTCGTGCTGCTTAGGGTGTGTCTGCTGCTCCTTGCCTCGGCCACGGTCTCCCCCACCTTTGGTATGACTGCTCCTTGCATCCTTGCTCTTTTTCTTGTCATGACAATCGTGCTTAAAGTTTGTCAAAGACTCGGCCTGTGTGATGGCTTCGTCTATGGTCTTGACCTGTCGCCGCTCCAAATCCGTCTTGGCCCAATTCTGTAACCCGTCCATGAAGTGGAACAACATGTCTTCGTTCGTGAGGTTGGGGATCTGAAGCGTTAGAGTTGTGAACTTATTCACGTACGCTTGAATGGTTCATGTTTGCTTCAGCTCCCTGAACTTGCACTTAACCTCATATATGACGTTATTAGGGAAGAAGGCTTTCTTGAATTCCTCGCAAAAATGTTCCCACGTGTTGATGGTGCACGTCCCCTTCCCTATCTTGATTTTCTTACGCCTCCAACACAGCATGGCCATCTCTGAAAGATAAAACACGACAGTGTTGATCTTGGTCTCGTCACTCTTCACCCGGCAACACTTGAAGTAATTCTCCAAGTGCCACAAGAAATTCTCCACCTCTTGAGCATGCGGATGCCTTTAAACATAGGTGGCTTGGGAGCCTCGACCCTGGCCTCCCTATCACAGTCGGGTGATGCCGATCCTCCAGCTTCTATGCCTTCCTTGAGTGTCCTCATTTCGGCCTTTATGGTTTCAATTATGTTCAACGCCTCCATGAGCCGGCACTCTAAGGAAGTGATAGCCTCCTATATCTCGAACTCGGCCCGCTGACGTCCCTCCAACTCCTTACGGATGTTTTCGGTCTCCTCAAGGGTGAAGTCTTCAAGAGTCTTGAATTTTCCATCGACCACATTCATGCGCCGGCCTAATATCTCCACGGTCTACCTGGCCACTTCAACCCTTGAGACCCACTTTTCTCCTGCAATGACGTCGATGGCCTCCTCACCATGTTCATCGTCACTGGCCTCGGTGGTTGAGGGTGGGTGAGATGTTAGCGCCTCGCTTGGTGTGGGATCCAACAGCATTTTCTCATGACTCTTTTGGTGCTTCTTTCCCTTTCGGGGCCTTCTTTCCACCATCCAGACGGATGTTGGTGGTGCTAGCAGCATTTACGTCCCCTTCGATTGCCATTCCCTTAGTGCAAACCTGGCTCTGATACCACGTTGTCACGGACTTAGAGTGATGACTAAAGTTCTGTGTGACCCTTGACAATTTACTCACTACTCTTTCAAGATCTTGTAAATTCAAGGAAGCCTTTAAGACTTGGATCGCTAAGAGAATGCTTAAGGAAAGACTTAGAAAGAACAAAGAGAGAGTTTTGGAAGAAGACTTTGTATTAACTTTGGAAGATTGCTTTACACTTAAGTGATGCCTTGCAAATGGTTGGCACCTCTATTTATACTACTTCCTAAGGACTAAACTACAATTAATATTTACATGAGAAGTCCCTAAGGTATTTACACATTGGCCCCATTTCTAGAGAATTCTATATAGCCTAGAATTCTCCAAGGCTTTCTTGAAATATCTAGGGTGTTCTAGAGTTCTCTCCCTAACTCTAGAAACCTCCACGCCTATTTGTCTGCAAAATTTTACTCGGATAGTGGCGGGACATGACACAGTGGTGCATTATAATTTGAAGTCTAGCAACATTTTGCTATATGAAAACATGGTTGACCATTCAAGTGATTTTGGGATTGCGAAATTGTTGGGTGAAGAGGATAGGTTTAGACATACTAAGACTATTGGGACTATCGGATACATCGCGCCATGTCACAAATTCAAATTGTAACAATATATGTTCTCTTTTAGGCACTTAATTCTACCTATTAACAAAAATTTTGAGTACTGAAAATGACAGGCTGCAATATAAGAAAAAATACTCTTAAGATGTCATCTTATAAGTTTACGCACAGAACCATTACTCACTTTGTATGTCCTAAATCTTCGTACAAATTGAAATTAGATAGATACACCAAGAGAAAGAATGATTGAAGCTCATCAATAAAGCCCCATGTCATATAATAGATATATGTCGAATGAATATGCTAATTTTGCTAGGATCGACATAGTGAACGGTGCCAACTCATTGCACCACAGAGGATATAGAGTATACTATCTCCTTTTTTAGAATCCCACTTTTGTATCTGAAAGCAATTATCATATGACAACTATTGTACAATGCTAAAAAAAAATAGTCACACTTCTTCAAACACCTAACGTGTATATGTGTAAATATCAATATAAAAAATATTAACAATATACAAAAGTCATAACATCAAGTAAATAGATGATATATATATATATATATATATATATATATATATATATATATATATATATATAATATTATGGTGACCCTCATATGCAAAAGTACTGAATAGATCAAGAAAAGAGGTAAAAAAATAATTAAAGTAGCAACTCACAATAGGATTAGCATATCAAATTCAAGAATTGACTCCTAAAGAAGACAAACAAGGCAATCACCAAAAACAAAAAGGGAGATAAGCCATTAATTATTATTGGAAAAGAAGGTGACCACATCATAGCTGAAAAATAACTTGTTACAAGAAAAAGAGAACATTTGAATTTGCGCGCAAGCAAAAACTAAAAACTAAACTACCGACAAACATTTTTCTCCTCATGCTCCTTGCTCTTATCACCAGGCTCCACAAAAGGTCGATATTCAAATGCTTAATATGAAACTTTTAGAATATCAACCCATATATAACTTTTTTAAAAATAAATATAAATACTCCGTTGTATTTTATATTATCAACAAAAAATTTATAAGAATCCAATCTATTCCCATTGATGATTCCTGGTTGTGCTATTTTTCGAAATCGAATAATACGCTCAACTAATTATTTGACTACGGTGGAAGTTAGCATTTAATGAAAAGAACAAATTTGTAATTGGATGACTCGACTACTGAAATATGTTTAATCATTTGCAATTTGAAAGGTTTCATCAAAAGCATAATATGGAGATTGAAAAATTATACTTACTTGGACATGAAAAAAGTGTGTTATCAAAACCTAAAGAGAAAAGTAAACTCTGAAAATGTTCAAACGATTGCTCTTACTCTTATCCTTCCTTCACTGCATGCATCGAAGAGACCATTTCCCAAGCCAAGAATGAGTGTATCAAATGGAAATGTTAGATTTGTTTTCGAGATTTGTAAACCCATTTTTGGGGTCTTCATATTTGTAAATCGAATCTGAAACCAAATTAAAGAGAAAAAAAATACTACAGTCGAAGAACAATCAAGCACAACAACAATAACACCATCCATGAAATTGGAAATCTGAAGAGAATTGAAAGAAGATCACATGTCACAATTCCTACTACTCAATTACGGGGAAATGGATTAGAGATTCTTTATGGAAAAAGAAATAGACAAAAATATACCATTAATGGTAATGATGCTAGTTTGTGAAGGTACTTTGGGATCAGAAGTGAGATTGACTTCGAAGGAAACTTTTCCTCCGCCACCAGTAGCACCACCGCCGACGCACTTTGAAAAAAAAAACACTTACAGCTCTGCAAATGTGGCTATGGACCTTGAACCAAAATTGAAAAATATCTGAAAAGATGGGAATGCATTGGGAGAGAAAAAATAGAGCTACGTGAAAGAGAGAGATGGATTCTAGAATCTACTGATTATGTATACCAAGGAAGGAAAAACGTATGTGTCTTATTACAAATATTCTGGAATCTACTGGATATATATCTCATCATGTAAGAAAAAGCTTATAGAATATAATTACCAGTTTGCCCTTATATGAAAGTCAAATTTGCTAAAGTGCTCTTCTATATAGTATATATATCTACTAGATATAATATGTCCATGCTAAGCACAAGCCCAACGAATTTAGCTTCCTTGTATTAGTGTAGCATTTATTCTTACACTTGGTAAATAAAGTAAAAGACATTTCATACATTTAAACTGACAGGACGATAAAAATATTGAGACTACACATAACAAACATTACTTGATAACGAAAATAAACTTTTAGCGTATCTCAATTTCAAAGATAGCTCATATGGAGAGAATTATTCACGATCATAGCAAAATCAAGTCCCTCATCCACAACCAATCGGAAAAACTTCCCATGACAAGAGATGCTTCTTTGTACATTGAAATTAAACAACAAAAAGTTCACACAATCAGGTAGATTGATAGCTTATATTAAATTTACACAATCTATATAACTCAAAATTATTTACAAATATTTATCATCTAACTGAATAAATAATTATAAAAGCTGCAACTATTAGTTCAACACGATTAAACAAAATATCTAGTGGTCCAATCCCTCTATTGATTGACTACAGTAGAACCATGAGAACTTTTTGAACCTAAATCAATTGTTTATATACTATATTATTTAGCAAAAAGCAAGTAAACATAGGAGTAACTAAAACATGCTATAAAGTAGGCAGTGTCGCAGTGACAAATCATTAGTGTGGATATATTTCTTTAACGGCATAAAATGTTGCAATACACGCACATGAATCAATTTGACACTTCAATGGTCAATCTTCCTTCACAGTTTGGGTAGATTTGATCAGCTAACTAAGTCCAAAATCTACAACTTTCACATATCCAGATTCATCCCATAATATGTTTGTCATTTCACTTAGAAATTAAAAGCTTTCCAGACATTTAACAAGCCTACTTCAGCCACCAATAAACAAACAAAGCATGAGACCGTGAAACAACCAGAAAGATTAACAGAATCAGGCTTCAGGTCTCAATCAATTATTGGTGTCAGGATTAGGTTTCAGGTCTCAATCAATTATTGCGTCAGGTTTATGTTTAGAATCAAGATCGAAACTTTCATGGTTATGGCATATTTACAGAAGCTAGTGGAATGAAGAAGATGAACAAGGAACAACATAAAAAGCAAATAAGGAGTTCACAAAGTTTCAAACAATATTTTGATATACAAAAGGTCAACAAAACACGTGGAAAGATCACCACCGCAGATCTCTTAAGTGATGGATTAAATCAGAGTTGTAAGAGACACATAGACACAACTATTAGAAAGATAATTTAAGATTTCTCTACATATTTATGTAGACAACTTCTTCTGCAACTAATCATGAAGTTGTGCCACTTCTTTCCTTTCTACCTATGACAAATTGTCACTTTTACCATTAGAAATAAAACTTATTTTACTTCTATGCGTCCAACATTTTTTATTTTCTTGATTCACCTAATAGGTTAAAAGATTGGAATTAAAATGAATCAAGTTATAATTCAGAAGCAGCATGGAAAAATAAAACTTTATGATGGAAAAGAACATAGGAAGCTCATATACTATTAGTCAAGTGTTAATATAGAATCTGAATCGTCATTAAAGAAGTTAGAGAAAAAAAAACCAGTCCAACTATATTCCGCCAGGTCTGTTCGATTAGGTTAACAAAGGGATTTTACTGTGATGTCTTAGTTATTAGGAGTGTGTGCTAATGGTTGTGGACAAAAGAACAGGGCAGTTTTGTAAGAGCACACAATCTGTATCTAATACGATGGTGGGTTTCTGTTGGATTGGACTTGGAGTGAAAACCGTTGGAGACTAACCATTGAGAATTAAACTAAAGAAATTAACCACCAAAGCATAGGAGAACGAACGGTAAGAGGTTGAGACTCGCAACAAATCAGTATAGAGGGCCTGGTATCTTGACTTGCTTTTTCAAGAACGAAATTCCCCAACTTTTTCAGGTGCCAAACAATCTTGTTTCACATAAATCAACTCATGTATAACATTATAGAAACAAATAATCACCAAATTAAAAAAAGAAAAGAAATGAAATGAAAATTATAACGAAAACAGTGAAATAAATACCAAGGAGAGAGCACATATTGTGTATTATTTTTTGAAGGATAAATCTGCAGCCAAAGAAAAGATAGTTGGACATATGCTTGTCACAACATCTTCGCTAATTAGAGATAATTAGAGCAATGTCCAACTATTGTTGGTCAACCTCCTCCCAGTATATTCACGACATCTTTAATAATTAGAGACTGCAGCAAGACAAATATATATCATACCTTCATCTTTTCTCCAATCTGAAGACCTTAATTGACAATAATATTCTATAATTAGAGAACCTATACAGAAATTAAGACTATGACCGAACTAATCAAGTACATTAAGAGATATCACCACAAAAGATTTGAGCAAGAAGAGGGAGAATTATAACTTAAATAGTACTAATAGACAAACAAAGCCAAGTAAGTGTCATGGCCTTACGTCTTTTTGGACAGCTCTAACACCCATCACCAAGGATGCAATTGAAACTAAACCGTCATTGGCTCCTATAACAACGGCTCAAACCCACTGTGTTCTTTGAGGACAGTCAAAATCCTGCTCAGGGGCTTGCTTGTGGTCATTATGGTTTTTAGGAATGGTAATTTGGACTCAGTTTTGATCAGTCATTGAGAAAGTTATAACTACTTGTTAGTTAAAGAAGCAATTTGTTATTAAAGATTAAAGATGAGTGTTGTATGCAAACTCAGTCAGCTCTATTTATAGAGTAGGATGATCAAAAAATTAATTAAACTATCCATCAGTTATAACTACATTGATTGATTTCTTCATTGATGGTCTCATAGCTCAAATCTTGCATTTGTTCCCACAACACAAAGTGCAACAAAGAAAGAAACAGGGAGAACACTTATGAATGTAATTTAAAAATTCTTGTTTTGTGTTTAATTTTTTGGTTCAATGATTAACATTGAATCAAGTATACTTTGTGCAAATGTTTCTTTAAAATGAACTTCTCCTGGTAATTAAAGTATATTTTCAGTCAATGATATGACAATTAAAAAGATAAATCATAATATGTGTTACGGCACACACGTGTGAGCTCTTAGTGCGAGTCACCTACTTACAATTCTTAGATTTTTCTTACCTTGAATTACTTCATATATTCTTTGTATTCAAGAAGGCAAACAGAATATAACAACATGAATTCATGAATTCATGAATAATGAAAAATGGTAAAATTCACCTGCTACATATGATAAAATGGGTGACCAAATGCAGGAGTTTTCTACCCTAATAGGAAGACGATTTTGCACCTTTTTACTTTTGAAGTTCAATAACTTGCACATGCAAAAACTTTAGTCCTTAAATCACTTAATAGAAAAACGAAGACATATTTTAAGTTACTCTGATTGGAAAAGGGCCTCTAATTTGTTGAGCCAAGTATCTGATCAACGCTAAATTACTAAAATCAATCAAACAATGAACTATGCTCCAATTATCAACTAATATATGAGTCCTCTATATTTATTCTACTTTATTCGAGCCCAAATCATTCCAATATGCAAATAGAGAAATATGATTATCATCCTGATATCTTCTTAAAGAAATTTACATCATGAAAACATGAATTAGAAACCAATCCAATGAACAGAGTTAAAAAAGATAATATACCTCCCCGAATGCGCCTTCGCCAATGACTGTCAATAATTCAAATTCATCCATCCAATTTTATGCCTCTGCAATTCATAAGCTTAGTCTCCCTCTTCTCCAAATTCCTCAGCATCTTCTCTCTTGATCATCATCCGGTAACTATGCTTTTTGCGTTTTCCTCTGCAACGCTCTTCGCCTGAAACACACAAACATAACATAAAACAATTTAAAAGTCAAAATACAAATTATACATATTGAATAAATAGAATAACTACATCTTACTTTCAAACAAGTTAAGATAGACTATATGAATCTTCACTGACCAAGTCAAGATTTACAAAATAAAAATAATAAAAATGAGAGTACAACAACAACATACCCAATGTATCCAATAAGTGGGGTCTCAGGAGGGTCGAGTCTACGCAAACCTTACCTTTGCCTCATAGAGAAAAAGGTTGTTTCTGATAGACTCTCGGCTTAAAACACATTTTCAAACATTTTGAAAAAGGAGAATACCAATATGAGAGCAGTAATTACAAAAATCAAATAATGTGAAATAGAGAACATTAAACAGCAGACAGAAGAAAGAACAATAACGATAATGAAATAAGTACTACAACTTTTCTATATTTCCTACTCGTGAGTCTTTGATAAGCCCAAAAGACTCCTAGAAAGTAAATAATAAAAACATGACAAAATATGTTCCCAATTAATTGATATTTCCTACATTAATCTAGTCATTTCATAATGAATCTACACAATATTACATAGGAAAAAACCTTTCTTTGCAATCTTGCAAGCCTTGAAGATAGTGTTGGTAATGATTCTCAATGATCTGCTTAGCAGCAGCTGCTTCTTGACGGGTGACTGGTGAGGAAACATAAAATTTTGGCCCCAATAAATTAAATACTTGATTGGCTTCTTCCGTTTGATCCAAAAATAATATATAAATGGTGTCTTGTGTAATAACAAAAAAGAAAAAAAACCAAGATTTGGAATCAGTTGGTCTATGGCGATAGTAAATTCAATCGATAAAAGACTATATTTGTCTGTTTCTAGTATAACTTAAGAAGTAATAAAATGAAAGAAGAAGAGAATTGTGAGAGTGCTTAAAAAGCTCTTTTTAATTTTTATCCAAACATTACAAAAGTGTTTAAAAGTTATTTTATCTTAACAACACTTCAATAAGCAAATCCAAACCGGCACTAATTTATTTTTCCGAAAAGTTGTTGTTTCTCTCAAGTCTCAACCGAACTTCCAAGATTCAAAAGTGATCCAAATGTTCTTAAATAACGACAAATTTCAAGATAGTAGACTCAAACATGTACCCATTTGACGAACTCCTCTAAAACAATGCTCTCATGTGCTAATATCAATCTTCATATTTTATCTTCTTTCTAGCATGCCAAACTGTAAGCACCATCCTAGCATCCAACTAATCTGAACAATCCTCTATTTTATTATGAATAATATTGACAATATGCTAAAGAAAAAAATAATGAAAACAAAAACTAACAACACATACGTTAATTTATAATCACAACATAAAATGAAGGATAAAATAGAAAACAGATCTATTTAATTAAAAAAAAAAGACGCAACTTATATTGAGTAAAGTTTAGACAATAAAAATTATAAGTCATTTTTAGGTCAAATTTGGTTCACCTTGACCTGGTGAAATGATTCACCCACAACAGTTTTTACTTGTCAAATTCGGCTATAGTATAGTAATTTACACTCAAATAGTTGCAATTAATTCATTTTAGAAATGGGAATTACAAATTTATTAGGGCAGAAGTAGCAATTCAAGAACCTGATTTTGATAATTCTAATGCAATTAAAGAGCCATCAAAATGCAGGAAAACCCACTTCAATAAACTCTTATGAGGACTTCTCAACCCTGCAAATTGATGGAGCGAAGAACCAAATAAGAGATATTGTAAATGGGAAACAAAGGAAATAGAAATAGTACATGGGTTTTAAGTTGATAAAGATAAAAGAGTACAATCAATGTTTCTAGAATTACCGAAAAAGATATTTCTAGAATGATGAAGACAACCGAGTACAATCAATGTTTTGATATAGCTATTTATCATTTCCCCTAGTATCTTGAGTATAATTACCTATTTGCCCCTTAATAATATATAAATAGAAAATTACCAAAATAGCCTTGGTCGTCCGGTCGTCATCATGCTTCTATATAGTAAAAATATAAAAATAATATACTAGATAAATGAAGGCCCGTATACGGGCCCAATATAATTACTTACAAATTTAATATCAATTCTTCATAGAGAAATTTTAAGTGTTTACTATTATTTTATTATTATTTTTAAAGAATAAATTTGTTGACAAAAATATTAAATCGAATTTGATCAATATTTTTTCCCCCAATCAAACTCTTTGCATAAATAAAATAATGTAATAATGTAGATTAATTCAAAAACAAATTTCAGGTATTGTCGGTATTAATTATGGTAATACTCATGATTTAAAATTTAATTTTCTTTTTACTATTGCATACTGATATAAATTTATAGATTTTAAAAATAATTTATTTTTATATTAAATTGTTATATGTTATTTTCTTAAATGCCTATATTTTTAATTTACTGTTCACAAGTAAAAATTAGAATTAAGAGGCGCATCTCATTATTACATGAAGTTCAACGTGTAATTTATCGTAAATAATAACAAAAAAATGATTAGTAATTAGTATGACACACTATTTTCTTTATATTCCTTTCTCGTGTAGAATGATATAGAGTTAATAGTTTTTTCTAGAATTCATATCAAATTTATATTTTCTTCGTCTTAATTAATTTGTCTTACTTTTTGAAAAAATATTTTATATATTTAAAAATTATTTAAAATATGTATAAATCACAATAATTAGAATTTTACAATATTTAGATGACATATAAAAAAATTAGGTTGACTCTCAAAATTCTAACAGTGACACGTAAACGAAGACACACAAAATAACATATATTATTTGAAATGATGTAAAAATACTATAAATCACAATAATTAATAATTTTAGATATTTTAAAAACATACAATAAATTTGGTTGACTTTCAAAATTCTATTAATGTCTCATAAATTAGGACAGAGAAAGTAACATGAATTATTTGAAACTGACATTAAAAAAAAAACTATAAATCACAATAATGAACAACTTAAATATTTAAGAGACATTATAAAGTTGGATGATAAAAATCTAATGTGATGTGGCACCTCTCTTTGGCTAGGATTGACATTTATATTTTTTGTCAATTTTTTCCCCTTAATTTGTTCTTTAAAAAAAAATCAGAAAAATAGGTACACTTAACTTTTCTCTTTCCTCATTATTACTACACTATTTATATCTTCCTAAGATTTCTCTTTCTCTTTCTTTATTTTCCGTTTTTTTTTCCAAAATAATTATGCTTTTAAAATTTTCTGAGAATAACTACACTAACATTTTCTCTTTCGTCACTCATTTATATTATACTACTATCTTTTATCTTTTCAAGATTCCTTCTTTCCTTTCTTTATTTAATTTAAAACATTTATAAATATTATTGTAATTAAAATATTACAAATGTAAATGTTATTTATATATATAAAATCTATAAAATCAGATATAAGCAAAGTTATTTTTATCTCTCTTTTTTCTCCTTTTTTTATTTTTACAATTAATTAATATAAGAAATTCATCTTTATAACTCACACCTCTACATATTTATAAATGATATAGTCTTAATTATATTAATAAAATACTCATAACTATCTAATCATTCATATTCATAATTTTCATTATTTAATTTTGCATATCTTAAAAGATTGGAGAAAAATTTATTTACTTATTTAATTTTTTATAATTAAAAAAATATTTATTCAATTCAATCAATTTTTCACATCCCTCCATAATTATCTTCTTCATTAGAGATTTTAATATATATTCATGTCTTCATTCACTTTCAATTTTTATAATTCTTAATTAATTCAATTAATGTGAGGTAATAATATATTAAAAATGGTATTTTATTTCAATTTCTTTTATGATGTATATTTTTTTAGATTAAATTTGTTCAAGAACATGATTAATGATTGATATTGTATAACTTTGAAAACTATTTTAAAGTTTGTGACTCAAAAATATAGGTAAAAGTTGATTTCATACAAGAAATTAAAATGAAAACAAGAACTCTCCTATTACAACTAAATGGTATACTCAAGACTTTTTAATTACAGTGATTCAAGATTTTATGGCAATTTTATTGTCTACTCCACTTAAGTTCAATTCTTCTAAGAAAATATTAATTTGAACATGCGATTTCACATATTTTTTACCTTTTTATTATAATAATTCAAGATTTCATGACAATTTGTCTACTTTTCTTAAATTCATCTAAAAAGTTTTAATTTGAGTGTGTGAATGCACATATTTTAACTTTTCGAAACCATCTAAATTTATGTTGATCTCGCAGTTTCCTATATTTAATGCATATTATGACAAATGTTATAATATGAAGCTTAAGTTAATTTCTTTAGATTTTGTAAGAAGTTTTGTAATGCCTTTTAAATTTATCTAGGTCATATTAGATGTTGGCTTATGTTGACGATATATTGCTCTGTGCTTTCTACTATGTGCTACATGAAATTATAATTTAAATTATTTATTTAACATTTCGGAGAAATACCAAAAAAATAAAAATGATTTGGAGTTTACTTGTGCAAAGGAACTGTGACCCTTTTTAGTTTTGAATTCTACTTTTGAAAATTTCTTATATTATTCTAGGGTAAATAAAGTAGTGTATGGAAAGAAAGTTGATTTTTAAAATCAAGGCACTATCCATTAATCTTTTCCTTTTAACCCATTATTGTGTTATATTCAATTAGTTTTAATTAATTGTATACGAAAGAAAAATTACACTGAACAGCCAATTAACTAATGAAATTTCAATGAAAATATTTGTATTTGTAAGTCAAAAATTCGATTAGTGCCACATAAATAGGATAGATGAAGTAACATACATTATTTGAAACTGAGGTAAATAATAATGTAAATTATAATAATTAACAACTTAAAAATTTAAAAGATATATAATACAATAATTAACAACTTTTAATATTTGAAACAATTAAAAATTGACCGACTCTCTAAATTCTATTTGTATCACATATGACGTAAATAATATTGTGAATCATAATAATTAACAACTTAATAATTTAAAATATATATATATATATATATATATATATATATATATATATAATACAAAAATTAATAACTTTTAATATTTAAAACAATTAAAAATTGACCAACTCTCCAAATTCATATATATATATATATATATGTAAATCATAATAATTAACAACTTAAAAATTTAAAAGATATATAATATTATGTTTTTGCTAATACGGAATGTTGTGTCTAGTGTGTATATTTATATATATAATAGCCTTTTATATGAAATTAATTGTTTTTCGTAAATATGATGAATATAAATTATTTATGAATTTAAGAAGGAATAACAAAATACAACAATTGAGTAGATTGAATGATACACTACTTTAAGAAAAAGAAAAAAAGTACTCTATATGATTTTTTAATGTTATAAGCTTATTAGTTTATTAAAAAAAGTAAGAAAATTGTTGTGATAACTTTGAAGACAATAATGAGCCCTACATTTATAGAAGTCCGTGTGTTTTGTTTTACTCTTCCAATATGTGGATAGCCACGTGGCCTTAAGAATATGCTAGAATTTGGATGGTTTTTCTGGAATTTCAGTACTTTCTATGCACGAAGTACAATTGCTATTAAGCTATACATTTTGCTTATTTACGAATTTGCCCTTGGTCATCCTGATCGTCTTCACCTTTCTATATTATAATAGAAATATAGAAATTAAATTTTTTTTTTTTTTTATGAAAAATATTTTTAAGAATAATAATAATATAGGGGTAGGGTGGGGTGGAGTGGGGTGGGGTGGTAGAGGTTGAGGTATTAACAATTTAACTTTAATTTAATATTTTTTTGGCTTTAGGAGATTAAAGTGGGTTACAACCATTTTACCCAAAAAAACCCATCATATTCGATCAAATCCATATTTACCTACATTATATATGGGTGGATCATAATCCAATCTATATTAACTCGATCCATATTCAATCCTATCCACTCATTTGCCACTCCTACTTCCGACTGTAATTTTCTTGCTGCACAATACATGAATTTCATCTCTATTGTGCAACAAATTTGTTATAGTCAAATGGGTTGGATCTTCAGTTGTATCCCATATTCCAGCTAGAATAAGAGGTCTAGTATTTAGTGAAAGCCCACTCTCTTCTCCTTTGGTTTGAACTTTCGATTCATTCAATTCAGACGTGTGTTTCTTTTTATTTTTAGCATGAATTCAAATTAATTTTAATAAAATACAATTATTTTTTTTGTCACTTTTAACATTGCTAGAAAAAATAATTATTATTTTTATATTTTATCCTCTATAATTGAAGATCTATACGTTTTTTAGGTTTCATCTCTACTACTTAGCGGTAGGGGTGTATAAAACCGAACCGAAAACCGAATCAAACCGCAAATTGAGTCAAACTGGAAAAAAAAACCGACTAATGGTTTGGTTTGACTTGGTTTGGTATTGGAAAAAAAACCCGACTATATTTGGGTTGGTTTGGTTTTAACTAAAAAAAACCAACCCGAGACCAAACCAACCCGACATTATATATGTAATTTTAAAATTTTATTTTATACATAAAAATATTTACTTTGATATAATTTTAAAATATTTCTTATACTATTTCATAGTTTTTATCTTTTAATATATTATTTCAAGTTTAAAACTTAGAATTCAGAATGTTATAGTTCATAGAAGTTGATAATTATAATAAAACTTAAATCAAAATCAAATTAATACTAATGCAAAAAGAAAATCAATTCAACACTGAAAATGATAATAATATCGAATATTTGTTCTTTAGTTTTACATTGGTTTAGACAATTAAAATGCATAATCTAATTTTAATTTTCCTTAAATATTTAGTAATGTAACTAATACTTATTAAACTTATTTTAGCATGATTTAGTACTTTTAAATTATCATCATTTTCATTATGACTTTGCAATATTTATTTTATATGATGATTTCATTATTATTTTTTATTGAATATTTTAGTGTCATCAGTACTCATCTCATATTTTCTGTTATTTTTTAAGAAACACCTTAGATAATTGTATTTTGGTTGGACTAAAGAAATGTTTGGAGCACAAGTTAATTATATGTTTGTATGCAAACTTTACCAAAAAAATCCAAAAATCTAAAACAATTCAAGGTTTATTAGTTTGGTTTGATTTATAAATTTAAAAATTTGACACAATGGTTTGGTTTGGTATTTGAAAAACCCGAAAAAATCCGAATTTTATTAGTTTGGTTTATAAATTTAAATTTTTTTACACAAATGGTTTGATTTGATATTTGAAAAACCCGAACCAACCCGGTCATGTACACCTCTACTTAGCGGTGTCATTTTGACAGTAATTAACATTCATAAAAATATAATATTAATAATGAGAAAAAAATTTCACTTCCACGTAGAATACCTTGTTTTCCTATTTATTTTATTAGAAGAAAGTCAAGTTCGTTTGAACATTCTATATTCTATTAAGTTTTATAGTAACAGTTTACAAATGTGGAAAAAGTCCGTCACATGATATTCTATATACTTTTCACAAGCTTTCGAAAGTCTCAGACTTTGAAAGTTTTTTTTCCCTGACGGATACTTAGGTTGAAGCATGATTAATCTGATATGCACATTACATGTTTTATTTGAGGGGATGATGCAAAAGTTTGGACTCTCCAAGATACATTCAATTCGAGTTGGACTCTACAAGGTGTGTTCAACTAGGACGATTGATTTTGATCTCTATGAATATTTCAAGAATTTTTGGAATAGATGACATGAACTAGGGTTTAGGGTTGAGTATCCTAATTGGAGTTGAACACGCGTTATAGAGTCCCAATTCAATTGAACGCATCTTGTAGAGTCCCACAAAATTTCAATGTCTACATACGCTTCCAGCCATTTTTTTTATTATTCAAGGCTTGAATCCGAGACTTTTGGTTAACGGACAGAGGAATCCAAACAATGACATTTAAAGTTTTATTTAGGAACTAAGAATAAAATATATTTTAATCAACCAATTATTCTAATAGCACACGTAATTTGAAAATTCTTTACAATATTTGTCAATGAAAAATTTCGTGGGCTATTTAAAGAATTCGCTACTAATTAGGTAGTTGAACAAATAAAAAGAGAAGTACAAAACCAATGGGAAGCACAAATTTAGTTGGAGTTTAGAAAAACCACGCAACTAGTCATTCTTACTTAATTCCTCTTCTCATCTCTTAACATCGAGATTGATAAAAGAACCTAACTGAAGTCAGTCTTGCAATATGGATTTCAAGAATCCCATCAACGAATACTATCACTATATTCTGTACACACTTCTTACCATAGTGTTATTATATATTCTCTTGTTAACTTCTTCCTCTAAGAGCAACGACAATTTTGCTTTATATCCAAGTCAACCTACAAAAAGGGTAAGCAATTAATTAATCATAATTTTAATATAAGTATTTCTTTCATCAATTATTAACTATGCATGTATTAATTTCAGTTTAACATGAAAATGTATGGAGATGAACTTGAAGAAGCATTAGTGGGAGCTTCAACGGAAGACAAGATGGTAATTATCGCGATTGTAAATAAGGCATATGTGGAGGGAGATAAGCCGATGTTGGATATTTTCTTGGATGGCTTTTGGCTCGGAGAAGGTACCGATGATTTAATAAAAAACCTTTTGATCGTTGCGATGGATCAAATATCATATCGAAGATGCAAATTCCTCCATCTTAATTGTTACAAGCTCGAAACGGACGGTGTGGATTTCGTTGGGGAGAAATTATACATGTCGAAAGACTTTATAAAGATGATGTGGAGAAGAACCAGGTTCTTAGGAGATGTTCTAAAGCGTGGTTATAGCTTCGTCTTCACGGTAAACAACATTTATCATTTATTTAAAGGAAAGGGAAAATACTCAAATATGTTATCGAACTTTGAAAAAAAGGCTCATCTATGTCATTTCAGTTAACAAATAATGAAATGAATGAGCCTTTTCTCTAACGAAAAATGACATAAATAAGTCAAACTTTTAACAGGTGACATAAATAAGTTTTTTCTCAAAGTTCAATGCATATTTGAGCTTTTTCCCTTATTTAAATTGTTGTATTTATTAACTTTCAATAATCAATATAATAGACAACGATAAGTATAAAATGCACTCATCGTGTACTATTCAAATAACTTAACGCGGCGGAATATAAGACCATTCAAGTGTGGAATTTGTCACCAATTTGATAACTTGCAGAATTTTCAAAGAAATGGAAATTGACCAAAATGCATTAGGATTATCACATTAAATATAAATATATCATTTATTTACCTATTTTACCAATATTCCTCTAATTACATTTATGTCCGTTCATTATTGGTCAACACTAAATTAAAAAAAAGTTTAATTTGAAGAGTAAATAAAAGAACAAAGTCTGGTAAATGTTTGGGTCAAGTAAGTTAGAAAATTGAATGGGCCAATTTTATTTAATTGGAGTCAGAGTTTAAAAACCAAATTGGAAAACTTACTTAAAAAGATATGTTTTAATAAATAATTACTCATTTTAGTGATACTTTTTATTTATTACTATTTGTAGCAATATATAACAATACTATGATAAATCTACAATATGTATTAAAAGTGAATTATGTATGCAATATATAGGTATTATAAATGTTTTAAAATATATTATGTTTGTTTTATAAGAAATTGAGACAATGTATTATAAGTGTATTAAAATGTGTGATAAATATTTTATTTATCAATAAAATATGTATTATATAAGTTTTATAAATTGTTCTCTTTAATATGTATTAAAATTGTATTAGAACTGTGTTAAAAGTGATCAAGTGAAAAGAAAATGTTATTGCTATATAGGGGTGTGCAAAAACCAATTTAACCAATAAATTGAACCGAAAAAAGCACTATTGGTTTATTGATATTGGGTTATTGGGCTAACAGTTTTTAAACGGTTTTGCAAAAAAAATTATTGGGTTATTGGTTCGGTTTCCGATTTTATGATTTTTGTTAATGGTTAAACCGATAACCCAATAAGACTATACTAAATTTACTAGTCTTATTGTTAATGGTTAAACGATTGTTACTTTCACACTTTTTCCTTTGAATGTGTCTAGTGTCTAAACTTGCAAGAAAAATGATTGTTACTTTTATGATTATTACTTTCATGCCAAATGATGGAAAAATCATATGGTTTATATGAAAATTTTCTTATCGTGTATATAATATATATGAGTATTTTCTTATTGGTTAAATCGAAAACCGAACCATTAAGTACCATAAACCGATTAACCAAAAATCGATAAGAAATATGTTATTGGTTTAGTTATTGGTTTGGTTATTGGTTTGACGTAATTACAAACCGAAAACAGATAAACCCAATAACACATAAAACCAAACAAACCAATGCGCGCATCCCTATTGCTATATATAAATGGTAAATATTTTCTTAATATAGTTTATTTACGTAAGTTCCCTTTAAAATTGGACCATAATGTCACATGAAATTTAAATAATATTTTTTAATTTAGTGTTGACTATTAGTCAAAGGCTATATATAAGCCAAAATATATAATTAGAGGGATATCTTTAGCAAAACCGATAAATGAAGAGTAAATTTAAAACTTTTGCAATAGTGCATGCCATTTTTGGCCCTTCTACCTTAAAGAAATAGATTGTATGCCAAAATTATATATACCAAACACAATTTTATGCTTACGTTTTCCTAAATTTATTTTCAACTACTAACATTCTTTTGCATAACTACTAGAGTTGATTTTTCTTCGTTTAGATATATAGTCGAAATTAATTAACACAATTTAATTATATTCTACATTGACTCTAATGTTATGTAAAACCATATTTGTCAATCTCAGTAAGTTGATAATTGTTGAATTATTTCATGTTGAACAGGACACTGATGTGTTATGGCTAAGAAATCCATTCACAAATTTGAGTCACAACAAATCCATCGATTTGCAAATCAGTTCAGATAATTTCAATGGCAATGAATGGTCCAAGGCGAATCCTATTAACACGGGCTTCTACATGATCAGATCAAACAATAAAACTATCACGTTGTTTGATAATTGGTACGCGAAAAAAGACAATTCCAGTGGATTAAAAGATCAGGACGTTCTGCAGAAGCTAATACGTGGAAGACAATTTCGAAATTTAGGCCTTAAATTGAGGTTCTTGGACACTGTTTATTTTAGTGGATTTTGTCAAAATAGTAAGGATGTTAAGGCTGTTGTGACTGTTCATGCTAACTGTTGTAGAAGAATTAGTGCCAAAATGGCTGATTTGACTGCAGTTATTCATGATTGGAAGAGGTTTAGGAGCGCCACCCTAAATGAGACGTTGATGTTCCAGTGGACGTCTCATGATCATTGTCGGGATTCCTGGCGAAATTAAGTATATGGTATGATCATATCTGATGTTTGAGAAATTTAATATTATGGTTACAATTTTTTTTCAAATTCAATCTTGTGATTTTGTAGCAAGGTAGTGTATTTTTTGTAAATGCATAATATAATAAGATTACATATTTTTCACGTGGTAATTTGTGTAAGTACTGCAAAAGCATAGTGCCAAATCGCAAAATAGTCACATTTGTTTGTTCCGTTAAGAGAAGATCTAAAAGGGCACAAACTTTTCTCTTATATTCTTATGTTGGAATAAATAGGAAAATTACTAGAAGCAAACTTGTTGAGTGCAAACCTATGTATGAAAAAAAAAATTCACTTGTGCTTGTCAAAGCTAAGATAGTGTATTAAAAAAGTTGTCGTGTTCATAGGGATTGGTATCAAATAAATTTTGATCGATAGTACTATACATGAAAATAATTCTTGTAGTTGAGGTGATTATACACCATGAGTACTGTAAAGAAAATTAAATAAATAAAACACTCATGAGATATTCAAGAAACGATCTGTAAATGATTGTTAATAATGAGACAAACTAAGACAATATATGAATATATGATCTCTATTAAATTTTTTATTAAAATTAATCTAATACATGATTAATAGTATATATCCAACCTCAGATTAATTAATGCAAACGTATATGTGAGGGAACATTGCGGGAAGGGGTTAATTTTGGCTTAGCCATCTCAAATTTAGTTCACAAATGCCTAATTAAGTATGAAGTTCTCACTGTGAAATGTTAAAAATAAGAATAAATATTATGTAGAATAAAGAAGAATGATCATTTTTCGAGTAAGAAAGTACACAATTCCGTGAATAACTGAGAAAATGTAAGTGGAAATATTTTTTAAAATATCTTATCATAGCTAGAATTGTGATATTACCAAAAAAATAATTAGGAATCCCTATAACATATTCAATGTATCGATGATCCTAACTATGGTTAAGGTTCATTTTTAGTTACATAAACTTAAACCATTAATTTTAAAGTTGGATATGTATTTCTGGATCTCTTATTTAAGTTTAAAAAAGTTTTAAAAATGGAGAGAGGTCGAATTCATAGTTGGTAAGTAATAATAAGAATCAAATTATCTAGTATAACACTGTAGCAAAAATACCTTTTAGCGGCAATAAATATATAAAGAGCGTTAAAGTCTTTATCGATATTAGTTAATTGTGATTGAATCTAATGTTGCTAAAGGCTTTAGGGACATATACAAAGAGTGTTAATTGCCACTAAAAGTACATATTTAGTGGCAATTAAACTATTATCGTTAATTAATTATCGCTATTGATATTTTTAATGCTTGTAACGTAATAGTGTTACAATTTTGAATGTGAAAAAAAAAATACTATACTTAAGATTATTTTATTAAGAGTATCTGCCAAATGTTGGCTAGTAATAATATGGGACTGTTTATTTCATCTCAAGTTTGTGCCATTATTTATTCCAAATAAAAATAAAATATTACAAGAGTCAAATGTTGGTGGACACTTGGACTATAATAGGTGTCCAATAAATCAAGCATAGTTGATATTATTCTTATTGCTCTACATATAAAAAAGAACACATGATGTTCACTAAGTTGGCAATGAGAAAACTCCATCAAAATTCCTTCTCCACAAAACTTTTTTCAAGATCATTTCTTAGGCCTTGCAAATCTATCATCCCCACTACAACCATGATCAATAACACCAAAAATAAAGTCATAATTGATCATAGTCACCATATTATATACATCATTTTGTTATTTGGTCTACTTATTATTTCCATTTTCTTGACTTCTCCAAGTAACACCCCCTCCTTCTTTCCTTTGCAACTCTCACTCTTTAACCCCTCAAAACAGGTAAAAATAAATCACTCTACCCTACATTAATCTTATGTAGTTCATTAGCGCGTTTTTTGTGTATACGTAGGACTATATTTATTCTGAATATTCCACTACTAACTCTAACTCTGAATCTTGAATTTGCCTATGCAGATAAATGAAAGAGTGTATTATAAAGATGATCTTGAACGAGCATTGATGGGAGCGTCAACTGAGAACAAGACGGTAATAATAACTATTGTAAATAAAGCATATGTAGAAGGAGATAAGGCAATGCTAGATCTATTCTTGGATGGTTTTTGGCATGGGGAAGGCACTAGGGAATTAGTGAATCATCTTTTGATTGTTGCCATGGATCAAACATCTTATGAACGTTGTAAATTCTTACATCTTCATTGTTACAAGCTCAAAACGGACGGTGTGGATTTTGGTGGAGAAAAATTGTTCATGTCTCAAGATTTTATCAAGATGATGTGGAGAAGAACTTTGTTCTTGAGTGATGTTCTTAAACGAGGTTACAACTTCATCTTTACGGTATGTTTTTGTCTTACTACAAAATTTTCTTTTTTCATACTATGATTTAATAACGTTACAAAGAACTTCAGGACATTATAGTTACTTTTAGATTGAACGAATTATTCAAAAGAGGACTGTTTACTAGTAGCATCATATGAATATTTGGGGTGGTACCTATTTCGAGGAAATGAAAGTGAAGAATGAAAAATAATTAATTAATTAAAAGTTTATCTAGTTTAGGGAGAATTAAAGAAAGTGATCTAGCTTAGTCAAAATGTGTTTGCCGTTAAAAACTAAAGCAAGTGCCTTTTTCACTTCAATTGAGCCGTAATTTCTGGTAATACTTATTTTAACTACTTAGAAACTCAAATATCGATAAATCTGTACAGTATAATTAAGGGTCTTACATATTCATGTTTTTTATAATATACTAATAAACCTTTAGAATTATTTTTTGTAATTCTCCACTATCTTCATTTTCAAGAAAATAGGGAAGCACCTGTACTTATATTGCTCCAAGTCCTAGTTAATTATGAATTAAATTAAATAATTAATACCAAATCCCAAATAATTTTGAATTATTTTTCATTCTTACATTTATGTGTTTTCAACAACTTCAAATTAAAAAATAAAATTCATCTATCTATATGTGTCCAAGGGGAAACAAACCCCCCATACACACTATACTAAAAATGATTTTTAGCAGCAATTAATTAACAATAATAGTTTAATTGTCTCTATATTTATTATTTTAGAGTCAATTAACATTCTTTGTAAATGTCCATAAAGCCTATAACAATATTGAATCCACAATTAACTAATTAATGTTGGTAAGGTTTTAGTAACACTCTTTGTTAATGTTCAGATTTATTGCCATTAAAAGTTATTTTGTTATAGTAATGTAAACTATAGTACTCCCTCCGTCCATATTAGATGGGCATAAAATTATTTATCTCAAATTACTTGATAACTTACTAAATTAAGATAAAAATAATTAATTTTTCTCGTTTAATTTTATTTTTTTTGAAGATTCAAAAATTCTTTTTTCGAGAGGCCAATTAATATGAATAAAGGGCAAAATAATAAAGTTAATTAATCATTAATTTCTTAATCACCATGTAAAGTAAAAAATGCTCCTAATATGAAACATAGGAAGTATAAGCTTAAACGGCTTCCTTCACTACAGTTGGACCTTGGGAATGTTCAACACGTTAAGGTATGAGAGTAGGAAAAAATGGATGTAGAAGTCACGTCTTGTTTGTTTTCATCCTCTTCTTTCTATTTTTTCATTTGGAAAAATTAAGTTGAAATAACGTGTTATAAGTTGGAAGAAATAATTTAGTAGGACGAATATTAAGCTTCTTAATTTTATTACAAGACAACTTTGTGGTCAGATTCTGTTAAGCAAGGTCATATTAATTATGTGCACATGGTTCTGAGGAAAGACAAGTAATATCTTCAATTAATTGGATTTGGTTAATTAACACTAATTAATACTCTCTTCGTTTTTATTTAAATGTCATTCTTACTAAAAATATATATTCTTTAATACTTGTCATTTCACAGAATCTATGCATAAATAACATTATTTTTTCTATTTTATACTTGAAAGTTATTAGTCTTGAAGACCATATTCATTGGTCAAAATTAATTAAATCATGTTCATTGATTAAAAAGTTGACTTTAAAAAATACTAAATAAGGGTATAATAATAAATTTTCCTAATATTTAATGAGACCTAAAATTTAAAATTGTGACAACTAAATAGAAACTAACGAATAATATCATTTCAAGACTCATGTGGATGTTTCTTGTAGTACTTTTATCGAGATCTGACACTAGAGATCTAACATGTGTTAAAGCAAGTCAAAAGTCTAACTTAAACTTCAATTTAATTTCTACTAACCTGCCGTGAAATATGCCTCCTCCTAAATTCTTCTCCTTGGTAACAACTAGAACCACTAACCATGGGACGTGTGTCACTTTAGTTTGTTTAGTGGACTTTTCTTTTGTGGTTGTTGTTTATTGGACTTGAATTAGAGTTTGACTCATACAAACAAAAAATATTAAACCTTCTCAAAATATGATATTCCTAACTTTAAAAATAAGACATGTTACTAGCTTATTATTTCTAACAAGTAAATTATTTCAATAATGAACCTATGATTTGAAGACTTCAGATGTATCAATAATATCTTAGCTCAAATATGAGTCTAAGATAAACTTAAAAAATAAAAACAATAAAATAGTGTTGTAGCTAGATTCAAACTCAAGTCTCATTGGTAATTTCTCTAGCTTGTACCAGCAGCACAATGACAAACTTATATTCTTTATAGGTGCACGTGCACACACACCCTGGGTCTTCTGCCTCTGAGTAAATATGATTTGATAGTGTAAAAAAAAAAATCTCGGACATTTTATACAAATTAGTTTGATTTCTAGATTAAAATTAATACACTTATAGTGTATTGTATGGTTATTTAATATTATATATAATATTTTAACACGTCGTCATAATAGTAACTTGTCTTGTTTTTTAAGTTACTAATTTGACTTTTTACGTTATTTTTTAAGTGATCTGATTTATTTTATCGACACACACAGGATACCGATGTGTTATGGCTTAGAAATCCATTTCCAAACTTGTACTCAAACCAAACCATAGACCTTCAAATAAGTACAGACAAGTTCAATGGAAGTCAAGAAAATCCAATAAACACAGGGTTCTACATGATCAAATCAAACGCTAAAACCATAGCATTATTAGATGCTTGGTATGCTGGAAAAGACAAGGCCATTGGATGGAAAGAACAAGATGTTTTGATCAAGTTAATGAAAGATGGAACGTTCAAACAATTGGGGCTTAATGTTAGGTTCTTAGACACCCTTTATTTCAGCGGCTTCTGTGACGACAGTAAAGATGTTAACGTTGTTGCTACCGTTCATGCCAATTGTTGTCGAAGTATAAGCGCTAAGTTGGCTGATCTAATAGTTGTCCTTCATGATTGGAGAAGATTTAAGAACGCGAATCAAGCATCGACATTATATGGATGGACTCAACATGTGAATTGTTGGGATTCTTGGAAAAACTAATGGAAATTTTTAGATTCAAACAAGATGTCTTTGCTTTGTGTGTATCCTTTTGGAAGATTATAGAAAATCAGAAATTATTGTCATCGCTTATATATGTATACTAGATATGGGTAGCATGTGCTCTGCACGGGCCCAATCACTATTATTTAAAATTTATGGTATTTTTAATTTTTAAATTATAAAATATTATTTTTTTCTACTTATAATATCAACGATCTAACATTAACATTAGAAATCAAAGGAAATTTATGAATAAAAAGATAGAGAAATAATAAGCAAACCAAAAATTTAAATTTAAATCATAGGTATATTTACTACATTTTAGGCAGTACTTATTTAGCATGATTTTTTTGATAACGTAAAACAGAAACATGCATAATTAATAAATTATAAAAATTTATATATTATTTTATGTAAGATAGAAGATGGAATATTAAAATAGAAATAAGTAATACATAAATAATTAAATTTTCATGACTAATATTTACTTGAAATCACATAGTTAGCATATCAAGGTTCTTTTTTTATTTAATCTATATTTTACCCTCAACATTAATTACTGATTTCAAATCATTTTTTAGAATGTATAATTTTATATCAATTAATCTGAATATTGTAATAAAATAGTCATATTAATAATTTAAAAGGCATATAAATTAATCTGAATTGACGACATGATTTGGATGTGTTGTGTAATTATTTAAAGTTGCATTGTCATTGATGTTGTTTTAGAGACCAAAGGATAATTCAACCATTGTAGTTTCTAGCACGAATGTATGTCATAGATAGGATTAGTATTAATGCATTTTAAACTAACATTGAGGCATGGTATAGTTATATTCAAAGGTTGAAATATATGGTGAGAGGCTATAATTATTGCAATTATTTAAGACATATGAATGCGACAAGAATGACGATATATTTATTGTAAATTGAGTTAGAGATCGACCCCTTATCATGGGCACTATGAGCTGGTTCTATAATTATTATGACTATGAAGTAGTTGTGTATATGAGTTCCACGGTTTCATATGAATAAGGCAAATAAATTATGAACTATTGTGCACATCGACATGATTAGTTAAAATGAAAATCCAATTGCATAATCGTCAACATATGTAAACGACGTGTGTGTTCTAAATATTGGTGAATTATACAAAAATATATGTTCTCTTGTTCAAGATATAAGCTAAGATGACAGGAATATCTTCAGACTATGTGTGTGCAAGTGAATCCTAAATGTTAGTGGATTATATAGAAATATATGTTCTCTTATTCAAGATATACGCTAAGATGACAGAAATGTCTTTAGACTATCTCTCATAAACCTCTAGAATCCCTATGACATTTACACCTTGTGAAGGTTGTTTAAGTCACTAATTAGTTGTACTTATATTCTATATGTTATATGTACATGGTTGTAGTTCACGAGTCTTAAAGAGGCCTATTGAGGCCACAGTCTTAGAATCAGCTTGTATATATGCAATATATATTAGATAGACTCGACATGAGCCAAGTCGACTCAATAAATAATACTCTCTCTGTCCCAATTTATGTGACTTACTTTCCATTTTAAGTCAGTCCCAAAAAGAATGACACATTTCTATATTAAGTAACAATTTAACTATAAAATATTTATTTTACCCTTAATGAAATGATTTACAGTCACACAAATTTCTATTATTCATTTTGGACCACATGAAGTTTTGAAAGTCTTCATTTCTTTTTTAAACTCTATGCCGAGTGAAACTAACTCACATAAAATGGGACGGAGAAAGTAATGATTATGACTTTATATTACACCATCAATGCGGTAATCTCGGTGGGTAGATACAATAGTAGCTGCAATTATAGTTTAGTACACTACACTGCAGACATGTCAAGTGAGCAGATTTTTATTCAGTTATTCATCTCGGTTGGGCAATGATCATTATGACTAGATTATCGTATAGAGTTCACTATTAGGACAATATGATGTTTATATGTGCTTACTTGGTTGCAGTATTCACATAGAAAGGTTAAGTTGTTATCAAATTTCAGCTTTTCCAGAGTCTCAAGTTGTTTCTATCCTTAACTCCGGTTCAGTATCTTTGTTTTCAAATTTACTGTAATGCAACCTTGTCGATCTAGATGGTTGTGTCTGTGGTCTGATTGGCCTAAGGTTATAGTTTCATATGTTATATAACTGGTTTCTTAATTTTACAACTACTTTTCTTAGAGTTTCATGGCTCTATATTGAAAATCAATTCCTACAATGTAAGCTTCGTTCTGGTGGTATTTCTTAATCGGAATGATATTGAAACTTTGGGATAATTTGTTGTGATTAATAAATAAAATCTTTTGATCAAGGTAATTTTTTTTCACTCTCTTGTATTTTTATATTTTTATATTGTTTTGTTAGTTTTTGTGCCACGAGGCGACATTGGATGTCGTCCCTCGGGATAGCTTAGTTGTTATATTGTTGTGAACTATTTTGTTGTGTATATCAATGGTGTTGATATTATTGTGGAATGAAAGATTAGTGCGCCTCTTTTAGGAGTCACGTACATATATAGTCTATGGATTGAAAGAGCATGATGTATGCCTTGTTATATTACCTCGGCACCATACCGCTTTTGTGAGATATTGATAGTTTTTTGTTGTTGTTATTAGTTGTTGGCTTAGTAGAGATTGTGATATTGCAAAGTCTCACAACTTCCAAGCATAGATTCGAACCTTTTTTCCTTATGTGTATAAACTCGAACCTAATGATTTTTAAGTTGTACATGCATGTTAAGGTCCTTGGACAAGTATAGCAAGTGTATTAGATGTGATTTAGGGTGTCTTAAGAGACCTCACACACCAAGTCAAGTTCAAAGCATTTCTATCGGCTACGTTTTCGCATGAGTTCATACAAGAGTCAACTTCAAACGACTATATCTCCCAAAATATAAAGAGTTAGGTAGATCATAACCTATAAAATTAAAGGTCTGAGTCTTCTTTCCAAAGCCACCAAGTTTACATCAATCGGATTCAAAGTAAAACATTATGATCGTTTTACCGGAGACACTACAACCTGTCACTATGTGACGGGAACTGTGCTGGTTTGTCAGACCTGGCCGTTACAGAGAGCTAGAATACTCAAATGTTGGTGAGTATTGATGGGCCATGCAATGGTCTGTCACCCAAGCGATGATTTGTCACCTAGACAACGTCAAACAACCGAATTTCACCAATTTTTATCCTTTTTAGGGCATTTTTGTCCCAAAACCTCTGGAGAGTAATCCAAATGACCCTAAATGTGTAGGAAATCAATTTTTTCATTAGAAAACCCTTTCATTCACTCCTAAATTTCTACTCTTGAGATTTTCAAGAAACACCAAAGGTAGGGTTCATCTTCCAAGTTTCTCCATCAAGCTTCATCACTAAGGTATGTAAGACTTAGCTTCAATGAGGAATTTCTTTTATGCTCATGTCCAAGATTTCTCAATTTTCATGAATTTAATTTCATAGTTAAGGTTATCAAATTCACTTTCGAATTCATTCACATTTATTATCCGAATTGCTAATGAATATGAATTCCTGACTAATGTACTTCATTTTTATACTTAGTAATTTTACATTGTCATACTTATGAGTTATTGACATGATATTATTATGATTTCATGAAACTTACAAAACATGATTTTAGAGTCTTTATGCTATCATGAACATATTTTGAATATCTACAAGCTATGCAAGTTCTATAAGTCTTTCTCATGATTTATGCTATAAACATGATTTTTAAAGATATATTTTAGAAAGATTTGAGCTTTGTCTCACTCTTTATTTTAGACAGACAAATAGTTTACCAAATGATGAGCATATCATATAAGTATATTATTTTGGGAGAATTATATAGCATAGAGAGGATACAGATTTAGAAAATTTAAATCTCATAACTACGTGTCATCGTAGGATTTGAGTATGCCTATTTGATGGTCCACTCCTTTAGCCCTTTGAGTGTCAGTTAGTGGATCCACATTAGACATACATGTTTTATACTCTAACAAGGTATAGGGTATCCCACCCAACTGGATCATAAGTTGGACATCATCAACTCATATGATATTTGTCAATTGTAAGAAACTCCCCAGTAAAGTTGATACTACTTTTAAATACTTCTATCATCATAAAGATTTTGTCAGATATGCCTTTTATTCACCGATTTCAAGATGTATTTCATTTATTTTGTTGTACCTTTTGGTAATGTTTAGTGCCATCTTACATACTCAGTACACTATATGTATTGATCGTATACTTTTCTCTGTGTTGCATCATTTTATAATGTAGATTCAAGCGTTCATTCTCATACTCGTGGCTAGACATGTTATAACTTTCCAGTCAGCAGTTGGTGAGTCCTCCTTATTCGGAGACTTCATGGATTAGAAATCAGACTTAATATTAGTTTTGTTATTTGTTTTAAGGTAGTTGGGGGTTATGTCCCGTCAAACTTATTTGGTTCATTCTAAACTATAGAGGCATTGTTCATACATTAGTTACTCAGTTTCATGGACCTTTTTATTATTTTACTCAAACTTATAATTAGTACATATCTAAGTTAACTTAGTTTTAGATTCTAATCACATTTCATAAAATGTCAGATCAGCTCATTAGCAGCATGATGTACTGTCACGATCCAAGGGTACCCCCTAGACGTAACATGGCACATAGGACCCCGAAAGGAACCATGTAAGCCACTTGGCATATCACAACATAAGTAAAGAACAATAAAGAGTAAAAACACATTTCGAGTCTAATTTTTTTTTTAATAAAAACAAGCAGAAGTCTAGACTTGTCTCAATTAGTCACCTATTACAATCGAAGTCTCAAATAGGGTCACAACCCTTAACAACATAATTCTCAAATGAAAATACAAGAAAGGAAACTAGAAAGTCATCATCCGTCCTCGAGCCATGAGGACACACCAATAAGCAAAGAGAATAGTCAATCCAAGCTTTGCACAAGAAGGAGATCACCTTAAGAATCGGAACCTACACTTATAGAAAATGTAGAAAAAATATGGGTTAGTAAACATATGCACTAAGTATGATAGCCATGCATAAAAACCTTGAAAACATGCTAAAAAGGACATTTAGTTGAAAACCATGCACTTTACCAAGTTTAAGATTCATCATGAAAATTAGTGTAAAAGTATGTGACATAAGCATATTCAGCATATAGACTATCTTATCACAATTGAACATACCATAAATACCCGCAAAGCATCCTTTTGCAATGCATGAATAAGATCCCATAATCCTAACCATACTAGGGAAAACTTCTTGAGTAACTATAGTTCATAATTCATATTTGTAACACCCAGACTTTTTGAAACGTATAAATTGATTCGTACCTTCGTGGAAAGACCAAGAGGGTGGGTAATAAATTAAGAATGATGTGTTATGTGATATTTTAAGTGTTCAAGTGTTGTATATCAAGTTTTGAAGTTAGGTAAGTGGCAAAATAAAAGTTGGCAAAAGTTACCGTAAAGTCCTTTTTAAAGATTTGTCTGGAATTTGGGTCAAATATCCCGAATGTTTCTCCCAATCTATTAAGAGTTATGGTCCCTGCAATCTATGAAATCGAAGGTCTACGAGTCTAGTTTCCAACGCATCAACCTGTTTGTTCATACAACTTCAGAATGGAGAGATATTTGTGTTTTTGCAAGACTGCGCAAGCAAGCAGGTAAGGTGGGTCCCTTAGGTCGGTGGAACTTTATATATATCATCTTCTTTGACTTTTCTTCATTTTCCTTAGTGAAGAACCAGAAAACTCACAAAACCTACAAAACCCACTACTAGGACAAGCCAAGTTACTAATTTTCGTGACTTGAGTCCTTGACAAAAATTGTTCTACGCGTTGAGCTCGTCAACATGGTATAATTTGTTTTATCAATTTCCTAGCATATCGTACTTTGGTGTGTGGACAGCAGGGGTTTGGGCATATTTTAAAGTTTTGAGGTGTATTACAAACTTATAATCAAGGTAAGACCTTTCTTTCATCGACTCTAGTTTTGATAAGTCGCAAATAGCAATTTGAAACGAAAATACATATCTTTTATCGGATTTTCATTGTATCTTATATTCTTTTGTGTTGATTATGATCCTGCCTTGCTGTAGTATCAAGGGGGGTTGTGATTAAAGTTATTAGGACACGTGAATTCGGCGAAAAAGGTATGTTAAGGCTATTCCCTACTTACGGCATGTTTTCTTAAAGCTTAGAAGCAATGTATTTGGGTTGTTTTCCTTGATATACTTGTAGCCGTGATTGTTGATTATTGGCCGCTCGAGTTGATATAATACTCCCTTGTCGGGATTCTTTTTCAGTTAGTAGCGTCCCTATGTTGGACACGACTTAGAGGCTATTTGTATAGGTTGCTTATAACTAAATTATTTGCTTTTAGCGATTGGATTGTTATTGTTGCCCTTGGAGGTTTTGTGGTTAGCTGCAGGAATGCGATCTATGCCTTAAAGGGCTATGTTCTGCCTATAGGGCTATATGGATGCCAAAAAGGGCTATGAGTTGCCTATGGGGCTATATTGATGCCTAGAAGGGTTATAAGTTGCCTATAGGGCTATATTGACGCCTAAGAAGGCTATGTGCTTCTTACAGGGCCATGTTGTTGCCTAAGAGGGCTATGAGTTGTCTATAAGCTATGTTGATGCCTAAGAGAGCTATGTGCTGCCACAGGGATATATTAATGCATAAGAGGGCTATGTGACTGTCTACAGGGCAAGGGGACTACCGATAGGTGTATATAAGATGATTGGCACCTTCCGGGCTTATGAGGGCCTAAGTAGGTGGTCTTGTGTGTTGTTTGTACCTGCCGAGCTTATGGGGGCTTAGTTAGGTTGTTGTTTTATTATTTTTGATAGGTTTAGATTTAGGAGCAGGTCAGTACACTTATCTTATCCTTGATTTATTTATCAGATTATTCCAGTATATCAGGATACCTCATCATAGTCTATTGTCTTTCATACTCTGTACATTATTTTGTACTGACTCCCCATTGCTTTGGTGGTCCTACATTCATGCATGTAGGTCCTGACAGACGATTGAGTAGACCTCCTTAGTAGCAGGATTGACTTTTATCCGGTTGGCTAGCCCCTTTCCTCCGAAACTGCCAGAGTTGGGAGGTTTGTTACCTTTTGTTGTATATATCTTTATGGGTAGGCTAGGGCCATGTCCCGCTAATATTTACTACTCTTAGAGGCTTGCAGGCTAGTGTATGGGGTGTATAGCTACGTTATGGCCATACTGGCCTATGTTGTTAGTTTGTTGAAACTTGTGAGTTGTTTGATGTATTGTATTGATATATACTTGCTTTTAGTTTTGGTATAGATATCATGGTGGCCTCGATGGCCCAATCAGGACTTCTGTGCTAGTTGACTATTTATTTATATGATCTCCTGGGAGTAGCTATTTCTTTTATAGATCAATTGACAAGGGCCTTGCCGGTTGAGGGCTTAGTTTTAAGCCAAGATATACTTGTTTGTTTTCTTGATTGTGTGTGGCTATCACGCGCTAGTGCAAATGGTTCAGCAGGGTCAGCTCGGGCTTGAGTTTTGGCATTAGGAGTCAATTGCCCCCCTTGAGTTTGGGGTGTGACAAACTTGGTATCAGAGCAACGTCGTATCTTAGGGAGTCTGCAAGCCATGTCTAGTAGAGTCTTGTTTATAAATGTGTTCTGCACCACATCCGATAAGCAAGAGCTACCGGGCATGTTAGAATAACTATCCTTCTTTTGTTCACCTCGTGCTATAGAGCGGTGTCTTAAGGGTTGAGGTTTCTGGCTTATAATTGATACTTGTATGTAGATAGAGATAACTGACACTAGATAGACCACAACTAGCCAGGGGCTAAATACAACTGCAAACGAGGGTACTAACAAGGTACCACAGATGGAGGTAGCCCATTGTGAGACCCAGGGGGAGACATATTCTCAACCCCCTATAGCCTCTCCACACCTTCAGGAGCCTCCGAGGGCTATAGGACTTCCGGCTCCACCAACAGTACTACCTCTAGTTTCTCCTATTCCATCTTATCAGGATTTCAAGAGTATAGTATATATGTTAACACAGTTAGTAGTTGCACAGTGCCAACCAGTTGCGCCAGATATTGCCGGACATTCTCTACCCACTTGGGATAGCTTTACAGAAGCTTTCATAGATCACTATTTGCCTCGAGAGATTAGGGATGGCCAAGTGGACTAGTTTCTAAGCCTCTGACAGTGTGGCATGAGTGTCTGAGAGTACGGGCTGAGATTTGATTCATTGGCTAGATATGCACCAGTATTTGTTGATACGATGTATGACAGGGTGCGTAGATTTGTAGGAGGGCTTGACCCAGACTATATCGAGGCTTGTTTTACTGTTGCGCTAAATGATAATATGGATATCTTGCGGATTCAGTCCTTCACACAGGGCATAGAGGATTGCAGACGTCTACAGTATACGAGTGAGAGGGTCGAGATAGAGAGACAGAAGAGGTCTAGGCCCACTGGTTCGCAGGGAGATTTTCAGGGTGGTCCCAAACCTCGATATTTTATTAAGCCATCTAGGCCTCCACCATAGTAGTTCCAGGGTAGTAGATTTAATCGTCAGGAACAGTCAAGCCTAGGTGAGGGTTCACGAGCATCAAGCTCGCAGCAGCAGAAGGGTTCAGGCCAGGCTAGGACATCACTACCGCATTGCGCTACTTGCGGTAGGATGTATTTCAAGAGGTGCAGACAAGGTTCCACAAGTTGTTATTCTTGTGGACAGGAGAGGCATGGGTAGAGAAACTGCCCTACCATAGGTCAGGCTGGTATAGGTCAGTCGACCAGGTCAGCAGTGGGTTCCCCCTCATCAGCACAGTCTACAGGGCGAGGACCCCAGACTTCAGCACGTAGGGGTAAAGGTGGAGGCAGAGAAGGAGCATCTAGTTCTGGTAGTGGACAGAACCGTACATATTCATTAATCGGCTGACAAGACTCAGAGTCATCACCAGATGCTGTGACAGTTACATTGATCATTTGCACCCATTGTGTCATTGTGTTTATGCTTTGATAAATCTTGGATCTACCTTGTCTTATGTTACTCCATTTATTGCGGGGAGGTTATGTATAGTAGCAGAGTCATTAGATCGACCCTTTATTGTATCTACACTAGTTAGTGAGTCTATTATTGCCAGAAAAGTCTATCAAGGTTGCACGGTAGAAATTATCGATCGTCAGACCTCTGTAGATCTCATAGAGTTAGAGATGGTCGATTTCGATGTCATTATGGGTATGGACTAGTTAGCGTCTTGTTATGCTAATGTTAAGTGCCGGACAAAGATTGTTAGATTCCCTTTTTCAGGAGAGACAGTTAGGGAATGGAAAGACGACACAGCAACACCGAAAGGTAAGTTTGTTTCCTATCTTAAGGCAAGGAGGATGATTACCAAGGGTTGTATTTATCATCTTGTTAACATTCATGATATAAATACAGAACCACTGACTCTTTAGTCTATTTCGGTAGTTAATGAATTTCTAGATGTATTTCCATACGAACTCTCTGGTATCCCTCCAGAACGGGAAATTAATTTTGCTATCGTTATGCTACCAAGTACACCACCCATATCTATCCTTCCTTATAGAATGGCTTATGCTGAGCTAAAGGAGTTGAAGGATCAGCTAAAAGACTTGCTGGATAAAGGCTTTATTAGGCCTAGTGCTTCACCATGGGGTGCACCAGTGTTGTTCGTAAGGAAGAAAGATGTCTCACTAAGAATGTGTATCGATTACTGACAGCTGAATAAGCCAACTATAAAGAATAAGTATCCCCTTCCGAGGATAGATAACTTGTTTGATCAGTTATAAGGTGCTAAGTGTTTCTCAAAGATTGATTTAAGATCAGGGTACCACTAGTATGAGTTCGGGAGAAAGACGTTCCAAAGACAACTTTTAGAATTAGATATGGACACTTTGAGTTCTTGGTAATGTCTTTTGGATTAACTAATGCCCCAGTAGTGTTTATGGACCTGATGAATAGTATATTCAGGCCGTATCTAGACTTGTCTGTGATTATATTTATTGATGATATTTTGGTGTATTCATGTCAAAAGATAACCATGCAAATCATCTGCAAATAGTCCTTTAGGTTCTTCGAGATCGAGAACTTTATGCAAAGTTTTCTAAGTGCGAGTTCTGGTTGGACTCTATAGCTTTCTTAGGACATATTGTTTCAGATACAGGCATTGCGATTGATACACAAAAGATTGAGACTGTAAAGACTTGGCCCAGACCCATGACTCCGACTAAGGTTCGTAGTTTCTTAAGGTTAGCTGGGTACTATAGAAGGTTTGTAAAGGGGTTTTCTTCAATTTCAGCCCCATTAACGAAGCTCACTCAAAAAGCAATTAAGTTCCAGTGGACTGAGGCTTGCGACCATAGTTTCCAGGAGCTGAATGACAGGATGACATCAACACCAGTTCTTGCATTGCCATACGGTTCATAAGGCTATGTGGTGTATTGTGATGTTTCTGGTGTTGGGTTGGGATGTGTTCTAATGCAACATAGTAAGGTTATCGCATATGCTTCAAGGCAGTTAAGAAAGCATGAGAAAAACTATCCGACCCACGATTTAGAGTTAGTTGCAGTTGTGAATGCGCTAAAGATCTGGAGACACTATTTGTATGGCATTCGTGTTGGCATCTTCACAGATCATAAAAGCCTTCAATTTATCTTTAGACAAAAATAGTTAAATCTGCGACAACGTCGATGGCTTGGGTTACTGAAAGACTATGACGTGGACATTTTATATCATCCAGGAAAGACAAATGTGGTAACTGATGTCCTCAGTCAAAGATCTATGGGTAGTTTATCATATTTAGATGTTGAGAAGTGTGAGCTAGCGCGAGAGCTTCATTAGTTAGCTAGCTTGGGAGTCAGATTGTTAGAGGCAGAAGATAGTGGGGTAACAATTCAGGACATAGTCGTATCATCTCTAGTTGTAGAAGTAAAATCACGGTAACAAGAGGATCCTAGCTTAGAGAAGCTCAGAGACAAGGCTCAAAATCAACAGACTTTAGCATTTGATATAGCAGGAGATGGAGTCCTTAGATATAGTGGTCGATTGTGTGTTTCGAATATTGCAGGGCTTCCGCATCGGATTATGGAAGAGGCACATCATTCCCGTTATTCTATTCACCCTGGTTCGACGAAAATGTATCATGATATTAAGAAGATCTATTGGTGACACGGGGTGAAGAAGGATGTTGCTGAGTTTGTGGCACAGTGTCCTAACTGCCAACATGTGAAGATTGATCACCAAAAGCCCGCTGGGCTAGTACTCCATATCAAGGTCACGATTGATATCGTTACTAGCATCAAGATTGTCACTATCATCAATATCACTTTAGGAGATAGCCATTCCTTTGTGGAAATGGTAAGAAATTAATATGAATTTTATTACAGGGTTACCTCGATCGCGTCGTAAGTTTGACTCTATTTGGGTAATTGTTGATAGACTAACAAAATCAGCCCACTTCTTACTAGTCAGGGTTACTTTTACCGCCGAAGACTATGCAGGGCTTTATATTAGGGAGATTGTTAGGCTATACGGTGTCCCAATATCTATTATCTCTAATAGATGAGCACAATTCACCGCTAATTTTCGGAAGTCCTTCCAGAAAGGATTGGGGACACATGTTAATCTCATTACAACCTTTCACCCTCAAACAGATGGCTAGACTGAGTGCACAATTTTGACACTCGAAGATATGATACGGGCGTGCGCGCTAAACTTCAAGAGAAGTTGGGATGACTACTTGCCTCTTATAGAGTTCGCATACAATAATAATTATCATTCCAGCATCGGAATGGCACCATATGAGGCTTTGTATGGGAAAAAATATAGATCCCCCATTGGGTGGTTCGAGGTAGGTGAGTCAGGGTTGATTAGACCCGACTTAGTACATCAGACAGTGGAGCAAGTTAAGCTCATTCGAGAGAGGTTGCTAACAACTCAAAGCCGACAGAAGTCATACTCATATGTGCGACAAAGGGACTTAGAGTTCTGTGTCGATGACGGGGTATTCTTAAAAGTCTCGCCTATGAAGGGTGTTATGCTATTTGGCAAAAAAGGAAAGCTTAGTCCAAGATTCATTGGGCCATACCGGATCCTTCGAAGGGTAGGACGAGTGGCTTATGAGTTAGAATTGCCTTCGAGGCTAAAATCTGTTCATCTATTTTTTCATGTATCGATGCTACGGAAGTGCGTAGGAGACCTTTCTCGGGTTGCCCTAGTTGAGGATGTTCAGATCATATAGGAGTTGTCCTACGAGGAAACTCCAATTGCCATTTTAGATCGGCAGGTTCGTAAATTGAGGACCAAAGAGTGGCTTTGGTTAAAGAATTATGGAGAAATAAGAATAGAGAAGAGGTGACCTGGGAAGCTGAGCATGACATGAGGTCCAAATATCCTCACTTGTTTCATACCCTAGGGTGATGGCATATCAGTTTATATTAGGGCAATAAGGTAAGATACCTATTTGATTTATATATATATATATATAAACTATTGCTTATTATTATTGTGGTTGTCGTTGTATATCTGCTCGCACTATTATGGTAGAGCTATAGTGCTTAGCTATTTAGGTCATCATGTGAGACGCCTAGGTTAGAAATTTTGCATTTCAGGTTCTTGTATAGTAACATCTACAAAGGATACACTACCTAAATTTTGGCAACTCCTAAGGACTGAACCGCGTGACTCAGATTTTTCATTCGAGAACGAATGTTTCTAAGGAAGGATGGATGTAACACCTCGACTTTTCAAAATGTATAAAGTGACTCATATCTTCATGGAAATACCAGGAGAGTTGGTAATAAATTAAGAATGATGTGTTATGTGATATTTTAAGTGTTCAAGTGTTGTATCTCAAGTTTTGAAGTTAGGTAAGTGGCAAAATAAAAGTTGGTGAAAGTTACCGTAAATTCCTTTTTACAGATTTCTCTGAAATTTGGGTCAAATATCTCGGACGTTTTCTCCAAATCTATTGAGATTTATGGTCCCCGCAACTTATGAAATCGAAGGTCTATGAGTCTAGTTTTCAATGCATCAACCCATTTGTTCATACGACTTTAGAATGGAGAGATATTCGCGTTTTTGCAAGACTGCGCAAGCAGGAAGGTGAGGTGGGTCCCCTTGGTCGGTGGAACTTTATATATATCATCTTCTTCGACTTTTCTTCATTTTCCTAAGTGAAGAACAAGAAAACTCACAAAACCTATAAAACCCACTTCTAGGGCAAGCCAAGTTACTGATTTTCGTGACTTAAGTCCTTGACAAAAGTTGTTCTACGCATTGAGCTCGTCAATATGGTATAATTTGTTTTATCGATTTCCTAGCATATCGTACTTTGGTGTGTGGACAGCAGGGGTTTGGGCATATTTTAAAGTTTTGAGGTGTATTACAAACTTATAATCAAGGTAAGACCCTTCTTTCATCGACTCTAGCTTTGATAAGTTGCAAATAGTAATTTGAGACGAAAATACATATCTTTTATCGGATTTTCATTGTATCTTATATTCTTTTTGTGTTGATTATGATCCCGCCTTGCTGTAGTATCAAGGGGGGTTGTGATTAAAGTTATTAGAACAAGTGAATGCAGCGAAAAAGGTATGTTAAGGCTATTCCCTACTTACAGCATGTTTTCTTAAAGCTTAGAAGCAATGTATTTGGGTTGTTATCCTTGATATACTTGTAGTCGTGATTGTTGATTATTGGCCGCTTGAGTTGATATAATACTCCATTGTCGGGATTCTTTTTCAGTTAGTAGCGTCCCTATGTTGGACACGACTTAGAGGCTATTTGTATAGGTTGCTTATAACTAAATTGCTTTCTTTTAGCGATTGAATTGTTATTGTTGCCCTTGGAGCTTTTGTGGTTAGTTGCAGGAATGTGATCTATGCCTGAAAGGGTTATGTTCTGCCTATAGGGCTATATGGATGCCAAAAAGGGCTATGAGTTTCCTACGGGGCTATATTGATGCCTAGAAGGTCTATGATTTGCCTACAGGGTTATATTGACGCCTAAGAAGGCTATGTGCTTCTTACAGGGCCATGTTGTTGCCTAAGAGGGCTATGAGTTGTCTGTAAGCTATGTTGATTCCTAAGAGAGCTATGTACTACCTACATGGATATATTAATGTCTAAGAGGGCTATGTGACTGCCTACGGGGTAAGGGGACTACCGATAGGGTTATATAAGTTGATTGGCACCTTTCGGGCTTACGAGGGCCTGAGTAGGTGGTCTTGTGTGTTGTTTGTACTTGCCGAGCTTATGGGGGCTTGGTTAGGTTGTTATTTTATTATTTTTGATAAGTTTAGATTTAGGAGCAGGTCAGTACACTTATCTTATCCTTGATTTATTTATCAGATTATTCCAATATATCAGGATACCTCATCATAGTCTATTTCCTTTCATACTCTGTACATTATTTTGTACTGACTCCCCATTGCTTTGGGGTGGCTGCATTTATGCATGCAGGGCCTAACAAACGACCGAGTAGACGTCCTCAGCAGCAAGATTGACTTTTATCCGGTTGGCTAGCCCCTTTCCTCAAGAGCTGCCAGAGTTAGGAGATTTGTTACCTTTTGTTGTATATATCTTTATGGGTAGGCTGGGGTCCTGTTCCGCTAATATTTACTACTCTTAGAGGCTTGCAGACTAGTGTATGGGGTGTATAGCTATGTTATGGCCATAATGGCCTATGTTGTTAGTTTGCTGAAGCTTGTTAGTTGTTTGATGTATTTTATTGATATATACCTGCTTTTAGTTTAAGTATAGATATCATGGTGGCCTCGACGGCCCAATAAGGACTTCTGTGCTAGTTGGCTATTTATTTCTATGATCTCCTGGAGTAGCTGTTTCCTTCATAGATCAATTGACAGGGGCCTTGCCGACCAAGGATTAGTTTTAACTCGAGATATACTTGTTTATTTTCTTGATTGCGTGTGGCTGCCATGCGCTAGTAGCAAATGGTTCAGCAGGGTCGGCTCGGGCCTGAGTTTTGGCATTAGGAACCAGTTGCGCCCTTCAAGTTTGGGGCGTGACAATATTCTACTTCATACTATCATAGTGGGATTATCCTTAACCGACATAGATCATGTGAGTTAAACATGGAATCCGGTGTCTACCCCACACCGAAATGGGGTTGTCCTACTTGCCTAAGGTAGAACTATACTTTTAGCTTAGATAGATCTACTAGCTAAAGATCTATGTGGGCGCATAGTTTATGGATAAAGAGATTCCTTCTAGAAACCCGAACTCAACTAAGGTATAAGGTTTCCATCTCATGAGATACATACTTTGGGAACCCGTACTCAACTAGTGTAGAAGGAACCCATTTGGAAAGCCGGACTCAACTAGTGTAGAAGCTTTCATTAGGAAGCCGGACTCAACTATTGTATAAGCTTCCATCTCATAGTCATATCCACTCGGTGCTAAGCATTAATTCCCATAGATTACATATTAAGTCTTGACTTAAGTGCATATTCATGGAAGGGTGTCTTGACACTCAATCCAACACAATTCATACTATAGCTCATAGATTCAAGCTATGAGACTAGTCTTCCAACCTTAGAATCATTACATGTGACAAACCTTTCACATCTTATCATATTCAACCAACAGTGTGTACATGAGAATAATCATCCAATCAACATAACAATTAGGTCATATCATATTCACTTCACTCTCAAAGTGATCTAAATGCATATACAAAAACCTCACAAACATACATACTTCTCATGCTTTGCCCTTCAAGTACCATAGATCACATTCAATCAACATATCTAGAATTACTACATTAGGCATGAATGATAACATGATTCCATTACTACCACTACTATAAGCATGGTTTCATAATACTCTTCTTTCTACAATTCACCTACACTTTTAGATCCAATTTGGGAAATAGGAGAATTCATGGGTTCTTGGGGGAATTCATCATAAATCATCAATTCAATCATAATCCATCATAAATCAACCATTAAAAACATTTTTGGAAAGAACCCACAATATTGAAAACAAACCCTAACTTTGGGGAATTCACTAGTTTTGATATTGAATTTGGAGGGACTCCTTGGATGGAAAATTATCCAAGGATGAAAGACTACCATACGTTAGTAATGATTCTTCAAAGAATTTGAGTGAAATAGCCTTGATTCTTCAAGCCCTAGCTCCAATTTTACTCTTCTTCTTACTTGAGTTCTAGAGAGAAATTTTGTGTAGAAGATGAACTTTGGGTTTTGATTTAGGTGTTTGGAAAATATGAAGTAATTGGGTATATGTTGACTTAAAGTGCCTTATATAGTTGTATAAAAATAATACAAAATGACCTCACTTTAATAGGGCTTAAAAAGGAAATACCAAAAATAACCCTTACTTAAAGTGAGTTGCCCAGGTGCCATGAGGGGCCCACGAGCCGTGGTCATGACCACGAGCCATGGTCCCTCTCGTGGTCTTGGGGCAGTATCTAGGCATATTGGGTCTTAAGCTCACACTCACAAGGCAACTCCATGAAGGGCTCCACGAGTCATGGTCCCTCTAGTGGACCTTGAAGCAGTGGCTAAGCCATTTGCTTGCCACCCTCGCACACCCAACTCTTCTCCACGCGCCTTCCCACGAGTTGTGGTCTTCACCACGAGCCGTGAAGTGGCTCGTGAAGGAGAGCCTATTTTGGGCAGTTTTTGGGAGCTTACTGCCTAGAAGAGAGTGGACTGCTTTGATCCTCTCCCTTGGCCCTTGCCCACCTCCTTAACTCTTACCTTCCCGTTTTAGTTCTAGTTTAGTCTACAAATTTTTGGAATATTACAAGTACCAAGGGTCCTCTTGGGTTCATCTGTGATCTTGAGTGTCGGTCACACCTAGGATGTAGGCTCGAATCATGACAGATGTTGTTGTTGAGTTAAAGTGGGCTGGTCGTAATGAAAACCTTAATGCCTTATCAATTGGTTATCATTCGCAGCCTTATTGGTTACCGCATTGGTTGTGTCAGGATTTTTTGGTCAAACTTTACAGAGACACTTTAAGGCTTGTATTTGAAAGGTATGTTAATACTTAAATTTCTCATCTGGAATATGACATGTATACTATCAATTAACTCGGATACATGTTTGCTATGGAATATCTATTGTTGTCTTAAATACAACACCTTGTATAGGTTCTACTATTGATTGGCTAGGGTAGCACGATTGGTACATCTTACAATTTGTTTGTTGGTTTCATGAGTGACAAGATTATTTCATTGTGATGTATTTATCATGGTTGTCCATGAATGGCCGAGTTATTGTGTTTAATGCAAGAATGGCTCTTGTGTATACTAATTTTGCATGTTAAATATTGTAGTAGTGGTCTTAAGGGCCCTTGAGTGGACTGAATTACTTAAAAAGTGAGTTGAAATTAGATGTGAATTATGGTGGTCGTTTAGACACGACTCATATGATTTCTAGGTCATGTTAACGACCAAGAGTCTTGTGCATAGTTTATTTGTTAGGACTATATGTGTGTGTGTGTGTGTGAGATTTAGAACATTTCTGACAAAAAAAAGGGTAGAGTCAAGGTGGCCAGGGGCTAGGTTGGTTGGAATGTAACCTTAGAGTAGGGTACTTGTGGCGTTTGGCATACAAGGTAGGCTTGGAAAACCTTAGGATGACATAAAGGGTAGGTTTGGAATAACCTTAGAGTGAAAATAAGGTTGAATGTTTAATAGTAAAATTGGCAGCAAAATGTGGTAGGAAGGCTAGAAATAAGTTCTATGGGTCATGGTTATTAGACCTAGGATAATAAGAGTGTCACAACCCAAATCGTCATGATTGACACCCACACTAACCCTCTGGTGGGAAAACCATCACTACAACCTGACTAAACAATACTAACCAAATGACAGGCATTTAGAGATATGGAAACAAGTTCAAATAATCAATTTAAAAGCTAAGTTCTCATAAACTCAGCAAGTTACCAAACACAAACATAAAGAAGCGAAAATTCAATCCCTAGAAACTGAAAGTCATTGTACCAAAACTTCTAACTAAAAGGTCTAAGATAAGGGGATGCAACCCCAAAACAATTAAACATAAAGTAAGAGTATGAAAGGTCTAAGTTCGAAGGAAATGGACTAAGATCCTAGATGAATACATGGTCGCCTGAAAGAACTGGCTCACCCTTGAACTCGAAAAGTCAGTGATCTCCTAGCTGAGGTATCTCAACAGCCGCCTAAAGATGCCCTGTACTCAACAAAGAAAGAGTAAGTGCAGTATCAGTACACAAATAATGGTGTACTAGCAGGATCACACGACCATTCTAGTTTATGAGACATACACAAGTAACTACAACATAGTAACACACACATATACAGAAAGAATAACAATTTAATTGTTCATGCCCAATACATAAGTTTCACAATATCAATCTCAAATGCAACAGTCAATGATGGTCCTCTTATGGAACCCACACTCAAACTGTTAGTGTGTCAGGACGTGACGCTCGATCCAATAATGTATCGAAACGTGACATCTGATTAAATATGTGTCGGAATGTTACACCCGACCAATTATGTGTCGAACCATGATACCTGATCCAATAAACCACAATCACAAACACAGTCAGCACCACAATGAATGATTTACACATTTATATTGTACGGTAACATGTTTATTGCATGCTACAGAATCATAATCAGTCATTTCATGAGATTCATTTTATCTTTTCCTATTTACATACATGTATAAATACAATGGAGCAGTCAATAGAAATATATAACACAGACGAGAGATCAATCCATCACCTACCTCGAAACCAAGCCTGAACACTTTTAAGGAACTTGAGCTTTCCCTTTGCGAAGTCTCTCAACTTGTTCTTGGTATAAAACAAGTAAATTATGCAAATAATCAATAATAGAGGCCTAGTTTACTTGAATTATATTCAAATACTAACCCTTGGCCAACCCCATGATCCTAACACCCAATTAAGGGCTTTTTCCACCATTAAATTCAAGCCACCCCAACCCCCAAGGATAAATAACAAAGATTCTAAGTTCTAAGAATTAATTTACGAATTAGGGGAGTAATAGAATTACCATTAGCGCGAGAATTAGTGAAAAACCAAAATAAATACCCTTAGGTCGCCCTTTTTCTCTCCAAGAATGCAGTTTGCAGAAAAATAACGTTTTTGGGACATTTTCCATTTTTACTCCCGATTGGCCCGCCATAGCTGAAATAATTCCGTTGTGGCGGGTTGCATAGAGATAGAGACTCATAATTTATGTTCCAAGTCTTAATTTCACAACATGACCTCGAACATTGACGTTTTATAACCACCGTTTCACGTTAAGATTAATTACAGGAGTTTTATCGGCCCGAATTTGATTCTGTCAAGCCGCACATGCTCCTTATCGTCTTGGATATCCACTCAAATCATTAATTTCATAATAAAATCCCCCATCCAAATTACCATAGACCTCACGTAACTCGGATTTGATCCAAGTCTGGCATAGGCTGAAAATTTCTAAGTTACTACTCAAAAGTTTTCTGGCCTAAATTCCTTCCCCATTGGCTTATCCATAATGATGGAAAAAGTCTTTACAAAGAGGAGTATTTACAAAGAGCATGTGGCTAAAGGTTGGGTTGGGTGATTTTTATATTACATGTTTTCTTCCAAGTATTTACATGATATTATATGGTGAATTCGGATCGATAAATGCGTCTATCGGTACGTGTTATTTATATTGATACTACTCTTGCTATGTCAGCTGGCATAGTCTGATTGCAGGATCAACGATGTTTCTTAGGTGAAGACGACGATGATCTCTGAAAGCTTCTACCTCTCTTTTCTTATGATGAGAGTTGTATCTTATTATTTTGAACCTTATAATCTCTTAGGAGCTCTTATACATGTTTAGATGAGTTCCTTGGGGTAATGTAAATTTGACAAAAGTACTATATTTTAACTAAGTTTGAGTATTTCTATATTTACAACAGGGTGTTTAGCTTATATTTTATTCACATCCGTACTTCATGTTCCAATTTTGGGGTAAGAATTTTTCTGTCTAGATGTTAGAGTAGATATTTGGATGGCCTGGTGGATTAATTCGTGACATAACAAGATCAAGAACATGAACACATCAATTCTTGGACAACAAACTCAAAATTCAAAAATTAATGCTCTTTTCCTATGTCTCCACATAGCATAAGAGAACCTAATTATTAGCAAGTGTCAAAATTCGCTCTTATCCCACCGAACTTGATTTTCTTTACAAGATATTTGAACCATTCTCATTTTGTCCTATACTTGTCCTGCCCCATTGCAATCTCTACCACAAATATGCAATTATAACATTCAATTCATCTGCTCATGAATTGCTCAAAAGTTTTGTAGTTAAACATTTACATAAAAATCATCCTCTATAACAATATTTTACAATAACAAATCATGTTTAATTACCCTCTGATACACCATAACACATAACTCAAACTTCTTTGAAACTATCCAAAACATCATAATCCAAACCTTTTAGAAAGTTTTATTTTTTGTCAATATGGAAAATAAATTCTTAAATTTGCATAATCTAATTTAATTGTCCTTTTTTGCACCTTCAAATTTTAGAGGGTCATTCGCATAAATGCCCCTATTTCGGGATGGTATTTATATTTGTCCCTCAAATTGGTGGTATTCAATTTTTATCCTTGACATTAGGTTATGTTTTCGTATCATAATATAACACAAGTTATATCTTACAATGCATTACAAGTTATCCTGCTTATTCCTACAACACTTATGTCGTTAGAGGCATAAGTTCAATTAATAACCCACAAGACAAAAGTTCTCTAAACTTATGTCGAATAAATTAAATAATACACAACTTAATTCGTATAGAACAATGATGGACAACACAATTTCTCTACGCTAAGTCTTGCGAAATTATATCATAGATAAGAAAACTTTGGTCAACATATATTCATTGAATGAGTAGCAGAGGTAAAAAAAAATAAAGATTAAAAACCACCCAAATATAATAACAACTTGTGTTAGAATTAGACTCCCAAAATCTTGAGAATAAGAATCTATATACCAACTAACTTGAAAATTAATTTGAATGTAGAATTATTTTTTCATAAAAAATAAGATGATATCCAAATTCGTTATCAGTCGCAAAGCATGGTACATTCATAACTGGATTCAAAATAAAAACAGTTAATTAGTGATACTAACAAGAATGTGATTCTAAAATTGAATTTTGTGGGTACAAAATCATTAATTTTGTTGCTCGGAACATGTAAATATGCATATAACAATGTTCATGTAAATCCAAACAAGTCAATATCTGACTATATAAGAAACATCTATGCATATTAAAATATTAAAGTAAATTCACACTAAAATCAATCAATTGTAGAACCTGGATGTTCCGATCGAATCAAAAAAGATTTTGTTGCTCAAACTGATTAAGCATATCTTCTGTGGAAGACAACTTGTAGACATCTTTACTTAAACTTCTTATATCTTCAAGAATTTCTGGTGTGGCGGTTGCAACTGCAAGTTCACCTAATCTCTTAGATCGTTCTGTGTTTCGACGATTGGCAGAAGGAACGTTTTCCTCCAAACATCGATAATTTTCTATGTATCCATAGTTATCTCTGAAATTCAACATCACTTGTTGAGTAGCAGCCTCATTTTTTACATTATTAGTTGTCATTGGTTCATTCTTTGATGTAATTACATCAACAAAACTACTTTTTTGTGAACCAATTCGAAGGGGATCGATCTTAAAAGGGGGATGAGATTTTTTATAGAACAACAGGTCACCTGTCTTTCTATCCCTAACAGCTTCTAAAGGCGCATCCATGATAATTTTGTGTATTGAACTAGATCTATTTTGTGCGTCTATATATACTACTAGAATTTGTGTTAGTACAAAAAGGCTAATAAATCTATTTCCATATTAAATCCAAGCTCCAAGATTGTTGGAAAATAAGAATCTAGTCTTGATTCTACTTACTTGGGTAAGTCTGAAGCATGCCAATCATTATTTGTCCGTTTATGTATTCAATTTGGATCATAATAGTTATTTTTAGATAAACATTCCTAGTAGGAATTTCTCTCATTAAGTGATTATTGCCTCAATATTATTACCCAATATTATTATAATTTCAATTTCAAAATAGAATTAATACAAAATTTTAGTATTTAAATATGATACAAGCACAATATATATATATATATATATATATATATATATTCATTTATTTATTTATTTTCTTATTTTATAAGTGGGAGTTAATCAGCTCCCCGTCAACATGTCAGCATATGGTCAGTGAATTTCTTTTGAGGGTATTTTGGTTTATTTGAGCTTACTTTTGTGCAATACTTGTTTGTTCTTTGTGTTGGAGTACTTTTTCCTGAATCACAATTATCAATAAAATTAATTGTTCCTCTTAAATGTTAAGCTTATCCTATATTTTGAAATATGGCCTCAAAAGGTTAATTTTTGTAAATCTATTAAAATGATGTAGTGCCATTGATCAAAAAATTTATTAACTATAGTTACCATGAAATATGTTGATCTCTTGACAACTTAGCCCTTTGCTTATATGATTACATGAGCCTTTTTTTTATTTCAATTTTCACCCATCAATGTTTTTTTCGTTCCTATTATTAAAGAAGTATGAGTTAAAAGCATAGGTATCAACATGTCTACTAGGTGTTCTTTTATTTTTTTGTAAGGATATTTTAGTCTCTTCAAATTAATATGTAATGTGTCTCATTATTGTAAAAAAAAACTGCAAGTTTTCTAAGAACCCCCTCTCCTTCTCTCTTTTATTGTAAAAGAAACTGCAAGTAGATTATGGTAAGAGATACATATATATTTTGGAGTTAATATCCTAAACCAATCACTCAACTTTAACAATTTATTTCACAAAGTCATTAAACTTTATTTTATATCAATAAAATCATTTAATTTAGGCATTTGTATCGATAAAACCACCCAACTAAATTTTTCATTACATTTTTACAATTTGAGAAGATGTTCTCCTTTTGCATATCATTAATTTCAAGTAATTCACCGGTCATGAACATGGTGACTTATCAAAAAATATAAGGGCCATTAAATTTTTATTTGTTAATCAATATATTTTGTTTGCCAATTGAAATTTAAATATGCAAATAAAAAAAATTAAGTTTCAAACTTCTTAATTATGTATACATTTTCTTAGACATATCTCGTGTTTCAAATAGTACATGTTCTTTGGGTATGTTTAGTATGTTTCATTTGGATTAGCATATCATTTTTGTTTGTTCCTTTGTTGCAGTGAAGCAAAGAAAAGAAGAAACTATCTCTATTTTTTGTACAATGAAAAATGTTAATGGATATACAATAGTACTATGCATCATTTATTAATATCTTAATAAAATGTATACGTCCATTACATAGTAATTATCCTCCATACTAAAATAGTTGGTCCAATTTTATTGTCTAATTTATAAAATTAAGAAAATTTTATTATATCTTCCTTTTTCTATTTTAGTATCAAATAATTATATAAACTAATAATAGTCAATTTAGAATTAGTTTTTATTAATAAATGTTCTAAATCGCTTATATATATATATATATATATATATATATATAGTCCTAACAAATACACTATGCACAAGACTCTTGGTCGTCAACATTACCTAGAAACCATATGAGACATGTCTAAACGATCACCATAATTCACATCTAATTTCAACTCACTTTTTAAGTAATTCAATCCACTCAATGGTCCTTAAGACCTCTACTACAATGTTTAACATGCAAAATCGATCTACACAAGAGCCATCCTTGCATTAAACACAACAACTCAGCCACTCATGGACAACTATGATAAATACATCACAATTAAATAATTTGGTCACTCATGAAACCTACAAACAAATTGTAAGATGTACCAATCATGCTACCCTAGCCAACCGATAGTAGAACCTATACAAGGTGTTGTATCTAGGACAACAATAGATATTTCATAGCAAACATGTACCCGAGTTAATTGATAATATGTACGAGGTGTGGTTCTTGATCTAAACATTTAAAACTAGGGCTTATAAGCCTAGCCCATATAAGCCCTTGGCCCTTGAGGCTTGATCGGGGTTGGGCTAGGGTCGGACCATGGGCCAAAACTTCTTATTTAAGGGTAACTTACAATAATCTCACTAGTATATAATCTAATTATTTAATTACAAGCTATGTTGTAATATTATGAATCTTACCAGATTTTGGTACGTCCAGATACATGTATCTCGAAATATATGGACTCAAAATTAGGTTAATTTGTTCTAGATACACTCTATCCAAGTAGATTCACATGTATCTAGGATATATAGAAAAATCCCCTGCCCTCGCCTCCCTCCTATCTTGCTTGTCACTCTCTTATCTCAATCGTGTATCTAGTATGCGAGATACATTCTAATTACACTAGATATTTTGCTAGTGTTATTGAAACAACACCATAGTTTGCCATATTTGATTTGAAAATCTTCTCATTTTCTTAAAGTTATAGAATTATAAGTTTGGAAAGAAAAAAATAAGTTTGGAAAGAAAAAAGAAGGGCTAGCCCACCCCTGCCCTCGGCCCTTCTAGGGTTGGGTTGGGTTGAGCATTTTCAGGCCCTACCAAATGAAGGGCATTTCCGTCCTAGCCCTTCAAATTCCTTGGCACACGAGGCTTAGACCGGGTGGGGCTAGTCCGGCCCTTTTTTACAGCTCTCTCTCTCTCTCTCTCTCTATATATATATATATATATAGTTGTAAATTAAGTTAGAGACCCCTTATCATGGGCACTATGAGCTGGTTCTATAATTATTATGACTATGAAGTAGTTGTGTATATGAGTTCCACAGTTTCATATGAATAAGACAAATAAATTATGAACTATTTGTGCTCATCGACATGATAAGTTATAACAAAAATCCAATTGTATAATCGTTGACATGTATAAACAACGTGTGTGTCCTAAATATTGGTGAATTATACAAAAATATATGTTCTCTTGTTCAAGATATATGCTAAGATGACAAAAATGTCGTCAGAGTACTATGTGTGTGTGTGAATCCTAAATGTTAAGTGTATTATACAGAAATATATGTTCTCTTATTTAAGATATACGCTAAGATGACAGAAATGTCTTTAGACTAGCTCATAAGCCTCTAGAATCTCTATGACATTTACACTTTGTGAAGGTTCTTTAAGTCACTAATTAGTTGTACTTAAATATTTTATTTGAAAGCTATATACATTATATGTACATAGTTGCAGTTCACGAGTTTTAAAAAGGCCTATTCAGACCAAATTCTTAGAATCACCTTGTATATGTGCAATATGTATTAGATAGACTCGACATGAACCCAATCGACTCAGTAAATGATAATGATTATGACTTTATATTACACCGTCAATGCGGTAATATCGGTGGGTAGATACAATAGTATCTACAATTATAGTTTAGTACTACACTCAGACATATCATGTAAGCAGATTTTTATTCAGTTATTACACCTCTGAAATGGTCATCTTGGTTGGGCAACGTCATCATTATGAATAGATTATCGTATAGTTCACTATTAGGACAATATAATGTTTATATGTGCTTACTTGGTTGTATTCACATAGAAAGGTTAAGTTGTTATCAAATTTTAGTTTTTTAGCTTTCTTTTGTTGTTTCTATGATTAACTCTGGTTTAATATCTTTGATATACTTATGTTTACAACTTTCAGCCTTATATACAGTACATGTCCTTTATATTGACGTCCCTTTGTTTGGGGATGTTGTATTCGTATTGCAGGTGCAGGTGGAGGCTTCGACCATCAGTAGTAGAAAGATGGCCTTATGTTTTCAAATTTTATTGTATTGCAACTTTTTTGGTCCAGATGATTGTGTCTGTGGTTTGATCGGCCTAAGGTTATAGTTTCATATATGTTATATAGCTGGTTTATTAATTTAATTAGTATTGACGACAATCAGGCCCTTCTCGAGTTTTAAGGCGTGACAAGAGAAACGTCCAACATCCCTGGGTGGGTTCCACGACATGTAAGGTAAGAAAACACCTTCTTTTAGCTTGATTCTTCTTTAGCCCAAGTTCAAACAAAAATTCTTCTTAAGCTTCATTTTGTGTCACTCTTATTTCATTGTGGTTATAGGATTTTCATTTGAAATCTGTTTGATAAAGTTCGGTAAATGTTTTGTCTACTTTAAGGTAATGTTTTACAACTACTTTTTTGAACGTAAGTGAAAAACAAGTTGAATTAACAGAAAACCTCCATTAACAAGGAGCTAACATTGAAGGAGAGAAACTCTCATTGTTTGAGTTCAAAGACTAAGTAATACATCAGGGAAAGGCTAGTATTTATAGCTCATTCCTTTTACAATGAGTAACTAACTTCTAGAATCAACTAACAGAAAGTAGTTATAACTAACTTTAGGAAAAAGACTAATCTACCCTTTATTAATCTTAGCTGCTTTTACTTGTACTCTTCTAGATTCATTATCAGCTCATATCTTAACATACCCCTTCAAGCTAGGAGGTGTAAAGATGTTCAACACACCTAGCTTGGATACTAGATGTTCATGTTGTATTCTGGACAACCCTTTTTGTCAAAATATCTGTTGGTTGCTCTTGTGTAGGTAGGTAGTCTATTTTGATCAAGACTTGTTGTAATCTTTCCCTTATGAAGTGGCAGTTTATTTCTATTCGCTTTGCCCTATCATGGTATACTGGATTTGCAGCAATTCGTATAGCAGTTTTACTGTCACTATATACTTGTACTAGTAGCTAAACATCAACTCTTACCTCTTTCAACATTCCAAGTAACCACACTAACTCTGAGACTATAGATGCTAGGCCCATGTATTCAGCTTCAGCTGAACTTTGGACATTGTGGTCTGTTTCTTTTCTTTCCATGACACCAAAGACTTGCCTATTTTGATCATATACCCTGTAACTGACCTTCTAGTAAGTGGGCATGAAGCCCAATCAGCATCACAAACTGCAGAGACCAGTTTATCTGAGGAACTAGTCAGTAGTAGACCTTGACTAGGTTCCTTTTTTAAGTATCTCACCACTTTCAATGTAGCATCCATATGTGACTTCTTTGGTTGTTGTAGAAATTGACTCAAAGTCTGTGTGCTAAAGGATATGTCTGGCCTTGTCATGTTAAGATACAACAGCTTCCCAATTAGTTTTTCATGCATTGTCTGATCTGCCAATGGATCCTCAGAATCATCTCTTGGTTTTACCTACTCATCATACTGTCTTGATGTTAACTTAACATTGACATCAATAGGGGTTCCTGCAGGCTTAGTTGTTGCCATACCAACATCAGTTATAAGCTCAAGATCATACATCCTCTAATGCATCAATATACCATCTCGTAATCTACTGAACTCAATACCTAAGAAATACTTTAGTTCACCTAGATCCTTCATCTTGAATGCCTTTTGTAGTGCATGTTTAGCGTCTTCTATTAATTCAAGACTACTACCAGTGATTAACATATCATCTACATAGACTAGCACAATACATATTCCAGCTTCCGACTTGTTGATGAACAATGAGTAATCATACTGCTTTGCTTGAACTTAAGAGCAACAAGGGCTTCAGTCAGCTTGTGATTCCACTGTCTTAGAGGTTGCTTGAGCCCAGACAGTGACTTTGTCAGTCTTCAAACCTTCTCCCCTGACTGACAAATCCTTGAGGAAGCTGCATATAGGTTCCATCCTCCAGGTCACCATGCAAAAAGGCATTAAAGACATCCATCTGAAAAATATGCCAATGCCTTAAAGATGCAAGAGAAACTATGGATCTCACTGTCACCATCTTAACAACTGGTGAGAAAGTTTCCTTGTAGTCAATACCCTCTTGTTGGTTATACCCCTTAGCTACCAACTTGGCTTTAAACCTCTCAACTTTTCCTGTAGATTTGTACTTAATTTTGTATATCCACCTGCACCCTATAGGCTTCTTACCTTGAGGTAAATCTGTGATCTCCTAAGTGTTATTGGATTCTAAGGCTTAAATCTCATATTTCATAGCATCAACCCACCTAGATTCCTTAACAACATCTAAGTAGGAACAAAGTTCTTGCATAGATGAGGTAGCAGCTATGTAACATTGATAGGCAGGTGAGAGATGACTATAGCTCATGTAGTTGCATAAGGGATATTGAACATCCTTATTTATGTTGAGAGAGACAAAGTCTTTCATCTATAAAGATTTGTGTGTAGTTCTTGAGGGTCTTCTAGTATTAGCTTGAATAACCTACATAGGATCTTCTTGGACTGTTTCAGTAGCATGAGAAGTGGTCAAGGGATCAGGTACCTCTAAATCAGGTTCTTGACAAGGAGAACCACAAGTAACTGTATCTTCATTACAACTAGGTGTCACAGGAACCTGGTGAGGAAAATCTTGAATTGTCAATTCTAGAGCCTGTAAATTATCTACAAACAATGGTTGGCTATCAGGAGTGTCTGTTTGTGAAAAAGGAAACACATCTTCCCTGAATAAGACATCCCTATTGACAAAGAATGATCTAGTAGTAAGATCAAACAGAATGTACCCCTTCTATATTTTTGAGTATCCCATATGAACTGCAGTTTTAGACTTGGGCATCATCTTATCAAGTTCATTAAGAATCTTGGCAAAACACAAGCAACCAATAGTTCTGAAGTGTGATAATTCCGGTTTACTACCATATAGCTTCTCATAGGGAGTTTGAAAGTTAAGCACACTACTAGGTATCCTATTAATAATATATGCTGCAGCTAGCACACAATGTCCCCAGTACTTTAAGGGAATTTTTGCCTGAAATCTTAAGGCCCTTGTAACCTCAAGTACGTGCATGTGCTTTCTTTCAACCACTCCATTCTGCTGAGGAGTGTAGGGGCATGATCTCTGGTGAATAACTCCCATCTCCTTAAACATAGTCTCACACACATAATTCACAAACTCAGTACCATTATCAGTCCTTATCACTTTGATGGTTTTAGCTAACTGATTCTGAACAAATCTTAGAAATAATTAGATAGACATACTCACATCACATTTATGCTTTAGCAGAAACAACCAGGCCATCCTTGAAATATCATCAACTATTGTGAGAAAGTATTTATTTGCATTAAATGTAGCAGTGTTATAAGGACCCCAGAGGTCAACATGAATCAAATCAAAGTTGTTTGAACTTCTTATGCTACTAGAAGGAAAAGTAAGTCTTGTCTGTTTAGCATAAGGACAGACTAGACACTTAGACACTCTTACATATACTGTGAATATTCATATCAAACATCCTAGAAAGAACTCCTTAGGACACATGTCCTAGTCTTTGATGCCACAACTTCATATCTGAGGCTATTTGAGCAACTAACAGTGCAGTGTCCTTCTTATCACATCCCTCTTTTTCACTAATGTGTTTTTGAGTGTACAAACATCTATATTCTTTACCAATTGCCTTCACATTTCCACTGTAAGGTTCCTGGAAAACACAATAATTAGGAAAGAAAGTGACTAGGCACCCAAGTTTTTTTGTTAGTTTGCTCACTAACATCAGGTTGTACTTAAATTCAGGTAGATAGAAGACATTGGAAATGATACTTCTATCTGATAAGGTACAAGAACCAACATGAGTCACCTGTGTAGTGTCTCCATTAGGCAAATACACACTCTTAGGAACCTCTAACTTGGTCACAGACCCTTTGATAAACATATCCAACTGAGACACCATGTGGTTTGTTGCACCACGATCTACAATCCACACTTTACTATTTTCAGAAACAAAGAAAATTTTACCTACAGTGTGAGCAACATGTGCATGATAATAGTCTGAAGAAGTAGATTCATTCTTGTTCTGGAAAAGTGCAGCCCTTAAGAAGTTGTTTGACCTTCATCTCAGCTTGACTCATTGTTTTGGGCCCTTTGGAGTTTCTATCACTTCATCAGTAACCCGAGTAGTATCAGATTTCATTCTCTATCCCAAAACAGAAACATTGGTATTCATACCATATCATAAGTGAGTTAGTTGATGGTATGAGTCTAAGGAAGTCCCTTGTACCTTCCTTTTAGACTTGAAGTCTGGTGGATACCCTACAATCTTATAACACAATTCTTTGTTGTGACCCTTATAATGACAAAAAACACATATCAAAATGGAATTCTTTTTGAATCTTTGACTTGGTCCTGAAGAAGCACCAGTCTTGGAGAACATAGCTATAGAGTCTACTCCAACTGAGTTAATCCCATGTTGTTAGTGATTGAAACCATAACCTTTTGGCATTCATCCCCCACTATCATAGCATATGCATGGTTAGTAGTTGGTAAGGGATTCATTATCAATATTTGGCTCCTGGCCTGAAGATAAGACTCATTCAACTCCATCAAAAATTGATATAATCTCTTTCTATTCAAATGAGTAACAAATCTTTTAGACTTGTAACAGTTACAACATAGAGCAGGAACTAAAGCTTCAAACTCATCCCATAGTGTTTTGAGCTTGGTGTAGTACACAGACACAAAAATCAGTACCCTGATGTAGTGAGGTAATGTCCTTATGTAGACTATAGGTTCTAGATCCATTTATCCTGTTAAATCTCTCTTTTAAATCATTCCAGACTTGAAAAACACTGGATGCAAAAGCAATACCACTAATAAGTAGTCTCTTTGGCACTGAATTCATCAACCACGAAAGTACAATTGCATTAACCCTTTCCCATTGTCCCCATAGTTCTTCACTAAACATCTCTTTCATGCAAGATCCATCTACTAGCCCTACCTTGTTCCTTACTAGTAGTGCTAGTGTAATGGAACGATTCCATAGGGTATAATTCTCAACACCAATCAATTGAAAGGAAATAATGCTAACTCCACTAATATCAGCAGGACTAAGGAAGAGAGGATGATTATAATCGATACCTTGTCTAGACATATATGCAACATGGAGTGGTGTTGATGTATTTTCATTCTAACCATGGTTGAGTGTTTGATCCAGATCTACAGCTGCTTTGTTAGTTCCCATTTCTCTAAAGCTACAATCAATCACTAGTCGCGAAAGCAAAAGAAAAACAACTCAATCTGAACAACAGATACTAGCTTCGATCTACAATTCTACTGAAAAATGATGAATCTGTGAATTGAATACTCAATTATTTGATCCAAACACCAATCGCCTTCCACATAAATTAATGTGGGTAGCTCTGATACTATGAATGTAAGTGAAAAACAAGTTGATAACATCCATTAACAAGGAGCTAACATTGAAGGAGAGAAACTCTCATTGTTTGAGTTCAAAGACTAAGTAATACATCAGGGAAAGGTTAGTATTTATAGCTCGTTCCTTTTACAATGCGTAACTAACTTCTAGAATCTACTAACAGAAAGTAGTTATAACTAACTTTAGGAAAAATACTAATTTGCCCTTTATTAATCATAGATGTTTTAACTTGTACTCTTCTAACTTCATTATCAGCTTATATCTCAACATTTTCTTAGAGTTTCATGGCTCTTTATTGAAAATCAATTCCTACAATGTAGACTTTGTTTTGGTGTTATTTCTTAAGTCAGTGGCGGAATGATGTTGAAACTTTGGGGTAATTTGTTGTGATTAATAAATAAATTTTTTTGATTACGATAAGTTTCTTCAAATCATCTCTCTTGTATTTTTATATTTTTATATTTTTATATTGTTTTGTTAGTTTTTGAACCACGAGGCGGCATTTGGCTGTCGTCCCTCGGGATAGCCTAGTTGTTATGTTGGTGTGAACTATTTTGATGTGTATATAAATGGTGTTAAGGTTATTGTGGAATGAAAGATTAGTGCGTCTCTTTTAAGAGTCACGTACATAGTCTATGGATTGAAAGATCATGATGTATGCCTTGTTATATTACCTCGGCAACGTACCACTTTTTTGAGATATTGATAGCTTCCTGTTGTTGTTATTAGTTGTTGGCTTAGTAGAAATTGTGATATTGTAATGCCCCGCAACTTCTAAGCATAGATTCGAACCTTTCTCTATATGCGTATAAACTCAAACCTAATAATTTTAAAGTTGTACATGTATGTTAAGGTCCTTGGCTAAGTATAGTAAGTGTATCAGATGTGGTTTAGGATCTTAAGAGACCTCACACACCAAGTCAAGTTCAAAACATTTCTATCAGCTATGTTTTCACATGAGTTCATACAAGAGCCAACTTCAAATGACTACATCTCTCAAAATATAAAGAGATTTGCAGTTTATAATCTATTAAATTGAAGGTCTATAAGTGTTCTTTCCAACGCCACCAAGTTTACATCAATTGGAGTTCAAAGTAAAACATTATGATCGTTTTACCGGAGACGCAACAAGTTGTCACAATGTGATGGGGACTGTGACAGCCTGTCAGACTTGGCCGTTATAATAAGGCAAAATAATAAAATTTAGGTCAATTTTGATAGTCCAAGTAATGGTCTGTCACCCAAGTGATGATCTGTCACCTAGGCTACGTCAAACAACCAAATTTCACCATTTTTTGTTTTTATCCATTTTAGGGTATTTTTGTCCCAAAATCTTTGGAGAGTAATCCAAATGACCCTAAACGTGTAGGAAATCATATTTTTTCATTAGTAAACACTCTCATTCACTCCTAAATTTCTACTCTCAAGAACTTCAGGAAACATCAAGGGTAGGGTTCATCTTCCAAGTTTCTCCATCAAGATTCATCACTAAGGTATGTAAGACGTTAATGAGAAATAATTCTTTTATGCTCATGTCCAAGATTTCTCAAATTTCATGAATTTAATGTCATAGTTAAGGTTATCAAATCCACTTTTGAATTCATTCACATTTATTACCCGAATACTAATAAATATGAATTCTTCACTAATGTACTTTATTTTTATACTTAATAATTTTACATTATCATTCGTATGAGTTATTGACATGATATTGTTATGATTTCATGAATCTTATATTTCAAAGCATGATTTTAGAGTCTTTAGGAAAGTTCTCCAAGTCTTTCTCATGATTTAAGCGATAAACATTATTTTGAAAGATATATTTTAGAAAGATTTGAGTTTTATCTCACCTTTTATTCATACAAACAAATATTTTACCAAATCATTAGCATATCATATAAGTATATTATTTTGGAAAGATTATTTAGTATCAAGAGGATATGAGTTTAGAAAATTAAATCCCATAACTACGTGCCACAATAGGATTTGAGTATGCCCCTTTGATGGTCAACTCCTTTAGCCCTTTGAGTCTCAGTTAGTGGATCCACATTAGACATACACGTTTTATACTCTGGCAAGGTATAGGGTAGCCCACCCAACTAGATCATAAGTTGGACATCATCAACTCATATGGTATTTTTCAGTTGTGAGAAACTCACTAGTAAAGCTACTACTACTTTTATGTACTTCTATCATCATAAAGATCTTGTTAGAGGTGACTTTTATTCATTGTTTTCAAGATGTATTTCATCTTATTTGTTTTACCTTTTGGTTATGCCTAGTGTCATCTTACATACTTAGTACATTACACGTACTAACCACATACTTTTCTCTGTGTTGCATCATTTTATGATGTAGATTCAGACGTTCATTCTTCGACTCGTGGCTAGATAGGATACAACTTTTCGGTTAGCAGTTGGTGAGTCCTCCTTATTCGGGGACTTCATGGATTAGATAGTAGTTAGACTTATTATTAGTTTTGTTATTTGTTTTAAGGTAGTTGAGGGTTATCTCTCGACAAACTTATTTCTTTCATTCTAAACCATAGTAGCATTGTTCAGACAGTAGTTGCTCAGTTTCACAGACCTTTTTTATTAATTTACTCAAACTTATAATTAGTACATGTTTCATTTAACTAAGTTTTAGATTCCACTCGTATTTCATAAAATGTCAGATCAGTTCATTAGCAGCATGAAGTACCAGGGGTCCTCTTAGGTTCATCTGTGATCTTGAGTGTCGGTCACACCTAGGGTGTAACTCGGATCGTGACAGAAGTTGTTGTTGATTTAAAGTGGGTTGATCGTAATGACAGCCTTAGCGCCTTATCAATTTTATTTTTTTTATTATAACGACCCTTGGGGGGTCAGGGGCTTAGCTACACCCCCAGGCCTTACCATTTATAAAAAACAAAAATTACAAAGAGGGGGACATAAACCTTACCTCCACTTAATGGTGGTATAAGAGTTGGTAGCCTACTAAGTACCCTTAGAAGGTTCTCCAACTCTTTCCCAAACTAAATTTGGACCTATCATCTATGCACCTATGTGAGAGGACTCCTCTCGATACAATGAATCTAGGAAAAAGTAAATTAGGGAGACTCTCCCTTTACATGAAAAGGACTATGCTATTTTATCTTACGAAGGGAAAGACTATGTGGAGATGACAGTTGAATCATCCAAAAAGAAAGGAAGGCCTGAAGCAGTTCTGGCTCCTTCATATGTCCATATTGCTTGTGAATAGATCAGGGTGGCTCCTTAATTTGCTTCAACTTTCGTCTTCTGAAGCTGGCTCTTTCTGCCAGATCTTGTTGGAGGTACGCCGCGCGCTTTGAGGAGCTGTTGGATGTTGAAGTATAATTGAGGGATTGTCAGCTGGTGACTATGTTTGGAGAGCGAGTCTGCGACAAAATTGGCTTCTTGGAGAGTATGAATGCATTTGAAGTGTGTGAATTGAGTGGCGAGGTGTTGTAGTTTTTGCATATGGGATGAGATGGACCATGGAGCTGCTATGCTGCTCCTAATCCACTGCACCTGTGCTGCCCGGATTGGACAGTGCACTCCCATCAGTGTTTAGTTTAGCCCATCTGTCCGGGGGTTTAATCCACTGGACAGCAGTCACTTTGATGTCGTGTGTACACTTCTCAATGAGTGTACATAGCTTGCTCCATTCCAAAGGCCAAGATATATAAGGGAAGGCTGTATGAAGCAGTTTGAAGGTGTCTAAAATCACAAGATGTTTGACCCTTGCAATGTTGGATTGTTTTCCCCCATATTTTTTTGCACACCTATTTTTCCATAAATTCCAGCAAATAAAGATTGGAGTAGATTGTAGGATGAGCTTGTGGGCTTCATTGTTATGAGTAGAACTCCACCACCTCATGATCATATTTCTTAGAGGCAAGTGATCAGTTGGAATGCCTAACGCGACTGCAAAAAACTTCCAAACATTCTTGGCAAAATTCCCTGAATTAAAGATATATTTGATGGTATCTGTACCAGGAGAGTGACAGCAATGACATTCACTTGGTTTGATTCCAAAGCTTGCAAGCTTCTCATTAGTAGGGAGTTTTCCTCTGATTGCTCTCTAGAGCAAAAAGGAGCATTTAGAGGGAATATTTTTTTGCCAACTATAGGTGTTGATCTTGGTTTTTCCCTTCTTATTTCTAATGCAATTCCACGCAGATGACACAGAAAATAGGCCACTGGCATTGGGAGTAGCGCCTTATCAATTGATTATGACTTACAACCTTATTGGTTATCACATTGGTTGTATCATTGTTTGGTCAAACTTTACAAAAACACTTTATTTAAAAGATATGCTAATGTTTTAATTTCTTATCTGGCATGATCCTGATGGCCTAAGATTGTTATGACATGTATACCGTCGTTAGAATTATATTATTACCCCATTGAGTTAGCTACTATAACATGATATAGTGTTTATCTATAGCACTTTATTATTGACTTAGTTGCCTAGAAAAACATGTAATGATTATGTTTAGGTCGATCATTTGTGATTACTTTCTATTGTTATGATGTTTTTATCGTGTGGCTTCCACCTATGAGCTTATTCTATCCTTAGTAGACATAGACATTACAAGAGTTTAAAGCGTACTAATTAACTAATGCACCGGGCTTATGGGTCGGGTAGACCGATCCTATGAAGTAGGCAACTAAATTGAGCCTATGGGTTGGGGAGACTACACTTATGGATTGGGTATGTTGTACCTACGAGGCTACAATTATATTGTACCACAGATCCTAAGAGTTGTATTGATTCACGACGAATACAAGTTCAGTTCCAATGATCACTAGGTTCTAGGTAAGGGGTCCAACGGTGGTACTTAATGATTATTTCTGTTCGTTAGGGCTTTTGGTGATTGTGTGCTATTTGTACTTGTCGGGATTATAAGGGATAGGTTAGGTTATTGTTTGCTACATATTTATTTACTGTCTTATTGCAGGAAAGTAAGGTGTTTTACTTTTATTTTATTCCACCATTTTCATTCTGTTCTTATACTTTAATTTCAGCTTTTAGTTTATCTTGCATGCTTGATATACTATTTTGTACTGATGTTTTTTTGTCTAAGGCCACTACATATATGTCTGCAGGTCGTGACCAATGATCAAATAGATCTCCTGCCTATCCAGCTAGTTGGTTAACTTCTTTTTTCATGGGTCTCTAGAGTCGCAAAAGTTTGTCTATTTTGTTGTTTATAGATGTTGGGTAGGTAGAGGACATGTCCTAACAAGGTATTGTATTTATAAAGGCTTGTAGATTAGTGTATTCGGTTATATAGATACATTATTGCCCACGTTGGCTTTGTATGTTAGTTACCATTTTGATAGTCATTTTGACTTATTGTTTAGATTTACTGTTGTACTGTCACGCCACAAACTCGAGGGGCGCAACTGGCTCCTAATGCCAAAACTCAGGCCCGAGCCGATCCTACTGAACCATTTGCTACTTGCGCATGGCATCCACATGCAATCAAGAAAACAAACAAGTATATCTTGGCTTAAAACTAATCCCTCGGCCGACAAGGCCCCTGTCAACTGATCTATAAAAGAAACAGCTACTCCCAGGAGATCATATAAATAAATAGCTAACTAGCACAGAAGTCCTGATTGGGCCATCGAGGCCACCATGATATCTATACCAAAACTAAAAGCAGGTATATATCAATACAGTGCATCAAACAACTCACAAGCTTCAGCAAACCAACAACATAGGCCAGTATGGCCATAACGTAGCTATTGTAGTGACCCTAAAAATAGATAGATGAAACTAGAGCCTAACGTATGAATTTTTAAAGTTTAAGCATAAATTGGAGTTATGAAAGTTTTTTTTCAAAATAAAAATTGGACTCTGCCTTAGTTTTATTTGGTAGGTCCATGTAGGCAAGTGGCGTTTTCATAAATATTAATGTTAGTTAAATTAAGAAGTGGGTATATTTTATTTTATTTCTAATAACTATTTATGGTATTAAAACTTTAAAAAAAGGTATTGTTCTAATTCATCTTTCAAAAAAAAAAAAAAAGGGGTTCTCTCTAGAAACCATTGAAGGTCAAGGTCAAGTTGGAGCTAGGGTTGAAGATTTCGAGTTCTTTCTTCTTCAATTTTCGTGGGTTTTCAACTTAGAGGTATGGTGACCCTTGATCCTTGATCAATCTTTCTTTCAAGGAGTCCAATCAAAAGAGTTTTAAAAAAAATGTTTCAAAGAACAAAATTCTCAAATTCTAATCTAAGCATGGGTTCATTGGCAAAACGTTTTTTAAGCCATTATATTGATGAATTAATGTTTGATTAATGTTTTTAAGATGATTTCATATGGAATTCCTTGAAGAACCCATGATTTTCCCTAAACTCCTAAATTTGCTTATGAAGTGGGTCTTTTTCTATAAATTCAAAGTTGATGGAATTAGGTGTAAAGTGAATTGTATTGATATCTCTTGAGTTGTTTAATGTTTATTCATGATTAATTGTTAATAAGGGTGATAAGCCTTATGGGTGAAATATTGGTGATTTTGTCTATGGCTTTGGATTATGGTAAGAAAGCTTGAACTCTCTTTATTGAATTGATTGTTGTTGGTAGGTTGAATCCACCTTTGGTGGAAGTGTTATATCGTATTCTTGTGTGGTATTATTATAAATTGTAGCCATGAAGGCATTGGTGAAGTTGTTGTATAATGTAGGAATATCGTATTATTGTAAATTGAGGCTATGAAGGGCATTATATGAGTGCTATTATAGTGTTGTATTATTATACACATATGAAGCTATATGTAAAGTTTGTGTGAAGCTATAATGTGAAGATGTTCTAATGGTATTAATGTGATATTGTATAAAGTGTTAGCATGTTAATGAGAAAGCATGTTTCTCTTGAAATGATAATATATGGTGATGATGGACTATGATGAGTCTTTGTAAGATGATGTTGTAGCTCATATGCTAGACTTGAGTATCTTGTCTTGTGTCATGAAAGCTTGATTTTATATATGAATGTTTGGTTAGTCTATGACTTAGTAATGAAGCTCTCCCTATAAATGCTAAAAGAGGAATTCTAGGCCAAGACTTGAATTGGTAGACTTAAGCATAGTGCCTTTTCATGAGTCTAGTTTTCCTAAGTAAATGTATAACCTTGAAGGATGGGCCTTAGGGTGATGTTCCCTTCTTGAGTGAAATGATAGACTTAGAGATGGATGGAGCCGGAATGGCATGAGAATCCTTATCTAAGAAAGTCAAATGAGCTATCTCTATGAACCTAGATTGGCTATGACTAAGAAATGGGGCCTTTCTTGGGAAGAGGTACTATGAGTTGGTTGAACTAGAAAAGGAACCCTCTCTAGTACATATGTGATTGAATACTCTATGGAAACCAAGGCTAAGCACCGAGTGGATGTGGTTAGGATGGTGGCCTAGTTGAGCATGAGATTAGGCACAATGAACATCCTTGGACATCTCTTAAACCATGTGCCAACATGAGTTACTTTTAGTTCTACCCTTGGCAAGTAGAACAACCTCCACGGAGTAGGATAGACTCCGGATTCCATACCTTGCTAGTGTGGTTTATGTCGGTTAAGGCCTATTTCCATCATATGGGATGTGCACTCTAGTATTGGATAGGTTCTACAACGTGTAGGTAGTAGTATGGGATGCTATCTACACATGGCACGAGTAGGCTTAAAAGATGCTAAAGTGAGTTCCCTAAGCCTTAGGGCTATTATGTGATTGTCCCCTATATGCTTGTGTGTCTCTTAAATGGTTTTATAAAGAATGTTGACTTAGTATGTTATAATGTAATGAAAAAAAAACATTTGTCTATGGTAACTCTTAGGAACACTTAGGTGTGTATGAAGAGGTTGTATGGGCGGTCACTTCATTATTCACTTAAATGTGGCTTAGGGTGACTTGAGATAGAGACTTCGATAGTAAGGAAGGAATTACTTTGCTATCTTGTTTAAGTATTATACGTTTGTGTTAATTGAGTTGTAAGTGATGTGAATATGGTCTTATTTGTGAATGGTGACTTGAAATGTGAGTTTATGCTTGTGGTTGTAAAGGTTTGTTAAAGAAGGTCTTAAAAGCATTTTTTATTCCTTGTAAATGTCCGTGGTGCACGTTTTATTGCATGGTCATCATACTTAGTACTTAATTGTGCTAATTCCATATTTCTCTATTTTTCTACAAGTGTAGGTTCCGGAAAGTGAGCGGGTTCTATAGTAAGCTTGGAACTTGAAGTTCTTCCAAGATCTTGTGGTATGTCCTCATATGTCGAGGACAAGACTTTTCTATTCTAGTTTTATGATAAGGTTCTTGTAATAGACTTAATAGACTTCTTTTGATTGTAAAGGGTCGTGCCCCTAGTATGTTTTCACGTTTATGTCTAAGATGGCTAAGAGACTTAGTATTCCGTTTGTGTACTTTTGAATGATGTTTTTAAAAGTGACCTTGAGTCTTATGGGATTTTATTTAAAGACTTTTTAAATTCCGTACTATTTTTACATATCTAATGTGATGAATGCTAAGGGCTTGTATGCGACCTCCGAGAGGTCGAATACGCATGTTACGACTTAGGGATGCTCTCGGGTCGTGACAGTTATACACCCCACACACTAGTCTGCAAGCCTCTAAGGGTAGTAAAAATTAGCGGGATAGGGCCCCAGCCTACCCATAAAGATATATACAACAAAAGGTAACAAACCTCCCAACTCTGGCAGCTCCGGAGGAAAGGGACTAGCCAACCGGATAAAAGTCAATCCTGCTGCTGAGAAGGTCTACTCGGTCGTCCATCAGGACCTGCATGCATAAATGCAACGCCTCCAAGGCAATGGGGCATACAAAATAATGTACAGAGTATGAAAGGCAATAGACTATGATGAGGTATCCTGATATACTGGAATAATCTGATAAATAAATCAAGGATAAGATAAGTACTAACCTGCTCCTAAATCTAAACTTATCAAAAATAATAAAACAACAACCTAACCAAGCCCCCATAAGCTCGGCAGGTACAAACAACACACAAGACCACCTACTCAGGCCCCCATAAGCCCGAAAGGTGCCAATCAGCCTATATACCCCTATCGGTAGTCCCCTAGCCCCATAGGCAGTCACATAGCCCTCTTAGGCATTAATATATCCCCGTAGGCAGCACATAGCTCTCTTAGGAATCAACATAGCTTACAGACAACTCATAGCCCTCTTAGGCAACAACATGGCCCTGTAAGAAGCACATAGCCTTCTTAGGCGTCAATATAACCCTGTAGGCAACTCATAGACCTTCTAGGCATCAATATAGCCCCGTAGGAAACTCATAGCCCTTTTTGGCATCCATATAGCCCTATAGGCAGAACATAACCCTTTCAGGCATAGATCACATTCCTGCAACTAACCACAAAAGCTCCAAGGGCAACAATAACAATTCAATCGCTAAAAGAAAGCAATTTAGTTATAAGCAACCTATACAAATAGCCTCTAAGTCGTGTCCAACATAGGGACGCTACTAACTGAAAAAGAATCCGGACAATGGAGTATTATATCAACTCGAGCGGCCAATAATCAACAATCACGGCTACAAGTATATCAAGGATAACAACCCAAATACATTGCTTCTAAGCTTTAAGAAAACATGTCGTAAGTAGGGAATAGCCTTAACATACCTTTTTCGCTGCATTCACTTGTTCTAATAACTTTAATCACAACCCCCCTTGATACTACAGCAAGGCAGGATCATAATCAACACAAAAGAATATAAGATACAACGAAAATCCGATAAAAGATATGTATTTTCGTCTCAAATTACTATTTGCAACTTATCAAAGCTAGAGTCGATGAAAGAAGGGTCTTACCTTGATTATAAGTTTGTAATACACCTCAAAACTTTAAAATATGCCCAAACCCCTGCTGTCCACACACCAAAGTACGATATGCTAGGAAATCGATAAAACAAATTATACCATGTTGACGAGCTCAATGCGTAGAACAACTTTTGTCAAGGACTTAAGTCACGAAAATCAGTAACTTGGCTTGTCCTAGAAGTGGTTGTGTAGGTTTTGTGAGTTTTCTGGTTCTTCACTAAGGAAAATGAAGGGAAAATGAAGAAAAGTTGAAGAAGATGATATATATAAAGTTCCACCGACCTAGGGGACCCACCTCACCTACATGCTTGCGCAGTCTTGCAAAAACGCGGATATCTCTCAATTCTGAAGTCGTATGAACAAACGGGTTGATGCATTGGAAACTAGACTCGTAGACCTTTGATTTCATAGGCTGCAGGGACCATAACTCTTAATAGATTGGGAGAAAACATCCAAAACATTTGACACAAATTTCAGACAAATCTATAAAAAAGAATTTACAGTAACTTTCGCCAACTTTTATTTTGCCACTTGCCTAACTTCAAAACTTGAGATACAACACTTGAAAACTTAAAATATCACATAACACATCATTCTTAATTTATTACCCACCCTCCTGGTCTTTCCACGAAGATAGGAGTCAATTTATACGTTTCGAAAAGTCGGGGTGTTACATGTACAATGGCCTGTTGTCTTGAATTATAGTGTATATACGTATTTTAAACTTATGTATATAGATCATGGAGGTCTTGAAAACCCTCATAACGTTTATGTTTTCCTAGATATAATGTTGTCCTCAACGATCCAAAGAGGACTCGTATGCTAATTGTTTATTGTTTTAATGTACTGTTGGGAGTAGTTGTTTTCTTTGTAGAGCATTTGACAAGGGACTTGTCGATCGCGGGTTTATTATTGAGTCAGGATATATTTGTTTGTATCTTGATTGTGTGTGGTTGCTATGTATTGTTCGTAAATAGTTAAGTAGTGTTGGCTCAGGCCTAAGTTTGACATTAGGTGCTAGTTACGTCTATCGAATTTGGGGTGTGACATCATATTGAATCCCACTAGTAATTTGGTTAGCAAAATTATTTTGTTCATTAAGTCCATCTGCTCGAAAAACCACTTGTGGATGATGTTGGCTGAGCTACCTTGATCGACCAACACATGCTTAACATTAAAATTAGCACTATTCAAAGAAATTACCAGAACACTATTGTTCGAGAGTTACAAACAATCCATATCATACTCATTAAGAATGATTGCTTCGGCGTCGAGGTTTCAATCTTGTCAAACCTTTTCGATAATTAATTTGATACTTTGGCCTTTTTTGTAGTCGACATTGTCACTCCACTAATCTTCTCTCCCATAATAATCATGTTTATTTCTTTTTGGTCGGTATGGCTCGAATGGACATATGTGTTTTCCATACTTTCATCATTTTTTTGTCCCCTACAATAGTCCTCTATCACCTTAGCTCTAGATTTATACCGCTGGCACACCTTACCTTAAGATTCGACCTCGAGGTCCCTCAAGCTCTCAATTAATAATGAGACAGTGGATGAGCTTTTGAGGTTCAGTCCCTCCATAAAAACTTTGACAATCTATTCTACTAGAGTGTCTTCTAGAATCTTGCGATAAAGTCCACGACCAGTTCATAACCACTATGGATGATTTAATAAATGTCGGTTCACCCTAGTCATGCCTTCGCAATTTTGATGTTTGTCTTAGCACGAGCATCTAGAAGCGACCCCAATTTGTAGTTCAATGGAGTGTGTATCCTTACAAACCCTATTTGAAGCTCTTCCTTGAGTATTTCTATCAAGCAATTGGTCATGCTGGGTATGCCTTTTGTTAGGCTGTCTCTCCCATTTTTGTAAAGCCAATATTCCAGTGAGTGTCTTTTGGAGACCTTCAACGTTTTACTTTTTTCTTGTTTATAACACAACTCGTTAGAGATCTAAGCATGTTCACCATTAAGTGTAAACATTTATTGAAGTCACATATCTCTATTTTCGTCATAGAAGATTCTTGAGTAAAAATAGTTAAATTAGCTAGAAAAGAAAGTTGGTAGAGTTAAATCAATAGAAAGTTTCTCTGACCCCATGGTGGCGCCAAATTGTGTACCCTAAAAATGGTATAATTGAATTTATATGAGGTTATGTGCACACGTCTAAATCAATCTAACTATTTTTAAGTTTGTTTACTAGTAGTTTGAATATCCATTGAGTAATGCATGAAGTAAGTAAAAGTGAGATAATAGAGTAAATATATAGATCCAAATGTTCAGATGTATATATTCCTCTCTTGTCATTGATGTGTTTCTTCCCTTTTCTTCGAGGGTGTATTTTCGAAGGACCAATTTACCGAGTCTTACCTTCCAATCACACCCTGCCAATTTGTATTTATTCTTCTTAATGTCACGTGTAACAAACAAGTTTCACGTTTCACTCAATACTCCCAATACAATTTCAATGCTTATGAACTATAATTTGTTCATTTGGTAAGATTTGTATAAGAATCGAATTTTTTTTGCTAATCTTTACAAATTATGAAATTTTTATATTTGTGAGAAAAATACAATATCAAAAATTCAAACATGTCCAAATAAAATTTCAAATTTCAAATCGATTTGTTAAATTTGATTTTTGGATATTTTAACACCCTCAAATTACTAGACTTCGCTAACCTGAAGTAAACCATACTAGTTTATTACCCTTCATGCCCCAAAAGTTAACTGAAACAGCCTATAGGGAGTTAAAAAAAAAAAAAAAAAAAAAAGTAAACAATATAATAGGATAGTTTCACTTATCATCCTCTCCGTCGATCACCGACCGACTTATTGTCCCCTAATTCCAATCCCCATATTAGAAAACCTAGAAAAATCAATTTCACTCCTCCGCCGTCTGCCGGCCCTACTCCGCCGTGAGGGAACACTTGTGTTGTAATACAGTTAGAGAGAGAGGAGATGGAGCACCAGGACAATGAATACGATGATGAACATGAGCACGAGGTTTACGGAGGAGAAATACCTGATGAAGAAGGAGAGATGGATGCCGAGTATGACACATCTGCTGCTGCTGAATCTGAGGATGACCCTAATGCTAAGGTTGTTAGCTTTATGGATTTGAATTTGAATGAATTTGTTTATTTTTATGTCTTACTGGTATTTTAGGTGTGTAACCTTGATTTATTTTATTATCTGGTGTGTATAGGAGTTAGAGAATATGAAGAAGAGATTGAAGGAGATTGAGGATGAAGCAGGTGCTCTTCGCGAAATGCAGGCTAAGGTCGAGAAGGAAATGGGCTCTGCACAAGGTTTTACTCATTTGGCAGTATTTTTCGAATCCTTTGCACTACTCACATGTCTGGAAACTCCAATCCTAACTTAAATTAATAAATACCCCTTGATCCTTGCAGTTCCAAGCCAGATACACTCTCATTACACGATATTTTCTTCTTCTTTTTTGTTTTAGAAAAAGGATTAAATGAATCTGTCACTGATGAGTGGATCAAATTTATGATCTTTGGCCTCATTTTGTTTTGTCTTTCTAATTTAGTTTATTTGTCCCTGTAAGTAGTGTAGTGGCCTATGCTCCCTTTTATAAAAAAGAAAGGAAAAAAATGTAGGGGCTTATAAGGTCTTATCGAGGTGATGGAAAAAGAGTGATTATTCTCATGAAAAATATGATGTTAACTAAGAATTCTCCGTTGCAAGAGGTAGAAACATGAAGGTGGTTAGGTGTTCATGCAGTTGACTGTGTATTAGACATTGGCATAGGTTGTATTGCTAGTGCTGTACAACTTACATTGCATTTTCTTTTTGCTCTAGTTGATAACGAACACAGATATTGGTGAAGTTTTGTCCAATTATTCATTTAAACTGCTTCCTCTCAGTACTTGCAAGAGGTCTGCAGACTAGGCAAGGTAGTTGCCATTCGTGTGGTCACAACTGCTGATTGTTTGTGACCATACTGTTAAGTTTCATAGCACAGAATCATCAATTTCAGAATAATTTTTTTCTTTTTAGTTAGAACTTGTAACGGATCCCTGAAAGTGCAAACAGTATAATAAATAATTAAAGTGAAAGAAATACAAAAAAATCTAAGCTTTACATTTTGGTGAAGAAAACTTGATCCAAGTGCACAGGTCTATTGCTGGGAAGCAAGTTTCAAAGTTGGGACGAGAGCTCCATTTGTGGCTACTGTATTATGTGAATCAGCAAAGGAACAGTGTTTATATATAGATATGTTGACTTTGAGTACATCATGTTTGGGTGGGTTGCTTCTATTAAGTTTTTGCCAGAGCTTGTTCTGGTTCCTGCTGCCTTGAGACTGTTAAGTGTAATCCCTCTGAAATTGCTATTAAGATACTTTTTATTTATAAAGTAAAGGATTTCATTTCAGGGGCATCAGGAAGATGCCAAGTTACAAAAGAAATAGACTGTTTGCTCCAGTACATGAAAGGTAAAAAAAATACATTTGTAGCACCAGTACATGGAGTCTAAGCTAAAACTACGGAGCTTACAAAGTCTAAAAACATGTTAACACTATTAACACTGTGTGAGAAAATTCCAACTGAACAAACCAACTAGACATTTAGCCTTAAGAGAGTAAGTAGGAGTTGAGACACCATTAAAGCAGCTGTGATTCCTTCCGTTCGATATTACCCAAAAAAATGACTGTTAGAATCGTCCTCCAAATGTTCTTGATGGATTTGTCAACTCTCCAGAATATCCACTGGTGTAAGACTCCTTCATAGACTTAGGCATGCTCCAAGTAGTGGCAGATCTAGGATTTTGACTGGGGGGGGGGGGGGGGGGCTCATCATTTTAAAGAAGTGAGCAGCAAAAGATTTTGTTAAACTTGTTCATCAAAAAAAAATGATCCTAATGTGATGTCAAATGAGTTCATAAAAAAATTAAATCTAAATATAAGCTAAAGCATCATTAAAAATCAAATTAACAATATATTTAAAAAAAATAATTAATTCAACAGTACATTATTTTGAAGTAATCTTTTTTTTTTCCTTGAAAGAAAAATTAAAATGCTAGTGCAAATAATATTTAAAGGAAGAAAAGGCAAAAAAAAAAAAGAAGAGAAGATAATCATCATCTAATTTTGAAAAATGATCTAAAGATGATTGCAAAAAAATCTAATTGGAAGTATGAAAATAAGATACTTGTGGTGGAGGATATTTGTATTACTGAGACACATAAAGCACACATATAATAAGTATTTTTATTATATAGCAATTATGATATTTGTATTACTGAGACACATAAGCACATATAATAAGTATTTTTATTATATAACAAATATTTTAATAGTGAAGAGTATTAGGAAGGAAATTTTCAAGAACTAAAGCCTATGACCATTTTTTAATTGGAAACGTAACTTGTGGTACAAAAAGGCCTCAAAAGAAAAAGTTCAGAGCAAGCAAGAATAGAACTCGTGACCTTAAGGAGAGTATGAACCCCCACCCCCCAATTGCAAAGCTAGGCTATTAGGTTCTGTTAAGGGGGTTCAAAACATAATATATATCAGAAAATATAAGTTTTGATCTTATATACATAGTGTAATTCGGGGGTCTCCCCCACCTGGATCCAAGAAAGATCATAGAGAAAAAAGGAGGTCCTAGTCTCCTAGATATCAGCTGTGATGGGCAATGCAAAAAGAAAGGGTCAACACTTTCTATATTCTGTTTTCAGAGATAGCATCTGTTGACAAGAGTAATTTCCTTTCTGCTAAGATTGTCTTGTGTCTGGCAGGCATTGTTGAGTTGCAATTGATGAGTAGGTAGTTCCTCTTCTAGAGATATCTTAATGTTATCACAGCACCTACTTACTGCTGGTTTTGGACATCAATGATACTTGCTTCTTCAAAAAACAGAAATGAAAACTAAAAGACGTATTTTCTTCATGAAATTGCTCCAGCCACCAAGTGCTGGAAACTGTGCAAGTACACTGATTGACTTTTTCCTTCCTACTAAAAGGAATCTGTGAAGTCTGAGGAGTCGAAACGATTTGCACTTTTCAAGTTACCACCAAAAGGCTAAAAACTTGAAGCAACTAAATTTTATACAATGAGTAGCAATTGCTTTTCCTTCAATACATCTTGAGTTACTTCCCTTCCAAATTGTCCACATTATGAATAATAGATCAGTGTACAGAATGTCCTGGGTTATTTTGTTGTTTGACTTCTCCATCTGCTTATGACCTCCTTAAGATGTTGGTGTATGCTTTTTTTCTGTTTTAAATATTCAACTGTCAATATGTTTGAAGAGATGTACAAAAGTTTTCTGATTTAGCAGTTTAGAAAACTTAAAGAAATAATATTGAATAAAGCCACAAGATTCACATTTCAAGTCTCAAGCATAAGAAACTCTAGCTTGACCTTTGACAATATCAGTTAATACAATCTGTTTTTTCTGATGGTTAGACGACTTCACAATTGTAATCAACTACTATATTTTAACAGACATTGTGCTTAGCTAGGTGGCTGTGAGGAAGAAATATATGTTTCATGAAGTTTGAAATATAATTGTAAACCTCAACCTTGTGCATTGTTTTGAGGCTCAACAGTTTGTTTGTTGACGAACTATTCTTGGAAGGTTTTATATGCTAATTCAAAGGCTCAAAAAGTTGTCAAAATTGGATTTTTGTTTTGACTTCTCAATTTTTTAGTATATTTTTTAAAGAGTTGTTTTTTGTAGAACTATTACGCATTTCAATTTTGTTGGAAAAGATTGTTCGAGTATGTGATCCAGTTTTTGGGTAAAGAGAACTAAGTTATGCTACAAAATGATTGGTATTGTATCTCTCTGCTGCAATTGTGGTTAGGAAAATCTTGGTTGGAATAAACTTTATGGATGTACAGTATTTAGTTCATGCTATGTTTAGTGAATCAATGGTTATTGCTGCAATTCTCTATTGGCCTTTTGACTTGAATAGATCTACTCAGTCGAGGAGCAAGATGTATATTGCGATGGTAGTGCATGTTGTGGGGTAAAGATAGCTACATGGTAGGTGCAGCAACAAGCTAAAGTAGAGGTTGCAAGTATTTTTTTTCCTTTCTTCACTTGAAGAAGGTGGGATTAGATGGTTGTTGGGTGGACAAAATCCTAGAACGAGGCCTTTGACTATGTTTACGAATGAATATATGTTTACTTGATCAACAAATTTTTTTTAGGTGTTGCAAGATCCTATACCTCCTTGTGTTTTTCGCTTTTCTACTCTTAAAGTTAAAGCCTAACCTTCTTCTTTTGAAATTTTTTTACTGCATCAATGCAATTCAATTTGTTGATTCGAGTAAGTGTGTTGATATTTTGTTATTTATTGTATTTTCAGAATATAATTGGATTCTTATTGATAATTGTTGAAAGCCCTTTAACCCTTTGCAAGCAGAAATAGCTGAAACCCTTCTTAGTCCACCAGCATACAAACCCTTAAATTGGTCAACTTTGACCAAACTTTTCTTTTTGAACTGTTAAAGTAGTAGGAAACTTATTATGCTCCTTTTGTCAATGAGATGATCAGTAATGAAGATTCCGTTATTGGCTTGGGAAATAAAAAAAATTACATTTGCCTAATGTGGTCGAATTTCCTTTTGTAGAATGGGCTTAATTCTTTCACTCTAGCTTATTTATTTTTCTTTTAGCTGGATTGGTTAACAACAACAGAAAATCGAATTTAATTATGCATGTTATCCTGGAATCTACTAGGGCACCTACAAGAGAATCAATTAAGGACAGTAACTGTTTGGTCCTCGTAATGTTATCTCTACAATTTTGAAGCTCATCATCATGACTGCAATTCTTTTTAATCCCAAACCTCAAGGCATTAACCAGCTTTTGATTAGCTATTATAGAGAGACAAATCATTGACTCCATCTGAAGAAAGCTCTGTAGTGGCAAGGATGTGTCCACTACAGTTTTTTTTTTTTATTATTACTTAAAAATGGAAGAGCAAACACAGGACTAGGTATAACAACGGCTTTCTCTTACCCCAAATGGCACTGTTTCATCTTCAAAAGTCCTTTCAACCTTAACAGCTCACTAAATGCTGCGGGAAGGATCATTTTCGGTTACCTTTTCTTGGTCTTCTCATTAGTTCAAGTGATATATGTGTTTGGATCTTAGTAAAAAGAGCTAGATGGTTGGAGAAGTGTGTTTCTAGTGCCTACTATGTTAAGTATTTTCCTAATCAATGTATATTATGTACTAAGATTATTTTCTTTGGTTCCATAATTTTCTTAAAGATCTCTAGATTTTCTTATGGAAACAAATGAAAAGATTGGCTTTCCTCATAAATGCTTGAATCTTCTTTCCTAATTGAAAAGCAAATTCCATGTAGTTTCAGATTAGACCCTCTTTTTGTTGCAAGTTTAGAGTCTTTCTAGCTATTCTTCTACATGATTTCCAAGAGTCTGAGTTTGAGGGGTTGTATCTATGATTGGGTTTTTTTTTTTTTTTTTTTTTGATGGCAAGGGAAACCCGCAGCTGCTACCCTTTGGGTGCGCACAGGGTAAAACCCCCGCTCCTATGCAATAGCTCGCATTGGGTTTTTCAAATCTTTCTTGTCACAAAGTCTGTTTAAGTTGCTTCTTACTGAGAAAGAGTTATTTTCTTCTCAAACTTGGAATTATCTAAATAAGATACTGGTACATGTGTGCCAAATCTGTAATATCTGTTGTTTGGGCCTCATGATTCCAGACCAGGTAGATCTAGTTAGAATAGTAATAGCGATGGAATTTTTGCAATAACTAGTTTCGGATTTTCTCCTGCATTTCAACGGGGGGACTACTTATTCTTGCATTGTGGAAAAATTGTCATTTTTTGAAATAGATGGAAAAAAATAAATATAAAATTGTCATTTGTGAATAGTGATTCCATTCCCCCAGTATTGGTTATGTTATGAGGAGCTTGTCTAATGGAATAGTGTAATACGTTAATGAATGAATCGTTTTTACATAAATTCCAAGTTTATCTTCTGGTACATTGTTAGTTTGATGACGAAGTTATCTTCCTGAATAAATAAGTATTTATTGCAATTTTCTTGTATGTACTTAATATATACTCTAAAGTACTGTCATGCCAAATAAATCCCAACTTGTCTCCTTTCTATTGGTAAATGGCTTTGACCACTTGTCTTCCTGGAGAAAATTGATTTCTTCTAAAAGATTCCTCCGTTACATCTTCATTTCTGTCACCCTATAAAATTAGATGTTCTTGTTGGTTAGCTAAAACTTGGTCTCCAGGTTGGCTTCCTTCATCTGTTCCTCCAATCACCTATAAGACGAGATGTCTTGCAGGAAGATGACTGGAGAAGTTTGCTGCTTTGTACCTAGGCGATCTTTGTGGCCGATCCCAGCGCCTAAGAGTGGGCTTTTGTTTCTTTCCCTTTTTGCACTCTGTTCTTTTAATCTTCAGATATATCTAGAAAAAGAAATCTATTTCAAGGTGAAAATGGTTGTTTATTTTTTCCTCTTTCTTTGATTTATTGGTTTCTTTTTGCCCTCCTTTTTTGTGTCTGTTAGCTAGCTATATTCATCCTGTAATCGGCATGATTTTCTAGATCCCATCCTCTTTCAGAAATTCTTTTAGGTGCTAATTTCTTCTTTTACACACAGGAACTTGTCATTTTGTATGGTTTCTTTTTGCCTTTCTCCTTTTTTGTGTTTGCTGTATCCTTCCTGTTATCAACATGATTTTGTAGATCTAGACCATCCTCGTCTAAAATACTTTGAGGTGCTAATTTCTTGTTGGACAGACTAGCTTGTCATTTGACTTGTTAAAGGGAAAAAAACTTTTATATGGCCCATGAATTTGGTTATAGTTGATTACTCGTCTGTTTCTTCTAGATAAAATGTGATACTGGTAGAGTGTAAATGGGAAATTAGGCTGCACCATTGGGTATATAAAGGGAAAGAATGAATTAGACCAAACTGTGGTCGATAATAAGTGATACATTTGGTTTGCATCAGCTATCCATTAAAATTAGGAAATTGGGGAAAAGGAGAACCCTTTTATTATAATTGATTCTATTAATTTGTAGCTCGTTTCATGATGATTATATGAGAAACTCAGTGCTATTGGAAGTCTTTATTTTTTTGCTATAAATGACGAGCAATGGTAAGCAATGGGTTATTACATCATGAGTGAAGCGTTGTTTTTATTATATAGAGAGGCACAAAGTGATCCCAGCTAGACGCAATTAAGGAAACTAGTATGCTGCTACGCTTGTAACATTGTTCATCGTTTTCATCTTCTCAAGGTTTAACACCTTCTCTACTGCTGTGATGGATTTAAAAAAACATCTACTGGTTCTGTTTCTCTACCTCTTTTGATTTACATCTATCTCTTTTTCCTCTTCAAACAGTGAATCTTTCTTCTTCTCTTAGTGTGTGAGCCTTTTACGCATGGACTTCTTTTTCCCTCCTCTTTTACTCTCTTAGTACATTTATTTGAGTAATTAATATGCAGTATTTGTTGCACATTTACTCTTTTCTTATTGTTGATTATTTGCAAATTGAAAATCAATGTGATTAAAGTTTTTGATGTATGACCTTGAAATTACATGTTAATGATGTTTAATTTGAATTGTTGGATTAATATTGTCATTATTGTACATCGGGTGATAGTAATTGTGATTATCATTGCGATTTGATATTTTAATTTCTCAGTTCATATATGTTACATGATCTTATCAAAAATTCATATATGTTATGAGATTTTTCTGTTTCCATTAATTGGGCGCTTCCCTCAAAAGAAGTGCGAGTGTTGCTTCTTGCATACACACCACCCTCCTTATACCCCACTTGTGGGATTACAGAGGGTGGTGTGTATGCAAGAAGCTTCACTCACACTTCGTTTGAGGAAAGTGCCCAATTAATTGAAACAGAAAAATAACGTAACATATATGAATTAAGAAATTAAAATATCAAATCACAGTTACTATCACCCGATGTACAATAATGACAATATTAATCCAACAATTCAAATTAAACATCATTAACATGTAATTTCAACAAGGCCATATATTAATAACTTCAATCACATTGATTTTCAATTTGCAAATGATCAACAATAAGAAAAGAATTAATTCGCAACACATACTGCATATTAATTACTCAAATATAGCAAAAATTACAACTTAATGGTACCTTTTTAAAAACATGAGTGAAACTTAGGGTGCTTCTGAAGGTCTCGCAATTTTCTGACTCGTAGAAGAACAGTGAATGTGTTTCAGTTATCTTAGGTTTTGGACTTTTGTTTTTGAAGAGATAGTGTGGAATTTTTTTCCTTTAATAGCAAACCCCATCCTCCCCAAAAAACAAGGGAAATCCTAATATTCTTCTGTGATTTCTTGTCCTAAGTGTTACATTTGAAGTGAGGAGATAGGCATTGTCAAAAATGCTTATGGGTTATTTGTTGTTCATAAATTGTGCTTATGTGCAGATCCAACTGCTTCTGCTAGTCAGGCTGAAAAGGAGGAGGTGGATGCACGATCCATATATGTCGGTAATGTGAGATTTATCGCCTTTGCCTCAACATATAAATTTGTTTTTTTTCCTATATGACCAGTTTCTTATTTATAGCATCATCCTTCTCTTCATAAGGCTTATATTGTGCTAATCAATGACAGGAGTTAATTTATAGTTCAACCTTATCTGTTATTTGCTTTTGCATTTCAATCCAATGACAGAAACTGCAGATTACTTTATTGCTCAAAAATTGGTTGCCTATAGTTTTTTTCTTCGATTTTATTCTAAAGAGGCAATGGCCCGTGCTCAAGGGCCCAACATGTTGGTTTTTGATGCAATTTTTTTCACAATTATTTTTTGGGTAACACAACTAAAATAATTAGACTAAACTCAGTCAAATGCCTCCATACTAACACAACAGAACATGTCATCTCTATATACAATGTGTGAAATAGATAATCATCGGAAAATACTTATGTACCAGTACATCGTTATTCATATAACAAGATTTTTTTCATCTACAATATGTGCATAAGCAATTTTGAATTCATCATTTCCTTTAAGTAACAATTGTAGTCATCAACTTATAAGACAACCTTTTTATCATTTTATAAACCACCATATGAAGAAGTTTAGGATGAATACCTGCAAAAGAGAAGTAAATAATAATTAATTAAAATATTGAAACTATTCTAAAAGTACTCTAACTGACAAGCACAATGTTATTTTTCCAACGTAACAGTGGAGAAGGACTAACAATGTTTTCCTAATTGCAAAACACACTGCTAAAAAAATAAATGTGCAAAACCAATAAGAATTTCAAATGTTTATTTAATTTCCAACCAAAAAAGATGATCCAATTATAGAAAGTGAGGTATATAAGCCTTGCACTTGATAAAACTCCGACCATTGAAAACTCAAAAAATGCTCAAAGTTTGCACTATCACGTTTTTAGTTTCTCTATAATCCAAGAATAAAAATAACCTGTAAAGATTAAGCTTTATGCATGATTAAGATCCGTGGGTGAGTAGATTTATCCACCTACAACTAAGTTTCTGCCGTATTCATGTTGCCTCTATGAGTGTGCTCAACTCTTTAAGACTTATTGAAAGTAAAAACATATATAGAAAATAGAGTCATAAGAACTGCTGATTTTTTTTTTAAATGGTGAATTGATTTTTAGGCTATTGCATGAACTGCCTCGGATCTATTGAACTCTCAAGTTTAGATATTTTAGACATGGACACAATTTGATGGTGTATGAATAAGTCTCACCTCTGACTTGTGTTATAGACCAACTAATTGCTAGAGAAGTAACTAGAACATGACTCCGGACCTGAATCAACAAGCTAGTCATTAGTAGTGCTCACTTTATCAAAATAGAAATCTTATTAACTTCATGTACCTTACAAAAAGAAAGAGAATGTTGTAGCATAAAATTAACAAAAAATAAAATATAAATATGAAAGTCATCTACAATTGAGAGGTTAATAAGCTGCAACCAAGAAAACTCATCTACAACATTTAGACTATGGCATGTCATCATTGGCATATCGATAAAGGAAAAAGGTTTAAATTAACAAAAGGGTTAACTGCATAAATGAAAATGCTACCAAAGACATGCCAACTGAAGTGTAAATACCTTTCATTCACCCACTTCAAAGAAAAATTGGATATGTTTACATACTATACAACACAAACCTTTCAATGAGATATATCCATTAATGAATATGCAGTGTCAGATCATCAACCTATAAAAGGGATGTTAGGCTCAAATATTCCTCAAGAGCAAGCTAGAAAAGGAGAAAGATGACCCAATATACCTAGTGATGAGTCAATATATATTCCGAGTTCAACAAAGATTCTAGATCAAAAAGCACAATACAGAAAAATTATAATGGAAATGCATGCAAGAATGTCACTATAAATTTAAATAATTATTATTTGGACGAATGAATGGAAAAACAATAATTAAGTTATATATATGTTGTAGTACATTAAGACAGAACCAATCAATAAAGGTGCACACACTTTAGCACCACAACACCTATACTAAAGCACCAATTAAGCGAAGTGAAGCGCATAAACTAGGCTTCAGTGAGCTTCATGGATTAATGGATTTAAGCAAGCTTTAACAACATTATCAAGAAGCCGAAGAAATATGAAAATTAATGTAGCAAGTACAGTAATTCAAGAGATTTTAGAGGGAATAAGGAGAAACCTAAACAATACATCATTATTAGTGCACCTTTTACTTTTGAAGCTCATACTAACTATTATACCATTGCAAATATTCGACTCAGATGAGCATCCAAATAAATTTCATTGAAATGAAGAATTGAACAATTGACACAACAGAACAAGTCAACTGTCAGGCAAGAAGAACAATATTTTCATTCTTTTCATCACTATGAGGTGATGAAATGTTTGTAGTAAATTTTAACAATCTAGTGCTCCATGCTTTATGACTGTGAAATTTCAAGTCGGTTATAGAAAATTTAGCATTAGAAATTTCAAGTCGGATATAGCTCAAGCCACATTATAAGATTTGGATTTAAAATTCTTGATACGGTGAACAAATTAATTGAAAGGTACGAAAAGAATCAAGTCCATTCTCTCCACCATCAGAAGCCAGATGAAAAGAGGAGAAGTAAATCAGAAGGCAGTAGAAAGAATAAGATAGTTGATGGCTTAATGGGAGCAGATATTATGCTATGTTTATGCCCAAGAGAAATAGGAAGCCATTCAAATCATACACCTGAAGGTTGAGGACTCCCTTCCAGGTTTCGGTTGCCCATCTCCTCACGTGGTTTCGAGTAGGGGCTTCATCTCCACTAGTAAACCTCCCTACCAAGCATCTACGGACCAGTGTATTCTCCTCCTGGAGGCATTTCTTCATCAGAGCTTTAGCTTGGATCTGTTGGATCCATTTGTTGTATGTGCTTGTAAATGGAGAACCTGTGGGTTTTTTTGAATCAGAAAGAGGACCGAGACAGGGTGATCCTCTTTCCCCTTTCCTGTTCATCTTGGCAAGTGCTTTAATGCTATGATGAGGATTGCTACACAAAATAGATGGATCAAAGACTTCAAAGTGGGAGACAGGGGGGGGGGGGGGTAAGAGAAATTGGTTATATGCTCTATGCAGATGACACCATCATCCTTTGTGATCCTGTAGCAGAACAAATCAGCTTTATTAGAGTGATGTTGGTACTTTTTGAAGCAGTCGCTGGATTGAAAGTGAGCTGGGGAAAAAGTAGCCTCTTCTCTGTGAATGAGGTACCTCAGATACAACGGTTGGCAGGCATACTGGGGTGTAGTGTTGGGAGGCTGCCTACCACCTATCTAGGCATGCCATTGGGCAGTAATCACAAAGCCTTGGGAAATATGGGATGGTATTTTGAAGAAAACTGAAAAGAAGGTTTCTGGATGGAAGGCTCAATATCTTTCTATTGGATGAAGATTGCTCCTCATAAACTCTGTTCTTGAGTCTCTGCCCACTTATGTGATGTCCCTATTCCCAATCCCAGCAAAAGTAGCGACAAATCTGGATAAGTTAAGGAGAAAATTCCTATGGCAAGGCAACAAAGATGGAAAAGGCAATAGCTTAGTAAACTGGGAAACTGCTCTCCTTAGCAAAGACAGGGGAGCTGGGATTTAAAATTTTGATACTACAAAATGAGAGCCTATTGAAGAAGTGGTTGTGGAGGTACACTGAGGAGAGAAATGCCCTCTGGAAAGAGGTGATTATAGCTAAATATGGTGAGTTAAACCCTTGGTGTACAGAGAACACAACAGAACCTTATGGTGTGGGAGCATGGAGATCAATTAGACTCTTGTGGCCACAAATGGAGGCAAATTTATATATCAAGGTGGGAAGTGGCACTAAAACAAAATTTTGGAAGGATGTTTGGATAGATTAATCCCCTCTTAGGGATCTCTTCCAAATTTGTGAAAATCCTGATGCTAATGTAGGTGATTGCTGGACTGAACAGGGTTGGGATTTAGTTTTTAGAGGACTTCTCAATGATTGGAGGTGGAAAGGGTGGCATAGTTATTAGGGATGCTATGTGGAGTGATCATAAACACAAATGCCACAGACAGGATGTTGTCGAAGCACAACAAAGATGACTTTTTCTCAGTCAATAGTGCCTACAGAATAGGCCTCCAGGTGATGGCTGGGAGACCAAAACACCTCTGGACCTATTGCTGGAAGGGGGATATCCCTACAAAAGTGTAATGTTCCACTTGGCTAGTGATAAAGAGAGCTTGTTAAACATAGGAAGTATTTCAGAAGGGTGTTTTTTATGCAATTTGACAGGTGAACCTACCAGCCGCTTATTCTTGCATTGTAATTTCGCTGCTCAAATCTGGAATTTGTTCCTTAGCATTTCAAATCTGAATTGAACAATGCCAGAACATACGCATCAAACCTGTTGAAGAGCTGGGTAATGAGAGGAGGCAGCAAGAGTCCGAGGAGATGGTGGAAGTTAATACCATCATGTATATGTTGGGCAGTTTGAAAGGAAAGGAATGGTAGATGTTTCGAAGATAGATCCAATTCCATACACAAGGTCAAATGGAATTGTATAGTATCTTTACTTTTTTTTGGTGTAAACAGTTGTGTATAGTAGACACAGATCAGATTGTAGATTTGGTGGCCAGCATGTCCTTAATGTTGAAGAATACAATCTTATCAATTTCAAAAAAATAAATAAATTGAGGCAGAACATCAAAGAGAGAGTTAAGGCAGAACAATAACAGTAGCAGACATCAATTTAACCCCTAAAATTGGAAATTCTGAACACAACCAGAAAAAGATTAGAAAATATCGAGAGAAAAAACTAATTTGATTTTGCAGTACTGGATGAAAAAATAAAAGAGAAGTTATGAGCTTTGAGTGATCGTGGAAGAACATGGAAGAGAGTTAGGTAGAACATAACCACAGTAGCTATGAATTTAGTTGTGAAATTGGAAAATATAATACTCAACCTTTGTCAAAAAAATTTTTGGAAAAGATTAGGACAAAAGCTGACTTAAGAATGTACACCCAGATGTGAAGATGAAGTCAATGAGTAGGCTTTGAATTTAAGTTTGGATGAAAGGAAATTCTGAACACTTGCGAGGAGTCTTGTGGGAATTCTCTGTTGTTGTAACAAAGAGATGAAACAATGGAATCTTCTGGAAATGTTGAGCAAAAGCTATTTATTTCTTGTCTTTCAGCAAAATTATGGATTTGCCCTTGATCGTTCTTTTGATGGCATTTCTATATAATAGAAATATTAGTTGTTCTTTAACAGTGTAAGATGCAATTTTAACAGGAACTCACCTAGAAAGCAATAATATTGTTTGGCTTTGTAGAACAAACTTATTTTGCGCAGCAGTTATCTAATTGCTTTACTATGAGATTTTTTTTTTCATTATGGACACAGAAAATTGGTTTGTTGCTCTTCTACTTGTTCTTTTACTTTTGTTTTCTGTTTTACTTTCTCAGTTTTGCTCTTTTAGCCTTAACTGCAATTTGTTGTGTGCAGAAGTATGAATACTTAGGATAAGTTTGTCTAGAAATGCATGACAGGAAGGCAACACTTTAGTTTGCTCGGTCTGGATGTTCCACTTTCGAGATTAGTTGCTGCATTTTGCCGTTAGGTTAAGTTGCTGTATTTGATAGAGCTAACCTCACATTACATCACTAACTAGCAAAAAAAAAAGATATTTTTCCCTGCACATCTTACAAAAGTAACACCATAAGCATCTAAGAATCATATTTATATTGTTTGAAGCTGTTTCTGGACTTCATATAAACTGGAGCAAAAGTTTTGTTTACCCAGTGAATGAAGTCCCAGAAATCAACAGATTGGCTGGCATCTTGGGAGGTAAAGTGGGAGAAATGCCTACCACTTACCTAAGGATGCCTCTAGATGCAAACAGTAAATCAAAGAACATATGGAATGCAATGGTGGAGAAGTGTGAAAAAAAGCTGGTAAAATGGAGAAGTCAATACCTATCCTTGGGTGGAAGATTGACACTAATTAATAATGCTTGATGCTATGCCAACCTACATGATGTCTTTATTCCCTATGCCAGGGAGTATTTTTAAAGAAGTTAGAATCCATCAGGAGAAACTTTTTATGGCAAGGAAATGGAGAGGGGGGAAAGAAATATCACTTGGTGAAATGGGAAGTGGTGATAAACAACAAAAAATAAGCGGGGATGGGCATAAAGAATCTCAAAGTCCAAATCTGAGTCTCCTTTTGAAGTGGTTGTGGAGGTTTGGTTCTGTAGAACAAGGTCTGTGGAAAGATGTTATAATCTCCAGATATGCAATGGAGGACTCTTGGACTACAAAGGAAGTTAGAAGCCCTTATGGGGTTGGTTTATGGAGAACAATCAGGAATTTGTGGCCTAAAATATGGAGAAATTCAAAAATTGATATAGGAAATGGAAGGAAGACATTCTTCTGGAATGATGTGTGGGTTGGACTACACTCTCAAAACAGTTGCATCCCGAGATTTATAATCCGAACCAACGAAGGAAGCAACGAGAGCGAATTCAAAGACAACCAAGGATGCAACCTATCTTTTAGGAGAAGGTTGAATGATTGGGAAATAGACAAATTAGCAGATTTTTACATGTCTTTGGAGCAGGCAAGTACCCTTGACGCAAAGGAGGACAGTTTACATTGGTTGAGGGCCAACGATGGGAAGTTCACAATAAAATCAGCTTATAGACATTTTGACAGGCCAGCTGAAATGTTGTTACCAGTGCCTTGGAAGATGATATGGAAAATTAATGTACCTCACAAGGTGGCTTGTTTCACCTGGTTGGTAACTAGGGAAGCAGCACTAACTCAAGACAATCTAATGAAAAAGGGAAGACAGTTTATGCTCCAGTGCTTTTTTTGTGAAATAGAAACAGAGACAACAAACCATCTCTTCCTCCATTGCAGAGTGACAGAAATTGTGGCAGGTCTTTTTGTATTTGAGGGGAATCAGCTGGTCCATGCCAAGACACACCTCAGATTTTCTAGCATACTGGAATAGAGAAGGGAATACATCAGGTCACAAGGAGAGATGGAAGATTGTCCCTGCTTGCATCTGGTGGACAATTTGGAAGGAAAGGAACCGAGAGATGCTTCAAAACAAGAGCATCCCTTTCCAGAGTTTGAAGTTGAACTGTCTTATAACCCTTTATTTTTGGTGTAATCATGTCCTCCCCAAAGAGATGGAGGCTATTACTCACTTTTTAGATAGTTTAGGAGGGGTATAAATGATAGATCTTTTGGTTTTGCTTACTGTATGCTCCTCATGTAGTTACTACTGAAATACACCATTGGTGTATTGTTGTCTATAAAATGTTAACTTTCTCAAAAAAAATAAAAATCATGTTGGTTAAAAACATCTAAGGCGCCCCTCATTGTTAGTCTTTGAATGTGGTTTGATATTTGCAATGCTATATTCTTAATACTCCTTATGTGACTCAAGCTTTTGGGACCGGATATCTGACATGAGGCCATCCCCCAAAAATTAAAATATGCTGACCCCCCATCTCTAGTGAAAATGCTTAGAATAATGTCATTTGATTTATTTTTTTTGTTGCATTTCAACTTCAGGTAGATTATGCTTGCACACCTGAGGAAGTGCAGCAGCATTTCCAGTCGTGTGGCACTGTTAACAGGGTAACTATCCTGACCGACAAGTTTGGCCAGCCGAAAGGTTATGCCTATGTCGAATTCGTTGAAATGGAGGCTGTTCAAAATGCACTTCTATTAAACGAATCAGAGCTTCATGGGCGGCAGTTGAAGGTCCATAACAATCATCTTAATGATTTATCGACTCTGTTTCACCTTCTAGACCTTTAACCACTATGTTTTTTTTGTCATGTATAGGTATCTGCCAAGCGGACAAATGTTCCTGGTATGAAGCAATTTCGAGGAAGGCGATTTAATCCTTATGCAGGATACCGCCCTCGACGTGCGTTCGTGCCTGGTGCTCCAGTCTTTCCACCTTTTGGGTAATTAACAATGATGCTATCCTCTGCAGAACCTTTATTTTAGTGTGCCAATATATATATATATATATATATATATATATGATGCTTCTATATTCTACTATATCATCTAGTGCTCGAGAGAACCCCCTCTCCTTGGGTCTTCTTCCTACTTCTCTTTTTCGAGAGCTGAGGATTAGAGTTGCATCCCTCGAACTTTTGGTTCCATGGATATTTATGTTTTAGACAGTTTCAGAATGCATGAGTGGTACTGTTTTATTTGTTACATGGGGCAATTTATTTTTCCTTTTGTTTCCTTTTTCTTTTTCTTTTTGTCTGGGTATGGGGGTGCTTAAAAGGTGTATCAAGGTTTTAGCAGTTCATAGTGCAACTTGCCACCCTAGATGCTAGATGAGCTACAAAATCATAAAAAAAGGTCAAGAAATTTTCGATAGTACGTGACGGGTAGGGTTGGTGGTTCTGTATTTGGGGTAAAGGCTGACATATTTTAAAATATGCGTTGCAAAAGAAAACGAGAAGGCATACAACCTTGTCTCTATCAATCTTGATCTTTCTTTGAAGTACAACCTCCCCTTCTCTACCCCAACCCAAAAAGAAGAGGCATCAAATTGTTTACTAACCAAAACAAAGTAGATCTTTGTTTGACCATTCTTTTGGGGCTAGACGTCTTTGTCTGATATCTAGGATTAGGAGCAAAGTGCTGGGGACAGGGATTAAAGCAGTTTCCACCCTGACCAATAATATTGTTCTGGCCCTTGTCATTTCACTAAACATTGTGCTAAAGCTCAGGTTATCTCCTTACTCGTCGAATTTCATTTAAGTTCCAGTATCCTGTCAGTTGCAACTTCATATGTCATTTATTTATCACTCAATTTCTGAAGGAAGTCAAGTTGAATAGTAAGTGGTCCCTCAACTTGGATTCCACCTATTTTGAATGCCTTATGGGGTCTGCACTTGCTACATAATCTACTTGAACACCCATTTGTTTGAACTACACTGTTGCCCCTGCCTACATGAGCAGTTGTCCAGAGCTCCCTGCCTCCCAAATAAAATGGATTCTTGTGTTGTCTTTGGTTGGCTTAGTTTTTAGGATTACTGCCTTTAAATGAAGTGGGATGTTGGGTTTCTTGTAAAGCCAGAGCATGTGGCATGGAGATTGTGTTGATCTGAAATGGTAACTTTTGATTTTAATGTTCTTTCCAAGGGGTTAATTCTTTGTGTTGGTATTTTGACTAAATATGACCTAAAGTCCTATGCTTCTGGATTAGCATCTCAGCTACTCGAACTTGTCTATTTTCAAGTTTATCAGTGTGCTCTTATTGATGGAAGGGTCAAGTCAGCAGTTCACTGAAATAATCTGGATGACTCCTATGTCTAATCTATGTTACACAATCACAGTTACATATACCTATCTAAAATGCATCACTTGACTGTTTTTTTAAGACATTGCATCACAACACCTGCAACGCATTCTGCGGCCCCTTTTTGTACTGGCAGTACATATCAAAATCAGCTGTTTCGTATTTGTAATTCTAATGCAAATGTAAGCAACAATGCTCCCTGTACTACTACCAGTTAAGCAAAATACAAGTTATCCTTCAGAACTGAAAAAATAGGTGTTGCATCACTCAACTGTTAAATGAGAATAATATAGAACTTGCTTGTAGGGTATCTTGTTGCAGTAACACATGTCAACTTATATTGGTCCAATATAAGTTGTTTATAAGATTTGTTCAGTCGAATTTATTTCCTATTATCCTGTAAGTATTCCTGATAGGCTGGTACTAATCTTTTTAATATCAAAGAGAACTGAAATTGGTTTGAATGCTTTGTGCCCTTCAGAACAGAGGGCTGAACTTCCGAAAATTTTCAGATATTTGTTTATCTGGATTACAGTGTTCCTAATTAGCATGCTCTCAATATGTCCTCCTTGACTCTTCATTTTTATAAGCTATAATGTAACAGTTATGTAATTTTTACTCTTTTGTTTTATGTTCACTATCATTCTGATGTTTTGTCTTCTCAAGTTTCAACTGATGCCTGCTTGATGATTACATCAAACTTTAGTTAACAATTGTCCTGTTGTCATCTTATTTGCAGAAGGGTTCCAAGGTTCAGACGCCCCATCCGCTACAGACCATACTAGTGGATTTTAAGCTGGATTGCTGGCCTTCCTGAGAGAAGCATGGGCTCGCTTTGTGAAAGAGGCATCTCCTTGTTTTACTCTCTTTGGTTTCCTTTGGGAGGGCAAAGGATGTTATAATTCAAATTTCTTGTACCATTTAAGTCATGAGCTGACATAAATTTCAGCTCTGTGAATGATATTTTAGGTCTGTGGGGATAGAGAAGTTTTCTGTTGCTGGCTTGCTCAGGTGCTTGCATTTTGGGCAGCAAAAGGAAAAGACAAACAAAATAGATATTTGGTGTAGATGGTTATGTTCTCTTTTGAATTATGTCCTCTGATTTTACTGGGGATAGAAAAGGTGTGTTTTTAGTTTGATGGGTGTATAATGTGGTTTGGTCTGTCTTAAGCTACTCTCTCCTAAACCTCCTTGTCCCCAGCTTCAAATCCTAGTGGCTACATGCAATGAGACCAATGGTGTTTAGTTTTCCAATAGGACTATTTATTACATGTCAAGGTGCATACAGAATGTTTTGGTACAGTCGGAGATGAAGATTTTGTAGTGTGGTAAAGTGTCTCGTGAATAGAAAACGCACGAACATTACAACTTAAGTATCCCAAGTTGGTAATTACACAGAGGGAAAATCCAAAATTTGGTCTAAAGTAGAGTTGAATTGAATAGACCTTCAAATCATCAAATATATGATGCCATAAGTTTGGGATCGAAATCCTCGATTTACATGCTCTTTTTCAGCATGATATCCTGCTTCATTTTCATGATATCTATGTTCAGTTGTGCCTCGGAGATACAATTGAAGCACCTCTTTGAGAAAGAATCGAAATAGAATTAACCTAAATTTGAGATAGGAATTAAATGAACAAATAGCAATGTAAGAATTTACCTCGAACCAAAATCATGAAGGTTGCCTCCAAAATCTCCCAAAAATTTCTACTCCCTTTTTTTCGTATTATGTGAATTATTGATGTTTTTTTTATTGTTCAAAATGATTGAATTATTCAAAGTTCAAGATAAATATTTGAATTTTTTTCTATGTTTCTCCTTTCCTTTAATGAAGTTTTACATTTTCTAGGAGATAAATTACACTACTTAAAAAGTTAAATTTATGATTTTACAAAAGGGTAAAATGAAAAATATGGTATAAATTATGTTCATAAATATTTTTCTTAATAGGTGTACACTACTTCATAAATTCACTTAATATGGGATAGATGGAGTGCTTTTTACCTATAGGACTAGAATCACAATTTTCCACATTTATAACTATGAATGATTTCTTTTTTGGTAATTAAAATTTTATTTACAAGTGAACGTTACAAATCAAGAAAAAATTGTAGGTATGGACATAAGTTTCATCCTTGCTTTAGCTTAATATTCATATCTAATTAGCTAGCTTTTTACAGATACATATTCAAATCATAGAATCTAGTAGCTAGGCGGGTTATCTATAATTGAGCTCATTTTTTACACCTCTAATCTAGGATATGTATTGCTTCTTCCATGCATCTCTTGAATGATATGCCTAATGATTGAGTTTGATAATTGCTTCTTTTGTGTGAATACTCTGTTGTTATGCTCTAACCTTTGGTAATATAGTGAACTAGCCATTGACAGTTTATATACGAGTATTGTGCTATCTTTATCCTTCATATATTTGATTGTCCAAAGTCCAGTTCATTGTGCCTCTGTTTATTCTTTGCCAAGTTAATATTTTATTCCACACTTTTGCAGTATACGAATATTGAAAAATAGGTAGTTGAGATCCTCACTCATCTGTTGATATAAAGGGCATATAAGGGATTGTATGTTTGTATCACATTCTATTTAGCCAATCTATTTTTAATCACAAGCTTTCTATTTACTACTAGGTACAAAATGAACATCCATTTAGAAGATCTCATATTTATCCAATCTAGTTATCTCCACTTTACCTTTTTCATTGTACCCCTCATCTGCATATATATTTTGTCAATGAAATACTTTTCCATGCCTTAGCATAGCCAACCTCTTATAAATGTGGAGTATCTTTTAGAATTCTTTGAACCATCAAAGGAGCTTGTTTTGCTTGTATTGTCTACACATTATTCTATCCATAATAGTTATGTATCCAAGCAACCATAACTTGTCTTTTTTCTAGTATAGATTTCACAGCAACTTTTCAATTGCAGTCTTGTTCCATGTATATATGTCAAGAAAATGTAGTTCTCCATTTGCTTTAGGGAAACACAGCTTGTCTCATGTAATCAAAGTCTATCTTGAAATTTCAATATTATCGATCTATAAAAATCTTTTACATGAAGCCTCCATTGTTTGAATAATCTTCTTAGAAAGCGCAAAAATTTGGGACCAAAACATTTGAATAGCATACAGTACACTTCTGATGAGCTGAGCTTTATCAGCACATGATAAAAATTTAGTGATCCTGCTTGTAATCTTACTTAGCATCTTCTCCAGTAATGATTCGCATTGGACTATGGATATTTTTTTAATACTCAAGGTACCAAGTTATTTGAAAGGAAATATTTCTTTGACAAATTGAAATTATTTCAATATTTCCACTTGTAATTGTTGCTTAACTTCACCAAAATAGACACCGCTCTTATTTATATTTACAATCAGACCTAAAGCTTTAGAAAACTCTATAGAACACTGATATAAACACTTTACTAAATTTATATCTCCTCTGCTGAATATTGATAAATCATCAGCAAAGCTCAATTACATTATCCTCTAATTTTTGCATCTAAGATGATAATGAATGAAAGTTAGGATTTGTATGCAAACTCTTTAGAATTCTTGTCAAATAATCCATTGCTAACACAAATAGATAAGGGGGACATTGAATCACCTTGTCTTACCCCTCTCCTTGCTTTAGATAATGTTGTACTATGTCTATTGATCTGAATGGAATATATGACTATTGCAATTATATTATTCAGTTATGACTCTAAGTTGACATTTTGAGTTCCATCGGTATCTGCTCCAAAATGTTCATTCTAGAGAATTATATGTTTTTTTTGCCAATTTTCAACGTACATCTTTTAGAAATTTTTTGTCTTTTATATCTCTTCACAATTTCATGACTCAATATCACATTGTCATTCAAAGCTTTTCCTAGTACAAATGTTAATTGGTTAGGATTCACTAGACTCTCTATGATTGGTTTCAATCTAGAAGTGATCACTTTAGATATAACATTGTATATTGTTGAGCAACATGAAATTGTCAGTACGTACTTATTTTAGTTGACTTTTTCACCTTAGGTTTGAGTGCTATATCAGTACAATTGACAGGCTGGTACATCTCACTAGTGTTAAAGAAATTTAGAACTGTTTATGTGATCTCCTCCCTTACTATTGATCATGTTTTTTAAAAAAAACACAACATTTAATCCATCTTTTTTTGGAGCTTTTAGATTACTAATGAGTTGTTTTTACTTCCATCTCTGTTATTGGGGCTGCTAGTTGAAGTTGTTGAGCTCTATTTAGCATTGCTACCCTCTTTTATTATATTAATTTTTTTTTATTCACATTTGGTAAGAAAGTAATTGCATGCCCAAAAAATTCGTGATAGAAATTCAATGCCTCCTCTTAAATATCTTTCTGAGAGCGCACAATCATACCTACAACAGTAGTGCAAGTAGTTACAGCATTCTGGGCCACTCTATTTTTCATACGACCAAAGAAGTATCTTGTATTAGCATCACCTAGTTTTAACCATTGTTTCATGGACATTTACCTCATAGCACTTTACTCAACCAAACTTCATTTCTCCAATTGTTGTGTCAGTTTTTTTTTCATCTCTCTAAATTATGGTCTATCATTCAATTTTTTGTAAGTTTTTTTCATCTTTTTTCGTTTCATCTCTCTAAATTCAATTCTTTTTTAAGTCTTTTCATGTTTCTCTCTTTTTATGTCATTGTCAAGCTTAATTAAATAATTGAAGAAATTTAGGATAGTCTGTAATGTAAGTAAAGAATCAGAAAAATTTTATAAGAATTTTGCAATATGTATTCAGTGTCAGACTCAAAGGAGCATGATCAGACATTCCTGCCTTAAGATCTTTACCTCCATAGCTAGTATATGAATCAATCATTCAACATTTACTACAACCTGTCAATCTTGATACAAATGTGTTCAGAAGTCCAAGTGTTACAAATCATTCATCCCAACATCTAACAGAAATTTATTAAAATTCTTGACTTATACATCTTGCACTGGACTGCCTTGTGGTGTATCCTCTATCTTTAGTATTTCATTATAATCCTACATACATATAACATATTATTGGCCTCTGAGTATTAACAATCAAATCCCTTAGGTCCTCCCACAGTTTCAATCTATCATGAACGGTATGTAATCCAACATTGCACTCAAACATAAACTTCAACGCACTATTGATCAAACTTATTTTCCACAACACACTATACATACTAAGAATCCCATGGTACCCAAATCCTATCAGTGAAAACATAGTTCTCTTAATAACATATTTCTATTTATGATGTTTTTGTCATTATTTAATCTTTAAATATACAGTGATATTGTTCCATATATTTTATTAAAAATAATGTAAATATAAAAATTAAATGTTCGCTTCAAGGTTATAATATTTGAATTTAATTTTACTATGGAACATATTTATTAATATTATAAAATGATAATATAAATTTACGAATATTTTTATAAATTTTAAAACTATCAATATGAATTATATTTATTTTTTTAAAGTCAAATAGCTTTTAAAAAAATTATAGTGAAACACCCAAAAATATTTGGTAAGTATTTTCCTTTGGCATATGCATTAGAAATTTCAGATAGGCTAGTAGTTTTGCTCTATTCCCTGTATGGGAACTGCAAAACAGAGTTGAGAACAAGGAGATTCAGTTAGGGTTTAGTGAATGGCTTCTACATCAAATCCAGACACCCATGAATCATGTATGCAATATCTCGCCTTTCCTCAAATGAATTTGCATCTTCCCAATCCAAGAATAATCAATTGTTTTCTCTGTTTCAATTTGCAGGCAGAAAAGCGTCTATAAAGATCCGGATGATGGGCGCCAGCGTTTTTTACTGGAACTCGAAATTCATTCAATGCCTCGCTAACCCAACTTATATTCATTGCATCTATCTATTCCCTTCTGCTATTTAAACATGATAATTTTTGGGTTTTTCTCAAAATGATCGATTATTGTTAGTTTTATGTTATATATGTTGTTGGATGGTTCATTCTTCTTCATTATGTTTTAAGTGCGTGAAATGCAATGTGTTTTAATAGGATACAAGTCAAATTTGGGTGCAAAAGCTTCAATTTTTCTATCCCTTTTTTATTTACTTTTTGTGCTTGACTTTGTATTGATTCTGATGCTGATTTGGCTCAGAATAGATATTTTGAAGATTAAGCTTTTATTGGGTACTTGAAATACCTTCAACACTGGCAACGAGATAAGCACATTAAGTTTATCATGTAACTTTTTTGATGCAGTTCAATTCCATGCTTTATTTGGTTGATGGTCCTTGTTCCTTTTCTGTTTGCTGTGGACAATGGGTATCATTAACTAACTGTGTTGATCTTTCTGTTCTTTATGTCAACACAGGTATCCACACTGCCTATTCTTTCTTGAGTTTCTCCAAAATCAAATATTTCGTAATGCAATGGTGCATCCCACCAACAAGGTAAAAAGTTATATCATGTGTTGTCATGGTTTCCTTCTCGAATTTTGACATTCCCTTTAGTTAGTTAAGAGTTAAGACTGTCAGCCACGATAAAGAAAGTTCGTCTCCCTTTGTATAAACACAGTTTTTGTGGACAAAAAATGCAGCCAAAGCACTTTATAATACATGTTACTTCATTGTCTTAGGCTCTTAGCCATTTGCCTTTTTTCACTTTCTTAACTTTCTCATAGTTTCAAGATATAAAACTTATAATTATTTAATCGTGTTGTCCATGTTAATCCTTGCCCGGACTTCTCATCTCATTTCACTTTTTATCATCTATTGCACTATGTTTGCCAACCTAAAGTTCTGGAGCATAAATCTGTGATAAGATCTGATTTACATGTTTGTAACAATTAGTAGGAAGTAGCACATAGGCAATAATTTTACTTCTGGAAGAACTACAGAAATAACTGGTTGAAGCATATTTTTCCACGGTCGCTTCCTGAGGCTGCAACTGCACCACCAAGTTCTGCTCCACCTGCATCACTACCATCAAGTGCAGTCTCTGCAGCCCCTCCACCTCCTACTCCTACACCTGTTACAGCTGCAGCTCTTTCCCCGATGCAGTATGACATCCCTCCTGGATCTGGTCTTGCTAAAACTGACCTAAGGAATGCTTCTGTTGATCCAAGAAAGAGAAAGTATTTCCTCTCGTCTTTTACTTTTCTTTTACTATGAAAACGTTGTCGAAGCCGGTTGCTGCATGCTCCCTCTTGTTATGTTTTCATATTTCAGGGTTAGATATATTAACTTGATCTTTCTAACATAGTTCATGACTTGGTTAATTTGATTTTAGCAGGAAAGACGGATGATTTTCTTTTACTCATAACACAGACATCCAATGAATTAATTCATGAATTAAGGTAATACATTTTGCACCCCATTATTTCATTTTCAGAATTAGTGTTGCAGTTCCCTCGTTGCCAAATGCATTTATGAAATCATATTAAGAGTGTGATTTTTTTAATATCCAATTTTAGAGTCCTGACCAAGTCTCAAGCACGATCAATGACCTGTAATTTCCTTTTCTTGTCAGAAAGCATAGTGCTAAAGTTTTGTGAGAGTTCAACCATACATTTTTGTTGGGTTCTCTAGGAACAAATTTATAGTAAAAAATAAAAATAATTTTATTTTCCTGAAACCAAGTAACCAAAACATAAAGGAAGCAGCTTACTTTTCACCTCTTCTAGGGTTATCAATAGAGTGAAGAAGTTATTCCAATCACCATATTTACTTGTGAACTTTAAGTTTTGAAGATAAATGAAGGATTAGCTTCTCCAATGTGGTCCAAGTTTAGGAACCTTTGCTTATCATCTATGGTAAATGGGAGGAGTATTTTCCACAATGACCAAACATTTAGTGTCATGATGTTGCTCAGATCTTATGTATTATTTTTTTACTCTATCAATGGTGCATGACCTAAGTTGGAACCTAGTTGTTTTTATCCTACATGTATTGTCATTCTTGTTGCGAAAGCCGAATCTTTAGAGTGTGATGAAATCACAACTGCTATATTGAAAGGTAGCTAATAAATAGTTAATGAGACAATAATAAAAATGAACAAAAATTTACGAGGTTCGGTAAAATTTTGTTTTTTGCCTAGTCTTCAAACACCACAACCAACCAAAATTTATTTCAATCCATAAGAATACAAGTGAAATACTATATGAGAGAAAGAAGACTCAAATGCCTTAGAAGATGAGAAGGCAAGTGAGAAGTGCGTCACAAATGAACAACTGACTACATATTTATAGGAAATGAATTCTTCCTCTTAATGTCATCAATGACATCACTAGTATGCAAATGTCAAGATTCAACTTGTGAAACTATTTAATGGTTTGCCAAAATTTCTACTACAAATTCAATACCTTGACATTTTGTCCCAATGAAAAATTATCTTCCTTCCAAATATTCACACTAGTTCATAAAAATCTTGTCAAATTTAACAAATTTGTTTCAGAGCAACCACATAGCATACACAGATAGAGCTCTGATACCAATTGTTAGCTAATGAATAGTATTTGTAATGGAAGACAAGACAATGAAGAGTTCATTTCGGGTGTCAGTAATACATCATCATTGACATCTTTGCTTATGACAAGAGTTCTGTCAAATGCGAATTTTGCAGTTAAATTTTTTGTTGGATTTATTTTTCTTTTTGTTGGATTTGTTGAATGCAACAGAAAAACCGATTTGATTATGCATGTTATCCTGGAATTCTCCTTAGGCACATACAAGAGAATCAATTATGGACATAAACTTTTTTGGTTCTGATAATGTGGTCACCACAATTTAGAAGCTTAATATGGGTGTGGATTAATTTTTATTCCCAAACCTCAAGGTGTTAACCAACTTTTGATTAGCTATTAAAGAGAGGCATATCAATGATTCCATCAGGAGAAAGCTCTGTAGTTGCAAAGATATGTCTAGTACAAAAAAATAAAATTATTGCTTGAAACATGAAAAGAGCAAACAAAGGACAATGTACAATGTACAACAACAACTTTCTCTTACCCCAAATGGCATGCATCTCTTTGACCTTCAAAAGTCTTTTCAACCTTAACAACTAGCTAAATGTTGCCGGAAGGATCATTTTGGGTTACCTTTTCTTGGTCTTTTCATTAGTCAAGTGATATATGTGTTTAGATCTTCACAAAAAATAGCTACATGGTTGGAGAAGTGTGTTTCTACTTTCTAATTCTACTATAATAAGTATATTCCTAATCAATGTATAAGATGTACTAAGATTATTTTCTTTGGTTCCATCATTTTAGATCTCTAGAATTTGTTAAGGAAACAAATGAAAAGGTTGGCTTTCCTCATAAATGCTTGATCTTCTTTCCTAATTGAGAATAAATTCCATGTAGCTTCAGATTAGACTCTCTTTCTGTTGCAAGTTTAGAGTGTTTCTAGACATTCTTCTACACGATTTCCAGGAGTCTGAGGGGTTGTATCTATGATTGAGTTTATCAAATCTTTCTTGTCACGAAGTTTGTTTTAGTTGCTTCTTACTGCGAAACTTAGAGTTCTTTTCTTCTCAAACTTGGGATTATCTAAATAAGATACCGTTAGATGAATGCCAAAATTGTAATATTTGTTGTTTGGGACTCATGATTCCTGACCAGGTAGATCTAGTTAGCACCGTCATAGCTATGGAATTTTTACAATAACTAATTTCAAATTTTCTCCTGCATTTCAATGGAGGGACTACTTATTCTTGCATTTGTTGAAAAATTGTCATTTGTGAATTAGGGATTCCATTTCTCCGGTATTGTTTCTGTTATGAGAAGCTTGGCTAATGTGTAATACATTAGTGTGAATCTTTTTACATAAATCCCTAGTTTATCTTCCGGTACATTGTTAGTTTGATGACAAAGTCATCTACCTGAATAAATAAGTATTTATTGCAATTTTCTTGTGTGTCCTTAATATACTTTGAACTGCTTTTGTGCCAAATTAATATTGATTTGTCTCCTTTCTATTGGTAAATGGATTTGACCACTTGTCTTCCTCGGAGAAGTTTGATTTTTCTAAAAGATTCCTCCGTTACAACTTCATTTTTGTCCCCTATTTAAATTAGATTTTCTTCTTGGTTAAGCTAAATCTTCTTCTATAGGTTGGCTTTCTTCATATGTTCTTCCAATCACCATTAAAACAGGATATCTTGCAGGAAGATGACTGGAGAAGTTCGATGCTTTGAACCTAGGCGATCTTTGTGGCCTATTCCAGAACCTAAGAGTAGGATTTTTTTCTTTCCCTTTTTGCACTCTATATTTTTAATCTCAGATATATCTAGAAAAAGAAATCTATTTCTAGGTGACAATGGTTGTTTGTTTGTTCCTCTTTCTTTGATTATTGGTTTCTCTTCCTCCTTTTTTGTGTCCGCTAGCTATATCCATCCTGTAATCGGGATGATTGTTTAGATCCCATCCACTTATAGAAATTCCTTTAGGTACTAATTTCTTCTTGGACACACATTAGCTTGTCATTTTCTCCGGTTTCTTTTTGCATTTCTATGTTTTTGTGTTTGCTATATCCTTTCTGTAATCAAAATGATTTTGTAGATTTAGAACATCCTTGTATGAAAATACTTTGAGGTGCTAATTTCTTGTTGGACAAACTAGCTTGTCATTTGACTTGTCAAAGGAAAAAAAGCTATTATTTGGCCCATGAATTTGGTTATAGTTGATTACTCAGCTGTTTCTTGTAGATAAAATGTGATTCTGGTGGAGTGTAAATGTGAAATTGGGCTACACCGATTGGGTTCTCGAAAAAACTGAAGTAGACCAAACTGTGGTCGATAATAAGTGACACATTTGGCTTGCATTAGCTATACGTTAAAATTAGGAAAATGGGGAAAAGGAGGACCCTTTTATTATAATTAATGTTATTAATTTGTAGCTCGTTTCATGATATGATTATGTGAGAAATTCAGTATTATTGGAAGTCAATGTTTTGTTGCTTTATGTGATAAGTACCGGTAGGCAATGGGTTATCCCCTCATGGGTGAAGCATATAGAAACACAGAGTGATCACAGCTAGAAGCAGTTGAGTCTTTGAATCTGACTATAGAAAGAAAAGAATAGACAAAGATAAGGAAACTAGTATGTTGCTACGCTCTTAAGATTTTTCATTGTTTTCTTCTGCTTGAGGTTTAACACCTGCTCTACTGCTGTGATGGATTCAATAATAACATATACTCTTTCTGTTTCTCAACTTATTTTGATTTACATCTTTCTCTTTTTCCTCTTCAAACAATGAATCTTTCTTCTTATCTTTGTGTGCAAGTCTTTTTCGTTTGAACTTCTTCTTTCCTCATCTTTTATTCTCTTAGTACATTTATTTGAGTAGTTAATATGAAGTATGTTGCAAATTAATTCTTTTCTTAGCGTTGATCATTTGCAAATTGAAAATAAATGTGATTGAAGTTATTGTATATGGGCCTTGTTGAAATTACATGTGAATTATGTTTAATTTGAATGGTTGTATTAATATTGTCATTATTGTACATTGGGTGGTAGTAACTGTGATTATAATTGCGATTTTATATTATAATTACTTAATTCATACATGTTAGATGAACTTTTTTTCAAATTCATATATGTTACGTGATTTTTCTGTTTCCAGTATTTGGGTGCTTCCTTCAAAAGGTGTGTGAGTGTTGCTTCTTGCCATTCGCTTAAAGTCCCATAGGACTTCTATTTATATTTGTGTATATATATTTATTTATTTTAAACTGGTAACTTTTTGTATTCCTTATCATTAAGGGCTATGCTGGCCACCTCCAAAAAGCGGTTACAAGAAACGAAAAAGACTAAAAAGAAATACTTGCAGGGAACCTATGAAGTCCACTAATTGGAACTCTTCTATATCCTGTTCTTTACACCAAAAACCTAAAGTAGTAATTACTTTCCATTTGATCTTCTGTATTGTACACTCCTTTCCTTCAAAAATTCTCTGATTCCTTTCTTTCCATATAATCCATCAGATACATGCTGGAATTGTTCTCCACCATCTTTTCTGACTTTTGCTACCTCCCCTTTTGATCCAGCAACTAAGAAGGTCAGAGGTGTGTTCAGGCATAGTCCAATATTCATTGGTTATGCTTGTAAACAGAGCCCACACCTGAGCAGTTACCTTACAATGCATGAATAAGTGTTTGCAAGTCTCCAGAGCTTTTTTACAAACACTTTACAAAGGAGACATCTGAATACTATGTTGATGTGCCTCTTCTGCATTGCCTCATGAGTCAAACATTTTTTTCCTAGCAACCAACCAAGTGAAGCACTTCACCTTGGCAGGAGCCACACTTTTCCATATTGTGTTCCAAGGTCCAATGGATCTTCTTGCACATCTTTTAAGTCCCCAGTTGTATAATCTATTCACTGAAAATATCCCATCTTTGTGATGTCCCCATGCTAATCTGTCTGGCTCTAGAGTAGTACTTGGGAATCCACTAATCAAGCCTAAACACTCCACCATTCCATCAATCTCCCAGTCATTTAGCAGTCTTCTAAATATTATATTCCAACCTTGTGGTGACCACATCTCCTCTATCTTGCTGTTGGTATTTGTGCATATTGAGAAAAGAATAGGGAACAAGTCCCTCAAAATCCCATTTCCACACCAATCATCTAGCCATAACTTTGTTTTGTCTCCTTTGCCCACCACAATTTTTGAGTTGTTCTTTAGACTCTCCCAAAGGTTTCTGATGGTCCTCCACACCCTAACCCCATAAGTTTCATTAACTTCACTAGTGCACCAGAAGTCCTCTTGCCCATATTTGTGGTTTATTATCTCTTTCCATAGAGCCTGCTCCTCCTGACTATATCTCCACAACCATTTTGAGAGGAGGCTCATGTTATGAACTTTTAAATTTCTCACTCCCAGCCCCCCATTTTTCTTTCTTTGTTGTACTACATACCATTTCACCAGGTTGAATCCCTTTTCTAACTTGTTCCCTTGCCATAAGAAGTTCCTTCTGAGTGCATCTAAAACCATCACTATCCTGTTAGGAATAGGAAAAATGGACATCACATAAGTGGGTAAAGAATCCAGAACTGAGTTAATTAGTGTAACTCTACCTCCCAGAGATAGGTATTGAGATTTCCATATAGCCAATTTCTTCTTTGTTTTCTCAATAATGCCATCCCAATTTTTTTCTGCATACCAAGGTAAACTATTGGGAGCTTCTTTATCTTGCACTTCAAAATGCTTGCAAGATCCTCAATCTGTTGCACTTCCTTAATTGGAAAAATGCTACTCTTTCTCCAGTTTACTTTTAATCCTGAGAAAGCCTCAAAGACCACCAGGATCACTCTTTAGTAGCAAATTTGTTCCTGCTCAGCTTCACAGAATACCAATGTGTCATCTGCATACAAAAGATGTGTTAGTTCAATTGTATCATTTACCCTGTTCTTTATGGAAAAGCCCCTTATCCAGTTATTCTGAGAAGCAACTCTCATCAATCTATCCAAACCTTCCATGGCTAAGATAAATAAAAAGGGGATAGTGGGTCCCCTTGTCTCAGGCCTCTTTCTGCTGGAAAAAAACCAACTGGTTCTCCATTTACAAGTATGGAGAACCGAGTGGTTTTAATGCAGAAATTTATCCAGCTTAACCATCTCCACCCAAACCCCATCTGCCTTAGGATATTAATTAGAAACTCCCAGTTCAAATGGTCATATGCCTTCTCAATGTCTAGCTTGCACATCAGTCCAGGGGTTCCACCCCTAATTCTAGAATCAATGCACTCACTAGCTAGAAGTGCAGCATTTATGATTTCCCTTCCTTTGATAAAGGCCATTTGGTGCTTGTTTATTAGCTTCCTGATCACCTTTTTCAACCTTTCTGCCAGCACCTTAGTTATGATCTTGTATACCCCTGTGATCAAATTGATAAGTCTAAAATCCTTTAGCTCATTTGCCCCCACCTTCTTTGGAATTAAAGCTACAAATGTGGCATTAAAACTCTTTTCAAACTTTTGATGAGCATGAAATTTGTGGAAGGCCTGCATTGCATCATCTTTGATAGTTTCCCAACAAACTCCGAAGAAAGCCATTGTATAGCCATCTGGTCCATGTGCTTTATCAATAACACACTGTTTTATTCCTTCCAAAACCTCTTTCTCCTCAAAGTCTCTAGATAACAAGATTTGTTCTTCTTCTGTGATTGTTTGAACATCCAAGATGTTCAAAGATGGTCTCCAACTTTCTGTGTCCTTGTACAAAATCTGATAAAAATCCACAATTTCATTTCTGATTGCAACAGGATCTGAAGACTCTTCTCCATTAATCACTAAGGATTCTAAAGTATTGTTTCTTTTGTGGGATGTCGCCATTCTGTGGAAGAACTTGGTGTTCTTATCTCCATTCTTTATCCACTGAATTATGGATCTTTGTCTCCAATGGATTTCCTCATACTCCATTGCTATATGAGCTTTCAAAAGTTGTTCATCATCTGTTAATGCTCTGTGCTCTTGAATGTCTTCCAAACTGCCAATTTGTTCCAGTAGGTGTTCTTTTTTGACCCTCCAGTTGCCTCTATTTTCTTTGCTCCATTCTTTGAGCTTCTTTTTTAAGAAGCTCAATTTTGAGGCTAGTATAAAGTCAGGACTGCCTGTCACATTAAAGGAACCCCACCACTCCTTAACTTTGTCTCGAAAACCCTCCACATTTAACCACCACTTCTCAAACTTGAAATATGATTTTTTGAACACCTCATCCCCACAGGTCAGTACTATTGGATTATGATCAGACCTTAAACTAGGTAAAGTACTTTGTCTAATTTGGGTGAACATCTCATCCCAAGGAAAAGAGTACAAGAATCTGTCGATTCTTGAAGCATTTTTCTGATTTGCCCCTCATCTCCATGTGTAGGGTCCCCCAAATAAAGGGGGATCCACAAGTTCCAATTCATTGATGCAACTGGAGAAATCAGACATAGCCTCGGAAATTCTGCTACAATTGGTTTTTTCAGATGGAAACCTTGTGGTGTTGAAATCCCCACATACCACCCATGGCCCTTCACAGAAGCTCCTCATTGCACCCAACTCCTCCCACAATTCCTTTCTCTCCTTCCCATCGCATGGTGCATATACTGCAGTGATGAACCAGATGAGGTCTTGATTTAAATCACTGAAACTGCAGGTAATGCTTTGGTTTCCTCTTTCTACTGTTCCCCTTTTCAATTCATTTTGTCCCACATTATCAAGATACCCCTCTTACTACCTAAAGATTCCATCCACATTCCTCCCATCCATCTGTTTCCCCCCAACTGCTGCACATACTCCCCTACCTCCCCCCTAAGTTTCGCCTCCACCAACACTATTATGTCCACCACATCTTGTTGTATTCTACTCCTTACCAGACTCCTCTTGGTATCCATGTTGAGCCCCCTCACATTCCATGAAAATATTTTTAGCTTCATGATAAATGTGAGGTTGCATTTCTCCCTCTACTCCTTGTTGCACTCCTGGAATCTTTATATTTGTAATTAACATCAAAGATAAGATTCCTTACTTCTTTGGGCACCATTTGATTCTCACATGTCCCCGAGATGGGGTCTATTTTTGTTAACTCTTTGAGCCTCTTATGGTCAATTTTCAGAAGTAAATTGAAAGCTTCCTCTATGCACCGTTCGAAAGCTACTCCAAACTCTTTGCTTAACCTCAACAGATTTTTATGTACCCATTCTGTTGCCTTGCCTTCAACTTCTTTGCTGCATTGCGAAGCATCACATTGAATGGATGTTGGGTCACCCAGAATTGTGATTTGTTTCGAACTATTCTTCCCATATAACTCAGCTTCTTCTTCATTTAGTTCTTCCGAAATTTGTGGAGATGCTTCTGCATTCACTTGTATGTTGACTTTCGATTGTATATAATTGCTAATTGAATCTTTCGCCTTTGTTTCTTCCATCAGATTCTGATCAGTTGAGGAGTATATAATTTCATGATTTTTTTCCCAGCGATTTACATCGCAAATAAAAGGCTCAGGTTCTGTCGGGCAGTCTTTTAAAAATTGGGCTTTTAACAGGCCCAAATGACTTGGTCCAGGGTTTAAAACCAACTGGCCCTCTATTTGTTCTGAAGTAGCCCCCTTTGTGACTTTTCCACCCGCGTGACTTTTTTTTACCAAGAAAACCCCTTTCTTCTCTGTTAGGTTTAACAGGCAGCTTTTCAGACCTATGAATAACTCTGCACCTAACAGATCTGATGGGTTCCTCCCTCGATACCCACCCTCGTCTCTTTCCTTACTTGTACACGCTCCCTCATCGTACTCTTTACGAAAAGTCACCGGCGATTCTACCCATATAGGTAGAGAGAAGATGTTCTCCTCATCGGCGATCTCGATGGATGTCGGAATTTTTTTCGCCGTACCTTTGACACGAATCCTAGCCCAACGGAGATGATTTTTGATATCGGTTTCTTCTTCTGACTCTATCCAGCCGCCACACCGATCTCCAATTTCCTTCATTATTGGCCTGGACCAGAGATGTAGAGGCAACCCTAGAACTCGAATCCAGAACCATTCGAACTCATGGGTTATTGGGAAATCCCCAATGGTCGGCGACCACCATTGAAGCTTTAATCTGCTCTCTTGTCTTCTCCAGTCACCCATCAAAACATGCTCTGCTGTTTTTCTGGACTGGAATTCAAAAAGAAATAAAATTCCATTCATATCATAGACTTGGACTCCATGCGCTCCATTCCAAGTTTGTTGGGCCCATCCTCTTACATCATTTCTAGTGGGTGTATCATCTTCTCCAAAAAATTTCCTCACTACAACGTGCCAATAGGTCTTCGTATTCTAATTGGACTCGAGCTTTCAACATGTTGCCTTCTTCTGCTAGCTCTTTCTCAATTCTGGTACATTTACTTTTCTGCAAAACGTCTCTATAACTCCTTCCCCCCTTGTTAGCAGCATAGTCTGCCTCCCTTGATAATTTAAATGCTTTTGTTTGTTTTATACCCCTATTAATGAATGCTTCTATCTTCTTAGCTAACTTCTCCCACCCCTCATTGAATGCACTTTCTGGGAATATAATAATTGCTCTGTCACTACCTTTAACTGAAATTAGAGACAGGTATCTCCCGTATTGATTGAATTTCAAAGCTATAAGGAAGTTAGTTGAGAAAACCCTGCATCTCCATGACTTGGCCGCTTTCCCTCTGATCCCTGAAGCCTCTGTTAGCCTTTTGCAGACCCAACCGAGTGCTCCCCTGCTAAGAACCATTCTCCTCATGTGATGCCTAGCATCTTCAACCCAGTCATACCATACTTCAGCTTTTGATCTAGACTCTGTGATGTTGCAAGACTTCCCCCCAGATCTGAAATAAACTCTGTTGTCCATCTGAACAACAATGGAGTTAAAAAAGAGAGAAAGAGAGAAAGAAAGAAAGAAAGAGAGTGGTATTCCGATGAAAGAAGTCCACCGGAGAAAAGAAAAAACCACCAAAGTCCAGAAGGGACTTCAGAAGATTGTCTCGAAACTAGTGCCTGGGAGCATACTGCTCTTTTTTTCCAACAATAAATGTACTTTTTGTGTATATATATATAGCCTTACCCCTTTCTACCTTCAAGAAAGCGATAAGGCTGTGTTCACACCACCCTCCCTAGATTCCACTTGTGAGACTACACTAGGTATTTAGTTGTTAATTGGTATGTATGTGTGAATGTATATATATAGAGAGAGAAAGAAACACAAGTTAATGGTAGCTTTTTAAAAACATGAGTGAAACTTTAGGGTGCTTCGGAAGGTCTCTCAATTATCTGACGCATAGAAGAGCAGTGAATGTGTTTAAGTTATCTTAGGTTTTGGACTTCTGTTTTTGAAGAGAGTGTGTTTGTCTTTGTGTGTGAAGAATTCTTTTCCTTTGATAGCAAACCCCATCCTCCCAGAAAACAAGGGAAATCCAAATAATCTTATGTGATAGACATTGTCAAAATTGCTTATGGGGTATTTGGTTGTTCATAATTGTGCTTATGTGCAGATCCAACTGCTTCTGCTACTCAGGCTGAAAAGGAGGAGGTGGATTTGCGATCCATATATGTCGGTAATGTGAGATTTGTTGCCTTTACCTCAACATGAAAATTTATTTTTCCCTACGTGACATGTTTTTACTAATTGCATCATCCTTCTCTTCATATGACTTATATTGCGTTAATCAATGACAGGAATTAATTTATACTTCAACCTTATCTGATTATTTGCTTCCACATTATAATCCAATAAAACTGTAGAATACTTTATTGCTCAAAAATTTGTTGCCTATAGTTTTTGCCCTCTTATATTTATATTTTTTTTTGTTCTTTGACACTGTAGATGCAACTTTAACATGAACTCACCTAGAAAGCAATAATAGTGTTCGACTTTCTAGAACAGACTTATTTTGCGCATCGGTTGTCTAGTTGCTGTACTTTGAGATTTTTTTTTTCATTATGGACACAGCAAAATTGGTTTGTTGCTCTTCTACTTGTTCTTTTACTTTTGTTTTCTGTTTTACTTTCTCAGCTTTGCTCTTGTACCCTTTGCTTGCAATTGGTTGTGTGCAGAAGAATGAATACTTGGGATAAGTTTGTTCAGAAATACATGGCAGGATAAGGCAGCACTATAGATTGCACGGTCTGAATGTTCCATTTGCGGGATTAGTTGCTGCATTTTGCCGTTAGGTTGAGTTGCTGTATTGATAGAGCTAACCTCACATTAAATCACGAACTAGCAAAAAAACAATATATTGTTCCCTGCACATATTACCAAAGTAACACCATATTATGTTAGTAAAACACATGTAAGGCGCCCCTCATTGTTAGTCTTTGAATGTGGTTTGATATTTGTAACGCTATCTGAAATGAGACCAGCCGCAGCCCCCCATCCCACAAAGAAAATAAATGCTGACCCATCTCTTGTGAAAATGCTTAGCATAACTGTCATTTGAATTGTTTTTTATTTTTTTGCATTTCAACTTCAGGTTGATTATGCTTGCTTGCCTGGGGAAGTGAAGCAGCACTTCCAAGCATGTGGCACTGTTAACAGGGTAACTATCCTGACTGACAAGCTTGGCCAGCCAAAAGGCTTTGCGTATGTGGAGTTCTTTGAAATGGAGGCTGTTCAAAATGCACTTCTGTTAAACGAATCAGAGCTTCATGGGCGGAAGTTGAAGGTCCATAACAATCATCTTAATGATTTATCGAATCATCTTAATGATTTATCGACTCTGTTTCACCTTCTAGACCTTCTACTAACTATGTTCTTTTTTCATGTATAGGTGTCTGCCAAGCGGACAAATGTTCCTGGTATGAAGCAATTTCGAGGCAGGCGATTTAATCCTTATGCTGGATTCCGCCCTCGTCGTGCATTTGTGCCTGGTGCTCCAGCCATTCCACCTTTTGGGTAATTAACAATGATTTATCCTCTGCAGAACCTTATTTTAGTGTGTATATATGCATATATATATATATTGACAAAGACAAGGTTGTATGCCTTTTCCTTTTCTTTTGCAATACATTTTTTATAGATATTTTTAGCTTTTTCCTCAAATACAAAACCACCAACCCTACTTGTCACATACTATTGAAACTTCCTTGAGTTTTTTTCATAATTTTGTAGCTCATCTAGCATCTAGGGTGGCAAGTTGTACTATGAACTGCTCATATCTTGATACACCTTTTAAGCACCTCCATATCTAGGCAAAAACAAAAGAAACAGGAAACAAAAAGAAAAAGAACTTGCCCCATGTAATACATAAAGCAGTACCACTCTAGCATTCTGAACCTGACTAATACATAAATATCCATGGAACCAAAAGTTCAAGAGATGTAACTCTAATCCTCAGCTCTCGAAAAAGAGAAGTAGGAAGGTGACCCAAGGGGAGGGGTCTTCTATTTTCTAATGTGATGATGCTTCTATTTTCAACCATCTTGTGCTCAAGAGAATCCTTCCCCTTGGGTCTTCTTCCAACTTCTCTTTTCTGAGAGGAGCTGATGATTCAAGTTTCATCGCTTGAACTTTTGGTTCCATGGATTTTTATGTTTTAGTCAGTTTCAGAATGCTAGAGTGGTACTGTTTTATTTATTATATGGGGCCATTTCTTTTTCCTTTTGTTCCTGTTTCTTTTGTTTTTGTCTGGGTATGGAGGTGCTTAAAAGGTGTATCAAGATAGGAGCAATTCATAGTACAACTTGCCACCGTAGATGCTGGATGAGCTACAAAATCATGAAAAGAAGTCAAGGAATTTTTGACAGTATGTGACGAGTAGGGTCGGTGGTTTTGTATTTGGGGAAAAAGCTAAAAATGTGTTGCAAAAGAAAAGGAAAAAACTTACAACTTTGTCTCGGTCAATCTTGATCTATCTTTGAAATACAACCTCCCCTTCTTTACTCCAACCCAAAAAGAAGAGTCATCAAATTGTTTACTTGTCCAAAACAAAGTGGATCTTTGCTTGACCATTCTTTTGGGGCTAGACATCTTTGTCTGATCTCTAGGATCAGGAGCAAAGAGGTGGTTGGGACATATAGCTCAGAGCAGTTTCCGTCCTGACCAATAATGTTATCCTGGCCTTTGTTACTTCAATAAACATTGGGCTAAAGCTCAGCTTATCTCCTTACTCTGCAAATTTCATTTAAGTACCAGTATCCTGCCAGTTGCAACTTCATAGATTTATCTATCACTCAATTTCTGAAGGAAGTCAAGTTGAATATTAATTGGTTCCCAACTTGGATACAGCCTACTCTGATGCCTTATGGGATCTGCACTTGCCACGTAATCTACTTCAACACATGTTTGTTTGACCTACACTGTTGCCCCTACATGAGCAGTAGTTCAGTGCTTCCTGCCTCCCAAATAAAATGGAATCTCGTGTTGTCTTTGGTTGGCTGGGTTTCTAGGCGTACTTCCTTTAAACGAAGTAGGATGTTGGGTTTCTCGTAAAGCCAGAGCATGTGCCATGGTAATTGTGTTGATCTGAAATGGTAACTTTTGTGTTTAATGCTCTTTCGAAGGGGTTACTTCTTTCTGTTGGTATTTTGACTAAATATGACCTAAAGTCCTATGCTTCTGGATTAGCAGCTCAGCTACTCGAACTTGTCTATTTTCAAGTTTATCAGTGTGCTTCAGAAGATGAACCTAGAGTCTCGTCTTATTGATGGAAGGGTCTAGTCAGCAGTTCACTGAAATAAACTAGATGACTCCTATGTCAAATCTATTTTACGCAATCACTGTTACATATACCTATCTAAAATGCACCACTTGACTGTTTTTTTAAGACGTTGCATCACAACACTTGCAATGCATTCCATGGCCGACTTTTTGTACTGGTAGTATGTGCCAAAATCAGCTGTTTTGTTTTTGCAACACTAATGCAAATGTTGGCAACAATGCTCCCTGTACTACTACCAGTTAAGTAATACAAAGTAAACCTTCAGAACTCCAAAAATAGGTGTTGCATCACTAAACTGTTAAATGAGGATAAAATAAAACTTACTTGTAGGGTATTTTGTTGCAGTAACACATGTCAACTGATATTGGTCCAACATAAATTTTTGACTAGATTTGTTGAGTTGAATTTATTTCCTATTATCCTATACGAATTCCTGATAGGCTGGTACTAATCTTTTTAATATCAAAGAGAACTTAAATTGGTGGGAATGCTTTTTATGCCCTTCAACAGAGAGCTGAACTTCCCTAGATTTTAATGGAAGAGTAAATTTTCAGATATTTGTTCATCTAGATTACAGTGTTCCTAATTAGCATGCTCTCAATTTGTCCTCCTTGACTCTTCACTTTTATAAGCTATAATTTAACAGTTGTGCAATTTTTACTCTCTTGTTTGATGTTCACTGTCGTTGTCATGGTTTGTCTTCACATGATTCAAACTGATGCCTGCTTGATGATTACATCAAACTTTAGTTAATAAGTATTGTGTTGTCGTCTTATTTGCAGAAGGGTTCCAAGGTTTCGACGTTCCATCCGCTACAGGCCATACTAGTGGATCTTAAGCTGGATTGCAGCCTTCCCGAGAGAAGCATGGGGCTCGCTTTGTGAAAGAGGCATCTCCTTGTTTTTCTTTCTTTAGGAGGGCAAAGGAAGTTATAATTCAAATAAGTCATAAGCTGACATAAATTTCAACTCTGGATGATGTTTTAGGTGTGTGGGGATTGAGAAGTTTTTTCTTAGCTAGCTTGCTCAGGTGCTTGCATTTTGGGCAGCAAAAGGAAAAGGCAAATAAAATAGACATTTTGTTGGAGATGGTTATATTCTCTTTGAATTATGGCTGTGGTTTGGTCACTCTTAAGCTCCCCTCTCCTAAACCTCCTTGTCCCCAACTTCAAATCCTAATAGCTACATGCAATAAGACCAATGGTGTTTAGTTTTCCAAAAGGACTATTTATTATATGTTAGGGTAGATACAAAATGCTTTGATATAGACGGAGATGAAGATTTTGTAGTGTGCGGTAAAGCGTCTTGTTAATAGGAAAACGCACGAGCATAACAATTGAAGTAGTCCAAGTTGGTAATTGCATAAAGGGGAAAGAAATCTAAAATTTGGTCGAAAGCATAGGTCGATTTGAACTACTTTCAAGTCATCAAAATATGATTTCGTAATTCTAGGTCCAAAACCCCCAATTTCCATGCTCATTTTAGGCATGGTATCATGCACCTCTCTTTCATGACATATATATTCAGTTGTGGCCCGTAGACATGATCGAAGCACCTTTCTTTGAGAAATAATCGAAATAGAATCAACTTGAATTCGAGACATGAATTGAATGATGAAATAGCGTGTAAATATCAAAAGCGATGTAAGACTTTTATTCCAAACCAAAATCACGAAGGTTGCATCCAAAATTGCCCAAAATTTATACTTTTTACCCCTAGGACTAAAATCACAATTTTCACGTATATAACTACGAATTTAAGCTTAAAAATTATGCATACTAAAGAAAAAATGGTCAAAACTTAGGTATAATCACATACCCCTTGTTCCATACAAGAAACACCCATCAAAAATCGCTTCAATCGGAGTTATGACTTCACCTTCTTTTTTTAAAAGACTTCGAACCGTTCGAATCTGATCGAGTATATAATCTAGGTGAGTAAACGAGTCTAATCACACTCATATTGACATATAAAAGTTCGGATCAAAATCAAATCCAAGAAGTCGAAACCCTCAGGTCAAAACTGAAATTTGTCGAAAAATACAGTTCGAATCCACCCTTACATCTTAAAAATACAATTTCATAATCTCATGCCCGAAATCCCTATTTTTATGCTCATTTGTATATGCAGACTTTCCTTTTGCATATAAAGCGCACCAATACAAACAACGGCTAACTTTGAAAAGTAGAATTAGTTAGGGTTTAGCGAATGGCTTCTACATCGAATCCAGACACCCATGAATCACAGTAAGCAGAATCAATTCATTTCGCCTTTGTCTTCCCAACTTCGCATTAATCAACTGTTTTTTCTGTTCCAATTTGCAGGCAGAAAAGCGTCTATAAAGATCCGGATGATGGACGCCAACGTTTCTTACTGGAACTCGAATTTGTTCAATGCCTCGCTAATCCCACTTACATTCACTGTATCTATCTATCCATTCCCTTCTCTTATTTAGAAAAACATGATAATTTCTGGGTATTTCTCAAAATGACCAATTATTGTTGGTTTTATGTTATATATGTTGGATGATTCTTTCTTCTTCGTTATGTTTTAAGTGTGTGAAATGCATTGTGTCTCAATTAGACAAGTCAAATTTGGGTGCAAAAGCTTCAATTTTTCCATCCCTTTTTGATTCTTTTTTGTGTTTTTTACTTTGTATTGATTCTGATGCAGATTTGGCTCAGAATAGATATTTTGAAGATGAAGCTTTTATTGGGTACTTGAAATATCTTCAATACTGGCAACGACCTGAGTACATAAAGTTTATAATGTAAGTTAGTTTCTAGTATTAATATATGATAATAGTTTTGTATGTTCCTTCTACTGCAACTTTTTAGATGCAGTTCAATTCCACGCTTTATTTGGTTGATGGTCTTTGTTCCTTTTCTGTTTGCTGTGGACTATGGGTATCATTAACTAACAGTATTGGTCTTCCCTTTCTTGATGTTAATGCAGGTATCCACATTGCCTATTCTTTCTCGAGCTTCTTCAAAATCCAACATTTCGTAATGCAATGGCGCATCCTGCTAACAAGGTAAAAAGTTATGTCATGTGTTGTCCTGATTTCCTCCTCCACTTTTGCTATACCCTTTAGTTAGTTAAGACTGTCAGCAACTATAAAGAAAGTTCGTCCCACTTTGTGTAAACACAGTTTCTATGGACAAAAAATGCAGCCAAAGCACTTTATAATACATGTTACTTCATCGTCTTAGCCATCAGCCTTATTTCCCTTTCTTAACTTTTTCGTAGTTTCTAGACATAAAACTTATAATTATTTAATTGCGTTGTCCAGGTTAATTCTCTCCCCAAGGACTTCTCATCTCATTTCACTTTTTATTAACTATTGCACTTTGTTTGCCAAGTGCCAACCTAAAGATCTGGCATATAAATCTGTGATAGGATCTAATCTACATGTTTGCAACAACTATTAGGAAGTGGCACATAGGCAGCAATTTTACTTCTGGAAGAACTATAGAAATAACCGGTTGAAACATATTTTGCCACGGCCGCTTCCTGAGCCTGCAACTGCACCAAGTTCTGCTCCACCTGCATCACTACCATCAAGTGTAGCCCCTCCAGCCGCTCCACCTCCTGCTCCTACACCTGTTACAGCTGCAGCTCTTTCCCCGATGCAGTATGCCATCCCTCCTGGATCTGGTCTTGCTAAAACTGACCCAAGGAATGCTTCTGTTGATCGAAGAAAGAGAAAGTATTTCCTCTCATCTTTTACTTTTCTCTTACTGTGAAAACTTTGTCAAAGGTTGTTGTTGCATGCTCCCTCTTGTTATGTTTTTATATTTTAGGGTTAGATTTTTGACGTAATGTTTCTGACATAGTTAATGACTTGGATAATTTTGTTTTAGCAGGAAAGACGGATGATTTTCTTTACTCATAGGACATACCTCCTATCAATTAATTCATGAATTAAGGTAATACATTTTGCACCCCATGATTTCATTTTTAGAATAAGTGTTGCAGTTCCCTCATTGGCAAACACATTTATGAAATCCTATTAAGAGTGTGATTTGTTGTTCATCGAATTTTACAGTCCTTACCAAATCTCAAGAACAATCTGTAGTGACCTGTACTTTCTTTCTCATGTCAGAAAACATAGTACTAAAGTTTTGCGAGAGATCAACCACACATTTTTGTTGGGTTCTCTAGGATCAAATTTCTTTAAGAAATAAATATAGAACTATTTATTTTACCAAACCAAGTAACCAAACCATAAAGGAAGCAGCCTGCCTTTGAACTCTTCTGGGATGCCCTCATTGTGGTTTCAATTGCTTAATTTCTTAGGCTTTTAGTTCAGACATCTGGTCATAGGTGACTGGAAGATTGCCAATGCACACTTACAGTAAAAATGGGTTATCAATGGAGTGAAGAATTCCAATCACCATATTAACATGTGAACTTCAGATTTTGATGATAAATGAAGGAGCAGCTTCTCTAGTGTGGTCTAAGTTTACGAACCTTTGTCTATCATCTATGGTAAATGGGAGGAGTATTTTCCACCATGACCAAACATTCAGTGTCATGATGTTGCTTAGATCTTACATATCATTTTTTGACTCTACCAATGGTACATGACCTAAGTTGGAACCTAGTTGTTTTTATCCTACATGTATTGTCATTCTTGTTGCGGAAGCCGAATATTTAGAGTGATAAAATCACAACTGCTATATTGAGAGACAACTAATAAATAGTAAATGAGACAATAATAAAAAAGAACACCAAAAATTTATGAGGTTCGGCAAAATTTTGTTTTTTGCCTAGTCCTTGGTCAAATCCAACCAAACTTTATTATACTCCAAAAGAACACAAGTGAAATACTTCAAGAGTGGAAGAAGTTTAAAATGCCTTAGAAGATGAGAAGGCAAATGAGATGTTTGTTATAAATGAACCAAGAGCTACCTATTATAGAAAATGAATTTTTTCCTTTAATGTCATCAATGGCACGATTGATATGCAAATACCAAGCTTTAACTTGTGAAACCATTTAATGGTTTGTCAAAATTTCTACTACAAATTTATACATTGACATTTTATGCCAATGAAGAATCATTTTCCTTCAAATGTTTACACTAGTTCATATAACATCTTTATAAAACATTTATGCAAGTGTTGGTGACATTTTGTATCACACAAGACAACGGATCCAAACCTCCAATTTATCCACCCTGCTCTAATACAATGTGTGACATCATACTCAATCTCTTCATTTCCTTGTTTAATTGACCCATGATACTTGAAACTTTCTCTCTTGGATTTGACTTGAGTGTCGATCTAAACTTCCACATTTGCCTAGTGAATTACATCAGTGAACTTGCACTCCAAATACTCTAGCTTAGTCCTACTCAATCTGAACCCTTTAGACTCCAGGTTTGTCTCCACATCTCCAGCGTAATGTTATCTCTACTGCGTGTCTCATCTACAAATAATATACACCATGGCACCCCCCATCCCTCAAATATGTCGTGTTTGTTCATCCATCACCACAACAAATAAAAAGGGGCTAAGAGTTGAACCTTGGTGCAACCCTGTCACGATGGGGAAGTGCTCTGAGTCTCCTTCCACTATCCTCACTCGAGTCTCGGCTCCATCGTATATGTCCTTAATAGCCCTAGTGTAAGCTACAAGTACACTTTTAGCCTCATAACATCTCTATAGAACTTCCTTAGGGATTTTGTTGTGTGCCACCATATGTAACTTTGTCTTCCTCTCTCTAGACTACCTTATCAATATCCTTACGAGATGAATGGCTTCAATAGTTGAACAATTTGACATGAAACTAAATTGGTTCTCGATAATAAACACACCCTCTACCCCCCACCCCATCCTCTCCCAGACTTTCAGAGTGTGGCTTAGCAGCTTGATACTTATATAGTTGTTGCAATTCTGAATGTCACTTTTGTTCTTGTATGCAATAGGCTTATCATACTCCACCTTCATTCTTTGGGCATTTTTGACGTCTTAAAAGTGATGTTAAACTAGGAGTGGGCATGATATAGTAGATACCGAATCTCATACCGAAATAAAAAAAATTGATACTGCAGTTTTAATATTATGGTATTTGGTATGCATTTAAAAAAAATTGGTATTCGATATTTATAAGAAAAATATCGTAATATCGAATGTCATACCGAAGTTTATAGTTACATGTAAAATTCATATATATTATTGTAATAGTAGCAAATATATAAAACTAATTATTCAGGCGTTGGAGCTTTGAATACTCTATCTTGATTAGAATATTTTTTTGGGTTATTGATTAACAAAGGGGATTTACTTGTATTTTCTTTTGAATGTTTCCACATGTTTAAGGTGTTAGTATGGTATAATTGAGACATTTTTCGAAAAGTCAAAATCATAATTCTCTATTATATGATTTACGTGAGTTCGGAAAATAAATATTTTGTGTGAGTTGAAGTTGACCAAACTGTGGTTATCTACCATACCGCAAAATACCAAAGTCAAACTTTAACATACCGAACCATACCGAATTACGTTGGTAGGGTAATGGTATAGTATATTTAAAAATAAAAAATTAAATTACCGAACTGAAATTTTCAGTTCTGTACTTGCCTGCAGTAGCTGCGCTCTTCCAAAATTCCACTGGGATCTCGTGTGGCCCAGTCGTCCTCCCGCTTCTCATCTTACTATCCTCCTTAATTTCCTCAAACTTAATAACCCCTACAATTCCCTAAATCTGGACTACTCTTTGAGTGCTCTGAATCCCCCATCACAATATTCCTGTATCCTCCTTCATTCAAGAATTCATGGAAGTATGAGTTATGACTAATGTGTGCCTCTTCCTTCAATACTCTGCCTTTATCGTCTTTGATGCACTTAACTTGGACAAGGTTACGGTCCCTCCTCTCTCTCGCCTCGGCTAGCCTGAACGAATTCCTCTCCCCACCTTTGGCTTTGTAGTTATTCTTTCCCCTTTGACTCTTCCAACTTCGTATCCTCAAAGTTGTAGGTACTGACTCTCAAGGGCCTACTGTCTTTCCAGAAAACTATGCAAAAGAGGAACTTTATCCATTTGGCTTGAATTGGGTGGTGTGACACTTTAGAATTGGTACAACCTAGATCTGTCGACCTGAAATTAAGTGCAGCACACAAAATTATACTAGCTGTAGCACTTCCACAAAAACGGAATTCCAAGGATTTTCATGTTATCACTCATCTCTTTTCCCTTTTTGGTCAAGTGAAGTGCTTCCCCATATATATTTATGAGTTTTAGTTAGAAACTATGCCGTGTGTCCTTCTCTCGACAAGATGTACTCTTCCTGTATACTTAGCACATAGTTCTCCAATGTAAAATCAAGTGTTGTGCTTATTCTGGTTGGTCAAATTGACCTACTTGCAGCTCTGTGACCACTCATTAAACTTATATATGCTTAAGCGGAAAATTGGGTATACTCCAATTGAGCATATGATGTTTCTTCCATTATCATGATAATCTCAATTCTTTAAATTTAAGAATGGCTTTTTGGGTTCTATAGTAGCATTACACCGAACATATCACTTTGTGTTAAAATATTCCAATCTGCATTAGTTGGTTCTTTAATTATCCTATAACAGCTATGTTGCATCCTATTCGTGGAATCTAATTTCACAACCACTTGTAGGTGATCATCCATGGAATTAGACTGCCTCCTATGTTTAGAAAAGAAGTCAACGCTGTTTAATTGCTGCGTGCAGTTTCAAGAATGAAGCTTGGTAGTTGTATACTGCAATCTGGTGCACCCCAAAACAAAACAAAAATAGAAATTTTAGTTCTTCCTGCAGGCCACCACTCATCAGCTTACTCTTGCTGTCACCTGTTGTGCTGCTGAAGCTAGTAGTAGCTCATGTGGGAGTGTAAGGAGCTAAACCTTGGAATTGTAATACCATCGAAACGTCCATTTCTCTTTTCTCTCATGCTGGAGAAATGCATGCCAGCCAGCAAATAGCTTATTATTGAACAGGTCCAGTGTGCTACCTTAGCCTAATGCAGTCCTTGAATATGGTTTCTCATCCCTTATATGGAACTTTGAGGTAATATTATGTTGATGGTTTCTTGTGCAGTATAATTGAATTACAAGTGTTTTCTTGACAATTCTAAGCTTGCCCTCAAGTGGTGGTGGCAATTATAACCCCAAATTTGTTTGACCCTCCCAAACCCCATAAAAATTCATATTCAATCTGCTCATTTAAATCTGGACAGTAAATACGGGTTAACCTGTTTGCAACCCATAATAGAACGTGTTAAATACGGATTGAACGCGTGAAGACAATTTAGAAATTTGTTGGTTTCTGTGGTACATGTAAGCGATATTGCATTCTAGAGTATTTGACTCATATATGAAATGGTTTCTCCCTTTTCACTAGGAATTCTTGTCGACTTCACAGAGCAAAGGCTGGGTTTAACTTTTACATATATCCACTCTTCTTTTATTCTTATGGATAGGATCTGTACTTGTTTAAGTTGTTTACATAGAGATATGTCAAACGGTTTGGTGTGTTTTCGGTTCGATTTTGTTCACCTCTATGTATTGTGGATGGATACAAACAACTAGCATTGTGCAATGCAAACTAATTTTTTTAGATACAAGTGATGAAGCTTTTACGGCGGGAAGATTTTTTATTTTTTTTTGGATTAGGCACAAGTATCCTCCTAGACTATAACTAAAATTTCAGAGCCACACCTTAACTAAACTAAGGCCTTATTACTCTTGAATTCTTTTTTTTTTTTAAATTGTACACCTTTTTGGCATACGTGGCATCAAAACATCTCTCACGTGCCTCTACGTGGAGTCACGGATTGTGCCCCGTAAGCCAAAAGGTGTATGAAATTACAATAAGAAATGAGTTAGGGGTAATAGGGCTTTAGTTTAATTAAGGTGTTTCTGAAATTTCGGTCCTAGTCTAGGAGTACTGGTGTCTTATCCTTTTTTTTTCAAGAACTATAGCTAAATTGTTTGTATATTACATGTGAACTTTTTTAAGTACTAAAGCTATGTTTCACTTGTTTGAGCATCATCCCAATTTTCCTTTTGAATGAACTTCAAACGATTTATTTTCAGTCGTGAACATCTATAAAACCACTCAAAACATACAATTCAAAAAACTATCTCACTCCTTTGGTAGTAGAAAATGTAAGGATTGATACATAAAATAATTTTATTTTTTATTTAACTGATAATATAATCATGATATTTTAGCTATTTGCATCAAGTTCAAACTTCCTACATGTGCAACCCCATTGTCTCAAAAGCACACATTAAAATTTTAATTGGTATATATGAGACTCAGGAGGAGGGTGAAGTACGAGAAGAAAAAAAAAAAACTTGAAAGAGTTAAGTGAAAGTGATGTGGAGCGCGTGTAGTCCATTTTTTCAATTTATGATTAGTTAGGGTCCAATATAGAGGTAATAATTAACTAGGGTACATTCTCTATATATAATAATAACATTTTATTATAAAATGTCAAGTATATTTTGCATCCAATTAGCCTTTCGGACACATTTAAGGGACAACTTATGTATTTTCCCGTTCTTTTAATCTATATTCAAATTAGGTCCACAAGTAAAAAGGTACATGTTACTTTCGAGTTAAATAAATGGTAGATAGTAGAGTTAATTAGGTCTAGGTTCATAATACAATGTATCTTCCCAAGATACCATCCACATACAATTCACTCTAAGCGATATTGCTTCAAGTTCCTTGATCGTTACTTCATCTGTCTCAATTTATATGACGTACTTTTTTTTTATTCAATCTAAAGAAGAATGTTATATTTCTATAATTGATATTAGTTTAACTTTAAAATGCTCATTTTTTCCACAAGAGACTTATTTTATACCACGAATTTCTAAAGTCATTTTTTCTTCTTTAAACTTCTTGTCAAATCAAAATACAACACATAATAATTAGTACGGAAGGAATATTTGCTATGATACTTTTCCATATGATTGTTTGATTATGTCTGATTGGATAAATATTTTTTCGAAGGTTAAAACTTTGTATATTAAAGCTGTAGAGGAGAGCTTGGTAACTAGCACTAGTGAAAATGATATTCAGTCATTGAAAACAAGTGATATTGAACATGGAAATATACGGAGAGTTTAACTTAAATATACGGAGAGTTTAACTTATATACACGGAATGTGAATGTATAAATAACTTTTACACTAATCATTTGATCGTGTTTCTAGTATTTTGAATTTCAATATCAATGTCAAATGATACTTTTATTAGAGCGTCCGAGCTATAGTTTGATATAAAATTTGCTACATTAGTATTTTATAGTATATATGTTCCTTTTCAATTTTACTTTTTACATCTTATACAAATTCCACCATCATCGTAGAAAAAATGCAAAAAAATAAACTTGAGAGATGGAATATAATCAAATTAAATATGTCTGGAGAAATTAATCAATACTGGCTTCTGAATATTTCCCAAAAGTAGGGGTCTACGTCCTGAAAGTTCAATATTGTAATTTGTTCTGTTCACAGGAAACTATTTAATATAATTCTGTATTAGCTTGAACAAAATATAATTTTATGTATATTGTTAATTTTAAATCTCCAAGTGTAAAGATAAAAATATTTGAGGTGATTTGATATAAAACTAGGGGAAAAAATTGTACACTTATATGCGACTTCTTAAATTTATCCAATGTAAATATTAAAATTAGGTATAATAGATAAACGTGTTCTTTAATTTGGCCTTAACTGATAATTATGTCCTTCAACTATGGATGTACACAAGTAGATACTTTAAACATGTATAAAGTTGAACAAATAGACATGTGCGTCCTACATAGCATCCTACCGCTTAGGATTCGTGTGTTTACTTGTTCAATTTTATACAAGTTTAAGTGTCTAGTTGTGCGCACCCAAAATTGGAGACCATAGCAGTTTTTTTTTTTTTTTTTTTTTTTTTTTTTTTAGCCTCCTTAGGAGCTCCCACCCTTTTTGTCCCTTGGTGACTCGAACTCGCAATCTTCGGGTTAGAAGTGAGGGGTGCTTACCATTCGAGCAACTCCCTCTTATCAGACCATAGCAGTTGATGCCAAGTTAAAAGGCGAATTTATGTAATATGCATTTAAAGTAAATTCACGAATTATAATCAAATATGTCAATTGGACCCAACTTGATGAAAAGACAAGTGCATGGTAATCACCTCGACTTGAGCACGTATTTGACTAAAAAACTGAAGTTTATTCATCGAAAACTAATCAATTTCTGGCCAATTGTTATCTTCAACTCTTCTACTACGACGACCTCTACCTTGTCTTAATTACATTCCTTTTTATTATAGTTTTGTTTGTCATGTCACATCAAGCGATATATTAAGTACTTTTGAATCGCTTAGCCATTATTGCGTCTCCATGCATTTTCCACAAACCCCATCAAATACAATAGTGAATCTTTCCTGTATAGCTGACCAAGTACGTCTTTTGAATTATCAAGAAAATAACGTCTCGGTCTTGCTACGGTAACTAAACTAACTATGGTCCAAAATCAATGGATTTTTCAAAGTCCAAAGATATATTTATTTTTATTTTTTCAAATTACCCTTCTTTTTCATGAGATTATCGATCAGGGGCGGACCTAACCGTGGGTCAAGTGGGTTCATATTCATATGTACCCACTTTGTAGAAAAATAACACCGTATATATATATATATATATATATATATATATATATATACACTAGATCTGGGAACGTGCTTTGCACGTTTATCCCAAAATTTTGTATTGCAAAATCAATCATTGTTTCGATAGGAACTACATATATCTTCCTAATTAAAAAAATATACTTTTTAACTATAAAATTGACTAAAGTGCATAAAGTAAAAATAACTAACTATTGCACAAATTCAATATTCAAATGAGGATACTAAAATACCACATGATAGACTAATGTATACAAAGCAACAAACCATGATAAATTCTCAATAATAATAACAACAATAGAAAGTTATACAATAACAGCAAACAAGAAACATAAAGGTTAAACTAAACAAATAAAAAGAGACAAGAGAAGAGAGCATAGAGATTTTCTCATGTTTTTTTTTCTCAATTGGTTTAAGTGGGTATATTATTGTGTCTAATGTCACTATTTATAGGATAGCATTGAGGAACACAAAGAGTTGTCATAAATATGATATTAATCCATTTGAGATTATCGATGAGAGTAAAAAACATAATGAATATAATTAGTGGGTGTTACATACATTTACATAATGATGAGTTAGTGATAATTTATGTATATTAATATGATGATCTACTATTTACTATTTAATATTTAATTTATTAAACAAATTATAACATTTAAATGTAATGTTGAAATAAAACTGCAATTTAAGGATAAAATATGTAAAAAAATTCAAATATATTAAATGTGTAATGGAAAATCATTATGATTAATTATTAATAAATTCATAGTAACTATGATTATGAAAAAATCATCACTATTACTACTTGAAAAATGTAAAGATTGTTTGTTTTTTCTTCCTAATAATAACTTGCAATTTAATAATGTGTATTGAATTGTAAGTCTTGGAAACAGGAGTATTAATTACCATAATACGAACAGTCAAAATTCATTGAATCCCAAAATAAATATTAAATGAAAAAAATATTTTAAATAATTTTAAGAAAATAAATTAATACTTAAAGGATATTTTCGTAATTCAACTTTTGACTTAGATTCTTTTCACTTTTAGTAATAGTAATAATAAAATAATAATAAATACAATATATATATAATATATGATGATATGATGATAATTAGCTTTTAAAATTTTATAAGTACATATTAAATTTTGACTCCATTTAGTACAGGTGTGACGCTTAGCCTAGAGGAGAAGAGGTTCATTTTGTTCAGCCAACCCGAGTTTGATTCTTGCTTCCAACCTTATTTATTTTATATTATATCTTGAACTCACTTCGTGAAAATTATGGATTGAAAAGTAGCAAATGGATAATATTGACAAATTTTCCTTAATATTCCCACCAATAAAGCTATTAGAATCTTCACAAGCCAATAAAAATTTTGGATCGGCATAGGTGGGGTTGGAATTTTTTTATTTCAAGTTTGAAAAACTAAACACATGAAAAAAATCAAGAAGATTCTAACCATCTATTATACCTGCACAAGAAATAATATTAATTTTCCTTACTAATGTAGAATGTGTATAAATAGATTGCATTTAGAATAACACTTGACATTTTCTAACATGACAACTTTGAAAATCACCAAAAAGCATCACAAACATTTCAATAATCCTTTTCCATCCACCCCAAACTCACCATTCATATATGGAACTTTAATCTTGAATTATCATAGACTCCCTTCTCATCAGATCTACCCCATTGGCAAAGATTTTCAGTTAAATTGGTCATCAAAAAATGGAGGATTTTTATCAATTTCTCACAAATCTGAGCCTACCAGGCCTTTATGGTCCACTCTTCCTGGTGAGCCTTTTATTTCTGCTGCCATTGCTGAAACTGAAGTGGAAGAAAGCAGAGGTTCATTCGTCGTCAAAGATAAACATGTTCATTCTCTTTCAAATAATCAAACAATTGACGACATAAGGATCATAAATGAATCTGATAAAGATCAACTTTTTTCGTCGTATCCCCTGTTTCCTGTTTTAATGATCACAGGGAAGGTTTTCGGGGTAAGTAAACGAAAGAAAAAGGATAGATTTTCAAGAAGAAAAGATTCGGAGAAGGAAAATTCAACTTGTGCAAGATATTGGATTCTGTTTGATCAGAAAGAATGCCATCAAGTTGGTTTCCAAGTGAGGATTGGGAAAACAGATTTAGAACTTCCAAAAAGATTTTCTCCAAGAAGTTATAGGATTTTTTCTCTAAAATTTGGTCGAATTCGGAGACGTAGAGGTGGGTGGTTTGGAGGATTAAAAAAGTCTGTTACTGTTTCATCATTAGCTGAGGAGAAAATAGTGATGAAAAGTAGTGAAGGAGTTGTTAATAATAGGATTTGTTTAACATATTCAAGTGAAAGAAATGAGAAAATATTTGGTTTTGGAGAGCAATTTTCTCATATGAACTTTAAAGGAAAGAGAGTCCCCATTTTTGTTCAAGAACAAGGGATTGGACGCGGCGATCAACCTATTACCTTTGCAGCCAATTTAGTTAGCTACAGGTACTCTCAAAGTTGGAGTGTTTGCTTGCCAGTTGAGACGATATTTGAGTGTTTGTTTATGTATTATACCTTTCTTTTTTAATCAATTGTACAGTGTACCAAGTTTTTAAGATCAAAAAACTGAAATAAGCACTATTGTGTCATGTAGGGCAGGGGGTGATTGGAGTACAACTTATGCGCCTTCACCATTCTACATGACATCAAAGATGAGGTCAATGTACTTGGAGGGTTATGATTATTCAGTGTTTGATCTAACAAAAGATGATAGAATTCAGATACAGGTGAGTTTCGACGATTTCTCTTCCTGATTTTTGAACATTTATAGTGTAACTCAAGCTTAAATATTGGTGGTGTAATTTCAGATAATGTTAACTAGGCCAGGATTGACTCAATACAACAGTAGTATCTGAATTATCTGCTGCACAAAACTTGTATTTTCTCTTAACACACAAGACGAGATCTCATCTCGTACTAATACCAAGTCAAAAAGAACATTAACGCCTGAAGAAATAATCCCACTACATGTTGTGTTAAAGCGGACAATATGAACGAAAGGATGTACATTTTGTTCAAATCTGGCTCATACTTTAAAATCATGTTGCAGTTACATGGGGACTCATTGGAAGGTCGGATACTACACGGGAACTCACCTTCTGAACTCATTGAATGTTTCACAGGAAGCATTGGTAGGCCTCCACTTCTTCCAGAGTGGATTATTTCAGGTGCAGTGGTGGGAATGCAAGGTGGAACGGACACTGTCCGCAGTATTTGGAATGAAATGCAAAGATATGACGTCCCAGTATCAGCATTCTGGTTGCAGGTACACCAAAAGAAGATCATTTAAATGAAGGAATTAAAAAGATTCCAGGCCTCATAAAGAATACTCAGATTGATTCAAAAATAGATGAGTTATCCAAGTATGTAACACATCTTTTCGTATGCTCTTTATGTTCAGGATTGGGTAGGGCAGAGAGAAACAGTCATTGGATCACAACTTTGGTGGAATTGGGAAGCAGATGAAACGAGATACTCGGGATGGAAACAACTAATTCAAGACCTTAATAAGCAACATATCAAAGTCATGACATATTGCAATCCTTGTCTGGCTCCGGTATTCATCATAACTGTTAACTTATCGTTATTATGTGCAACTCCTCGTAGACAACCTTTACAAGTTTTGGTTCAAAAAAACTGCAGATGGATAAAAAGCCAAACATAAGAAGACACCATTTTGAGGAGGCAAAGAAGTTGGATATCTTAGTAAAAGATAAGAATGGGGAGCGGTATATGGTTCCCAATACAGCATTTGATGTAGGGATGCTGGATTTGACACATCCACGTACCGCAAATTGGTTCAAGCAGATTCTGCAAGAAATGGTAGATGATGGAGTACGAGGATGGATGGCAGATTTTGGCGAAGGCCTTCCTGTGGATGCCTGCTTGTATTCAGGTCCTCCAACAACATCATTTTCTTCTTCAACATTTGTGTCTAAGAAAGTACTAATATATAGTCCTTTTAATTATCCAGGTGAAGATCCAATTGCAGCACATAATAGATATCCTGAATTATGGGCGAAAATCAACAGGGAATTCGTGGACGAATGGAAAAGCACACATGTAGATAAAGAGGGAGAAGATCTAGAGGATAGTTTGGTTTTCTTCATGAGAGCTGGTTACAGGGATACTCCTAAATGGGCAATGCTATTTTGGGAGGGAGACCAAATGGTAAGTTGGCAAAAAAATGATGGCATCAAGAGTGCAGTCGTTGGCTTGCTTAGCGGAGGACTTTCAGGATATGCTCTTAATCACAGTGACATTGGAGGCTACTGTGCAGTAAACTTACCATTTTTTAAGTATCGAAGAAGTGAAGAGCTTCTTTTGCGATGGATGGAATTGGCTGCCTTCACCACTGTTTTTCGGACACATGAAGTAAGATTCAGCATATCTCCTGGACTCACATTTCCTACTCCCTCCATTTCAATTTGTTTGTCTTACTTTCATTTTTAGTCCGTTTAAACAAGAATGTCTCTTTCCTTTTTACGAACTCTTCATGTTTAAGACAACAAGGTTAAAGGGCATTGTGGTACTGTTAGTTTTAGACCACAAGATTCAAGAGTTTTGTTTACTTTCTTAAACTCTGTGTCAAGTCAAAACCAACCAAACAAATTGAAATGGAGGGAGTATTTTGTTTTCTTTTTGCTCTCATGCTGAAATATTTGACATGTTTTGTCATTTCTGATCATTCATTCAGGGTAACAAGCCATCTTGCAACAGCCAGTTCTACTCTAATAATAGAACTCTGTCACATTTTGTGCGTCTTGCAAAGGTCTACAAAGCATGGAAGTTTTACAGGATTCAACTAGTTAAGGTAACATAACACAATCTCTCTAGAACTGTTTTTTTCAAAACTAGAATTTTAAACCAAAAATATCTAAGAGTTATTACTTTTTTTTTCCGATTACTTAGGAAGCCTCTCAGAAAGGGCTACCAATTTGTCGACATCTCTTCCTTCACTATCCAGAAGATGAACATGTACATAGCTTAACATATGAGCAATTCTTAGTTGGCACAGAGATACTTGTGGTACCTATGCTCGACAAAGGCAAAGAAACTGTTAAGGCTTATTTTCCGAGAGGAGAAAGCTCGTCATGGAAGCATATTTGGACAGGAAAATTGTATTCAACACAAGGTTCTGAAGCTTGGGTGGAAGCACCAATTGGATATCCTGCCATTTTTGTCAAAGACGGATCTTCTGTTGGAAAAACCTTCTTGGAAAAACTCCGCGAATACAATGTCTTATAATGCAACTGCTTACTACTGCCAGATGATGTACATTGTTTTAGGGGATTATAACCATGGAAGTAGCATTTAGCATTCTTTCTATTCAACAGTTACATAGATGTGGTGATAATACATGTGTAAATAGTAGTGATGAATTTGCTTAATCCATTTGATTTTATATTAAAACTATTGATCAGGGATAATAACAAGAACATGTTTTAGTACATATAGTTGAAACTTTTGCTTCTTCATTTATAATAAGTTTGTTGTAAATGTTAGTGGTACCAATTTTTTTTTTAATACGTATTAAGGAATGGCCATATTGTTTGGACCGAAATAATCAGGTGTCATGCGAAAGCTAGCAAAACAAACCTAGAAAGACCCTGAGTAAAAAGACAAACGAGAAATATACCAAAAGACACAAATATTTAACGTGGTTCGGTCAAGCAACCTATGTCCACGAGAGGAGAGGAGCAATTCACTATACAAATATGACAGTACAAAATATCAGGAGAAATAACCTCGCACAATTAACTCGGAATAAAAAGAGGTGTACCCAAGTGTTAACGTAACACTTGTGTCTCACAAGTTCTCTCATAAATAAAAACTCTCAAAATCGCTAGGACTACAAATGCTACCAAGTTAGAACTAATGTGCCTCTATTTATAGAGTCATAAACTTTTTCTTACAATAAAAGGAACTAGCCAAATATGGGAACTTTGTGTTTTCGTTTTAGAAAAAGAAAATCCTGATTATGGTTAAAAAAGAAAAGACTCGGGACAAATACTCAACACACATTACTTTCACAAGTCATTAGAGGTTCTTCTTATATTACACTCAAGATACATACCCAACACACATTACTTTCACATGTTATTACAGGTTCTTATATTACACTCAAAACACATACCCAACACACATTACTTTTACAGGTCATTAGAGGTTCTTCTTATATTACACTATACCAAACGTTATACCGACTATAATTTATTTATTTTTGTAACTAACCATTGTAATCCTGGAAAAATGGCAAAATATACTCCTGAACTATTTAAAATAAGTTAATTTTATCTTTCGTTAAGTTTTTAGCTCAAAAATATCCTTACCGTTATATTTTTTGTTCAAAAATGCCCTCCAACTAGCACATAGCTACTAAAAAAACTCATCTTACTAACAGTTGCTCCATAACAAAAAAAAAAAAGGGTTAATTTTACCCTTAAATTATTCGAAATTGGACAGTTTTGTCCTTGTTCGTTTAATTATTACTTATTATTCTTTTTATTTTTTGGGTCGGGGGTTGGGGGATAGGGTGAGGGGAGTTGAATGTGTGAGTGTGGTAGTATAAACATTTTCCAATTTAATAAATAGAAACAATGACATATAACATTTTTTTCATTTGGTTTATTATTATACATTTGATATGTGTTTTTATTTCTAAACATAATATCACAGATTTTTTTTCTTATATAACTATTTAAAATTTATTTTTCTACACTAAATTTACTCTTATATTTCTATTTCTATTTTATAGAAGAGCCATGAGAAGGACGATCAATGACATTTTAGTAATTTTAACATTATTTAAGGGCAAAATAATAATGGTATAATTAATGGTCAAAATGAAAATCTAGAAGAATACATACATGATACATGTCTTTATTTTTGTTATGGGTCTAAGGATATTTTTATAATTGTGTTAAAATGAAGAGTTTCTATTGGTTAACTTCTTACAAACAATAATAAATGCTAAACATGTTTTGACATGTTTTAGAAAGAAAATTTTGAACTAATTTAAATAAAATGAGTTTGAATAGTTAATATTTTGTTCCTAAAAATAATTTTAAGTACGTAAACATATTTTTAATATTTTGTTACATAGTATGACCACTAAAATTTATATCTTGACTATTAAAATAGTCTTTAAAATGATGTATCAATATTTTTTAATTAATTTGAAGAAAATATCAAATTTTGTAACTAAAATAATGAATAATGTTTGACTATCTAGAAATTAATAATTTGATAATGTATTCCTCGAAAGATTAAAAAATATTAATTTTTTATTTCTATATAGGATATTTTCTTAATATCAAATATGATAAACTATTTAACAGAAAAAAAATTGAAAAAAAAAGATTTAGAATTCAAATTCTAAGAAATAATAAAATACGAACTAAAGTAAAACGAGGAGTTAAAAATTAAAGAAGAACATCAATAGATAAGGACTGAGAAAAATAGAGGAAGAAATTTTATTTTTTTTAGGGAAAAACAATCTGAAAAAGAAAAACAAGTATATTAGTTATTTTGTAGGGGGTTAAGATTTAGAGTTTTCTTTTATGGCATGATATTTAGAGTGTAGTATAAAAAAAATTATTAATGTAATTTAAAATTTAACATTAAAATAATTGTTATTGTTGTATATAGAAATAAATTTGCTTTCATGATTGTTTTTATTGTTGTGGAGTTAGAGATCAATTTTTTAATAAATACTTTCAATGTTAAAATAAAAATAAATAGAAGTATTTCTATTTATCAAAGAAAATAATAAAATGTATCACAAAATTCATTGACAAAGCAAACTACAAACAAATTATACTTAAGCTAATGCAATAGAGATTTGAAAGACTTTGAATCGATCTTTACGAATTGGTTAATCAATTATTAGTATTTTATCATATGCAAGGCTTATGGTGCAAATATTACAAAAAGAAGATAACAACATTGTGAAAAATAAACACCACTTGCAAAATTATATGAAGATCAATAAACTTTTTCAATATCAACAATTTATATATTCCTCAAACACGAAATACTTTAACTATTTCCTTGCTACATAAAATTTCTTGGAATTCAACTTTCTCAATTTGGTTGTAAATGACGTATTTATGTCTTATGAACATTTTGAAACATATTACTCCCTCCGTTTCAAAAAGAATGACCTCCTTTCCTTTTTAGTCTGTTTAAAAAATAATGACCTATTTCTTTTTTGGTAACATTTTAATTTCAGCTTTCCACGTGGCATGTTTAAGGCCACAAGATTAAAGAGCAATTTTGTTCATTTGACATAATTTTAATTTAGGACCACAAGATTTAAAAGTCTTTTTTATTTTCTTAAATTTCGTGTCAAGTCAAACTAGGTCATTCTTTTTGAAATGGAGGGAGTACTAAGTATTACCTCCGTCCATTTTTAATTGTCATAATTTCCCTTTTTAGAGTTAAACTATAAAAACTTTGACTAACATTTTACGATATATTTTTTCATCATATTGATATGCGAAAAATTGCAAGTTATAGTACTTTTCGTATAATTTTTGAATATCTGAATTTTTTATTTAAAATATCAAATTAATGTAATCTAATTTAACTTTGAAAATTAGTCAAATTGACTTTCGATAAGCGCAACATGAAAAATAAAAGTGGATAGAGAGAGTAATATATTGAAGTTGTTTACCAAAAAAAATAGTATAAAATATAGAAATTTCATACATTTGGGAGCTAATTACATTCTATCTCAAAAGTTGCCTCAATTACAAAATCTCAAATTTTTCATTGTTCTAGAATGCATTCCTTGGTTGTCCGATACATTGCAAATGATACATTACTTCATGGGAAGGATGTATCCGAGAAGGAATAGGTATGTATCCGATAGAGGATGGATGTATCCGAGAGGGGAATAGGGATGTATTCGAAAGAGGATTTTTGTAATTTTTTTAAATGGTATAAATTTTAGAGATTATGATATCTTAAGTTGTGAAATTATATTGGGCCTGTATCACGAGCCTTAAATTATCTAGTATATAGAAGAGTCATGAAAAGGATGATCATGACTATGAAGAGTTATACAATAAGCAATAAAAATTGTACTATGTACTTAGCCTTATCTTATTCCCTCATCAATAGCCTCCTCTAAACATGTGTAACAATGCGGACACATTCTCATTATATCATTTTAATTTTATTATCTATTATAAATTTAAAATGCTTAATCATTATCAACTTCATTCATATTTTGTGCTCCCCATTTGTTATTCAATCTTCACTATATCTTTTACCTAACCTATTTTCAGCCCTCACAATTTAAAATCAAGTTAATTAGCTTTTTCAATACAATTTTAAAAATGTTTCTAACGATTGAAATCATCTTTTTGGTAATTTTAGAAAAATGTTCTATTTTATTTTATTTTTAAACAATAAAATGTGATTTCTATTACTCTCATCATTCTTAAATATTTATCATAGTTTTCTTTTTGGAAGTCAAATGATGCAAATTTTGATAAATTACCAACTAATTCTCACTACCACTATCCTCTTGTCTCAAACAAGAAGGGGAAATTAATTTCTTTTTAAGAAAATTATTTCTTTTTTGAAATATAAATATATTTCATGAACATACTACATTGACAAATATAAATTTTAAAATTATTTTATATGTAACTGTAATTCATAAATAAAAGATTATAAAAAAAACCTTATCAATTGAATCTAGACAGAAAACTTATAAACATAACTTATGTTTTGAAACTATATGCGATATCTGTTTGCAACAAATTTTAAACATATGGAAAATAATTCAACCACACAAATAAAATATGAAGAAACATGAATATTTTACTGATAATAGTGCGGGTACAATTCTGTTTCTCCCTTGATTCTACTCTCCTAAGATTTATCCATGATTCGAGGGCATTTAGTGATGTATTTCTCGAACTAGGATGATTTAGATTTGACCTCTATATGAATATTTCATGAATTTGCGGAATATATCAAGATGCCTTTTAAGGGAATTTAGTATCATTTATTTAGGCATGAACTATTGTTTAGGGTTGAGTAACCTCCAAGAAATCTAATTAAAAATAAACACACCTTCTAGAGTCTCAATTTGAATTGAACATATCTTGCAGGGTCCCACAAAATTTCAATGTCTACAATGCCCTCTGCTTCAAGGCTGGTCGGAGTGTAGACTCGATCAAACTCATAGACGAGGCTTGACGTACTCATTCTTCCACCTTTGCAACTTCAGATTTTCAGATTTCATTTATGAGAGAAGAGATGAAGGGTAAATTTGGTCCCACTGGGCGTGCCAATTTGTTTGCAAATTTTTTAAAAACATATGGAAAACAAATCAACCACACAAATAAAATCTGAAGAAACTTGAATATTTTATTGATAATAGCGCCGGTACAATTTTGTTCCTTCCTTGATTCTACTCTCCTAAGATTTATCCATGATTCGAGGGCTGTTAGTGGCGTATTTCTTGAACTAGGATGATTTAGATATGACCTCTATATGAATATTCCATGAATTTGCGGAATATATCGAGATGCCTTTTAAGGAAATTTAGTACCATTTATATAGGCATGAACAATGATTTAGGGTTGAGTAGCCTCCAAGAAATCTAATTGAAACTTAACACACCTTCTAGAGTCTCAATTCGAATTGAACATGTCTTGTAGAGTCCTACAAAATTTCAATGTCTACGATATCATTCACTATAGACATAAATGACACAAATACTTTTAAGTATAAATCATCTCACCATAATCAAAAAGTTTAGAATATTATTCCAAAAAAAGATATTTTCATCTTTAAGATCGACAAAATAAATGTGATTTTATCCAATTTTTTGTTATTTTGTTATAAACAAAAAAATTTAATGAAACTATGGTTGTACGAGTTAGATATAATATTTTAATATTATTTATTAAAATGAATTTATGGCTTGGCTTTATATATTAATAGCCCATTGAACTTGTCACTAAATTTCATTTCAATACTCAAACGACAGCTTGTTCCAATGGAGCATCTAATCACATGATATAGTATTCCTATCACACATTTTTGGTTCAAATTTTGGAAAAAAAACTATGTACGCGTGGTAACAAACGCTTATTAGATAATTATGCTAACGACATAAAATATGTCATCTCATTTAGTTATCCACATCCACCCAATTGGAACATGCTTGAGGTTCACCCTTTTTTTTATATGAGTTGAATACATATAATTAAAGGAGATTACATATTTTATATCCAACATATGTTTGTTATTAATTCTATATTTGTGTCTAGCATAATGTTAAAATGAATATTAGATTACATACTCTTTTAATATTAGTTGTGATAACTTATATAAGTTATAAGTTATTCTTTAATTTTATAAAAATTTAAAAAAATACTTTCAAAGTGTAATGCATATTATTACTCTTTAATTTATTGTATTTACATGAAATGTTGGACATTGATTTATTGTTGAAGAATATGATTGATTAGTATAAATACAAGTTAACGGTCCTTTTCATATCTAGTTATTATTATTTATATTTATATATTATATATATATATATATAAAAGTGTGAAGCCAACCAAATGACCAAGGATATTTTGATAATTTTCCACTATACCTATCTCTCTATAATAATAGAAAAAACATGGGGCCTACTTCACAGGTGTTTAATTTTAAAGAGACTGCTGGCATGCATCATTGCATAGTGGACCGAAAGAGTTGAAGTAATTTATGGAATAAATTTTATCCACAGTAAACATAAAAAAAGCCTCCAAAGTGAGAAAAAATCAGTGTATCACACAATGTTATTGAAAGTTTAAGAAATAAATATTCTTCAAAAGTATTTTTTATAAAAACAATAAAAGAAATGTAAAAGACTAGCATAATGAAATATTTCAAAGCGCAATCAAAATTTAAAGTATTCTAATTTTTAAGAATGAGTTATGTATGATATACTTAAATAATATTTAAAATTAGACAAACAAATTAAAACGAAGAAAATATTTTTATACTCATAAAATCTTAAAGACTTAAATTAGAATGTATATTTTATTAATACCTCAAAATAACTAAGTTCATACTTAAGGAACAACTTCGTTAAGAGACAAACTATATATATAAATTCTAATTTAAAAATTAGTGTTGCGAATTAGTAATGCAACAGCACAAATTTTTTTGCATAACTCACCTAATTTATGAGAAATAACCAAATGTTAGATGAATTAAATTTTTTTTTTGCATAACTCACCTAATTTATGAGAAATAACAAAATGTTAGATGAATTAACGATGATATATATATATATTATTATTATTATTATTATTATTATTATTTATTATTATATAGAAGTGTGAAGCCGACCAAACGACCAAGGTTATTTTGGTAATTTTCCACTAAATCCAAGGACAAATCCGTCATTCTGTTCAAAGACAAATATAATAGCTTTCCAATGAAAAACCGCCACGTAAGTACTATATCAATCTCTACAATAGACACATGTATCCATCAAAAAGTTGTACTCTTTAATTAATTTAAGTGGAGCCCACCAACTTTATCATGTTGGCTGACCAATACTATTGTGTATTTCTTTATTTTAATTAATTTTTTGTTGATTACATATTTTTAAAATAAAAATAAAGTAGTACTACATATTAAAATAATTAACAATTTAGTATACTTAAAAATAGTAAAAACTACATAAAAGGAACTCATATCACAATAATTAACAATTATTTGACACTTTAAATTCTATCAATACCATATAAATTAGGCAAAAAACAGTAACATATAATTTTTAAATATATTTAAAAATAATATAAGTAATACTATACATTACAATAATTAACAACTTAAATATTTAAAACTCATATAAAAAAATTAATTGACTCTCTAAATTATATTGGTACCACACAAAATGGATTTGATGATAGTTGCAGTGGCGAAACCAGAAAATTTACAAAGGGTATCCAAGAATCGCATAAGTAGATAAAATTAATTTAACGCATGAGTGTACTAAAATTTTGTAAATCAAACTACGTTACATTAAAGAGAATTTATTTTAATTAAAAAATATACCAAAAAAATTAAAATCAAACTACATAATAATTATCTTTGACGTTCATGTTTATATAAAAGGAAGCGAACGAATAAAGAAAAAAAAGAGAAAATTCAGCTACAATGAAATCACTTTTATGCTTTAAGATTTCATGAATCTCTGAGGACTAAAAATGAGACATGAAAAATAAATAGTAGAATCGAATGAGTTTTCTTCTAAAAAGAAATTCTATATGAAGCCTTTTTCACTTTGAATAGCTTTATAAAAAAAAAATAGGACTTACTTATTAACTTTATTAAAAAATTTAATGAAAAGAAAAAATATCAAATGTAGGTCTCTAATTTAATATTATTTTAATTGATAATATTATATTAATAAATTATAAATTAGATGTTAAAAAGTACAGCCAAGGGGAATTGAACCAGGGTGAACGCTGGTCATTAAGCTTTCGCTGGGCAATTGAAACCAATTCGCCAAGAGACTCTATTGTTTTTAGTAGGGGTGTACAAAATCGAATCGAAAATCGAACCAAACTGTAAATCGAGTCAAACTGAAAAAAAATCCTAACTAGCGATTTGGTTTGACTTGGTTTTGTATTGGAAAAAAAACCCCGACTATATTTGGTTTATTTTGGTTTTAATATTGAAAGTATTTATTAAAAACTTGATTTCTAACTTCCACAACAATAAAAACAATCATGAAATCAATTATTTCTATATACAATAACAATTATCATAATGTTATATTCTAAATATTGAAAGTATTTATTAAAATATTGATTTCTAACTCCACAACAAAAAAAACAATCATGAAAGAAATTTTATTTTTAAATACGATAACAATTGACATAATGTTATATTCTAAATTATATTAATAATTTTTTTTTGATACTACACTCTAAATATCATGCCGTTAAAAAAAACTTTGAATCTTACCCCCACAAAATAACCAATATACTTGTTTTTCTTTTTGAAGTTATTATTTATTTTTTAGTTTTTTTCTTCCTCTATATTTCTCAAGCCCTTTTCTATTGACATTTTCATTTTTTGTTTTTTCTTTATTTTTTAACTACTCATTTTTCTTTAGTTTGTATTTTAATAACAATGAGACATGAAAAATAAATAGCAGAATCGAACGAGTTTTCTTTTAAAAAGAAATTCTATATGGAGCCTTTTTCACTTTTAATAGCTTTATAAAAAAAAATAGGACTTACTTATTAACTTTAAATTAAATAATTACTTTTAAATTTTATTAAAAATTTTAATGAAAAGAAAAAATATCAAATGTAGGTCTCTAATTTAATATTATTTTAATTGATAATATTATATTAATAAATTATAAATTAGATGTTAAAAAGTACAGCCAAGGGGAATTGAACCAGGGTGAACGCTGGCCATTAAGCTTTCGCTGGGCAATTGAAACCAATTCGCCAAGAGACTCTATTGTTTTCAGTAGGGGTGTACAAAATCGAACCGAAAATTGAACCAAACGGTAAATCGAGTCAAATCAGAAAAAAATCCCGACTAGCGGTTTGGGAGGAAGATAGCTGATAAAGCATAAGCAGCAAATATTTATGAAATTTATCCATGTTAAGTGAAGAGCAATATGATACAATTTTGGTTGTTCAAATCCTTGATTTTAGCTTATTATATGCTTATGTATTTTCTCATTTGCGATATTGGTATCCGGTATAACCGTAGTTTCGTGGCAGAAGAGAATTATGGATAAGCCCTCTTTTCTTTAGTCCGAGGAGAATTGCGGATCCTTTTCTAAGGTTTACCGTCTCTAACAATGAATTTCAAGGATATATAACTGACTATTTATACTTATAGTTCAATTCTAGAGAAAATATGTCTAATTGGATCATGATTAAATAAACTCTCCGTGCTATTGATGGTTTATAAAGCGATCAAAAATGTGAAATTCCAATTTATCAATTTGCTTACCTTAACTAAATGATAATCTATAACACCTTTGATATTAAAATTCATATCTCTATAGTTTGCTAATTTTGTGCTCAAATAGTTGCAATTAATTCATTTCATAAAGGAAAATTACAAAAGAATAGGACATGTAATTCAAGAACCTGATTTCGATAATTATGATGCAATTAAAGTGCCATGAAAGTGCAGGAATACCCACTTCAATAAACCCTCATGAAGACTTCTCATCCGTGCAAATTGATGGAACAAATAAATAAATAAAAAATCAATGAGAAATAGAATCCAAAAGTTCCTCGGGAAAAAAATCATGACTGACTTTCAAAAAGTTGAACCTTATTCTCTCTGGTTCAGTGGCAATGATTAAGAATAATTTTTCGATCGTCAGATTAGAATAAAATATATATTCTATTTTTTGGTCTTCTGCAGTCATGTCATCTGGCTCTCTTACATTCTCTATGATCCAGGCTCACTCCGGTGAGTGTTGATTTGATTTTTGAAGTTCTTGCCTAATAATATCAATAGGTGTAGATATATGTGTTGTATAGATGTAATCTCTATTACTGTATTGATCATTTAAAAGAAATTTTGTCACATTTGATGCAAGAGGAGGAAACAGTTGACAGAAATGTCACAAAAGGTTTTCAACGGGCAATGTGTGACAGGTCCACTTGAGTTTAGTTCCAGCGAAAACAATGATAATTGTGTTAGACATTGTATTTGACAGTATCGACTTTCTTCAATGAAGAAAAGAGTTCACAACAAAGGATGGTAGTAATATGGCAAAGCCTTGACGCCAATGAGCTCTTCAACCTTCTTCGTTTGACGCAATTTTTTATTTCACAAGTTAGTAGTAAGGTCTGCTTAGTTTTATCCTTCTTCTTCACAGGGTATTTTGTTGGCCTCCTCTTCTTTTGAAGAATCTGGAGGAATTGAATTCATGTGTACTAATATTTTGTTATTATTTAATTCAAGAATTGAAATTGTTGGTGTGCTCAAATGCACATGTCCAATCAAATACATGTATTGATAGTATAGGTGCAAATGATCTTTACTTCTTAAACAGTTTCTTGCCTATTTCTTTTTCCATCAAGGTTACTTTAGAGGTGATATTTCAATTAATTTAATTTAATTACTTCAGAGTTAATATATGAATTGTCATAGTAGTAGTATTTGTAGCTATATCACATCTATATAAGTAAATAAATCAACAGACTCCGCGCTAAAATACGAAAGTTGCTTCAAAAAAATTTTTTATTGAAAAAACTTTAGTATGAATGAGACATAATTGATCTCAAATAATTTGAGATTGTACTTGATATGAAAATGTAATTAGTACTCCCATATGTATAATGTTCAATTTATAAATAGTTAATATACAAATGTAATTAGTACTCCCATATGTATAATGTTCATCTACGTAAATATTTCACTTTAAAAACAACATTCAATAGAATGACATTCACAAAATATATAGATAACACGTTTGACTGCTATATTATTTATTTATTTTATATAATGGTGTTTATATGTGATTGTCTCATTTATATTAATCAATTTTAGATCACAAATAAGACCACACGTTGGGCCCGTGCTTAGCACGGGCAATACTTATCTAGTATTATTATATTATTTTATTATTATATAGAAATGTGAAGACAACCAACTACCAAGGGTAGAGTAGTAATTTCACACAATTGAGAAAAAATCTAACAACCAAGGGTAAATTTGTCATTTCCTAAATATTCTAGAATGTTTGTTTTGAAATTTCATTAAACCCAAAATATCTATTAAACAATGGCATTTTAGTAATTTTAATATTATTTAAGGGCAAAATAATAATTGTGTAATTAATGACCAAAATGAAAATCTAGAAGAATCCATACATGCCTTTACTTTTAAAATTAGCCCATAAAGATGTTTTAATAATTGTGTTAAAATGAAGAGTTTCTATTAATTAACTTTTTACAAACAATAATAAATGCTAAGCTTGTTTTGACATGTTTTTGAAAGAAAATTTTGAACTAATTTAAAATAAAATGTGTTTGAATAGTTAATATTTTGTTCCTAAAAATACATTAAAGGGTTATTGCGTAAACATATTTTTAATATTATGTTACATAATATGACCACTAAATTTGTATCTTGATTATTAAAATAATCTTTAAAATGATGTATCCATATTTTTTAATTAATTTGAAGAAATATAAAATTACGTGACTAAAAGAATGAACAATGTTTGACTATTAAGAAATTGATGATTTGATAATGTATTCATCAAAAGATTAAAAAATATAAAATTTTCATTTCTATATAGAATATTCTCTATGAGTAGTACAAAAATAAAGAAAAAACAAAAAATGAAAATGCCAATAGAAAAGGGCTTGAGAAATATAGAGGAAGAAAAAAACTAAAAAATAAATAATAACTTGAAAAAGAAAAACAAGTATATTGGTTATTTTGTGGGGGTAAGATTCAAAGTTCGGGCATTGAAGAGAAATAATAAGTATTCTTTGTTTTCAATTTACGTACATTGATGAAAAGAATATTCTGATAGTAAAATAATTTAAATTTTAAGATTAAGTAGATTAAAATTTAATTAATTATAGTGGATTGTTTACTTTATTTACTTAATATTGCTATTCTTTTTTCTCAAATAAGAAGTTAAGAATTGAAAGAATTGAAAATCAGTACATTAATTAGAAAAGTAAATAAATCTAAGTAGATTAATATTTAGAAAGAGATGTCAAAAATAGCAAATGCCTAATAGTAATTTCAAAAATTATGAACAAATTTCGGAATAAGATAAAAAAATTTGGGCAAGGAAATCAATACGATATGTCATGATATATGTATCAAAATATCATGTTAATTTAATATTTAATTCTAGATAGATTTTTTTTTTAAAAAAAAAAAAAGAAGAAGAGAAAATGCATTTATGTTTTGAGATTGTTTGGAAAGTTTTCACTAAACTGATAAAAATAACAAAAATACTTATTCCTGCTAAAAAAAATACTTATTGTGCATGAAAAAAAGAGAATAAAAAATATATATTGTATCATGCTAAGAAAATTATGTTCATTAAGATAATTATACATATATTGAACTTCATGTGATAATGAAACATGCTACTTAGTTCGATTTTTTATCTGTGTGATAAATAAAAAATATTAATCTCTCCGTTTCAATTTGTTTGTTCTATTTTGACTTGGAATGAAGTTTAAGCAACTAAGAAATTTTTTTTAATCTTGTGGTTTTAAATTAAAAATGTGTGAAATATAGTAAATATCTTTTAATCTTGTGATCTTAACTATGTTATGTGGAGTTGGAACTAAGAAAAGAAAAGGAACATTACTTTTTAATAGATTATAAAGAGAAATATGACAGATTAATTGAAATGAATAGGATAGATTTCAAGATGATAATACATAATGATTCATGATTTTTATATAAGATATACTTCAATCTAACAGATAAATTAACATTGAATCCTAATAAATTTGTGTCATTATAGTAAAAACTAAATAAATTAAATATTAGACTTGAGTGTTTTACAACTTAAAAAATGAATCTACCCATCCTTAATACCAATTATACTTAAAAATATTATCGGGTTAATTTAATTTAATATTTTTTATTCAATATTCAATATTCTTATTGGAGTTCGATTAATTCTAATGTGCGCCGAAATAGGGCACATTCGGATATAGTGGTCCCTACTAAGAATTTTTTTCATATCCAAAACTCAAAATTAAGATATTTAATTAAGGAAGGAGCAACTCAATGCAATGATGCACTATATTCTTTGATGGTTATTTTAATATTTTTTCTACTAATTTTTTTACCAGAATCAATATTAATTAATATTGACCAGAATGCTATAGAAGTGCCTTTTAATATTTGTTAAATAACGATTAATAATCGATTATATTGGGCCCGTATCACGGGCCTTAAGAATCTAGTATATTATATAGAAGAGCCATAAAGTGAACGACCAATGACATTTTTTGAAAATCTAATTTCATTTCTAATTAACAAAATATTTATGTTACACAAAGTATCAAAGGAATAAATATCGTCTTAGATAAAGTCATGACATCAGAAATGAAGTAAATTTTTAGTTAAAGATATATAGTAGAACATTGTTTGATATTTTAGAACTTTAAATTAAAGTACCTAAAATTTATTATCTACTAATAAGATTTTTGAGAACAAAAACTAATGTATTGTATTATAATAAATGACTGATATTTTATTAATTTGAGATCTTCACTCTTCAGGAACTAAGCTATATCTATGAGGAAATAAAATTACTCAAAGTAATAATATATGTATAAGTGAAAGTCCCAACAATGGCTATATAGAAGAAATTTAGCAATCTACAAAGAAGGGGTAGAAGAATTTATTCAACAGCCCTAAAAACTCATGTATTTCTCTAAATTTAAATATTTAATCAGACACCCCTATTTATAATACTAACAAACTAAATTAAACTAGGATTAGAAAATCTCCTTAACTAATAAATTCTAATTAAATATGATTAAATAAATACCATAAATAACATATCCTAAAAAAAACTAAGAAATCTTATTCTTGGTTTATTTCCTACATATGGTAACCTCGTCTTCAGCAGCCAAGGATTCTTGCTAAGCGTGCTCAACAGCAGGGATAAAGCTCCGAGCAGCAACACTTTGAGATTGTTCTCAACTTGAGCTCTAATCATTGTTACGACTCAATTTGAAAATTAAGTCTCAAAACCTTTTCATAACTTTGCTTTTTATTAGTTTTGAAAATAATAGAGTAGCCACCTAATTTTAGAAAAATAAGAAACCTTTTAAAAAAATAATTTCTTTTGAAAGAAAACCTTTTAGATGAACCAGAGTTCGAGTAAGAGTTCAAAGAATCCTCTAAGGAAGTTTTCAAGCACCTTAAATCACTAACACGAGGTTGACCGCCGGATTTGAAAATTTGGCTAACTTTAAAAGGAAAACTTTAGATTTACTTGAAAAATCTCACTTTTTTTTAGAATAAGAAATCTTTTGATACTTATACATTCATGTCTCAAATAATAAATCAATTCAAATGATAAAGTGCCAAAATATAATTTCAAACTTAACAATTTATCTGAGTTAAGTTTTTGAGTCAAATAATCGACACAATCACTTAGATGTGAATTTGGAAGCTAAGTACTAACTATGAAAGAATATGAATAATTCTCAAGTTAGTCTCGAAGCTTAAGTTGCCTAATTAAAAATGGATTTCAAAATTTTAAATACTTAAAATAAATAAGTAATGAAATTGTGAAAGAGTGACAAATAAAACTCTTCCAAGGAATTGGGATACACCACAACTTGCACATTTAGGATTAAACCCCTGATAGTGACATTTTGGAAGATATAGATAATGATATGGATATTTTAGATGTTGACACCCAATTTTGACCAACCTTTAATTTTTTTGGGAATGTCATCCGATTAAATACGCATTTTAAAATATATTTTGAGTTCTAAAATTTTAGTCGATTTTGTCTAAAATTTGTACATTTTTAGTATGCGTACTTTATAAAATTATCGTAAATGTTATTAAAATATTTTTAAAATTATTAGTAAAACTCAAAATAATTATTTTATGTTTAAAGTGATTTTAATTACATAAAAATATTATAATATTTGTGGTATTTAAATTGGATAGCATTTTTTTTTTTTAAAGTTTCCTCAAAATTGTTTAAATGTTAGCCTATTCTATCCTAATTCATTTCAATTCTAACCATCTCAATTCAAATTCTATTTTTCAATTATAGCCATCTATTCATTTCAATTCTAGCCTTGTTCATTTTAATTTTAGCCTATTCTTATTCCAAATTCAGATTTCAAGTGATCTAATCTCGTCCGCCCATTTGTTAAACCAAATCCTAGCCGCTCATCTTAATTAATCCAATCGACTAGATTAAATCTATCTATTCTTGCCTATTTTATTCCTTAAGACCAATACCCTAGAAAAAATTTCATTCTCCCTCTCTTTCAAACAAATCCACTGCCGCCTCTCCCTCTGACCGGAGTTGGCAGTCGCGAAATCCAGCAGCTCCGGCGACCAGCCAAGCGCGGCAAACAGCAGGCTCCACCGGCAACAACCAGCAGCTCCTCCAACGAGCAGGCTCCTCTGACCGGAACCAGCAAGTAACCAGCAAGCAGCAACCAGACAGCTGCAACCAGCGAACTCCAGCAGCTCCGGACAGCAGCAATGAGAACAACCAGCAGTCCGGTGAAAGTCTCCAGCAGCTCCGGCGAGGCGACAAGCTCTTAGCAGCAGCTGTCGAGTCTCTCTCCTCCTCTCCTCTCTTTTCCGATTAACTCGACATCAACAGTAGCAGCAGCGCCAAACATTTCCGACCAGCAAACTCGGCAAGAAAATGACGCCATGATGATGAAAAAAAGAAAAAGAGCTTGTTCGGAACCTCAAATTTTGTTTGGCTTGAAGACGGGCCTGTTAAGATCCGTCCGGGTTAGTCCTTTTAATTTATCCTTTAATATTTTCTTAATTCGACTATGGAATCTACGTTTGCATGTTTGCTCTATGTGAAGGCTACTAAGTGCTGTGACTTTCATCCTAAATGTGAATAACTATTTGTCATCTTTTGATGTTAAGCATGCCCTCTTTGTGATCTTTTCATTTCATGAACTAGGTATTGTGATCTTGTCAAAATGTCATTCAATCCGATTTAGAGTATCAATATTCCTCCTTTTTTTCTGCTACTCTATAGATATTAATATGTCCTTTATTTTGATATTATTGGGATTGTCGATTCATGATTTAAGTTATTAATATGGAGTGATGAATGATGTCTTTAATTGATTATTTCCTTTGCTAAGTTGAATGGTTTTTATGTACTGATCCGATCTTGTTTCAAATTACCCCTTTCGTTCATCAAAGCCGGATGTCGTGATTTGCCCCTAATTTATTTACTTTCCTTTATGCTCTCGTTTAGATTCTGCCTAAATTGATCAACTTTTGGGAATATGGCATGTTCCATGGTATTGATTGTCTGGTTATTATGGCAATGTTGATTTGAATTTTGTAGTGGTTTGTTATATATGTGGGTTATTGTATAACAACTATATATTTGGATATATATGGTATGTGTGTTGAAATTGGATCTAATTTGATCAAGGACATGATCCTCATTTAGATAATTTTATATGCTGACCAATTGACTTAATTATGGTAAGATTGATTAATTGTTTTACTGCTTTATATAAAGTCCGATAGATTTTGCTTATGGTAAATAATATTGCTACAATCAATTGGTGAATATTTGATAGTTAATTTGGGCAATAATTATTACCTTCCTTGTAATATGTATCTCTTTGTATCTTATGTTATCTATGGATTCCCATAAATTATTCCTGCTTGCCTTACTCAATGGTAGACTGATTTTACTTTGATTATATTTGGTAATTTAATGGTGACTGATTTTGATTTCTTTTTAAGGAAACAAGTCTCGATAATTGCTCCTAATTTGTTCTCTTCCCTTATTGTCTTCCCCCTCACCACTATATAAACAACCTCTCCTTTCATCACAAAGGGGCACCACTCCGACGCCTTACACTCTCATGCTCACTTGAACAACTTACACACTCTTAGCATTTTTGAGCACTCCAACACTTGATATACACCTTACACTCTACCAATTTGAGACTCACCTTCATGCTTTTAATATTTGGAACAAAAATACTCTATTATACTCTTCAAAAAGAAAGGATTAGTTGTTCATATATTGAAGAAATTCTTGTGTTTCGGTGGACTGCTCTAATTCAATTCGGATTCAAGTTTGTTTGTTGAATAATTGTTTTGCTTGACTGGTTAGTTTTCTTTGATCAATGCAACTACCTTTTCTCATTAGTATTATTAATCTTGCAAATTCAATGGTTATAACAAATAAAGGAAGCACATGGGTTACTTCTCTTCCCTCTCCTTTTGTGATATTGTTATTTGTTATTATTTGTTGTATGAACTTTATTGTTAGAAAATACGAGTATGTGTGTGGTTATTTGTTTCAATACTATAATCTCCTTTTAAAAGTTGCTTTGTATTTTGCATTTATATTTGTATTCCCCTGTGATGTTGAGCAGGGTACTTTAGCTTATTCAAGATATGAAGAGTCGTCATGGGAAGGATTGATAGACGAATTAATTTTATTAAGTTTATGTTTTGTATATTATTTAATCTCTATTATTGTTTTGTAATAATTTGTATAACTCTAATTGTCTCTATATATGAAATAGCTCGGGGAAATCGTTAAAGGGGGGAGGGGGATTACATGCTAATTGCTTCATTTTATTTGCTTCATTATTTGTGGTTGCTAAATTCATCTACGTTGCTTAAATCGCCTGAAGCATTCGAGTTTTTCTAAACATACATATATATAAAACCTGCATTTTTTATAAATAATAAATAAATAAAAGAGCATGTTAATTAAATAACCTACCTTAAGTATTTTCAGTATATTAATTATCGTCTTTTACTTAATCACTCAGATAGCATGTCTCTAGGTTTCTAATAATTTTTTAACATGTCCAAAATTGAAGCAATTTGTTATAGATATTTGTTGCTCGCTATTTGATAATTTATGTGTCACGACTACTCGTTTGATGTCATTTAAGATAATTTAATTAACTACTTTGGCTTGATTATAGCTAATTAAAATTAATTTGCGTAATTAGTTATGACTTTGTTAGCGATAAAATACCTTTGCGTGTTTATCATTTAGAAATCATATTTATAAGTTATTAATTAAATTGTCAGCATGTCACCAAATTTTGGAATTGTAATTCAAATGTTGGGATCTTAATAAATCAAGCTTTAATTATCTGTCTCTTGCAATTTTGATATGTTTAGGAGTCAGCATATAAATAACTCCAGCATGTTTACATTTAGAAACCATGCCTATAGGTTTCTGAATATTATATCTTATATAGAAATTATGTATAAGGATTTGATAATATTCTTAGAATGTGCACTTAGATACCATGCCTATAGGAGTTACATAATTTTTAATATATTACCTGGGTGTAGAAATTATGCATATAGGTCTCAAGTGACTTCTCATTTCTTATCTAGAAATCATGCCTATAGGACTAAATAAAAACAAAAAATAATTTTCAGCATGTAAGTTAATCAAATAATTTTAATGATTGTAGAGTTCATGCCTATAGGTTTTCTCAAATGTCTTAAATTTTCAGCATGTTTGCACCTAGAGAGTTGGAATGTTGCAATGTGTTCGCATTTTAAAATCATGCTATTGAAGATTAGTTTTTATTTTTTATGTATTAATTGGGGTTTAGAAATCATGCCTATAAGAGCTTTAATACTTATAATTTTCACACTTAGAAATCATGCCTATAGGTTTTTAAATATTATTGTATCTTTATATAGAGAGTACTTTAGTTTCGGTAATATTTTCAATATGTTCACTTAGATGTCATGACACAAATAAACTTGTTAAAAGCACGCCTTAAGTATGTTAAATAATTAAAATAAAGATGCCACATATTCTTTCCAAGTGCTAATTATTTTCTGCATTTTGTATTTAGATGTTCCCTTTTAATAATTTCCTGTAGTAATAATGTCATATGCTAATGCTCTAAAACATAATAATATATATCGGCATTCATTTATTTATTTTTATCAGCTATTCTGCAACTACTAAATTGGTACACATAAAATAAGTTTCAGCATTAATTTACGTTTGCTTTTAAATATTCTGCCCATTTTGCATTATTATAAAGTGCCCCGTTTTAAAATAATTAATTAAGTAGACTAATACGCTTTTTTCAAAACTTTTAATATTTTATCCATTTTAAAATTAATATATTATTATATTGAGTGCTGCTTGTTTATATGTTCACACACCTTAGCATGAGACCTTTCACTTTATCTATGCTTGCTAGCATATTAATTAAAATCTAGAGGCTAATATGAGACTTTACGTGTTAAATGCTCGTCCAATATGTTTGACTTGGTGTCTAGGTGGGCCTATTATATTTTATTTTGTCTAAATTCACCCTAATAGAAGTCCAATGCCTCTTGGACCTTAAGCGGGGACGCTAAACACCTTTTAGAGACGAAAAGCATGCGGTGGTAGGGTAGGGTTAGTTTAGGCCCTATGGAGATGACATCGACTTGGTCTCAAAGACAAACTTTGGTTTTGTCTGTCTCTACGAGAAGCTGATCGAAATAAAGAAAAGTCGAGTGCTGATCCTAAAAGTCCTTCAGAGTCTCCCTTTCCTTCTCCCTTTTATATATGTTTATAATAATTATATCTATTTGGGGTAGTTTAATAATAAACAAAATTTGATTATTATATTTGATTATGTAATTTCTGTCTTCTCGCTTATCTTCTATAAATTGTTTCATGTTTAATATATATATATATTTGTCATTATATTACCACTTAGCCTTGCATGCCTTAGCTAATTAAAAAATATAACTAAGTGTCTTTAATTGCTTAATAATGTTATCACCTATTTTTCGCATGCTTAATTAAATAAATAAATAAATAATTGAAATGACCTTAATTGTTTAATATTATTTATCACTTAGTAACCATGCTAATTAAATAAATAATAAATGAAGTGACCTTAATGCTACTTGTAACCCCTACATATTGCATGAGACACGATCGGGACCCACATTTGTGGACCTCGAGGGATGCCTAACACCTTCCCCTCGAGGTAATTTGAACCCTTATCCTGATCTCTGGTTCGTTGACCTTAGCTAGAATAAGTTTAGGTTAGATAGGTGCCCTAACGCGCCTTAATTCGTTAGGTGGCGACTCTTCAATCCCTCCAAATCCTAAAAGAGTTGTTAGGTCGTGCAACAAAACTCGTTTTGAGAAAAACGGGGCGCGACATTAGACCTATGTTGTTCTTTAGAAGATGGAAGTATTGTGGACATATAATGTGAAACACTTGATTGATGAACCACTTGTGGACCCCGGCCCCATTTTATTAGAAGATGTTAGCCATGAAAATAGAGAGGAATCTGGTTCAACTTTTAATAAAGGGGATGAACAAAATAGTGGTCCAAACATTTTGGTTGGTGATGAGACCTTATCAGGTGAGGACCCTTTTACTACAACACCTCAAACTACATCTGCTGCTACTAGAGCATCTTCTACAACAACTCCAATCAATACTACAGATCTTTTTACTATAGATCCAGCTATTACAGATCCTGTTACTATATATACAGCTATTGCAAATCATATGTTACTGCAAATTCAGCTATTGCAGTCCAGCTACTATAGATCCTAACGATATAGATGTAGGTCCAGTTGGATCTGATTTAGTAGAAGAAGATGATTCTGATTACTCAACTAAAGGCAATGTTGATACTGAAGGTGAATTAGTTAGAGATGATGATGAGGATTATGGTAGTGATGTGCATGAGGAGGTTAGGGAGTTGAGGGCTGAAAATAGGACTTTTCAAAGAAGAAAAAGGAATGAGTGAGTACCAGCTGTCACTGAAGAGGTACCAGTAGCTAAAGCTGGACGAAATTTAGGTTTTGGTGAAACTGAAACAAGAAAAACAAGTGTTGAAGGAAGGTTAAGAGGTGATGAGCTTTACTATCCAAGTTCTAATGCTGACAGTTTTGAAATAGATGAAGATGAGTGTTGTGATGAAGATGAACAATATTCTTGTGTTGACAGTTCTAATTTTGGTAGGGTTAATTTACCTAAAAGAGTAAATATATCAAGAAGGAAAAGGGCAAAAAAAAAAGGAAATTATTCATGACCCTACTGCTAAGAAAGTTGTGTGGCAATTGGGTGTGGTCTTTCCAGATGTGAATGAATTTAGAAGAGCAGTAACTAAATATGTTGTCCAAAGAAGAGTTCAGATAGAGAAGTGGATGAATGAGCCAAAAAGAGTTAGAGTTAGGTGCGAGGATAGTTGTCCATGGCTTTTGTATGTATGTCTTGACAGCACAACAAATGATTTCATGATAAAGACTTACAATCCAGATTAGGGGTGCGTATCGGTCGGTTCGGTTCGGTTTTAAAGATTATCGGTTCAATTTATCGGTTTTTGATTTTTAAATATGCTAAACCGATAACCAAACCAATAAGATATTTGTTATTGGTTTTCGATTTATCGATTTTAGGTCTTTAACGGTTCGGTTTTCGGTTTAACCAATAAGAAAATGCTTTCAAAATAAATATATGACTTATCCAATAATTTGACGCGATACGCATACATCGAAATAATCATCCCAAATGGGACAATAGGGACCAACTTGCTGTGTTTTGGTCATCACAACAAAGCCTTGGTCAATTTTTGATCATTATACTATATAAAATGATGTTCCCTTTATGCAATAAAGAAATCAAATAAAACCAAATCATAGACAAAAGTCAAAACAGTAGCAAATGAGGCCATGCTTATGGTAAATCATATATAAAGAAAAGACCCAACTAAATGAAGTTCTTACGTTATTTTTTTTTTAAAAAGCACAAAATCTGAATTTCTAACGTTAATCAAATTGCAGATATTTACAATCGTGCAAAAGCTAATATTAGTCAATTATAAACTAACTAAAGTAAATAAGTAATATTAAAAAGTAAAACCTAAAGGTTAAATAAATAAAAGTAGAGAGGAGAGTTAACTATTAAGTAATGTTAATTATTGCGTAAAGTTTTTATATTTTTATTCTAACATATTATATATATGTATAACTAAAAATTAAAATAGTAAATTATTATATTCTTAATGGGTTATCGATTAACCCAATAACCCAATATTAAAAATCCAATAACGAACCGATAACCCAATAATTTTTTTTTGTAAAATCATTAAATAATTTTTAACCCAATAACCCAATAACACTTTTTTTGGTTCGATTTATCGGTCGGTTCAGTTTTTGCACACCCCTAATCCAGATCATACTTGTAATGTAACAACCAGAAATTATTTTGTACATATCTACAGTCTTTAGACAAAGAATCCTCGAGCAGCTAAGCAAAAGAGTTTTCAAATTGCAAGAGCTAATTAGAAAAAAAAGTTTAAAGTTCATGTTGGCAAAAATAATATTAGGAGGCAGGAGATAAATTGTTGAAAGATATTATGAGTGATCATATTGTTGAATTTGGAAGAATTCTTGAGTATAAGGATGAATTACTAAGGACCAATCCAGGAACCACTTGTGTTGTTAAACCGGATGAACCTCATGCACTTGGTAGGCCTATATTTAAGAGCTTTTATATATGTTTTGATTAATTGAAGAAAGCATTCTTAAATTGTAGGAAGTGCATAGATTTATATGGTTGTTTCCTTAAAGGGGTTTGTAAATGTCAATTGTTAGTTGATGTTGCCAAGGATGGTAATAACCGGATGTTGCCACTAGCTTGGGTAGTAGTTGAATATGAGTACAAAAATACATGGACATGATTTGTTAAGCTATTAAAAAATGATCTAGGACTAGGAGATGGTGAAAATCTCACATTGATTACACATGCAAAAGACGTGTGTACTTTTTCATTTTTGATTTATATTTATTGATTTTAATATTGCATATGCTATTATGACATAACTACATCTATTTATAGGGATTGTTTGCAGCAATTCAAGATCGATTGTCTACTGCAGAACATAGAATGTGTGCTAAACATATCTTAGCTAACTAGGCTAAGGACCGGAGAGGCCTTCAAAGAAGACAACAATTTTGGAGGGTTTCCAAACGTACTTTTGAGGCTCCATTAAGAAAAAATGTGGAGAAGATGAAGTTTTTGGTTTACAAAAAATGATGGATGACTTGATGTACTACAACATAGAGTACTGGTGTAAGATTTACTTCAATACTGGAGTAAAATGTGATTTTGTAGACAATAACATGTATGAGTGTTTTAATGCATGAATATTGGCAGCAAGGCACAAGACAATTATTACTATGCTTGAAGAGATCAGAGTGAAGATGATGATAAGGATAGCTAATTTAAGGGAGTTTACATAAATTGAGTGCAGCCTGGAATGCCAAGCTTTAAGATATATCTACTGGATGCAACCAAAGTGACAAAATCAGCTACATAACGGGTGATATTGATTTTTAAACCAAGTATTGTAAGCAAGCTTAAATGGAAAGGAAAATCAGTAATCTCAATAAGAAAACTTCAAGAAATGAGTGAGCAACAAAGAAAAAAATCAAAATGAAGTAGTTCAAATAGTCCAAGCCAATCCAGGGAGCCATGAAAAATGTAGTATTGCAACATTGTTTTAAGCCTTTTGTTTTTTTATGTAGAATATTGATGTATTAGTACCAGACGACTTCTGCTTTTGTTTTTGGTTGTGACTACAGTATTTTCTCTATGTGAGACCTATTTCATAAATGATGTTATATCTATTAAAGGCATTCTACAGTTTTCTCGTTTGTTTGAATAACTAATTTATAATTGCACAATCATTAGTTGAAATCTTCATTGACATAAGTAGAGACATAAATACAAAGCATTACAAGCAAAACATAATTCCTTATTACATCAAAATCTAACATAGGGTACCTTACTATGCCAAAGCAAAACATAATTCCTTACTATCCCAATTCAACTAGATCAATACTTGATTCACTACTTTGGAATATGTTGTTGATAAACATAGCAACAACATAAATCAAAACACACAAAATGATCTTCCAATAGAACCTACACCATTATTATTGTCGACCACTTGATCATTGATTTGAGCCTGCCTCTTCAAAACTTCTTCTTCCAACTCTTTGATTTTGTTCACCAATTTTGGGAGAATAAATTTTGATCTTGGGTCGACTTTTTCTTTGTCTCTTCATCGAAAAAAATTACAATTCTTAGACTGAAATATCAAAATAGTACATTAACATCAATTAAATTCAACAAATAATAGATGAGAAGAGAAATCACATATACCATAGTAGGGGCAGGACCAAAACCGGCTTTCAGGATTTGACTTTGACCCAGAAATTTGCATATGCAGCAAAATTTCATGTTTGCACCGCACTATGACTTTGAGCATTGGGTCTGATTCTTCCATACAAAGCTTATTCAAGTCTGCATTTTTCATTATTTACCCTAACAAAGCAAAAAACAATAAATTTGAAGAACAACTTTTGAACCCTAACTGTGAAATCGAAAAAATTACAAGCACTAAAGCTTCAAGCTTTTTCGAAATTGAAAATGTAGTTGAGTGCTTTGACAACTAAATTCAAGTTTTAAGCTGATTTGGGAGAGAATGAAGGAATATACAATTGAAAAGTGAGAAAAAGAGTAAGAAAAAGAGAGTTTGATTTTGGGAGAGAATAGGATTATACTGTTGGAGATTAATTATAGCTGATTTGGACTCCCACGTGTACTTTTCTTAAGTTTTTGAAGTTTATTTTATGTTATTATGTGCCTAAAGGAGGTGGTCTCACCTTCTTCGACATGTCAGTAAATAAGGGTGAAATAATAAGTAAAAAATGTTCATGGGGTAATAGGACCCCCGTGAAGTATGAGTGTAGTTGGGAATCTGGCTATAGGTTTGGTGTGTGTGTGGGGGGGGGGGGGGGGGGGCTGGTCATTTTCTCAACATTTCTTCATTTGATTTGTATTTGTATACGATGGTTCGTATTTGTATATGATGGTGATTTTCTTTGGTTTTTCAATTTTATCATCAGATACATTCAATCTTTTTTTGTATAACTTTTTAAAGTTTGTATAAACGTGTAGTTTTCAAATTTTGTAGAATATAATTTATATAATGTAATTTGTATAATAAAATTGTATAATGTTTAAAGTTCATATGTTTATGTTTGTATAAATTTTCGTTATTTTGATTTTTATCATATTTTTATAATTTCAAAATTTGTATTACTCAATCATACAAAATACACGCAAATTATACAAATGTACCCGCGAATTATACAAACGAGCTGTGAATTATATAAATTAATGCCCTCTCTTGCTCGCCTCTCTCCTTCCTCTCCCAATCTCGCTCGCCTCTCTCCTCCGTCTCCCAGTCTCGCTCGCCTCTCTCCTCCGTCTCCCAGTCTCGCTTGCCTCTCTCCTCCGTCTCCCAGTCTCGCTCGCCTCTCTCCTCCCGTAACATGTAGCTACGAATCGTAATTAGCAAACTATAGCTATAAAGCTCAATTAAGTTATTTTGAGTAGCTATATGCGAAAATTCCCCTTTATTTTACTTACTCTAAAAATGATATAATAAAATAAATCAAATTTAATTATAGTTTGTTATATTATATTACTTATTGTAACTTTGAGTCATCCCAAATTTTTATCGAGGACCGATATAATAATTTTGAAATGAAACAATTGAATAAATGTTTAGTTGAAAAATTAATGTATACAATTTAACTTTATATAGAACATAAAATTGACATTATATAAAAAATATTATTTAAAATAGTCAAATTAATCTCATAATCGCTAATATAAGTTTTTGCTCAAGTCATTACAATTAAGAGAAATTGTCCGGAATTTTAAATAGAGGGTAAGAACATCCTATTTTGAATAGTTCAAGGGTAAAATTTGATCATTTTTTCTTATTTTGAAGTAACCATTAGTAAGAAGAGTATTTTGAATTATTTTCCTAGTTTGGGATATAAATTATTTTATAAGTATCACATCCTAATCAGTTACATAAAACAAATAGTAATTCTTTTGAAAGTGTCACATTCTAGTCAGTTAAATAGAAATAGACATGAATTCTTTGATAAGTGTCATATCCTAGTCAGTTAAATAAATATAAATAGTATTAATTCTTTTGTAAGTGTCACATCCTAGTCAGTAAAATTGAGATAGACACAATTTTTTTGATTAGTGTCACATCTTAGTCAATTAAATAAATATAGAAAGAAATCTTTTTTTTCTTTCGCAAGTGTCACATTGTAGTCAATTAGATAGAAATTCGTTGTCAAAGTGTCTCATAGAAATTCTTTTGGCAAGTGCCACATCCTAGTCAAATAAATAGACACAAATAGAAATTCTTTTAAGAGTATCACATCCTAGTCAATTAAACGGAGATCGATAGGAATTCTTTGGCAAATGTGTCACATCCTAGTCAATTTCCTTCTTATTCTTTAGTCTTCCAAAATAGTGTATATATATATATGGGAGTACGTAGGACCAAGAAAAAGATAGTACTAGTTTTACCAAGTGAATACAATTTCCACCAGACTTATTTGCTGCCATGAACGCTCTTGCTGCAACCAACCGCAACTTCCGCCAAGCGGCTCGCATTCTTGGCTTGGATTCCAAAATTGAAAAGAGTCTTCTCATTCCTTTCAGAGAAATTAAGGTTTTTTTTTTTTGAAATTATTATTCGTCTTAAATTTTGAGTATAAAAATAGAATTCTCATGATTTAGATGATCAGGTGGAATGCACAATTCCCAAGGATGATGGAACGTTAGTTTCCTATGTTGGATTTAGAGTGCAGCATGATAATGCTCGTGGTCCTATGAAAGGCGGAATTAGATACCATCCTGAGGTAAATAATAACTATTAGTTGACTGATCGTCTTTAAAATCAACTATGGTTGTTTGTACTGCAATTTTGTAATTGGATCTTGTATTTTATGACAATTTTGTGAGTAATCAAAATTAGATGGATATGATATGGTAAAAAAATTAATAATTGGGGATTATGTATGGAATTTCAATCATTATAGGTAATCGTCTACCATTGTGTTCTTGTTCAAAGAGAATCGTTGTATCTTAGTCATGCTGCTCTGATGTTGGTTTTCGAGGGATAGGTGAATTCTTGTGTATATGTGTTTCGAAGATAAGCTTTCCTTATTCATATAAGACCATCTCGACTTATGAAGACCAGGGTTGTTAGATGGTTGGTTATTGATGCTAGATTTTAGTGAATCCAAATGCAATTAGAACTGATAATTTAATCGAATTCTAGTTTTGATAAGATTCACCACTATATATGCATATAGACATTTGCTTGTAAAAAAAATCATGGTATCGATAACTCATGTTATGCAACACTTGATGAGGTGCTTCAGACATGGAGCACTGGTTTTATTAGAAAAGAAAAATGATACAATAGCTGTGGAATGGGATTTAGCTCTTAAGCTTTGCAAAAGTATTTTGCAGTCGGAGGTTCCCCACATATCAATTTTTGTTTTTATAGCTTTTGGCAATAAAGCTAGTGATAAAAACTAGTTGTTTTATCAACCATGTCTAGACTTAAGTGTTTGTTGCAATTAATTCGTGGTTGTTGTTGTTACAATTACGTTTAGTGAGGTGTTATGCTAGAAGCTGTTTTAGTTGATTAAACACTTAACTGTAATCACAAGGATAAATGTGAGATTTAGAGAACTCCTAATTTATTTTAAAAGACAAATAGTATTTAGTATTGGAACAAGAAGTTCCAGAATACATCGGAATTGCTGCAGAGCATTCACACTCTTGAGCTGTAGTTTATCGATTCTTCTGATGATCAACTCTTGTAATTTGGTATAACATTTGTATCTGAAGGATTTCTCTCTTTTATAGTTAATTTAACTTCACTACAGTTTACATCCTTCTACAAGTCTACTACCGTTTTATGATTAGAGCTCCACTAATAAACGATTCTATACTGAGATGCTATAAAATTTCTATAAGGTTGACCCTGATGAGGTAAATGCCCTTGCTCAACTGATGACTTGGAAGACCGCTGTAGCTGACATTCCATATGGGGGAGCTAAAGGTGGAATAGGCTGTAACCCAAAGGATTTAAGTGTGAGCGAGTTGGAGCGACTTACTCGTGTTTTCACACAGAAAATTCATGATCTAATTGGAGTTAATACTGATGTGCCTGCACCTGATATGGGCACTAATGCGCAAGTTAGTAACACAATTCTATTTGCAAGTTTGTCGATATATGTTCTTCATTTTGAAACTTTAGAATAAGATGCAAGTAATAGTCTATGTGATGCTTGCTGTCAACAGACTATGGCCTGGATTTTGGATGAGTATTCAAAATTTCATGGTCACTCACCTGCAATTGTGACTGGAAAACCAATTGTAAGTTTTTCATAACATGCTAGTATTACCTTTTAAAACTGAAACAATTTATGTATGATTCATGTAATCATGCTTTGCCACATTTTGTTTAGGATCTTGGAGGGTCATTGGGAAGAGAAGCTGCGACAGGATGTGGTGTCGTCTATGCTACAGAAGCTTTGCTTGCTGAATATGGGAAGCATGTTAAGGATTTGACTTTTGCAATTCAGGTTATTATGCAATTAGATTAGTCCTAGCACATTCCACAATATTTGGTCGAAATGATGTCATAAATATGTATTTGGATTCCTTAGGGATTTGGAAATGTAGGAGCGTGGGCAGGAAAGCTCATTCATGAGAGAGGTGGCAAGGTAGTTGCAGTGAGTGACATAACCGGAGCGGTCAAGAACCCCAATGGGCTCGATATACCAGCTTTGCTTAGTCATAAAGAAAAAACAGGAAAGCTCATCGATTTTGCTGGTGCGGATGTGATGAATTCTGATGAATTGCTAACACATGAATGTGATGTTCTCATCCCTTGTGCTTTGGGAGGAGTTTTGAACAGGTTCAACCTTTATCTTGCTCTGAAATATGTTGTTTAATTCTTGAAATTTGCTTTTGTGTCGAGAGAATGGAGAAGTCGATGTCAGCAACTGTTCCAAAATTATGGGCATACGCTGGAGCAAATAGAAACTTCTCCCTTTTTTGTGAGCTAAGTGTACCTAATGTAGAGTATCTTACTTTTCCTTGTATGTTCTGATCTTTTTGTTGTTTGAAGAGAAAATGCTGATAACGTCAAGGCCAAATTCATTATAGAAGCAGCAAACCATCCTACTGATCCAGATGCTGATGAGGTATCAATGTTTTTTCCGGGACTCTCGAGTCTCTTGGACTAGCATGAATCATAGTTTTCCTCACACAATTGCCTTCTGCAGATTTTATCGAAGAAAGGAGTAGTAATACTTCCAGACATCTATGCCAACGCTGGAGGTGTGACTGTCAGCTATTTTGAATGGGTTCAGGTAACTTTTGATATTTATGCCTCCCAGATATTTTTGCCATTATAACATAGAGCTTCATGAAGGGTTTATGTTGAAAAATATTTGAAGCGAAAATTTACTGGGAGATGCAACAGTATAGTTCATTGGGAACCTTGTATCTTTATCAAGACAGTCTTTGTAAAGTCATTTCTCGAGAAAATAACGTAATATAGTTACTAAGTTCACCGACAACTTAAGACGAGTACTGAAAACCATGTAGATCAAATGATTATTCTAGGTATATAGGTTTCTTATTTTTTACACTTTGGTGCGAATGGTAGGGCTAGGAATTGGAGGCATATTCAATTTTCTCAAACTCTAAATCTCGCTTTAACTGGTGTTGAGACATGTACTTAGTCTATTCTTTTTAACTGAAAACTGAGATGTAATGAACATTTGGAGTTCTTATTCTCAAGAAATCTTCTTTCATATGCAGAATATTCAAGGATTTATGTGGGATGAGGAGAAGGTTAATAGAGAGCTTAAGAAATACATGACAAGAGCCTTTCATAACCTCAAGGGCATGTGCCATTCACATAATTGCAATCTTCGGATGGGTGCGTTCACATTGGGGGTGAATCGTGTTGCACGTGCCACTCAATTAAGAGGTTGGGAGGCATAATGACACTTTTTTCACAGCACAAAGTACTCATCCTGCAGCAGATCATTCGCATCTCTTTCTTTCAAGTACGAACCATAGAATGTTCTACGAACTGAAATGTGTACTTGAGACATTTTAATCATAAATTGAGTCGTCAATTACTTGGGATTTTATGTATTTTTCATTTGGGAACTTGGAGCCATTTGGCCCCTGTCGCCATTTTCTTATGAGTTCAGGTGCTTATCCGTTTTTTCTCTCATCTTCTAGCATGAGGATTGCCAGTTATGGAGTAACATATACTAAGGGCATGCTGAATGCATATTATTGCATTGGTTTATCTTTACTTTACTCTTATGTGATGTGATAGAAGTAGTAGTTTTTATAGTCACACTAATGTTATGACATGTTTATAATCGTCATGGGTTTTAAAAAAGTCTTCATTTCTTTCTTAAATGTCGTGCCGAGCCAAACTGACAAACAATTTGGAATGGAGGGAGTAGTCATTTTACTTTGATAATATCCTATCTGGTGCAATCAAATAGGCCATAATTGTATGGACATGTATACTAAAAGCAGCAGGTTTCCAAATTTTTACTCCAAACTCATTGGGGCTCAATGCCCCAAAAAATAATCGAACATGCTTGATTCACTGCTGGTGCCAGTAGTTTATCCACTGCTCTCATTATACAACAACATGCTTGTGTAGTCCCACAAGTGGGGTCTTGGAAGGGAAGTACGTAGGTAGTCTTACCCCTAAAGTAAAAAGACTGTTTCTAATAGACTCTCGGCCTAGGTAACGTGTATCCCCTGCTCTTGTTATATTCTTAAAAATAGTCACCAAAAGTGGAAGCAGATCTGGTCAGGGATTAGACATGGGCTGCCATGCCCCTGATATTGCAGAAAAAAGTTGCAGAAGCGGATAAGCTTTATTTATTTCAGAATGGGCCTTTTTGCATCTTATCCTATCACCATCTCATTCAAGAGGAGAAGATCAGTAATTTGAGCCAAACCAGAGAAAATACTTGCAATCATGGCTGCTTTTGCCATTACTTCCTTTACACATACACCTTGCACCTCCCATCACTTCAAGAAGAAACAATGGTCTCGTCAAGCCAAGTCGATGAAGATTACAAACGTTACAACTCCAAAAGTCGAAGAACAAACACACCTAAATGTTGTTGAAATCAAAGATAAATCGTCTTTGCTGATTGATGATAATGCAAAGACCACAAGGAATGATGATGATGAAGTACAAGGTGGTAATTCTACAGGTTCATCAGAGTCTGAAGATCTAAGGTTTTCGGATAAGCGATGGAAGAATGGGACATGGCATCTAAATATGTTTGTCAAAAATGGCAAAATAGATTGGGATGCTGTCATAGTAGCAGGTAAAACAAAGAACAAAGTCTTTCAATTACTAAAGCACCGCGATTTTTTAAGTGAATTAATTTATTCATTAATTAATGATATGTACGTTGCAGAAGCAAAGAGGAGGAAATTTCTTGAACTGTTCCCAGAAGCAGCAACAAATCAACAACCTGTGGTTTTTAGAAGTTCTATCATACCATGGTGGGCATGGATGATGCATTCTCACCTCCCTGAAGCTGAGCTGCTAAATGGTTTGTATTTATCTAGAAGAAGTACACAAGATTGTACTCCCTCTGTTTCAATTTATATGATATAGTTTGATTCAGTACAAAGTTAATTAAGTAAAAAAATAAAAGAACTTTTGATAACATTTGTGTTTCAATACTAATAAGGAAATAGTGTTACATAACCTGAGACGGTACTAATAGAGTGCGGTTATGAGTTTGCAGGAAGAGCAGCAATGGTGGGATTTTTAATGGCGTATCTAGTGGATGTACTAACGGGACTTGACGTGGTAGGCCAAATGGGAAATTTCTTGTGTAAAAGTACTCTTTTGGTAACAGTTGGAGGTGTAATTTTGTTTAGGAAAAGGACAGATATTGATAAATTAAAGAAGCTGGCTGATGAAGCTACATTTTATGACAAGCAATGGGAAGCATCATGGCAAGATCAATCTTCTACTAATGGTGATTCCAAGCAACAGAGAAAAAAATGAGACTAATTGACTTGTTGTATTGTATTGTCAAACACCATGATTGCCTAATTATATACCACAAATATGTTATATTTGGATGACACATTTAAATATTGAAATAGTTTCAAAAATCTCTCTTTAGATTTGTCTTGATAACACTGATCTCCTGATAATTTGAAATATTACACTGGTCTCCTTTATATAGATATTTTTATAACAAAACTTATTTAAATGATAAATATTCTACGTGCTTCCTAATTAATATACCCTTTCATGACATGAATAGCCGGATCTAAAAATAAAGTAACTTGAATGTTCAAATTAAAGAGACAGTTTGAATTAGCTTATTTTAAAGTGTTTTAAGATAAAAATAGCTTTTAAGCACTTTTGAAATATTTGGGTAAATGTGAAAAATATTTACAAGAACTTATTTTTAAGTAAAAAAGGATTAAAATAAGCCAAAAGTTATAAGTGACTTATAAATGAAAAGCAACAAGCTCTAAATTCATTAAAGAAAAAAAAAAGACAATCAGAAGCGAAATTAGAATTTCAATTTAATGGGTTTTGAATTTTACAAGGACGATTTTTAGTGATAAAACTAGGTTCTAAATTCAATATTTGTACATATATAATGAATTTATTAACAAAAATATATTGAATTCGACCAAATTCACATGTGAGCTACTAGCTCCACCCCTACGGAAGTCAGAGGTGAAAATTAAGAAGAAAGTAGAACAGATAAATGAAAGGAATAGTATAAAATCATGAAACTCATTTGTGACAGGTTAGCTGATTATTTTATATTTAAAATTAAATGTGTACATTTTTTAATTTTAACAAGATAAACAAAATAACGAGTTATTAATTTTCTCAAATTATTATTTAATTTTCTTTATAAGATACAGTCTTCTGTGCTCCATATATTTTCGTCATTAGTATAGTTGTCTATTCAAAGTAATTAATTGTTTATAAAAAAAAATTATAATCTATTAGCGTGAAGGACCTTAGAAAAATCTTTTGCTTTGCTTATACATCAAATTTTAGTTTTATACTAGATAAAATAACCATTTAATTATCCCCATAATATAAGAAATACATATTTAATTCATCGCTTAAAATTTTAGTTCATACTATTTCTATCAAAATTATCAATTAAACTTTATTGTTTATTGAGTTTTACATTTTCTATATTAAAACTGAATCGAATTTTTCATAATATTATATTTTGAAAAAATAAGTAAATATTATATTTAATTTTTTATTAATATCAACAATAATTTTTTTAATCATGATGAAATAAATAAAGCTATAAAAAAGAACCTAAACTAACAAATTATTCGTAAAAAAATAAATAAGATACAACAACTAATAACATAATTTTATTGATTAACGTGAGCTTGTAAACAAAATTAGTTCATGTAAAATCCAATTTACTAATTTAAAAAAAAAAAAGAATTAGTTCATTTAAAATGACAATTTTGATCCATGTATATTTGATAGATGAAAAATAAACAAATATATAAATCATATTTTCTAGGATTTAAAACAATAATTGGAATTATTACATCATCAAATTCAAAATGGCTAATCGCTGCACATCTTTCAAAGTTATTACCCGAAATCATCTCTTCTTTTTCTCCCAGATCAGATGCGAGACCCCTCATCGATCGCCTTCTCTGCAAAATGCGTCCTCTGTCCTCTTCTTCGCCGCCGGTTTTACCTAACGACGCTTCTGAAAGCGGTGACTCCGCCGAGCGCCGTCTTCATGAGGCGGAGGAGCGCTTAAGAGAGGCAATTGAAGAACTTCAGCGCCGGCAACGTCGTGCCAGGGGTATCTACCCGCCCTGTGACCATGCCGATGAATCATGTGTTGCTAACGCAATTGGTAACGTTTGTCAAAGTTTTCTTCTCTCTTACGGTGTGCGCGTTGGCATCGGAATTCTCCTCCGTGCTTTTAAGCTAGCTCGTCGCCAGTCCTATTCCTCTCTACTCGATCTCAAGGTTCCAAAATTCTGAAACTCGCCTATCTACTTAAGCATTTGTTTAATTATGTAAGTTAGATTAACTTATCATTAATTTGATTTATGATTTTTTTAGTTTTACATTCTTTTCGCCTTTAGACTGATCTCAGCTAGGTTACATTTAGAAATGTTCCTGTCGTCGGTTGGACAATCTATTTTAATAGACTAAAATCTTTTGAACTGACAGTTACTCCTTTAGTTTTTCAGTTTCGTACTTTTGTTGAATGCTTGCCTTTGTTTGAACTAAAGCTTGCTCCTTTTTAGTTCCTGATACATCTACTTTGGTTTTGAGCAGATCATAATCTAGAATAAATTTTCTTATTAGAAAGATATTCCTGTATAAGTATAGTTTCAAGATCAGAATTTTCTTTTTTGCAAAATTGCTTCAGTTCTGATGAAATCAGTTTTAAGATTTGTATTTTATTTTTGAAATTGCTCAAGTTTTGATGAAACTAGGATGAAAATTTTTTGCACAGATGTTATACATGATATGATTCATAGCAGCATTCCTGTGATTACAAGAGAAGGGGCATTTTGGCCTAGAAGCACCCACATCCTTGTTAGCTTTGTGTTCTAAAATGATTCTTTAGATTTCCTCACTTGAAGAATATTGATTGCAATTCTGGATAGATTGAATGGATATGAGTCACTCGATATCTTCAGATTGAGGCATTGAGCCTTAGCTGATTGATTGATATGCTGATGGAATGGTTATCAATTCCAAGATAGGATATCTTGGTCCTTTTAGTACCTTGGAGTACCATTGTAATGGTGATTACACTCCAAGGGGTTTATGTTCTGCAGTGTATGTATTGTGTTTCCATGATTTCATTTGCTACTGGGACATGTGGGTTACCAAAATGCTTGGCCATAAGGATATTTAGTCAATCAAAGATTACTGAGCTAACGCTACTCGCTCTCCCTCTTTGTGTGAGTGTGTGTTGCATGCTCCTGTGCGTCATGCATTTTGCCTGCATGAGTGTATCTCAACACCATTTGAACAGTCAGCTGATGTCAAAAGTCGTACATAAAACTTTACGCATGTGTTACTTTCCTGTCTCTCTCTTCCCTTCTCTTTTTATTTTTTTGGATAAAAGTCTGCTCTTTTAGTAAGGGCAAACCATGTGGGGTTTTCTCCCAAACACTTTGTAAAGCCAATTTTCCCTCTGTCCCACTGTTTGTTCCTTTTTCTTGTAGCTCAACGTCAATTAATTTACTCCCTAGTGGTGAAATGCTGATAGAGTACACTTTGTGCGCTGCTCTCCACAATTGTTTTAAGAAATGAACATATTATGATCTAATCATTCAGGGTGTATTCTTAAGAAATACTTATATTACTGCAATTTGTAAGGAATGGAAGTTTGAAGGGGATGGAACTTTTGACCTTTTAATGGTTTAAATTTGTTTCACCTTGGTATTTTCCTCTTGATAAGTTTTCTTGGAGTTGCGAACCTCTTGAAGTTCAGTGAAATAATTTAGCAATCTCAACTGTAGCATAAAGGATGAATGGAGGTTATTCAGATCTTTGACCCTATGTACAACCTTCAAATCCTCTGGGAAGAAGCAAAAGAGAATATAAAAAAAGATTTTCTGGAAGAGGATATTACAATTTTAGTGGACATGTGTGCTGATTTCTGTCTGTTCATCTGTTCGTCCGTCCTTGGTCTCATCTATGAATACATGGGAGAGTTCATTTTTTTCTGCGCTTGTTTGAATCCTTGTGTTTTTGCAGCAACTTGTGTCCGAAAAAGACCTAATTGTAAGAGAGGAAGCATGTCGAATTGGTTTGCTCTTTGGGGGATTTAGTGGTTCATATCATGCTTTAAGATGCTTGCTAAGAAAGCTGAGAAGAAAAGAGACACCCTTAAATGCGTAAGTACAGAATGCTGAATACTCAACTTAAAAGTTTTGACTTACATTTCTGTGGTTTTGCTTTGAGAAGCTTTTGATTGTTGATATCCTATCCGATATATTTGACTTGGCTAAAGGGGATGATGGGCAGAATTTTAGCAGGTTCAGTGGCAGGTCTGTCTATTTTAGCATTAGATGATTCCAACAGGCGGCGGACTCTTGCCTTGTATCTTTTGGCAAGGCTATCACAGGTACAACCATGCTTTGGCTATTCCCCTTCCCCACACCCCCAGCCGAAACAGAAAAAAAGGAACGAAAGAACTACCCAAAAAAAACAAAGGATAAAGATAAAAACGGCCAGTACTAGATTTACCTGCTAAAAACAAAGTCACCAGTACCAGCTTACTTGAAGTTTTTCTTTTCTGTTTTTCTACTGGCTTGTGTTCTGATGACTTTACAATTGTCAGTGCGCGTATAATTCTGCCAAATCCAAGAACCGGTTTCATCTCTGGGGAAGTCACTGGAGTCATGGGGATTCTTTACTCTTTGCATTGGCATGTGCCCAGGTAGTTCTCGTGTTGCTTAACCTTTTTGGTGAATGTTTAAGAGCCTTTTCCATCCATGTTTTAATTCCTTGTACTTGCCCACAATTTGGTGGTTGGAAGGGGGTGGCTGGAATATCATTAATGTTAAAATATCCAAGTTTAAACCCTAGGAGATTAAACTTCTTCGTCTGTTCTTTCTCCTTTTTTTAAAAAAATAAATAAAATAATTCAAATGTGCAAGGGGATTGAACTTCTCATACGATACTATCATACTAATGATACTAGATAACTTGTTCTCTTTTACATCTGGACAAAGTAGTTATATATCTATCTTCGTTCTTAAAAAAATGTTTTGCAGGTTATGTATTGCTTCATAATGCGTCCTGAGAGCCTTCCAAAAGCATATAGAGATTTCATTCAGAAGACTGGGCCTGTTGCAGCACCAGTCTACAAAGCTGTTAAGGATTGCTGTAGAGGCTCTCCAGTTGATGTTGCTTCATTACATGCCTATTTGTCCAAAGCAAAGGGCTCTACTACTATGAAGTTGGTAGAGTTTCCTTCTATTATCCCATGCTCTGTAATTCACCCTGGGACCAAATCTTGCTTAGTTCATGATGCTAATGCAGCGGCAGCTACTTTCCGGAAAACATTTCCTCTTTACTTCTCTTTGACTTTTGTGCCCTTTGTCGTTCTACGCTTGCAGAAGGTATAATTTGTTAATATTGGTTTCTGTTTCACCTGTCTTTCTGCTTTGATTTCTCATTAAGCTGTTTATGGAAATTGGAAAAATCATATAACTGCGCTGCTGATACTTCTGTTAAACAAGATGAGATCATAGACCGACATGATTGGGTTTTCCTTGGTTTATATATGTTGGACTTTCTAGAGTTCAAATGCAGTTATATGAATAAATTGGAAATACAATGATTAAGATACTAGGGGTGCAAAGTATGTTGTCGATTCGGTTATATTTGTCTTCTGTTGTTTGTTGTTTGAGTTGCCTGGACCTGGTAGGAAGCAGTATTACGAGGACCATGTGATGGAAATTATGATGGTCTACACTTTTAGGTTATGTAATTGTAAGCTAGAGTAGTAGAATTGCTACTAAAGTAATGCAGTTCCAAAAAATGCTCGCTGACACATTTCTCAAGGTAATACTCTAAGGGATCATGTATGAGGGATAAAAAATAATAATCCCGGGATAAATGCAGGATTATTTTATCCTGTATTTGCTTAGGGGTATTAGTTATCCCACCATTTATACTATAATGATGAGATAAGTTATCCCATATAGGGTGGGATACCTTATCCCATGGGATAACTTTGTTTATGTCATCCCCCATACCAAACAACCCCTAAGGTCTTATTTTTTCTTCCCACCCTCTTCCCAGAGAGAGACTATTTTTTCTCAATCATTTCACTAGTGTTTGATTAAAAACTTAGTTTAAGGGTTCAATGGAAAATGAAAATTTCTTTCATGGTGGAAGACAAAAATCTTTTACAGAAAGTTACTCAAGAGCAGGGGTGTGGTATCAGGAATGAATGGTTGAATGCTTGCAAAATTTAATTTGAGGAATTCATTGAGTAAGAAGTTGTTAGTTAAGAGATTTCTCTTCTTTTTTTTTTTTTTTTTTTGGGGGGGGGGCGTGCAGAGAGGGAGGGAGAGAACATGGTTTTAGTTTAGAGTACCTTATCTGCTCCCTCTTTTCCTTACCATTATTATTATTATTATTACTCCATCATTATCTTATTCTTCTATTTTACTACTACTATTGTTTCTTTTTCTTTGGCTATCTTTACTGTTTTTGTTGTAAATACTTTTCTTTTCTTTGATATTTCTCTTAGAATAGGAATAGTATATAGAGTCCTACTTGAAAAAGGATTGTAATATAGTGTCTATAAATATGGTCTTAGTGTAATAATGTAGATATACAAATCAATAATATTTCTCACATGATACTAGAGCCATGTCAAGATCTTCCAAAATGACCTCATCCTCGTCTATTTTCCATAGATTGAGATGTTTGTTTTTCTATGGCTTGAGATGGGAGAAGAAAGGAGTCAAAATAATTCATCAATTGTAGGAATCGCCGGACTAGCTAAAATCTGATCACGACACTAAATCATGGTCAGTAGGAAGTTCAACACAACAATTCAAGAGTTTGGCATGACTCGTAGTAGAGTTGATCTATGCGTTTACTCAATATTCTGCACCAAATTTGTGTACATATTTGGTGGATTACATTGACGATATTGTTATCACCGGCGATGATTAGGATGGTATCACTACTTTGAAGCAACATCTCTTCAATATTTCCAGTCTAAAGACCTTGGCAAAGTGGAAGTATTTTCTAGGTATTAAGGTTGTTCAGTCTTAGATCAGACATTATTATTTTTCAATGCAAGTATGTCTTAGACATTCTTGATAAGACAAGAATGATGGGATGTAAACCCATTCACAACTATGGATATGAATGCTAAACTCCTGTCAGAATAGGGGAGCACTCAATGATCCCGAAAGGTATAGGCATTTGGTTAGAAAGTTGAATTATCTCAAGGTGTCTAGACTTGACATGTCTTTTTTGTGAGTGTTGTAAGTTACTTTATACTTCTCTCTGTGATAGTCATTAGGGTGCAATTGTTCATATTTTGTGATATATAGAGTCAACTCCAAGTAAAGGACTACTCTTCGAGGATCGAGATCATGCGCGTATCATTGGATATACAGACACTGATTGAGTAGGGTCATCTTTTGATAGACACTCCACATTTGGATATTGTGTTTTAGTAGGAGGTAATTTGGTGGAACTATAGAGCTTTTGAAGACAAATATAATCTTGTGCTGAAAAACAAGATGAATTGTATTATTCATTTTTGAAGAAATCTTATGTTGGTGCGACATGGATGATGTCACACATCATATCGGTTCGTCATGGATAAAGTGGAGGCTTGTGTGATAAAAAGGTACCACATAAACTTAAAGGTGAGTTCTACAAAGTGATGGCTAGATTGTCATCGTTGTATAGAGTGAAGTGTTGGCCAGTCAAGAACTTCCATGTTCAAAAGATGCAAGTTGTGAAATTGAGGATGCTAAGATGAATGTGTGGCCATACTAGAAGCGATAAGATTAGGAATGAAAATATTTGGGATAAGGTGGGAGTGGCCTCTGTGACAAACAAGATGAGGAAAGGAAGATTAAGATGGTTTGAGCATATGGAGAGGAGATGCACTGACGCCCCACTGAGAAGGTATGCGAAGTTGGATATAAGGGGTGCGAGGAAAGGTAGAGGTAGATCGAAAAAGTATTGGGGAGAGGTGATTAGACATGACATGATGTTACTTCATATTATCAAGGACATGCCTTCATATAGAAATGTGTGGAGGTCGCGTATTAGGGTAGAAGGTTAGTAGGTAGTGGAGTGTTGTCTTGCTTTTCGATGGTTAGGCTTGTGTGGGTCTATAGTAGTACTAGTTATATTCTTGTAGTTCTTGCTTTTGATATCTATCAGCATATCTTTATTGTGTTTCGATTATCACATTATTTAGTTGTTATTATTCCTTTCTTGTAGGCTTTGCATTGCTTTCCTTATTAATTGATATGCTTTCTTCACTGTTTTCTTTTTCTTTTACTTAAATTTGTTGCACTTGAGCCAATGGTCCGTACAGATACAACTAATGTTTGAACGAAATGAAAAAATGCAATCTTTGTTGTATAAAAGAACAAACACTAATACCTTAATTGAAGGGGCAAGGGGTTCACCCACTTTCACGAGTTTCATAGGTTCAAGAGATCCAAGTTTCAAGGGTTTTTCAGTAGACTTCTTTCATTTCTGAATTAGCTTGCGACAAGTCCTAGCATTAGTATGAGTTCGCTAACCTTGGCCTCTCTACCTCCACGAGATAGTCTGCGTACACGCTACCCTGCTCAGACCCCATTGGTGGGATTTCACTAGGTATGTTGTTGTTATTTTTGTTGTGGTTGTGTAAAGAGAGCTATGATGAGGAAGTTGAATCACTAGTTGATATGATCAGTGTTATCAAAGGCGAAAAGCGCAAAAAAGCTCAAAGGTTTGTTGGGGCTTTAAGCGCAAAGCGTAAATGAAGTGTGGGCTTTAATGAAAAAAGGCGCAAAGGGAGAAAAAAATACAAATATACATGTTTAGTTCAAGACTAATAATTATAAACATGAATGACAAATTATATGACCAAAGAAATTGAATATTTTTTTATGCTAAAGTGAAATATCAATTGTTTAGTGTCACCTCTGAAGAGGAGGCACATTGGCTAGGAAAAATATGCCTTAGAACCTTGATGACAGCACTAAAGCGCGCATAAAGCGAGGCGAGGCACTCAATACGTTTTGAGCCTCGCTTCAGGGCTTAAGCGCGCTTTAAGTCCTTGAAGCAGTAGCCTAAGCTAGGTTGGGTTTTTGTAGTCTTTTTGCGCCATTATGGTGCAACTATAATATATATAGTTGTTACCAGTTTATTTTTTAAGAAGCACTTTGCTAAACAGTAAAAAGGAAGGGGGTTTATGTATAAGAAACTTGATGCAGCATAATAGTAGTTTATTTATGAAATGGTTTTGGCGATTCAGTTTGGAGGAACTTGATTTGTGGAGTCGAGTCATTACTGTAAAATATGAGCAAGAGGGACACAATGCTCTTAGAAAGTCGCAGCCCTTATTGGAGTGAGTGTCAGGGATTTATGGCCTCATTTTGCAAGCAACATTAGTTACAAAGTTAGGAATGGATAGGAATGGCAATAGGGCGGGTTGGGGTGGGTTAGGGCGGGGCAAGCCTCGACTCGCTAAGATTTAAACCCACCCGCCCCGCCCCGCCTCGTTTAAGTTTTAATTTGCATTTTTTATACAACAACAACATACCCAGTGAAATCCCACTAGGTGGGGTCTGGGGAGGGTAGAGTGTACGCAGACCTTACCACTACCTCGTGGAGGTAGAGAGGCTGTTTCCGAGAGACCCTCAGCTCAAGTACATCACATCCAAGTAAAAGGGGAGGGGAACAGTGTATAAAACATAACATCCAATAAGAAAGACAGTGAATAATCAACCAAGGAGATACTAACATCAATGAAATACTGTAGGAAGTGAGGCTCGGTAAACAACATAAGGCTATAGGTATCACAGATAAGAACTACACGTGCAAGACTAGGACTACTACAAACGCTAACAACCCAAACCCTCGCAAGGAAAAACAACACGCTAACCCTACTAACCTTCAACCTTAATACGCGACCTCCACTCCTTCCTATCTAGAGTCATGTCATCGGTAAGGTGAAGCTGAGTCAAGTCCTGTCTAATCACCTCTCCCCAATACTTCTTAGGCCTACCTCTACCCTTTCGCGTACCCTTTACAACCAACCCCTCGCACCTCCTCACTGGGGCGTCTGCGCTCCGTCTCTTCACATGTCCAAACCATCTCAGTCTTGCTTCCCTCAGCTTGTCCACCACAGAGGCCACTCTCAACTTCTCCCGGATAACCTCGTTCCTAATCTTATCGCTCCTAGTGTGCCCACACATCTATCTCAACATCCTCATCTCCGCAACATGCATTTTTTGGACATGTGCGTTCTTGACTGGCCAACACTCCGCTCCATACAACAAGGCCGGTCTAACTGTCTATTAATTCTTTATACTTGTTCTTAATGGCAAAGGACAACTGTCAATACAAAAAAAATTATCAAAGAAAAATCTACCACTAAAATATTCTACTATTTAAATTGGCCAAAACAAACTTTCCTCCACCTACACAAACACACCCAAAAAGATTCCATCTTCAGAAAATCAATCAAAAAGAAAAAAAAAAAACTTCTAAAGTCTGCATTTTTATCTTAAATTATAAAATTCAATATATTTTGTTCTATATCTTTGTTGATAGCATTTCTTCTACAGAAAATAGAAGTAAAAACTTTAATAAAGTACGTGATTTGATCATTTTAACAATAAGTCATTATCAATCATTATTGTATATCTACATCTTAATTATTTTTAAAGTCCAAGTATATTCAATAAAATATGAAAATGAAAGAGGAGAAAAAAAAAAAATGTCACAAGTTATTTATTATGTTATTCTGCATTATTTTATTTTGCTTTTGGTATCAGCCAAAGCTCAGCTGAAATAATGGGCCTTTTGGCCCAACAAAACCCATCCCTGCCCTGCTCTTTTAAAGTTCTAAAAATATTAGCTTTGACCCGCCCCGCCTGCCCCATTTAATTAGTGCCCTATCTTGCCTCGTTAAACCCTTGCCCTGCCCTGCCCCGCCCTATCTTTGCCCTGCCCCATTGCCATTCCTAGGAATGGAATAAAGATTTCCTTCTGGTAGGATAGTTTGAGGGAACAAGTTCTTCTGAAGGAGCTATTTCCAGACTTTTTCAGTCTGGTATTATGATGCAACGATTCATGAGGTATGGGATTAACAGGGATGGAATCGAAATTGCAGAAGATTCTGAATGACTGGGAGGTTAATAGAAACGGAATGCAAGATATTTTGGAGAAAGAAGTAGCTCTATTCAAAAAATTAAAATGATCTGTCTATTTTATTCCACTTTTGGTGTAAAGAACTTTTAGAAGCAGACTCACTGTTAGACATTATAGAACCCTTGTAAGAAACGGCTCACTTTTGTTTTGTAGTTTGAACTTATATGACTCCCAGCACAGACTTTGTGCTGAGGATATGTTATACTGTTACTTTCCTTAAAAAAACAAAAAAAGAGTTGCTACTGAAGTAATTCTTTTCAAAACTCTTGCTGATCACAGTTTCAAATATTAAATTCTTGCTGATCTTATGTAAATCTTATCCCAGTTTATGGATGCTCCTACACGCACCTGTTGGTATGCTCTTACAGGAGCTGTTCGCTCGACAACCTTCTTGTCTGCTTTTGTTGGAATCTTTCAGGTAGTTTATGTTCTTGATGCCTCATACATCTGGGAGTCTCTAGGCTCTTTTTTTATGCTGCTGAAGTGCTGGTTGACTTGCTTAGCTATACTGATTAACTTCTCTATCTCAATAAAAGGCTGTCATATGTTGCCACCGGAAGGTGGCATCAAAGGACCATAAGCTTGTATATTGGGTAGCTGGGGCTCTCTCAGGCCTATCTGTGTTGCTGGAGAAGAAAGCTAGACGTGGAGAACTTGCCTTGTATGTTCTTCCCCGAGCTGCAGATTCTTTGTGGTATATATTGGTGAATCGCCATTTGCTTCCGGATATCAAGAATGCTGAGGTATCTTGTCTCACCTTTCATGCAATTTGGTGTGTTTGGCTGTCAACCACTCATAAAATTTCATCCTGCAATTTATGACTACTTAATTGTCTACTTGTATAACTAAAGCATATTGTGGATAAACATTGAAAGAATTTAACTATTTACGGGAAGTTTGTTCTGGAAATATTGGGTCTCTTGAAGTACAGGGGTGATTAATTAAGAAATTATGAAGTGAAACTTATCCAAGCAAATATGTCATTTCTGATTGTTATACAGGTGCCCTTGTTTTGTGCCTGTATGGGTGGTATTATGTACTACCTGGAGCATGAACCAGACACCATGGCTCCCTTCCTCAGAGGCCTGATCCGCCGCTTCCTTGCAAGCAGAATCAGCAATCCTACTCCTCCATCAAATAAAGGTGCCTCCTATACATATCTACACACTCACGATGCCATGAAAGAGACAAAAATGGCAGAAATCCGTGAGACTGAAACTTTAACTGCAGAGAAGTACAACCTTGAATCAATACCAGGACTTTGAGCAACTTTTTGACGCTCGGGCCATGTTTTTCCCTATTCATTATACCATTTCATATTGGTTATCAGGCGGCTATTCCATGCTCATTTTGATTAAACTAGAACTCTAATTAAAGCTTGATTAACCCCCTTTTTCTTTACATAATTGATTCATGGCATAATGTTCTCATTGTATGTAGGTGAAAGCCAGTAATTCTGGTGATATAAAAATCTAACCAGATCTTGTAAATTAATGTGGCTTGTTTAGTTTTTGCTTCGACTGTCAGATATATGTAGTCAGTTCCAACTGTTAAAGTTGATAGAACTTATTTATTTTCTGGTTCAAGTTGATATACGTTAATACTATATCATAATTGATCCATTTTGTTTGACCCTTCTGAGAATCAATATATGTCGCGGCGATTTACTATGTGGAGTCCGTTGTGCTGCTGTAACTAAGCCAAGTCGTTACTCCATTATTATGACTATGCTGGTGTCTGTTAATTTTCTTGCAATAATCAAGCTGCCTGGGCAAGGGATGTTCAGAAAGGAGCTGGGGTTCATTGCAAAAACTATGTTGGGACCTCCCACCCAAATATTGGGGGATGGGGGGAATGATCGTGGATTCAGCTGGAACAAGTTGCATAGGACGATAATGGGTAGGGGTGGCAATTGGGTAGGTTGGGTCAAATTTGGGTGGGTCTTAATGGGTTGAGACGATAATTGCGTTAAGATCCAATCCAATTAGGTAACGGGTCAGATCTAACTTACCTCAGTTTATATCAATTTGAATTGTTTTATTTGTTTTTTTAAAACTATTTTAGTACCTAATAAAAATACTTTTTTCTTTATTATGACTATATAACATATCAAATTGAAAAAAGTTTATTTTTTAAATATTTGATAAGATCTCTCATGAACTAATTTGGGTTAAATATCAATTCAAGTTTTAATGGATTGAGGTAAATGAATGGGCGGGCCAACAACTCATCAAAACTTAAACGGATGAAGTGAGATGGTAAAGTTGAGTTTGATTTTGCTACCTCTAGTAATGACCCTCAGACTTCCTGGTGGTTGGTTCTTTAGATCATGCTATGAATAAATGACAGTTGTTAAAGTACTTACAACAACTCCTGAAATACTTACAACAATTGTTAAACATTTTGAAACTTAACTAATTCATTCAACTGTTTCAGAAAAATTCAGCAGTTGTTACAAGTACTTCAGGAGCTGCTGTAAGTACTTTAGCAACTGTTTCATTTATTCACGGAAAGATTTGAAGAATCAACCACCAAGACCAATCTACTATCAATTACAAGTACATATTTTTTCTCACAAAAAGTAAAATAACTTCAAGAATAATATATTTTCTCGCAAAGAGTACAATGACAACAACATATTTAAAAACACAAAAGAACAAGAACAACCGAAGAACATATATTAAAAAGAAAAAGAAAAAAAAAACGAAGAACATATTTATTAGGGTATGTACTACATAATTTGTGAAATCTATGTACTTTTTCATTTCTTTAACCTAAATCATCATTTTCAGAAGAAAATTTTAAACTCTAATTATGATAGAAAGAAAAAGAACTTTGGAGGTTGAGAAGAAACAAAACGGAGCAAAAAAAGATGAAGAGGTTGAGAAGTTTTCTCAGTTTTCTTCCGATGAAAGGATAGAAAATTTGAATTTTCTAAAAGGAAGAAAGAAAAAATAAATTTGAACCTATGGAGAAGTGGTAGGTTATTTTTGTATTTTATTAAAGTTTTAAAAAATACATTATACCCTTACTTAACTTAATGCCTTAATTAGTAGAAGCTTTGATTTTGACTAGTTAAAATTGTCACCTTTTTTAATTTCAACACTTGTTAGACACCTCCTACTTATTCTTCACATGTTAGAAGTCAGAAGAGGCTTTGGCTTGTAAAAATGTGTATATAATGTTAAAGGGTGTACTCTGAAATTAGACATGCTTACAATGGTTGAGAAGACCAGCAACTATGCTAATGAAGATTGTGTATACAATGCCCCATGCCTTCTTTTTATGTGTTGGCCGGCAGCCATGGAAAATAACGGAGTTGTCGATGAGCTCTGTATCAATTAAACATGATGTTTTAAACAACATCAAACTCTTAGTTGGCCTAAAATATACTCATTGATCTCTATAGCTGGAGTTGAGAATTTGGGAAGACACTCCATATATTAAAAAGTTTGGTAGAAGGTATTTATTTATGCCTCCTTTAAGGCTGGCCCTTTAACAAAGCTTACTGTAAATAGTTTTATGTTTTGGTGGAATAAATATCTACTGGTAGATTTTGCCAAGGTAAGGCAAAGTGTTGATCTTGTCGATAAAAATAGGTAAAATGCATAAGTATTCTCGATTTATGTCTGAAATTTTAGAGACACACTTATATTATACTAAGGTCCTATTACCTTCGAATTTATTTTATAAATAATTTTCTACCATTTTCGGCCTACATGGCACTATCAGCCAGATAGCTTGAAAAAAGTGTCAACACACGCTGAGCCCAGAAGATAGTGCCACGTAGGGGTGGACATAAATACCGGAAAACCGAAAAATTGAACCGGTTCTTCGGTGTTTCGGTTCGGTATCGGTTTTTCTTTTCGGAACTTCGGTTCGGAGTTCGGTGTAGGGGTCCCAAAACTACGGTGCACCGAAAAACCAAAGTTTTATTAAATAAATTTAAAAATATTTAAATTATATTATTTAATAATACTTATATATTTTGACTCAAAATATTTACCTGGCCCATTTCAATTTTTAACTTTACCTGCCCATTTCAGTTTTTAAATTTTGGAGCCTAAACAAAACAATAAAGGGCACACTTTATCATTCACACTTCAAAACAGTAAAGGGCACCCAGCCTAAACAAAATTATTCTGATGTTATTACTTTTTATTGTTAGATTGTTAGTTGTTACTTTGAAGTTTAAAGTGTGAAGTAAACAACAATTGTTACTTTATCATATTCCCTTTTTATTTTTATTCACACCAAAAAAACGATTTAAAAATACCGAACTAAATCGAACCGAACCAATCTAGTTTGATTTGAAATATGGTGCACACTTTTCTAAAACCGAATACTGAAGAACTGAACCGAAATTTGATTAAACCGAATGTCCACCCCTAGTGCCACGTAGGCCGAAAAGAGATAGAAAATTATTTATAAAATAAGTTCGGAGGTAATAAAACTTTAGTATCGGATAAGTGTGTCTTTGAAATTTCGGGCATAAATTGGAGGGTACTTATGCATTTTCCCATAAAAATATAATGTTTGTGATTTGATTTTGAAACTTTAAAATAAATTTTAAACTCTCTAAATTACTGAGTTTACTTTTTATTTTGTGTTTAAGGGATTCAAAATTTAAATAATATACATAAAAATATAAAAAATATTACTTTATAAATACAATGTATAGGTTCACTCTCACGACCCTCTAGATTCGCCTATGACAGTGTGTGCGCGCTGAAAAATGGCCACCTAATCATATTTTCTGGTGACTTAAAGATAATAATGTTAAAAACAAGGATTATCTATCTAATCTAAAGATAAGAAAGAGCTTATCCTATAAATACTCCCTCCGTCCCTAATTATTTGCCCATTTTTTCTTTTATAATTGTCCTTAACTATTTGTCCATTTTGACAAATCAAGAAAGGACAATTTTTTTTACCTATTATATCCTCAATTAAATGATTAATTACTTTTTAAAATGTAGAACTTTTCATCTACTTCATAATTAATAGGGGTAAAATGGTAAACTCACTATGTCATTAATTGTTTTCTTAATTGATGTGTCAATTCAAAAGTGGACAAGTAATTAGGGACAGAGGGAGTATTAATTAATGATCTAGATTTAACTATACTTTGGATTTTTTTTTTTTTAATATGGATAATAGAGAGATGCAAATAAACAAGGAAATAACATTTTGAGACTATATAATCTTTCGGGAAAAAGAGTCAAAGTTATTTATGAACTATGTGAAATAGATCGCTTATATCTTTCATTATATTTTGGGATAAAAATATCCTCGTCGTTATCCAAGAGATAACAAATACCCTTAAAAGTTAACATCCTAAATTTTAATAATATGGCAAGCCATGTGGGACTGATCCCTCCACCTAAGCCATCAATTATTCCCAATTTCCCACTAACCCATCAATTCATCCTCCCAAATCAAACCCTAGTTTTGAGAGAAAAATTAAGGGCTTGTTTGGAAGGTTACCCTGGTAATTGAATTTGGTATAATTGGTGTAATTACACCGTCTTGTCTTGTTTGGAAGAACGTGTAATTACTTGGTCAGCAGGTAATTGGTGTAATTGGCATGGGGTAATTACAATCTACAGTTCACAGGCAGAGACTGTGAATTGCTGGTAATTACATGGTGTAATTACCACCTGATTACTTTTAATTTTTTTGTTTTAATTTTTTTACTTCTATTATGTTAAGTTCTTTTTTTATTTTTATTATTCTAAAAATTTGAAAAAGTTTATTTTTTATTTTTTATTATTATATTTCATTTTCTTCTTGTTCTCAATCTTACTTTACGTGATTTTATGTAATTTTCTCGTATTATCTATTTCTTTATGCCATGCTTATTTTCTCGTTAGCATAATTTTATTAGTATTCTAATTTTTAAATTAAAATAGAATTTATTGTTAAGTAAGGTTATAGACTTACGTTTTCTTTATTAAGAAAAAATAAAAATAAATCATATTTATTGCTATGTTGAAATTTGTTATAAGAGTATTATGTTAAATTTTTTGTTTTGAATTTATAACTTATGTTATATTTTCAATTTCATTTGTTTTAGTAATATTTAATTTACATTGCACGTCATTTTTTAATTAGACTTGATAGATTATATTTTTGTCAAACATTTAATAATTTATGACATTTTATTTATATATTATTCTTTTTATCAAACATGCATTTCACGATATTCGTAAAAACTTCATACTTTTAGTTGTTACGATCAATTCAATTGAAATATATTAATTTGAAAAAATATAAATCAATTATTTTTTCATAATATTAGTCACAGAAAATATGTTTATTAATTAATATATTTTCAAAAAGGAATATATATCTTAAATATTTAATTTAATGTCATTTATAAAGTTTCTTATTTGTCTAGTATAAATTTTAAATAACTAATTTTTATTTTTAAAATTTATTATAATTTTATAATTGCAATTGTGCATCCAAACAGAACATGTGTAATTACATTGTGGCATCCAAACAGGACATGTGTAATTACAGTGTAATTACATTGTGCCAACCAAACAGGTTAATGTAATTACTAGGCTAGTAACTACTACCTTAGTAATTACATTAATTTCAATTACCAAGTGGCTTTCCAAATAGACCCTAAATCTTTTCCATTAAACCCTACTTGTTCTCTATATTAAAAATAAATAATTAATTTTACTTATTTATTTTAGCAAATTAAGTATTATATTATTTTTAGTATTAAATAACTATACAAAATCATAATAGTCAAATTTAGAATTCAAAAACATCATTAATAAAATTAGTTTTATAAAATGTACCTTAAATTAAAAAATAATTTAAAATATAATGTATCAAATCATAATATGAATGCATGGATCTTCCATGTTTAGTTGACTATTGATAGTCCCGAATTTGTTCAATTAATTTATCCCCACGTCTTTTTACCTTCAAAAATTTTCAGTTTTCCAATGCAGAGCGAAATGGACCGTCACACTAATTAATTAATTCAACAACATTCATTAATTAATCCAACTAATTACAGTTTAACCTTGCCTTATAAATTAGGATATTTTGCTTAGTACATCTAAACAGAAACAAATCCAATTTTTTTTTTTTTTTTAAAATAATCTGTAATGGGTTCCTGTGAAAGCACTGCAAAAAACTCTGAAGAAGAAAAAAGCGGTGAAAATATTGAGCAGTTGAATATAGGCAGGCTTTCATCAGAAGAAGAGGTGATAAAAAATATTGCAATTGGAGCAGGAATAGTATTGCTAGGATGGGGTTTGTGTAAGCTAATTAATAATGGAGGGTCTAACAACAAGAAAATGATGAAAGCTCCAGGCAGAAACGACAGTTACATTTACAGGGATGAATTTGAGAGTAACCCTTCTGAGTATTTTCGCAGACTTTGCGATTAATAAGATATTCTTAATATGGTGTGATGGAATCTACAGTGTCAATAGTCTTGTTATAATAGTTGTGTTATGTTGTTTGGGCTTTTCAAAATTTTTATCGGATGTGTGTTGAATCCTTCAAAAGTAATGCAGTTTTTAGGGTCCAACATGGATGCAATAATATTTTTGGAGAATTCGAGTATGTGTGTGTTTTGTTTAAGTTGGTCCATGTTTTGTTTTTAATTGATGTCCTTTGTTAGAACATCATTTTGCTGTATTGAACTACTATTAAAGCTATTAAGTTGATCATCTTGTAGTATAAAATGATCATATTATTATCTTTCCTTTTAAAGGCATTTTTGTCTTCATTGCTAGTAGAATATTTGTTGAAAATATCATTTAAGTAATGCTTTACTAATTGTTGAAGTATGTGCCTTTTTTTAAAAAAAAATTGTCATGTTCATAATGAGTAATTTGTAAAGTTTAAATTTGACAGACCCATTGAGAAATAAAATTATTTGAAAACATTTATTGAGTGAGTTATATATCAAAAATATAACAAAAGATAACCATAATCTTTTTGAAGACTACCCCGAAAAAATTGCTTGATACGTGCTATTGTTAGAAAAATTATTTCATAGAATTAATTGAGGAGTATGAAAACTGATCCAAACAAGTTCATAAAATAAAATAAAAATTAGTACTGAAAAAGAAAGACGGCTCAAACCATAAAAGTACGTAGCATAAGATTTTACCCAAAAAATAAAAAATACCATAAATCATTTTCTATTTTCTTCTCTAATATTTTAATATTTTGGAAAATAGAGTAAATTTATCCGTATATATAGGAGATCCCAAAGCTTTATTTGAAATTACAAAAAGCATTTGGCGCACATCAAAAACATGAGAGAGCATCATCTTCAAACACCATTGAAGGAGCTCGGAAATCGCCGATCCAAATCCATCTCCGCCGATCAAACTAAGAAGCAGATAAAAGTATAAAGAAGCTTTCAGCAATGAACATTCATATGTATCCTCTGTTTTCTCTTCTTATAGTCATATTATTTTTTGTATGCAGAGCACTAGGAAGAACTTGAATTCTGTTTTTGAATCGCAAGCTGCCTCCTCATTTTCTCAATCATCGATCGGCACTTCTTCTCTGATTTCAGATGATCATAGTCTACTCACTGATTCCGCCGCTGAGGTAATTTCTGAAATTCCTCCTGCTTCATCAATTTCTAGCTATTTATTTGCATTTTCATCGCTAATTGTACTTCTCACACAAGCCTAACAGCGAACAAGTTCCAATTTCTTCTCTGTTAATTTCATTCACTGAATACGCCGCTGAGATAATTCAGGATGTGTGCGCGAATTTTCATCACTAATTGTAGTATTTACATAAAATTGAGTTAGCTGAGGCCGTTCATTAAATCCGATTTGCGTTTGTAATTTTTTGACCTTTTATTCATTTGAAGTGTTTTTTTCTCTGTATTGTTTGATTTCGCAGCTATGAACTCAGTTTTCATTTTCAGCAGTACAGTGTGTGTCTGTTAGGGTTGAAGTATGCAATTCGCTTAGATTTCACTAGTTTATTCAAAATCTGTCCATAATTTCCTACACTGTTTGCGATAAATAAGCTATTTGTATCTCAATTATGTATGTTTTCAATTTTGAGATATTTGAATTGAGTTTCATGTTTGCGAAATTCACTACACCTTATAGTATTTGAGATGTAACTTTCGGATCCCTATTCCTCTCAGGACTTGTTGTTGATTCCAGAAACTTCTCCTTCATCAGAGGCAGTGGATCCTTTTGCTGATCTGACTCCATTGTCATCGACAGTAACTTCTGACAGGTTCAAAGAATGCACTGGTTCGAATAGCCGAAGTGGAATTCCACAAATCAGTGATGTGAAGTTTGGTTCTGTTGAGGCTGAAATGGCAGTAAAGTACCTAAGAGAAGCTCAACTGCAAGTGGTGAATGCAACAGATATTGATATTCGGTATACGAAGCTTCTCGATGCTGTCATGAACACTGTAGTTGAAGAGTTCTATGGACTGCCAGAAGACAAGGACTGCTATAATGCCATTGTCTCAAAGAAATTCCATTTGGTGACACTGACATTCGTGCTGTGGATAATTGCTGTTTTCATTGGATTCTTCTTCCATTCGGGCGAAGAACATTCTTTCGACAGACCTCTACCTACCTAAATATGTTGCTATATCACATGTTTGCAGGTATATTTCTCTTTTCACCTATGGTACATGAATCTTCATTTTGCGCTGATGTATTTGTGTCAAACATATACGAAAAAAGTGTTTGTAATTCTGTTTTGGATCTTCATTTTGGCATTTGGTACGACTTGTGTGAATCATAACTGTGTCGAGCATTAATGTATGTGTAAAGCAGATAATTCAACCCCATGATTAGATCATGTGTTGATTTTGTGTGAGCTTCAGAGCATTCTCAAGCATTTTGCTAGATATCTGACTGTTTTGATCTATAGAGAGAACAATGATATGCAGCAATTAGCTGATTGATTTTGATACAAGATGCATATGTTGACCATTTTGTTAATGACTTTGGTTCTTGAGTGACATATGTTGGACGTAGAGCTGATGTAACCAAAATCATTCTACAGATTGTATGGTTCTACACATGTTCCAAGGGTAAATTTAAAGTGCGTACAGAAATTGGACAAATCTGTCCAAAATATATTGCCCTCACGTAAACAGAAGTTGATCCATTGCCAGTATGATGTAAATTCTAATACTTGGTAGGAACGACATCAAATCATCGCAAGATGTTAAAAAAATTGAGAACAAGTACAAAGACACCACATCTTTAAGAATCCAACCCAAAGCATTTTACAATTAACTTTAGTTCCAAATTGCGATAGAGGTAGTTGGGTGTTGCCCTTCATTTCAAAACAAACTTGGTTAATTTTCTTTTTGGTTGAAATATAAAGAGATGCAACATAGGAGTAGAATGCACATCTAAATAAATTCCGCCTGTTCAAGATTCTTTTGAAATCTGATCCAAAATTGGAACTTAAAAAAAACAGAGTGCATATAGAATGAATTTTCTGAGAATTCTCAGGTATAGATAAATTTTCTGAAGGCATGTGGAAGAATTTCGCAGCTTAAAATTTCACAAAATTGCCTCAACTCTATGGTGCAACTGACAAATCAATGGCCAAGTAAAAAAGAAGCTCAGCCCCAAAACCTACTGATGAAACCTTTCTTGTCTTTCTTCATACGAGCATCCAGTGATGGGAACTCAATAAGGTTATAAGCCAGGTCCAATACGATGGGATTACGAGGAACTGGTTGGAAGGCAGGTGGAAAAGTCTCAATTCGAGGAACAATCTTCATGTTGGCTTCACCAACAGCTGATTCGTATGTATCCAATTTTTCCATGAGAAGTTTCTCCATCTAAAAGAAGTAAAAAAACATGGATTACACACATCAGGGGCAGGGGAATCAGAAGAGCACAAATGGAAATGAAAGCAGAGACAAGACAAACTAGAAAAGGAAGAATGCAAAATATAATGCCTAAAAACAACCCCGAACAAATAAGGATATAAAGGACCCAGTTCTTGGAATAAAAACAAACAGACAATCAACTGCGAAGGAATCTAAGTTGCACTGACTCTTCACTTTCAACACTGCACCGGTGTTAGATTCTCCAAAAGTAATGTATTTTTGGAGAATTCAACACACACCCGTTGGTATTTTTGAAGAACCCGAGCAACATAGCATGGAATTATTGAAAGAGAAGTAGCATGAACACTTTTAACTACCACATATCGAGTATCAAAAATTTATCAAGGCAGAATCATACTTGGTGCTTCAAACATTCAGGTTACGCTAATGTTGTGCTAGCTTATATAGAACTATCAAGAAAATATGTCCAACAGTTGGGAGCATCTAAGTAGTACTAATTGGATAAAAACCTAAAATGAAGTAAAACTGAAATTTTTACTGTGTGGGGTGGGGTACGGATTTGTGTCAACCACAATGGTGAAGTGCTCAGCGAGAATTATCAATGAAGGAACACCACTCTTAGTAGTTCATGTCTGACTTTCTTTTGGGGACACAAGCATAATTATAACACCAGAAGAAATTTTCTAACTGCGTTATCATTTCATGAGTTGAAACCTTTTCCAGCACAAACACTAGAAAAGCAACGGAATCTACAACTTCATGTCACATTATGCCTATTAATTTGAGGAATCATGCACACAAAATGCAGTATCCTCTAAAGGACATGAGATTGAGAAAACTATTAATGTTTTTGCTAATAATAAGTGAGAGGCTCATCTAATGTTTGACTAGATTTTGAATGACCAAGAATTCAAAATTCTTAATTCGAACTAATTCTTTTTCCAACTCTCCATATTCACATAATCCAGCAGTCAATAATTATTCTTCAGAAGAAATCCAAAATTTCCGAATTCAATATGATCAAACCCAATCAGAAAAGGTCATAGTAGAAGATGGTTGGAAGTAGTTCTACGACACAGAAAATCTCCATAGGTTTCTTCCCTAGTTTTTCATATAGTAGTCTAAGAATATGTGGTTCCATATGCACCAAGAACATCAAAGAAAAGGCGAATACTACAACAAATTAACTAATGGGAATGACTGCAAAAGTACTCAACAGACATTGGAAGGCTAAATCATACCTTCTTATCAGTTCCACTCAATGAGATATTTGATATCTTTTTCGAGAGATTTTCTGGAGCCTTTTCCTCCTCCATAATTCCTTTGGCATGCTCAACACAACTGTTCGATCTGCTCTCGTTATACAGTGTTCTCAGCTCCTTGATCATGACCTGATACAGATGGAGAGAAAACAATGACAAAAGGATATACATAAAAGCAGAATCATTCACACTCATATTACTGATTGAAGAGAAATAAGAAGAAAAATAAGAATGTTATAATTATGCATCAAAATTTACTACTTATATATATACACACACACACACACACACACAAGGAAGAGTTAGCAGTTGAAGGTCAACATGGCTGCTTAAAGTCATAAAATTCATTTTTTGGCATTATGGTCATTTTGTCTTACATTTGTGCATTGTTTACTTGTAATATAGGCTTTGGTGCTTTGTTGTGCACTTAAATTACGAAAACACCAGGAATCTTTTACTTAAATGCCAAGTGTGTCCTACCTTTTACAGCATCGTCTATAATGTTTTAAATCGTTAGTAACATATAAAAAACAATTGTAAATATTAAAGAGTATAAAGAACATAACTAATTTTAAAACCATAAAAATTCATATCACATTTTATCCTTTCGAAAAAATTTAATCAACTTACGCTTAATGTTGTAGTATACTATAAGTTAAAAGAAAGATCTTAAGATGAGATTTAAAGTTCTGAGGAAGTTAGGAAATCATGAATACATAAAGATACAAATTTGAACATTTTGGAGTTGGGCCCACGTCTAGCACGGACATCTTTGTTCTAGTCATCCTATAAGAAGCAGCTAGGAAGCTCTATCAATGAAAATTAAGAGCACATGCACAAGAACATAATATAATAAAAGTAGGTTTTACACTAATGAAGTGCTTACCTGATCAGCAGCATTCGCAGACTGCAGTTTCATAAGAGCTGCATCAGCTAAAGAACGAGCTCGAGAGTACAAGGCATACGCTTCTGTCCTCTTACCCGCTGAACTGTAGGACTCTGCCAAGTAGAAGCACCTGGAGGGAAATTGAAATAAAAGCTTTTAATTGATTTCAAACAAGAAAATATTCATCCTAGGACTACATTAAAATACACAAAGCTTTATTTCATTGATCATCACTTCAGCATTTTGTACATTGAAGTTGTACAACTTCCTTATCTGAGATACTGACGTTCCAGATCTCCCTTTTGTAAATTCACCAATAATATTAGCTTTATCAACCAAAAGAAAAAAAAGTTTCACCAATAATATTAGTTTTCGATGGCTACAAGAAGTGCTAAAACCATATCAAGATAGTCTTTCACTCTCCCCTTCTCACCAGAAATGTCACTTCAACTATCACATAATGAAAGAAACAATACAATCACAACATATAGTCCCACAAGTGGTGCCTGGGGAGGGTAGTGCTTACTCAAACCTTATCCCTGCCTTGGGAGGTAGATAGGCTATTTTTGATAGACCTCGGCTCAAAGTAAACATTTCAATTGTGAAATAATAGAAGTCAAACCTTTCTGCTCGGAAAACCATACTTTTCAGCTCGCACTCTTCAGCTAAGGCAGCTTCTTCCATTTTTCTATCTCTACCAGAACTAACTAGATCAAAAAGATCAGCAGTATTCTGCAACAGAGCAAGCAGTTAATAGTGTAGTCCAATAGCCATATAAGTGAGTTTTGTCATATTGCCAACTCTGATCTAAAATGCACTGATTAAGAATGTAATAAAAAAATAACATTCCATAATTGTTACCTGTAGCAATAGATCATACAGCCGAACAAGCTCCTCCGGCTTTGTGACCTTTTCATTTTTATCATCACGGACCTTGTTGAGCTTGCTTTTAGCTATTTTAACTAGCAACTGATTCCTCTCAATGGTTCGCTGCCCTAAAGTTGCACCAATGGCTTTATCCAGTCCACTTAACTCATCCTTAACATTTTCCGAATTAGCAGCCGTAACCTAGAAGAAAAACCATGTATAAGATGGACCAATTCACGACTTCAAATTGATGTATGCAATATTCAAGAGCAACTTGAAATTTCCAAGAGTCGGCTACTTCCATGTAATATAAGGAGTAGTCACTCACCAGGTCATTCCGGATGCAGCTCCTGGCTTCGTGATATGCTGCAAATATTTTGTCATACAACACAAGTTTCTTCTCTGCTGAAAGAGAATCAGCAGCTGAACCATGGATATCTTTCTCCAGTTCCTGGGCTGATGAATGGTACAATGTGTAATATAAGCTTAAAATAAAGTAAAAACCAACATGATGTTTTAAAGGCAGATATGCAAATATGCATTTAGTTGACCAAAATCCAAAGAAGTGGTTAAAAGTTACTCCCACCATTTCAATTTATGTGGAAGGCTTTGACTGAGAACAAAGTTCAAGAAAGAATTTTTTTTTTTAGATCTTGTGGTTTATATATGTCATGATATTTTTGTGGTTATAAACGCAAGTTATCAAGGGTAAAAGGAGAAGTTTAAAGTCAAATTGTTTCCAAGTATAGAAAGGTGTCATTCTTTTTGGAACAACCTAACAAGGAAAGACTGTCACATAAAATTGAAATGCAAAAATGAGGAGGAGAAATTTAAGAACTAAATTACGGGCCTCTTAAGTTAAAGCCAGTGAAATTCTCATGTCCCACTCAAGTTTGCAAAAGCAACAACGTTAATGCAATTATTTAGGTACTCCCTCTAGTCCATATCAAGTGAATTGTTGGGACTTTTTTCACAGTTCAAAATAAGTGAATTTTTCAAAGTTCAAGAGAATTATAGGGACTGTTTCCATATTTACCTTTCCCTTAAATGAGGTTCTTAACTACTTTATATTTTCTAGGAGAATAGTTTTGGAATAATCAAAAGGATAATAGTGGAAAGTAGCATTTAATTTAAGTCCTTAAATATTTTTCTAAAGAGGTGTGCCATACCCCAAAAATTCACTTAATATGGACTAGAGGGAGTATAATATATGCATCTGTATAATTCATTCTTAGTAAGATAACGGACTCGTTGCATTATGTGTAACATAGCATTCCTAGTGCAGAATTTGATACATTTTTGGTTTGCCTCCTATTGTTACATATTTTATACACCGTTAAATTTATCATAGACTAGAAATGCAAATCTGCTACTGTTAACACCCTTAACATTAGAAGGCAACTCATAAGGGTCATAGAGAGTGCTCCGCAACCTACAAGAACTTCAAGTACATACATCCAAAAATAAGTAGAAAATATTAACGAATGCCCTAGAAATGCTTTGTTGCATAAAGAACACAAGTATGCAGACCGAAATCTGAAACTAGGTTGAAAGAACAAATTTGGTTCAAAATCGTAGAGTGGAAGAATTCCAAACTTAGAGTGCAAAAAACCCTAATGTTAGAACCTCCAGTAAGTTGGCTATTGATGCATTTTTCAAAGTGCTACATTTTGCATCAAAGTAATTGCATACCTTTCAGAATGGACACCCGTGTCTTTGCATTTGAAATTGGAAAGCTATTTCCAAGCCAATGGAATTCTGTCATAGATGCAGCCTGCTGAGATCTTGCCTCTGCCATAGCAGCCTGTAAACAAAGAAAAGAGGAGTAATAGATCAATAAGGAGCAAATAATCATCAAAACTCATTTTTCAAAAAATTCTTGAGAAAGACAGCACCCAGAGTACAAAGGAAGCATTATCTTACAACAAAAAAATAGTGACTATAAACAGTACACACTTTTATTTTATTGGGATAAATTGTAGAATACACTTAGAAATGACAGCTCACCTCCAACTTTGCTTTGAAAAGGTCCAGTGCAGGCCCTTCCATTTCACCGATGGAAACGAGTTCAGAAGTTTGTAAGTTAGACTCACCAATCTTGTGTAAGCAATATCTGATGCTAGGTTCTAGTTCCTCAACCCGCTCACGGCACAATACTTGGTTCTCTAGATCTCCATATTTTCCAAGCTCCTCATACACAGCCCTATCCAAATTAGTCAGATAGTGAGCATTCAGGACCTTGTTGAAACAATAGTATAATTCAAATAAGAGAAGCGGATATGCCGAACATGATGAAGAGATTATTCTACAACATCCTCCATGGGTATCATTTGAAAACAAACTAGACAATCTGGCCATTATACTGTCAGTAATAGTGAAGTATAAATCTCCATAAAGGCTACAGTACCTGGCGCTTTTGAAACACTTTAGAGCAACGTCCCAGTTTTGATCTTGTTCAAACAATAAACTCCCTTTCATGTATGCAGCATAAGCCTGTAGATTAGGAAACCAGATTGCTGAGTCACACTAAAAAATCCATCTCTTGAAGATTTTGGTCAATAATTAAAAACTATATTGAGTCGCTTTAAGCATTGAGACACAAAATGAAACATCACGCCTACACAAAGAGCAATGAAAAAGAATAATGACAATGCTAAAAGGATGTAATTAGAAATGGAATGGAGTGATAAGGGTGTTCAGTAATTTGGATGAATTAACTATTGTCTATGCAAAATCTCCACCAAGAAATAAAATTCTATTTCGACAATCTGCAGAAATGCATAGCTTGATTCTCTGTTTTTATACAAGGTAAATAATTTTACTAATCATAGAAAATCCCCCCCATTAAAAAAAAAAGAAGAGAATTAACAATATGATCTGATTCTTTACGTTTGATTCTTTGTTCTACCACCAACATATGAAGGTAGGTGCCAAAAAGGCAAGGTGAAAGGCATTACCAATTATATAAGCTTAAAAAACAGATTTAACATTGTACTAAGTTCTTTTTTTTTTTAAACTCGTAATGTTGTATTCCTCAGCATTAAGGATATGCTGGAGACCTTCAAAAGGGGAACAAAACAAACAAAAAAAAGAGAGAAAGGGAGAAACTACTTACAGGGTTGGGCAAATGATTAGCGACACAAAAGGGCAGAAAGATAAGTGAAAATCCACAGCTTTAAAACCATTTTTTTAGAACAGGATTGATAGGAAAGGAGCTACATTTTTTCATCTTCTGAGATTGTGGTTGAATATCACATCCTTGACCATAGCCAACATTAATGACTGTAGTTGAACAGATCAGTACTGTCCCGTGTCCACCACAATTGATAGCAAACACGTTTTCTCTCGAGCATTTACGCATACGCACCAGCTAGTATATGTATATTTCTTTTCCTCAAAATTTCAACAGCTAGTTTGTCCCCCCCTAAAGGTCATACAAATGAAGATCTTTTCTTCGCTTCTATCCTTTCTATCCAAGTAAGTCGCTTGGATTAGTTTGTTCTATCCTTCCAAGAGTATAAGCTACAACCTAGACAAGGTTTCTAACACTTTGGAACTTATTCAATTTTTTGAAGTCATTAGCAAGCACAAGACAACTCCACTATGTATTCAAAGCCAGTTCCATTAACAAATTAAAGATGATTGTGGTAAGTGGACGGTCAATATTAAAAAAATAGTTATATTGTGATGAATCTTCATAGTAATATTATTTGCTTGGGTCATATACACTTATAGGTGCACCACGAGGTAAAATTAAAACCACAAGGAGAGAAATTGTCTCAAAGATATACAATTTTCTTTAGGGATCAATGTCGACTTAACTAAAAATAAAACAGAATAGGAGCAAACGATCCATCCGTTGATCAAGTAGAAGCAAAAAATCCATATAGGCAATTACAACTAGTCGGGATTAATGCTCAATTGTGTTTTTACACTTACATTAGATCCAAATGGAGATAAATACAAGATTTAAAGAACATCTAGTTTGCATCAAAAGACAAATTCTCTTGCCAGTATTATAATGACATGGACCCAAATAGAACGAAATATATAGATGGTTTATTTTTTCTAACCCAACTAGCTACGGATTGAGGTATAGTTGATCGTTCACTACAAGTTGAAGAGAAACATATGATAACATAAGATGACCTGAAACTTCTTCCATCTAAGCTCTTCAAATGCTGATTCGTGAAACTTCCATACAACAAATGGCCCTCCGAAAGGCTAAAACTTCAGATGTCATTTGAGGGGTCAGGTTCTAACCGGAAGTAAAAAGTCCTCATGGACCAAAAAGATTGTTGCCAGATAAAGCTGTGGTAGTGTCAGCTATTAGTGTAATTCTGTGAAATAAGTTCAGACTTTTTAGATATAAATCCAGTCCTTTTTTGATAATCTTAACATAGAAATAGATGCCAAAAAGCAAAGTTTGAAAGGTAAACAGAGAAGTAAGTCACAGAAGAATCTGTTTTCTTTCAGTATAATTTTTAAGTCACAAGATATTAACATATGAATCAAGCTTGTCCACCAAAATCAGTAACACTGTTATTCTAAAGGACCCAATGACTTTCCTGTTCCTTTATTATTATTTTTTTGGTAAAGAAGGACTCAATGGCCTTCTTGCCACCACTACATTTTTATCCATTAGTGGCATGAGTTTCCTTTCCCTGACTTTATGTATTTCAGAAAGATCATCCTAATCAAAATAAAAAGAACAAAGAGACTTCCAGATGGAAAGGAAAAAGCATTTTGAGAAGATCAACAACGCAACACCTCCAGTAGCACCTCAGGGATCGAATGACCAATGGTTTGGATGAATGACTAAAATCAAATGCCCTGATGAGAAAGCATAATGCCATGTATATGAGAATCATGACACAAGAAGCATACCTCCGCTTCTAAAGATGTTCTCGAATCTCCCTTGATGGAACATAATTCCTGGAAAAGACTAGCCCATTTAACCGCCTTCCTCAACCGACCAATGAGATAACTTCTTTGGCGTGCATTTGGTCCATCAGGCAAAGTTTTCTTTTCCATAGCATGACTCCAAGCTCTCTCAGCTGTATAGAGAACCACGTGAAGAAATCTACAACGAGCGTAAATCATTGACATTGTAAAGGTTTAATCAAGTTTGTACATTCAGGAGATAACAAAGAAAATATGAGTCATATTAGGCAGAGTAAGATTGTTCATAACTCAATAGACTCCAATCTAACCCCGAAAATATAGATCACAGTCACACTACAAAAATAGTATAGTACTTCTCTCTTTATACTTCAAGGAACTAGATCTTTAACATGACAACTTTTTAGATATTAACTCAAGAAAATGCACCCAAAAGCTCCAAAAAAGGCGTCATGATAGCTTAATAATCAACATCAAACAATGACATACATTAGAACTTTTAAGACTTCCAAGCATACAATTGTTGAATCAATTAACCCAATACAGCAGAAACTCTTCTACTCCCTCTCTTTTTTTCCATTCTCTGACAAACCTTCACTAGGCAATGCCTGCGTGAATTTTCAACTGATCTCTTTTTTAGTACCGTTAGATTTATATATATCATTGTATTAATAAGTGTAGTCTAGTGATCACTGAAGTGGGATGAAATCATATGAGACTAGCATTTGAATCCCAATAGAGAAACACTAGGTGATTTCTTTCCAATTGCCTAAATCCTGGTGGATAAAATTACCAAGTAACTCTACTAGTAGGAGGTAGCAAGTATGCAGTGGAATAGTTGAACTACGCGCAACTGAAAAAAAAAATTGGACCGAACAAAATGTAGAGACTTCATATAATTGACCCTAATTAGTTTGAAAATGAAGGGTAATTTTTGTTGTTGTAATAAGTAATACAATCTTCAAGACACATTTCTATATGTTGTGGCATGCTAGGGGTCCTTTACTTCATAGAACAAAAAAACCAAAATTTTCAACCAATCCATCACTTGAATAGTAAACCAAATTAACACTGGGAATAAAAACATCACAAACGAAATACAAATACACACACCTCACTTCAGTGACCGTAGTAATTGAAATTGAACGCTTAGTGTACTTCAAACGTCCGTGAGTGAACTTGAGCGATTTATATAATCTCCTTAATCGAGCCGTACAATACCTCCTGCAAATTCCAATTTTCTTAAACCTTTTACACAAAAATCACTCGAAACAAATTATACCTAAATCACTAATTCATTGCTCTGAGGAGCATATGTGTGTAACAGAATAGCACCTATAACGAGCGTAATCACCGAATCGCAATCCATGCTGCATTTGAGCAGATTTTAAAAGTTGTAACACTACAAAACCATAAAAATGTAGCTAAAATTCAGTAATCTAGAAGAAAAGAAGATTCCATAATTTTCAATTCAATTCAATTGGGGAAAGGAATGAAGAAGTTCCATCAGATAAGCTCTGGGAAGGCAGGGAGGGAGAGAGAATACCATTGACGGAGAACTTAGGGTTACTGATCTGATCAGAAGGAAGAGAACTCTGATCGTCGATTTCCATGGCGGAAGTTTCCTTCTGCTTTGCCATTGTCGAGCTTACGGCGGAGCGTTTTCTTAATTCTGATTCACCTTTTTTTTTCTTTTTTATTTGCTAAAAATATGCGTACTTTCTTAAGTTCCGAGAAGAAGGGTATTTCTGGGATTTACTGTAATTTGACATACAATTCTCCTTAATGGCCTTCCAAGCAATTGGTTGTCGTGAGGACTGAGGTCATAATAATTACACTAATTGAGATACGGATAAATTGAATCGAATATTATGAATATAAAAAATTATAGATCCAAAAAAATAGTGAATACATATCTAATATTTGGTGAAAAGACATTATGTTCATTCGATGTTTTATTAATAATATGATGTAGTAAGCGTCAATGAGGCACGATACATTGTGAAGAGTGTTATTAACTGTAAATATGTGAATATAATATATATGCTTATGAGTATTATCTTACAATTAAGTTATTTTGTTGCATTGATAATTGACTCTATGAAATGTATTGCTTGCCTCAGGAGATTTTTCTAATAATTTATATAAGACATACAAATGAAGGAATATGAAGCGGACGTCGAGGGCGGAAACCAAAAAAAAAGGAATATGAAGAACTTATTCAATGGTTTTACTTTCTGGTTCTATTTATTCAAATGTTAATATTTGATAGTGACATAATTTTACTAATTTATTAAGGGTCTGTTTGGAAAGTCACCAGGTAATAGTGAACCGTCATAATTGGTGAACAAGTGTAAGCTTCGCTGCCTGACAGTATGGAGTACTGACCACACCGAGGGACAGTCCCTGAATTAGAATTGATGTAATTACTAGAGTAGTAATTACCAGCCGGGTAATTACACAGTCTAGTAATTACACTGACTTGTTTGGTTGCCACAGTATAATTACACTGTAATTACACATGTCATATTTGGATGTCACAGTGTAATTACACATGTTCTGTTTGGATGTCATAGTGTAATTACACATGTTCTGTTTGGATGCACAATTGCAAACATAAAATCATAATAAATTTTAAAAATAAAAATTAATCATTTTAAATTTATACTAGACAAATAAGAAATTTTATAAATGACATTAAATTAAATATTTAAGATATATATTCTTTTTTGAAAATATATTAATTAATAAACATATTTACTGTAACTAATATTATGAAAAAACAATTGATTTATATTTTTTCAAATTAATATATTTCAACTGAATTGATCGTAACAACTAAAAGTATGAAGTTTCTACGAACATTGTGAAATGCATGTTTGATAAAAAGAATAGTAATATATAAATAAAATATCATAAATTATTAAATGTTTGACAAAAATATAATCTATCAAATCTAAATAAAATATGACGTGCAATGTAAATTCAATATTACTAAAACAAATGAAACTGAAAATATAACATAAGTAATAAATTCAAAACAAAAAATTTAACATAATACTCTTATAACAAATTTCAACATAGCAATAAATATGATTTATTTTTATTTCTTCATAATAAAGAAAACGTAAGTCTATAACCTTACTTAACAATAAATTCTATTTTAATTTAAAAATTAGAATACTAATAAAATTATGCTAATGAAAAAATAAACATGGCATAAAGAAATAGATAATACGAGAAAATTACATAGAATCACGTAAAGTAAGGTTGAGAACAAGAATAAAATGAAATATAATAATATAAAATAAAAAATAGACTTTTACAATTTTTTAGAATAATAAAAATAAAAATAAAAAGAAATTAAAATAATAGAAGTAAAAAAAATTAAAACAAAAAAATAAAATAGAAATAAAAAAAATGAAAAAGTAATCAGGTAGTAATTACACCATGTAATTACCAGCAATTCACAGCCTCTGCCTGTGAATTGTAGAGTGTAATTACCCCCTGCCAATTACACCAATTACCTGCTAACCAAGTAATTACCTATCCTTCCAAACAGGACAAGACAGTTTAATTACACCAATTACAGCAAATCCAATTACCAGGGTGTCCTTCCAAACAGGCCATACGAAAACAGTTTTCTACCTGCTCAATATTCAAGTCACTACACTTTCTATTCTTGACCAACAATAATATATCTAGTGAAATTCTACAAGTGAGGTTTGAGGAGAGTAAAGTGTATGCAGATTTTATCACTACCTTATTGAGGAAGAGAAACTATTTTTGAAAGATCCCCGAGCTATAGTACAACAAACTCAAGTACAGAGAAAAGAAGAAAATAATGTAGAAATATAACAACTACACGGTGAACAACAAAGTAATGTTATAATCGAAACATAGTAAACAACTAACAATGCAAGATATCAAAAGTAAGAACTACAGTAATACAACTAATATATATATAAAGAAAAAAAGTGTGGAACATATATAGAAGGTGTGATCACCTAAACACATGAATAAGTGATTTCAAGTACTAAGGGGTCGTTTGGTGTGAGGAATAATACCAAATAGTCCCGGGATTAAGTTATAGTATCGCTTATTTTGTTGTTTGGTTGGCAAGTTCAGGATAACTTATCCCGGGATTAATAATTAGTACCGGGATAAGTTATTCCTCTCCTTGGGTGGTATAGTAATCCCGGGATAACTTATCCCGGAATAAAATAGGTAAATGACAAAAATGTCTCTTTCAACCTTTTTGTTATATCACTTTATACATTAATGAAGGGCATTTTTGTAAACAAATAAATTGTTCTTAAAATTTATTATTTTGAATACAACAAACCAAACACTCAATACAAAATAATCCCAACACAACTTATCCCATCATAACTTATTCCATCATAACTCATTTTCAAACCAAACGACTCCTAAAAGGTGTAGACTACATGAATAAGTTAGTAATAAGACAACTGGATAAGGTAGTGACTGTAAAGATATGACACCTGACCTAACTCAACCCCATCCCTCTACCGATGTGGGACTTCTTAACACTCCCTTGCACGCCGAGACCTCAACAGGAGCGTGACCACTTACACATGAGAGCCCAACATTCGGTGAACAACAAATTGGGATGGGTCTGGCCTCTGATACTATGTAAAGATATAACACCTAGGCCTAACTCAATCCCAAAAGGTAGTTCATGCGAAGAGTTTGTCCAAATTCATATAAGGAGACCAATGTTCCATCCCTCTATCGATGTGGGACTTCTTAACCGTAACTTCTTTAAAATAGTCTCAAAGACAATTGCAAAAGAAGTAATCGGGGCAGTTTTAGAATTCTTTAAGAATTGTAAGCTACTCAGACAAATAAACTCCACTAATATTGATCTTATACCAAAGGTTGACTATCTTGAAGTTGCAAGCCAATATAAGCCAATCTCTCATTGCAATGTAGTGTATAAGTGCATATCTAAAAGGTCCATGGTCTATAATTTACTTATATGTCATGACTTTCTAAGACACTACAGGAGGAAGACAATACCTAGATGTCTTATAAAAATCGACCTTAAAAGGTCTTAGTGATATTGTGAGCTGGGAGTTTCTAGAGAAAACTCTGGAAGAATATGGGTTCCCAAATAGATTCATAAATTTGTTAATGATATGTGTCACAACTCCTAAGAATACCATCAAGATAAATAGAGAAAAATATTGGTACTTTGAAGGCCAAAGAGGATTGAGGCAGTGTGACCCTGCATCACCCCTTCTCTTTGTGCTAGTTATGAAATATTTGTCAAGAATATCTTAAATTGCACTCATGTGTATAGATGTGAAACTAATGCACTTAATATGTGTTGATGATTTAATGATATTTTTCAAGGGAGATGAGCAGACAATGGATAGAGTGAAAGAAGCATTGGACCATTTTAGCTCAGCCACTAGATTGGTGGTGAACATGAAGAAGCCTAGTATCTTCATTGTTGGGGTAATTGACCAAGTGAAGAACTTATTGCTAGCAAAAACATGTTAAACTCTAGAGGAATTCCCAATTAGATATTTGAGATTGTCTTTATCGCCACAAAATGGAGTAAACTAGAGTGTCAACAACTGATTGATAAGATAATCACTAGGATTACAATACTTTTGCAAAGCAATTATCCTATACCGACAAGTTACATGTGTTGAATGATGTGTTATGTTTAATACATAGTTTTTGGAGATCAACTTTCATCTTGCCATAGAGCATTTTGAAGGAAGCGGATAAAAAATGTAGGGAGTATCTATGCATGGGGGAACTCAGATGGACAAAGGAAATCTTGTTTGATTTCTTGGGATAAAGTATGTTTGCCCAAGAACAAAAGAGGCTTGAATGTGAAGGAATGTAGCATCACTGGGGAAATTAACCTTCTTTGGCAACTGATATATAGTTGATAAGGACTCATTATGGGTAAGGTGGGTTCATGGAATCTATATGGAAAACAACGTTAACATTTGAAACCACAAAGCTCCATAAGATAGTAGCTGATATCGGAGGAAACTTCAGTACTCTCTAAAGGACAACATTATGAGTTGGTATAATAGGAATGTAAATGACTTAATGACAAATAGGTTATACTCCATCAAAAGCAGTTATCTCCAACTGATGGGATTACGAAAGAAGATGAAGATTACAAACTTAATAAGGACATCAGTAGTTCAATCAAGGCACAAAGTAATAATGTAGCTAGCCGTATTAGGGAGATTGCTAACCAAAGAGAGAATGACAAGCTACACATAAGGATGGATGGTCCTTGTTGCTGCTTGTGTGATAACACAGATTATGGAGACAAGCTCCTATTTATTTACTGAATGTGTTTGGGTCATTGCAGTAAAAGAAGAACTATTGTTGTGGACCAACACTCATATCTAAGTAGAGGAGATAAAACAAGTGTTAATGTCCATAAGAAGGAAACACCGGAAGAAGTTTCAAAAATAAGTAATTACAGCTATATAGGGTGCGATTATATATTATACTTGGAGAGATTGGAATTGGAAGATCATCCAACATAAAATCATACAAGCCATACATGTAGTTACATAGATCAAAGAGAAAGTTATATATGAAATTTAGATGTTAAGTATATTGAAGAGGGTGTATAGAAGTATGAAATTTATATATAGAATACTTTGCATTTAACTCAGGGTGTGCTATGCACAAATATGGTAACTAGGCGTATCGATTGATGGCTCACCATTTAGAACACTTTATAAAGTGATTATGGAGATGAGTGCTCTCCAGGTGTATTAATTTTCTTGTTAATGGTATTGTTTACATGATTATCAGAAAATAAGACAAGTGTTAACTACTTACTTATCATTTATCTTTATCTGTGACCTCTATATTTTCATATCTAAGGTCGTGTCCTTAGTAAGTTGAAGATGTGTCATATCTTGTCTAATTACATCTCCCTAATATTTTTTGGCTTGTTTCTGCCTCTCCTCGGTCCCCCTATATCTAATCTTGCACATTCCTTACTATGGCATCTGCACATCGCCTCTTCACATATACAAATCATCTCAGTTCTCTTCTCTCATCTTATCCACCACGGAGGCCACTTCTACTTTGTCTTTAATATCCTCATTCCTAATCTTGTTGCTCCTAGTATGTTCACACATTTATATCAATAACCCCATTTTTGTCCACATGAAGCTAGGAGTTCTTGATTGACCAACACTCCACACCATACAACAAAGTTGATCTAATCACCACTTGATAAAATTTTCTTTAAGTTCCGGTGGTACATTCGTGTCACACAAAATGTTAGATGCAGGCTTCCAGTTCATTCATGTAGCACCAATACAATACGCTAGATCATCGTCAATCTCCATGTTTCATGGATCAGAGACACCAAATACTTAAATCTCTCTTTTGGGGACAACTTGTATATCAAGTCTCACTTCCACTCATGCCTCATCTATCACATCACTGAATTTACACTCCAAATACTCTATCTTGGTCTTACTCAACATGAACCCTTTATACTTTATAATTTGTCGACACACCTCCAACCTATCGTTAACTCCCTCGTGAATCTCTTTGATCAAAATAATGTCATCTTCAAATAACATACACCATAGCACCTCACCCCGAATATGTGTAATAAATATACTATTGCGTCAAATGTTATAAATTAGTTTACACAAAGTTATTGCCTTTTGGCTTAAAAACACTTGGATATTGTTTCGTAATTAGAGAAAATAATACATATATTAGCCATGATATTATTTAGGCAGAATGACCTGGAAGACCCTTGTACTTGGCTCTGTTTGTCACCTCGACCCTTCTATGCACGACTTTGCCAACTGAACACTTAAAGTTATTAAAACACACTATTTTAAACCCCTTTGACCATTGACTAAGCTTATGTGGTTTTTTTTTTTTTTGCTGAATCAGATCAAGAGAGTGATTATACACGTTTAAAAGCAAGTGAAGACAATTATTTAATTTTTTAAAAAAAATTAAAAGGAAAATATAATAATTTAAAAAAAGACTATATTCCCAATATATTGTACGTTTCTTCTTCTTCCTCCTCATAATTTCACTCAACCCCCACCATCACTACACACACATCTTCTTCAATCTCTTTCAATACTCTTACAGACAATTCTTCCTCTTCCTCTTCTCATATGCTACATATCATTTGAGAGTTCTATAATGATTGGGGAAAAAATATATTTATTTAGATTTGGGTAAAAGAGAGGAGGGAAAAAAGAGGTTTTAAATTGTGAAATAGATGCGGATTCTAGATGGGGTTTTGAAAAACATATGTTTGATTCTTTCTAAATGTAAGACAATTTTATTTAGAGCAGTGTTGAAAAGTTTTCTATAATGACCCATTTTTGGTCTCCTTCTCTTATTTCTCTCATCCTCCATTTTAGTCACTTTATTTCTCACCACCATTAAAACAACAAAATTTATAATTAAAAAAATAACAAAGTTTTGCTTATCTCTAATTCCTCTTTAACGTAACAAATTCACTAGGAAAGAAAAAATATGAATGATAAGTAGCAAAATAGATGAAAAATATGGGAAGAGAAGAAAAAATGGAAAGAGGTCAAGAAATAAAGGATTTTGGAGATTAGTTTGAGATTTCTTTTTAAAAAATATTATTTGTATTAAAAAAATGATATGGCACTATGTATTTGTAACGACCCGAACCATCGTTATTTAGGAAAGACAAAAATTCAGGAAATTTTTGGGCCACTGTCCCGCCAGGCGGGCCAGATACCGCTAGGGCAGCGGCGCCACGGCAGGGTAAGCTAGCGCCAGAGCGGGATAGGCGAGACATAATGTAAATAACATGAAATCTTATTTTCTCCTTCTTCCTAAAATACCTAATTTAGACGTAAACCACCCCAGAAACCCCCAAAAAGTTGCTCTAAGCTTGGGAAGGAAGGAGAAGGATATTTCTAGCGTAAGAAACGCGGTGGATGGCGGATTTCTGGTCAAGATCACCGTCATGAAGTCCGAAAACAAGAATTGAAGCCAAAAACTCTGTGCAGCTGCTTGGCGCCTTGGTAGGATAGGTTTTGCTAATTGAGTAGTTATAAATTTGTGCTCACTTCGTAATATAATGTAAATCAATGGTAGAATTTATGTGTAGGTCTTTGTGCACCAAACAGCAAATAACTTAATCATAGTAAGAAGCCTTAGGTGATGAACTAGGGCTAAGTTGATCGAATTATTGTTAAGTGATATAGGTTGATGAATACTTCATAGGTGATGGTTGTGATTTTCTGTTGTGTGATATATGTTTGTTCTTGCTTTATTATGATGCATGTATGTATGCGGATGTTGCATTATGGATCACGCTAATTGTAAATGAGTATGAACAAATGACTACATGCCTTGAATCACTTCTTGATTGTATGATTATTGAGAAGATACTTGTGATTGTGGCTTGTTGAATTGATCGGGTGTTGCATTCTGACACACTAACTTGGATCGGTTGCCACGTTTCGACATAAATATAGGATCGATTTCCACATTTCGGCATAAACATTGGATCGGGTACCACGTTCCGGTATGCTAACAGTTAGATTTGGGTTCTATGAGAGGACTAATGACTTGACATAATTGTGTATCTTGAGGGTTGTGAAATTGCGTGTGGTTCGTAATGATAATTGATATTGTAATTCTCCGAGGTTGTTATATGGTTATGAGGACTTATATTCGATTGTTCTTTTATATTGAGTAAACTTGTTGCGTATCTCGTTGTTAAATAAGTCGAAAATGCCAAGGGTTCGAGGGTCGTAATAATTAAAAGCAAGGAATGTCCGTGTGTTGTAAGGGCGAGAAATGGGGGTAATGTACGTGATGTAATTACTTAGGTGGATTTCACCTTGGAGAAAGCAAATTCGTGGTTGGTGATTAGAAAGTTGGATGCAATATGCCATGTGGCAAGGGTAGGGTAATCTAGAAGAAAAGGTAAGGGTGTGTCGTGGGTGGCGAGTCGGAATGCTTGTAGTTGTATTCGTGGACTTTTGTATGTGTTAGGATGATTAGGCTAAGATCAAGAACCTAGTAAGTAAGTTGACTGAAAATGTGGTTAGTATTAAGGGTGCTAGTGTAATTCTGAGGTATTCCAGAGGGGGTAAAGGTGGAGAAGCAAGTGGTTAATCGCATATTCTTGCTAGTTGTTTTCTTATGTTATGTGGTGGGCGTCAGGTTGACCGATGATGCCTACTAGTACGTGTCTACTGATACTACTCTTGCTATGCCTTTTTGGTATAGTCTAGATACAGGTTGGTGATGTTTCATTAGATGAAGACGAATAATTCTCTAGCAACTTCTACTTTTCTTCCCGTATGGTGGGAGTTGTGTCTTTTCATTATTATGTTATGTTGTACTCTTAGTAGCTCTTGTACCTGTTTAGACTAGATCCTCGAGGGTGTTAATTACTTTACAAGTCTTAACCCGAATTTATTAAGAAGGTTTTCATTTATAAGAAGGCTATGTTTTCATTTATCTTTGTTTGTCGTTAATTTTCCGCATGTTTATGAGGGTTATCCTACTTAGTTGTTAGAGTGGGTGCCCGCACGACCCGGTGGGTTGGGTCGTGATAAATTGGTATCATAGCCCAGGTTACCGGTCTCTAGTACAAGAGCAAAATATGGACTAGACTCCTGCGAATTGGTGTGTTGACGTCCACATCTAATCTTCAGGAAGCTAAGAAACATTCTAGGAGATCATTCCACCTTCTTCTCTCATGTCGTGCACGTGTCGCTTGTGGTATAAGTTGACTCCAATTGGTATCTCCCGATTTCAATTGGTATCTCAGCAAAGTGAACTGGACGTCGTGGTCACGACTAAAGGAACACAAATAAGGTAAATTGGAACTAAAAAGGTTCCAATTGATATCTTGCCCTAAGGGTGGTGTAAATACATGGATGATCAGTAATAGTCATCCATGGAGCGAAGTAACTAATTAAGAATTTGGGCTTGTCTGTGAGTTGTAACTTGAATCGGTAAATGCGTGTCTGAACTGTGTTATGTGTAATATGTTGGCTGGACCGTTTAAATTATGCAAGTTGTATCTGCTTGAGTATCGTGAAACTCGTTGTGAGAAGAAAGTTAGAATTAAGTAGTGCGAGGGTCTAGATAATTTATGAGGTGGTTCGTAAAATAGAATCTCGACGTGCTTCGCAATCAACTAATAATCGTGTGAATGTCTGGGTGTATTGTGGGAATGTGTGGGTTGTGGTGTTGTACTAATGAAAATGAGTTGGTTTGTGTATCGTGGGATTGATTTGGGGTAGACAATGATTTTTCCTAGCTCGGAGAATTATCCTAAATTTGTTTTATAAAACTGGGAACCTTTGTGAAATTTAGAAAAGAGAAAAGCCCCAGAAAAATTTATTCATGGGTTCTGGTCCCGTCTGAGCCGCTGGTGTTGACACCCAATTTTGGACCTCCACATTATAGATTAGTCATCGAGTTTCTTCAATTTCAAACGATTTAAAATAATTAGTTTTAGAAAATTTCAAAAAAAAAAATATAGTTTGCAAGTTATTTTAAATAGTTGTATCATTTTTTTTTTTTTTATAATTTTTAAATAATATATGTGTTTTATATAATTATGTATATAATTAGTATATTTTAAGAATATTCGAAAATCGTCTCAAGAAAATTTCGCTTTAATTAAATATTTGTTTTATTATTTTATTTCATTAAGATTAAGAAGCTCGTTAATTAAGCATATTAATTCTTCTTATTTAAGTTTTAGTCGAATTTACTAGTCAAATTAAATTTGGGTAAGTTTTAAATTTAATTGGCCAAACTATCAATTCATTTGGCCATTTTCGTAGTTGAATTCTTGAGCCACTTTATTAGCTCTTCTTAAATCCATTTAAGACTAGTTTGGACCTTTTACTCAATTTTCAGCAGTCCAATTCCATACCAACAACAATTACAACATTCAACCCAAGCCCAATTTCAATAAAAAAAAAAACAAAGTAGGGAAAATTACAAGAATATACTATTTAAGACTTTAATTAACAATATATGTATATATTCCTTTTTATTTACAAAACTAGGTTTTTAATTACTAACCTAACAGAATATTCAATTTTTGATTATTTTTTTTATATATATTTTAGTATACGTATGTCTTTTCCTTTTTTTGAGGGGTTATATGCTAAATTTATGGGATTGAAAATTATTATTTATTTTTGGCTTTCCAATCATAATTATATTCTTTTATATTATTTTTTCTGCCCATAAACTGATTTTCTCTCTCATAATTTTTTATTCAATCAAATCAAAATATCAATTGTAGCCTTAACACTAAATTATTAATTGTAACCTTAAATCAAATATTTTGTTTAAGACTTTAATTAATATGTATTTATTCTATTTTATTTATAAAATAAGATTTTTAATTATAAACATAACAATATTTTTTAAAATCGAGATATATATTATACCATTTTTTTTCTCCCCTTTTTAAATTAATATGCTGATTTTTTGAAACTGATAAGTTACTTCACTTAAAAAATTATGATTTTCTCTCTCTCTTCACTTTTTATTTAAACAATCAGAAAATTGATTTTTTCCGTCTCTCAATTTGTAATCCTTCTTTAAATAGACCTTATTCTTAATCATAACTATTGTGGTTCAAAATGGTATAACATTACCATTTGGTATTAATAGGCACTACATAATTTTATACTAATAGTATCACTACTTTTATATTAATATGTATATACCATGTATGACCTATAATAGTTCTTAAGTAATTCTATTGTTTATATGAATACACCATGTGTTAAGTTAACAATATAACTCAATATATACCAATAAATTACACAAGTACTGTATTTTTAATGAATATTCATTCAATCATTTAATATACAAATATTTATACCAATTATAGAAATAATGTTATACCAATAATTATTATAAAATATACCTTTAAATAAACCAATATATATGAAATTATTTTAATTTTTAACATCTAATTTGGGCCAAAATATTATTTTATACCATAAAAAAACTAACTTTCACAATTTGATATATTTAAATTGTAACTTACCATTTTGAATTACTTACTTAACATTTCGAATTAGTAATCACTATCCAATCATTTTTAAAGTTGATATATAATTTGATATATATATTTAAGCTGTAACATAAAACTACTCTTATATTAATAGGTAATCATATACCATTAAATACCACATAGTAATTCTTAAGTAATTATGTTCTTAAGATGAATACACTGTGTATTAATCTAACAATATAACACAATATATACCAATAAATATTACAAATTTATACTATATTTTGAAAAAATAATCAACCATTCAATATACAAACACTTGTACCAACTATTGAAATAACATTACACCAACAATTATTATAAAATATATGATTACCTATTAATTATCAGTACTAGAATGAATACCATTAATAAATACTAATCAATGGCTTTGTTGATCTAGCTAATAATATCTTGTTTTGTTGTTTGGACATCAATTTGATAATCAATGGCTTTCATTGCTCTATCAACACATGTTACACATAATGGATACTTTGAAAAGAAATCATAATTGTATTTTTTTTTTATCTAAATAAACTTGGATACTCATATCGTTATGAATCTTCATTGGTGGAGATGGACCACTCACGACATATTTTAGTTCTAAATGAAAGATTGTCGCGTCCACACCTAATTGGGAAGCAATAGTGGTAATTAGGCCTTCATATTTGGTGTTCGCATCATATATCGTCACTCCTTTAATATCGTAATCAATGTATCTACCTAGGGCTAGGTATTTCGGTTTTCATTCAGTTTTCGGTATGTAATTTTTGTGTTATTCGACTGAAATATATTATATTAAATAATAAATATTATTATTTTAATTAAATTAGGTCAAAACTCTTCCTAGTTACTACAGTAGTACACCTTTTGCCTTTTGGTCTTTTCAAATATTTTACTTTTCTAACTTTCAAAGTTATAACAGTAGCCGCACAATTCTTAAATCACTACACACGTCGCACAGTTGCACTTTCGTCTTCCGAGTTTCCTCGCCTTTCCCACTTTTCGGCGACTGGCATCAACCAGCAGCAGCCACCAGTCCCGTCGACCAGCATCATGCACAGCAATAGTAGTCACCAGCCAGGCAGCCACCACTCCCAGTTGACCAGCAGGGCGCACAGCAGCCGACCTCTCCGAGCAGCAGCCGGCGATCGGCAGGCGACAACCATCAGCTTTCAGTATTTTTTTTTATAAATATATAAAAATAATTTTAAGTTTTTGACCTGCATTTAGTCAATTACTGGAGAATATTTAGCATTTGGATTTTGGTCTATCCATTAAATAAACTAATAAAGATTTCAGATTCGTATATTTTTAATTTTTATATTTAGACTCTATTTTTTAATTTTGATTTGGTCATTTGTATAATTGTATTTTCCAGCAAAGGGTCAAATCATAGAGTAAAAAAAAAAGCAAAAGTAATAAAGAAAAAGAAACCATGAAAAAATGCAGCCAATTATCATTTTCTTTTCCTTATTTGCTCCTTAATATTCTAAGTGTGAATTCATTGTGAAATAATTTTTTTATTATGTAGATGGCTTAACAAAATCAATCAAATGTGGGTGTGGCTGATCAAAGTTGAATAAGTATGGCTGGTTCTGCGGATAATACACCTACTAATAGCAATGATGCATCAATTGGCACAGAGGAAACAAAAAAAAAAGAAATGGATCCTAGGTCTACTGTTTGGCAACACTTTGATTTTTATTTTTTTTCAAAATGGTTTATTAGTTAAAGCAAAGTGTTTACATTGTAAACAAAACTATGTTGCTAATACAACTAGAAATGGAACAAGTGGACTGAGACAACATTTGACTAACCGATTTAAAGTGTATAAGCCCCCGCCTATTGCACCTGGCATTTAAAAATTATTAAATATTCAAAGTAACAGTTCTTCGATAGAAACTTGGAAATTTGAGCAAGAGGTAGGTAGGAGAGTTGTAGTTGAGATGATAATTTTGGATGAACTAACTTTTAGTTTTGTTGAAAAAGAAGGCATTAAGAAGTTTATGAGTAAAGTCAAACCTTTGTTTTTGATTCCTTCTCGTAGAACCATAACAAGGGATTCTTATGAAGTTTATGGTGAATTGAGAATGAATTTGAAAATGTCTTTTAGAGAAATACCACCAAGAATTTGTCTCACAACAGACACATGGACCTCGGTGCAAATAATCAATTATATGTGTTTGATTGCTCACTTTATTGATAGGAATTGGGTGCTTCATAAAAGAATATTGATTTTTTGTCCTATCACTAGTCATAAAGGTGAGCATTTGGCTGAGTGTATTAGTAATTGTTTACTTGATTGAAATTTGGACAATGCCTTTACCGTTACAGTTGTTAATGCCTCTTCAAATGATGTGGCAGTTTTAGAGATGTCCAAAAAATTAGATATGTGGAGAACTAATATGATGAAAGGTAAACATCTTCATGTGAGATGTATGGCTCACATACTTAATTTAATTGTGCAAAATGTTTGAAAGAAATTGGTCCTTCTATTAAACGGGTGAGAAAATAGTGAAATATGTTAGATCATCTTCTACAAGGACAAGAAACTTCTTGAAATGTGTTGAAATGTAAAAGATAGATTGTGATAAAATGTTGTCTTTTGATGTGCCTACTGGGTGGAATTTGACCTATTTGATGTTGGACACGACAGAAAAGTTTGAAAAGGTTTTTGAGAGGTTTGATCTTTATGATGGTAATTTTAATTCTTTTCTTTCTACTGATGTTTGTGAAGATGGAAGTATTACAAGTTCAATTCAATATGATGATTGGGCTAATATGAGGAATATCACAAAGTTTCTTGAAAAATTTTATGATCTTACATTGAAAGTTTCAGGTTCACGATATGTTACTTGTAATGTTCATTTTTAGGATATATGTGAGCTTGATGCATATTTGAAAGTATGTATGACAAATGATGATGTTGATTTGAGTAAAATGGCTTCGGGGATGAAAGAAAAGTTCAAGAAATATTGGGGTACTCCTAAAACGATGAACAAAATGCTTTTTATTGCTTCTGTTTTGGATCCTCGCAATAAATTTATGTATGTTAGTTTTGCTCTTGAAAAATTACTTGGGGAAGAAAAAGGAAAGATAGTGAATAATGAAGTAAATGCTTACTTGAAGAATTTGTTTGCGATCTATGTAAGTAAGTATGCAAAAGGTTCTAAAAACCAATCATCTTCATCTGACTCATTTGATTCATCTACTTATGGCCTTTCTCAAAATGTGAAAACAAATTCTTTGAGCACTAAGTTTTACATGAAGAAACAAAAGAAAGATTTTGGAAGTTTGGGTGTTAAATCTGAGTTGGTTAGATATCTTCTTGAAGACCAAGAGCCTGAATTTGAGGATTTTGATATTTTGATATTTTGATTTGGTGGAAAGCTAATTCTCCTAGATTTCCTATACTTTCACAATTGGCTTGAGATGTATTGGCTATTCCTATGTCGAGTGTGGCATTGAAATGTGCATTTAGCATGGGTGGTCGTATTCTTGATCCCTTTAGAAGTTCATTGACTCTCAAATGTGTGCAATGCCTTATTTGTGTTCAAGATTGGCTTAGACAAGAAACTAAGCCTATTTGTGTTGAAGAAAGTTTGGAGTTTCTTGAAAAAATTGAACTTGGTAAGACTTTTTATTTTTTAATTGTGTTTGGAAAAAATAAAATATTTATTGTGTTGTATGACATATTTGATTTTCTTATTTATAGAGATGGCAAATAGTGGAAGAAACTCTTCCATTGTTGATCTATGATTGGCTTGCAAGTCTCAAATATTTAATAGTGGTGAGTTTAATACGTCATTTATTTAATCATATCATTTTTTTTTAATCTTAAAAGTAGTATTCTAACATTTAATTTTATTTTAAAAGGTCCAAGAGTCAAGACAATGAAGAAAGGTGTAAAGTACCAAGTTTTGTTAGTGTTTTGGTAATTTTGTTGGCACTTGAGACTTGAAAGTGATCTCATGGAAGAAAGTCACGAAACTACATTGTTGCTCATTATTGTTATTTGTTATTGTGGCACTTGAAACTTGAAAGTGGTCTCATGGAAGAGGCTACATTGTTTGTTGTTCATTATTGTTGTTTGTTATTGTTGACACTTGAAACTTGAAGGTGATCTCATGGAAGAGGCTACATTGTTTGTTGCTCATTATTGTTGTTTGTTATTGTTGACACTTGAAACTTGAATGTGGTCTCATGGAAGAGGAGGCTACATTGTTTGTTGCTCATTATTGTTGTTTGTTATTATTGGCACTTGAAACTTGAAAGTGATCTCATGGAAGAGGCTACATTGTTTGTTGTTCATTATTGTTGTTTGTTATTGTTGACACTTGAAACTTGAAAGTGATCTCATGGAAGAGGCTACATTGTTTGTTGTTCATTATTGTTGTTTGTTATTGTTGGCACTTGAAACTTGAAGGTGGTCTCATGGAAGAGGCAACATTGTTTATTGTTGTTTGTTATTGTTGACACTTGAAACTTGAAGGTGGTCTAATGGAAGAGGCTACATTGTTTGTTGCTCATTATTATTGTTTGTTATTGTTGGCACTTGAAACTTGAAAGTGGTCTCATGAAAACTACATTGGTGCATTATTGTTACTTGTTAGATTGTTATTAAGCAAAAACAAATAAATAAATATAAATAAAATAAACAAAAAAATTACAAAATTTTAAAAAGCCCACTAAGCAGGCCCATAACAAAAAAACTGAAATAACATAAATCGAACCGAAATAATAAAATTGAACCGAACTGAATTATTTCGGTTCGGTGTTCGGTACACGTTGTACATGAACCAAAAACCGAAAAAATTGAAAAAAAAAAATCAAAACCAAACCGAAATACCGAATGCGCAGCCCTATATCTACCTGTTTCAGGCCAAAACTTATTAGTAGTGCATCTTGTCAAATAGCATGGTTAGTTCAATGTATTCAAATTATATATTTTCTTTAAAGAATGCTTTTTGCTGACATGATAATTTTTAACTTAAATATTGTGTTTACGCCATCATTATGTATCAAAATATAATCAATATGTACACCATTATCATGTAAAAAAAAAAAACATAAGCATTAAATATTATTTCTATTCCGAATCTCAAAACCCTACAAAACAAACCAAAGATTTAATAACAAAAAATAATCAAAACACATAATTGGTGAATAGCAAAACAACCTATTTTACACCATTAATTACACGACTCATCATAGACAAAATTTAATTTTACAAAAGTAATTTTTAACTTAAATATTCTGTTTACACCATCATTATGCACCAAAATACAATCAATAAGTACACCATCATCATGTACAAAAAAAGTAAACTATGAATGACACCAAAAAAATCAGAAAGTATACCAAACATGCAGTCCATCATTTTCGCTAATTAAAAACGATCAATTTAACCAAATCAATTATCAAAACAAATAATCAGTAAATATTCTTTCTATCCGAATCTCAAAACCCTACAAGACAAATCAAAGATTAAATAACAAAAAAAAAAAAATCAAAAAATGGAATTGGTGAATAACACCAACAACCTATTTTACACCATTAATTAAAAGATTCATCATAGACAAAATTCAATTTTTTAAAAGTATTTTTTAACGTTATTTTGCGATTGTAACACAAAAACACATAGCAAAATTGATGTACTACAACACAACGATCATATTTTTTCAAATTAGACAAATCACTTAAAAAAAACCAATTTAATATTGAATTATCATTAATGCCTGATGCGTCCCAACGTCCCTTATGTTGAATTAGGATTGAATAATTATTGGTATTCATGATTGAACAGTCGACCAGAATGAATAGAAAGAGAGTTTTATTTTTGTTAAGAAACCTTTTATTGATAGGAGAGAATATTTATAACCAATTTGAGTAAATCATGAAAGGTAAAAAATTTGAGAAAAATGAGGAACAACATAAATCATGGAGCACTAATCAAACATTTTTTTTAATATTAAAACCTAACTTTGAAAAAAAACTATTGTTATATAGGCGAAAAAGAAAACTATTGCTATATAGTGGTAATTAAGGTACTTAATTTGTATACTTAAGTTTTTTCCCAAAAAAAAAAACTCATCCCACTTTTAAGCAAAGCATACGTACAGCGACCCCACCTCGCTCGTCTTCTTCACGCGAGAACAATGAAGAACGCTGCAAACCCAGAAATCCAACAGTAAATCTCGATCGACCCCCTTTTCGTTCTCTCCGATGCAAACCCTGCGATACCCATAACCTAGAAACCTAAACAATCACCTCACGTCCCATTTTCCCCCTTTTTAGGGATTTTTGAATCTCTTCTACTGTTGCCTTGAAAAGAAGAAAAGGAATTCAAATTTTCAACTCATTTTCCCCCCTCAAACCAGCCTTAGATTTTCTGTTATTTAAGGCCCCTGTCCTCTTCGTCCAAAAAAAAAAAAGTTTTAGAGAAGAGTTAAGAGGGGGAGAATTAAGAGAAGTGAGAGACAAGATATTTTTATAATAGGCTAGTTTTTCTTTGGTATCGATTCATCGCTTGCTCGTGTTAAGCTTACAGTAGTGAAAAGGTTTTACGATCAAGCTCGCCGTCCTAGTCACTGCTCTAAGAAAGGTAATATTGCTTTCTCTTACAGTCTATTTTGATATGGCGTGTTCTATGTTCAAGCTTTGGTATATGTTATGCTGCTAAATGTATATGGTTCTTCATTTACTATTTTTGTAATGTCATTTTCTTGTAAATTTTTAGGATGTAAGCATGAAGAAAGCTTTGATAAAGCTCCTTTGATATTATAAATTGGTCGTTATATTCGTTAGCTCAATTTTTTATCTCCATAGTCAACTGAGCCACTGCCTCGTTTCACTCGAAATGACTTGATGTTCATCTAGCTGCAATTTAGGATTTGCTTGCTGTATGGTTCTGTTTTCTTCATGGTTTGCTTGCGCCATTGGTTGTCTTATCTATCGTTTTGAATTGTCATATGTGTTAGCCTAATCTCGTAGAATCTATCTCTTCTTACACAACTTGAATGCTGGCTATTTTTCTCTTGTATTCGGCTATTGATGTCGTGTTTGTACTCATTGTAATCTCATTTCAACTTGGCTCACTGTAATGTCATGTGGAACTGTTTTAGCTTAATAAAATGTGAATAGGAACCTGATCATCTTCTTTTATTTCCTAAGTGTAGCTTGAGTTGTTTTGGTGTTGTTTATTAGTCAAAAATCTGAAAACTTCAATCAATATTGCGGTCATCCTTCTACTTTCTTTGTATCAAATTTCAGTTTGGTATATTTTTTTATAATATTTGGCCATCTGTTCTTATCGTATCCTTTCGTGTGTCGCTTAATTTAGTCATCATATACATCCACCTGATGTTCTTGAATGTTGTGGATGTTGTGAGTCTCCAAGTTTCATTGATTAGTTTTGGTCAAGTAAGCTTGTTTAGCCCTTGGTTGGATTAAAAATATATTGTTGGTATAACTTTGGTGAGTCTTAATTGTAAGACAGTAGTTTTAGCTGATGAGTTCAAGCAATATTTTTTTTTTCCTTTTAACTTTCCTGTCAAAGTCCCTTAGTTACTTCCATTGTTTTGTTGGAAAAATTGTTAACTTAGCTACTTTTTTTTGTTGTGTTCATTGTTATACATCTTTGGCTAAACAATTATGTGATGGTGACCAACTCTTCTCTTTTTCCCATTTATAAGAATATTGCTAAGGCACTAAATTGATGTGTTGATATTAATTGTTTGTTGCCTCTTTTAGCTATTTCGTTGGAATTTATTGGTTTCTAGTATGTCTCTTTATGACCCCTCCTAATTGGGTTATTCATTAATCTTCTTTAATCAGCATGTATATTCTTATAATTTGGCATACTCTCTTTGCTAGTTATTTTTATTGAATCATATTAACTCTTTTTCCTTTCTTCTTTTAATACATGCGACACCAACTCGAGTTCATCTTGGACTCCATCCTTCTTCCCTTTGCATTCCGAAAGGGCTATAAAGGCCCAAAACTCATTTCTCCGAATTTGTCTCCCTTCAAACTGATTAGCATAAATGAAGACACCGACAAATAGGTGTACGAAGGGCTGGAAGTTAAAAAAAAAAAAGGAGTTCAAGAGGCGAAAAAGGGTTGTATACATATTGTATACAACAGTATACACTGATATACATACCAATATGCAGCCCGTATATATTTGGTATATATGATATGTTGACACCTAATTTTGGCCCTCCCCGATAATAATTGATTTTCGAGCTTCTTAATTTTAAACGATTTAGGATAATTAGTTTTATAAAATTTAAATAGTTTCAAGGTTATTTTAAGTAATTTCAGTCGTTTTTTATAGTATTGTGAACAATAAATATATTTCATATAATTATATATGTGATTAGTATATTGTAAATATTTGAAAATCATATCAAAAGATTTTACACTGTTAAAATAAATATTTTATTAATTAGTTTTAGTTTGAATTATGATAAATTATGATTTTAATTTCGAATTAATTAGTTTGTATTTAAATTAATTATTTTACAATTAAGTTATTTATTTTATTTCATTAAGATTAAGAAGCTCTTTAATTAATTTTTATTAATTTGCCTTATTTAATTTTTAGCTAAATTACTAACTAAATTCTTTCGGTTACCTTTTTAATCTGATTTGGCTATCTTTGAAGTTTATTCGAGGTCTTTTTTGAAGACAATTTTGGCGAAAATCTACTAGTGTGTTTCAGCCCTTTAGAGAAACCAACTTTGGGCCTTTTTCCTTCAATTCTCATTCTAATTCAGCAGCCCACTAACTCCCAAACCCATTTCCCCTTTAGTTTTCTTATTCACCTGAGCCCACCATTTTCTAATTCTCTTCAATTCCTCACCCCAACATCCTCCGACCCGGCCCAAATCCTTGTTAAAGACAAGAGAAAATCTCAGATGCGTGAACACAACAATAATTTCCAAACGCCAGAAGACGAAAAGCAGCCAACATCCATAATTCTCTAGACGACGTCTCAATCTTTACAACAGAAGTCTGATGCGTGAGCATACAACGAGCAACGGGGTCTCAAACAGCGTCAATTACGCGTGGCTCGTATAGCTATTCGTCTCCCTCAGCTTTGAACATCTTTAGTCGTACAGAAGGGTAGAGCCGCCTGCAAATTCGTCTTACTAGCCGCGTCTAGCGTCCTTGACTCGCTTGGATGAGCGCAACGTCGAGTGCAAAGACAAGTGAATCGATCCAAGCCATCTACTTCCTCCTCTCGTTCGGATTTTGTGCGATTTGGTTGAAATCTCGTACAAATTCAGCTTTTCCCTTACCTTTGGGAAGAGAATTCAAATTTGGGTTGAATTCGAATTTACGATTTTGGCCCCAAGCTTATTCAAAAATTCACCCGCCTTTACCCATTAGTGAACCCTAGATCTTTCCTCTATATAATACCCCTTTCTTCCTCATTGTTAAAGGTATGAAATTTTCTTAAACAATCAATTTTTACAGTTAAAGAAATTTGAATACGATTTTCTATTTCTAAGTTTTGAGAAGAGTCCTTTTTGGGAATTGATTCGAGCTTCTGAGACGGTTGTCCGAGTATAAATCGGTGTGGGAATTCGATGTTGTCTCCTTGCTTGTTTTGTGTCAGTTGCTGCCTAGAAGAAGGTAACACCTTCTCCCTTTTAATATTCTCTTTGCCTTTTTTCAGTTAAAAAAATGATATTTTTCTTATGTCGGACAATCCTCATGATGTGACTGGTTCGATGTTAGTTGTTGAGTTAGGGATATATTAATGTGATGCTTTGCTCTTAAATAATTACCATGACTCGGTCTTGACGTTGAATTGATGTTATGTTCTGTTTTAGTACCATCGCTCGTCTGCTCCTCTGTTTGAGCTCGTTTCTTTTTGCTATTTCTATTTTTTGTATGTTTGCCTTAATGTCCTAGTGTTTGTATCCGCTTGTTCCTGTTGTCTCTTAGAATCAATAGTTTCATTCATTTATTGTTTCTACTATAGTGTTGTCTTCCTTTTCTTTGCTTTCAAAACATAAGACAATTTTAAAAATAGTTAATATGTGGAGGTTGTATGTCGTATTATTTATTGTTTGTTGGATATAATGGTCGTTTAGCTTCTATTCAACTGTTTTGTGATTGTTTTCATGCATGTTTTATCTATGCCTTGAGCCTATTTAGTAAGCATTTAGTCAATTTCTGTTTCGGCTTTGTTTATTTGGATTTGGTCGTGTTTGTTTGGTTCGTCTGAAGCTCTCTCTCTCTTTTCTCGTTTCCACCTTGTGTGGAGTTTGGGTCTCGAAAATTTGAGCATGTTAAATATTTTATTTTCGTATTATTATTATTATTATTTCTTCTCTTCTTTCAACTTGATGTAGAGCTGGTTGTAGTCTTAATAATTATGTTTTGAATGTCTGATCTTGTCTGTTAAATGAAGTATGTTCTTCCCACCCTTCCCCTTTTTAATGAAGTTATAAATCCCCAAGCTCCCTCTTATTCATGACTGCAAATCATGTGATTTCTTGCTATATTTTCATAAGCATTATTTTGTTGGTTTGTCCATGGATAAAGTGTCATGCCTCAATGGTTTGCAATATGCATTAAGTCTCTGGTAAATTGTCTATTCGAGAATTTTCTAGCCAAGCTTAAACTGAGTCTAGCATGTTAATTGTTTCGTTTCGTTTTGTTTGTATGTGATCGATTAGCTCTTTTTTTTTTTAATCTTATTTCTTTATTTTATTTTATTTTAAAATCTATGTATTAGTCGGTTTAATTCGTATTGACTTTCTCTTCTTTTGTTTTGAAATATGTGCAAAGTTGATGCATTCTCTTAATTGTTTCTTTTTTCTGAAATGTGTAGATTATATTTAGTTATGTGACAAGTGTGTTTATCATAGATGCTGCATCTGGGCGTAGATTCATACTTAGAATAATTTTTTTTTAGAATTTTAGTCACTTAATTATTGACATTATAGCTACTGCCTCCTTCAAATGTTTTACTTTTATTTCATACTTCTTTAAAGAAAACTTGAGTTTTTTTATTAATTGAGAAGTTACGATGTCTTTCATGTTAGTTGAGTAATGTGATAAGGCTTTGTTTACAGAATTATCTTGGATTCACTACTCTGTTGGAATTTGTTTAAGTTTGAGTCTAATATTAGTCAATTCGTAATTACTTTTATCAATCCAACAATAAGGTGCTAACTCTTATTTATGTGTCTTTTCATGTTAAATCTGTCTAAGTCCTCACGGACTCAACCTTTGCATTCCAAAGGGGGCCACGAATGCCCCAAAAATCTTTATTGAGTCAACCAACCATAGCAATTGAAGAAAAGGTCCCCCGAAAATTTGATGAACAAGGTTTGGAGCTGATATGAGATTGTATACATTAGTATACACCTAGTGTATACGAAAAATGAGAAAATGGGCATAAATAGGCCCACTCTTCTTTAAGAAGTCATATTTTGTTATTTTGGGCCTAAGTCTTTGTCATTTTACTTATTATTATCTTGTTAGAATTTAGGACAGGTGGAAGACGGGCCTAAGGCCCAAAGAAATAAATTTCAAAATTCAGTCTAGGACAGGTACAAAAGGTGGCAAGAATTGGGCCAAAGGCCTAAAATGAAAATAGGCCCAAGTACTGGCCTAGGCGGACATAAAACCAAGCTTGGGCCCAAATCACTCTCTTTACTTTGTTATTTTGTATTTGTTTATACGTCATTATTTGTTGTTAATCTTAAGATCACTACAATTTAAATTTCCCGACAGATAGCCATTCTGAACTAATTTTTCAAAAATTAACTAATTAAGAACTCACTTCCTTTGATCTTAAAGCATAATTTTATAAACTATTTTACTTAGGTAATATCTTAATATTCACCCTTTTCTCTCTTAAAATGGTTTCAACTTTCAAAGTAGTTCATTCTCTCAACTCTATTAAGTCAACTTATTTTAGCAAAATGATTAATTGTCGGATAACCACATTAGCGGGGTTCTAGATGCTTTAAAATCCTTTCTAGAACACTAATAAGAATCCCAAACCCCTTTTAAGTTCTCATTAGATTTTCTGTTTGAGTGTTTTGAAAGCAATAGTTTTTCTTAATTTTCCTTTAAAAATTAAGTGGTGATTCTTAAAATCAGTAATAATATATTTGTTAAATAAAACATGATATATGTTGAAAGGCAGGATTACCGAGAAAAATGAGCAGAATTACGGATCTCGACAGCTGAAAAATGAATTGTATACATTGATATACATATCTTGTATACACTTGTATACATGAGCCAAAGCCCAAGTGCAACAGCTACAAGTTTGGCCCAGAAAAGGGCCCAAATTCAATTTCTCCTTTACTCTTAACCTATTTAATTGTGATTACTTATTGTTAGCTTTTTATTAACTCTAACTTTATATAACCTAATTAAACTCTCCAAAGGAGGAACTATATTCTTTATGTTAGTTTATTTTAATATAATTCATGTTTACCAACTCTTATACTTTTATTGAATATATTTAGTCAAAACCTTTTATTTATTCATCAATTAATTTAAAATAGTTTATCATTGGTTCACATTCTTATTACTAAAATGATTCAAATAAATACTAATTAATCTAGTTTTTGTTAAAATTATAATCACTTGTAATTTATTTCAAATGTTTCAATAAAGGTTCCCTTTTCTTAAAAAAATAAAATTGTTCTTTGTTTAACTATTTTTTCAAGTTTATATTGTAAATTATTTTATAATCACTTTTATAAAAAATAGTCAAAATATATTTTAACAAAGTCGTAGGATAATTGCGTGTTAGCAGAAATTCAAATGCCTGAAAAACCTTCTTGAAGTGAAAATAAGAACTTCTTAGCCATTTTCTATAAATTTATAAAGATTTAATTTGTTAAAATATATTTGAATTAAGTTTTTTTAATTTCTTTAAAAAATTAAATGGCGACACTTTTCTAAGTATTTTTCTCAAATTGTTTTATACTAAGAACATTTCAGAAAGTGATTTTTCTAAAGATAGTCAAATTACGGCATAACATCTTAGGCGGGATTATTCACGTCAGGGCGAGACCGCCAGAGTTGAATTTCTCCTGCCAGGTGGAACGGGTTGAGGCAAAACCTCAACCTGCCTCCACTATTTTTCCCAAGTTACCCAAATCAACCCCAAATGGTATCCGAGCTAACCCCTGCGATTCAATCAGTGTTCAACAATCAAGAATAGTTTATAAAACTAAGTAATTAACTATTTATTGCAGAAATAGCAAAAAAACTAGCATTCACGTGCTACAAAAACATAAGAAAGGCGAAAGGATAAAGGCAAAGTTTTGTCCTAAATTACAACCCAAGGAGACCGAGAAAAACAAGTCAAGAACCCTTGGACTGGGAGGTGTCATCGTCAGAGTCTAGATCATCTGGGGGCACCATGCCAGTCATGGCCTCCTCCAGGAAAGAGAATTGCCGAAAATCTCCCTTATCAACTATGGGAATCTCCTGTTTGGTGGTGATGCAAGTGAATTTGATCTTTATCGCCTTCCATATTCGGAATAGCAGACGGTCCCTCTCCAGGCCCTACCTCATCTCCTGGCGCAGCTCGCGACGGAGCATCTCAAGCTCTAGGGCATTGTTGGGGTGAACCGGAGTAGTGTCAGGAGTAGTGTCAGCAATAAGGTGCCCCAATCTCCTTCAGACAGCTGCCAAGTCCTCCTCTACCTGTGCACCTGAGAGTAGGGGCTGGGACCAGATGGGACGAGTGTCGTCGCCTCCCTCGTCGTCCGACTTCGCGACCACCTGACTGCGGTTCTCCCTGTCCGTCCTCCTCCTTTTGCTCCGAGAAATAGAGTCATGTTTAACTAAAAGAGGGTGAGAGGGGGGGGGATCCATAGGGAGTACCTCATCAGTATCTAGAAGGGGAACCCCAATCTGCTTGCACAGTGCAGTTACCCCGATAAAACATCTTCCAATCTGAGATGATCTGCGCCCTCACATTCAGCTTAATGCCCTGTACCGCACACGCTACCACCAAGGCCCGAGGAAATGTCACGTCTGTGCGATTGCCCAACGGGCAAATCCTCTTAGTGACCAAGTGAAACCATCTCTTGGCATCCGGTGACCAGTCCGCACTAGTAATTCCCTCAACAGTAGGCCAATAGGCCCTGTCCCGGGATATAGGCTGCACCAGTGTGTCCCTTAGCTAAGTCTGGCAACAGAATTGAGAGGTGCCGATTTCGGTCCATCCTTGTCCGTTATCGGTTCTGACTTGTATCGGTTAGTAGCGGGTCCGGGAGGGGTAATGGGACAGAAACCGAAATTTACCGATTAGTCCCAATTCCAGTCCCTTTTTAAAAAAAATTGCAATTAGCCGTTGTAGGAGCCGTTGGCCAACGTCTTTTGGGCCCCATAACAGCTCTTTCACCCCCACAACTCCCCAAAACACCCCCCTACCCCCAAACTTTTTTTAACACCCAAACCTTCTAAAAACTACATTTTCATCCTTTTTTTAAACTATAAATACCCCAAATCCTTCATTATTTCACTCACAAAAAAACATTATCTTCTATTATCTCAACAATTCTCAAAAGTCTTACTCTATAATCCTTCATTAACATTAAAATTACGAATTTGGTCTTTGGAAATTGGAGCTTCAAAATTTAACTCTCAATTTTTGGCATACACGTCTACTTTTTTGAGTAGACGTTTGGTACATTCGTTCCAAGTCACTTTTCATTTAGTTATTTATTTGTTTGTATTTAATTATTTATTTTGTAAGTAATTAGTCTCTAGTCTTTTTTTATTTAGTTATTTATTTTTTTAAAACTTTGCATTACATTTTCGTATTATATATAATTACTCACTTTTTATATTTGATTATGGATTTCGGTAAAAACAATATTTACAAGGGTAAACAATCATAGTTGATTCGATCACTAATTTATGGAGCTCAAAATCCAAGAAAAATAAAAAAATCGATAGTACTTCTAAATTTAAAACTAAAAAAACTACTCAATTAAGAATGAATACGGATGATTATACGCATGTTGATGAAACTGTTTTTAATATTGATAGTAATAGTGGATTAGATCCTTATCATGAACATTTACAAAGAAGGTTTGGTAATTTTGATGAGGAATTACTTGAAGATGATGAACATGATGATATTAATGATTATATTGATAGTTTTGATAATAATGTTGATGAATATGATGATGATGAAACTGAGTCAGTTACGGCTACTACTCCCACTCCCAGTCCCTCTTCCCTGGCTCCCGCTCCCTTTCGTTGTCCTGCTCCCGTTCCCTCCGTGCATCCTAGGCCTAAGGTAGAATGCGCTAAAAAAATCAGTTGTGTGGCAATTTATGACTCAGAATGAAGATAAAATACAAGTTATTTGTAATAAATGTAAATATAGAATGAATCATAAAACTGTAAGAAAACAGGGTGGGACGGGACTTTTGAGTAATCATTTAATGTCATGTTGTAAAAATAAATTTTTGCATGTTAAAGCTGTAGCCGAAGCTAAAAAGAATAGTACCACCCTTCCTGAAACTGTAGAAGTAGGGGGCTCTAATATGGTTCAATCACAATTAAATCCTTCTAATGTTTCTGGTTCTAGTATACAACGATCATATAGTAGAGAAAAAGATCTTGAAGAATTAGCTAAAATGATTGTTGTAATAGGTTTGCCATTTAGTTTTGCTGAAAATCCCGGTTATATTAATTATATTCAAATTGTATATAATCCACATTTTAAAAGTTTTACTAGAAATACAATTAAAAAGGCTATATTTGATTATCAAGCTCAACATTTTCAATATCTTCGTTGTTTATTTTATTATAATAATTGTAAAATAGCTATTACTTTTGATATGGGCCGTAGTGTAAATGGTAATGATTATTTCACTATTATTGCACATTGGATTGATGAAAATTGGACTTTGCAAAAAAGAATTTTAGGTTGTAAATATTGTGAAATGCATAAACCGATAGTTATATCGCTCAAACAATTATAGATGTTTTACAAAACTATGAAATTTGTGATAAAATAAGTAATGTCACTTTAGATAATGCTTCTAATAATAGATCTGCTGTTGAAATACTAAAATCGTCTCTTTGCCCTATTTATATTGATGATTTTCATATTAGGTGTGCTGCACATATAGATAATTTGATTGTTAGAGATGGTATAACAATGTATAATGTGTATAATGATGGTTGCATAAAAGTTAAAACTGCATGCCATTTTATTTTTAAATGTCAAGTTAAGTCTAGACGTAGAGACTTTGAAAATCGTTATTGTGAATTTAATCTTCCACCTACAAAAATTCCAAAATCAGTGTGTACTTGATGAAATTCTTTATATGAAATGCTTGAAGTCGCTTATGAATATAGGAAACATTTACAAATGATTTGAAATGCTCATAATTCAAATATGACATCTAGACTTGATGATAATGATTGGAATGACATAAGAACTTATAGAATTTTTAAAAGTTTTTTATCTAACTACAAAAAAAATATCTGCACTTTTTTATCCAACTATTTGCTTTGTTTTACCTAATATTTGTGCTATTTGTAGTAAATTTTATAAATTCAAAAATAAACCAAGATTTGAAGAATCTGTTAAGAAAATGATTGAAAGATTAAAAAAAATAAAATTATTTCTATTACTCAAATTTATTTAACCGCTTGTTTGTTAAACCCACATTACAAAGATGAAGGTGCATCACGAATGGTTGATAAAATATATTTTAATTTGGGTATTGATAATGAAGATGATGAAACACCTAGTTGTCAAGATGTTAAAGATAGTATAAAAATTGAAGCTAGAAAATTGTATGGCTTGTATAATTATAATAAAATGAATGTAGTACGTAATGAAGAGCCTCAAAGTTCTAGGAGTAGATATAATGAAGATGGTCTTGATGATATGATAGATTGTTATCTTGAACTTTCTCTTAATGATAGAAACAATTTTGATGCATATATTAATCAAAATACAGAATCTACTACTATTGATCTTCTAGAATGGTGGAGCAGTCACGGTCAGGGATTTCCAACACTTCAACCGGTTGCTCGAGATGTGTTAACTATTCAAACATCTTCAGTAGCTTCAAAATGTGCTTTTAGTAAAGCAAGATTTCAAATTGGAGAGCATAGATATTCATTAGCAGCAGATAACTTGGAGATATCGGTACTATTTAGAGATTGGATTAATGGCGAGAGAAGGAGTTATGGTTGTCCACCTTTACCGCCTAAATTTGAAAATGACGTCGATGAAATAATGCAAGATTTTAGTGACGACAACATTGATGCAATGGAGGAACTATCTAATCAACCAATTTCAGAGCATGTTACTAGAGAAATGTTAAATGATTTAAAAAATGATTTCCTTGATAGCCTGAACTATTAAATTTAAATGTTTATTAGTATGAGTATGATAATTCAAGGTCTAATTCAAACAGAACCCTTCCTAGAAGGTGGCTGTGTAGATTAGACTTTTTAATACACTACTAATATTTTGTAACTCAACTTGTACTATTTAATTAATACTAATAGAAGTATAGGCTATTCGCCTTTTTTTAAAATTGTCTTAAATTTAATTTTTCTAACTTTTAAAGTGTGAAATTTAAACTTTATAGTTTTAAAGTTTGAATTTAAATTTTCAAACTTTTAAAGGGTGAAATTTAAATTTTATAGTTTTATAGTTTTAAAGTTTGAATTTAAATTTTCAAACGTTTAAAGGGTGAAATTTAACTTTTATAGTTTTAAAGTTTGAATTTAAATTTTCAAACTTTTAAAGTGTGAAATTTAAACTTTTATAGTTTTATAGTTTTAAAGTTTGAAATTTTTTCACACTTTTAAACTATGAAATTTAAACTTTTATACTTTTAAAGTTTGAAAGTTTGTATTTAAAACTTTAAAAGTATAAATTTTTAACTTTAAAATTATAAATTTTTTAATATTATTTGAGTAATGTTCCTAATTTTTTAATTTTAATATTTAATTTTTTTTAAATATAGCCGTTGGGACCCGGTTTTCGGTCCGATCCCAGTCCGAGATGGGTATACATATTTTTTTCCAAAATTACAGGTTTCGGTTCATCCCAATTCCGGCTCGTGGTGCCCGATTCCGGTTCGGTTCCGCTTCTATAGTCCCGATTCCGGTCCCGTTGCCACGCATACCCTCAGCCAGCCCAGATCCATCTTCTCAGCTTAGCCTCGTACTCAACATTCGAGGCCTCGTGCAACTCTAGTACCTCATTTATGGCAGTGGCATTCAGGGGGAGGTAAACTCCCAGATGCGGATGATGGGGTGAGGATCGTCGCAGCAGACGGTGGGCAGGATAGCGTAGAACTCCCTCACCTAGTCAGCACGTGCGGCAAGGGGAGCCTCGATCAATAGAGCCCACTCGAACTCTATCAGACGAGCATAGAAGGCAGTCTCTTTCTCCTCCAGCTTGAGTAAGACGAATCCCCTCTCACAGCAGAACCTGTTGTTCCGAAAGTCATGAAATCTCTCTCGACTAGCAGTGTCGGGAAATCGAACAAAAGGCAAATTTTCCTCTTTTAGACCTGTCATTTAGAGAACCTGCAAAAAGTTAACAAGCGCATTAGAACACCAGGGGAATTAGGCAAAGTCTGGTTAAAAAGGGAAGAGAGATATTTTCTATCAAAAAAGGGGTGCATGCCATTACATCTGGCTCATCCCGCCACAGCGGCCAAAATCCCACTATAGCAGGATGATGGAGGCCACCACAGCGGGATGAAGGTCGCCAGAGCGGCCTTCATCTGGGACAAACATCAAGCGCGATCATAGCACCTCTTTACCCCAAAATCTTCATTTTTTTTTTACAGAATTTCAGCAGATCAGAGTAAATTAACTACCCTAGAACCTAAACATGCAATCATATTAGCAAATAAACCCCTAAACAGTTCCCAAATTTGAATTTCCTATCGATAGACCCTTCAACTTCCCCCAACCATTTTGGAATCGATTCAAATGTATTTCTACAAAATCCTTACGCCCAAGACATTGTGGATACGTTGGGGACGTAAGGAGAGGATCCATGCTACGTTTTTCTAGCAAATCAAGCAACCTATATTCAAAGTTTTAAGTAACTACCCTAAGGCATTCCTAATCAATCAATTAGTGTCATGCATTCGTAGTTAAGTAAATAATGAAGTAAAGAGTGTAAAAAACAGGATTATTACCTGAATTTTGACGTTCGGAGCAAAGCAATCGAAAGAGTTTTTGGGAATTTTTGGAGAGTTGGAACAAATGGGGGAAAATGAACTTTCCCCCTATGAATTGTTTCTCAATCTCCCGCTGAGGCGGGAGATCCCTCCCTATAGCAGCCCCTTCTAAGCGGAAAGGTTGCTGCCCTAGGCGAGGTTAGGCTAGGTAATTTCGATGCGTTCGTTTCTTCGTCCGTTGCCTTGAAATTCCTAACCCACCCTTTGAGTATATAACATCATTTGTGTTTCGATTTAGAGGAGTTACCACTAGTCGTGATTTCCGTAATGGACCAATTTTTTAGTTAGAAGTAACCCGAGAGAGGGCGTGGATGACCCATGCACTAATCGTTCGAGGACGAATGAGGGGTAAATTGATATCTATTGTAACAACCTAAATCGTTGTTATTTAGGAAAAGCAAAAATTCAAGAAATTTCTGTGATAATGTCCCGCTAGGGCAGGCCAGATACCGCTAGGGTGACGATGCCACGGTGGGGTAAGCTGGCGCCAGAGCGGGATAGGCGAGACAGAATGTAAATAACGCAAAATCTTATTTTTTCCTTCTTCCCAACATACCTAATTTAGACGTAAACCATCCTACCCCCCCCCCCCCCTAAAAAAAAAAGCTGCTCTAAGCTTAAGAGAAAGGAGAAGGAGATTTCTAGCGTAAGGAGCACAGTGGATGGCAAATTTTCAGTCAAGATCACTGTCACGAAGTCCGAAAATAAGAATCGAAGCCAAAAACTTGGTGCAGCTGCTTGACGCCCAGGTAGGCTAGGTTTTGCTAATTGAGTAGTTATAAATATGTGCTCACTGCGTAATACAATGTAAATATATGGTAGGATTTATGCGTAGGCCTTCGTGCACCAAACAACAAATAGCTTAATCATAGTAAGAAGCCTTAGGTGATGAACTAGGGCTAAGTTAACCGAATTATTGTTAAGTGATATAGGTTGATGAATACTTCATAGGTGATGGTTGTGATTTCCTGTTGTGTGATATATGTTTGTTCTTTCTTCATTATGATGCATGTATGTATGCGGATGTTGCATTATGGATCACACTAATTGTAAATGAGTATGAAAAAATGACTACATGCCTTGAATCACTTCTTGATTGTATGATTATTGAGAATATACTTGTGATTGTGATTGTGTTTTGTTGAATGGATCGGGATTTGCGTTCCGACACACTAGCTTAGATCGGTTGCCATGTTCTGGCATAAATATCTGATCGATTGCCATATTCTGATATAAATATCTGATCGGGTACCACGTTCCGATATGCTAACAGTTTGGATTTGGGTTCCATGAGAGGACTAATGACTTGACATAATTGTGTATCTTGAGGGTTGTGAAATTATGTGTGGTTGGTAATGATAATTGATATTGTAATTCTCCGGGGTTGTTATATGGTTATGAGGACTTCTATTCGATTGTTCTTTTATGCTGAGTAAACTTGTTACATATCTCGTTGTTGAATGATTCGAAAATGCCAAGGGTTCAAAAGTCGTAATAATTGAGAGCAAGAGATGTCCGTGTGTTGTAAGGGCGAGAAGTGGGGGTAGTGTATGTGATGTAATTCCTTAGGTGGATTTCACCTTGGAGAAAGTAAATTCGTGGTTGGTGGTTAGAAAGCTGGATGAAATGTGCCAGGTGGCAAGGGTAGGGTAATCTAGAAGAAAAGGTAAGGATGTATCGTGGGTGGCGAGTTGGAATGCTTGTAGTTGTATTCGTGGACTTTTCTATGCGTTAGGATGGTTAGACTAAGATCAAGAACCTAATAAGTAAGTTGATTGAAAAGGTGGTTAGTATTAAAGGTGCTAGTGTACTTCTGAGGTATTCCAGAGGGGTAAAGGTGGAGAAGCGAGTGGTTAATCACATATTCTTGCTAGTTGTTTTCTTATGTTATGCGGTGGACTTCGGGTTGACTGATGATGCCTACCAATACGTGTGGTTTTGTACTGATACTACTCTTGCTATGCCTTTTTGGCATAGTGTGGATATAGGCTGGTGATGTTTCATTAGATGAAGACGAAGAATTCTCCAGTAGCTTCTACTTTTCCTTCCACATAGTGGGAGCTATGTCTTTTCATTATTATGTCATGTTGTACTCTTAGTAGCTCTTGTACCTGTTTAGACTAGATCCTCGGGGGTGTTAATTACTTTACAAGTCTTAACCCGAATTTGTTAAGAAGATTTTCATTTATAAAAATTCTATGTTTTCGTTTATCTCCGTTTTTTGTTAATTTTCCGCATGTTTTAACTATTGGGATATGAGGGTTCTCCTACTTAGTTGTTAGAGTGGGTGCCCGCACGGCCGGGTGAGTTGGGTCATGACAATATTTGATGTGGATAGTGAGGTGTTATCCACATCAGCGCGATTGGGAGACACAAATGATCAGAGGGGTTTAAAATAGTGTGTTTTAATAACTTTAAGTGATCAATTGATAAAATCGTGAGTAGAAGGGTCCAAGTGACAAATGGAGCCAAGTACAAGGGTTTCCTAGGTCATTCCGTCTTTTATTTAATACCTTATTTAATAGTATTTTCAACATTTGTATAATTAATACATGTGTGTTAGTTATACATTATATTTAGTATAATAAAGGGTGTATAACTAATACATAGCCACCAATGGTATTAGTATTGCCATGGTTATTAATGCATGGATCAACATGGTTAAAAACAAAACTACACTTGAATATATCAAACTAAGCGATGGATAAAAAATAATTCTAGGATATCCCAACAAACCTATTTTCAGTATTACCAATACACTCTACTTAGTAGTTCTTATACCCCTATCAAACAACCCTTAAAGTTTGTAATTTTATGCCTCTTCTTCCTTGTACTCCGCTTTTCTCCCCGCCATGTTTAAATTATAATTCAATGCCTTTGGACATCTAATTTACACAATTAATAGATAGTGTATAATTTATAGTAATATACATCTATTATACATGTAATATACATATAATATATATATATATATATATATATAAAATTCAAGCTTCAAGCTGATCTTGTAAAAAATGACTTAGAATAAAACCAGAGATTTTCCTTAAGCGGGAAGTGAAAGGCAGAAAAGTAGGAAGGCATTGGATAGATGTTCGAACATTGAGAAAGATATGAGGCTAGCTAACACATGCAAATCTCTCTCGACGGCCCTTTCGTAAGTAACTCAGTGAAAAGTATCTCAGCGACCACTTTCTGCGCCTATCAAAGAAAAGGGATAGACCAATGTGGGCTCCAAACCTCACCTTGACTTCGATTCGAGCGAATTTTGAGTAGAAAAAGCCAATGAAATGGGACCGCGAAGACAACCCACCACTGAAATTTGCTTTGCTTTCGCTCGGCTCGCTCCCACCTGTCTTTGTCCCAATATATATATATATATATATATATATATATATATATATATATATATACACATAATATACATTCAAATATATAGTGTATACTTTTATCATATTTGATAAACTTAATGATCGAATGTCATATATTAGTTGCTATATCGATTATAATTTGCCTTGAATCTGTTCAGATAAAGAAATTTTAACCATAGGAACATGACTAAACATTATCCACGAACTTCCACAAGATAATCACATCTGATCACAAAGAGATATGTTTTGTTAAAATTCCCTATATAACATTATAAGTCGAAATAATAAAATGTATAAACTTGTAAAAACGTTTTTGTTAGGAATCAAGTTTTGCTATAACAACAGAATTAGGAATGCTATACGGCTAATACACGATGAAGGGAAAAGAATATATCATACCTAAAATAACTTTTATCTAATATATTTAAAATAAATTAAAATGTACATAAACTTGCACTGAAGCCAATTTTAGAATTAAAATCTTTTTATAATCAATATATTTTTAGTGTAAACAGTTTTAGGGGCATTTTGATCATTTTAAACGCAAATAAAATTTATCAGCACTTTTTGCTAAACACATCAATTGCTTATTTTTAATTTAAGCACTTTTAGTGTATATGATAAAATACGGGTACAGCAAGAGTTCAAATCAGAAAATGACATATGACAAAAGCAACAGATTAGATGCGAGTCAACATAGGTTCTATTAAAGCGACCGATAGAAAAAGATTCATCTATTATTAGTATTAATGTTATGAACCAAGTCCAACTCAATATGGATATCAAGGTCACAAGTAGTCATTAGACTAATAAGAGTTATTGGGCAGAGAGCAAGCAATAAGTCTAGGCTAATGTGGGATTCGGGTCGAATAGTGAGTGTGAAAACGGTTCCATTAAATGGGGCAATGGTCAGTGATTTAGGGATTATGCATATTGAAGAAAATGTTTGTCCTCTCCTCTTCTTCGAGAGTCTAAACTTCTCATCCTTATTCTTATTTCTATCTTTAGTTACTTGTTATTTCAACATTTCCATTGAATTTCCATAGTTTGAGTATTGCAATCACAATCTTAAAGTTGTAATCACGTTTCAGTTCTTTTATTAATATAGTGGAATTCGGGTTTGTTACAATTAATTATTTTCAAATTCTTTCAAATAAAGGAATTAGTTTAATGTTGAATTGGTTCGTCAAACGAGTTTGGGTGTAGGTTTTTTTTATTTTTTTTATTTTTTAAACCATGTTAATAAGATTATCAAAATTTACAACCGGGGGACATGGCAACCTAACCTCGAGACACAACTGCGCACATATGGCCAGGGTAGCAGGGGACAAACTAAAGCTCATACAATCAAACATAATTTGCAAGAATTTTGATAATTTGAATGTTGAATAAGTATTAAATTTGAGTGTTGAACATAATTTTGAACTCAAATGAGGACGAGTAACATACTTATATAATTATGAATTTATGATTTTAACCTAGAGACTCAATTTGTTTAAGTGAATTTTGGTTCAACCTCTTTTGATTATGCAATTTGTGTATGGTTGGATTAATTTAGCCCGGTTGAGTACCCTTTTGAATAATAGATTGGGAGTATATGAAGGCTTTGTAAATAGGGAACGATTTAAGGTGATTATGATCAATTCAGTTTGAGGTAAAGGTTGGATTCATTTAGCCCGGTAGAGTACCCTTTTGAATAATAGATTGGGCGTATATGAAGGCTTTGTAAATAGGGAACGATTTAAGGTGATTACGATCAATTCAGTTTGAGGTAAAGGTTGGATTCATTTAGCCCGATAGAGTACCCTTTTGAATAATAGATTGAGCATATATGAAGGCTTTGTAAATAGGGAACGATTTAAGGTGATTACGATCAATTCAATTTGAGGTAAAGCATTGATATTCATGCTAGAATTTTGTCTCAATTTTTCATGTGCTTCATACTATAATGGTTAATTTCATGCACTATTTATATGCATATTTACTGCATATGTGACTCATGCTTACTTCATAAGTTGAATTGATAATTCTATGTGACACTGACCCCCACTCAAACAAGAGGGAGTTACTTGGATGGTAAACAATCCACATTTTCAATCATAAGGTTGTGGGTTTGAGTCACCAAGGGATCAAAGGTGGAATAGCTCCTAGGTGAGTGATAAATTAAAAATAAAAATTGAGTGACAATAATATAGCCTGATGAGTTCATGTGATTCGCGACTTAAGTGCCAATGTTTATCAACTGGTTATGAGTGCGGATGTTGATCTATCCCCCTATAGTCACTAATTCTGAACTTATCAAGTAGTGTGCACAATTTCTTAGCCTAGAAATAGCTATCAGAAATCAAGCCAATGAGATAATAATGACTAGCCTTTGATAGAAGGTTGGATATGTGTTGATTTTATACTCATACTATATTTACTATACTTTCTATGAGTTGCTTGTCTGATCCACAACACGATGGACTTGGATCCATTCTATTTTACATTTGGGTTTTTTATATTATTCCTAGACAATGTATTGAGTTGCTTCTAACTTATATACTTACTTTATAGATGTTCTTGACTTATATTGTATTTTTTTTTGTGTGTGTTCATGACACGTATGAGACTTATATTATAATTATCAATTGTTTTTAAATGCTTTTGTTTCTGTTTTTTAAATAAAGGAATCAATTTAATATTAAATTGGTTTGCCAACTAAGTTGAGGTGTAGGTGTCATCACAAATTAAATATCTTAGATCATGATAGCAGGGAGATTCAGATCTATCACCAATACATAGCATTGATTTGATTAACTATGTTAGATTGACGGAATTTTAATAGCTCAGTTAGTTAATTATTTGAACTTTTACCTTATTGATGAAGATTCAATTTCCCACGTTGTGACCCCCTTTCCATTTTCTCCTTCCCCTACCCCAGTTTTAGGCACTACCCACACAAAGTGCTTTCTATTATTCTACCAAGTATGAAAAGACATTGAAATTTCACTAGTCAACCTGCAGGACACTTATCATCAAGGAAGTATAGCCTTGGGATGAAGCAACAAATTGTTGTCTCAAGAAAGGTTATTTCCTCCGTCTCATATTAGTTGATTATTTTCTTTTTTATACGTATATTAGGAAATTATAAATAAGAAAATAATTTTACTAATTTACCCCTTAAAAAACTTTTTGAAAATTTTACAAACAAATGTGAATACTTTCAAAAAGCATTACTTGCAAAGGTAATATAAGAAAATTTTAATTAATACTTTCTTGATTAAGTAAGGGGGACAACTAATAAGAAAAAACTATTTTTAGTAAGATGATCAACCAATATGACCTATAGATGGAGTATTAAACTTCCATTCGATAATAGATTTTGAAGTTAGAGCTTGAAGCTTGAAATTGAGTTTTTGAAGTTGTGATTTTTGAAACTTGAAGTTGTGTTGGGACATGGATTTTACTTGGGAAATTAATTGAAGTTTCATGAATGAAAGTAAAATTTCTCTCAAAAATCGATTGAAAATAAAATTTTATCTAATCAAATTTCATGTACGTTTATATATTTGAATATATATTTTAAATTTTGATCTAAAATTAATCTATGATGATAGATAATTATATGATGACAAGTGGATCAAAATCTCCAATTGAAATTATAGAAACATTCCCCTACTTTTCCGCTTATTGTGGGAGTAACTTTCACATAAAATTCTTCCATTTCCCTTTTGATTTCTCTTAGTTTTTATACTTTAAAGTAGACCACACCTATCTAATTAAGTATTTCCTCTATTTCATTTTGGGTGATAATATTTTTTTTTGTCTATTTTTAAAAAAGTAATATATTTTATAGTAAAATAATTTTACTTTTGTAAATGATTTATCACCATATAAATTTTAAACATAAATTTTATATACTCAATCAAATTAATAATATTTGTTATTTACATGAATAAGGACAAAGGAAGTATAATAACCAGAAATCAAACATAGCCATCCACCTCAGCAAAGGAACATAGTTTTGTTTGCTTGGTGACGCAACCACACAAATAAATAAATAATTATTTTAACTTTGACAGAATACTATATCTTAATTCTTAAATTAAGGATATTATTAAATGTATTAAAATATTACTTAATTTTGTGGTCTTAAATATATTATATAGAAAACTGAAATTAAAGAATTGCTAAAAAGAACATTCACATTAAAACTAATTAAAAAGAAAAATACATAAATAAATTAAAACAAAGAAATTAATGAATAAAGAGTCAACACATTGGCCTTCATAAAAAAATCCTAATGATTTGAATCGAAGAATCATCATGGCTTATAATACTCTTCCCGTTCATATTATGTGATAATTAATTCAAAAATACTTTTAAAAAAAAAACTTATTTTAAACAATAATTAATATAGGTGTTAACACTAAATTATTTTTAATTGATAATATCTATTTAATGTGATTTCTTAGTTATATATTAAGAAGCTACATACCTAAATAAAGATAAACTAATTTTTAAAGAGTATCCTTTCGATTATATAAAAAATACTATTTAGATCAATCATAAAAGAGATGCTTTTTCTTAATACAAATATGATAACAACAAAGAACACGAGGGTGGCTTCTTTTCTTTAATTAATTAATTAACAGTGATTAGTATTAATAAAGAAATAAAATGGGTCACTGTTTTTTTCCTTTGGTCACACAACACGAGCTACTACAGAGTACAAGTGGACCTTAGTTTGTTCACAAGGAAATTTATAAATAAATAAAATAACATTTTTAATCCTTTGTGTAGTTAATGTTATATTCTAATTTTAGTTCTTATGTTATTCAACTTAGTACTTACCATTATGGACCTTCAATTGTATTAGGTGAGGGACTTTGATTTTTCAACTAATACACCCCTAATTAAATTAATAAATTGTTAACTTCTTTCGGGGGCAGCTCTAATATTTAATTTATTTGATAAAGAATCCCGTGAAAGTAAACAAATAAAAGCAACAGTTAAAATTATAATATAATTAGATCCTTCATTTTTATATGTTCACTGTATTGAAAATAATTTTCACTTTATTTTTTCATTTCAGCATATATTGTTAGAATGATTAACAAGTTGTATGGTTAATTAGTTAGCTACTATGCTAAGTTTGTTAGAAATAGTGAGCTGCAATATAGTTAGTTACAAAAGAGTTAGTTAAGACTACTGCCTATAAATAGAACATTATGTCTACATTCAATTTAACAGATTAATTCATTCAATACATGCTTCCTTCTATTCTCTCAATTTCTCTCTGAAACGTTTCTGTAATTACTCTCCTTTCATGGAGTTTACGTGGTATCTGAGCCACCGATCGTAGGGGCTTTCCTTGCTCTGTGAGGTGTTCAGATTCATCAGCTGCTAAAGGTGAATTGAAAGGAGACATCTCCAATTCAAGGAAGTAGCAATGGCAGTAGATGGAGTTCCATCGGCAAACACTGGCAGTACTGGTAAAGGCACTTCAAGCCATACTCTGTTTCCAGTGATTGATCACAATCATCCTCTGTTTCTTCAGCATACTGAAACTCTAGGTAGTTCTCTCATCTCTCTACAATTGACTGGATCAGAGAATTATGCTCTATGGAGTCGGTCCTGTTTACATTCCTACTCTATTCAAATAGGGAGAAACGTCGCGGTGACTCAAAAAATAATCAATTGATTCAATTTTAAAAGAATTTTAAGAATAAACAAATTTTAAAGGAATTGCCACCTAATTTTAGGAAAAAACTAGGAAACCATTAAGTGATCTACGAAACCATTAGATTCTAAGTAAGGGTTCAAGTTATTCTGAAGGGAAGGGGTTAGGCATCCTTCGAAATCCACAAATGTGGGTCCCGATTGAATTAATTTTTTTCAAATTGAGGAGGAGGATATATAAAATAATGTACAAGTATAATAAACATGCAATATACACAAGCAATATGATGAAACAATAATATAGGAATCAGCCTAAATTTGCCTATTGTCAATAATATACAATAATGAATAAGAGTATAATTCAAACCTAATTTGAATAGCTTCAATGGAAAGCACCTCCGGATACCTGTAAAGACACTTAGTAAAAGTGTTAGTAATAAATTAACATGAATAAAAATGAATGAATCCAAGAATAACTTAAAAATAAAAACCCGTCTTATTAACATGGAAGGCCTTGGAAATCGACGGTAATTTCTTCATCGGCCAATTTTAACATAAAACTCATATAAACTTAAACTAAATTTCTGTATTTTAAAACGTGGAGGCCTCCAAAATCGACGGAGAGATTTTTTCATTGGCCAATTTTAACAAACAATAAAATAGTCAAAGATATAAACATTATCAATAGTAAAACAAATCACCAAAAAAAAACTCAAACAAATCATCAAAATATCAATTCACAAATAATAAAATAATTAACAATAAACAAGAAGCAATGCCTAATAATAACAAAATAAGTTAACCACATAAATGGAACAATGTACTGTTAGTCAACAATGCAAAAAGGAACAGTGTATTAATTGTTATACATGACAAGAATAAATCAAAACAAAATAAGATGTGCATAAAATAACAATAGAATATAAATTAGAACTAAGAGGGAACAATACACAGTTAAAGATAGCAATAATAAGAATGATAAAATACTAATAACATATACTCATCAAAATTCAAAATACAATTGAATCCATCCAATGCTTAAAACAATTGCAACATATTATTTAATATGGCAATAATTAGAAAATGACATAGCAACAACCCATGAACACACAAATTATTTAAACTATTTGTCAAGAAGATAAAGCAGGAATACATGTACCCAAAGTCATTAACAAAATTAGTAATAGTCAAACTCATCATACAACTTTTGATTAAAGCTAAAATTGAATAAAATAATGAACAACCCACAAAACCAACATAATGCATAACTAGTTTTAAGAATAAACAATGATAGCAATAGAGAAAAGATTACCAAAAGAAAACACTAATAACAGTGGCTTATGAAAAGCAATAAAGACAATTAACAAATTGCTAGAAATAGTGATAAAAAATAACATTCAAAACCACAAACGAAAACAAATAATTCACTATAATAATATGCATAAAAAAATATTAAATACAAGATCCAATTAATCCAATCAAACAGTATCAACAAGAATAATTATCAATACAATATATAATAATAGAGACATGAAATATACCGACATATATGTATATATACAAAAAAAACAGTAAAAATGAGAAATGTCACTTACAAAAGCTTTTTCCGGACAGATCTGGCTATTTTCAGGCGTGTTGCCATGACTTCTTGGTTGGTTGTTGAATGTTCGCTGAAGTTCGGGTGGGTCTGGTCTGTTCGTTGTTCATCAGAGCCTAGTCGAAGTGTGGTAGCTCCTTGCGAGTTCACTGGAGCTCGAAGCTGCAACAAGACAAAGCTTTAGCTTGTCGGAATACCTGCAAAACAAACAAATATCAAAGGAGGGACAAGGGGAAGGGACTGCCAGCGGTGCTTGTTGTTTTGTGCGGGTTCCAATGGCATCATATAGTGGGGGGTTTGGTAGTGTTCCAGTGGTGGAGAAACGAGGGTTGTTTGGTGGTGGGTTAGAGATGTGAGCTTCGAGCTCACTTATGGAGTTTTGGTCAGTGTTGGTCGATTTCTGGGTTGAAGGGTGGTGGTGTTTGGTTGAGCTACTGGAAAATGGTAGTGGGTGGTTGGAGTTTGTTTGTTGTTCGTTTGCTGCTCCGGTTGAGATCTTGTTTCGCCAGAAAATGGAAAGGGAAAAAGGGGTTATTTGGCGTTGATACTTCACTGGTCAATGAGAATGGGAGAAAAATCATTGGGGTTTTGGTTACCAAAATAAAAATAAAAATGGGAATGGAGATGGCTTGTTTTGGGGTCTTTGGGTGGTGGAGACTAAGGGAGAAAAAATGGAAGAGGAAAAATTAGGGTTTTTCCTTTTGGAAATTCCTCCCTCCTAAAAAATAATTCACCACCCCCCACTTAATGACTAAGAAATGGGTTAAATAGAAAATCAAAAATCACCTATAGTACAATATCATTATATAAAATTTATGCGGCCGAAACCACTAGCTAATAAAATATTTGTTTATGAAATCTTATTCATATTCGAATGGATTTTTAGACTGTGCAAAATATCAAAATAAATATTAACAAATATAACATATAAAATGAATAATAAAAAAAAATTAAAAGTTACAAATTTTGAAAATGTTAGGCCAAAATTGGGAGTCAACAGGTCTGTTAGAATTGGCTTAGTAGGTCGTAGCAAACTAGGATTTGTTGATGGCGGATTTCCTAAGTCTATGTTTGAGCCTGCATTACATGATCAGTGAGAGAAATGTAATGCTATAGTATTGAATTGGATTATGAATGTTGTTCGACCTGGGCTTCTTAGCTCTGTTGTGTATGCTTCTGATGCACGAAAGATTTGGTTAGATCTAAGAGAAAGGTTTGATACAGTGAATGGTTCTAGAATTTTTCAACTGCATAGAGAGATCCATACTCTAGTTCAAGGTACATTGTCTATTGCTGATTATCACTCACGACTAAGGGATCTCTGGGATGAATATGATGCTCTTATGCCTTGTCCCAACTGTCTATGTCCTGAATCAAAGAAATTTGGTGAGCATTGTGATTATCAGAGGTTGTTACAGTTTCTCATGGGGTTAAATGAGTCTTATTCTTCTCCTAGGAGTCAGATTCTCATGATGAGCCCTATTCCTACACTCAATAAAGCCTATGCCCTTCTAATTGATCAAGAGAGTCAAATGAACTTAGTGAATTCTGCCAGTTCAGGGGTAATAGAGGGCACTGCTATGTACTCTCGGAAAAATAACACTTACACTACTGGTGCTAGTACATTAAAAGGACCTGATGCTTATGTTGGTCCCTCTTCCAGTAGTAGTTATAATGGAGGGAATACTATTGGCTCTGAAAGGAGGGGGATATAATGCTAACAACAATAGTACTTCTGGAGCTGGCTACAAGGCTAGGAAGAATTTTCTTATATGCTAACACTGTGAGTGTAAAGGCCACTCAAAGAACCAATGCTACAAAATTATTGGATATCCTGCTGATTTTCAATCTAAGAGGAAGCCTATGAATGTTAATCAAATTGACCTTGGGTAAGAGGTTAGAGGTACTAATAATCAGAACACTGGAGGTACAACTACAGGTTCACATCCTGGAGCTTTCTTCACTCAGGATCAATACCTTCAGATATTGCAACTGTTGTCCAAACCTGGTGGTGACAATGCAGTGAAACCTTCTGCTAATGTGGTCTCTGCAGCTGATGCTGGTAGTTCTCTTAAAGCACTCTCTTGTACTTATAAAAGTAGAACATGGATAATAGATACTGGAGCAACACATCATATTACATCCACCCTGGACAGCTTAGACAATGCTAAGGTATCTCCTGCTAATGCTGCAAATAAGGTTCACTTACCTAATGGTAAAGTTGCAGTTGTGTCACATATTGGAAACACTTGTGTTCTTGACAACCAACCTGTTTCTAATGTCCTATTCTTGCCTGACTTCAACTTTAATCTATTGTCTGTGTCAAAGATCACTAAAAAGTTGCAATGTATGGTTGGTTTCTTCTCTAACTTTTGCGTGTTTCAGGACCTTTACACTGGTCAAGTAAAGGGGATTGGTAAAGAAGAGAATGGACTCTATATCCTACATGAAGGACCAAATCAAGCACCAAAACAGTTGGTCAATAGGAGTAGCAGTCATGTTCATTTTGTTGAGTCTACTGTCAAGTTTTCTGTTAGTTCTGTTAACTCAGTTACAAGCTCTGAGTTTATTGATGTATGGCACAAAAGGTTAGGTCATGCTTCTATTGATGTTATCAAGAAGCATGATGTTATTAGTCTATTAAGAAGTAAGGATGATTTTCATTGCACTGTATACCCTCTAGCTAAACATACAAAGCTTCCCTTTACTCATAGTACTCATCTGTCCAAACACGTCTTTGAACTATTGCATTGTGATCTTTGGGGACCTTATAGAGTGCCCACTCATAATAAGAAAAGGTTCTTTGTCACAATTGTGGATGATTATAGTAGGTATATATGGATTTTTTTGATTGCATCTAAAGCTGAAACTGTGGTTGTACTTAAACATTTTCTCAAGAATGTGCAAAATTTGTTTTCTACCAATGTGAAAACTTTACGAACTGATAATGGTGGTGAGTTCGTTAACACTGAGGTACAATCTTTACTAAGCGATATGGGCATTACGTATCAGAGTTCATGTGTATATACCCCTCAGCAAAATGGTATTGCTGAGAGAAAACATAGAACTATTCTGAACATGGCCAGGGCCTTAAGGTTTTAGGCTTCTATTCCTCTTAAATTTTGGGGTGAATGTGTGTCAACTGTTGTCTACATTCTGAATAGGCTTCCATCCAAAGTACTTGCTTACAAAACTCTGTATGAAAAGTTATATTTGCATCCTCCTTCCTTGTCACACCTCACAGTGTTTGGATGCTTGTGTTATGCTGCCAGTCACAAGATTAGTGATAAATTTTCATCCAAGGTTGTTCCTGCAGTGTTTATGGGTTATTCGTCTACTCAAAAGGGCTACATTCTCTATGCATTCATGATCATATCTTCTTTGTTAATAGACATGTGGTATTTCAGGAGCATATGTTCCCATTTAGAGACTTACATGTCTCCTCTAATCCTATATTTCCTGTGGTTGAGCTCAGTTCTTCATGTCCTAACTCTCCATCCCCAGCATCTGAGGTCCTTGTAAATGCTAGGTCTGTGCCTTCTTTCCTACTGAATCCATGTCTTCCGTTCCATCTCATGAAATTGTGCCAGTTAGAAGATCAACCAGGTCAAGCAGACCACCTCTTTGGTTGCAAGACTTTGTGACTCCACCTAAGAGTAATGCTTGTACATATCCTCTTACAAATCATGTTTCCTATTCTAACTTGTCTCCAAGTTATATGCAGCTTCTCCAGGCATATTCAGTTATATCTGAGCCAACCACATTTCAAGAAGCTGCTGCTAATCCTACTTGGGTGAAGGCAATGTAATTGGAGATGGTTGCACTGCAGAGTAATAATACTTGGAGTATTTTGGACTTACCATCTGGAAAAAAACCTATTGGGTGTAAATGGGTTTACAAAATTAAATTCCTAGCTTCAGGTGAAGTTGAAAGACTCAAAGCCAGGTTTGTCGCTAAGGGTTTTAGTCAGAGGGAAGGCCTAGATTATGGTGAGACCTTCAGTCCAGTTGCAAAGATGGTAACAGTTTGATCAGTAGTTGCTCTTACTGTATCTAGAGGCTGGTACATCTACCAAATGGATGTACACAATGCCTTCCTCAATGGTGATTTGCAGGAGGAAGTGTATATGGAGATTTCTAGTGGGTTTGCTAGACAGGGGGAGTGTCATAAGGTCTGCAAACTACATAAGTCATTGTATGGTCTGAAACGGGCACCAAGACAATGGAATATTAAGCTAACTGAGGCCTTAGTGCAGATGGGATTCAGTCAAAGTCATTATGATTATTTTTTATTCACAAAGCAGGTTAATAATGATACTGTAATTGTGTTAGTATATGTGGATGATCTATTAATTACTGGAAGTAATCACTAACAATTGTGCAGTACTAGACAAGAGATTCAGAAAAGGTTTAAAATGAAAGACTTAGGTGAGCTTAAGTTCTTTCTGGGAATTGAATTCTCAAGATCAAGTCAAGGTATACTTATGACACAAAGGAAATATGCACTAGAGTTGGTGTCTGAATCAGGACTAGGGGGAGTCAAACCTACCTGTACACCATTAGAGATGAATCAAAAGCTTACTTCTATTCAGTATGATGAACATATCAAGCATGCACAAGCTGAAAATGATACTCCTCTTACAAATCCTACAAAGTACCAGAGACTAGTAGGCAAGTTACTATATCTTACTATGACTAGGCATGATCTTGCTTTTACTGCACAAGTGCTGAGTCAATTTATGCATTGCCCAAAACAGTCACATATGGAAGCAACACTAAGGGTTGTGAGGTACATCAAAGAAGCTCCTGGTTTGGGACTGCTGATGCCTGTAGAACAAACTACTCAACTCACTGCTTATTGTGACTCTGATTGGGGATCATGTTTGGAAACTAGAAAGTCAGTCACTGGTTATCTAGTAAAATTTGGAGGAGGATTAATCTCCTGGAAGTCTAAAAAACAAGAAACAGTGTCCAGAAGTTCAGCTGATGCTGAATTCAGAAGCATGGCTGCATGTGCAGCTGCGGTAACTTGGTTGATAGGTCTGTACAAGGAACTAGGCATCAATGTGAATCTACCTGTGAATATAGTGTGTGACAGTAAGGCAGCCATACAAATTGCTGCTAATCTTATCTTCCATGAAAGAACAAAACACATAGACATTGATTGTCATTTTGTAACGGAAAGAATTTGTCAAGGCATGTTGAAGACTGAGCATATAAATACTAAACATCAGCTGGCTGATCTACTCACAAAGAGTCTGGGAAAGGCACAACATCATCAGTTGTTAAGTCAACTTGGAATGAAGAATATTTTTCAACCATAAGCTTGAGGAGGAGTGTTAGAATGATTAACAAGCTGTATGGTTAATTAGTTAGCTATTAGGCTGAGTTTGTTAGAAATAGTGAGCTGTCATATAGTTAGTTACAAAAGAGTTAGTTAAGACTGCTGCCTATAAATAGAACATTATGTCTACATTCAATGTAACAGATTAATTCATTCAATACATGCTTCCTTCTATTCTCTCAATTTCTCTCTAAAACGTTTTTGTAATTACTCTCCTTTCATGGAGTTTACATATATTAAGATTTTTTTCTCCATGCCTTACTCTTTAGTATTAGTTATCTATTTTTTAAATTACTTTTCAAGATTTAAAATCAAATATAAATTAATAAAAAATATTATAATAAATTATTCATATTAATTATTATCATATTATTTTTAAAGAATGTATAAAATCAAGACAAATAATAGCAAACAGATAAAATTTTAAAAGAAAGAAAGAATTTGATAAACGCTCTTATTCGACCCCAATTACGTTGTACTAATAGTTGCTTCAAAACGAGAGTAGAATGATTAGTTTTCCCCTTGAAAACTATTCTTTATTAAATTTTTTGATCATCAAATTGTTATTCAAATCTTGTTATAACTATTATAACATGTATTATAATGTGAATATATATATATATATATATATATATATATATGAATCAAACATTATGTTAACAATATTATTATGTTTTATGTGAAAGATAACCCAAAAAAAAAAAAAAAAACAACAACTAATATTGTATAGTTGATTACTATTTGCTAATTGGAATTATACATGTTGAGAATAGTTGTGCACGGAGATATACGTTATTAGTAATGCAGCCAAGGATTAGATGATAATTTATTGTGTAAAAAATAATTATTTGTTATATAAAGTAATACATAAATTTATTCATTCTCAACCATAACTATATAACATGTATTATAATGTAAAATAAATATATGAATCAAATATTATATTAGCAATATCATCATTGTTTATGTGAGAAAGAAAATACAAAAGAACAACCAAATATTGTATCACTTATATATATATATATATATATATATATATATATATATATATAGTTATATACTCCCCCAATCCCAACCAAATATTGTATAACTTATACAGTTATGCTCCCCCCAATCCCATTCTATGTGACACCGTTAACTTGACATGGGGTTTAAGAAAAAAATGAAGATTTTTTAAATTTATTGTCTAAAACAATCCTGAGATATTTGTGAAGTTGTAAATCACTTCATTAAGAGCATAAATGAAATTTTAAAGTTGATTTTTTAAATTATAATAAGATGACATTCTTTTTGGAATGGATTAAAAAAATTGTGTTTGGTATGAAGGAAAATGGTTTCTTGGAAATAAGTTGGTTTCTAACCTATTTTTTTTTATGTTTGGTTGGTGAGTGGAAAATATTTTCTATTGTTTGGTTGGTGATTAAAAAAATACTTTCTACTCCCATTATTCCTAACTACTTGTCCACTTTTGAATTTGTACATCTATTAAGAAAACAATGATTGACATAGTGAGTTTACCATTTTATCCCTATTAATTATGAAGTGGATGAATTAAAAATTTAAGATTTTCAAGAAGTTCTACCTTTTTCAAAGTAACTAATTGAGGGTATAACAGGTAAAAAAATTGTCCTTTCTTGATTTGTCAAAAGGGACAAGTAAAAAAGAAAAATTGGATAAGTGATTAGGGAAAAATATTTGTTATTTTTGGTTAGAGAATAGAAAATATTTTTTAGGAAAATAGTTTCTGACATGAAAATCAACCCTAATACCTGATTCAGGACATGACCCAGACTTCCGACTCGAGACTCGGCATTCGAACTAGGACTTGATCTCAACCTTGACACTCGAACCGAACTAGACCTCGACAATCGATCCAAAATCCAACCCCGAGACCTGACCTTGACTCTCACCTGAGACCTAACATTCAAACTAGGACCCCACCCCGACATTCAACTCGATCCCAACATCGACATCCAACTTGGGACATGACTTCGACTCCCTACCCGAGTCTCAACATTCGAATTGGGACCTAACTCCGACCACGACACTCAAATCGGGACGCGATCCAGACGACCAATACAAAATTCAACTTTGAGACCTGGCCCAAGACCTAATCCCGATATCTAAATCCGAACACGATCGATTAATCCAGAATCTGACCTCAACACTAGAATCGAGACTTGGCTTTCGAAATGGGATCGATTTTTTATAATGGGGACTCGAGCCCGACTTTTAAATTGGAATCTGACCATACCCGATTCGGGACCTGACTTTCAAATCAAAATTTCAATTTTTTTAATTTCATTTTTATCTTTTTCTTTGTGAGGGGGATGGGTAGTAGGGTCAGGGCAGACATGACGTGTAAAAAAATAAAATTTTAAAAATTTTAATTTCTTTTTAAAAAACAAAGTTTTAAATATATTTTGGTTGGTTTGGGGGGGGGGGGGAGGGAGCTTTAGGGGTCGGGGAAAAAAATCTTTTTTTGTAAGAAGGGATGTGTCAGGGGTAGGGTGGGGTAAAAAATAACTCAACTATCTAAAATTTAAGTATTTTGCAAAAACAAAATTTCAAAATCTTAGTTTTTCTTGATTTTGGGGTAGGGGTCAATATTTTTTTTAAAAATCAACTTTTTTAGAGGGGGAGGCTTGGGATTGGATAGAGTGAGGTAAGAAGAAAATTGTAATTTGAGGTTGGAGGAGAGTATTGAAAAATGTTTTAGAAAAGTAATTTTTCTTAAATTTGAGAAAAATAAATTTATTTGAAAAACAATTTCCAAAACATTTAGATCAACCAAACACCAGAATATTGGATACCAAACACACCCTTACTTGATTTGACGTGCAAGTTGCTATCTTAAATATTGATATGGATAGGCCAAAGTCATCTGCAACCCCTTAAAATTGTCCTCATTATTCATTTAGACACCTCAACTACACCTAGTACCTATTGAACACTTAAATCTTAACAAATTTATACCTATTTAACACAAAATAATAATCAATAAAAAGACAAACATGCGTGCATCTCAAACACACAAACATACTAAATAGACCAATGAAATAATGACATGTGTCGATTGGATTAACTTATTTTTAAAATTTTATTTAAATAATTCAAAAGGAATTTTAAAAAGAAAAACCAAAAATTATTTTTGAATTAACCCATCCCCACCCCCACCCCACCCCCACCCCACCCCACCCCACCATTCTTCTTCATCTTCTCCATCAGAACTAATTTCCCTTTGCACTGGGCCGTTGTATCTCAATCGTCAGTATACCATCGCCTCCCCTTTCTTCTTCATCAAACCTTATTCCTTTCACCGACATCGATAATACACCATTGATGTCCATTTAAGCTACCCCTCATTCACCTTTCATTTTAACAGCATTGCATCCTCCATTCATTGTCTTCATTTTCTTTTCACTACTAATCATTTATCACAATTATAAGAAAATTTTTATTGAAAAAAAATCAATTACTTCATTGAAAAATTATTTTCATCGAAAATAATGGACCTTCACCAAAAATATTTGAGACTTTAATTAAATCTATATTAAAAAAAAGGAAAAAGAAGAAGAAGAATTGGAGAATTGGAGAATTGGAGAGGGAGGGAGAGAGAGAGAGAGCTGGGTGTAGGTAAAGAGATTATGGAAATTGGAATAGTTGAAGATGGCAGAAGATGGAATAGTTGAAGATGGCCGAAGATGTTCCTACGTTTTTTTTTTTAATTAATTATTATTATTACTTATTTGTTTAGGTATATAGGTTGGAAAGAAAAGAAAAAAAATATATTTTTAATTGATTTACGTACTTTAGGAGAGTGATGTACACGTTTTTTATCATGTTAGCGTTTTGTGTCTAATTGACATCACTTTTGAGCAAATAAGGTGTTCAATAGATACAAACCTTAATTAAGATGTTCAAGCAAATTATGCGGACAACTTTAGGTGGCTTACATCATAAAACATACATAAGCCTCTTGTTGTCATCACTCTCACCGTCCAACTTTTTTCCTTATTAAATCATTCTTTAATTTTGTGTTTTCTTTTTTACAAGACTTTTTCTTTAATTTTCTTTTAATTTGAGGCGGCTAAGCATTTTAATATGCATCATTATATTCCTTCCGCGTTTGACTCTTTCTAACTGGTGATGGAGTATAATATTGTTTTAAAAGATATATATTTGATTTTGCAATCTGTTATATATCTAGTTTAGTTTAATTATGTATTATATATTTACATCTAAGAGATTTTTGTTCTTACATTTAATAAATTTTTTTAAAAAAAGTTATTGATTTTTTAAGTGACCATGAAAGACCAGACTAGACAATCAGTTAATGGAATTTTTTTAAATTGCCTAGTTGAAGGGACACTGTTGTACCCTTAAATTTTGATTTAACTAATTCAATATACTATATACTTTAGTATTTATAGGGGATGGGAAAAAGAGGTATAAAAATTATAGTAGGTTGTACATAATACAAATAAATAAATAAACAAGCTAGCTAGCTAGTGTACCTGGCCATATATCTATTGTTTATTGAACAAATTTGACAAATTAAATAATTATGTCATACAATAGAATTGATACGAGAATATATATCAACTAAGTGTTTTAAGATGCGGGGCATGAGGCGTGACGTTTCATACAATATGGAATGAGACGAGACGTAAGCCCCGAGATACGAGCGTATGTCTTATGGATCTACTAGGCGTAGTCTCAGGTATATATATATTCTATTTTATAATTTTGTTACTAGGAAAATAAGTAAAAATAAAACTTCCAATTATTTTATAAATAACTTTTAATAAATAACCTATAATATATAGAAAAATATATTATGAGTTTTATTTGAGAAAGGTATTAATGACCAATAATGTAGAAAAAAATATTACAATTACTATTTGAGAAATATCATTACACAATTATTAAAAAAAAATATGATTTAAAGCAAAAAAGGTTCAAAAACCAAAAAAAAAAAAAAAAACCAAGGTGTAAGTTTTTACGCCAGGGAAAATAACGTTTTTACTCTTGGAGCTTACACCCCAAAATTCTAAGACTTACGCCCTATGTATCTACGTCTTCAATTTGTGCCCGAAGTATTTTTGATACGCCCCGCTTCAAAACTCGCTCGGGACTCGCCCAAAAAAATATTTTTGAAAACATTGTATCCACTTCTATATATATAAGAAAGAGTTTAAATTTTGTACCCCGTCAATGTACAAAAAAGTTATGTATATTCTTCTTCTCATATACTACTTCATTTCCTATTTTAATTTGCTCTATCCTATGGCAAGTAATGATAATGTGAAATAGAACAAAAGAAGTTATGTATATTCAATTAAAAAAAAGTTTATAAATTATTAAAATAGAAGCAAGTGCATTAGTTTTATTATATATAAGAATTTTTTTAGAGTTTACAGTAAAACGTGTGCATTATAATGATTTATAATAACTAGCGTCCATGCAAAAAAATAGTATTCTAACTGGCCACCATCAACAAATTAAATTACCATAATCTAGTTGTTGTTCTACAAGCATGCATTAATTTTAACCAATTCCATGTCCTATATTATAACTACAAAACTTTTCAGGTTTCATCTTATTTATTTCTCGATCACAATTTAAGTGGCATCTTTCGAATTTTGAAAGTTAATTAATGAGTTTTTTAATTGGGACATTTTCAAACATTTTTTCTATAAATTTTATACAACTTTTATGTAAATTTTAAATAGATAAATATAATTTCAAAAAACATAAAAATTTCATCCCCAAATTCTGGATCAAAATAATAATAAAAATGATATGTAAAGCTTTCAGTTTATTCAACATATAGAACTTTGTGTAAACACTTCCTCTCTATCAAATTGCATTTACTTTTATCTATGATTTTTCAAACTCAATATAACTTGATCTTGTTATTTAATCATGTCGGATACAAAAAAATATATACTCACTATTGAATGGTAAACAATGGCTAATCGAAACCATCATGTACGATAAGCCGCTAATTATCATAGATGAATTCATGATTTAAACTTTAATTTATAGGTTTAGCCTTCAAGTATTGAAATCACTAAAGTTTTAAACTTATGAATTTATGCTATTTTAGTTGATTGATATACATACAAATATTCTCGAAAGTTGAAAGTACTGAATTCAGATAAATGCTGAGATAATTTATCCTCATTTTCTACTCCCAGTACTCCCTCTCTTAAAAGTCTTAAAACACTCAGTTCAACTCCTCTCTCAAAGAATTATTATAGTATTATCAAAAGACAAAGGGATAAGGGTCTGAAAAATACTATAACTTTGGCTTAAATTATTGTTATGATACCAAATTTTATGGAGGACCTTTTACCCCCTGCACTATTTATTAGTGTAGTTTAAAGGTATATATGTGCTCATGTGGACACATTATTATTTAAAATGATGCAATATTTATGATGTCCACGTAGGCACATATATACCTTTAAACTACACTATTAAATAGTACAGGGGGGTAAAAGGTACTATTAAATAGTGCAGGAGTAATAGGTCCTTTTGAAGTGTGGTATCGTAACAACAATTTTGGCCAAAATTGGAGTATTTTTCAGACCCTTATCCAAAGACAAACCAATGAGAGTAGTACCCTCTTTCTAGGAAATAAGACTTTTGTTACAACAAGTGGAAAAATTTGTGTATATATAAGCCTCAATTATTTTCCCAATAGAATGTTGAAACCACATTGAATTGTTGTTGAAAGTAGTAATTAAGATGGAAGAGATTATGATTAAGAAGGGGGCATGGTCTCCTGAAGAAGACCAAAACTTGAAAGATTATGTTATGAGATTTGGCATTTGGAATTGGAATCTCATGCCCAAATTTGCAGGTCTAGCTCACTACTAATACAATTTTTAATTATTTTTTTTTATGTGAAGTTAATTTGTGTATTTATCTGACCGATGCATGGTTCAGGTCTTTCAAGAACTGGAAAGAGTTGTAGACTTCGATGGGTGAATTATCTCCACCCTGATGTTAAGAGAGGACCTTTTACAATGCAAGAAAGAGAAACCGTCATCAAAATGTATCAGCAACTTGGAAATAGGTGAGAACTATTAAGTTTAGTTAATAAATTAGGCGTAATTGTATGTACAACGTATCTAACAGAATATGTAAATCCAGATGGGCAGCTATTGCTGGAAAATTGCCAGGAAGAACAGATAACGAAGTTAAAAACTTCTTTCACACACATCTAAAGAAGCATCTTGGACAGAAAAATATTATTGATGCCCCGGTGAAGTCTAGGAGGGTAAGAAAACCGAAGAAAAAGTCCAGCAAAGCTCAAGAAAAACCCAAATTATTTGTCGATGTTTTTGAGACATGGAGTAACATGAACACTAGTTTGATGATATCACCAATGGGGGGTTCTTCTTCGATATCGAGCAGTAGCATTATTACATTCGATCAAAATGAAAAGATTGATGAACCAAATCCGATGATTGACATGAAAAAGACGCTTATCTTGGAGAGCAATCCAGCTGCAACGACTACTCCTCATCATCAATCATCGTCACATAGTAATATCGATTCCTTGGATCAATTTGTTGACACCACTTCATTTTGGCTTCATCTACTTAATGATGCCAATTAATCGTATTATTTTATGCAGAATAATATTATGAAATGTCTATCATGGATATATATTCCTAACCCCCAATCCAAAGTAGAGATGGATAATTTAATTAATGAGATGAAATTATTTTACCTCATTATGAAATTAATTATATGGGATTCGAGTTGCTTCTATGGAAGATAATGCTACAGTAATGTTATTTAAGTTTGATTTTTGACAAGGTTAATTTTAGATGCGTGCTTTTTGTCCCCCTATTTAATCGAATTTCAACGTGTGTATATGTAAATTTTGATAACATTTTGCTACTATGTTTTGTATGAAATGGTTTTCATAGCTAGGAGTTAATATATCAAAGGACTCTAGTATGAATTGTATGTGTATATTATATGATCCATCTATTGATACCACACGACAAATTATGAGCTATATATATATGATACGTGTTTTTTAATGAAATGTGTTGATGGATTCACTATTCACTAGTTGGATGGTATAGATCGATCATCACTTTAATATTTCTTCCGTCTCATTTCATGTGTCTGAATTTAATTGTACAAAGAGTTTTTGAAAGTAAGATTTTTCATTAAATTTTCTATACTTTTAATCTCTAGAAGGGTGTAATGTACCGTTATCATCTTAAACATGATATGTTTGTAATTTAAAAATTATTAGTAAATACAAGTAATAGTGTTCTCTTTGTTTCAATTTATTTGTCTTACTTTCTTTTTAAATTTAAAAAATGTTTTTTTTTTCCTTTTTTTGACATTTTTTTAATATTAACTTTTCACATGATATATTTAAAACTACAAGATTAAATGACTTATCTTTTTTGGGTTTTCCACTAGGTACAGTACTTGTACTGAAGCCCGATTAAAGTCATACTTTCCACTCTCCATCGCAAGCCTTGTTGGTGACTAAAGGACATTTTGGTTACATTCTACATATCTTTGGTTTTAGATCAAAAAATTAAAAGTCTTTTTTACTATCTTAAACTCCGTATTAAGTCAAAATCAGAAAAACAAATTGAAATAGAGGGAGTATTTAGTATTTAAAAGGTACTTAAGTTTTTTGGGCATGGAGCTTATACGTATATACATATGATGTTAAGTTTCATAGTTTTCTTTTTTTATCTTGAAAGTTTCATAATGTCCCTTTTTACAACTTAAAAGGCATTGTTATGACATTGATGATATCGATACGATGATCTTTTAAGTAGTTAATTAAGTATCACTTCCCAGTATGTTTGCTAGTAATATTTTAACCAAAAGTATACGTATACTCTAATGAAAGTAAAAGAAAAACATTAAAGAATAGAAAAAATGAAGCAATCTTTAGTTAAAGAGAAGTTTGAAATTTTGATCTAATTATATAAATCTTAGTCAAAAGGTTCAGTAGACATTTTTTCCCGTATGAATGAGACGACGAACAACACAAATAAATCTAATTATATGGGTGTGTTTAGGGGTGTACAAAATTGAATCGAAAATCGAATCAAATCGTAAACCAAGTCAAATCGAGAAAAAAACTCAACTAGTGGTTGGTTTGACTTGGTTTGGTATTGAAAAAAAAACCCAACTATATTTGGATTGATTTGGTTTTAACTAAAAAAAGCCAACCCGAGACCAAACCAACCCGACATTATATATATAATTTTAAATTTTTATTTTATACATAAAAATATTTACTTTGATATCATTTTTAAATATTACTTATACTTTTTCATATTTTTTATCTTTTAATATATTATTTCAAGCTTGAAACTTAGAATTCTGAATGGTTCAATAAAGATTATAATCCACAGATGTAGGTAATTATAATAAAGCTTAAATCAAAATCAAATTAATACTAATGCAAAATAAAAATCAATTCAACACTAAGAATGACAATAATATTGAATAATTGTTCTTTGGTTTTACATTGGTTTAGACAAATCTAATTTTAATTTCCTTTAATATTTAGTCATGTAACTAATACTTATTTAACTTATTTTAACATGATTTAATACTTTTAAATTATGATCATTTTCATTATGACTTGTTAATTTTATAATATTTGTTTTACGTGATTTCATTATTATTATTTTTTTGTTGGATATTTTAGTGTCATTACTCATATCATATTTTGTGTTATTTTCTTAAGAAACACCTTAGATAGTTGTATTTTAGTAGGACTAAAGAAATATTTGAAATACAAGTAAATTATATGTTTGTATGAATACTTTACTGGAAAAACCCGAAAAAACTCGAAAATCTGAAAAACCTAAAAAAACCCGAGGTTGAAAAACCCGAGTTTTATTGGTTTGGTTTGGTTTATAGATTTAAAAATCCGACACAAATGGTTTGGTTTGATATTTGAAAAACCCGAACCAACCCGGTCATGTACACCCCTAGGTATGTTTGGTACAAATAAAATGTACTCTAGGGAAAAAAAAGGAAACTTTCAAAAACAACAAATACTAGACATCAATATTTTGGTTTGCTATTTGTATTTTTGTACTTTTTTTGCGAATTTTGAAAAATAATAATACAAATACAAACTGATTTGTATTAAAATGAATACATAATAGGAGGAGAGAAGCGAGCGAGATCGAGAGAACGAGGAGAGAGGATTGTATTTTGTATTTATTTTGCATTGCATTTTATATTTATCTAATGCACAACTGTTTTGTATTCTATATTAATTGTATTCAAATTACAACTGTATTCATCTTCTCTTTGATTGAATACAATTGATACATAATATTGTTGACAGATAGGATGAATGCATATTATATTCGTATAAATTCAAATACAATTAAACAAACTATAATACAGTTTTTCGAATACAATTGATACAACATACAAAACTCTCACATATGTTTGATTGAATACAATTAATATATAATACATTTGAATGGATTTCTTCTTATTTTCGGGAGAGAGAGAGGGTAATTATATTTCCTACTTAATACTTATAATGTACCACAACATAAGAAATAGAGTAATTGCGATTTGTACCCCTAACGTATGCATTTCTTTGTGACTTACACCTTATCCTATTATTTTTAATGATTTGCACCCTAATCTCCTAAGTTCTTTGCGAAATCATAAAAAAAAATCTCCCTTTTCAATTATTTACAAGGAATAGAATAGAAAATTACATATAAAAAAATATAGAAAAGTGATTTAAATTAAAAATACAAGCAATACTAAATACAAGTAATTTGCTGCTTCTTTTTCAATAAAATGAAGAAGCAATCATTCATTTCTAGTACATTTTTAAGGGCGAACAAAATCGAACCGCAAAGTACAAATTGAGTCAAATAAAAAGAAAAAAAAATCGACTAATGATTTAGTATTGAAAAAAATACGATTATACTTTGGGTTGATTTGATTTTAACTAGAAAAAGTCAATATGTGACCAAACTAATCCAACATTATATATATAATTTTTAAAATTTATTGTATACATAATTTTTTTTGTTTAAATACAATTTACATATTTATCTTTAACTTTTTCATAATTTTTATGTTTTATAACAATTTGTTAATTATTCTATTTTATTCTTGTAAATAATTGAAAATATGAGATTTTTTATAATTTTGTAGAAAACTAAGGAAATTAGGGGTGTAAATCATTAAAATTAATAGGATAAAGTGTAAGTCACAAAAGAACACATACATTAAGGGTGCAAATCGCACCCTAAGGGTCTCTTAGTTGTTGGTTAGAACTATGTTGATTATTAATTATACATAAATTAGATATATAATATTAGTAATGTAGGAATTAGACGATTAAGTTGAGATTAATTATAACTTAAAACTAAATTCTAGGTCTAAGTTGCAACCTTGAATATTTATGTGGATATACGTTCTGAGGGCTTACATGATAAAACATACATAAGCCACTTGTGGTAATGACTCTCACCGTCCAACTTTTTTCCTCATTAAATCATTCTTTAATTTTGTGTTTTCTATTTTACAAGACTTTTTCTTTAATTTTCTTTTAATTTGAGGCGGCTAAGCGTTTTTGCATCAGTATATTCTTTCCGCGTTTGACTCTCTCTAATTAATGATGGAGTATAAATAATACTTTATTTTTAAAAAAAACATATATCCCACTTTCTTGTTGCTAGAAGAGAATCTATCAAAGATTTGCTTTTGAAGTTTTTTTTTTTTTATAAATTTAAATTTAATTTAATTATATATTTTTTTTAATAAGAAATTTTCTTTTCTTGCCTATAAGAGAGTTGAAAAATTATCTTTTTATATTCAATTTAAAAATTAAAAGAAAATTGTATCCCATAAAAAAATGAACGTAAACTCGTAAACTATCGAAGATAGCTATAATCATTCAGGTCTTATTGTGAAAGAAAAAGTTCGTAGAACCTTGAATTAGAACGCATGCCAAATTTTATGTCTTGTCTAAGTAAACGATCGGTCAATGGAAATATGAATTGCCTAGTTGAAGGGACAAACGTGGGACAGTGTGTTGTACCCTAAATTTGATTTAACTAATTCAATATGCTATATACAGACTTGTTACAGAGGATGGGAGAAACAGGTATAAAAAACATAGTAAGTTGTAAATAATACAGATAAATAAATAATTAAATATCCAAGCTAAGCTAATGTACGTTAAAAAAGTAAAACCTGACCATACATCTATTGTATATATATTGAACAAATTTGATTAATTAAATAATTGTGTCATACAATATAATACGAGAATATATCCACTTGTACATTGAACAAATTTGATAATTATGTCATACTATATAATATTAGAATATATCCACTCATATATGAGAAAAATTAGTAATATATACTTTGCTTCTATTTTGCTTGTAATATAATGTTTTCTTTATTTCCCCGTAGAGCTGTGGAGCATTAAAACATCACTGTTTTCCCACTTATTCCCATAAATATTTTAATTGAATAAATAAAAAAAGAAAAAAAAATAGTAATGTCATATCAAAAAAATAATTTTTTTCTCACTATTTTAGTGAAAATCTTATTTTTACCATGCATTTTTTCAATGAATTGATTGATTAAAAATAAGTAGGAAAATCACGATCTATAACACAATGTTTCCATTAATTCACAGTGGAATTTTTTTAATAGTATACCTTCATTTCCTATTTTAATTTGCTCTATCCTATGGCAAGGATTAGATCAAAAGAAGTTATGTATATTCAATTAAAAAAAAGCTTATAAAATATAACCAAGTGGGGATTAGCTTTTTTTAGATATAAGATTCTTTTTAATAAAACGTGCATGTGCATCATAATAAGGTACTGGCGTCCATGCATATTCAAGTTGCATGCATGCCCTATTATATTTACATAACTTTTTCTGGTTTCATCTTATCTCTATGTTATAATTTACGTGATATCTTTCAAATTTTATAATTAAATGAGTATGTTATAATTTACGTGATATCTTTCAAATTTTAATAATTAAATGAGTATATTCTGGTTGTGATCTTAATATTTTAGATATCATTTATTATGAGTATATAGTTATAGTATCTTTTATATAGTTTTCAAATATGTTAATATTATTTTGAAAAAAATGTAAAAAATTTCATTTATGAATTTATGATTAAAATAAAAAATATAAGATATAAATCTTTCAATTTTTCAATATATAAAAATCAGTTGTCTAAGCACTTCCTCTATCAAATTGATTTTATACTTTTATCTGTGATTTTTCAAACTCATTAAAACTTGATCTTGTTATTTAATCACGTCGATACAGAAAATATATACTCGATCGGTATTGAATGGTAAAACCAACGGCTAATCGAAATCATCGTGTGAGATAGATAGAGATGAATTCTTAATTTAAACTTAATTTTATAGGTCTAATCTTTGAGTGTTGAATTCACTATAGTTTTAGACTTATGAATTTAAATATATTATTTGTTTCTATTTTAGTGACTAATTACATACAATATTCTCAAAAGTTGGACGTACTGATTTCTAGAAAAATACTTCCGAATTTATTCTCATGTTTGGTTGGGAATCTCGAGATAAATTAGTTTACTATGTATATGTGAGAATTTATCACATCACTAATATATAAATAATCTCACGAGTGCCTAATAGCTCCAACTAAACACAAGATAAAATAATCCTATATTTAATCTCTGAGATAATTGTACCTTATACCTCACACCAAACGACCCCTAAGTCTTAAAATGCTCAGGTCAACTCCTCCCCCGAATAATTATTATAGTATTATAAAAGAAAATTAGCAAAAAATATCATCAAAAGAAAAACCAATGAAAGTAGTTAGAGAGATTGTACTACCTACCGCCTTTCTTGGAAAGAAGACTTTGGTTACATAAGTGGAAATATTCTGTAATATTATATATATCAGCCTCAATTATTTTCCCAATAGAATGTTGAAACCACATTGAATTGTGTTGAAAGTAGTAATTAAGATGGAAGAGATTATAATTAAGAAGGGGGCATGGTCTCCTGAAGAAGACCAAAAATTGAAAGATTATGTTATGGGATTTGGCATTTGGAATTGGAATCTCATGCCCAAATTTGCAGGTTTAGCTTATATCACTAATACAAATCTTGTTTTATTTTTTATGGTTAAGTAATTTGTTGTGCTTAATTAATTAATTTGTATATCTAATCGATCATGGTTCAGGTCTTTCAAGAACTGGGAAGAGTTGTAGACTTCGATGGATGAATTATCTCCGCCCTAATGTTAAGAGAGGACCTTTTACCATGGAAGAAAGAGAAACCGTCATCAAAATGTATCAGCAACTTGGAAATAGGTGAGAGCTTTTAATAAAAACGATCTTAAGTTTATTTAATAAATTAGACGTAATCGTACGTACCTATAACGTATCTAATAGAATATGTAAATCCAGATGGGCTACTATTGCTGGAAAATTGCCAGGAAGAACAGATAACGAAGTTAAAAACTTCTTTCACACACATCTAAAGAAGCATCTTGGACAGAAAAATATTATTGATGCCCCGGTGAAGTCTAGGAGGGTAAGAAAACCGAAGAAAAAGGCCGCTCAAGAAAAACCTCAATTATTTGTCGATATTTCTAAAACATGGAGTAACATGAACACTACTAATTTGATGATATCACCAATGGGCGGTTCTTCTTTACTATCGAGCAGTAGCATTATTACATTCGATCAAAATGAAAAGATTGATGAACCAAATCCGATGATTGACATGAAAAAGACGGTTATCTTGGAGAGCAATCCAGCTGCAACGACTACTCCTCATCATCAATCATCGTCACATAGTAATATCGATTCCATGGATCAATTTGTTGACACTACTTCATTTTGGCTTCATCTACTTAATGATGCCAATCGTATTATTTTATGAAATCAAGATTATACTAATAGATAATTATGGTCTAATCTTCAGTTACATGATGAGATGGATGTTTAGTTTAATGAATGAGATGAGATTATGTTAACAGTGTATGAATTGGCTTTCATAGCAACGAGTTAATATATCAATGATGACAAGGACTTTAGTATGAGTTGTATGTGTATATTATATGATCTATCTATTCATACGATCGATCACGACGAATTATGAGCTATATAATACTCTTTCTGTCTCAATTTATGTGGCATAGTTCAAATTTCGAGAGAAACAGATTTAGTTTAACGGTAAATTTAGACATGAAATCTTTAAGTTTTTTGAAATAAAATTTATATATTTAAAAATATATATGAAAATTATGATAAAAAATAAACTTATTTAAATATTAAAATCCGATATAAATTAGAATGGAGGAAGTATGTGTATTGAGTCTCTATTCACTAGTTAGATGGTATAGATCATCACCTTACTACTTCTTCCTTTTCATTTTATGTGTCTGAATTTAATTGTACTAAGGACGAAAGAACTTTTGAAAGTAAGGATTTTCATTAAATTTTGTATACTTAAACTCTAGAGGGGTGTAAATTGTAATGTACCATAATGATCTCAAACATGATATGTTTGTAATTAAAAAATTAGTAAACACAAATAATAGTACTCTTCTTATTTCAATTTGTTTGTCTTATTTTATTTTTGTAGTCTGTTAGATAAATATTTTTTTTTTCTTTTTTGATAACTCTTTAATTCTGACTTTTCTCATGATATGTTTAAAACTACAAAATTAAAAGACCTTTCTTAATTCTTTTTAGTTTCCCATCCGGTATTCGATACTTGTATTGGGACCGACTAATTAAATCCCTACTTCCCACTCTCTACCGCAACCCTTGATGATGATTAAAGGGCATTTTGATTATATTCTACAAATCTTTAGTTTTAGTCCACAAAATTTAAAGACTTTTTTACCATCTTAAACTTCGTGTCAAATTAAAATTAGACAAATAAATTGAAATAAAGGGAGAAATATTTTTTTAAACGAAATAAAGTGAGACATATAAATTTTAAAAAAAGTATTAATTTTTTTGGGCATGGATATATATACTAGTTTTTTGACACGTGCGTTGCACCTGATTATCAATTCGAAAAATATATGTTATAGTAAATAGTATTGCTTATTTAAGCGAAGATTTGAATAATAAGCTTAGCAAAAAATAATATTGCAGATTCTTTTGTAATGTTCAATGTGGATCCTCATCTATATCTTATTCACACAAACCTATGAAGATGGCTAATGAAATATTTTATTAGTTAAATGCAATAAAGTATATATTTATTTCAATTTGATGAGGTTCAATAATGTAATTAGTCTTATCTCACTAATATTACCTTATAGACAATATTTGTTTTGTATTTTTCTTGTCATCTAACCAGATGGGCTTTGCATGTGTATTCTACGTTAAATTGTTTAGATGTCATATGAACATGTGAAGAGAACAACTACATTTTATATATTCACATATTTTCACATTTGTTGTGAGTTTTTTATTTTAAAAAAAGAACTCGGAACATTTTAAAATAATATATTTTGAAGTTAGAAGATTTTGTTAACTTGATAATACATTTGTGACATATATAATACTTTAATTTAAACACAAATACCTATCCAATTATAAATATATATTTGCATTAATGAAAATATTTATCTCATAAAATTTGCAATTAAATAAATAATAAAAATTAAACTAATATTAAGAAATAGTAAATAAGTAAAACAAAATGACAATGTTTATATAGTAATAACTATTTTGAAGCAAACATGATCAGAGTCTAAATCACATAAGTAGCATTGATAAATAAAGTCATTTTTTTGTCTTGAACATAAAAAATAAATCGTGACAATTTTCTAAATTTTGGAAAAAGATATTCAGAAGCATATATCTATATCACAAGAGAAATTGTTAACAAAAACAAATGAATTTAGACTAAATCATGTTAACTTTATATATTGGAACATTACTTACTAATGTTTATATTAAGCAAAAAATAATTATTTTATCATCAAAATTATTTTCCTCAAGTACTTGAGGTTATGGAATATATCTTCTTAGGATAGAACGACTTACTTCATCAGAATGGTGGTACCTCATATTCAAACTCACTCAACGATAATAAATCACACAAAAAAATTTAAAATGCAAGAAGAAGAAGAGTGGAAGATTAAAAAAAAATTGTGGTTGAAAATGAGAGGAAGTCCCTCTATTTATAGTCAACAAAGGGTAGTATGAACAAATATTTTTTGTATCTTATCTGAAAAGTCATGACCTTTCGGAGAAATCACAATGCTTTGGAAAAGTTACAACTTATTGAAAAAGTCTCAACTCTTTGGCAAGGTCATAACCCTTTGAAAAGAGTCCTAACTTATCGGAAAAGTCACAACTCATCAAAAAAGTCACAACCTAAGTTAGGAATATTATAGTAATTTAATATTCAAGTTAGGAGTTCATGTTTTTAAGGTATATATATATATAAAATACACCTGGCAGAACATGAAAGATAAAGATAATTTTTCATGTACAAATTGAAATGTGTCACTAGATCATTCCCCAGCATTTTGGGAAGAAACAAAATTGAAGATAAAAGGAATAAGAAGCTCTGAGAGGAAAGTTCCAAGTATGTTTGCTAATTTTATTTTATTTTTTCAATTATGCGACCTCAGGGCTCATTTATTTAACACCAAAAATATTTATATTAGCCCAACGAGCCCAAAAGTAAACAAGAAGCAAACAGAAAGGAGCACCTAGCCGTCCAAATATGACCGACCAAGTTGTCTTAAAATGTCCTACTCTGTAATTATTGTTCATTTTGCTGCCTCTGCACGCTGATCCTCCTTGTCTTAATTCTCAATGTTGGCATGCCTATTTTATCCATGTTTATTATTCTCTTGCATTCAACTGTTAGTTGATTAAAATTGTTCCACTGAATTCCTTCCTGCTGCTTGAATGCTTCATTTGCCATTGTGTCTGCTAGTTGATTTACTTCTCTGTATCCATGTACTATAATTGCATGTGTTGTTCCCTGAAGTATATCTCCTCTATTTCTTCTGTGTATTCCCATGGTATTTTCCAATCCTTATTGATCATCCTTGTTAGGCCTAATGAATCTGATTCCACAACTACGTTTGTTATGTCGTTATTTGCACAGTATGTTAAGGCCTTAAGTATTGCCATAATTTCTGCCTGCATACATGTGCTTTGCCCTATTTTCTGTGCTTCTGCATATATCAAATCTCCTTGATTATTCCTTAGACAGAAACTATAGGAACTTTCTCCCGGATTTCCTCGACTCGCTCCATCTGTGTTGCATTTGACCCATCCTAATTGTGGCTTTTCCCATGTGACTCTGTGGTGGTATAACTTCGGTTTATACTTTGTTAGTACCTCTACTACTCCTTTCCAGTCCGTAGGAATGTCAATCCAAGGGTACAGTACTTTCAGTAGTTGAAATATTCCTTTCTAACATTGTTGCATGAGTTGCTCATAAGTTACTTTCCGCCCATGTCTCCTTGCATTTCTCCTCTTCCATAGCTCCCACATCAAAATTGTCGGGACAGCTTGAAAAATAGCCCTTAATTTTGGTTTGTGTGATGCTCTCCACCATTGTGTGATTGTATGTTGTAATCCTTCTTCTATTCGGACTCCTGCACACGAAGCAAACTGCTTTCATAGCTTTTGGGCTATGGGAGTTGTTAGAAAAAGATGGTCCATAGATTCCTGATCATGGCTTTCACAACAATAGCACCTTGAAGCTATACTTATTCTCATCTTTTTAAGATTATCCTCTGTTGCAATTCTCTTTTTCCAGGTTCTCCATAAAAGTAAATTAATCTTAAAAGGCACCCTTTTACTCCATATACATCTCCACTACCAGTCCTCCGCCTTTTTATGCCTTACATAATCATATGCTGATTTGACGGTGAATTCCCCACTTGAATTTCCCATCCACCATGGCTTATCAACTGCCCCCTCCTCAAAGTTTGAAGCGATGTTTTCCACAATATATTCAGTCATCTCTGCCGATATAAGCTCTCTCAGCTTTTGTCTATCCCATTCCCCATTCCTTATGAAGTTTTTGACTTCAATTTCTTCATCCCCTCTTCCTTGTTCTTCAATATAGTAAAGTGCACCTTGTTTCATCTAACTGTCAAACCAAAAGCTCATTCCTCCTCCCTTGATCTGCCACCGTATATCATGCTCCATCTCTTCTTGAACCTCCACCATTTTCCTCCAAGTATGGGAGCCTCCTGACCCATTGGCCATAGTTGGGTGGTGTTTTTTGCAATACTTATTCCACATGAAGGAGCTCCATAAGGAGGTGGATGTCCTGAAATTCCACCACATCTTTCCAAACAATGCCTTTGTGACCTCTTGCAAAGATCGGAAACCTAAGCCCCTTTCATTTTTTGGAAAACATAAATCTTTCCAAGCAATCCAGTGTTTTCCTTTTGCTCCCCCTGTTTTGCTCCAGAAAAAACCAGCAAATATTTGATGTAAACATTCTATAGTCTTCTTTGGAGGATTCATAGCTGATAACAGGTATATCGATATGGATTGGAGCACATTTGCCACAAGTATGAACTTATCTCCATAAGATAACCATTTGTTGTGCCATAACATGATTCTCTTTTGAATTTTTCTCACCAGCTCATCATAATATTCTCTTTTTTTTCTTCCATAAAAGACTGGGCAACCAAGGTAAATAAAAGGAAAAGAGCCCAGCTTTATTCTAGTGATTCTTCTCAGTCTCATTCCTACTATTAGCGAAGTGTTATCATGCAAGTAGAAAAAACTCTTATTCAAGTTTACCATCTGTCCTGACACCTTTTCATATTTCCGTAGCACCTCCATCATCAATTTTATAGACTTTCTGTCCCCCTGAGCAAAAGAGGATTGTGTCATCTGTGTATGATAAGTGGTTAATGGGAGGACTCCATTTCGGCATCCCATATCCCTTAAACTCCTCATTATTGTGCAGCTTATTCAATCCTCTTGCCAATACCTCTGCTGCTATAATGAACAAAGTAGGGGACAAAGGATCCCCTTGTTTTAATCCTCGTGAGGATTGGAAGAATCCGAACACCTTTCCATTCACTAATACTGAATACCAATTATTTGACACCAACCTCCAAATCATGTCAATAACTATTTCAGAGAATCCAAATTTTCACAACACCTTGATGAGAAAGACCCATGAAACCCTATCATATGCTTTTGCCATGTCCAATTTTACTACCACATTATTATATTTTTTCCTCAGGTTGATATCTCTAATGATTTCTTGGGCTAGGAGTACATTTTCCGTTATACTCCTTCCCTTGACAAAACCCGTCTGATTTATAGAAATAATATGTGGTAGCGTCTTGGCAATTCTGTCATGCAAAACTCTTGACAAAATCTTACTTACAAATGTGCACAGGCTTACTGGTCGAAGATCAGTCAAGCTCCCTACCTTATCCTTTTTTGGCAACAGGACCAAATTTGTGTGAGTAATGCTTCTGGGAATTATTTTCCCGCAGAAAAATGCTCTTACCATTCTAGCGATGTCTTCCCCTATGATTTCCCAACTGCTCTAAAAGAACATACCTGAGAATTCATCTGGCCCGCTTGCGCTATCTGCATTTAATTCAAAGACCACCTGTTTCACTTCCTCTGTGGTTGGCATCCTGATCATCTCATTATTTTGCTCCACCGTGATAATTTTTGGTATTCTGATGGTCAAATAATCATATTTTTTTAACCAAAAGTTACTCTAATTAAAGTAAAGGCAAAACTTTAAACAATAGAACAAATGAAGCAATCCTTTTTTTTTTATTAAAGAGAAAATTGAAATTCACTACTAGAATTTTGGACTATAGCAACAGTTTCATATGCGTTCCAATAGGACCTAAAACCGTTGTCATAGAGCTACAACAACGGTTTGTCAACCGTCTCATCTGCTCACGTTACTATAGCTCTATTGTAACAATTAATGTAATGGTTCTCGAAAGCATTGCTATAGGGACCTCTATTGCAACGGTTTTCCTTCCATCTATAGGCACTATAATATTACAACAATTGTAACGGTTAACAAATGTTGCATTAGGGGTTGTGGTAACTATTAGCAAGCGTTGCAATAGAGTCCGTTGCAATAGGAGGTTCTTATCGCAACACTTTTTAAAATATTATGGCAACCATTTTTTATTGATATTGCAACTGTTTTATTTTCTATTGCAATCAATCTATATGAATCTACAGTTTTTCCCAACCTGTTGCAATAGTTCATGTTTCTTGAGCATTATATATATATTTAAAAATCAACAATTTATCAAAAAGTTCTCTAAATCAAATCACGAAAGAAAATGACTAATTGTATAGCCGAATCATATATATAATTCTAAATATCCTAGTCACAATATCCATAAAGGTAAAATATACATACCAAAACATATATTTTCAATAGTTTGCATAGGTTCCATACTAATAGAAATTAAAACAAAAGACTGTAGCTTAACAAAAGTTTCAAAATGACAAGAAACAAAAGAGTCGAGCTAATGCAATAGGTTTCTACAACTTTCAATCAAATATATCAAGGTCTTCATCATCCGCTTGGTTATCTTCTCCACCTACAAAAGACCATAAATAAAAGTTTATTGAGAGTAAATGTGGAAGAAATTTAAGATAGTTCAGATTTAAGTAATTAAATCATTTGTCTCGATCTACACCACATCTGTGTAAGTGAAATAAGAAAACATTTCATTTGCTCAATCAATTGTGCTTAACAAATTATTTTTTTGCCTGCTGTAAAATGCAAGTTGTATCCAGCAACCTGAAATGGCTCTCAATTGAATTTTGAAGATGATCATTCCCACAGATTAAACAGGAAACACATAAATTATTGCAAAATATACCTAGAAGAAAAACACACATCAATGCAAAATATCAATGGGCACAAATTAGACAAGTTAATTTATTTGCTCTTACTGTCCTTTACAACCAATCAAACATTCGCAAGTGAAGATATCACTTTTTATAAGTAGGAGTTTTTATCCTAGTGCATTCAGTGTAACAATATTCACTAGATAAGTTCTGTGTAAAGAAAAAAGGAAAGGAAGTATACTTAGTTTTGTACACAATAAGCTCAGATTAGAACTGTTTTTCTTTTAGTGGGTGCAGGGCTGGTTGGGCATTACAAATGGCTCAAAAATTGGTAATCCAGCATTGTATTGAAAGAGAGACACATTAACAAAACAATGCAAGGGGAATATGTAATAAAATAAACATGACACTCAAATATAGCAACACTAGCAGTGTACCAAAGTATACCACAATATCTGGAAAAAACAATTTTCAAGGGAAGGAATTTAACAACCAAACAGGAAAGGACAAAACCTTTAGACTTTATTAAATCACTTCCAATTCACGATGAGTACTAGTCAAATTCAAGCCATGGAAGTTATCAAGGTCAACCAAAATTAACAAATGAGTAGTCCAAAATAGGCCTTCACTGACATGAAGAACCCATATTCCTAAATAGATGAAATCCAAGATAACATTGTGTGATGATGCTCATCCAATATTTCATAAGCAAACAGACTGAGCATTACTCCCTATGCCAATTCTAATAGTCGAGCATGAAAAATTATTCAAAAAGGCATCATAAATCACACGCACACACCAAGCACAAAAGTTAATAAGTTTCCAAAACATCATCTAGACTCCAGGTAGGTTTGAGATTCATAGTTTTTCAGATCTGCCAAGTCAAGCGAGGAGGATACTTAATTTGAAAGAGGCTCACGTACCAGCCCTTAACAATTTGTTCATTATATTCATATGTTTGAAAGTGTATTATTTTGGTCCTATTTTGTTTCGTTTTTCTATTAGGATCCAATATTGGTTAAGTTGGTGCATGGTGTGTATGGGTAAACTATTGGTAGAAAGCAGCTGGTTATGGAGGAAAATCAACTCCATATAAGTAAATATGCAAAGTTGATATGTGCAAAATAGGTACAGAAGCAACATAAGGTTGGAAATAATGCTGAAAATTAAAAGAAAGAAATAGAAGCATTTTCAGAAACAAGTAGTAGCTGCAACCTTCGAGCAATGATCTGTCATACTTAAGCTGAGAATTGAAATTTTTTCAAAAGAGTACATGTACAAATAGCTTAGATACACACACAGGTTGTCTACTAACTAGCAGTTACAACAATAGTTTATCTGTGTCAGCTATAGGCCAGCTCTTTAGTGCTAAAGATTTATCGTTTCCAACTTTTCAACAATTACACTAACAAATAAGAGCCATAATAATTTCACAATTTAAGATGGCACACTAATGAAAGAGCTATGATTCAAAGACTAATGTTTTCACAATCAAAACATTTGGAAAAGGAAAAGAAGCGTCCAAGGTTCTCTTCCTACTTTACCCTGAATACTCAAAACAGGGGCTGATCGAGATAAACCTATACATAAAAAGTGCGTACAAAACTCAACAGTCGCATTGACTCAACTGCACATTGTTAAGGGCTCTTTAAAATGAAAGTCTCTCTAAACTCACGATAGGTAGATGTACAACACCATAACTAACATGAGAAGTTGAATTGTAGTCTCCCTTTTATGCAAGAAAATTTGGCAGCACATTCATACCAAGCTAGAGTTAAAGTGAAGAAGAAGAAAAATAATAAATGTCATACCTTGATTGTTTTTGCTAGAAGATGGACGATTCAAAGGTTCCATAGCTTCTTATGGTGACTGAGCACCCAATGATGCCAACATGGCAGCATTCGATTGAAGTCCAGGGTACATACGATTAAGTCATCCAAGAATATCATCTGTAACTTCTTGGTGTATGGTTAATTTTTGTTGTTCTAAATTTGCCACCATCCTTTGATGCATCCCCTCTTTCAATTCCTCCAAAAAAAAATCTATCCTCTCATCATTAGCAGTTAAATAAGGTTCAGAAAGCGCTTTCCTTTTCAACGTACTTTTGGTACATACAAGCATCAAATGATTGATCGTCATCTTCACTGCAATTTCTCCATTTCAGCCTACAAATCAAATTCAAATAAAGAAAATCAAGTATTTAAGAACAAATAAAGGATCTTAACAACCTTATAACCAAGTAAAAGTCATACAATTTTACAAATTGTATCTTCGTTGGAATCTTTGTATACTCAACCAGATTTTCTTGATCTTGTAGCCACAAAGAGTTATTTAGTTGACAGCTCATCGTGGCTTTCCTTCTCTTTTTCCTAATTATATAAAAATTGGCATTAAAGATCTTTTACGGAAACAACTTTATATTTAATGATTAATAGGAGAACATACCAAATTATTGTGTATCACAGCAAAACTTGTTTTACCAACAGTATGTGGATTCATCCTTTTACTATCAAACTAAAAAATTAAAATCTAACCTTGAATTTTTCGGAGTCCCAATATTTGAGAAGATCCTTAAAATCAGATTCTGAAACATCTTTGGGCTTATTTGCCATTCGAAGATCATCATTATCATATGCTTTATATTGTTTCTCATACAAGTCATTCTTATACTTTCTTCGAGTATTTTTATTTCCTTCCAAAGCCCATTTTTTTTGCACTATCAGAAATATCATATTTCTCCTACAATTTATTCTTTATATTAGTAAAAAGTATGAAAAGTTTATAATTAATATTAGAAATGCAAGAACTCAAACCTTGGTATAACCCCACAAATCTTTTTTTGTGTCCATATTCTTCTAACTATGAATATTAAGAGGACAAAGCATTGCATTCCTTGCCAAGGTTTCAAGAAAACTCCTCAACTCTGTTAAAATGGCATTAGTAAGACCAATGGGTTGATTGTACCTATTCAACATGACCAACTTACGCTCCTGTCGCCCATGTACATTTTGCATTATTGTATTACCTCTTTTCTTTTTTTAAGTCACAGGGCCTACAATAATACGAAGCAAAGTTAAACAACATATCAACAATGTTAACTGATTTTACAATTCCAATACATTTAAATATTTAGAAGTGAATTTATATGTTTTTACCTAGTTCTCCTGATAGTTAATTTTCTTCTGAATTATGTGTCTCTTGTTGCACTTGGTCCTGTATATCGTGTGCTTCTATAGTAGGAGATTCTCTTGGCACATGTTGCAACTGTTTCTCTGAAACTTGTGCTACTACAGTGGAAGAATTCATAGGTGCTTGTTGCACTTGTTCTTGTACAACTTGTGCTTTTAAAGTGGAAAAATTTAGAGGCACATGTTACTTTGATTTCAGCATAGATTTTGCTTTTAGAGTGGATTAACTTTCAGGCATTTGTTGCATTTGATCCTTTTTAGACTGTGCTTTAAAAGTACAAGAATTCTGAGGCACTTGTCGCAATTCTTCTTGTAATGTTTGTGCTACAAGAGTAGAGGAATTTCGCGGTAGAATAGATTGAACATTCTCTTTTGATCTCAGTGATGAAACCCTTTTGTAAGACATTGATGTAAGTGTTCCAGCTTGCATATATTGTTTTCCTTTTCCTTTCTTGTTTTGTCTTGAAGTCTCCTCCTGCCTCATAACTATCGAATCTGTCAAAACGATATATATGAATAGAACAAAATCTTTTTAAGCACAGTATAAACATAAGGTACTTTACATATGCATCAGATACAATAACAAGTCTAAGATTTTACACAATACAATCTACATGTGCATCATGTACAATAACAAGCCTCAAATTTCATTCCAATTAGGTCTGAGTTTATCACAATTTATCATGACTTCTATCTTGTCTGATTACCTTGGAAAGAGATGATTCTTATCATATTACCAATAACTTTAGGACTGCTATCAATTTTAAAAGTTATCATAACTAAGATGAGTTTAAAGATCCTTTAGGATTGCCATCAATTTTAAAAGTTCAGTGACATTGAAAACTTTGCACTAGCCAAAAAGAAATTTGATTCTGAAGATAGTTCAAGCAACACAGACCTTCCAATAGTCGTAGTCCGTCAATAGTGTTGTTGAGATTCCCTTTAATGATTTACAAGCTTGCCTATAAATAGAAGGTGAATCTCCTATAAAATTGAAACAATTAAGAATATAATTTTAAGAAAAAAAATAAATGGAATCAATATCATGAAGTAGTTCCATCAATATCATCATGGTTGCTTGAAAGTGGTGTATTTCGTGAGGAAAGTCTCTCCCCGTGAAAAATCCATTTGTTGTATCCATTTACAATCAAGTGATCCCCCACCACATTTCTATAATGCCAATAACGATTGATGCATTTTTTGCAAGGGCATAATATTTCATTTCCTCTAGAAGCTCGTTGAAATGTCTTATCAAGAAAATCATTCACTCCACTAATATATTCATCACTACATCATCTCTGACTCATCCAACTTCTATCTAAATTATCCATTGATATCTATGCGACACAAAAAAAGATAAAAAGAATCAAATTTATGACAACCTATGAAATAAAAAAGAAAACAATGTTTTACACATGAACAAACATATCTCAAAATGTACATGGAGAATATGTAGTTTAAAACTCATAGCAATCACAATGCAATTTACAACAAGCATTTCATAGTTTTGCCTATTATATCAAACAAATATCAAAGTTTCCTTGATCATTGGAAATGTATACAAAACACTGATCCACATGACCTGTCAAGAAAAAGTTTTAACAGTGTTGATGGAGCCTGCTTTTCTTTATTTTTGATCCTAAAGTAATGGGAAAATACATAGATAGTCCGTCAAAGTTTGCTTCTTTTTCATTTCGACACTTCAATAAAGGTTAGTACTATTAAATGCTACAACCTTAGAAGGTCACTTGATGGATAAGTTGGAGTATTCGATAGGTTCTGACCTTAGTTGTAGTGTTAAAATGAAAATTGAAGCCAACTTTGATTGGTTATCTATACATGTATCTGGAAGTAATCTTACTTTTTTGGTTTTGGGAGTTCAACTGCTACCTGATTTAGTTATTTTTCAAAAGCAATATTTACCTGGGTAATAATACCAAACTAGTCTAATCCTACTAGTACACCATGGAACAAGCCTACATTATGTTTTGTTGAACAACTAATCAACACTTCTTACCCACATGCAGATAGATTATTTACCAAAATATATGTTCATAAAATAGATTTAGAAAATCAGATGTCATACCAATTAGAAATAGTTTAAAAAATAGCTCATAATCAATAACAATTTACTTTATATTATCCTAAAGAACAACAAGATTAACGATTATGAAATAATTTCAAAGATACTTTTAACTACTAAAAGGAAAAGTAGAAAAATCATAACAAGCTTATCATTCTTTCAAATTTATGCTATTAACGACTTATGGACATTCAAGAAATTGAAAATGGTCGTTGGATTCATATGAAGTTCGGATCATATTCTAACACACCAAAAAATCGCCTTGAGGATTCAATTCTTTTCAAAAAAGTATCCCTATTGATATTCTTTTTGATAAGAAATCAGGGCAAAACAGTCTTTAAAAGTTATAAAATAGATTTTTAAGGCAAATAATATTGATCTAGAATTATAAGAAGTTTAAGATTTTCATGTCAAAAGCTCTAATACCAACCAACAATGAATTTCAGTTTTTTCCTTTTTCATGCTAATGTATCTCTTGTTTCCTGTTGCTTTAACGTAACTCTTCAATAATAATGAAAGCGAAATTTCTCACATCCTAGTTTCCTGTTGCTTTAACGTAACTCTTCAATAATAATGAAAGCGAAATTTCTCACATCCTAGCTACTCAAGCGAGAGGTGAAATCAAGGAAGACATCATCAATGCAAGGGTATTCAAACCCGATTGAATAACTCTTGGAACAACAAATCCAACATCAATATCAAGAGAAATATGGTCTAGAGTAATCAATTGCACCATAACTACCAATAAAACTTTAAACCCACAGTAGCTAAAATTGAATGAAAAAAACCCACAATCAGAAGAAAAAAAAGATACATCAAATACACACTAACTACACCTCAACGATTAAACTCAAAAGAAGAGATTCAAGAAAAAAACCTCAACAACTCGAACTTGAAATTTCATCAGCTATAACCTCAAAAATGTAAGAACAGAACCTCCCGCAGTTGAAGAAGAAAGCATCAAGATTTCTCAAATTTCACAAGCAAGCCTTCAGCCTTTCATTTCCTTTGATTTCACAATAGTTTAGAGAGAAATGGGTTTACATTTGAAGTAAAAAAAGGGTTTAAGTTTGCCCTAAAATTACGTACAAGAAGAACGTACCATAAGAATCAAATCCCTGCAAAACGCTACAAGCTTGCCTTGAAATGGTGTTCTGGAACAACAAATCCAACATCAATTTCACCATAACTACCAACAAAACGTTAAACCCACAGTAGCTAAAATTGAATGGGAAAAACACACAATGAGAAAAAAAATACATCAAATACACACTAACTACACATCAACGATTAAAGGCAAAAGAAGAGATTCAAGAAGAAAACCTCAACAACTCAAACTTGAAATTTCTTCAGTTATAACCTCAAAGATGTAAGAACAGAACCTCCAGCTGTTGAAGAAGAAAGCATAAAGATTTCTCAAATTTCACAAGCAAACCTTCAGCCTTCAATTTCCTTCAATTTCACAAGAGTTTAGAGAGAAATGGGTTTACATTTGAAGAAACAAAGGGTTTAAGTTTGCCCTAAAATTAAAGACAAGAAGAACTTACCATAAGAATAATCAAATCCCTGCAAAAATCTACAAGCTTGCCCTGAAATGGTGTTCTGCTTTATGAAAAATAGGTCAAAGAGAAGAGGAGTGACAGTGTATGGTGTTGTGTTTGTTGAAGAGATGAATAATGACTTTAGAAAATGTTTGTATATATCTAGTAGAGAGAAAAATCAATTAGATTTAATAAATTAATTAAATAAAAATAAAATAGAGTGAAATGTTTTTAGCGGGTTTAGCCAAAATAAAAGAGGGAAATTATGGAGGGATTTAATAACCGTTCCAATTGAAAAAACTTCGCATTAAATGTTGTCATAGATGACTTTATGGCAACGGTTCTAGTAACCGTTGCAATATGTAAGTCTATTGCAACGGTTTTCACACAGTGGCAACAAATTTATTACCAAGTCGTATCAAAAACACCCATTACTTTTGGCAACGGTTCAAACAGTTGCAATAGACCCTCTATAGAAACAATATCTTAAGCGTTGCCAAAAATTTCGTTGCCGTAGGCCTAATTTCTAGTAGTGAAATTTTGATCTAATTATACTATCAATCTTAATCAATTCTTTTGAAAAAGGTTCAGTGGACATTTTTTCCGTATGAATGAGACGAAAAACAACACAAATAAATCTGACTATATGGGTGTATTCGTTACAAACAAAATGTTGTCTAGAAAAATAAGTATGTTTCTTCCTTAATTTTTTGGTGCTTGGTTTGTGAGCTAGAAATATTATCTCATGGTAGGGGCAGGGGCGGCTCTTGCTTAGAAAAATTAAGGCGCATGCCTTAGGCCCCCAATTTTGGGAGGCCTCAAATTTTTATCAAGAACAAATTATGTGTTTTTATTTTTATAAAAATAATAATTATTTATAATAAAAAGTGTATATATATATATATTATTCTCCTTAACTCCACTCAAATAGAAGAAATCAAGAAAACGTTGTTTTGTCTTATTACATTTCTGACATTCACATTATTTATTTATTTTAAAACTCCTTTTTCACTCTTTTTCTACAAATCTTTGATAAGTTAAAGTAATACTCTATCATAAATCTAAATCATTAGTCGAACAGTGTTGAACAAAGTGAATTGCACTTTTTTTTTACTTAAATTTTCAATCAAAGCTAGGTATATCAAGTTCTCAACGTCTTGAATCAGATTCTATGGTTCTAACTCTTATTTTTCTTAAAGTTTGTCAACTTATTCCTTAGAGAATTATGTTAACAATTCATATAATGATTGCTTTAGTAAAATGATATTTTTCAGTATTGAATTGATAAAATCTTACCTAAAATTAATTTAAAAAAATTAAAAAGTACTCAAATAAATCATCTATTAAAAAGTTGAAGTAATAATGTGCATCTAAACAATTAGAAAAATAATTTTTAAATAAATATGTATGAATTTTTTTAGGCCTCAAATAAAATTTCGCTTTAGGCCCCCAGTTACGTTGAGCCGCCCCTGGGTAGGGATAGCAGGGTGGTGGGCATGGGGTTCACGGAAAGTGAGAATAAAGATGAAGTGTGTTGAATAGCGGGAATGACACAACCAATATAATATGAGAATAAAGATGAAGTGTTTTTAAAACTGTCTTTTTGTTTTCTCATATTGAATGAAGAAACAGTTGGTCTTGCAAACTACTGTATAAATGAAGAGGAAATATTATTTGTGAAACTGATTTTCTCTACCTTCACTTAAAAATAAGGAATTTTATTCATTTTTAAAAAAATTATCAAACACATGAACACATCATATATTAGTACGGATATTATGAATGAACTTCCAAGTTCTACTTTTTTTCACACAAGTAAATCTTGAAAACATGAACACTATATTAAATAAATATAAACTGATTACTGTCGTACATAGACTATTGTTTGAAAGATTAATTTTAATTTTATTAGAGGAATAATAGGTTCCTCTGTTTTATTTTATATATTTAAAATTGACGAATATTATGAATGAACTTCCAAGTATAATATATCAAAATATCTTTCAACCTCACTATCTCTTTCACATAAACCTTAGCCAATTGTTTAACATTATAATCTATTCTTACCGAATTAAAATGGGCTGACTTAGTCAATCTATCAACCACTAACCAAATAGAATCAAACTTTTCCAAAGTCTTGGAAAGACCAACAACATAATCCATGGCTATTCTTTCCCACTTCCATTCCGAAATTGGCATTCTTTGAAGTAAACCCGCAGGCCTTTGATGTTCATATTTCACTTGTTGACAATTTTGACACTTCGCTACAAACTTCGCTATGTCTTTCTTCATGCCCAGCCACCAATAAATTAGCTTCAAATCTCTATACATCTTGGTCACACCCGGATGCATAGAATATCGCAAACCATGAGACTCTGTGATGTTTGCGTAATCAAGACACAACTTCCGATGCAAGTGTCTACGATCGTACAATAGTTTAGTAACCCAACCAAGGGTTGGGATCGTTCTCAAGAGAGTGATTTTGAGAATTAATAGAAAAATAAAACTTAATTCTAACTAGCCATAGCTAAAGACATTAACCGTTAAAAACATTGTAAATTAAAGAGGGACACAAGAGTGTCAATTAACAATGGGTTTTTTTGTCACAAGTAGGTAAAAACAACAAAATAAATAAGGGTTTCTAAGTAATGAAAGGGGGTCCTTGGGATGTGACTGGAATACATGTTAAGCTAAATTATTGGGTACATGCTTTCGATAGAAGATTCATACAGTAATTGTGACTAGGCCAAACTTTAAGGGGGATAAACTCTCTCTCGAGCAACTTACCCCGTTTCAAATGCGTATCTCTCGAACACCCACTTGTCGCATGGAGACCAGCCTACGCCTTAACCTACTCACTCTCTCGAACTGAGTGTGTGGAGATGGGACTAGGGATCAGTCTCTCGAATTGAACCTCATGTAGACCCACTCACACTGGTCATCAATCTAGTGGTCTTAGTTTTACGACCTCTCTCTTGAGCAAGCCGAAAACACATATAAACTTGTATTTGCAACTAAAAAATCATTAAATTTATCTACAACTACTAAAAGAAATCACAATTAAACTACGATTAAACTATCAGCAAGCAAAACCCAATAATTATCTTAACCCATATTCCCTATATCACACCCTAAGAATTGAGGTTTTAAACCACACATCAAGAGATAGAAATTTATACCTAAATGGGCTTGTATTTAAATGGGTATGAAGATTTAAGTTTTGTCACAGGCCAAGAGTGAAGAATCCAAAAGACCCAAGTCCAAATCCTTAGAGATGAAACCCTATTTTTCTTCAAGTCTTCAAAATCCTCTCAATCGCATAGCAAAAATACTAAAAAGTATTATTCTATATGAAAATTATAATAGTTGTTCGATTCCAAAAATTAAAACTCTAACTAGTATTTATAGTTTTCACATATTTGTGCTACAGCGGATCATTCGACATCGTTAGTCGGAATCGCTGATCAACTCGGCGATTCGCCATTTGGTGTAGTTCATCGCCGTCTTGCACCAACCTTCAACATCATCGTACTCTGGGTCATTGGGCGACATGGTACTGTTTCGCGAAACATCTCAGCTATGCACCTACTGCTCCCTATCTCTGCCGACTTGATCTTTTCCTTCAGGGCTCATCACACGGAAACAAAAGGCGAAGTAAAACCTTATGACAACTCGCCAAGTGAACTCGGCGATCCTCAGACCTTCATTTCTTCTTTCTTCTCGGCCTTTTCATTCCTTTTTGCGACGTAGTATCCATGTTCTCCTTTAAACATCAAATACCTGAAACTTAAGGGTTTTCATCAGATATTGAGATAAAATAAGCATTTGAGGACACAATTTCTATTAAAATATAGCCCTAAATGAGTCCAATTTGTGGACTCATCACTCTGCCAAAAATTTCTCAATCAAGTCATCTACTCTAGGAATACATACTCTCTCCTTAAAATTTAGCACACCATTCGCATCGAGAGTGGTATCTTGTGCCTTACCCATCACAGTCTTCTTTCTAACTTCCTTCAAATTCTCATTTTCAAATCGTTTGGCCTTGATCTCTTCAATGAAAGTGACCCTTACCTCAATACTAGCTAGTACCCCACCTCTTTCGGAGATGCCCAATTGCATGAACTTAGACTCTAAGGTCTGGATTTCTTTAGGCAAAGGTCATTTGGCTACACTTAAGCAAGCTAAACTACTCATACTTACCACTTTTTGACTCAAAGCATCTGCCACTACATTAGTCTTGCCCGAATGGTATTGAATGGTCACATCATACTCTTTAAGTAACTCCATCCACCTTCGCTATCTCAAATTTAGATCCTTTTGAGTGAAAACATGCTACAAACTACGATGGTCAGTAAACACTTCACACTTAACACTATACAAGTAATGCTGCCATATCTTAAGAGCAAACACTATCGCTGCCAACTTTAAATCATGTGTTGGATAATTCCTCTCATGCACCTTCAATTGACGTGAGGCACAAGCTATAACATTCTTATTATACATCAACACAACACCTAAACTAGAATGTGAATCATCAAAATAAATAATAAAATTTTTACCTTCAATCGGTAATGCTAGAATAGGTACGGTGGTCAAGAGAGTCTTAAGCTTTTGAAAGCTCTCCTCACATTTTTCAGTCTATTCAAATGGTATCTCATTTTTAGTCAAATTAGTCAAATGAGTGGCAACAGAAACAAAGTTCTTCACAAATCGACGACAATAGCTAGCGAGCCCAACAAAACTCCTAACTTCCGTCACAAAGCTAGGCCTAACCCAATTCTTAACCGCCTCAATCTTTTGGGGATCTACTATTACCCCTTCCTTTGAAACTACATGCCCCAAAAATGCAATCAATTTTAATCGAAATTCACACTTAGAAAATTTAGCATATAGCTTGTGCTTCCCAAGAACACCCAAAACATTACGAAGATAGTTGACATGTTTTTCCTCACTTTTCGAATAAACCAAAATATCGTCAATAAAAACTATAACGAACGAATCAAGAAATGGTTTGAACACCTCATTCATCAAACTCATGAAAGTTGCAGGTGTATTGGTCAAACCAAAAGACATAACCAAAAACTCATAGTGCCCATAGCGAGTTATAAACGTCGTCTTGAGCACATCCTCAAGCCTAATTTTCAATTGATGGTAACCAAATCTTAGATCGATCTAAGAGAAAACTGATGCACCTTGCAATTGGTCAAAAATATTATCTATTCGAGGCAAGTGATACTTATTTTGAATAGTGACCCTATTCAATTACCGATAATCTATACACATTTTCATACTACCATCTTTTTTCTTTACAAACAAAACTGGAGCACCTCTTGGGGAAGCACTAGGACGAATAAATCCATTATCAAGAAGCTCTTGGATTTGAGCCTTAAGCTTTCTTAATTCTGTCGGAGCCATGCGATATGGAGGGACAAAAATGGAACGAGTACCAGGTTCTAAATCAATGCAGGAATAGACCCAATGGATGGAGCCTCAATCTCAACATCCCTAATATGAGCCAAATAAGCCAAACAACCATGCTCTACCAGTTTACTAGCCCAAATGGAGGATATAATTTTAGCTTGCTTAGGCTTGTACACTCCTTTTCACTCTAATTTTTCCCTTCCCAGAATTTCTAGAGTTACAAACTTAGTATTACAGTTAAGCACATCATAATAGGGGAACAACCAAGTCATGCCTAAGATTATGTCAAAGTCAATCATATCCAAAATTACTAAATCAGCCCAAGTTTGAAATCCCATAAATAAAATAGGACAAGCACGATAAACATGGGTAACTATGACTAACTCTCCAACTGGGGTAGAAACACGAATAGGGGCATCAAGAATATCACAAATCATATCAAAATTTGAGGCAAATCTCACGGGTACATATGAATAAGTAGAACCCGAATCAAACAACACATTAGCCAACCGATCACAGACAAGAATAGTACATGTGATCACCGCATCAGACGCCTCTGTCTCATTCTTGCCCAGAAAAGTATAACACTGAGCCCTATCATCATGACAAGCCATTTCCCTGCCTGGTTACGTGTTACCCTTACCTCCGTTACCATTACCATTTTCTCTACTTTCATGGCCTCGCTGATTACCTCACCCACCTTGTGGACGCCCTCGACCATTATTACCATTCCCCACGAGTACCACTGCTCTAGACTGTTGCTGCGCAGAATCTAGCACGCGCGGGTAGGGACAATCTCTCCTCCTATGCCCAGGTTCTCCACAGTTGTAACAAGTACGATCAAAAGATGCCCCCCATCGAAGGTGCAACTCCCTAGCTATCCTGGAAATTGTGAGATGAAATTTCCGAGTAACTACTTATAGAGGCGGGCATATCAGACTGAATTGGCTTGGCTACAAGCGTTGGCCTTCTGGACCCTTTGGAATAAGAACCTTAAAAGTTACCCGAGTTCTCGGTCATTTTCGCCCATGCATTAGCTTGGCCGTCTCGCCTCACCCCCTCCACTTTCTTAACATAGTTTGTCACCTCATTAAAACTTCTCCCTGCAGAAGTCATATGAACAGATAATACTTGCAACTCAAAAGTTAATCCTGTAATAAATAATCGGATCCTCTCATCATCTGTAGTCACCAACTGCATAGCATATCTAGATAAAGCATGGAACCTGGCCTCATAAGCAGCCACATACATGCCACCTTGCTCCAAAACCATAAGCTCATCTTTCTTGAGATTCCTCAAAGTCCTAGGCATATACTTCTCAAGAAACAGAACATGAAATTGGGTCCAAGTAAGTGGAGGTAAATTAGAAGATTTGCACTCCATATAAGCTCTCCATCACTATTTGGCCTCACATTGAAGTTGGAAAGACACAAACTCAACCCCATTCTAATAGGAAATACCCAACTTATGAAGCCTCTCGTAGCAGTCTAAAATGAACTCATAAGCATTGTCACGACCCGATTACTCAAGTCATGATGGCACCTACCATAACCCACCAGTAGGTAAGCCAACCCGTAACAACAAGTAATGGGTCCGAGGGTAGAAACTAAACAAGAGTAGACAAATAATGACATAAACAGGCGGAAGCAAACCAAAAACATATATACAATTAAAGATCCCTCCCAGAACCTGGAAGTCACTAGTACAGAGCTACTAACAAAATGAGTACAAGTCCCAAAAGGGGACAACAGAGACTGGACTGTCTCGAAAGGGAAAAAGACAAGTCTATATATACAGATGGAGACTGAAATAGTACAAAACGTCATGTGCTCACCCCCGTCTCCGGATCAGTCTGATCCAAGCTCGATTAACGCTGGCTATTAGTGCCCGGACCTGTATCACGAAATAGATGCAGAGCATAGCATGAGTATCAAAACAATAGGTACCCAGTAGCCATCATAGGCCGACTGAACTTAAAAAGTAAATGCAATACGAAAAGAAGGAATAACTCAAGCCAAAGTCAAGAACGAAAATCTAACTAACAATGGAATTCACACGAGTGTAGAAAGAACTAACTAAAGTAATCTATCAGCTAATTACACCTAACTGGACCCCCATAAGCCTAGAAGGTACACTCGTGCGCAAGTTAAATAAAAACTCGAACGGACCCCCATAAGCCTGACGAGTACACAGAATAAATATAACTAAAGAGAATTGCATATAAGAACCCAAGAACGGAGAACATCGAACCAGAACCTCAACCCTAATTAGTAGAATCTGACAGTACGGAGGCCAGACCTCGAATCGGATGCTCACCAGAAGTACCCAAGTAACCAATCACAAGTATCAAGTATAAGAGGCCGGAACTCTAACCGGATGCGCTACATAAGTATCTGTGCAATAGAGGCCGGAACTCTAACCGGATGCTCTATATAAGTATTTGGGCAATAGAGGCCGGAACTCTAACCGGATGTTCTATATAAGTATCTGAGCAATAGAGGTCGGAACTCTAACCGGATGCTCTATATAAGTATTTGAGCAATAGAGGCCGAAACTCTAACCGGATGCTCTATATAAGTATTTGGGCAATAGAGGCCGAAACTTTAACCGGATGCTCTATATAAATGCCAATGTAGCTGCTGAAAGACTCTCAATCGATCTATTCTCATAAATGTCTGTGGATCACCGTCTACACCTAGCCAATCAATGAAAGTCCTTGGAACCGAATTGAAAATCAAATTCAAATCGTGAAGCAGAACTAGTATCGCCGACGTAACTCTTGAAGTTGTAACATCGGAGAAATAAGGATAACTATCATCGGAGAAAACGTATTGCCTAGCTAAGGCCCAAACTAACAGATTCAAGTCTTCTACATCAGTCTACAAGGATCTAAGTCGATCGAGCGACATCGGGACAAAACTAAAGCCTATCGAATTTGAATCATGTATTTTTAAGGCAAGCCCTAGTCAAACCTAAACTAAGGCCTAAATGCTTCAACAAATAGTAAATTAAGAATGCAAGCACTTCACATAACGAGGAGGGTCAATTAATAACATAAAGCATGATCACAGTTACCCGATAATTCTCGAAATAGGGCGAAAACATGATTTCCAAACACATATGCCTGATTCAATAACAACCCAACCCAAATCCTAACTAATTAACATGCATCTACATTCTCAAGCTCAATCTAGGAGATGGAAACCGTAGCCTACCTGTAAGTTGATTACACGCGCTCCAAAATCACTTCTCCGGAGCTTTCCCTTTCTGAATGTCCTCCAAACGCTGTCCCGCCATAAAAAATAGAGTCACAACGTTATTACGATCGTTTAGACACCAAAATCACAACAAACGGAGACAGATCAATTTTGGGTCAAAACGGGGAAAGTGAAACCCGCGCTGGAAATTCTGAAATTAACCCCAAAAGTGGGTGCTAAACAGTTCCCCCAGCTCATGTCCCAAAATGAGACACAATTCGGGGCTTGAAAACAACACAATATCAACATGCCACTAAAACCCAAATTACACTAAAACGGAACAACAATAGCAGCAGCTATTTACATGAAAATAGCAAAAACGAGGGTCCAGATGAATCACATCACGACGATCCTCACGAAAAACTCCACAATCTAGGCTCTTGAATCACCAGATTCGCACCTAAAATGACCAAGAAATCACCTTCTAAAATTTCCCAAAAATTGAGCTCGAAATGAGCTAAGACAGCAGCTAAAACACAACTTTTTACCTCCAACAAAATTTAAATACAAAATCTAACTACGCCAACGCGTTCTCCTTGAAAAACCACTCAAGATAGCCCCAGGAATCACCGAAATCGGATCTAAAATGACTGAGATATCAAGTCTAGAAAAATTCCCAAAATCAAGCTCACAAAAAGGGTGTGGCAGCAGGTATTTTACGAAAATTACCTCAAACGGGGATCCCAAATCACTATCCGAGCTCACGAACGTGTTGTCCTCGAAAAATCTCACAACTTTGCCTTTTGAATCGCCCAAATCGGTTGAGAGATGAGAGAGTTATGAGGGTTTAAGTTTGGGGAAAAGTTGCTGGTTTTTCTGCACTTATAGCAGATTTTCTGCACTTTTTCCAAAACTAAAAACTCCGACGGGGTGTTCCGAACTCGTTCAGAACCCCGTGCACGCAAACGAGATATGCAACTATACCAAATTCGATATTTCAGACTCAACGGCGCAGTCAAAATTCCCATCATAGGTCATCTCAAAAAAAAAGGATCCCACTTCCAAATATCATTTTAAGTCAAAAACTACAAAAGAGCTCCGAAAAATATCAAAAATCTCGAGACACAAAAGAAAGGTCAAACTAGACCAAACTTGACATTCCGGAGCTAACCGCGCTGATGAAATTTTCATCTGAGCGCGTTTTCCAAGAATGTTGATCAAAGTCAACCTTAAGCCAAATTTCAAAGGCTAAAACGCCTAATCGCACCGACACACACTAAAAATCTCGAGAGTCATGTCAACCATGCTACTAGCCTAAAATGACCCTTCCAGAGCTGGTGGAATCATCAGAATTGGATTTCGATATCATCTTCTCGAACTTTTGATCGAAAATATTCGTTCAAGGTTCATAAGCTCCAAAACACTAAAACTCACACCATAACCAAATGAACGACCAGGTGACCGAACTATCAGTCCCAGCAAGTCATAAATGACTTGAGGTTGCTACAGGAATGCTCTAAACGACACACAGAATGCAAGACACTGAAATGACCAAGAGGGTCATTACAAGCATCCTCACTCTCAGAACCAAGAAACACAAGTTGCTTTAGCTTCAAAAACTTAGTCAACATTTCATGCTCATTACCAGTCATAACAGAACCCAACAAAGGACGGAAGAAAGCATCATTACCTCTAGTCTCACCCACCTTGGGCGCAGTGTTAGTAACAAGGGGATTAGTATGAGCTTGAGTTGCTTGAGTAGAAGGCAGCACTCCAAGACCAACCAATCCCTTTAACAACGGCATGATCTATAGAGTTAACACTGGATCCAAAGGAGGAATACATGTAGTCTCAACCTGCACCTCTCCTACTTGTCCCAAATCCTCAACATCAACATCAACATTCTCTTCTATCTCTTCATGATGCACATGAGGGTTCTCATTCATAGGAGCATTCTCAACAGGAGCTCCATTTCCAGCAGGTTCTACTCTTTCACGACCTCTACCCCTAGCTTTTCATCTACCATTGCCTTGACCGCGACCTCTCGTTGTAGATTTCTCAACTGAAGAATTGATAATAGCTACGGGCCTAATGCCATTGAGTCTAGTATTAACTATCTGCGAACAGAAAAGTGAATGAGGTTAGATACCAATTTGAATCGCCAGATACCAATTGGAATCAAGTCATAGCACGAAATGAGACGAGAAAACGGAGAAATTTCCTAAAGTCCTATAGCCTCTCGAAGAAAAGTAAAGGCATCCCCGTACTATTCTGCAAGACTCTACTAGACTCATTTTGGTACATCAAGATCAACGAACCTAGGATCTAATACCAACTTTGTCACGACCCAGAACATCGTGATTGACACTCACACTAACACTCCGGTGGGAGAACTGCTACTACAATCCAAACCAAGCACATAATCTAAAAACTAAGGAATTTAATCAAATACTAAGGAAATCAAAAGAGAGTTAATAACTAACAATGCGGAAGAATAACCTAAAACCTGAAAGTCAATAGACCAAAACATTCTAACAATGAACCAAGTTTAAACAAGAAGGGATACAACCCCATACTAATGAACTAACTAAAACAAACATCTAAATCCGAAAATAGTGGACATAGACGAAAGGGAATTTCATGGCAGCCCGGAAGAATTGGCTCACCCTTGAATTCGAACGACGATCACTGATCTTCTAAGCGAGATCTGTCAATACCCGCTTGAAGATGCTTTGTACTCAACAAAAATAAGAGCAAGTGCAAAATCACTACACAACCACAGTGTACTGGTAGGATCACACGGCTATCCCACTAGTGCAACATAAACAAGTCAAACAACATTATAACCACATGCATACATATCAACATATATAATATCATCAACATTTACGAACAACGAACAAATTCACATTTTATGTCAAATCATTGGTCCTCTCACGAAACCCAAACCCAAACAGTTAGTATGCCAGAACGTGGCAACCGATCCCATATTTATGCCAGAACGTGGCAACCGATTCCATGTTTATGTCAGAACGTGGCAATCGATCCCATTTTTATGTCGGAACATGGCAACCGATCCACGTTAGTTATGCCAAAACGTGACAACCGATCATTCACACGCCACAATCACAATCACAAGTATATCATCAAGATCATACATTTAAGTCATGATTTCATGGCATTCATCAATTCTCTATCTCATTTACAACAAGTGTGATCAACATTACAACATTCACACATAAACAAGTATCAGAATAAAGCAAGAACAAGCATACATCATACAATCATAGAATCACAACCATCACCTACCTCGAAACAAGCTTAAAACCCTAAGAAACTTGATCATTCCCTTTTCGAATTTGTTCCGTTTGTTCTTGGTTTACAAACAATCAATATAATACGGGAATCAATAAACAATCATTAATTACTCGGATTATTAACAATTATATGAACCCTAGATCAAACCCATGATATCAATTATCCAAATTAGGGTTGTTTCCACCATAGAATCTATAACAAACCCTCCCCCATCAATATTCACCAATTTTATTACGTTCTACGAATTGAAAAATGGATTCGGAGAGTGAAAAGCTTACTTCTATCCTCAAGAATGGTGAAAAATGAGTATGAGTCGCCTGTGGGTCGTTCCTTAGCTCTAAAAGTTGAAAAATGTATAAGGAGGTCGTTTAGGGGTTTATTAATGACTTTAATTCGCGTCGGGCTCGCCATAGCAGCCTCGCCAAAACGGCATAACCCAGCGCCAAAGCGACATTCTTGAGACAGAGAGCTAATTCAAGAATTCCAAAATTTCCATTTCACAACACAACTCTAACCTTCGATGCTCAGTAAATACCCTTTACGCTAAGATCAATTCCGGGAGTTCTACTCACCCGAATTCAATTTTGTAAAATCGTACGAATTTCTTAACGAGTTATCTAATTACTCATGTAATCAAAATCAAAATTACTTCACCTAATTGTTACCAGATTTCCCTACACCTCAATGACTCCGATTTCATCCAAATCTGGACAAGGTTGGGAAAATTCAAATACTACGAAAAAGTTTTCCGCCCCCAATTTTTTCCCTGTTGGCTCTTCTATAACGACGGGAACATTTCATGACATTCTCTTTTTCCTTTTTCTCTTTTTCGCTTTATACAAACATATATTATACAAAATACAATGTATAATTTGTGTTTGTATAAAGCGAGAGAGAGATTTGATATACAAACGTATTATTTCGATTCAATTGTATACAAATTCAAATTTTATGCAGATATACAAACACATAAAATTGAATTGAGAGGTTGCCAACGATTTATACAAACGAAAGGCTGCTAGCGATTTATACAAATGAGAGGCTGCCAGCGATTTTATACAAATCTGATGCCCCCAACAATTTAGCTATAGCATACAAATATGATTTTTATATTTGCTAAATGTGAAAGTTGCTCTACATTCTTTCTTTCATTCTATTTTTCTTTTCTACTTCTACTATTATAGAAGAGAGAGTTAATTTTGTGGTATTAACATGTGTGCTTGATGTTATTTTTATTTTTAGGTGATATTTTGTCATTTCATGATTAGTTGTCATTTCATATTATTTGTTTCTTATTTATTTTTTATACCTTTTAAAAGTTCATAAATAAGAAGAATATTTCTACTAATTTACTTTTAACTCTTTTTAATACTTTCTTCATTGACTTTTACTTATCATATTTGGATTTCACACATCTATTAAGAAAATAATAATTGACATGACTATTTTACCACACTATCCCTAATAGTTGATGTTTATTATTAAGTCTTGAAAAAATAATTTGAGGAATAAGTAATTAATATTAAATATAAAACATGAAAAAAACTATCTTTTCTTATATTAACTATCGAAATTTAAACCCTTTATTTTATCTATTAAAGATCGAGCACTCATCAAGTTATTGGTCTAAACTTACAATTATAGAACTATAACAAATCTTATTTGAATAAATTGAATTATAATTTAACAAATATTATTTAAATTAATTAAATTATAATTCAACAAATGTTATTTAAATTAATTTAATTATAATTATTTTTATTACTAACTCATTTTCCATATTATTTAAATTAATTAAATTATAATTCAACAAATGTTATTTAAATTAATTTAATTATAATTATTTTTATTACTAACTCATTTTCCATATTATTTAAATTAATTAAATTATAATTCAGCAAATGTTATTTAAATTAATTTAATTATAATTATTTATATTTCTAACTCATTTTCCATAAGGCCATATGCTTGCACGGGTTTGCCATCTTCTAGTATGCATAGTAAATTAAGTGAGATTTTTTCAAGATTTGTAAGCACACTTATTATAAATTTTGGATGAAGTATATATCTTGATAAAAACATACGACAAAAGTTCCAAGTGTGGAATATTATTATTTTGACAAATTGATCACGTGGGAAAGCAATAATTCATTTTCCTTTTCATACTTCAACTGCCAATCGTTCGAAAATTCAACTCCCAATCGTTCGAAAATTCAACTCTAGCTCCTTCAAAGAATTTTCATAAAATTAAGAGTTATATCGTTAGCGTAAGAAAGTTTTATATTATGAGATTATCTTTATATATTATATCAAGTATTCCCTCTTATTTTTAAGATTATATAAGTTACATATTTTAAGAATATTATATACATGTAAATATCTTTGAAATTATGAGAGATCACACATTTTTTAAAAGCTTATTTATAGATATTTGAGTGACCTAAAAGGAAAAAAAATATTACACTAATTTATATAAAGAAAAGTATTGAAAACACCCCTCTACTAGACTAAATAAACTTAGATACACCCTCGATCACCTCTGACATGCTACATGACATAGCATGTGGTCTCAATTTCTTGTAGGAGCATAGAGCTCTTAATAAAAAGCTGAGAGAAGTATTGAAAATACCCCTAAACTTGGCGATAATTTAGGGGTGTATTTCACTCAAGTCATAAAATTGGTGATGTATTTAAGTTCAGTTAATCAAGTGAAGGGTATTTTTAACGATGTCATGAATAATTCAAAGATAAAACTAATAGTTCATACCTAATTTAGAGTATTTCCAATACTTCTCTTAATTTATATATATATATATATATATATATATATATATATATAACACTACCACTGAAGGACAAAATAGAAACAAAAATGAAGTAGTGGCAGTGGGTGAGTCCTACAGCTTTCTTGGAAAGAAGGCTTTGATTACAGAATTCCATAATGGCTAATATAAATTCATGTTTCCACAACAAAGGCTAAAAACCGTAGAATTAGTGAACTTGTTTACAATCATGCCAAGAGTACAACTACAGCAGCAGCAATGTACAAACATGAAGAAGGGGGCATGGTCTCCAGAGGAAGACCAAAAATTGAAATCTTATATCATGAAATTTGGCATTTGGAATTGGAGCCATATGCCTAAATTTGCAGGTTTGTTTCCATTTCAAGTATGTTGATGTATTATCAGATGATCACTCAACTAATAGTTATGTCTTAGAAAGTCACATTTAATTTCTTCTTGACTCTAATCTTATTAAACAAATTAAAGAAAAATGACTTTCTAAGATAATACTGTAAGTTCTGTATCGTCTGAGAAATCTAACTCTGCAAAATTAATAATAACCCTTTATTTTATAAGTTCATCAAATAATTAGTGTTTGATCGTGTTTAATTAATTGCAGGGCTTTCAAGAACGGGGAAAAGTTGTAGACTAAGATGGATGAACTATCTCCGCCCTGATGTTAAGAGAGGACCCTTTACAATGGAAGAAGTCGAAATCGTCATCAAAACGTATCAAGAACTTGGAAATAAGTGAGACAAATTAAATAAGTTTCTAGCTTTTAGTTACGTTTTTTTAGAATGATTTTAATCTTTATGTATATATTATTATGTCCAGATGGTCAGCTATTGCAGGAAGAGTACCGGGAAGAACAGACAATGAAATAAAAAATTTCTTCCACACACACTTAAAAAAGCAATTGGGAGTGAAAAATGTTGCCTCGATGAAAAGGACTAAAAGAGTAGTAATGAAGAAAGACAAAGATCAAAATGAGATGACGAATATTTATGCGGATAAATCATCACCTAATGTTTGTAATTATTCATTGGAGAAGAGTAGTTCGACTATTATTACCTGGGAAGAAAATGAAATGACAGATATTGTTTCTTCTAGTAATATAGTTATATTAGAGAGCAACCCAGAAATTGAAAAAATTAGTACTAATAATGTTGGTTGTCATCTTTGCCAGTTTGAGTATCCTCACCCTTGTACTCTTTCTGGTTTAGACTTTTTTCATCAGTTTGATGTACTCTGGGATGCTCAACATCTTACTATTTTTTGACAACAACTCATGTAGAGTATATTGTTTGGAAATATTACATAAATACACATCTCCTCGAGTATATTCTTATCCCCTCGGATACATTTCTATCTCCTTTCAGATACCACCCTCCCATTAAGTAATGTATTATTTGTAATGTATCGGACAACTGAGTAATGTATTTGAGAGCAATGAAAAATCTAAAATTTTTGTAATTGGGAAAACTTTTGGGATAGGATGTAATTATCCCCCAAATGTTTCTCTTCTCACCTGATCTCACATGGAGTTATTATTTCTATTAAATATATAAAAAGACGATGGAACATTCCATACATAAATTATGGATAGAATTAATGTTGAAAAATAGGCAAAAAACTGGTGGAGGATCAAAAGTGCACCAATATTGCAAACATGAGAATTATTACTGCTCCATATGAAAACTCAAAAATGACTTTGAATCTTAACTCAAAGATAAGGATTATTTTGGGTTATTTTTCCTAAATCTTAAATGACTTTATGTACTAAATGATATAAATATAATTAATTTATTTATTATTGGATTATCGGTTAACTTGTTAAGAAAAATTCCGAAACGGTTTAGAATTAATAATTGCTAAACCAATAACTTTTTTTCGAATTAGATTATCCGTTCGATTTTGAACAACATGAGTTATCACCTCAAGATAAACTGATAGTGGAAGAAAATTCCAGCAAACGAATAGAAAGCGTTAATTAGGTTTCATTTATAGCAACTAATTACTATTATACTTCCAAAGAATAATGCTTAAACTTTAATTGAAATTCAGTAAATTTCTAACAGAAATATAGGGCGTGTTTGGTATGAAGGAAAATATTTTCCCGGAAAATGTTTTCCAATTTTCTCATGTTAGGTTGGGTTAAATGTTTTGGAAAATGTTTTTCAAATCAATTCATTTTCCTCAAATTTAAGGAAAATGACTTCCTTTCAAAACTTAAGAAAAACATTTTCCAAAACTTTCTTCCAACTTTAAATTACAATTATTTTTTTATTGAAAAAATCAATTTATTTTGTCCCTACCCTCAAATCAGCCCCCCCCCCCTCCAACCCCCTTATCAGCCCCCCACCCCCTTCAAAAGAAAAAAAATTAAGTTTGTTTTTTAAAAAATATTTTCAACTTCAAATTTTCATTTTTTCATTCCGATCCTTGTCCACCACCCCCCCAAAAAAAAAATTGAGTTTGTTTTTAAAAAATATTTTCAACTTTAAAAATTTATTTTTTCACCCCTACACTCAACCCCCACCCCCCAAAAAAAAAAAAATTAAGTTTGTTTTTAAAAAATATTTTCAACATCAAAATTTCATTTTTTCACCCCTACCCTCGACCTCATTCCCCCACCCCCCCCCTCCTACCCCCCCCCCCCCCAAAAAAATTTTAAGTTTGTTTTTTAAAAATATTTTCAACTTCAAAATTTTTTTTTTTTCACCCCTACCGTCGACCTCCCCACCCACCCCCTACCAGCCCCCACCCCCGCAAAAAAAATTTAAGTTTAATTCAACTTCAAAAATTCAATTTTTCACCCCTATCCCCGACCCCCCCCCCCCACCCCCCCACCAGCCCCCATCCATCCCCAAAAAAAAAAAAATTAAGTTTGTTTTTAAAAAATATTTTCAATTTCAAAAATTATTTTCTACTCTAGTAAAAATAAAACATATTTTTCAAAAACATTTTTCATTCATAAATCAAACACTAATAATTTTTTCCGAAAAATATTTTCTACTTACCAACCAAACATGAGAAAGTAAGTCAAAATGAACTTATTTTCCAGGAAAACACTTTCCTTCATACCAAACACACCCATAATGGTAAAAATTACATTAAATATTCATTTTGGTATAAGGAGAGAGAGAAATGAGATTACATAGTAAGAAAATAAAATGAATCCCTGATTAATGGATCTTTTCCTTTTCAAATATTGTTCTTTAACCGTATGATTTTTATTTTTTTTAAATATGGTAAAAATGGAAGAAAACCTGCTATTTTTGCAAAGCACTAATTGTTATGCTAATTATGAGCCTAAATCTAAAAGCGTGATAAATGGTGTAATTTTCTGTGGTAGTCGATTTACACAAAATGTTTCTTTTTAAAATCATTATTCAGACCTGTCTTAGTCGTTACGGTGCAAAAAAAACCTTAAGGGGTCGTTTGGTTTGAATACAAGTTATGTTGGGATAAGTTATATACGGATTAGTTATGCTGGGATTAATTTTTGTTGTTGATTTAGTTTGTCATATTCAAACTTATATTCATTGCATAATTTCTAAGAATAAGTTGTTTGTTTACAAAAATACTCTTCACCTAATTTAGTTTTTTTTTTTGCTTTTTACACTTTCTTTGCAAGTTTTAGTTATTCATTCTTATAAATAATTTTTTCACCTTATTTAGCTTAAATATTTTTAGCCTTTTAGGTGTGCATTTCCATTTTCCATGATTGTGCCGTGTGCTTTTAAAATTAAAATTTTATATTATTTAATTTAAAAATAAAACTTCCATCTTGTTTAGCTTAAAAATAAAATTTTCATCTTATTTAGCTTAAAAATAAAACTTTCATCTTATTTAGTATTAAAATAAAACTTTCATCTTATTTAGCTTAAATTTTAAGTTTATTAAAAGTAAAAGAAATTTTATTATTAAAGTTATCTATATATACATATATATATATATATATATATATATATAATATAATATAATTTTTAAGTAAGTGATAAACTATTTAATAATAATATGCAATTTAGTAGTGGAGTGAACATTTTGAGAGAAATCAAAATATAAATAAACATAAGAATTAGACAAATAAATTCAACTTATATTATATTCATAAATAAAAATTGTATTTATAAAATGTAATTTTTTAATAGAAAAATATATTACTCATATCTTAATTAAGAACAAATAATTAAGGTTGTGAATGTTATTATAAATGTTGTTAAAAATTATTATGTTAATATACATGAATGTAAAGTGGGGTTTAATGAGGGTATTTTTGTTATTTTACCTACCTAATCCCAGGACTAATTGTTAATCCTGAGATAAGTTCTCCCATCCTTGGCAACCAAATAACAAATTAAAGACCACTTAAAAATTATCCCTGAATTAAATCCTCATGTCCATCACACCAAACGACACCTAATAATTATCCTTTCAGATAATTTGGGATATTGATCTAATTTTTACTCATATATTTCTCAATCTTACAAACAAATATCAAACAGTTCTCTCACATTTGTTTTTATAACTTATAAAATGATATAAATTTTTTTAGATTTTGGGCCATAATATAAATTATTAATAAATTGAACGAAAAATTGAAAAATGTCATTTTATAAACAATTCTCCAAACTAAAACAAGGGATAAAAATCACTCAATTACTTAACAATTATTGCAAGTGATTTTATTTTTTTACATTTGAATTTGGTAATAAAAATAGATTGACATAATATATACAAAAAGATACTTTTAACATATTCTAAATGTGGTAAATTGTCAATAAAGTGATAGAATACTAAAATTAAGTATTTACTTAATTAATCCTTATCAGTTAAAATCACAAATTTTCTATATAAAAATAAAAGAAAAAAAATCAATCTCGTTGTTGTTGTATTCTTCTTAAATCATAAATATTGAAAAATTTGTTCATTTCTATTTTGTCACTATGGTTAGAATTTATTTTATTTTTTTGGTTAACTAATAGATTTCATTGATTACATGTTCCAGGATTAATCGAAGCAAAGTGTTTGCTCTAACATTGTAAATACATGCAATTTCTCTATCTTCATCAACCACTTTACATAGGACACATATGAGCTCAACTTCAATTTCCCATTTCCTCAATCTATTCACTGTGAGTAGCGTGTTTTGTAGTTGAAGTCATAATGTAAATATAGCTTTTGGTCTTGCATGGTGAAAACCACATTAGTCCCTTCCTAAGACTCTTTAGATAACGCTCCCAGCTCCCAATGTATTTTTTTTATTTGCCAGCTCCCAACAAATTTTAATAATAGCTCCCTTGCTTCAAAGTTTAAGATTGAATAAGTTGAGTTCCCCACAGCCTTTGGAAGACATATCTTGCTCCAATACACTAAGGTTTTATTGGTTATTTCATTTGATCCTAAACATATAAAACACAAGTGTGTAATGTTCAACTTAACACATTGGGAAAGATATTTGAATTTTTTGTTGTTCTACTCAAGTACTCCATAACAATTGCAAACAAGAAAGGAACATTGAGTTCCCTTCGTCATGGACTTAGAGTCTCACTATAAAGTTTCGTGCGGCACTTAACAGCTTACTAATCTTTCAAGATCTTGCTCAAGTAAATCCTTTGAACTAAGATTGCTAAGAGAATGTAAAAAAAAAAAAGACAAGAGAGCTTTGAAAGAAGGTTTTGTATTGCTTTGTCGAAGATTCCTTATACTTTGTTAGATGATTTTCAAATGAGAGACCCTCTATATATACTACTTTCTAGGGGCCTAAGTGTAAATAATATTTATTTTATAAGTCTCTATAATATTTACACTTTAGTCTACATTCTAGAATTATTTACAAGTTCTAAGGAATTCTAAAGCTTTCTTGAAAAATATACAGTCCCTCTTCTAGAATTCTCTACTAGTCTAGAGAATTCTAAGGCTTTCTAAGGTATTTTGTAAGATATTCTAGAGTCTTCTAAGAAAAGATCTAGGGAATTCTAGAGTCTTGCATTAACATCTCCAAAACTCTGGATTTTTCCTTATTTTTATGCCAAATTTAAAGGGCAAAGTAGCGGGTCATGACACCTTATCTCAATTCCCTCGCCGCATCAAATGACTTTGTTGGTTCTCCATATGGGTTAGATGTTATGTATACAATGTTATTGTTATTTATATGGTATAATATTATTACTATAATTTTTCTCATATCCAAAATTTTGAGCCCTCGAAAAATTTAATAATGAAAATTTTGTGATTTTAATTTACTTTAAAAATAGTAAAAAAAACATATAAAACTTATATAAGAAATAAAAAAAACTATCTACTTTTTACTAAAACGGCTTATTGGACAGATCAAATGGATAATTATTAGTAATATATAGTTTGGCTTTTCGAATACCGAATTTTAAATATACTAATCCGCTAGCCAATCGATAAGCTATCGATTGGTTCGGTATCATATTAGGATTTAACCGATAGTTATCGGACAATATAATGGTTCCACCATTTCATTCTCCCTTCTTTCACTTTCACTCAACAATATATTGATCTCCCATCAAACAAAATATTTTTTTCTAGCTCTACTTAAGCTAATAATTTAGTAATTATAAATCACAATAAGAAACATATGAAAGTCTAAATTTTGAGGGTATGTGCACATAAGTATTTACTTAACAAATATACTTGCAGTAAAAATGTAACTACGATAATTCTTAACGGGTTAATTAACGGTCAATAAAGAAATTGAGTAATCCGTCCCTACACTGATAAGCCGTTAACTATAAATTTTCAATCTATTCACCAACCATTAATCGGATTATCCAATACCAATAAGTCAATTTTGTGGTTGACTTATTGGTTAGTACGGTTCAATTTTGAACATCCCTACTTTTTAGCATAAATGTTTTAGTACTTTGAGTTAAACTACTTAAATTCCATATTAATAAATAAAGTTTTAACCTCAAAATCTAAGGTAATGTATTACAAACAAATGACTAACATCTTATTACTAGAATTAATCCTTACTTTTATAAATAATAATATTACTGATGAATGAAGTTAAACACTTTATATGTGAAATGTTAATTGATAACAGAAATATAATAATAATTAAAAATTAACATTAACCGCTTAATTTGTTTAAGAGAAATATAATTATAAAAATTAACATTAACACCTCAATTTAGTATTAAGGAGAATGAGAAATAAGTGTAGCTTCGGGTAGATTTCATGTGAATAGTTAATATCATTGTTGAAAGACACAATGAAATCTACCGGAAGTTTCACTCATTTCTCTCTAACCTTTTAAAGAATGTATTTTAAGGTTTTTTTATTGATGATTTTGAATGTATTGTTTTTCAACATTGGGATTAATGCTTCACATGGAGTTTTATGAAGCTACAATCATCAAGTGTAATTAGTGTAAGAAAAATTCATAACTTATTACTATTTTCAACCTCCTAAATATTGGATCAATAATATAATTTTCTAGTATTTAATTTTTTTCATTTGTTTGTATACATACATTGGTGCACAGAGTTTAATATATAATAAGGTTTGAAACGAATTGATGATGTTAAGGTTTGTCTCACATTTATATATATTTACAAATATAAATATATCGTTTCGTGTGAATTTTTTTTATTGAATTTATAAAATAATATTTTTCTAGTTCCCTTGCATTAAAAAAAATATCATCACTTTAAACAAAAAGAAAAGAATAATAATAATCTCACAAAGGTAGTTATATTAAAATTTGTACGAGAACTAAGATCTATTAAAGTGAAAGACAGTGCATTAGTGACCATAAACATAAACACAAACTTTAAAGAACATCAGAAGTTACTATATTCAGTAGTAATTGGAATCAAAGTTGCACAACCTTTAATAAGACTAAGCTGATTGTATTTTGGAATAACATGCAAATTAAATAATGAGACAGGTTGATTGGGGCTTTGCCAAGTCTTTAGCATGTATTTTTAAAATTATATTATAGTTAAGAATATAACGGGTATACTGTCTCGATCTAAATTAGGTTATCTATCTTTTAGAGATTTAGTAGATTAATGCTAAATTAAAACGCAGTAATGTCTTGCCTTGCAATAATTGAGGCCTCAACGGCCAAATTATGCAAATCTATTTTAACTCGATCTATCTAGTTAGATTATCTTACATATACTTATCAAAGCTTTATAATAATCATAGTTATATACACGATAAGTACATATTATAAGTTGGTTCTCTTAGATCTTTAGGACATTGAGTGTTAATTGTCTGTCTCAATAAAAGTTAAGGCGTGACAAAAATATAAAGTTTATTTTCTAAATTTTGACTTTAGTATATTCATTCCATTGAATCGTCTTTGGGTTTAAATGACGCTCCACTTCAAAGGAATTATAATTTATTTTTTGTCTGTTATGGAGAATATACACTAGAGAAGGTAAGACTTGAACAAATTATATTTAGTCCATTATTATGCGTCACATATGAGCTTGATAAAGGAACAAGGGGCAGAATCGTCCACGCTGATTTATACACTATATAAGCAAGTTATTACATTATTTTTAATTTGGCGAAACCACACTAGAAGAGAAAGCGATGACAAATCGACTTAGAATTTCAATTTTATCTAATATTTAATTTTTACTTGCTCGTTATGAAATTTTATACTATATTTCTAAATAATATGATGAGTAGCTAGCTTGATTTGTACTCTATGAATTTGATGGAACCTCTTGTAAGATGAATGTTTTTGTAATATAAATTTTTATTACGTTTTTCTATTATTGATCCTGTGAATTTTTCTATTAATTATTCAATTATACATATATGCTTGTTTCAATAGATAGAATGACAACCGATTAATTGTACCTATTTATTATGTATTTCTCAAGTGAAAATGCATATTTAGGTAGTTGTTTAACGTCCCTCCCTAAGTATACGGGAGATCAATAAAGTAATCAGTATAAAATTTGAATTAGAGAACGAAGTTTAGATGAGGGCATAGTGAGTACGAGAAATTACTAGCTAGAGAGTTGTTTTGTGTGTGTGTATATATATATATATATATGTGTGTGTGTGTGTGTGTGTGTGTCTAGTAAGTTATTGTAATTACTCAAGAAATAATTATGATAAATTAAAGTTGAGTGATCACGATTAATAAAAATGTAACGACCTGGTTCCGTCGTTATAGAAGAGCCAATAGGGAAAAATTTTGGGCCGAAAACTTTTTTGTAGTAACTTGAGATTTCTCAACCTAGTCCAGATTTGGACGAAATCGAAGTCTGTGAGGTCTAAGAAAATCTGGTAGCAATTGGGTGATGTAATTATGAATTCGATCACATGAGTAGATAGGTAAGTCGTTAAGCAACCCGTACGACTTTACGGAATTGAATTCAGGTGAGTAGAACTCCCGACACTGATTTTGGTGTGAACGGCTAGTTTCTGAGTATCGTTGGTTGAAGGTGTGTTGTGAAATGGGGTCTTGGATTTATTATCTTTGCTCATTATTCCGTGCAAGCCGCTATGGCGGGGATTTCTGCCGCCAGGGCGGGGCCGCTGTAGCAGGGTGAGGCCGTTGTGGTGAGGCAGACGCGACTTAAAGTCATAAATAAACCTTAAAATCATTTTATTCTGCAATTTTTGAACTTGAGAGCTAAGGAACGAACTCAGGATTTTTCTGCACAGTTTTCCACTATTCTTGAGGCTAAAAGTAAGAATTTCACTCCCCGAATCCATTTTTCAATTCGTAGAATGTAATCTAATGGATAATTATCGATGGGGGAGGATTTTGATCTGGAATTTATGGTGGAAACAACCCTAATTTGGATATGGGAATCATGGGTATGATCTAAGGTTGATATAATTGTTAGTAATTCGGGTAATTAGTGATTGTTTATTGATTTTCGTGTTATTATGATTGTTTGTAGACCAAGAACAAGCGAAACGAATTCGGAAAGGGAAGAACCAAGTTTCTTAGGGGTTTCAAGCTTGTTTTGAGGTAGGTGATGATTGTGATTCTATGATTGTGTGACGTATGTTTGTTCTTGCTTCATTATGATACATGTATGTATGCGAATGTTGTATTGTTGATCACATTAACTGTAAATGAGGATTTATGAATGATGAATGCCATGAATCATGACTTGATTGTATGATTTTGAGTATGTACTTTGTGATTGTGATTATGGCTTGTTGAATGGATCGAGTGTTGCGTTCCGACACACTAACTTGGATCGGTTTCCACATTTTGGCATAATTATGAGATTGGTTGCCACATTCTGGCATAATCATTGGATCGGGTACCACGTTTCGGCATAATTATGGGATCGGTTGTCACGTTCTGGCATAATCATTGGATTAGGTACCACGTTCCAGATGCTAACAGTATGGGATTGGGTTCCATGAGAGGACCAATGACTTGATGTAACTGTGATATTTGAGAATCATGAAATTATTCGTTGTTTGTAAAATGATAATAATATTGTATATGTTCAGTGTATGCATGTTATTGTGTATTGCACTTAATGGGATAACCGTGTGATCCTACCAGTACATTGTGGTTGTGTACTGATACTGCACTTGCTCTTGCTTTGTTGAGTACAGGGCATCATGACAAAGTTGGTATCAGAGCCTAGGTTCGTTGATCTTGATGTACCAACATGAGTCTAGTAGAGTCTTACGAAATAGTACGGAGACGTCTGTAGTTTTCTTCGAGAGGCTATAGGACTTTAGGAAATCTATATGTTTTCTCTTGTCTTTTGTGCTATAACTTGATTCCAATTCGTATCTGGCAATTCAAATTGGTATCTAACCTCCTTCACTCTTCTATCCACAGATGGTTAACACTAGATTCAAAGGCGTCAGGCCTGTAGCTCCCGTCAATGCTCTAGCTGAGGAATCTGCAGCAAGAGGTCGCGGTCGAGGCAGTGTAGAGAAAGAGTTAGGGGTAGAGGCCGAGGAAGGGTGGCGCCTGTTGGGGATAGAACACCGGTTGAAAATGCTTCCAGACATGAGGCCTCTTTTGTCTATCATGAAGTGATATAGGAGAATGTTGAGGTTGAAAATGTTGAGGAGGTTGGACAAGAAGAAGAGGTACAGGCTGAAACTACATATATTCCTCTTTTAAATCCAGTGTTAGCTCAGCAGATCATGCCATTCTTGAAAGGGATGGTTGGTCCTGGAGTGCTTCCCTCTGTTCAAGAAACTCAAGTTCCTGTCAATCCCCCTATTGCTAACACTGCCCCCAATGTGGGTGGAACTGGAGGTAATGATATTTTCTTCCTTCCTTTATTGGATTCTGTTATGACGAATAATGAGCATGAAATGTTGACCAAGTTTTTGAAGCTAAAGCCTCATGTATTTCTTGGTTCTGAGAGTGAGGATGCTTATGAGTTTATTTTAGACTGCTATGAGAGGCTTCATAAGTTGGGAATTGTCCGTCAGCATGGGGTTAAGTTTGTGACCTTTCAACTTCAAGGTGAGGCTAAACAGTGGTGGAGGGCTGATGTGGAGTACAGATCTTCAACTTTACCCCCACTCCCTTGGACCCAGTTTCATGCTCTGTTTTAGAGAAATATGTGCCTAGGACTTTGAGAGATCGCAAGAAGGATGATTTCATGGCTTCGGAGCAAGGTGGTATGTCTATGGCTACTTATGAGGCCAACTTTCATGCCTTGTCTAGATATGCTACTCAATTGGTGAATACTGAGGAGGAGAGGATTCGTTTATTTATTAGGGAACTAAGCTCTGAGTTGCAGGTATTATCTGTTCATATGACCTTTCCAGTGAAGAGCTGAAATGAGGTAACAGACTTTGTTAAGAAAGTGGATGGGGTGAGGTGAGATTGTCAGACAAACGCATTGGCTAAAAAGGCAAGGAATCGGGTATCTTTCAAGGTTCTTATTCCAAAGGGTCAGGGAGACCAACACTTGCAGCCAAGCCAATTCAGTCCGTTATGCCCGCTTCTACAGGTAATTACTCAGGAACTCCACCTCATACTTTGACTCAGGATAGCCAAGGAGTCGCACCTTCGGAGGTCAGCATGCCATCTTTTGATCATATATGTTACAACAGTAGGGAACCTGGTATATGAGGAGAGATTGTCCCCACTCGCGCATGATGGATTCCGCACAGCAGCAGACTAGAGTAGTGGTACCCATGGAAAATGGTAATAATGGTCGAGGGCGTCCATAAGGTGCACGAAGAGGTAATCAACGAGGCCATGAGGATAGATGAAATGGTAATGCAGGCAGAGGTGCAGTGCAACCAGGCAAGGAAGTCGCCCGTCAAGATAATAGGGCCAGTGTTATGCCTTTCCGAGCAACAATGAGGCAGAGACGTCTAACGTACTCAGAATTTGCTATGATTTGTGATATACTTGATGCCCACATCCATGTTTCTACCCCAGTTGGAAAGTCTATCATAGTCACCTATGTCTATCGTGTTTGCCCTATTTTATTTAAGGGTTTTCAGACTTGGGTTGATTTGGTGATTTTGGATATGCCTGATTTTGATATAATCTTAGGCATGACTTGGTTGTCCTCCTATTATGTTGTACTTAATTGTAATACTAAGTCTGTAACTCTAGAATTCTGGGAAGGGAAAAGTTAGAGTGGAAAGGGGTGTACAAGCTTAAGCAAGTTAAAATCATATCCTCTATTCGGGCTAGTAAACTGGTAGAGCAGGGCTATTTGACTTATTTGTCTCATATTTGGGATGTTAAGGTTGAGTCTATTTCCGTGGTGTCAGAATTTAGAGAAGTATTTTCTAATGATTTACCTGGTGTGCCTTCGGATAGAGATATAGACTTTTGCATTAATTTAGAAGCTGGTACTCGTCCCATTTATATCCCTCCATATCGTATGGCTCCTGCCGAATTAAGAGAGCTTAAGGCTCAAATCCAAAAGCTTCTTGATAAGGGATTTATTCATCCTAGTGTTTCCCCATGGGGTACTCCAGTTTTGTTTGAAAAGAAAAATGATGGTAGTATGAGAATGTGTATAGATTACCGATAATTGAATAGGGTCATTATTCAGAACAAATATCATTTGCCTCGAATAGATGATCTTTTTGACCAATTGCAAGAGACATCAATTTTCTCTAAGATTGATCTAAGGTCTGGCTATCATCAGTTGAAAATTAGGCCTGAGGATGTGCCCAAGACGGTGTTTAGAACCCGCTATGGGCACTATGAGTTTCTAGTTATGTAATTTGCTTTGACTGATGCGCCTGCAACTTTCATGAGTTTGATGAATGGAATGTTCAAGCCATTTCTTTATCGATGATATTTTGGTCTACTCGAAAAGTGAGGAAGAGCATGTCGACCATCTTCGTAGCGTTCTGGGTGTTCTTGGGAAACACAGGTTGTATGTGAAATTTTTTAAGTGTGAATTTTGGTTGACTTCTGTTGTATTTTTAGGACATGTAGTTTCAAAATAGGACAAATTACTTAACTACATTTCTTTACTTACCGTAATATACATTTATCCCTACTTATTTCAAAATTTTCAAAAATCCCTTATTTACCTATGTATCTCGCATGTATTCCGTGTACAACGCTATGTATCCCGCTATGTGAAATGTATCAAACGCTATGTATCCCGTGCACAACGCTATGTATCCCGCATGTATCCCGTGTACAACGCTATGTATCCCGCTATGTGGAATGTATCAAACCTAATGTATTCCGTACACAACACTATGTATCTCGCTATGTGGAATGTATCAAACCTAATGTATCCCGTGCACAACGCTATGTATCCCGCAAACATCATTTTTAAGGGATTTTTGGTAAATAAAAAGCTAGAAGGGATAGGATGTTATTTAGTACTTATAATATGTGGTTCCTATAATTTATACTTCAAAATAAGGGGTAATGATAGATCCCTAAAAGATTGAAGCGGTTAAAAAATGGGTTCGATTAACTGAAATTAGGAGTTTTGTGGGGCTTGCCAGTTATTATCATCGATTTGTGAAGAACTTTGCTTCTATTACCACTCACTTGACAAATTTGACAAAAAAGAGATACCATTTGAATGGACTGAAAATGTGAGGAGAGTTTTCAAAAGCTCAAGACTCTTTTACCACCGCACCTATTCTAACACTACCGGTTAAAGGTAAAAATTTTATTATTTATTTTAATGCTTTGCATTCTAGTTTGGATGATGCGCTGATGCATGATAAAAATGTTATAGCTTATGCATCGCGTCAATTGAAGGTGCATGAGAGGAATTACCCAACACATGATTTGGAGTTGGCAGCGGTAGTATTTGCTCTTAAGATCTGGCGACATTACCTTTATGGTGTTAAGTGTGAGGTGTTTACTGATCATCATAGTTTTTAGCATGTGTTCACTCAAAAGGATCTAAATTTGAGATAGCGAATATGGATGGAGTTACTCAAGGATTATGATGTGACCATTCAATACCATCCAGGTAAGGCTAATGTGATAGCAGAACGCTTTGAGTCGAAAAGCGGTGAGTATAGGTAGTTTAGCTTGCTTGAGTGTATCCAAGCAACCCTTGGCTAAGGAAATTCAGACCTTGGAATCTAAGTTCATGCAATTGGGCATCTCAGAAAGAGGTGTGGTGTTAGCTATCATTGAAGTTAGGGCCACGTTCATTGAAGAGATCAAGGCCAAACAGTTTGAGGATGAAAAATTGAATGAACTTAAGAAAAAGGTTGTGATTGGTAAGGCACAAGAGACCACTCTTCATGTGAAAGGTGTGCTCAGTTTTAAAGAAAGGATTTGTGTTCTTCGAGTTGATGACTTGATTCAGAAATTGTTGACAGAATCCCATGTCCCGCGATATTCTATTCATTCGGGTGTGACTAAGATGTACCGAGATTTGAAAAGAATTTATTGGTGGCCGGGCATGAAAAAGGACATAGCGGAGTTTGTGGCTAAGTGTTAAAATTGTCAACAAGTGAAATATGAACATCAAAGGCCTGTAGGTTTGCTTCAGAAAATGTCAATTCTGAAATGGAAGTGGGAGAGGATAGCCATGAATTTTGTGGTTGGTCTTCCCAAGACTTTGGAAAAGTTTGATTATACTTAGGTAATTGTTGATAGATTGACTAAATCATCTCATTTTATTCTGGTAAGAATAGATTATAATGCTGAACAATTGGCTAAAGTTTATGTGAAAGATACAGTGAGGTTGCATGGGATTCACCCTTTGATCATCTCAGATCGTGGTACCCAATTCACATCCAAGTTTTGAAGAAAGTTACATGATGAATTGGGCACACAACTCACTTTTAGTGCAGTCTTCCATCCATAGTCGGACGGGCAGTCCGAGAGGACTATTCAAGTGTTAGAAGACATGTTGAGGGCATGTGTGATTGGTTTTGGAGGGCATTGGGAAAAGTTCTTACCTTTGTGTGAGTTCTCCTATAATAATAGTTATCACTCCAGCATAGATATGGCACCATTTGAGACACTTTATGGGAGGAGAAGTAGATCACACATATGATGGTTTGAGACTGAGATGTGAAACCTTTGGGGGTTGATTTAGTGAAGGATGCTCAAGATAAGGTGAGAAGTATTCAAGCTAAACTTCTAGCAGCCTAGAGTAGACAAAAAAAGTATGCAGACCATAACTTGTTGCTTCCAATTGCACACGCAAGTATACGCAGTCGCACAAGTAATATAGTGGCTCTTAAAAGAATCGAATTATCGAACCCAAAGGACTTGTCAATTAATTATTCTTACTAAATTAAATTAATTCTAATTATTCATTTAAGGAGAGGATTTCAAAAGATGAATATATTAACTAAACTAAAAATAAAGATAAAATAACTAAAAAGTAATAACTAAGAAAAGATAGATGTTACACAATAAATGAATGAATCGATTTATAATTTAACTAACAATCATGTTTAGCATCAATTTCAGCAACTTATTTGATTATCTAGTTATTAATTCACAGGGTTAAATGTATGATCATGGTCTCCCGACCTCTAATCGCCTACGATAAATGACAATCTAACTACATCGTTAAGCGAGGATAGGTTGGACCAAGTATCGAGCATTATGATTTCTTCATGTATAGTGACCAAACATGGTTTCTAGGTATATCCCTATCCTAGATACAAATTAACCCTAATTATTAAGAGAAAATCATGGTCCTTATATTCCACGTTCTATCCTCTTATTCCTCTCCCGAGTTCAATTTGGATAATATGTTTATTTCAATGGTGATCAAGCATCAAAATAGTAATCACAAGAATATAAGAACAACTAATATGATAAACAAATCATGCCGAATCAAAATCACTAAACAATCATATTGTAAGTAAATATATCCAAGAACGAGAAGTTTAACTCCACATAGACATAGAGCAATTACAATAAACCATTCAAATAAAAGATGTAAAATAAAATAAAAGAGAAGAAAAGAAGAAACCCTAAATCAAAAGTTAATGTCTACATTCATCCCCCTCCTCGAATAATTATTCTTATGGACTGTTTATAGATGTATAAAACTTTGAATAAAATAATTGAATCCGAATCAAATTGGAACCCAAAACCTTGACAGAATTGGATTCCTCGTGGAACTGTGCTTCGTCCGCCGCCTCACTGTTATCCTTCAAATATCAACTTCACATGTGGTAGCATGTAAGGCTCTTGTTTGATTTCAATTTTTGCACCCACCTTCATTAAAATAAAATATTTCTTTTAATCTATTAAGGTGCCTGCTTAATTTCTTTCTTCAATCTTTCATCTTTAATTCTTTTTGGCTCCAAACTTCTTTATTTTTCCATCACTTTAATCCTACAAATAAAATACACTAATTAGCACAATTCATTAAATTTATGCTCAAAAAGGACAAATATAAATAATAAATGTGAGGTAAATAATGATTAAAAATATGTATTTTGGCCTCACATCAATATGACATTTTAGACCAATGAGAATGTTCTTCTTAAGGTATCACCCATGAAAGGGGTGATGAGATTTGGCAAGAAGGGAAATGTCACGACCCGAGAGCAACCCCTAGTCGTAACACGGCTTAATTGACCCCGAAGGGATCGCATACAAGCCCTTAGCTTTCATCATCGCATAAAGACATAGAAAAATGAGAAAAATTAAAAACTTTTACAATAGAAGTCACTTCTTCATATAAGGAAAATAGGAACTAGACTTTGTCTCAATCACCATCTAAATGTAAGAGTACAAATAGGGACAATGCCCTTTACATCAATAAAGTTCCCAACAATGGGATATAACATAGTCTAGAACATAAGACGTAAACTAGAAACTTGAATCAATAGCAACTCGTCCTCGAATTTGAGGACTCACCAAGTCTAGGCAATAGTCGACCCAAGCTTCACCTTCAAGGAAGTAGTAAGTACCAATGACCGAAACATACAATCATAGTAAAGTAGAAAATATGGGTTAGCATAATGAATTGTTCTAAATATGGACACCGTGCACAAAAATCCTTAAAACATGCATAAAAGGGGCATTTAGTTGAAATCATGCTTTTAGTCAAGTTTAGAAACTATTATCCACATTCATAAAGAAACATGATTCAATTCAACATATGAGCAACACAAAGCTACACAAGTGCAATGCAAAGGTAAGATCCCATAATCCTACCAAATGTTAAGTATCACCTTTAGGCTACCAACAATATACATAAAAGTGATGACATTCACATTCATAGCATTCATTCATACCTTCCATACATTATTCATAAATCATAATAATATAAGAGAACCTTACCAAAACCCCTCTTAGAGTATACTTGTGCAATGTACAAGTGAAATCTCATACCCCCACTCATACTAATCAATACCCCTTAAGAAGTCCAAGTTAAAGTCCATGTACTTACCATAGTTCATTCATTATCATTTAGGAAAAGATTGCATTAACCGACATAGATCATGTGAACTACATGGAATCTGGTGTTCTACCCCCACACTGAAAAGAGGTGTTGTACTTGCCTAAGGTACAACGTACATTCTAGCTATTTAGGTGGATCCACTAGTTAAGACCTATGTGGGCACATAGTTATGGGACAAGGAGATTGCTGCTAGAAACCCGGACTTGCTAAACGTAGAAGGTTTCCATCTCATGAGATATCCTACATTGGGAAGCCAGACTTGCTAAACATAAAAGCCCCCATCTCACTTTCATGTCCTCTCGGTGCTAAGCATTATTCCCTTTAAAAGTCACCATTAGCCTTTACTTAGGTTCATTAGTCACAATTGAGTGTATTAGACACTCATGTCAATATATATATTTATATATATCATAATAGCTCATAAACTCCTTAAGTGAGAATGCTCCTTTCACATTCAGAAACGTTAGTATGTGAGTAAAACCTTTCACATTGCAATAGTAGTGTGATCATGAGAAGGTCTTTTCAAGCAACACCACAAGTTTACCATAAACATACATCCATACATGCTTTATACATAATCAAGTGTATAGGGTAGAAGGGAGATGGATCTTACATCAATACTACCACACTAGGTATATGATCATTTATATCCAAGTAATTCACATAGTCATGTAGAAGCAACGTCAACATACACCAACCCTAGCCAATTGCCCTTTTAGGCCATGAACCAATATCAACCCTAACATTATATATTTACCACAATAGATAGAGATATTTTACGATTTAACCATCAATTAAACATAAACATAATCAGTTACCAACTTCCATGGCTAATCAAGTCGCATCCTAGTTCACAATTTAGGAAGAAAGGAAAACCATGGGTCCAAGAGAGATCTTCATCAAAAACCATTAATACTACAACAATCTAACCATAAACCATCATAATTAACCACAATAGATCATAATTGAACAATAGAAATCATTTTAGAAGAAGACCCATGTTTAGAGTAAAACCCTAGATTTTGGAAGTCTTAAAAACACACTTTGAAGGGACTTCTTGGGGGATACTACCCAAGAATGAAGAGTATCCATACCTTAGGTGGAGATCCTCACGAATTTGGAGAAGAAAGACTTATTCTTGATGACCTAGTTTGAGATTTGACTTGGTTCTTTAATAGAGTCCTAGAGAGAGAACTTTGGGAGGGAAGTGGGTTTGATTTTGAGTTGTGAGTTGTGTGGGGTTAAAAAAACTTGTTTAATACCTACATATGCTTTAATATACTTAAAACAACTAAATATAAATGTCCCCCACCCTAACTTAATTAATCAATGAATAACCAAAACACCCTTACATAGGTCGCACCTAGACAGCATGCCCAAGCCCCATGTACGAGTTCCTATTCACGAGGTGTGGTTTGAACCACGAATCGTACTGGTCACTCGTGGTTTTGGTTAGGGAGGGGTCATGTGAGGCCTTGGTGACGAGACTAAGTTCTCAACTCATGAGATCAATCCACGAGGCGTGAATCAATCCACGCTCCGTACTGCACACTCGTGGATTGGGACTGTGGCTAGGCAGTTTGGAGGGTCCTTGGTAGAAATCAAGTGTGGACTCACGACCCCCATCTACGTGGCGAGAGTCAACCTACGCCTCGTAGGTTGCCTTTCCTAAATGAGGCTGTTTTGGACAATTTTTGGACCTTTCTTTGGGTCCTCCTCATGGACCCTTGGGGGGGGGGCTCCTAGGGGATTCGTGCCTTGACGTTTAGGCACTAGAACCCTAGTACTAAGTTAGGAACATTATTTGAAGACCTTAACCTTACATTTAGATTTCATTGGGCTACTAAACTACACGTTAGGCTCTAGCTTAGGTCATTAGAAATGCAGGGTTGTTACAGGCAAGCTAAGTTTGTGATACATGGTCCCTTTGAGGTTCTTGAATATGTAGGGCCAGTGGCTTATAGATTGGCTTTACCTCCTAATTTATTTGGAGTTCATCTGGTATTCCATGTGTCCATGTTGAAGAGATATCATGGTGACGAGGATTACATCATTAAATAGGACTCAATAATGTTAGACAAAGACCTCCAATATGAGGAAGAACCGGTTGCAATTCTTGATCGTGATGTGCGTAAATTAAGGACCAAGGAGATCAAGTCCGTGAAAGTTCAATAGAAGTATCATCCAGTTGAGAAAGCTACTTGGGAAACCAAGAGGGACATGTGAGACAAGTATCCCCAATTGTTCGTCAATTCAAGTACTACTTCATTCTTTCTTTAGCCTATTTTTCCTAAGTTGCCACTCGGGGACGAGTGATGGGTAAATTAGTATCTATTGTAACGACCGGGTTCTGTCGTTATAGAAGAGACAACAGAGAAAAATTTTGGGTTGAAATTTTTTTTTGTAGTTACTTGAGATTTCCCAACCCAGTCCAGATTTGGACGAAATCAGAGTCTATGAGGTCTAGGGAAATTTGGTAGCAATTGGGTGGTCTAATTATGAATTCGATCACATAAGTAGATATGTAAGTCGTTAAGGAACCCGTATGACTTTACGAAATTAAATTCGGGTGAGTAGAACTTTCGAAACTGATCTTGGCGTGAACGAGTAGTTTTTGAGTGTCGTTGGTTGAAGGTGTGTTGTGAAATGGGGTCTTGGATTTATTATTTTTGCTCAATGTTCCATGCAAGCCGCTATGGCTGGGATTTCTGCCGCCAGGGCAGGGCTGTTATAGCGGGGTGAGGCTGCTGTGGCGGGGAAAATGCGACTTAAAGTCGAAAATAAACCTCAAAATTATTTTATTCTGCAATTTTCGAACTTGAGAGGTAAGGAACGAACCCAGGACTTTTCTTAACAGTTTTCCACCATTCTTGAGGCTAAAGGTAAGAATTTCACTCCTTAAATTCGTTTTTTGATCTGTAAAACGTAATCTAATGGGTAATTATCAATGTGGGAAGGTTTTGATCTGGAATTCATGGTGGAAACAACCCTAATTTGGATATGGGGGATCATGGGTATGATCTAGGGTTGATAGAACTATTAGTAATTTGGGTAATTAGTGATTATTTATTGATTTTCGTGCTATTATGATTGTTTGTAGACCAAAAACAAGCGGAACGAATCCGGAAAGGGAAGAACCAAGTTTCTTAGGGGTTTCAAGCTTGTTTTGAGGTAGGTGATAGTTGTGATTTTATGATTGTGTGATATATGTTTGTTCTTGCTTCATTATGATACATGTATGTATGTGAATGTTGCATTATTGATCACATTAACTGTAAATAAGGATATATGAATAATGAATGTCATGAATCATGACTTGATTGTATGATTTTGAGTATGTACTTTGTGATTGTGATTGTGATTTGTTGAATGGATCGAGTGTTGCGTTTCAACACACTCACTTGGATCGATTGCCACGTTCCGGCATAATTATGGGATTGGTTGCCACATTTTGGCATAATCATTGGATCGAGTACCATGTTCCGATATGCTAACAGTTTGGGATTGGGTTCCATGAGAGGACCAATGACTTGATGTAACTGTGATATTTGAGAATCTTGAAATTGTTCGTTGTTTGTAAAATGATGATGATATTGTATATTTTCGGTGTATGCATGTTATTGTATGTTGCACTTAATGGGATAGCCGTGTGATCCTATTAGTATACTGTGGTTGTGTACTGATTCTGCACTTGCTCTTTCTTTGTTGAGTACAGGGCATCTTCAAGCAGCTATTGACAGACCTCGCTTAGAAGATCAGTGACCGTTCGAATTCAAGGGTGAGCCAGTTCTTTCAGGCTGCCATGAGTTCTCTTTATGTCTATGTCCACATTTAGGACTTAGACTTTCTAGTTAGTTATTAGTACATTAGTTTGGGGTTGTAACCCTTCTTGTTAGACTTATGGATCTTGTTAGATGTTTTGGTACATTGACTTAGGTTCTAGGCGTATTTCTTCCGCATTTGTTTAGACTGTTGTTTTGGAGTTTATGGGAACTCCCTATTTTTTCCTTAGCATTTAACTTGCTTCCGTAACCTAAAGGCTTTAGTATTTTGATTTAGTTGGTTAGCAAATTAGTATTAATGGTTCTCCCACCGAAGGGTTAGTATGGGTGTCAATCACGATGGTTTGGATCGTGACAAAAAAATAAATTGGTGAGCTTTTAAATACCTAACGAGAAGGATTTTGATAATTGAAGAAACTATAACTCGAGGACTCCATGGTCCTTGTTTTCAACTTAATCTTTAGTTGATAAACTTTAATATTTATTAATTAAGTAGATTCAAATAAAAATTTGAATCTTTATAACACTCAGAAAATTGTTTGAACTTATCTTGTTAGCGCCAACTGTTATACCTAACATTAGTTCTCTATGAGATCATTTTCAAACTTAAATATCGAATTATATTTGTATCAACCACTTATTTTTTTAGGACTAGAATTAATTGTAATCAATAAGCTATCGCATGGTTCGGTATTGGAATAAGATTTAAGGGACAATTATCGGGTGGTGATTGATTTTACCATTTCATGCTCCCTTCTTTCACTTTCACTCACCAATATATATACTGATCTCCCATCAAACAAACAAAAAATTCTAGCCCTATTTAAGCTAGTAATTTAGGAACTGTAAAACACAATGAGACACATATGAAAGTCTAAATTTTGAGGGTATATGCACATAAGTATTTACTTAACAAATATACTTACTAAAAAAAATGTAACTACAATAATTTTAGCTAGTTAACAGTTCACCAAATAAAGAAATTGAGTAATTCGCCCCCGCACCGATAAGACATTAACTATGAAATTTTAATATGTTCACCAACCCTTAATCTGATTATCCAATACCAATAAGTCAATAAGCCAATTTTGTGGTTGACTTATCGGTTAGTACGGTTCAATTTTAAACAGACCTACTTTTTAGCATAAATGTTTTAGTACTTTGAGTTAAACTACTCAAACTCCATATTAATAAATAAAGTTTTTACCTCAAAATCTAAGGTAAGGTATTACAAACAAATGGCTAACATCTTATTAACTAGAATTAATCTTTACTTTTATAAATAATAATATTACTGGATGAAGTTAAATACTTTATATGTGAAATGATAACTGATAACAGAAATATAATAATAATTTAAAATTGACATTAACCGTTTAATTTATTTAACAGAAATATAATGATAAAAATTAACATTAACAGCTCAATTTAGTATTAAGGAGAGTGAGAAATAATTGTAGTTTCTGGTAGATTTCATATTAATAGTTAACATCATTGTTGAAAGAAAGTGCCACAATGAAATCTACCAGAAGTTACACTTATTTCTCTCTCTCTTTTAAAGAATGTATTTTTTAGGCTTTTTTATTGATGTTTTTGAATGTATTGTTTTGCAACATTGGGATTAATGCTTCACATGGAGTTTTTATGAAGCTATAACCATCAAGTGTAATTAGTGTAAGAAAAATTTGTAGAACTGATTATTATTTTCTAACATCATAAATATTGGATCAATGATATAATTTTCTAGTATTTAATTTTTTCAAAAATTGTTTAAACTTATCTTTTAAGCGTTGTTGAACTATTTTACCTAAAGTTAGTTCTCTAATAAATCATTTTCAAACTTAAAAATCGAAGTATATTTATAGTGACCACTTATCCTTTTTAGAACTAGAATCAAGTGTGATCAATTATGCATTAAAAAACTTACTCTGTCTAATATATTTGGTGAGCACCAACAGTTTCCTAGTACTCCTATTTCTTTGAGAAATCAAATTAATTTTTAATGTGTCTTTCTCCATCTCTTCGTTTATTAACTTATGATTTTTTAAAAATAAAGGCATGACAAGTTCTATTTATTTATTTTTATTCTATTTTATCATAACTTTCATAATTTTTTAACTCATTATACGATTAAAATTTTAAAAATCAATGTGATATTTTTTCTGATTGTAGACTAACTTCTTATGATAACTTAATATTTTCACTCACTATTCACAACTGTAATTTACTTATATGACCTTTGTATCTAGTCAAACACTATTGCATACTTTCATTTATTTATTATTTGTAGTTGTTATTTATGTTGTTACTCCTATTATTTTTGTAAAAGCTTCACCTAGCAAAATGAATTATTTTTTCCTAATCTATTGATTCATATGGAGTAGCAAGTTTAGACATAAAATTTTACTAGAGATTGTTCCTTCCCCTTCGAAATGTTTTTTCTATATTTTAATTTTTTTTCACTAAAACCAAAAAAGAAAAATAAAATAATATATCTATGTATAACATTCAGAATAATGGAGTCCGGAGTCAAAAGGACAACAAAATTTCTAAAAATTTCAAAAGGGCAATAAAATTTAAGTAAGAACCAAAAGGGCAACATTTTAACGCTTAAATTAACGTCGTTGAAATCAGGTCAAACCGAAAAGACTCAAATTTCTATGCGCCTTGTAAGGCGCATGGCAGCTGCGCCTTACCAAGCGCATACAATTTGAGCTTTCCCTTGTAATTAAAAAATATATATATTTTCATTGCTTTTTTTTTTTGGAAGTTAAGATTAAAAAAAAAAAAAGTTTTTTCATTGCTTTTTTTTTTTGGAAGTTAAAATTGAAAAAAAAAACACGTTTTTTATTGCTTTTTTTATGGAAGTTAAGATAAAAAAAAAAAAGTGTTGAGAGCGTCATCTTTAAATAGGTTCTACACTACGTAATCTAAATTTAATTGGAGCTCCAATACGAGTTCTAAACACCGAATGAGAAGTTTTAAAAAAATTTAAAAAATGGAAGAACCTGACTTATAGTAAATAGAGTATATTTTACTATTGTTGTTCGTTTAATTTACTTTGTTAAAAGAACAATTACAATATTTTTTAAAAAAAAAGAAGAACAAACTCAGTTTTATTCAATGATTTGACATTTGAAGGTACATTCATCTATATATAAACACTTATGATTTATATTATTTTTATTTCTATAAATATTAGTTTTAGTATGATAAAAAAACAATGAAAAAATGTTTTTTTTTTTAAAAAAAATTAACTTCCAAAAAAAAGCAATGAATTTTTTTTTTCAATTTTAACTTCCAAAAAAAAAGCAATGAAAAAACTTTTTTTTTTAATTTTAACTTGCAAAAAAAAACCAATGAAAAAACATTTTTTTTTAATCTTAACTTCCAAAAAAAAAAAAAAAGCAATGTATGCGCCTTAGCGCAGCCGCCGTGCGTCTTACAAGACGCTGATAGCGGTGCGCCTTACAAGGCGCATAGAAATTTGAGTTTTATTTAGTTTGACTTGATTTCAACGGCGTTAATTTAAGCGTTAAAATATTGTCTTTTTGGTTTTTAATTAAATTTTTGTTGCCTTTTTGAAATTTTTGAAAATTTGTGTTACCCTTTTGACTCTAGACTCCGAATAATGATAGATGCTCCTGTAGCCGCCCCATCTTATAATTAAAGTGAGTTTGATTGCTGACTTAATCATGCAAAAATGAATTATAGAAAATATATCAACATATAATAATAGAATAATATTGCCTTTTATCAAAGATGCCTAATGAAATGATTAAAGAACGAATTAAGAAAACGTTGAAACTAAAGGTCTTATTTTCTATTGAGTAATAATTATCCCAAATAATAGATTCATTTGTCAAGTAGAATCCGACGATTGAAAATAATTCATGATTAACATATTAATCATCGTTATTTTAAAAGATATTTTTTTTTCTTAATTGACTAGGAACATGCACGCTACTTGCATCGTTTAAAAAGAAAGTCATCCATCAATCCTTTTCCAAAATGGTCTTCAAACACGAGGGACGAATTTTGAGTAAATTCAGTCTTTGTTGATAAGGAAATATAACTTTGACAAGTAATAATAGAGATATTTTTTTATCAAATTATTAGTGATTGTGGTATTTTTTTGAATAAAACTATTAGCGTGAACTGTGAAGGTATTTTTGGATCAAACTATTGATGATAGAGACATTTTTAGACCAAACTATTAACTGAGGATATTTTTGTTTGATTTCACATAGCTCAAGAACATTTTTGACCCTTTTCCATATATTTAGTTTCAAATTTTAAATCAAAAATATACTTTAACTACAAAAAATAGAATAATTTTGTCCTCCATTTTATGTTTGGTTCTAAAATATGTCATTGTCGTAAAATGGTTCAAATTTGCTCCATTAACCATGAAAAATAGAACAAAATTTCCCTCTATTTAAATATGACCTCGAATATGTTTTAATCATCGAAGAACTTGCTCAAATTTATCTATTAAAATTGTATAAAATAAATAAAAATGAACATGTCGTGTACTAATTGGAAGCATATAGCTTGACCATTTGTGGCTCTAGACATCCACATCAATTTCAATTAGATATGTTGGTAACATAATTTGTGCCCGTTTGGATTGACTTATTTTAGGTACTTTTAAGCCAAAATAGTTTTTAAGCAATTTTGAAGTGTTTGGGTAAAGTTAAAAAGTGCTTATAAGCACTTATTTTAAAGTCAAAATAACAAAAATAAATCAAAAGTCATAAGCTAGGAATCCTAGCTTATGGCTTTTGGCTTATAAGTCATAAGTCAAAAGTCAATCCAAACAAGCCCATTATATATCTTCATCAAAAAATAAAATATTATTATGTATATACAGGAGCAAATATAAGTTTAATCCTTTAATTTGCATAATCAATATATCTTCATCAAAAATAAAATATTGTTATGTATAAATAGAAGCAAATATAATTTTAATCGTTGAAGAGCTCAATGAAAGGATGCCTTCTGTAGGATTAATAATATACTTCTAGTAAGTTGTAGCCTTCGACTTGTAGACACAAGTAAGAAAATTCAACGTAGTAAATAGTGATAATATTTTAATTATAGGGACTGAATTTTTTTATTTTTTTTCTTTCGACACAAAATATAGAACTGCTATGATCACGAAATTAGTGACAACGCGACAAACAACAATAACAATATAATTAATGTAACTTCATAAGATAAGTAATTTCAACGCTGTAGTAGGGTCAAATTAGAAATTAAGAAAATGATTAGGTTGTACTCAACGAACCTCGTGCTCTATAACATTAAAATAACAAAAAGAATCGAAACACTTTAATCAATTTGTTGAATTAATATTCCCAATGTTTTAACATCACAAAATTGACATCAGCTCTTTGCACTTTCACTATCTAGATTTCTTTCTCCTTTCTTGTGGGATAATAAAATTGTTACTGCCTCCATTTAAAAAAAATCTCTTTCAATTAAATTTATTAAAAATTACTATGTGCAATTTATTCAATAATTATTTATTGGTGAGAAAGCAAATCACCGATAAATAACATGTATTTGGTTTAAATCATAAATTTGTTTTATTCATAACAAATATGTAATGTGTATTACGAATGAAGTTTATTTGAATTTTGTCTAAACAAGAAAGTTCAAGGACTAATATAAATAAAAAAGTGGAACTAATTTAAAATTTAAAAAATTACATATGTATAATCATTAATTACCATCGAAAAAATTGTTATTTTTTATTGAAAATTTTCACATAAAAATGTTCGGTGCTTATTTTCAAAGATTGAATCAGTGTTTTCACATGAAAAATCTTGGAAACTTCCTAATATTTTAGCAAGAAATTATTTCTCACCATGCATTTTTCCAGTGAATTGATTTGACAAAAAATTGGATGAAAAAATCACATTCTAATAATACAAACTTTTCATTTATTCGCAGCGAAAAAAACCTATATTTCTAGTAGTTATCTCAGCTGTTTGGAAAAAATCAAATAGTTGCAGACTCAATTTTTATTTCATACATCATGACAACAACGAGTACAATGACAACAACAATTTTTTCTCTTTCTCACCTGTGATGCATATATTTAAGTATACACACTACAACAAGAACAACAAATACGTTATTTATCAAGGTATACAATAACAAAATACATGTTCTTCTTCTTTAACCTAAATCACTATTTTTACTTTGAAAAATCAAAACCCTTACCACTCACCACCGTGAGTTGTTTGAGTGAAGTATCACATTTCACACCTCATTTAATTAAATCATAAATTAAGTGAGTCTTTAACCTTTGCTATGAGAGTTATCACCATTCTCCAAGTTACTTGGGACAAAAAAAAGTAAGTTTAAGCTATGCAATTTTTGCATCCAACTAAATCATGACACTCAATTAGACATGAAAAAATCTCTCCCATGTAGAGTTGCTCTTCGTCCATTCCCACCTAACTCCTCCTTCAAAGAATTGATTTTTAAAAATCATGAAAAGACAATTAAGAATGACTAACAAGACAAAACAATGAAGTCGTTGTGGAAAGTCTACTCTTTCTTAGAAATGAGGTATATTGAATAAAGAACAGATCCATGTATAATGGATGGCAAAAATAACTATATAAACCACAAGGTTTTTTTTTTCTTTTCTGAAAGAGCTCTGAAACAATCCAAGTACTAAAGCAGGTGACTTGAACTTCAAAATAATCCTACTTATCTGCATTAATCATGCCAAGAGTACAACAGCAGCAGCAGAAAGGTACAAGCATGGAGGAGATCATAAAGAAGGGGGCATGGTCTCCAGAGGAAGACCAAAAACTGAGAGGTTATATCATGAAATATGGCATCTGGAATTGGAAACAGATGCCCAAATTTGCAGGTTACGCCAATAAAACCATACTAATAGTATTTTCATTTCAGATTTCGAATGATCATATTTTCATTCAATACTTTCTAGCAATAACTTATGTAGCGACAAGAGGGGTTGCTTAGATGAGAAGCACCCTCCACCTCCAACCCTAAGTTTGTGGCTTCGAGTCATTAAGGGAACAAAAAAGTAGGAGCTCCAAGAGAGGGGGTGGAACTTATGCAACTCTTTTGTTGTAATTCATTGTTTTCTTAGTCTCCTGAACTTTGGTCGTCTGGTTGCAGGGCTTTCAAGAACGGGGAAAAGTTGTAGACTACGATGGATGAATTATCTCCGCCCTGATATTAGGAGAGGACCCTTTACCATGGAAGAAGTCGAAATTGTCATCAAAACTTATCAGGAACTTGGAAAAAGGTGAGAATTAAGCTCTTTTTCCCCCACACAACAGAGTTCTGCACAAGAAAGTTAGCAAATTTGTTAACATAGGTTTCTGTAAAGTCCTGCTCCTAAATAAATAATACTGTTAAAACCAAACCAAATTAAATTTGTATTTCTATGCAGCTGGTCAGCAATAGCTGCGAAATTGCCTGGAAGAACAGACAACGAAGTTAAAAATTTCTTCCACACACACTTAAAGAAGCATCTTGGACTGAAAAATCATGATGCTCCATTGAAAACCAGGAAAAGCCGCAAACAAACCAAAGAAGATGAGAAGAAAAATAGTACTCGAGGAAGGCTTGTGCTTGAAACGAGCAATAACAGCAGTTCATTAACAACAGGTGTTTGTTCACCCTGCAGCAGCATTATTACATGTGAAGAAAACCAAATGATGGATCCTTTTGTGAATTTCTCACAAACTTTTGAAGATTGTTATAACAACGTTACTTCACTTGTTGTCAATCAACAAGTCTCCGACATGGAAAACACATGTACAAATATTGGTGTTGCCCAGCCAAATTCCATTCCCCATGGTTCTGCTGTTAACTCCTTCGACCAATTCGATATGAATTCATTCTTGATTGATGTACTTGGAAATATCTGAACATCTTGCGTTCTAAAACATGTTACAACTTAGAACCCATGTGCAGGTCCTAGTTTTTTATCCACTTTTTTTCTTTCAAACAAAGCAATAATCCTACATCTTCTGTATTAGGTCCTAGTTTTTATCCACTTTTTTTGTTTTTCTCACAAAGTCATAATACATCTTCTATATTAAATATGTTTTTTTTTATGACAACAAAAACCCGCAATCCCGACCCTTTGGGTGCGCACAAGGTAAACCCGTGCATATGTAATAGCTCGCAAACCACACAGGAAAGGTAACCCGCACTAGGCAATCCCGATGCGACGAGCTAGATCCAGAAGGCAAACCCCTTGCTTCCGTAGGTAAGGGGTTTCAAACTTGAGACCTCCAACATGAAAGTACCAAGTCCAAACCACTGGACCACCCAAAGGGTTAATAGAATCTAATATCGTGCCAAGTCTAAATTCATTATGCTTGTATTACTATCACGCACGTCTCAGTTTGTTTTTCCCCGCCTTATGATTGCTACCTCTGTAAAAAAGAGGAAGAAAAAAATAAACTACTACAAAAGAGTTCACATCCTAAATAAAGAATAGAGGTAGAGTCGGTCAATCACACATTCTGTGTAAGAGAAGGGTGATAAGAAATTGTATTGAATGCCATATAATATGGAACGTTAGCAAAGATGATATTTCTTTTTTGAGGGAAAATTTGAGTAACATAGACCAATTGGTGAAGGAAATTACTGATAATATTAAATGACTTTATTCTTCAAGACACCCAGGTACTATTGACCAGAAAATAGAATTTTCATGAACTTAAATGATTTTTTTCCAGGTAACATCCAGGTACTATTGTTGAAAGGTATCCAAGATGGAATTGTTTTTTCATCTTTTCATAAATAGAGATATAGATCATTTCATATATGTAGCTTAAAGTTTGTCCAAAATGCATCTAATAGAACATAAATAACATTTTAAGGGCTCACTCACATAATTTTTTTCTCAAATGATGAATCTAATAGAACTCATAAAATTAGACAAGTCGAACCTTTTTATGAGTTAGTACATCATTGATATGCTGGGACCTGGGAATATGCACTCATCACTTGTTATCTTCTTTCAGCTCATATTGGACAGAGATTCTAGAACAGAGTGAGCCTCTCTCTTGTTATCTTCATTGAAACAACAAACCTATCAACAATCGTTGCCTTTTTCCTTTTTGCTCAGTTCGACTTTTTACAATAACAAGTCCTTCTAATTAGCCTTCTGGGAGATGCATAGTTGAAAAGGTTAACTAGGAATCTATAAACAATTGTTATTCTTCCTGAAATTTGCAGATTTCATGCATCTTGTTGCCTATTTTGCACAAAATGCCAGTGAATTTGCTTGTGAAAATACATTTCTGCCGTGAACTTGAACCCACTTTGTATTTCTTCATCTCTTCTTCCACCATTCTCTTCAGGGTGTCCCTGATATCCCCCAATGCCCAAATTATTGAGATGTGAGGGCGTGGATCCTGCCACCAAATCCAAGTAATTTTTAATTATTCACTTGAAGAAGAAGCATTGATTCGACTGTGGCCAGGTGTGTTTGGTATGAAGGAAAATATTTTTCATGCAAAATGTTTTGTTGGAAAATCAGTTTTTTTTTTTACTTATTTTTTAGTATTTGGTAAGTAAGCAAAAAAAAATATCCCAAGAGCATTTTATATGTAATCTAGCAAAACATTACGTGGGTGGGATGGGGTAGGGAGTGAGGGTTCGAGGGGGGGAATGAACTTGGAATGTCACTTATGAAACTTGTTTTTCCTATTTTCATTAGGTAATTTTCAAGGAGCTTGTTTTCCCAGAGAAAATATTTGACCAACAAAACATGAAAAAATTGGAAAACACTTCCCGGAAAATGTTTTCCTACATACCAAACACACTATTGAAACTTGCAAAAAATTAAACATAGTTCATGTGGTCAACCTTGTAAAATTCCGGAAGGTTATGTAGTTTGTAGACTTCATCAACAGCTTGGATTTGCTTTCTTATCTGAGGGACACAAAATACAAGTAAGTTTCCTCTCTTGCCTCAACGATGAACTATATTAGCAAGACACGGGAGGACAAGGAAGAACAATAAGCTTTTATCTAAATTGACATGAATGATGCCAGAGAGGAAAATAGTAGAGAGCTTAGTTCAAACTCATTGTTCCATAATCGAAACACATGCGAAAGATGAGCATTAACTAACCACTGTAGAGAATTAGTTGATCAAAATTAAAGCAGGCAATAACCAGAAACACACCTAAAGATTAAAAGTCAACAATAGGAACCACCAAAACCTCTAATAACCCCACAATGTAGATTTTGATTGTAATGAAATGGATAACGCTTGCACAAGGAGTTTTCTTTCAGTGCGCTGAGCCAGGCATGCCCTGCGATCATGCCACCATTAGCTTTAGGGGAAACCCCTGTTCTGATCTAGTTTTCAAACCTATTACGGTGACTTTCATAAAGATATTAACCTTGTTATGACGGTGATGTCCGGAATGGCATGCACTACTACCTCCCACCCGCATAAGTATTGGGTAACACTACCCACCAAGGCTTGAGCCAATGGGAAGAAATTACCTAGTATGTTTGTCTCACCTGAGACCTTATGATATCCCACCCTCACCACACACAAAAAGAAAAAACTCATTAACCACTAGACCACATTCTTGGGTTGCTAAAGAGATCAACTATTTGTCATCCTCCTCCCTAAACTTGTTGGCCTACCAATTATATTTGTCTGCCATGAAGACATCATCCATTCCTTTTCTCAATCTCTACTTAGAGCTTGTTTAAATGGGCTTATAACTTATTATAAGCCAAAACTCATAAGTTAGGATTTCTAGCTTATGGTTTTTGGGCTTAAAAACACTTATTTATTTTACCCAAACACTACAAAACTGCTTAAAGCCCCTAAAATAAGCCAATCCAAAGAGGCTCTTATATAAAAGAAACGTTGGCTAATCACATTGCAACTTGACACGAGTAGTCACTCTTGATTTTGATTTTCATATTGCATATGTTGTTTTGAATAGCTTTATTCAGAAGAAAAAAATGTGTGCTTGGCTCAATGGGTGACCTTTACTTCTTTATTCTTTTTGTTAATGGGCATTTCTGGTTAAATCAATATATCTTCAGTTTCTCCAGAATAAGTGACTGATTCCCAGACTCTGATAACGCGGGATGCTTTGTGCACCGGCTTCCTTGGTCCAGAATATGTCAAACACATTCCTAAATGTAAAGGACATTTAGTCTTGATGCTTCATTAAGTTTGTGCCAAGATTTAATAGGATTTCATTAAGTTTGTGCCAAGATTTAATAGGATTTTGTCATATCTCGGATTATTTTATTTTTTTGAGAAAGTTAACTGGTATTATAAACAAAAGGAGTACACCAATAGTGTGCTCCTACATAGTTACATCAAAAGTATGAAAGGACAACCCAAAACAAAATCTATCTCCTATATTCCTTATAAACTGTCTAGAAATAGGTTAATTTCCCCTATATCCTTAGGTACAGAATGTATACACCAAAAGTAAAATGTTGCTAAACAGTTCATCTTTATACTTTGGAAGGGAATGTTCTTGTTCTCAAAACATCTCTAGTTTCTCTCCTTCCGTTGTCCACCGAGATGCAAGAAGGGACAATCTTCCATCTCTCCTTGTGTTCTCGACCGATTTCCATCTCTATTCCGGTATGCTAGTACTTCTTAGTATGCCTTGGCATGGCCCATCCAATACCCCTCGGATTGATGAACCATTGCCATAATTTTTCAATCACTTTACACCGTAGAAAAGATGATTTACTTGTCTCTGTTTCAGCTTCACAAAAAAAACATCTAGAGCATAACTGCCTGCCCCTTTTCATAAGGTTGTCCTGGGTCGAAACGCTTGACTTGCAACTAGCCAAGTAAAACAGGCCACTTTATGAGGTATCTTCCCTTTCCAGATCATCTTCCATGGCCACCATTCCTTGGTTTCTGTTGAGATATTCAGCATCTTGTAGGCTGCTTTCACCCTGAACTTGCCACCTTTGTCCGAACTCCATAATAGTTTGACTTCCTCAAAATTTAGACTCGTAGCTTGTTCCAAGGTATTGTAGAACTGAATCATTCTCTCCACTTCCCAGTCATTGAGGAGTCTTCTGAAGGATAGATTCCAACCTTGTGCATTTTTGACCTCTGAGATAGTAGCTAGCTTCTGTTGATTGAGATTGTAAATGTCTGGACACTGTTGCCTCAGAGGTGTTTGCCCCACCCATATATCATTCCAGAACATGGTCTTTCTGCCATTGCCCACTTTGATCACAGAATTACCCCACATTTTTGGCCACTGATTTCTGATAGTCCTCCATAGTCCCCTTTCATAAGGAGTTTTAACTGCTTGAGTAGTCCATGGTCCTTCCCTACCATATCTTGCAATGATGATTTTCTTCCATAGGCCCTGCTCATCTGCTGCCAGTCTCCATAGCCATTTTAACAGAAGGCTCTTGTTTTGTGCTTTCAGATTCTTAATTCCTAAACCTCCCTCTTTTTTGGATGTTATGACAACCTCCCACTTAACCATATCTCGGATTCTAGGTGTTAATATTCCCATAGTCTACTTACTGCTACCCTTCTCAAGAAAAACATTCAGTCTTACTTCTGAAATTTTCACATAAGCTAATTTTTTTTAAAGATGTTAATTTTAGTTTCAGTTTTTAATGTTTGTGAACACAACAAATAATATCAGTTGTGAACATTCTTACAAAATCTATTTGAACCCCACCGGTAACGAGAAGCTTATGGATACACTGGCCCTATGAGAAAAAGATACCATACACAGACCTTATAGTAGATGACTGAGGTAGTGGGAAGAGGAGGATATGACAATACACATAAGCAGCAACTCCAATCCAATTACCCAGACAGAGGGAGATAACCTTCTTTAGCTGTACGACTGTACTTCTAGTTTATATTTCCCTAGATTAACCATGAATATCAACTTGATTGATACAACACATACACCTACCAATTCAACACATTCCCAGTCCTTACGGTTGACCATGGAGGCAGCGTCCATTCGCATTGACATATCTCTCTCGAAAATGAAAGACACCATAAGAGTTCATATAATTCAGAACACACAGCATGGAATGTTTATCTACCACCATTAAATATGGGATAGCAACTCAAATGGTGAATCCTGTTGTAATTCATTTCTTTTTTGGGGGGATAGCCGACAAAACCCCACAGACCAGTGGTGCACAGCTCTTAACTCGATGAATAATGGGCCCTCCCCTCGACCCTTCTCCACTTAAATACCAAGTTTTTGTCTGCAACAGAGTTTGAGCTCATAACATGCGCGTATACTACACATCACAAGTTGTGCTCTTACCACTAAACCAAAGCCCTAGGGACAAGCCTGTTGTAAACTTTTCTCCTAGACATCATTATAACCAACTCACTAATGAGGAAACAGAAGGATATACTGGTCACTAAGGTAAATTTTTCCATCTCTTGACACTCCCTTTTCTACAACTATCTCATATTCTCTTTTTCTCAAGTTTCATTACTTTCCATTAGCTCTTAAATCTGGGAAAATTGAATTTGGCACACACACAAGCATGTGCCTTGATATCTATTTTATATTAAGGGACCATAAAGATGTACCAACAACTAACTTATATACAAGGAGCATACTTATGACTTCAAACATTCTTCGGAGTTCAGCTAGAAGTGAACACAAGCCAAAACAGCAAACCATGTTACCAACAAGTACTAAAGAAATGGCATTTTTCATACCTGTGCTAAGCCTCCTTCTACAACTTCCAGTGACATGAATGTGCGAGTTAAATCATCATTGACAAAGATCTCCCATTTGTTAAAATCTATCAAATACCTATGTCCATTAATAGACAACAATTAACAAAGCAACAACAGGTTTTGTTTTGCCCAAAACAAAATCAGAGATAGCATGCATATCACTAAAGTCACCTCACCTCCTCTGAAACTGAAGCCTCTGTCGAAGCATGGAGACCACGGAATTAATCTGATGCACGCGGAGAGGAACAGTTCTTCCCAAACTAATGTGAAACTCTCTACCCAACACCACTTTTTCAAGCAGTGCTTCATCTTTCAACAAACCACTCAATGGTACATCAACATCCACAGCATGTAGAGTAGGTACAATAGCTGTGACCTTCTTCAGAAAACTGGCCAGCCCCTTCCTTGTTGCAGATGGTATATAAACTAGAAGTAAAAGAAAATATAAATAAACATTACGAAAAAAATGTTTTATAACAACCTTCCAATAAACTTACCAACAAAAATATGACAAAAAGATTCGATTTTGAATCATATTACCAATATCATACTTGATTAAATAAGGACCGTTTGATTTGTCTCTTTTTGATTTAAAAAATTGTGTCTTAAACCATCCTAATTCTGTTACTAAATGCAATTTGCAAATGATCTTGCTCTAAACCTACCTTTTAACGACTAATAATGATTTTGCAGAATTGAGTTATTATGCTCTTTACCAATTCACAAAAACAAAATTGGAGAACAAAGCATAAAATGGCATGAAAATAAGGGAGATAGAAGAAATTACCCGGGATGTAGACATGTAAAGCATAATTGCCTTCAATGTGAGGAAAGCTTCGAACGCGATTGACTTGACTACTAGGCAAGGAGTCCAAGGGAACTGCAGAAGCAAAAAAGCAAACATTTAGTGAGCATAATTCGTCTTCTATAGATATTTCTGGGTTTGATGAAAAATAAAGTTACCAAAAGAGTTGGGCGGCTGAAGAAGTGAAATAGGAGGCGGGGGGAGAGGAGCCAGTGATGTCGAAGCTGACGGCGGCTGTGGAGGGGTGGGATTGGAGTCGGAATCGGAGTCAGAAGAATCGTCTGCGTATGAGGCTATTAGCGCTTCCATATCTCTCGCCCGATGAATCCCAGTCAGTGAGTGATCAATCCTGTCCAGACTTCCAAGAACTTCCCATTTTTAATGAGTTTAGGCGTTTCATTTTACATGTATAATATATATGAAGTTGGGTGTTGAAGACGAAGGGTGTGTTTAGTCTTTAGTCTAGAGAAAATATCATAAATAATCTCGTTAATTATGTACTTACCGGATTTATGTCACGACCCAAAGTACATTTTAGACGTGACATGTCGTATAAGATTCCGAGAGGCCCTACACAAACCACTTAGTATTCATAAACAATATAATGAAATTAAATAGTTCAAAAAACAGTTTATATCATAAAGAGTTTGTCAAAAACGAAGCGAAAGTTTAAATAGTCTCAAAGCCATCTATTACATCAAGAGTGATTTGGACGTAACCCATGCTCACATACAATATCTGAAAAGTAAAGATAATAAGCAATAAAAGGTCCTCGGAACATGAGGACTCACCAATCTTCGAATACAGTCAATCCACTAAAGTGAACACTAGCCTCGAGGATGCGGAATAGGAGCGTCGGACCCTACATTAGTGAAATAATGTAGGCAAGGGTATGCGTTAGTGCATGGAATGTACCAAGTATGAGAGGAATGCAATAAAATATAAACACATGATAATAAACGGACATGATCGAAAACATGGAATGCATGACCAAGTTAAAACATAGTAAAAATCATTTAAGAAGATTCATAAATCATGAACATGGTCAATGCATCTTAAATCATAAAGGAAGCTTCATGGAACATTAGAAATCAACTTAGTTCTTTTTGTGGGAAGTTTACCGTTAACCGACATATAGACCATGCGAGCTATAACATGGAATTTAGTGTCTGCCCCACACCGAAAAGGGGTGTCCTACTTGTCAAGGTAAGGACCATGAAGTTCTAGCTTACGTGGATCCATTAGTTAATGTTTATCTAAGACAATCATTCTATGGTGGCACATAATTTATGGGACATGGGTAATCACCACTTGTCCACTCGGTGCTAAGTATAAATCCCACGGAATAGTCATTCCTTAACTCATCTTATTATTATGGGACATGGGTATTCGCCTCTTGTCTTATCATAGGATAGCTCCTTAGACCATGCGTGAGAAAACCTTTCACCATCCATGATCTTTTCATAATAGCTTTTAAGGCCCATAGTCATTCACTTCATGCTAGAGATGTCCTACTTCTAATGGAAATAGTTTTGAAAATGTGATCTATAATCATTGATGGCATATCTGAATACCATACTAATCAAGACTTAATTTAGGAAAATAGCCCGAGAAGGATTGAGGGCAAATCTAGATGTCATTCATGTCATGTGGCCAAGATTCATTGAACATATAGATACCTTTATCTATAAGCTTACTTGAGTCATAACAATTACTTTCATAAAAACATGCATAATTTCATAAAATAATATAGATTCAAGCTTCTTCATAATTCATGTAAATTATGGTTCATGATCGAAATTCATAGATCAATGCATGGGTTCACATGGAGTTGGTTGAAAAGCGTGAAATTAAATCCAAATCATAAAAAAATAAATAAGATCATAATAAAGCAATTGAATCCATACAAATAGAACCCATGAGGTATTTAGTGAAAATCTAATCAAATCTTGAGAAATTGAATTGTAGAATTGACAAAACTTTGGGGAATCAATAGGTGAATGAAACCCATTGATGAACTCCCTACATACCTTGATTGAAGCCTCAAGCAATGATGAAGAAAGGAGACTTGAACTTGAAGAACCCTAGTCTTCTTCTTCTTCCTTAGAGAGAGAAATTTTGAGAGGATGACTTGTTCAACTTTTTGAGAATTTTAGGAGAATGAATTGAATTGGGTGTTTTGAGGGTTAAAAATCAGTATATAAGGCTTTGAGTAAAGGGTAAAATGACATAGTATTAGGTTATAACAATTAGGGAAAAGACCAAGAAGCCCTTCTAAGAATAATCGTCAACCTCCATCGACGGTAGGGACCCACAATCTGTGGGCCCACCTACGGACTGTCCTGATCGACCGCCCATGGGTTCAGAAACTTGTTTCTTGGACCCTCGACTGACGGAACTCAATATGCGCAGCCCGTGGGTCAAGCTACCGTCCGTACATGGCCCCTGTGGGTTCAACTGAAATTTCTTAAAATATCTCTAAGTCTGAGACTCACCTACAAGATCTATCTAAGACTCGTACATTGGATGACGGACCATCCTGGTGAACCATATAAAAGTACCGAGACTTGACATTTTTAGGAATTTCTGAACTCACCACTCGCGGCCCCACCTATGGCCCATATGCTAGTCCACGGACCGTCTGTGGTTCCATCGGTACTGGCACCAAATCTAGAAAAAGTTATAATTTTCCATCTTTTCAAATCTAAGGTGTTACAATTTAGTTCTAAAACTATTCAAAAACTTATTAGGTTTGGTCCTTTAACTATATGTTTACCAGTTTGGTAGATTGTATTAGGAAAAATAATGCATGCATTAGCCTTGTGTATTACTAGTACTTTGTTTGGTACTCTTTTCTATTCTATGCATTAGTTATACACTCTATTCCGTGTTAAGGTGTGTATTGTTAATACCATAGATTTTTAGGTATTAGCAATGCATTGATTTTAATGCATGCATTAGCATGATTAAAAATCCAATTGCCCCTCAAAACCCTTTTTACATCTTTTCCACCATAATAGTGGAGGGTATCTTTTGTAATTAATTTTTTATGCAATGCATGTTATTTTTAATGCATCAAACCAAACAAAAAATAAAAATAAGGGTAAACTACATAAATCCCACTAGTTTAGGTCATAATTACTATAATTCACGATAGTTTTAAATATTTACTTATTGTACCATATTTCCTCCTTTGAATATATGTATCATTTTACTCATCAAATACATGTATCCGATAGTTTTAAGAATCAAGATACATGTTTTCTTTGTTTGAATTAAATGTTTGTAACATATTTCCTTATTAAAGGAGTAACTGAGAATTTTCAGAATATATAAACAATTAATTTTAAAATTTAAATTAATCAAATCCCTTAATATAAGGCAGAAATTGAGGAGTGCATCTATGTTTAATTAATTTCATTCTATTACTCTTTTAAATAATAAAATCATTAATATTATTAATAAAAGACCAAAACATGCATATTTTGGTTATGCAATTTGATTAGTTTCATTTTATTAATTTTAAAATAATAATTTCATTAATTTGATGTATCTATTATTAATATATGATATATCTAACAAATTAAACATTTAGATACATGAGTGTACAATGCACATACACATTTATATGTATCATTAGCACATACTAACCTCTTAGATACATAAAAAAAAAGTTGATGGACTTTGATCAGATGGACACAAATACATACAATCAGACGTATCATGAAAACATATTAATCTCTTATTCCACATTAACAAATAGACTATGATACATGGGCGCACAAGTATGTTCATATGTATCATAGATGTATCTAATATTAATTTAATGTATTTGTTGTATGTATCTAGTATTAACTTCTTGTATCTATTTTTATGATCTACTATAATTTCATGTATCTAGTATTAAATTGATGTATCAAATATTAATTTCATACGTTATATCCAAAAATATGTATCTCGAATATATGGTAAGTAAATACATATATCCAAAAACATCACCCCCAAATCTTTGTTGCCTAGTGTAATACACGCGCCTATTTTTTTTAGAATAAAAAAAAGAAAAATAATCATTCCAATTTTTCTCCACCATTATTGCCCTAATCACCATTATCAAATCTCATTGTCATTCTCCTTCTTCCTAAATCTTCTTTCTTCTTTTTTCTTCACTGTTCCCAGATGGTTCATCTCCTTTAGTCCACCTTCATCTCCACCACACCACATCACACCATATCCACCAACCTTTGCCTTTTTTTTTAATGTCTTTCCAATCATCTATTTGCACAAAATTCGATTGTTATTGTTAAATTTGATAAATTTGCTATCATTGTTATCTCTGAAGATAGTTATTTTCCCGTCGGTTCTCAATTGCACTTCTCAATGAATTTGAAAATGAAAAATTTCTTGAGAAATCTCAAATTCTGATATCCACTTTCAATTGCAGTCAAGAAACTTCGATTACTACTGTAAACGAAAAGATGTCTCCGATGGAAGCTGCAATTTTATCTTTCGAGGTTGAACTAAAAATATTTTTTGCGCGAGGTGAAGAAATTGAAGTGTTCTTTTTTCTTTCTTTTATTGTTCTGTCTAAAATTAGGGGAAGATTTTAATGGTGTTGCTACTGAAAAGTATTTTGTGATTTAAAAATGAAAGTATAAAAAGATAAAATTCCTTCTTGTATTGATAGTCATGGCAGCTGACCGAGTTGACGAAGGGTTAGAGATGGGAGAGAGAGAGTGTGTGATTTTAGTTGATTAAATTTATTAATTATTTTAGTATCTAATTAAGGATTGACAACTGTCAAATTAATTCATTTTGACTTTCTTTTTTTCCTCACACTTGCTAATAGGAAAGTGAATGCACTTACTATGCCACATCACCATTTAAGGGTGCCAGTATCTCCATTTAAAATACATCAAGGGGGTAATAGGACTCCCATAAAATATTGGTGTGTAGTTGAGAATCGGATAGTAGGTTGAGGGGATATTTGACCATTTTCTCTTAAATACTCTATAAAAATAGAAAACGATTAGTAGATTCTTAATCCTATCTTGACATGGTTTGGGTGATTGCAAATTAAAGGATTAAGATAGTTTTCTTTTATCTTACGTTTCGTTTGGATTGTTGTTATGTATTGTTTCATAATATATTGTATATTTGTATTGTATTATGTTGTATTGTATTGTTTTAATGAATACAATATTTGGATAGATTGTATCGTTCTGCGTCGTTACATAATGTCACACATCCATAATTTAAATGATAAACCTACAAGAAAGTAGGGTATGAGGTAGAGCTACTATGAAAATGTAGGATAAAAAGATGAAATATGATTATTAATAAATAATAAATAAAAATAAAATAAGAAAATATTAAGATAACTATGCAATCACACCAAATCGGTCGTTATATAAATTAAAAATGAGTCTTTTTGTCATTATCTAATGATGAATTTAAACAATAGGATACATTATAATTTAAGCGACAATCGAAACAAACATTGCATTTGATCTAACAATACAATATAATACAATACAACACAACAGGTAACAACCATCCAACAAGGTGTAAAAGAGTTCATTGAACTTTCTGTCCTCGTTAAAAGACTCAATAATAGAAATTGATTAGTAGATTCCTAATCCTATCTTGACATGGTTTGTGCGATTGCAAATTAAAGGATTAAAATAGTCTTTCTTTTATCGTAGTGTTCTAATGTATTTAGGATTTGAATACGATAATTAATGGAGTAGCTGTAGGATTTGTTAATTCTTGTAGGTTAATATTCTTGTAAGATTAGGAGTAGCTCTGTAGTTGATTTGTTAATTCTGGTAGGTTAATATTCATTGGATTTTCTGGTATATTTTCTTAATTCATCGAGTTTATATTTTTATTGAAATACATCATAAGTTTGATAATACTAACCAAAATTCTAAGGTTGATATGACATAGTCACATTTGAATTAAAGGTAAGAATGTGCTTGTTATGCATGACATTCACGGTGATTTTGATGATACAACATAAAGTCAATTGATGATGAAATAGTCTCACACATAACTGAACCAAAAGAAAGTGTATATAGTTCCGTAATAAAATTTCAAGTCATTCCTTTTTAAAAATTATTTTATGAATGCATATAGAGAGAGATAGATACATGAAAGTCATACATCGTAGGAAGAATGATGGATGAAAAGGAGGCTCATATCCAATGGCTTGCATGATAAGAATATGTCATCTAAATTTAAAAGGAGGCTCTTATAGATTAATTAATATTTGCATGCATCACAATATAAGAAAAACAAGCAAACTGTACAGCGCGCTTTGTATGTAACACCAACAAAAACTGAAATTTCTAAGCATCTAACTAGATTTCTACAATCTCTTAACTGTATAATTAGTTACAACCAAAACAAAAAAAAAAACAAAAAAGAAAAGAAAAGAATTACCCCGTGCTCAACTCATTCTCATCTGTTGTCAAATTCAAATCCAAGAACAAAGTTCTTTTAGTATTATCCAAACCTGTCTTGTCATGAAGAGCTTTTGCAAGTTCATCACTCTTCAAATTCTCCTTTAATTTCGTCTGGTCGTAACCACTCTTGATCAAATTCTCGTCCAATTTCTTCTTCTTCTGCTCGAGCTGATTCAATTCATCTCGATGTTTTCTCATATGTCCTCCCAACGCTTGTCCAATTGCAAAATCTTTACCACAAATGGAGCATTCATGTTTTTTTAGATTAACAGGTAATAATTGATAACCGTTAGTACTCATCGTCGTAAGCTTATTCGGCCTATTTTTGTGACTTGTCATATGCCCGCCAAGTGCTTGAAATGATTCAAATCGTTTCTTACATTTCTTGCACTTGAAGAGTTTAAGTCGTCCTAACGACTCGTTCCTCTTCATTATATCCACACAATTCGCCATTGCGAATTTCTCCACAGATTCTTCTTCTACTTTGCTTTTCAACTTCATGTCCATGGTTGCAGTGCACGTACTTTAATCGTTTTAAATTATATTGCGATAAGAGAATAGTCGTCGCACTTAACTATAAGTAATAGTAATACAAATATTGGAGTGAATTCAATTGTGGATTACTGAGTTATTACAACTATATATAGTGTTCGTTTTTTCTTTTTACTAATGTAGTTGAATTCGGATTTGTTTGCCTAAAACAAAATTAAAAGGGATAATATGGAAATTGAATCCCAGTAAACTAACTACTAACTAGTAGAAGGTTTTCTTGTTTTCAGATTTAATTAGATTTTTATATACACAGACTGAAAAGAATTTTTAAATTTGTGTAAATTAATTTAATAGGTTATTTACCTTATTTAATTTCTAAATAACTAGTTCCTTCAATGAATTCCAATTATCCATGGCTGTCCTAATTTATCGTCCTCTCGACTTTCTCTTTATTTTTATTGTCAAATATTTAATTTCACGCATAATTTTTAATTTTGAATGATATAAATTATTGTAGTTGTTCATTCTAATTCTTCTCAGGTAACAAGTTTTATTTTTTTAATTTATTGTAAAAAAATTAATATCATGCCACGATTTTTAGTTTTGAATAATACAAATAATTGTAGCTATTTATTTTGATTCTTGTCATGTACACAATTATCTTTGCATTCTTTACCAGTATAATTTATCAAAAACTTTACGACAAAGAAAAACGCTATACATTACATTTTTGGACTCTCCAAATTAAAGTGCACGTATATAAGACAACAAAATATCAAACTCTCTTATATAATCACATAACTTTGACAGTTTGGATTATTAAGATATGGAGTTTCAATATTAGTAAATGAAAATATGATGTGTGCTTATCGTGTATTGTGTATCCATTAAATACGCTTACAAATAGTCATTAATTAAACACATTTTTTTGGGTCGGAGTCAAATCCTAGTTTAAATGTTTTCTTCCTATTTCTTCATTGTGGTCCTCATCCTCATTCATTCTTCTTCTACTTCTATCAATTTTTAAAATTGACATATCATAAACGTAAATCTTTTGATTGAATAATATATCAAAAAAATCAAAACAGTGAGAGGAGCTCATATCTAAATTTTAGGAGAGTTTTATAGGAAATTTGAGTTATTTAGGATTGATAAAAAATAATTTGCAAAGTATACTTTATTATATCAACAATATAAAAGTATATATATCTATGATATATAATTATAAATTATCTATATACAAATATATAATATTTTTACTATATCAATATTAATACATTACATATGATCAATGTTGTGAACTCAATGGAGACATCTACTAGTTACGTCGGAGTACTAGAAGTGTAATTTCACCTAAAAGGTTGGACAATTACTTCTGGGAAGGAAGAAAGGCACGTGTGCAAGGCGACGATTAGTTATGCAAGTTGTATAAAAGTGTGAGAACGTGGGTAGGAAAAGGGGAGGCAGTTAATTATGATTCTAAATGTCACCCTCTTCTTCCGTCTTCTCAACCCAATTCTAGGCTTCTAGTTTTAGATTTCAAGTGTATTTCCTTGTATAAGTGTTACTTACAGTGCTTTTGTGTGTCCTGTTGTATTGTAATTGTATTCAGTAAAACATATTAGTTTATATATAAAAGTTGAGTGTTACAATCATTCTATTGAAAATAATTTGTATTGCTTGTATATATTTTATAATAGGCCTATTGTAATTATACAACAGACCGGACAGTGATCATTAATCTACGTTCTTTTCCCTTAAAAAGTAGCTATCCGTGCAAATGGCCCAAACTTACCGGCCAATGCATGGAAGGTTCATGAGCATCCTAATACGAGTGTGTTTGGTATATTGTTTTTCAATTTTTTTCATATTGATCAAAATGTTTTTTTCTAGGAAAACAAGCTCTTTAAAAAAATGAGAGTAGGAAAAATAAGTCTACACGTGACATTCCAAATTTATTGTCTCTTCTCCACTACCCAACATCCCCAATCCCAGCCCTTGATCATCCCTCCCCCAAACTCCCACTCCCTATCCCATCCCATCCCATCCACATAGTTAGAACAATACTTATTATCTTACTCACTAGCCAAATATAAAAAATAAATAAGAAATTCACTTATTTTCCAATTCTAAAAAAACATTTTAGATAGAAAACTATTGGAAAAATTACTTGGATTGATACCTTTTAATAAATAATTATTGATTTTAGCGATGCTTTTTATTTATTACCATTTATAGCAATACATAACAATAATATGATAAATCTGTAATATGTATTAAAAGTGAGTTATTTATGCAATATATATGTATTATAACTGTTTTTAAAAAAATACATTATGCTTATTTAGTAAGAAATTGACACATTGTATTATAAATATATTAAAATGTGTGATAAATGTAATATCTACCCATAAAATCTGTATTATATGTGTTCTATAAATTATTCTCAGTAATATGTATTAAAACTGTATTAAAGTGAAAAAAATGATAAATATTTTTTTAATGTATATTTACGTAAGTTTCACCAAAAAAATTTTCCTACCAAAATACACTATAATCTTGGGTTGGTCAAATCAGCCCTCCTTTTCTGTGATTATCGGAGGGAAAAGTAAGAGTGAAGAAAAACCATCCAAGGTTCTGACTCTCCTTCCATGCTAGAGAGGTAGAAACAACATGAATGAGTCGGTAAACAACAAGGAGAATGTAGTTGGTAGTGGTGGCGGATTAACGGCGGAACAGAAAGCTCGAATCTCTTCAAAGTTCAGAGCAGCAAAGGCACTTCTTGCTCGCAAAAGGCCACTCCATGATTGCTCCACCACATCCCTCGATAAGTACGCTTTTCTTTCTTCAATTTCAAATTCATTGTTTGTTGCTTCTTCTTCATAATATCTCCACCTATAAAATAGACACATTAGCTATATCTATTTTTTAGGGTTCAAATCAATTCAATCAGAAAGGGGAATTTGAAAAAAAGTAAGTATTTAGTGAATTTGATGTTTGCAACAAGTGAAGTCACGCAACATTTGATATTCCTTAAGGAGAATGCGGAGGCCATGAAGAAGCTAGCCCCTTGAGAAACTGTCCATTTGCAGTTACCTCTCTTTCAAGTTGATGGTGTAGAAATGAAAACTTCGTAACACATCATTATCTACATCCAACTTTATGTGCTAACCCGCCTAACCATGTATCTCTTCCTTCTAGGCTAGGATTACATTTTACACTTAACCAAAATTGCAGAGAATTCACAACATCTTAATTGGAAAAAAGTTCGTCCTCCCTGGTAATTTGCCTGTCGACAAGATTCCACTTATAAGTACGCTATTCAGTGATCTAAGTTCCATTTTGCTTCGAAAGGCTATGGATTTTGATACTGATTATTTTCCCCTTAGTCATGAAATCATTTAATATCTCCTTGATTACTCAATTCCTATGCACTGATTTCTTCTAATTTTGAATTTTGTGGTAGATGTATTGACCTTGAAAAATAAAGGTATCAACAATTTAAGTTAATCTGGAAATTGTTTTCTTTTTCTTGTATGCTTATTTGTTGTTCAGTACATGCTTCAAGAGTAAGTTTGAAATGCTTGTTCAAATTCTTTCTTCTTTGTTTAATGTTTTGATGTATCTGGTATTCTTTTATTAGAGTTGGGAAGGCTCAGAGAACTACATCATCAGATCGGATTAATGGTGATAAATGGTTTCCTCTTACTGAGATTCCGATGAACACTCCATCTCCCATCTATGAGAAGGGTTCCAATAAAACGCTCAATGTGTTTACCGGTGTTAAGGGCTCACAAGTCCGTGAACTTGATTGCAGCATCAATGCAAGGACCAAGTGTGAGACACGATTTCAAACAGTTGAAACTTTCACGTTGTCTAGCAATATAAGTGAATCAGTTGAAGCTAAACTAAGTGAAAACACTGAAATTGTTCAAGTGGAAAGCATGGGTGGGTTGGATACATGTAGAACTCCAGTGAGGCAACCTGGGTTTTCTGGCTTGAGTGAGTCATCTTTTTCATCAACTGTGCTAGATGATGATTTTGATGAACACATTTTGGACGAAATAGATGCTTTATGTGAGCAGAACTCAAAAGGAGAGCCTGAAATGAAGAGGTTCAACAGCATTCCAATTGAAAATCATCACATAAACAACTTGGACAAGGAGGATAACTTAAATACCGTTGTTTGTAGTGACAATTCAGGACATGAGTGCATTTTGATATCAAAGGGCAATCAAGAAAGTGAAGCAGAAAGATCAAAGAGCAGCAAACCTAATAACTCAAATCTTGTCAGGTCAGATGAAGCTTTTAAACTTGAATGCATTCTGAATTCAACTGGTAATCAAGCATGTGAAGTAGAGGATCCAAAAAGCTCCAATGCCACAAATACTGGGAGCAAGTTGGAGGCAACAGATATCAGGAACATGCCTGAGGATTATATAAAGTATGTAGAGTCGCTGAATGACAGACAACAGGAGGCAGCTTGTAGTGAAATTTCAATCCCTCTAATCATTGTTGCTGGACCAGGAAGTGGCAAGGTCTTTACTTTCTCATGGTTTAAAAATGAAATTTGTATTTCTTCATCAATAGTTATTTGATTTCTTCTATTTGCATTTCAGACATCTACGATGGTTGGGCGAGTCCTGATGCTACTGCACAAGGTAGTGCGATGACTATAAGTGCTACTATATCATTATACTTTTGTCAATGCCATGTCTGGCACGTGACGGATCTAGTCAAGTATCTAGTATCTACTTCTGAGTTTTCTTCCTCTCCCTTCCTTTGCTTGTTGTTATAGGGTATTGGTCCATCAAACATTCTTGCTATGACTTTTACAACAGCAGCAGCTTCTGAAATGAGGGAGAGAATTGGAAGAGTTGCAGGGAAGGCGGCAGCAAAGGAGCTCATGATCAGCACATTTCACTCGTTTTCTTTGCAACTTTGCCGTATGCATGCTGAGAAGTACGTATATCTTGATTTGGTTCTTAAATATTTAAGCTGTTGAACACTGAAAGAAGTAAGCTTTTGCTTGCTATGTCTTGTTATGTTGAAAAAATGAGTCTCATGTAGCTCAAATACCTTCTGTTTACATGTCTTTTTAGGTTTTATTGTTTGGCAGGCAAACATTTATGAAAAGATGGCTGAAGATAAATCTAACTGGAAAGTTCCATACTTGAATTTTCCGAACCACAATGATTGCCACTGTTTTTAGACTTACTACCATTAATTGATTGAGTAATGTCCTAATAAAAAGGAAAGCACAGGGTGATGTAGGCTACTACCGTTGTTGAGTTAGTCTATCATATTCTAACACAAGGTATTGCTAGTGAATTCCGTAATCCATGTTTCTGTACGGAATAATAGACTAGCTCAGAGCAATGCCTTTTGTCTTTTTCATGGTTCAAGAGTGATTGCCCTGCGGTAAGCTGTACCTCCTTTTGTAATAGCATATTTTACCTGGTATACTATACTTGCCACTCAATGGACTCGTATATTGTTATAAGTGGCTCAAATCAATTTAGCCATGCTTCGTTTTGGACAATTGATTAAACTTTCACGTTGTTCCAATAGGCATCAGAATCTAGTTTTCCATAGTTATGTGCATTACCCTGTACTGCCTCCTGGCTGCCCCAAAGCTTCCATTTTGTATATTCTATTGACAGAGAATGTCCCATCGCTGCTATGGTTCTGGTTAATAACATTTGGAATGGGAGAGGTATCTTTAAATTTGTCAACTTCCTTCGGAACCCTCTATCAATCTCCTAATCATTTAAGTTCCTTCTGAAACAAATATTCTACCCGTGAGGTGTTCAGGAGTCTGCCACAGTTGCTTCAGGATTGCTGCATATAGAAAATGTCCGGAAAAGCAGACATCAAAGGTTCTTGCCAATTCCATGGTTCCTTCCAAAACAGTCTTTAAACCAACACCCACCTTATGGACAACATAATTGTTGAAGCTTGCCATAAATTTCTAATGCTCCTCCAAACTGATAAACTATTAGTGTTGACCACTTCATCAGTGCACCATTGACTTGATTGTCCATATTTGCTCCTGATCACCTCCTTCCATAAAGCTTGGCCTTCATTAGCATATCTCCATAACCACTTCATCAAAAGGCAATTATTATGTTATTTCAAATGTCTGATACCAAGACTCCTTGCTTTCTGCAATATCTGTGTTGATGCACACTATTACCCCCAAGTAGGTAATGGGTACCAATGTTTTGGACGGCGAAAGGCGACAAGGTTCTACCTCGCTTCACGACGAGGCGAGAGGCGAGGCGCTCTTGCCTTTTTGAAGTGAGGCACCAATTAATATGACTCAAGTATTAATAAGACAAGCAATGCTAAAATAGAGGAATGAGAAAGAAGGAACTGGGCAGATCGCAGGTTGAGAAAGAACAAAAAGTTGCCTTACTAGTTAAGGAGAAAGAAGAAAGAAGAAAGACGGTCACAAAAATCGAAACAGAGGAGAAAGAAGAAGAGACGAGAAGAAAGACGAAGAGAAGGCGTACCCAACCTGAGCCCTGAAGTCTGAAGAAGAGAGTTGACTTTGAAGTTTGAGGTGCTTAAATCACAAATAGACCTTATTTTTACATTTTAAGTTTTAAATTGTTAAGTCAATTTTTTGTTTTTTTACAAAAGGTGACACCTCTGTCGTGTCGACTTGCCTCTCGCCTTGCGCCAAAGGTGCTAAGGCGAGCGCCCTTCACATTGATGGGTACAGCACTGACTCTACAACTCAATTCTTGTGCTAACTCTTCAATGTTACCTACCTCAACCGCTGGTATAAACTCACACTTACCGAGGTTGACCTTAAGCCTTGAGACAATCTTATGCCAAATAAGGATTTGTCTCAAATAAGACAACAAAGAGACATTTGGATCACACAACACCAACATATCATTTGCAAATAGAAGATGGATACCCTCAAATCAAATTGCCCCTGAACAAGGCAGTGAAACCTCTCAATAATCCTTCTGCAATGACCCTATCCATCATAGTGGTTTGGGACACAGGAAATAGAAAAAAGTGACAAGACCTTGCTTTGCTTAAAGCGTGAAGCAAAGCGCTTACTTCATTGAAGTGAAAGCGCAATTTGAAAGAAAATAGACCAAAATAAATAAAGACATTATATTAAGAAATATCCGGAGTCTCGTGTGACAAGAATGTACCACTAAAACTTAAAGGTAAGTTCTACAAAGTGGTGGTTAGGCCGACTATGTTGTATGTGACGGATTGTTGGCTAGTTAAGAACTCTCATGTTCAGAATATAAGAGTGGCAGAAATGAGGATGTTGATGTGGATATTCTAGGAGAGATAAGATTGGGAATGAAGATATCTGGTACACCGTACAAGGTGGGAGTGACCTCCGTGGTGGACAAGACGAGGAAAGCAAAGCTGAGATGGTTCAAGCATATGAAGAGGAGATGTGTAGATGCGCTAGTGAGCAGGTGTGAGAGGTTTGCCCTGGTAGGTGTAAGGAGAGGTAGGTATGCCGAAGAAGTATTAGGGGAGGTGATAAGATAGGACATGATGCATCCTGATCTTATCGAGGACCTGATCTTAGATAGAAAGACATTGAGATTGCGAATTAGGGTAGAATGTTAGTAGGTAGTGGAAAAGTCTCACTTTCCATCGGGTTAGGTTTGGTGGTTGTTTGTTTGGCACACTATATATGTTTCTTCTTCCATAGCAGTGGTATCAACAACATTGCATTGTTGCTTGTCCCTCATTTTTTTTAATTTTTTTTTTTGACAAGGGAAACCCGCAGCCGCTACCCTTTGGTGCGCACAGGGTAAAAACCCCACTCCTATGCAATAGCCCGCAAACCACATAGGAGAGGTAACTCGCACTAGGCAAGCCTGGTGCGACGAGCTCGACCCAAAAGGCAAACCCCTTGATTTTGCGGGCAAGGGGTTTCGAACTTGAGACCTCCAACATGGAAGTCCCAAGCCCAAATCACTGGGCCACCCCGAAGGGTTCCCTCATTTTTTGTGCTTCGGTTATTGCATTATTTTAAAATTGCTATTGTTCCTTTTCTCTGAATGCTATGTACTACTTTCTCTGTTACTTCCTTTGTCTTCTTTACTTTTGTATGTCCTTTCATACTGCTCCGAATTGCAATACTTGAGCCAAGGGTCTTTCGGAACCAACCTCTCTACCTCCATGAGGTTGGGGTAAGTAATGCGTACACTCTACCTTCCTTCGACCCCACCAGTGGGATTTCACTGGGTTTGTTGTTGTTGTTGGAAGTTCAAAAACTAACACCTTTTGCTCAAGGTGTACTCCTCGCTTCACCTTAGCCTTTTTAAAGCATTGTTTAGAAGTTCTTTGTCTCTCTCCTCCACAACTAATGCATTTTATCTGATTTTTCCTTCACCTTCATATTGTCACATAGAAGGTAGTTCATTGCAATGTATCAGTTCTTGCGGTGATAAATTGTCTAAATAGACACATGTTAATTCATCAATAGGTTAGGTCGAACACCTGAATTTCTCATTTATGGACATGGGCAGCAGAGAAGAGCTGTCATTGAAGCAGTCCGCTTACTGGATGATAAAAAAAACGGACCTCGTGATGAGCTTTGCCAGCTTGATGACAAGAATTCTCCTCAACATTTTAAGGAGAGATCAAAGAAGTGGTTAAAGTTTGTAACTCAAGTAAGTAGTTTTTGGGTTAAAGATACTGTTCCACTTAGTTTGGTTATAAAATTTTGCTGTCTTTTAAGTTTATATTTTGTCAAAAGGAGGACACAACTTTGATTAATTTTATCTGAAGTATCAATTGAACAATCTTTTGATGTTTCACATATATGCCGGGTAGATGAAGAGTGGCCTTTCTTTCCATTAGAGAATGCAGTATCTGCTGACTCTGCTCCATAGGAGTGACAGTATTTGGATATGCTGATTTGAAAGTTTCTGTCTATGGCATATAAGTGAACTATTTGAATATGTATAAACCAAATTACCACCATATATTTTGTCTTCTTCTTCTTGGCATGTTGATAAAGACTCCCTTCTGTTTCAGTTTTTTTTTGTCTTAGAGGGTGTTTGGATTAGCTTTTTAAAGGTAGCTTGTAAGCTAAAAGCTAAAAGCCATAAGTTGGGAATATCCAACTTTTGGCTTTTATCTTATTTTAATACTTTTTTGGCCTAAAAGTAATTGCTTAAAAACACTTTTTGTCTTTTCCAAACACCACAAAAACTTGAAAAGGAGCTTAAAAGCCAAAAACACTTGCAATAAGCCAATTCACATGATATGTTTCAGACCATAAGATTAAAGGACATTTTGGTACATTTCACATATCTTTAGTTTAAGACCACATGATTCAAAAGTCTTCTTTACTTTCTTAAACTTTGCGTCAAGTCAAAACCAGACAAACAAATTGAATTGGAGGGAGTAACTATTATGTGTCAAAACTGAAACTCTCTCCTCTGTACCCTTTTCCCTTTCATATTCAAATAGGATGTGTGTTGCACGCTTAATGGTTGTTATACTTGTACTTACATCTCTCCACTGAAATACAGGCCAAGTCTGCAGGAAGGACGCCGGATGACTACTACAAAATTGGAAATGAAACTGGAGTAAGCCGATAATCAGGGATTTTTGGTATTTTATCGTTCATATTTCCTTATTCTGATCTTGTAATATTGCTCAGGCTGCAGTTCTGCAAAGCTACAACGATACATTAAAATCATGCAATGCTTTGGATTACCATGACTTGATCAGTTGTTCTGTCAAGCTCTTGACTGATTTTCCAGAAGGTTGACTTAAGCGTTTCATAATAGACTGTAACCTAGTGCATTGTGATATCGCAGTTGTCTGAATCTGTTTGATTTTCATTTTCTTCAAATGAAGTTTTAGAAGAGTGCCAGGAATTATGGAAAGCAATGGTGATTGATGAGTTTCAAGACACAAGTGCTGTGCAGTATGGACTTTTACATATCCTTGCATCGCATAAACGCATAACTATTGTTGGTGATGAAGATCAGGTGAAGCTAGTCTTTTCTTACTTTATCCAGTGAAACATTTTTTTCTCGTCTTGCTGTGACAAGTTCTTTACTTCTTTTTCCTTTCAAGTACCTTGCTGTTCAGAGTTTTCAATATCATTCTGCAGTCCATTTTTGGTTTTAGTGGTGCTGATGCCTCTGGATTTGATTCATTTCGGAAAGATTTTCCTTTGCACAAAGAGGTTTGGCAAACTCTTTATTATAGCTTGTCTTTTTAGTCCTTGTTTATATGAACTTCGGATACGGTTCTGAGGGTCTCCTTATGATGTATATCAATCTCTATTCAGGTCAGGCTTAGTAAAAATTACCGGTCCACACGTTGCATTGTTGAAGCTGCATCGTTTCTTATACAAAATAATTCGAAAAGGTGCCAATCAAAACGTGTTCTCACTGATAATTCTGTTGGGTCAAAGGTAAATGATATTAGCGTTCTTATAAAGAAAAACATCCTCGATAGGAGTACCTTTTAACATATGATACGTTGCAGATAACTATCAAAGAATGCTGCAACGAGGATGCACAATGTTCTTTTGTTGTTGATAAAATATTAGAAATTGCTTCTGATGGCACAACTGAAAAGTCCTCTTTCGGCGACATAGCAGTTCTATTCCGGAGGCAGGTCAAGCTTTACCTAATGAAAAAGCAAACTTGTTTAAAATTTTTTGTGGGGTTTTGGCTGAAAATTCCTGCCTCTGTGGCTTCGTGTTGTACAACAGGTGTCGGGAAAAATCTTTCAAGCGGCATTTCGTAATAGAAAAATCCCATTCAATGTTCATGGTGTGGCCTTCTATAGGAAAAAGGTATCTTTTACCTCCCATCACTGCCAGATAGGTTCATATGCTTTTAAATAGTCGTTCACCTGGTATGTTCATGCAATAGGTGGTCAAGGGCATCATTGCTATGCTTAGAACAACTTTACCTGGTTCCGATGATGGTTCATTTCGAAGAGTATTCAAGGCGTTGCTGCCTTCAGAAAAAGAAGAAAAAATGAAGGTTGTCTTCTGTATCTATTTTGCTTCACATATGGGCACTATGGCTATCCAATGCCTATTTTATTTAAAGCTTATTTTGACATTTTCTGTCCTAGGTAATTGAACACATTGAAAAAGTTTCCACTGTAAGGAAAAGTAGCTTCATTTCAGCAGCAAGAGACATATTTAGTGCTAAAATATCTGGCACATTTAAGAGGTTTGTTCTAGAACTCCTTGTTGTGAAGCTGTCGATGATAAATGATCTTTTCAGTGGTACTATTTATGATCTTGACCATAAATTTTTTAACTACTTCATTGGGTGATATTATATATCTATCTATGTGTTCTCAAATACTATCTGGATTTCCATATTCTGCTTTGCCTCCCTACACATAGTTCTATTTCTTTTTCTTGTCTTCTGGAAACAAAGTAAAAGCTTTTGGTCCTCTATTTTGGCTTGATATTGAGTCTAAATATCTAATACAAGCAACTAGCTTCAAAGTACCTAGTTTCCCATTTCATTTGTAATTTACTGTGAATTAGTCTTGACTGTAACAAATAGGATTATAAATTTGTCTCTATTTATTTACAGGAGTCAACTTACTCAAGGGCGGAAGGTGTTGCTCATGATAGACATGATTTCAAAACTCGTCAAAAGGGTAAGTTTTTGAATCTTATGGATAATTATGTTCTATTTGGATGTAAATCATGTGAAGCTTTGTTGATATTTTATCATGTGTGCTGGATTGCAAAATCGATTCATCAGTCTGGACAGTTGAAAAGGCATTTTCGAAGGGCATTGATTGATTATGCATGTAGCTGATGACTGGTGTTGGTTTATACGATACTGAGTTTCATTTGTGCAATTTGGTGCTGAACTTTTTCTCATTTGGGGTTTGCTCAGATTGAATTCTTGGGTAATATTACTTGTATACTTGCAGGAAGAGTCCATTTCAGCTGTCATTACTTCAGTGGCTAACATGATACCCCAGGTTGGTCGTTGTATTATAAAAACACAAACCTAAAAAGTTATATTTGTATGGAGAAAAAGAAAGATATACTTCCTCCGCTCCAATTTATGTGGCAGCATTACTCTAATTTTGCTAATAATTTAACTTAAACTTCTCTTTTACTCTTAATGACAAACTTTTATAACCACACAAATATTGTGATTAAGACCACAAGTTTCAAAAGTCTTCCTTTCTTTTGTAAACTTTGTGCCTAATCAAACTACGCCACATAAATAGAACAAAGGGAGTATATGATAACAAGCTTCCTACTTTTGTCTATGGAAATCTCGTTGAGAATTTCTAACATCTTTGTCAAATCAAATCTTAGTTATTTGTTCATCACCTCCACCATCTTTCTTTTAATTTATTTATTTCAAGCTAATGAAAGTTTCTTCTCATTAAAAATGTCTATTTCATGCTAATCAAAGTGTCTTTCAGATTACAGCTTTTATACTATAAGCACCTTAATCTTTTGACACATGACTTTCATTCTGTAGAAATACCTTCTTGAACAGCGGGCAGTTCATGATAATGATGGAGGGAAGTTGCTTAATGAAGATCATGATGTTAGACCTGTAAGTGTAATATGTTCCTTTGTGGTCTTGTTTTTTTATTTTCACCTTCACTGCTAATGCATGGCTTCTTCTATGTGAACTTATTCTTATGTTCTGTTTTTGTTTGACTCTCTTTTCATTATTTTTCCTGTATAAAAATCGTTGCAGCAAGTGAAATGAGCAGATACATCAGAAGCTGTTTGTTTAATGGTGCAGGTTCTTCAATATCTATTGGATGATGTGTCTGATTTCCTAAAAACTCATAAGAATCCCATAGAAGGAGAAAGTGAATGCAAAACAGAAGGACAAGGTTGCGCCAACATACTGAAAGCTTTTATCGATCATATATCTGAACGGGAGAGTGAAAATTTCCGTACAAGGAGACATGATAACAAAGACTCTGTTACAGTCACGACAATTCATCAGGTTTCTGAATTCTCTAGCAATGTGTTATTTCATTTTGCTTCCTGGTGCTTCATTCCAATGTTCATATTTTGTGAAAAATTAATTGGATTTTCCCCTTTTTCATTTCTTCCGTTTGATTTTTTGTATAGTCAAAAGGCTTAGAGTGGGATACAGTTTTCATAGTGAAGGTATGATATGAGATCCATGCTTTCAGCATTGTTTTTATTCTCTGTATATCAAATGTTACATTACATTAATTGGACGAGCAAGGAGAGGGATAGTGGACTCCTCTTCCCACCCCTTTTAGTCATCAGAGAGACTGTTTATTCTCTACAACACCATTATTATTTGCAATGGGAAAGGTATAATCTGGAGCTAATGCTCGCATAAATTGGTCAGGCAAATGAATCAGAGATTCCCTTGTTACATGAATTTAATGGCATCACAAATGAAAGGAGCAACTCAATTGAGGTATTTATGTTTTTGAAATTTGAATCATTAGTGTAATTCATCCCTTCTATAATATAAATCTCTTTTTATCCACTTCGAACATAACTTTTTTCTTGTTCTTGGCAACTTTAGGAGGAGAGACGCTTACTATATGTGGCAATGACTCGTGCACGGAAAAAACTTTTCATTTTGCATGTAATTATGGATTCAAATTGGCAGGTATGATGAACGGTTTGCTCTGGTTTATCTTTGCTTTATTATTTCTTTCTCAAGCCTAGACACACTTGCTTTCAGGTTCTTCAACCTTCACGTTTTCTGAGAGAAATTCCCCGTCATCTTCAAGAGACCCAGGTAAGATGTGTTTCAGTTGTAAGTATGTCTGTTACAAATGTTGTGTAACACCCCTGCAATTTTTAAGCTAAGGCCCGAACCCTTCTTTATTTTCATGTAAGGTCGTATTGGGTGATTCTTAAATTGCTCATATTTGTAAAGGTCAATTCTTTAGTGTGAGAATTGATTTGGATATAAATTAAGGTCACAAGAACCCCCTAGCACAAAGTTGAGTTGAAAACTTCCTTACCGATTACGTTTTGACATAAAATTCTACTTAGGTCAACTTCAAACGATCATCTCTCTCAGCACAAAATGAATTAGGTGACCCATGACCTATCAAATTGAAGGTCTATGAGTCCTCTTTCCAACGCCACCAAGTTTGCCTCATTTTGAGTTCGGAGTAAAAAGTTATGGCCGTTTTACCAGAGACTGTCACATTAGAGTTCCCAAAAGTCAATTCCTATGAGTTGCTTCTACGGGTTGTAGAAATTTCGACGACCCGTACTGTCAACTCGTAGAAAACGTCAGAGAATTCAATTTTTGGGGTCCAATTCCTACGGGCCGTAGTTTGTACCCGTAGAATGGACTTTTGAGCATGAAAAAGTTGTATAAATTCTATGTATTAGATCTACGGTCCGTAGAAATTTCTACGGGTCGTAGATGGACCTGTAGAAAAAAATTGAGCTTTAGAATTCAATAAAAATTCCACGGATGAGATCTACCGTCCGTAGATGGACCCGTAGAAGTTTCTCGTCAGTTTTTTAGAGGGGTAGTTAAGTCTTTTCCCACCCCTTCTAAGGCTAAACCACGACGTTTTACACCTAGTTAAGGGTTTAAATAGTGTTAAACAATCCTTATATGTTCATTAACGCTTCCAAGTCTTAGAGCAAGGATCCAAGAGGAAAAAGCTAGGGTTTTGAGCATTCTTCGAGTTTTCACCGATTTGGAGAAGACTATCAGGAGGAGGATTTAGGGTTGGGTTGGGGGGGGGGTGTTCTTTGATTTGGTTTTTTATTTCCCCGAAGAACAAAGTTATTGGCGAAATCGGTGAAAACTCGAAGAACGCTCAAAACCCTAGCTTTCTCCTCTTGGATCCTTGCTCTAAGACTGGAAAGCATTAATGAATGTATAAGGATTGATTAACACTGTTTAAACCATTAACTAGGTGTAAAAGCGTAGTGGTTTAGGCTTAGAAGGGTGGGAAAAGACTAAACTACCCCTCTTAAAAACTGACGAAAACCTTCTACGGACCATAGATCCCATCCGTGGAATTTATATTGAATTTTAAGGTTCAAAATTTCATTCTTCTGGCAAAGAAGCACTGCAACCTTTCTCAATCCATTGGGCTTGCTTGGTGCCCCGTCTTGCTTATGCTTGTTGTTTGTTCCATTTCTTTTAATTAGGTGTACAACCTAAAATCAATTTAGATTGAACCATTTAGTTTCTCTGTGTTGTAAGAGAGAGACGAATGATATACTTTATTCTTTTGTTTCATTTCTTTTGGAACAATCACAAATACTCTTTTTTATCAAGGATCTACTACCAGAATTTCAATGTGTAATCTCAGCATTCATGTGTATTCCTGAATAATCTCATTTTTCAATTATTCAACCATTTCATTTTACCAAGCTCAATGTTAGGCAGAATAGTCAGCATTTATCTCTTTGGATGTAACAACAAGATCTTTTACGTTAGTAAAGATTTAGTTTGTGAGAATAGCCAAACAAACACAAACGGAACAACAAACTCCTTTTCAACTTCAATTTTTTTTAATAACTCAATTCTTTTCTATATGCCTATCACATTCAACAAAGTGAGATTAACTAATCAACTCTTAATTTATCTGCATAAGCTTCTAATATGCAAGTTAATTGAACCATTTTTATGGCTGTTATCCTAAATTATTGAAGTAAAATACTTCTTAAATTGAATTTATTTAGATAATTTGGTATGTGAATCCTATTCTTTTTGACAACATTTTGTTTTCTATCGCAATAGTCTGAGATTAAGATTATATTTTTGATAAATGTGGATCCACATTAGATTATTAATTAAGATAAGTTGCCTCAGTGCCCATGAAACCTTTTATGCGATGTGTGTTTGAAGTTTCCGAAAACTGAGTTTGCTTTTTGAAAAAAGTGGTTGTTGGAGTTGTTTTTGCAAAAGAACTTTAGTACTTCAAAAATTTTCGAACTCATTATTTTAAAATCTTTTGTATCTCGAAAACTTGTTTTAAGAGCTTTTGAGTTCTTTAAAGAGCTGAAAACTGAGTTTTGGAAATCTTGAAAGAATGTTGGTACTTCTTTTTTGCAAACACTACTCAACAAACATTTTTTCCTGAGAACTCAATATGAGTTTGGAGTCAGTTTTTGGTAACTCCAAAACAAACACGACCTTTTAGTCTATAGCAACTTATACAATCCACTAAAATTTTTTGGTTGGCAAGATGGCCCTTGACATTCTGCAGAGGCTGCAACTTACCACTGTTTAGAGATGATTTTGTTTGTTTGACTTGCTTAATATTTGATATCTAAACACACTGTAAAATAAATTCATCTGGAGCTTATGGGTTTTCAATCACTACCTTGCACTTCTGCTAATTTTCTTATGAGTAAAGTAACCTGTCATTGTGTGCTTAATTTGCATTTTATGTTTTTCCGGTAGATCAAACAAATACCTTCTTGCTAACTTTTTTTTTTTTCTAATAGGAAGAGCTGACCAATCACCAAAAACTCCAGAAGGAAACTCCTCAGAGTGGTTCAGCCGAAAAGGTGGAATCTGTTGATCATAGAATAACAATAGATGATCCTCTCAGTGAACCAGTTGACGGAATGTCCAAAGAGTCAATTGACACAATGGAGCTATGCAATTCCAAAATCTTCCTAAAAAGGTTTTCTTCGTTTAATCATCTTAATGGGTAGAAAAAGATATTAGTTCCCCTGTCCCAAATTGATTGTCATACTTGAGTTGTAAATGAGCTGAATTGAACTTACCCTTTAACAGGCAACTTCACTCTGCCCAGTTTCTATTGGCTCGAACTCGAGCCCGTTCGTGTAGTTGGGCTGATGTAGAGTTTGCTTTTATTGTCTATGTTGTCTGAATGAGCCAATAAAGAAAATTTTGAACGGAAACAAGACTAGCATTACATGTTAAATACATGACAAATGGGAATTTCTTATCAAGTAAAAATTGATATATAAAAATCTAAGTTAGCTTAGCTTTTGTGAACAGTAAACAAGTCAAGTCAATCTTTTGCAAGCTTGAGTCTTGTTATATGAGCTTGACAGTGGGCTCAAACAATTTTTCCGGGTCAAAAACCATTGTAATGGTGGGTGTTGGGTGGAGAACCCAACAAATTTACCCTTAGCATGTCTAATCCTAAGACATGGAAGACTCGTTTGGACATTCTTCAAAAGTGCTCTAACTTGACGAGGCAAAGAATGTCTTTCACCCCAGTTGGCTGATATGTCAGCAACCATATTGCTCAAACTCAGTTTGTTTATTCAAATAACGGGTGTTCGAGGTTTACTCATGAAGAATCAGCTCACTATAACTTTGGTTGTATTTCTTGATTAGTAAAATAGAGGCTACAATATCTTTTTTTTTTGTAACGAATAGAGCCTACAATATTTTCACTAGCTTATTATGTAAAAGGTGATATGAGTCTGTTAGATAACATGACTTACAAATCTCAGTGGAGGCAAAAAGCACTAGGTGATTTCTTCCTATCTGCCTAAGCCTAGGCAGACAGTGTTTTACCCAGTACATGTGTGGGTGGGAGCTAGCAGGTACTCCATGAATTACTTGTAGGGCGTACAAGCTGGCCGAGACCCCACCATTATTAAACAAAAGAAGATAACATGGAATTATTTTGTCCTAGTACTGGTAAATTAGGACACTTATGATTGGGCAAAGAGACATAAGAATACTCCTGTTTATTATTTGGAGCCTAACTTTGATTGAATTTCTGATCTGATCTACCCAGATTTAATGCGGAAGACCGAACAGTTGTATCTCATTTGTTTCATCAATGGGCCAAAAAGCCTGCATTTCAGGAACCACAGAGGTTGCTTAAAAAGGTCAAAGTTTGTTCATTTGTTTTATTGGTATATTTCTTAGGCAAGAGGAGCAATATTAACATTTAACTTCATGTATCCAATATTCCAATGTATCTTAAGTCAACACAGGCAAAGACCCGCTTATGGATGTTGGCAAATGGCAAGAATCATGCCACATGAAGTTTTATAAACAGTTTGTTTCAGTACCGTAACACAAGGCTGGATCTTAACATATCTGTCTTTTGGCATCTTCAGGTGGGTTTTGTCATTGATGAGCGCCTTAGAGTCAAGAAGAGCACTCACAAGGTCTTAGCCCTGCTTTTTTTCCCATTTCAACAATCAATTTTGACTGCATTTTTTCAGATAAATTAATAACATGACTCCAAAAATTCTGGTAATTCATTCCCTGATATTTTTCTTTTAGTTTTGGGCAGCACATGCCCTTGCTCAAAAGTCACAGCTGATATTTGGTGCCAACACCTAAATGCCAATAAAATTAGATAACCAAACCTCATGGTCTAGTTCTCATTATAGGAATCCCTTCAGTTGCACCTCTTCTCCACCAAATTCTTCACCGCCTTCTACCTCAGTATCCACCTTATGCCTTCATCCTTTGCCATCTGCTAGTCTCTCGTCTCTGGGGTTGGGGGCGTGACTACTACCTATTGGAAGGATAATGAAAAACTGGTACCTCCATTCTCCAGAAGCATGATGCTTTCTGTTTCCTTTGGAACCATGAGTCTCCATTTCTCTTCTTGTCGAATCTCTATTTTCAGAAAAATCAATAATAATATGGAAAAAAAAAATATTTGCCACCATATAACAAAACAGCTTTGTCTGTGAATCTTAGTATCTGCCACCTTAAGGGTGATTAAGAAACGGACCTTGGACTTAACTCTACCCCAAAAGCTACCTCGTGAGGGGAGGATTGCCAAAGACCATAGAAGGAGACCAAATGACCCTATCCCACCGATGTGAGATACTCAACACTCCCCTGCACGCCCAGGGATATCTGGAGTGTGAGCAATATAAGACAGGGAGCCCAACATAAAAAATAAGGAATTGGATTAGGCATTCAGGAAGTGAAGTATGCCTATTTTTTGTGACCTGATGCGGCATTACTTGTTAAAAAGAATATTTATGATCAAGTTTTACCTCTTAATCTTTCTGAAATTTATTTCCACGTGTTCAATGTGCTCACATGTTTTTTGTTGATTTTCTAGGATGTTTTGCGTGCCTTAAAGTCCTCATTAACTTGTGAGGAAGCTTTGCATTATGCTGAATCTGTAAGTTAGCATCTCTGTCTGCAGTTTCTTAAGTACGTCAAGTATAGATTTATTCTAAAGAACCGCAATGTAAGTTAGCATCTCCATCAAATATTTCTTGTCCGGTTAGGTGTTGAACTGGGAGAAAATTCCTGCTGAGAAGCGTGCTTACATAATGAGAGAGAAACAGGTATCAGCTTAAACTCAATCTCCTTTAGTTCTCTTGCAATTTTTATCACATACATGAACAAGTGAAAGGCCTCCCTCGCTTGCACTCTGGCAGCACAAGGCCTTTGGTGAGGCATCCTGGGCTCCTGCCCAGCCTCTTCGTGATGCGAGTGCTGGTGTGAGGCAGCCTGGGACTTGCCTTGGTTCTTTTCTATTTCCCTTTTACACTTGGGTACTATTTCCATTTCAAACTCATTCCAACTTGTACCAATTAGTTCACTACCCTCATATGGTCCACACACAACTCAGGGTTACTTTAGTTACACCATTAAGCACGTAATTAGTCCAGATTAATTATTATAAATCACAGGGCTTTAAAGATTTCATAAGCACAATGTGGATGGATGACGTTATCAACAATCCATCCCTTTCTGTTTCCCTATTCTCTGTACACATTAAAGAATAAGATGACGGAGAAAGCTTAGTGTGCATTTCGTGGTGTTTCCCCAAAAAGATTATTATTCTTCACTTGTTAATCACACGTTTTCCCTTGTAGGAATACTTCCAAAAACTACGAATTGAAAGTGCAATGGGTACATCAGAACCAACTCCCAAACAGGTATGCAGAATTTGTTATTCCCTGATCTTCTTTTGTTTTGTACTCATTGCATACAGGACAGAATTGTTAGTTTAACCGACTATAACGCATTTTCAAAAATATTAACTGATGTACGTAAGCTGAAACCTGTAATCAACTTTGTGTGCGCTCTTCAAACTTAGTGAATAGACGTGGACAGTCCAAGACATCCGGTACCGGAAGTATGCTTCACATAAAGTGGGTACAGTTTGAGTATGTTGCTAGCTACTATATAGAGTACTTAGTTGCAACATGTCCTATCCTCTTATGTCTAATTCATACTTAACATCCCTTTGTACTCTTTAGCGGTTTATAATACACAAGGCTTGAGGGGTCTAGGTTTTTGCTTAGTGGTGTTCCTTTCACTTACTTGGGTGGATCTTTAGATTAAATATTTGGAAAACATTATAATGATGCACATGATTAGCTGCTACAGATTTTATAATGGTCACAAGTTTTAACAATAATCAGTACACATGCACACAATAATATTGCCTGTTAAGGCTTTAAGCAAGGCCAGCGTTTTGGGGCTCAGGGTGTTTTGTTCAGTCAGTTACTTCGTTTCCTTTGGCAGATTGCATATCTTCAGAGTCTAGGATGCACTACTGTTCCTACATCCCGTCTCCATGCATCACGGTTGATTGAAGAATATAAATCCTTGTAGCAAGAGATTGGGACTTGATGCGAAAATTGCTTAATTCTTTAGAGTCCCTGGCAGTGCCAGCATTAGTAGCACCACCGTCAGTGCCTGAGCAGGTTGACAGGGAAAACAAGGTCCATGCGTATGGGTATTATGAAGTCTGTTCTCTCTTACAGGTTTTGGTGTCACGCTATTTATAATTCCGTACATGGTGTAGATGCTGTTGTTTCACATTGTAAATTGTGTTAAGAAATATGTTTCCCAAAGATCGAGTAGGCATTTATCAATCGTGGATAAAGTTGCCTCCGCGAAGCATGGCCTCACAAATTTCTCCACCTATTTATATATATAAGTGAAGCTGTTATTTTACTTTCACAGTTTCATTGCTTTATTCCTGATGCTGATAGTTTGTTTGTTAGATTCTTGAAGACACTTGTATATATAAATTTACAAATTCCAGATTTCGTGTAGACTTGCATAATAAAGCAAATCATGCATATAGAAGTAGAACATTATTGGTCCTTATAATGAAGAACAAGATTTTCTCATACTAATTTAAACTGACTCTTATAAAATAGGTGTTGTTCATTTAGCGGTGCGCTTCATCTAAACTTTACATATTCAATATTAAGAGTTCCAGTAAAGGAAATCTATATTCTATTTAATCAAATGGATCAATTCGTGGGTCGTGTTCACTTGCCATAGCCATCCCAGTACAAAGACACGTAGGGCACATGACCTGCCAAAGATAGATGCTCAACTTAATTTATAGTCACTGAATAGATAAACTAGAGTGGAGAATGATAGATTCAACAAAAATACAGAATGCTACGTGGTGATGCAAATACTGATGGGGAGATCTACAAGATAACATTGTCAAAATTCTTATTATTAAAAACTAATAAAAGGAACCTATTATATACGGGGGATGTCTCATAGTAATGTCTAATGGCTACTTGCGTTATTTGGAATGTGTTTCTATTGGCCACCAAGGGCCAGCCATGAGTAGCTCTGGTTTTAAGTAGCAAATGTAGAAGTCAATCAGTACGATTCCTCTCCTCTCTTTATTCCTTTGGTTGAATTTTCTCCTCCTAACCCCAATCCCTGTGCGCCTTTTGTTCCATATTTAAAGGCACAGAAACATGAGTGCTGATGACATAAGAAAAGAAACCAAACCTTAACCAGGGTCAAATTTTTAATCTAACTTGACAGTCCCACCAAATGTTAAGAATAAGTGCCCCCTAACCCTGCTGTTTCATATCGCTTCAGGAAAGAGATGTTCAATTTATCCAGTCTAATTTATACGCTGTATGTGCACAGAGTGGACAATTTGGAGCCAATGATTTGAACAATACACCCACCTTTCCTGAACCTGAACAGTTGGAACACCTCTCTGTTTTAGGTGGTGACAGAGGCTTGTCTGCACCATAAATTGTTGAAACAGGCTCGATAAGAACAAGAGATCCAGTGTTGGAACATCGAGCACAAGCAAGATATCCTGCATATACATTTAGCAACTATCATAAAATTCACCTGCATTCCAATTGCTCGCCAGTTGGAATGCTATTCCTACACAATATTTGTCCCATTCAAAAAGGAAATAGGAAAATTCCTTCCAGAATCCAAATATTTAAACAAAGAAAGCCCAACTTTGCATTTTCTTAATTAGTGATGATTTACAGTAGCAAGTAAGTTGCAGGACCTTCTGTGATGGCTGAACTATTTGAACAAGTAAAGCACTTTTGAAAGGTAATCCACAGAAAACATGAAAAAGATGTTGCTAGGAGAATTCCATAATATGTTGTCAAACTATTTCAATAGCTTGAACCGATTTGTAAAGTAACTAGACTTAAATTTTTGAATTATTAACAGATTACACACCTGTTCCAAGACAGTACTTGCATCTCTTATGCTCCTGCTGTTTCACATTATTGATTTCAACAACCATCAAAGCAGAGATCACTCCAACTGCACCCCCAGAAAATGATGCCACAATTGGATCAACCTGACTGCAAAGTGCATTAACATACTATGAAATTGTTGCACACAGATACACGCACAAAGCATCAAATAGATCTTTCAAGTATATGATATATAACCCAAAAACTGAAATTTTAATAATACTTAAAAATTATGGCTTCATTGGCTTTATATCACTTTCAGTTTCAAAAGTGATTAGCAAGTATCATCATGTTCCAGATCTATCCAACATAAATAAAAACTTGTGAGCAATGGTTTCTCTTGGTACTACTCTTCTCTAGTAATGACTAAAAATGAATCCCTGAAGCTTAGTCCTGCATTTGCTTTGCTCCTAGAATTGCTGATCTTAAGATCTTATGTATTTCCTCTCCCTCAACATACAGTAGAAGAAAAATCGAAGGAAAAAGAAGCTGCAGATATTGCAACTTATCTTTCTTTTTGTGAGAAATATTGGAAAAGAATATTATTGAATTGTTGTTGTTTCACATTATTACACGAGATCCTATTTATAGACACTAGAATACAATCCTTTATCAAGTAGGTTACTATTTAGTATTCCTATTTCTATTTCTATTCCTATTCTAATAGGATTGTATAAACCTATTCATATTCTAACACTCCCCCTCAAGCTAGTGCATACAATTCTTGTACCTAGCTTGTTACAAATGTAATTAATACGAGGACCAATGAGGCACTTGGTGAGATATCTACAAGTTGATCAGTCGACTTCACAAAATTGACAGGCAATCTCAATGTGCTTGTCTTCTCATTAAATACTTGATTTTGATGCATAGTGTCAGTCAATCTCAATATGCTTAATCTTCTAATGAAATACTGAAATTTGATGCATAATGCCGATAAAACACAGAGTGATAAAATTACAGTGTTGAACTTTCCAAACCAAACTTGCAAAGACTGTTTCAGACCATAGAGTGACTCACATAATCGACATACAAGGCCCCCTGAGCAACAAAGTGCTCAAAATCTAGTATAAAATATATGTATCATGTTGGAATCAATAGATGAGTTGATATTAAACAAGTTACCGAAAAACTGGTCAGAACATGCTCATATGCCAGAGTATTAGATTTGATGGCTAAAAGTGGTCACAATCTAAGAAATAAAATTATATGGGTAGGATCGGAATGATGTCACGACCCAACTAGAAAATATAAATTATATAGGATAATTCGAATTGATGGAATGACCCCATTGAAAAAGAGAAACAATATGGGTAAGGTCGGAATGATGGCACGACCCAACTGAAAAAGAAAAATTGTACGGGTAGGGTTGGAATGATGGCACAATCCTATGCAAATCAGATTTGAGGAGTCACCGAAAAGACGAATGAAACTACGCAAATCAAATCTGAGGAATCACTGAAAGGACACATGATGCTATGCAACTCAGATATGAGAAAATAGTTCGAAAAAATCCACGGTACTACACAAATTAAATATGAAAAGTAGTCCGGAGAGATGCACGGTGCTACGCAAATCAGTTATGCAAAAAAAATAATAAGTCACAAGAAGGATGGCACGGTGCTACACAAATTATATATGAAAAAGTAGTCACCGGAATGATGGCACGGTGCTACAAAAATTAAATATAAAAAAAGTAGTCACCGAAATAATGGCACGGTGCTACACAAATTAGATATAAGAAAGTAGTCACCGGTATGATGGCACAGTGCTACATAAATTAAATATGAAAAAATAGTCACCGAAAAGATGAAACGGTGCTACACAAATACCAACGGATATGGGATTGATACAAAATAGCCCTAGAAAGTCACCGAAAATTGATGCATGGTGACCTGTCTGACTGAGTTTCTTCCCTTGAACATGGGGTTCATGCATGTATCATTTGTCCTACTTTTGTTAACATAATCATTGGCCAAACGGGCAACATATATGGGTGCCACCCACCGGCAGCGGAAACTCTTCAATTTTCTACCAAGATCGTAGAGGCTCTAATACCATGTGAGAAATATTGAAAAAGAATATTATTGAATTGTTGTTTCTACATTATTACATGAGATCTTATTTATAGACACTAGAATACAATCATTTATCAAGTAGGAATACTTACACCCCTAAACTTGGAACAAGATCGGGGGTGTATTTAAGTTGGTCAAGTTAATGGATGTTTTTAAGGCTGTCAATAGTTCAGGAATAAAACTAATAAGCGACTTATATGGAAGAGATCATGGAGAACTTTCTGACTTCTCACAACATAAGATGAATGTCTCAATAATAAGTCAATTACACACCTAAAATTGATAAGCATATAGGGTGTGTTTTGTATGGAAGAAAACATTTTCCAATTTTCCCATGTTTCGTTGGCCTTAAATGTTTGGAAAATGTTTTCCAAATCAACTCATTTTCCTCAAATTTAAGAAAAATGACTTTCCTTCCAAAATTAAGAAAAACATTTTCTAAAACTCTACTTCATCCTTCAATTTTTTTTCTTACCCTACCCATACCCCGTACCCAACCCCTCCCATTCCATTTTTATTTTTTTTAAATTTTCTTATTTTTAAAATTTCAAGTATATTTTTATCTCTACCATCAAAACCAGCACCCCCCCCCCCCCCCCCCCCCCGCAAACCAAAAAAGAAAAAAATTAAATACTATTTTTGAAAATTTTAAGATTTTAAATTATTTTTGGGAAATATTTCAAATTTTAAAATTTTCATTTTTTACCCCCTCTACCCACCCCCCCCCCCCCCCCCGCGCGACCGCGTCAATTTTTTGTTTTTGAAAATTCTTTTCCTAGGTCAGGACCTGGGTCAAAAGTTTGGGTTAGGTTTTGGGTCAAATCTCAAGGTCGGATTTTGGAACGGTCATCGGGGTCTTGTCCTAGTTTTTGGTGTTGGGGTCGGGTCCTAGATCAATTATCGGGGTTGATTTCGGATCAGAAATTATTTTCCTAAAGAGTATTTTTTAGTCTCAAGTCAAAAATGAAAGATATTTTCTGACAAAATTTTCATTATTTTCCACTTGCCAACCAAACATGAGAAAATAAGTTAGAAATCCATTTATTCTCCAAGAAAACATTTTCCTTCATACCAAACACACCCTTAATGTGCTCCTTGTGAGATTTGTTTGGAAAATTTTCAGGAAGAAGTTCTTTTGAAAAGTTTTTGGAAGAAAACATTTGTTCTATAACATGTTTGGATAGCTGAAATTTTTGAAGATTTATTATTTTTTAAGAACTTTTCCCATAAAAAACTGCCCCTTTCCCATTCTTCATTATACAATATTTTTGGAAAACCTAACAAGCATGTAATTTGAAAATTTTCAAAAAGGTTTTCACAAACAAACTCTACCATGAATTATCTGCATATATCATAATTCTCTCCATGCACTAATTACAACTCATTACTAAGAGAAAGAAGTTGCTGTAGTTGTGAAAAGGGTGGCACATTTGTTAAAAAATGGTCAAGCATTCGAGTAATTCAAAGTTGCGCTAATAAAGTAGGTACCTTGTCTTATCTACTAAACCAACAAGAACACTATGACATAGTTTTGCACACACATAAGGACCCTTTAGATTGTCATTTTAGCATCCTATGTTCTACATTTTAATGACCTAAATTCAATAAAGATGCCTCTACGGATTACCAGCAGTGAGAGCATATTTTTTTTACCTATAGTTTTGGACCTTTGTTTTGGTAAGCCTATATATTATGAATCCATTGTTGTTCGTGGTAGAGAAGTGAATATACTTCTTCACTGAGCAAACATACAATAATGTAAACATACCTCAGTTGCATTGGTAGATGCATGCTTCCAATAAAATCGGCATATGATGTGCCTCCTAGTCCCAATTTTAACTCCAACTGCAGCAATATGAGCATGCTTTAGAAGGTAAAAGTAGTAGGCTCCATAAGGCATAAATAGGAGTTTGAACTGACTGTTAGCATCTAAGATCTCCTCAGAAATTAATCAGATTTTCACCTTTAAGTCAATTGGCCAAATGATAACAATAATAAGAAAAGTAAAAATGTTAAAAGAAAAACTTACACTGGGTGCTAGAAGTCCACCAAAAAGCATAAATCCAGCAATGAGGGATAAACAAGTAGCATAATATTGCTTTAGATTTGCTGATGTCTGCAAAACATAAAAAATTCAGTTAAATACTGTGTAGCCTGCAGCGCGACCAACCAAAAGGGGGAAAAAAGAGGTAGAAAAGTCCATGAAAATTTACACAGATTGGAGAACACGAAAAAAAAAAAAAAAAGGATCTCCTTACTTTATGTTAAATGGGACATTAGGTTATTATAAGTTGCTGACCACTAACATAAACATTTTGCAACAGCTAAGAGTACTTACAAGAGGAGGCAAAAAGGGAATAAATGATGGGAAATTAGGAAGCTCATTTTCTTGTGCGTCCGTTAGTATCCCAAGCTCAGCACTCTTTATCCTTTGTTGTATTCTTAGCCGGCGTACCTGCTCAAGTTTGAAGATAGAAGGAATAAAAAATTTGACACTAGAAGAGCATAAATATCTGATTTATGCAACTATAGCAATCAAACCTCTTCGTTCCCCAGTCCCACAGCAAACTCAGAGCACAGATAACATGGATATAAGCATAGATACTTCAAATCTCAAATAGGAGTCTGACCAAAATAACAATGGTAACATCTCTATTCATGATAGGCAATACAGATACATTGAGTGGCAATACTGAAAGCAGGTTGTATTTCAAATTGGCGAAATTGTAATAAAAACCACAGTAAATTTCATATAAGTGAAACGTCTAGCAGCCTTTTTGATGACTTTTTTTTTTAATGACCGTGGTGTTCAGGCCATCTTTTGCACACCTCGACTAATTCCACGGGATACCTACCCCTTCTCACCATCAACAAGTACCAGGTAACTCTATCCACCAAGGCTAGGACAGATGGGAAGAATCACCTAGTCTTGCAAACTTTTTCTTTCTTATTGTGTCGTTTCTATACATTTCTCCGGTCCTTAATATGAATTATGTGTGATCAATAATCATGATAAAAACATGTTTGCTATGTAGAGTTATGATTAGGCTCATTACTATTATTTTCCAGTTATATACCTTGGAGAACTTAAAATTAAATGATTAGTATACTAAACACAAAGCTAAGTAGACATAACAGTAATAAATACAAATTCTGAAAAAGAAGAAGAAGAAGAAGAAATATACCTCCTCCATATGCAAAAATATCTTGTTTCTCCTACTTCTAATATTATCTCGAATTTCCTGCAACTCCATTTTAGCAAAGTCCTCTACTGTCTCAGGTCCTTCAATTATACAAAACCTGTACAATCAATCCCAAATCCTCTAAATCAGTTAATTTTCTCCCTTCCTTATAACTTTCAATAATTAATCACAAGTACCGAAACATTCAAACAAATAATTCCTCAAAATTACCCGGCGGCGTTTTTATCGGAGGATTCAGAATCTAACGAAGTAGCGTATGAAGATGCATCAGCATCGGAGGCCATGGATCGGCATGTAATTCTATTTCTACGGTTTCCATGGAGGAGATATGTTGAGGTAGGAAACGCCGACGTGGATGGAGAAAACGACGTCGTTGAACAAGATAAATACAGTATTCGGCCTGCACATGCCATTTCTGAGACGGAGAAAAATCAGATTACAAGTTCATGGAGATTAAGTTAGAGCTACTGGATCGGCTGAGAGGAAGAAGATGACAAGAAAGAGCATCAAGGTTTGTTCAGGCGGTAAGTGGTGGGTATTTTTCTCGTTAAACCCAAAACTCTTCTATGCCCAAACTCAAAAATAAAAATTATTGGGTGGTTTATACGTGTCACTGAGTCATTGTTGTTTATTTGTAAAGATGGACCCACGCAATTAATGGGAGGATTAGATCATTTTGTTTTTTTTCTTTTCTCTTTTGGAAATTTAGTGGATTTTTTTTCATCTTTTAATTAGGATATATTTTGATTCTAGCTGTGGTGAAGTGGATGAGGCTAGACTATTCGTCTCTTAGAGTCTTTTTTAATTGACTTAAGAGTTGGTTAAACCTAATTTTAAGTTATTTTTAGTTTTAGTGTTTGACAAATTAGGTTTAAGTTGGTTAAACCTAATTTTAAGTTATTTTTAGTTTTAGTGTTTGACAAATTTAAAAATAACTTAAAATAAGTTTTTTTCACTCGCTGAAAATAAGTTTTTAAAATAAGTTAAATGTAAAAGTATGACTGCTTTTTATTTTTTTACTTAAAAGTAATCTAAGTTTGATTTTTGAAAGTTACTTTTTTAAGCAAATTCAAACGGACTCTTGATTAGAATTTTGGATTTGAGTCTTGGGTATGAATTTTTTTTTTGGTGAAGTGGATGACGCTGGACTGTTTTTTTCTTAAGTAGAGTTTTTGAATTCAAATCTTGGATATGGAGAAATTGTGGCCAGGAAGCGCTATGGGGTCATATCTAACACAAATTCGAATTAGTCGAACTTCAATATGGGTACCGAGCACCAAATGGAAAACAATACAAAAAAAAAAGAGATAAATTTTGTGTTGATGTTTATGATATTTGAATAAGCATAACCATTTATGTGAAAGCGTGGTTATGTTTATTTTTCTAAAAAAATAAAGATAAAACAAGTTCAATTAAAAAAAAAAGGCTTGAGAAATAGGAAGGGTATATGAGTGAAGTGTGGGGCTTATTAGTTCGAGAATAAAAATGTCACTGGTGGGAGCATTTGGAAGAGTTATCTTTTTCTTGATAATGCAACTTAGCTTCATGTAATGGATACTTTTGCTTTCATTATAGCAACTACACAACAAAAACATAAAATTAGAAGGGGACAAATATGTCTATGTCATGCATTTAAATTAAGATGAGATTAGATTGAGATTCATTTCTTACTGCTTGATGTGAGGCCAAAAATATATATTTTTAATTATTATTTGTTTTATATTTATTATTTATATTAGATAATGTTGTTCGTGTTATGTACGGGTCCAATAATATAAATGATATATTTTAAGGCTAATAACCGAGTTTTTAAAGCGATTGTTTGTGTAGATAAAAGAATAAGTTTTTTTATCACAAACATGTACTTTCTTTGACGCTATTTAAGGCATAATAAGACTACCCGCATACAATATTTTGTAAATATTTTATGTTGTCAATTATCATGATTTATAGAATTTTTACGATAGATTCACTTCAAGAATCAGTGGAATTTTTTGTATTTTTTCAAAACATATTTTATGTTGTCAATTATCATGATTTGTAATATTTTTACGCAATTTTTAAATATAAAAAAAAAGACAAATAAATTAAAATGGACCCAATATATTTTATTTTTGTTGTCTCAATTTATATGACACAAATGAAATTTGGAGAGTCATCCAAATTTTCATGTTTTTTTAAAAATGTTTTAAGTTATTAATTATTGTGATTTATAATATTTTTATGTAATTTTGAAATAACATACACTATTGGTCACTTTGTCCTAATTTATGTGATATGAATAAAATTACAAAATTAACTCTTTTAAAATGTGTTTCGGATATTTTAAATTGTTAATTATTATTATTTATAATACTTTTTTGGTAATTTTAAAATGATATGTGTTATTTTTTCTGTCCCAATATATGTGAGCTTGATAGAATTCTGAGAGTCAACCTATTTTATAATATAGCTTTTAAATATTTTAAATTGATAATTATTGTAATTTTTAATGCTTTTTAAGTTATTTGTAAATGATATATGTTGCTTCCTTGAGACTTTTCCATTCGTGACATATATATATATATATATATATATATATATATATATATATATATATATATATATATATATATTCTACTATATATAAAGGAAGTTTTGGCTACTATATAATAAATATAATATATAATATTCAAGGAAGTTCCCAATCTTGAATATTATATATTATACTTGGGCCTAAACTCCCTTTTATAATATAGTAGAGTTTGCTTTTTTTAGCATGGATTTTAGATATTGTGCTAAATAATGTATTTTATTTGTAGGAGTAAATTGGTGTAAAGTTGAAGAAGTTTGAAGCTAAAACAAATTAAATATGAAAGGTTGAAGAAGAAAATCAAGCAGACAGCTTAATGGATTAAACTTTATAAAATAATATATATGTTGGTCGAAGTAGAATTGGAATTGGAAAATTCCACGTGGCAGTCACTGAAGAGATGCAACAACATGTTGAAGGTAGGGGCGTGCACTATTTGGATTAAACCGAAAAATCAAATCGAATTGTAATTTGGATTGATTTTTTAGATTTTAGATTTGGTTTTGGATTTATAAGTTACTTTGTTTGATTTTTTGGTTTGTTTTCGGATTTAGAAAAATGAAAACCGAAAAAACCCAAATTTTTTATATATATATATATATATATAATATTTAGATTTGTTATGTAGGCCATAGAGTACTAGTAATTCAGTATTACCGTAATATTTAGGCCCATATCAAATTACTGCCATCCTGTTTCACTAAATTTTAGGCATTAGGTTTTACATTATAACTATAAATATCACATATTACTTGCACTTTTATGGGAAAAAAAATTAGCAGAACTAGAATTAGCGGCGCTAGTCAACTTTTTTACTTTTGCAGTTTTCTCTTTTTTCTTGCTTTATTTTATTTGTGTGCTATTTGCTTTCGAAATTTTTATCTATTTCTTGCTAAAAAGTTTTTTCATCATATTTCAGGTTTAAGAGATCTTAATTGAAGACATGAGTTGAATTGCTAGTTCAACCTCGATGCGATTTGTGTTTAGTCATAGTACTTTAGAGTTTAGAGTTAGTTTCATTGAAATTATTAATAGTATTGTGTTTTAATGTTTTACTCGTGATTATAATGGAAAGGATATTTAAGAGATTCAATATTATTACTTTTCCTTATATGGAATTTTATTTTTTAAGCATGCAAATATAACTTTGATTATGTTATTAATTAGTTATGAAATAAGTTATAACCGAATAGCCAAATCGGAAAAAACCAAACCGAAAAGAGAAAATTCGAACCGAACCAATTTTTTTTTGTTGTTCGGATTGGGTTATACTTTTTCAAAATCGAAAACCGAAAAATCCAAACCGAATAACACAAAACCGAACCAAAAAATCAAATCCACACCCCTAGTTGAAGGCGGTGGAGCACTGGTTCACGCCGAAAATAAAAAGGAATTCAACTCCTTTATGGTTTTGAATTCCTAATTTGTTTTGGACTCAATTATTTTATTTATGGTTTTCTACATCTATAAATAGTCCATAGAAATAATTATTGAAGGGGATCAACCAATATAGAGTAAGGAGGAGGCACTTTTGAAGAGAGAGTCGTTAATACTTTTTAGGGTTCTTTTCTTCTTCTTATTTTCTTAGAGATTAGTAGCTAAAGCCCTTATTCTGGGCCTGTAGCTACGAATCGAATGTTGATTATTTAACGCTTTATGAATTAATTTTTGGTTGTCATTATAAGTTACTTTTATATTCTTGTTTTAGTATTTTATGCTTGATCACCATAAGATAAATACATTGTCTAATCTTAAAATCAAGAGAGGAGGGATTAGATAGACCAGAGAATATAGAGAGCTCGATCGACCCATTTGATTGAGGTGATTTGTGTTTAGGAGTGACGCCCGAACGAACAACTTGCTTGGTTAGGATGAAATATAAATGATCGCCAGTTAGTCTATTTATCCTCGCTCAACGATGTAGTTAGATAGCTGATTGGAGTAGGCGACTAGACGTGTGTAGCTCGACTCATACAATTAACCCTATAAATCAGTAACTTGTCAGCTGAAATTAGTTCTAAGCCTATAATATGATACATGAGATTCAATACATGCTGCAGCCTTGGGATTTTCTAACTATTGTAAGTACTCTCATTATTTTATTCCTGCATTCTTTTCTTTTGACACTCTCAAATAAATAATTAGACTAATATAATTTAGTAAAAATAGTTAATTGAAAAGTCATTTGGGTTCGATAATCTGGTTCTTTTAACAGTCACTATATTACTTGCGCGGCCATGTACACTTCGTGTATGCTGGGGAGCAACAAGTTTTTGGCGCCGCTGCCGGGGACTTAGAAATTGATTTATATTCAATTTTCTTAAGTCTACAATTAAAATATTCAGATATTAATTACTTGATCTTAGCTTGTTTATTGTAAGCACTTGACTTTCAGGTCTGGCTCGAAAAGGATAACTTGTCAAACCTTACAACGAACTCGAGAGAGTTTTATGCCAGTACAGAAGAATGGCGAATCAAGGACGACATGGAGAATTGGGGTTAGGTCTTCCGGGAAACATTAATGATGATAATCAAGACAATTTGAATAACCCAGAAAACGTGAATAACCAAAGGAACCCGAATAACCAAAGAGTACCGCCTGTCGTACCCTCAAGACCAGTCCGTGATGTGGCAGTCCCACTCACAGCCAATTTGGCATCCAGTATTAGGCAACCTCCACCGGGGGGTAGATTTGAACTAAAGCAGAGCATGGTACAGATCCTCCATTCTAATGGGCAATTCACTGGTCTCCCCCATGAGAATCCTCAAATCCATCTTAGGACCTTCATAGATATTATCAATACATACATCCCAATTGGAGTATCATCAGACTATGTAAGGTTGACTTTGTTCCCATACTCATTGTTAGGAGGTGCAAGGTGTTAGTTAGACTCTGAGCCACCAAACTCCATCACTACTTGGGATGGTATAGCAAAGAAGTTCCTGAGTCGATTTTTTCCATCCAAGAAAACCGCTAAGCTGAGGGGTGAGATAATAAACTTTGTTCAAAAGCAAGGGGAGGATATGTACCAAGCATTGGCGCATTTCAAACAAATGTTGAATGCTTGCCCACACCACATGCAAACCAACGAGGTATTTGCTCACACTTTCTTTGAAGGTTTAGACTATAATGCTCGTGCTCTTCTTAATAGTGCAACAGGTGGACATGCCCTATCCATAACAAGTGAAGAGTTCTTCATCTTACTCGATAAACTTTCTGAAGGGAACCAAGGGTATGAGGGGGAAATGTCTAGAACCCCAACCCAAAAGGCTACAGGGATCTTAGATGTAGACCAAGCTACTGCCATAAATGTCAAATTAGATGCAATGCAACATAACATGACCTTACATTTTAAACAAATAGCTCTAAATCAGGCACCGATAAACGTGGTACAACATGCAGCAAATTGGTGTGAGGTATGTGGTAGTGGAACTCATGAAACCGAGCAATGTGAAGCAAACCCGAATTTCGTAAACTATGTGGATAATGCGCAAAGGGGTGGAGTGCAACAAAATTATGATAACACTTACAACCCTAGTTGGAAGAACCATCCTAACTTCTCATGGTGTGGTAACCAAAACCAAAATCAGGCGCAAGGGGTTAACCAATACCGTTCTCAAGGGGCTGTGCAACAATACTTCAATCCTAACCAAGGCTCAAATCCTAGTGCACCAAAAGGGGGGATGACCAATGAAGAGCTACTCCAAAAGCTCATGACTGAGATAGGGACCAAATTAAATGCTAGAATAGATAAGCAAGATGAGAACATCATAAACATCTAGATGTCCCAAATGAGTTTAGAGAAACAAGTTGCACAAGTGGCTAATTCTTTGAAGTTACGTCTCCAAGGTGGGCTGCCCGGTGATACTGAGCCCAACCCAAAACAATTACATGCGATAAGTACTAGAAGTGGGTTACAATTAGAGGAACTAGCTCTAAAGAAGAGAGATACTGAGGTAAATAACAAAGAAAAGAAGGTGGAAGAGGTAGTAAAAGGCTCCAATGTTGAGGTACCCGTTCCTCAAAAGAAATTATCACCTCTATTTCCATAAAGGCTGAAAAAGCAGAATGAAGATGAATGCTTCGGTAAGTTTCTCTCTCTTCTTAAACATGTTCACATTAATCTACATTTGGTTGACATTTTGCAAGGTATCCCCAAGTATGCTAAATACGTGAAGGACATTGTGGCAAGCAAGAGGAGGCTCACATAATATGAAACTATAGCACTTACTGGGTAGTGCAGCTCAAGGATCCAAAACAGACTTCCCAAAAAGTTAAAAGATTCGGGTAGTTTTACTGTGCAGATTACAATTGGGCAAAGTGTTCATGCTCGGGGGTTGTGTGATTTGGGGGCAAGTGTAATGATTTGTGTTTAGGAGTGATGCCCGAACGAGCAACTTGCTTGGTTACGAAATAAGATAAAATATAAATGCTCGCCAGTTAGTCTATTTATCCTCACTCAACGATGTAGTTAGATAGCTAATTGAAGTAGGCAACTAGAGGTATGTAGCCCGACTCATACAATTAACCCTATAAACTAATAACTTGTCAACTGAAATTAGTTCTAAGCCTATAATATTATACATGAGATTCAATACATGCTACAGCCTTTGGATTTTCTAACTATTGTAAGTACTCTTATTATTTTATTCCTGCTTTCTTTTCTTTTGACACTCTCAAATAAATAATTAAACCAATATAATTTAGTAAAAATAGTTAATTGAAAAGTCCTTTGGGTTCGATAATCTGGTTCTTTTAAGAGCCACTATATTACTTACGCGATCACGTACACTTGTGTGTATACTGGGGAGCAACAAGTTTTTGACGCCGCTGCCGGGGACTCAGAAATTAACTATTCTTCTAGGTTATACTTTTTTATTTATTTATTTAATTATTTGTTTATTTATTTTGATACATATTTTTTTTCTACTAATTAATGCTTTTCTTTAGATGAATGGGAATGAGGATTATTCACAAGTGGTAAGACCTTGTCCTTATTGCAAATGAGCTCACTTTTGGCAACAATGTAATTATATTCCCGAGGGAGAATTGTGTGCACCATCTCTATCCTGTGTATTTTGTTGGGGATTGTGGGTCGGTTGCACCGTGTGTTGCTACCCTACTTCAAAACACTCTCATGAAGATGCTAATAATCTTTCTTCCTTTGATAGTATGGAATCTTGCATGAAATTAATAGAGGAATATGTAGAGCGCCGTAGGAGAATCATATATGTGATGTCACGCCTTATAGATAGAAAAATGGAGCACTTTCAAGATGTAAATATGTTTTTCTTACATACTCAGAACTTAAGCAATGAATTGAATGCAAATGTTTCTGCATTTGATGCTCAACAATCCAATTATGAGTTGTGTGATACTGAAAAGGCACTCAGAAGTCAAATTGAGGATCTAAAACGGGAGGAGATGCAATGCAATCAGACTTTTCATAAAGATGCCACATTTGGGAAAGAGTATAAAACTGAGCATGTTGCAATTGGTGTAAGTTTGGAAGAGGTCCGTATTGGATCCCATTCAAATCACTTTTCAACATTATGTTTAGATGTTGATGTATCATTCGAGTCATCTGAACTAATGGAGAACTGTATGGATGGGGAACAAGGCCCCTACATCCTAAGATTTACTAGTCCACGTAGACAAACGAATATTCCTTACATAAGGGCCAAAAACTGCAATATGCGACATATATTACTTGGTTCTTTTATCTTTATACCACCATCCCTTGAAAGGAGCAGAAAAATAGATGCAAAGTTAGGGGTACAATTCATAAGTTCAAAGTGGAAAGAAAAGTGGTGAACTTACTTGTGTCATGCCGCGACGTTAAATTAGGCACTTGTTGGGAGGCAACCCAATTTATAGTGTAACTTCTTTTTCTTTTCTTTTTTTAGTGTCATTTTTTTTTGTGGTTTTTATAGATTTTGGAGAAGTTTGAGTATCCGAAATTTGGAGCTAAGGAGCATGTTTGAGCTTAAGTACTGTGGGGTGTGTACGACCCTTGATGAAAATAAAGAGAACATGCTACTAGTTAGGCCTAAAAGCTTCAGGGAGATTTTCTAACCCTTGTTTTTAAATTTTATTTGATGCTTTAGGGATATAGCATCTTCTTAAGTGTGGGGTGGAGGAATAAATTCCTAGTTTTTATTGTTTTATTGAGTCTTTTATTTTTTTAGGATGGGTTCCTTGACTTTTGTTTTCGGTTCTTTTCCTGAGGATAGTCCCTTTGAACCGAGTGTCTTTTATTTTTTTAGGAATAATTTTTTTTTGAGAGAAAAGAAAAGACCCTTTTGAGTGGCGTGATACTTGCTATTTAGGTCTAATTTTTTTAGTAGTACTTTCTTGTGAATGCTTGACAAAAAAAAAATGCAGACTCTTCGACACCTAAGCTCATGATTGTGACTTTGTATATAACTTATCATATTTTGTAGTTTGTGATGATCATGTCTCTCTTAGAAGTGGAATTGATCCATCTTGATTGATACTTGTACCATGTGTGGTGAGAATTTGTTTATTCCATGTTTTGCATCTTAGCCTAGAACTTGCCCTACTTGTTATTGAAGCGAAATAAAACAGTGTTGCTTTGTTTAGGAGATGATAATAGGCTTTCTTTGATTTGTCTGGTAAATTTTAGCCGTTTCAGATATTATATCACTAGTTAGCCTTTTTGAGCATGTAGCCTTTTGTTGGCAGCCATATTTTTCCCTTGACTATTTTGTTGAATCCCTAGTTTTTGCACCTCTTCCTTGAGCATTATAGCATAGACTTATTCTAATTGTTAAATCTGAAGAAAATGGATGGTTGAGTGTAAAAGGTGATAAAAAAAATCCTCTTTGAAAGAGTGTGACATGAACAAAAAAAGTTATCTTGATGATGGCCCTGGTCCTTCCAAGGATAATGTGCACCTTAACGCATGTAAAATACGTAAGTTGAGGGTGGCTATTATGAAGGAAAACTTTTTTTTAAAAAAAAAAAGAGAAAAAAATTGAAGCATTCTTGAGATGATGAGAATTACTTGTGAAATAATTGTTGAAGAGAGGATTGAAATTAAAGAGAAGAAAATAATGGGTGATGAGTCTTAAAGTGCAAGGTGCTTAAGGAAGTGTAAGTCACTATTATATAGTTTTCCTACATGTCCCCTAGCCTAGATTATAACTCATTAAAGTCCTATTTGATTATATTCAAGCATGCTTAATTAGTGGAGATGTACATAATGGCAAGCCTATGGTTCTTTGTGCATACATGTGAATTTTCTTTGTGAGTGAGAGTTGTTCTTGATGTGAAGTCCTTAATTTATTCAATCTTTTGAATTGAGTGTATGGACTATTTCTTCTTGTGAGTGAACTTGTTTCATGATAGATAGGTGATTTTATTAGCTTTCTTTGATGATAGTAGGCGAGCAAGCTTAAACTTGATGAGTTAAAAGTACTTCCTTGAGGTTAGGAGGTTAGAGGTTTGTTGTTTATTTGGATGTCTTGCATAATGATTGAGAAGCGTACTTGACGCTTTGAAATTGGTATATGGCCTAATTATTTGTATTAACCAAAGTGATGACATTCTTATTTTGATTTATTTGAGATGGACTTTAATGTTTACTCGAGGACGAGCAAAAGTTTAAGTGTTGGGTGTTGATGTGAGGCCAAAAATACATATTTTTAATCATTATTTGCCTCACATTATTATTTATATTTGTTTTTTTTAGCATGAATTTTAGAGATTGTGCTAAATAATGTATTTTATTTGTAGGAGTAAATTGGTGTAAAGTTAAAGAAGTTTGAAGCTAAAACGAATTAAATATGGAAGATTGAAGAAGAAAATCAAGCAAGCAGTTTAATGGATTAAACTTTATAAAATAATATATATGTTGGTCGAAGTAGAATTGGAATTGGAATTGGAAAATTCCACGTGGCAGTCACTGAAGAGCCGCAACAGCATGTTGAAGGCGGTGGAGCACTGGTTCATGCCGAAAATAAAAAGGAATTCAACTCCTTTATGGTTTTGAATTCCTAATTTGTTTTGGACACAATTATTTTATTTATGGTTTTCTACATCTATAAATAGTCCATAGAAATAATTAATGAAGGGGATCAACCAATATAGAGTAAGGAGGAGACACTTTTGAAGAGAGAGTAGTTAATATTTTTTAGGGTTCTTTTCTTCTTCTTATTTTCTTAAAGATTAGTAGCTAAAACCCTTATTCTTATTTTCTTAAAGATTAGTAGCTAAAACCCTTATTCTGGGGCTGGGGCTGTAGCTACGTATCGAATGTTGATTATTTAAGGCTTTATGAATTAATTTTTGGTTGTCATTATAAGTTACTTCTATATTCTTGTTTTAGTATTTTATGCTTGATCACCATAAGATAAATACATTGTCTAATCTTAAAATCGAGAGAGGAGGGATTAGATAGACCAAAGAATATAGAGAGCTAGATCAACCCATTTGATTGAGGTGATTTGTGTTTAGGAGTGACTCCCGGACGAACAACTTGCTTGGTTACGAAATAGGATAAAATATAAATGTTCGTCAGTTAGTCTATTTATCCCCGCTCAACGATGTAATTAGATAGCTAATTGGAGTAGGCGACTAGAGGTGTGTAGCCCGACTCATGCAATTAACCCTATAAATCAGTAACTTGTCAACTGAAATTAGTTCTAAGCCTATAATATGATACATGTGATTCAATACATACTACAGCCCTGGAATTTTTTAAATATTGTAAGTACTCTGAGCAACACTACCCATTGAGTGACCTCAATTTTAACTAATTGAAAGTACTTTATGAACTTCACCTTCAATTATTATTAATATTACTTAATTTGAAAAGGGAATACGCATGTCTCCGTCAACATGTGTGCTTCTCGAAATTTAATTTTGAATTTAGGGGTATTTTGGTCATTATAATTTTTTTATTTATCTATTTTAATGAATCAAAATAAATTTATTATTTTCATGCAATACTATTTTTATTATTAAATAACGATAAAGTAATAATAGTCAAATTTTAAAATTTAAAATATAATTAATAAAATAAAATCCTGATAAAATTTATTTGTCTTATCGGAATAAGAGTAAAATAAAATAAAATTGACGGAAAAAAAAAGATATAAATAATAACTTAATCAAATAGTTTTAGCAATTAATTATATAACATATTTTTTTATAAGTGATATGGTATTACAGGAGACACTATAAGAACAATTAGATTGTCAACACAAATAACTTTAAAAGAAATTTTTAACTTATCTTAATTAGTGTGACTTGAAAAAAAAGAAGATAATTCTTCCTTTGAACTTTAACTTTTAGATAATAATTTTGACCAATAAAATTATGAAATATTTTATTTTAAAAAAATCTATATTTTAAATATTTAGTATAATATTTTTGAGCATGCGCTATCCTTATAATTAAATAACAAACTCAATGAAATGTCGTCGGAAAAATAATACAAATTATATGAGGGATCCAAATAAGTTATTATGTCCCATAATAGGGGTTTGTGTATCGGTTGATTCGGTCTGATTTTGAAGTCAATTGATATGATTTATTGATTATCAATTTGCAGATATGATAAATCGTTATAGAACTATTAAGATACTGATTATCGATTTATCAGTTATTGATTGTTATCAATTCAATTATCAATTTAGCTATTAAGATTTCTCAGGAATATTTTTCTTCAATAAAAATCACTTTAAAAATAAAGTAACAAAACAAATGGATCATGCAATGAATTGGCGGAATGCATCTATAGCTAGCTAAAAAGCAAACATTGACACTTTACAATATTAACTAAGAGTTTGAGACGGTGAGAAGTAAAAATATAAAATTAAACCTAAGTGACAACTTTTATAAGTCAAAGAGTATAATTATAATTTATTAATTTCTATCGGGTTATAGATTAATTCATTAAAAAAAAAAACCAAACTATCATAAAACCGATAGTTCGATAAAAAAAAATTAAACTATTATCAAATTATTAAACCAATAACCTTTTTATTAATAAATCAATAATATTTTTTTGAGTTTGTCTTGAACAATGTAATCAAATAAAATAACACTTAAATCCCACCATGTACCCCTATTTTCTTATGAAGTTGTGCGCATGGAATGTGAGGAAATTTAGGCTGTGTTTGGTAGGATCCAATTTTTTTATGTTTGGTTGGGTTTATTTTTCAAATCAATTTATTTTCCTCAATTTTAAGAAAAATGACTTCCCTTCAAAACTTAAGGAAAACATTTTCCAAAACTCTCTTCCAACTTTAAATTACAATTTTTTTTGTCCCTACCCTCAAACTAACCTCCCCCCCCCCCACCCCCAAACTCAAAAAAAAAGAAAATATAAAGCTTGTTTTTAACTTCAATTTTTTTACCCCCGTCACCCCTCCCCCCCCACCCCCACACAAATAAAATTATTAAAGTTGTTTTTAAGATATTTCTAGTTTCAATTTTAATTATTTTACCTCCCACCCCCACCCCATCAGCCCCCACCCCGTTCAATAAAAAAATTTAAGTTTGTTTTTAAAATATATTTTCTACTTCAAATTTTTACTTTTTCACCCCTACACTCGACCCTCCCCCCGCCAGCCTCCCCCCCTCCCCCAACCTCCCAAAAATAAATTTAAGTTTGTTTATAAAAAATATTTTCAACTTCAAAATTTTATTTTTTCACCCCGATCCTTGCCCCACCCCCCCAAAAAATAATAATTTGAGTTTGTTTTAAAAAATATTTTCAACTTCAAAATTTCATTTTTTCACCCCTACCCTCGACCTCCCCTACCGGCCCCCCACCCCACCCCCCTCCAAAAAAAAATTTAAATTTTGTTTAAAAAATATTTTCAACTTCAAAATTTCATTTTTTTCACTCCTACCCTCGACCTCCCTCCCCCTCTACCCCCAAAAATAAAAATTAAGTTTGTTTTTAAAAAATATTTTCAACTTCAAATTTTTATTTTTTCACCCCTACCCTCGACCCCCCCCCCTAACCCCCCACCCCAAAAAAAAATTAAGTTTGTTCTTAAAAAATATTTTCAACTTCAAATTTTTATTTCTTCACCCCTACCCTCGACCCCCTAACTCCCTTACCGGCCCCCCAACACCAACCCCCACCCCAAAAAAAAAATTTAAGTTTGTTCTTAAAAAATAAATTCAACTTCAAATTTTATTTTTTCAACCCTACCCTTGACCGCCCCCCCTTCCCCCGCGGCCAGCCCCCCTACCCATCCACCCACGCCAACCCCCAACCCCAAAAAAAAATTAAGTTTGTTTTTAAAACATATTTTTGATTTCAAAAATTATGTTCCACTTTAGTAAAAATAAAATATATTTCTCAAAAATATTTTTCATTCATAAATCAGACACTAAAAATCTTTGGCAGAAAATATTTTCTACTCACCAACCAAACATGAGAAAATAAGTCAAAAATCTATTTATTTTCAAGAAAAACATTTTCCTTCATACCAAACACACCCTTAGAGTCTGTTTGATATTGTTGTTGGGACTTGGGAGGCTCAAAGTGCTTTTTTTTTAGAAAAAAATATTATTTTTTTGAAAAATTAAGTGTTTGGCAAACTCTAAAAAGTGCTTTTAAATAAAACCAGAAGCAGTTTTTCTATTGTTGGGAAAAAGCTAAAAATTTCTACTTCTTAGAAAAAGCAGAAGTAGAAAATTAGTTTTTTAAAGACTAAAATATCCCTTACATATTTACATATTACCAATATATCTCTTATTAATTAATTAACATATTTCATAAGTTTTGCTAAGTTTCATTCAAGAATTTTATTTTTTATTTTTATATGATAAATTTTTTATTTTATTTATGTTTATATTTTATATATTATTTTACGTATTATTAGAAATAGGTAATAATAATATTTAAATTTATTTTGCTTGATATTTTTAATTATATTTAAATCATCATGTTAACATTATATTAATATTTTATTTATTTATTTATCTATGTATAATATTGATTAATAATTTCAATATGTACATTTTAATTTAATAAAATAAAATATAATTAAAGTTATGTATTAGATATTTAAAATAGTTTCTCTCTACAAAATAATCTTAAAAGCACATTGATACTTGTCATTTTTCATAAATTGACTCTCAAAAATATTTTTTTTAAAAAGATAATCAAACACAAATTGCTTATCAAAAACACTTTCAAATGAATTTGTCAAACACAAATTGCACTTTTCAGAAAAGCTATTTTTCAAAAGCACTTCTAGAAATAAGAAGTCAATTCCCTAAATGGTCACCCAAGTTTAGGGAATTGCCTTGAAATATCATTTATATTTCATTTAAGATCAAAATATCATTATTTTCCTCCAAATATGCTTGACACTTGAAAAGTCTCACTCTCTCCTAGTTGGCATGTCATGTCATTAAAGGCTTTTTTTTTTTTAAATAATAGACTAATTTAATTCATTAAACTCATTTAACTAAAATGATGATCATATTATTATTATTATTTAAATATATTAGTTTATTAAGAATAAATTTTCATACTTAAGAATCTTTTATCATAATTAAACTTTTTATTTTTTTATGTTATGAAGAATAGATTTTTAAAACGTACTATGATATCATCAATTTTGAATACTTATAAACGCATACATTCAAAAAAATATTGATATACAAATCACTCATGAATGCTAACTTACATCACTTAATCATAAATTGTATAATGAATCAATAATATTAAAGGTCAATTAACAATTACAATAATATTAATTGTGTATTTTGAAATTCATGCTTACAATATTTTATTTTATTTTGAGAAAAATAGAAAGTGAATAATATTGTATTTTTTATCCAAAAAAAATATTAAATACGTCAAAAGTTTCCTTCTATTCGAGTTGATATGTCATCATTAAATCATCATTTAAAAAAATAATAGACCTATTTAATTCATCAAACTTATGTCTCTACAAAACAAATTTATAAATTACATGAAAATTTATAAAGATTATAAAAAAACATTTGAAAATCTAACTCCTTTAAATATTTTTACCAAACAAAACTCAATGAAAAAAACCTCTATGCGCAATTATTACTTGGTAATTTTTAAAATTCCTATGTAAATTATTTAAAAAATTTAAGCAATTCTTTTTCATGAAAGTACTCAAATAAATTTGTAAGGTTGACAAAAAAGTTGGTAAGAAAGAGAAAATTATTATTTAAATTTTTTTAATTTAATTTTTTGTTTTTATTCTTTTATTCTATATTATATTATATTATATTTTAACTTCTCATACAATTAAGCACCAATATATGTTCTTATCTCATCCCAAATTCATGAAATACAAGTAATAATTAATTGAATTGCCTATTTTAATTCAATAATATACATATTATATGAGATTAATATACTGATAAATAAAGATCAAAATTTTATTTTCTAACATAAATATTATTCACTTACTACTTTCTTTTCAGAAAAAAAGAAAAGACATTGTAAGTATATATGTATTTCAAAGTACCCAATTAATTATTTTTTTAATAGTTAATTGACCTTTAATATTATTGATCCATTATATAATATATGATTAATTGATGTAAGTTGATATTCATAAGTGATTTTATATATCAATATTTTTTGAATATATGTGTTTATAATTATTCAAAATTTATGGCATTATGGTAAGTTTTAAAAAACTATTCTTCATGGTATAAAAAAAATAAAAAATTTAATTATCGATTGAGCCTCTTAGTTCGGTGGTCAAGTGCTCTCCCAATGAATTGTGCGTCGCGAGTTTCGAACCTTCACAGTGTTGGATTTTATTTTATTTTTTGTTTCTTATAAAATGACCCCTTTATCTTAAAAAAAAATATGATTTTAAGTTAGGCCCAATCTGATAACTTATTTAAATATGGACACTATTTACATCTTATTTAAATGTAGACACCACTTACAAAATGTGTATGTACGCCATTGTGCCCATCTGTAATGTATGTGTGCATATTTATATATATATATATATATATATATATATATATATATATATATATTACTCTTATGTAGAAAGGAGACTTCAAAAGGACCAACAATGCAACTTTTCATTGTACTAAAGGCAGTACTAATTGTACATTTTACAAAGGACCAACACCGAACAAGGGCAAAAAGGTAATTACTCCTCTTTCACTTTGCCCTAATTCCTATCCACTTTAGCCCTTTTTTCATTCTTCATTCTTCATCCACCGTCTGCTCCACCTTCTTCCTAACTATCGCTGCCTTTTGCTCGTCGTCAAATCCGGATCGGCCTTGTTGGATCTCACTTCCGTCAATCGTTTCTTCCAGCTTGCTGTAATCGTTGGTTAGAGTAAGCTATTGATATTTTTTTCTTTCAATTTACCGTGTATACTTTCTAATGCTTTCATCTACACATGCATTGAAATTTAAAAATGGATTCTGCATCAACGGTGTTTGATGTTATGTCTGAGTCATTTTATATGGAGTATCTCATTATTCTTTTTTTACCTGTAGCAGCCAAAACTCTTCGTCATTTCGTTTATCTGCTTGAAAGTTATCTCGCCTCGTCAATGGCGAATACACCTCCTTCTTACTTTTGCCTGTTTCTGTACAGACTTTAAATCTGTCTCTGAAGCTTCGCTGAAGATCTGTCATTGTTTCGGACGAGCTGCGCAGGTACTTGTTGATGCTTTAAGTTTCTGTCTTCTTGGTCTTTCTCCCATTCGTAATTTGTCTTCTGTTTTGCTCTTTCTTCGATTCCTAATTTCTCTTCTGTAGACCATATTACACCATATTATATTGTATGTATGTGCTGCAAACTTCTGCTCAATAATTGCATGTAGTTGTCTATTGTCTTCTACGAAGTTCTTCGCTTGTTCAGTCAAAGGACCCAATGTCCAAGCTTTTCCTTTCTCTGTTCTGTCACTGTCAGTTCCGCCTTCTATTAGTTTTTCTTTCACCATTCTCTCTCTTTGCTCTCTCCTGAGTTTAATAAATTAGGGTTTACTTCTGCTGTAATAGTGGTCAGAAGCTTTCACAGAATAAAAAATAATATACTCGAGTGTTTCACTCTTTTGTTAACAGATTCTTTACATCTGACTCTTCTTTTTCTCAATTTTATAGTTCTCAATGGCATTACGAAAACTCAAAGACCATAGAGGAAGGCTAGGTCAACAAAATTTTCAAAGTCATAAAGTCATTCGATTTTCGCTTTCCTTCGACTTTTTCCCTCTTCGTATAAGTTCACTACATAAACCTCTTTGTGCTAAAATTAAATGAAAGCAGAAGGGCTCAATGATTTAAGTAGCATAAGTATTTTAGGATCTTTGTGATGTTTACTTTGCCGTTATACTTTTTCTTCATCAATTTGCAGGACTTATTTTCAAATTTATGGTTAGTGTTCTCTGTTTTAAAAAATCTTGATTAGTCTTAATCAAGTAAACAATAAAGGTAATGTTTAAATTGCAACCTTTAGTCAAAATACAGACAAATTGTCCAATCAACTAATTATTTATACAAAATAAAAGTTGCACACTTTTTCCGCTTGCGGTTTCAAATATAACTTAGAGGACCATATTAAAAGGAGCTTTCACATTTTTAATGGAAAAGACATTGGTTTTCAAAACATAATGACCTGTATCATTCTATAAAGGTCTATCCAAGGTGATTGTTACTGAATTTTTTATATTAGACTCAGTTGTATTTTCCCTTTTACATCGTTAGGCTTTATGTAGTTTCATCTTGCTATTTAAAGTTATGGGGTAATACAAATTACGCCTAAAATTCAAATAATTCAGAAATGATATATTCTTTATCAACAATAGGTTGTTCTTGATCATTATTATATAATTAGTCTCCTGTAAAAACACAGTACAAAAAATCAAGAAAAAGAACAATTAACTGTTCTAGGTGATCAGGCCCTACTTTCTGATAACAATTTAACATTAAATTTGTCAATATGTAGTTGCCACTGCTCATAATTGTTAAACTCTCTCTTAATTAAGCTACAGTTGTTTTCATAAATTTGACCTGCATAGTTACAGATGAAATGATTCACAAATATTTGGGACAAGCAGATACATTGTTTCTTGCAAAAATCTATTATACAACATCAAATTGTTAGATCTTTTGTACTTACTGTCTGTCAATATTGACTATGCTTAACAGGATGGCAATGTATTACCTACTCTACAGTGTTCTTCTCATGTTAGCTGCTTCAATTGATTCCATGAATATGTTACACTATTCTGATGGAATATTTCTGTTGCCTCATTCACATTGTAGGAAGAATAGCATATGAATTTTCCTTGTTAAACATATTGTCAGTTCTCACATATGTTGTATGCTCACATGTTCGCTATTCAGAGCTTTTCTATGTCTTTCCTTTCATTTCGCTCAATACTTGTCCAAACAAATTCATTAGCAAAAGGAAAGAAAATATTTCATGTAATATGATTAATGATTCATTTCATTTCTGCCATATGTAGTTCTAACTTATTTCATATTCAATTTCCTCAAATTAAACATTCCAAAATACTCACTTTATTTCAGAGGAGATTGGCAGCAACTCACTGATACAAATAGCAGTGATACAGAACAGCCTCCTTGGTCTGCAGCAGCCTCTTCATTATCGCCACCTTAGAGAGATTGGTTCAAATGTTCACCGAAACTGTGTGTACATGCTACTGAGTCCACAAGATTGACAGACATCCCACACCTGCTGACAGGTACCTTATCTGTTTTCTCGCATGAGCTATATGATTTCATACAGCTAGGAACTATTTAGTCATATTTTACTTCACCTGTAACAAAATTTTTTTTACTACACTCACAATTGTTATCTCTGCCATTTCTACTAGGATGAATTTTTGCTACTTTATTTCTACTTCTAATTTACTATTTCTCTTATTGATTTAGTTACGAGTGTTTGCACATCACTTTTCCTTCAACAGTTTGAATTATGGTTTCAACTTTCTTCTATTTTCTGTTTTTTGCGATACTTCAAATTGTGAATGGCTATTAAGAATCATTAGCTGGTACAAATATTTCATGTAATATAATTTATTATTCATTTCAGTTGTTCCCTATGTAGTTATAACTTATTTCATGTTGAATTCCCTGAAATTGAATATTCCTAAATACTACATCTATTTGACAGGAGATTGGTTGCAACTGAAAGATAGAAATACCGCTGATGCACAACAGCCTGCAGGCTCTGCAGGACCCTCTTCATTATCACCACCTTAGAGGGATTCCTTCAACTGCCGACGCAAATCGTATATACAGCCTAGCCACTGCACAAGATTGGCAGACAGGCCACACGTCATCACAGGTACCTTATATGTCTTCTCCCATGATGTATAGAATTTTATACACCCATGAGCTATTGTGTGATATTTGACTTCGCTTGTAACAAAAACTTTCCAAATACAGTCAGAATTGTTATCTCACCCATTTGTAGTATTCACTCCAGTAGGAAAGTCTCTCAGAATGGTACTAGGACCAATTTATACTACTTTATTTGTACTTCTAATTTAGTACGTCTCTTATTCATTTAATTTTTACTCTTTGCACATCACTTTTCATTCAACTCTTTTAATTATCGGTTAAAGATTCTCCAACTTTCTGTTTTCCATGATAGTCCAAATTCTTTATGACTATTGAACCTCATTAACTGCTATGCCTATCATTGTAGGGAAATAGTTGCTTCTAAGCTTATCCTTACTTTGTTTCATTAGCTTATCATTTCTTCTTTCACAATTAAATATCCTTCAAATATAAATTTCATTTACATATTATGCTTACATAACAGCGAATAAACTATATAACAAAAAGAACCACTGCAGCTAGGCAGATTTCTTTCCTAATAGTTTCATTTACTTTCATTTCTCCAGTACTTTTAGTTCTCCTGCTTACAGCTGTTTCGACGTTAACAATGAACTACAGCAACGAATTCAACATGGAAATAAAGTGTTTGCTCAGAGTGTTGATTTTCGGTATCACTTCTATATAAGTGCTGGACAGAACAGCACGTTACAGCCAAACATTTGCAACAATCTCTTCAAATTTTGGTTTTATACATTTTGCTTATTCTTACATGTAAGACCCAAAATATAATGCCTTATATTCATGCCTCTTTGTTCCGTTCCATTTGGGAATGGAATCATTTTACAGAATGCCGCACAAATGTGCATGCTCACTGCATTGTAAGATGTATGCTTTGACAACCTACGATAATTTCACTCTAACATTAGCTCATAATAGATGATAGTTAAAAAAATACAAAACGCAATTGTAATATCGCTGCAAAATGGACCCTTTAAATCACTTCAACTCTGTTGATGTTGCTTCATTTTGAGAGCTTTCATAAACAAATTTGTAAATTAAACACTTATAGTAGTGAAATACTTATGTGTGTATATATGCATCTGCAAATCAAAACACACACTTAAAAGAAATGGAGACTTTAATTTCATAATTGCTTCTAACTTCAGTGTCCACTTTTTCTCCCTTCCTCTGCAAATGAATACAACAAGTTTTGGAGTTATATTTGTCCCAGCTGTACGTAATGTCAGCTTTCTTCCTAATACTTAACTCGTTACTGCCTTCTCTGTTTCATTCCACACACATTCTTTATGCTCTTGTCTAATAAAACAATTCAAATTGTACAGATACTACTATGAAACTTCTTAATTTATTGGTTGTTTTCTTTCTTTACAGGAAATTAATCAATCTGCTGTTTCTGATTGTTCAAATTTCCCAAAAACACAAAAAAACCACATGCAGTTCAGATAACAATGTTTTTTAACTTACATTTGAACAACTAATTTTATCAATCGACGTAGGAATTCTTTATAGCTATTACTATAACCTCTCTCATCATTTACACCTACGATAAAACTAACATTTCCCTATGCTGCCACAATGTTTATCTTTATGTTTAGCTTACTGTCAATATCGATGTTGCATTAATGAGTTGGCTCAATTGTCTTAGCAAAACATTTTCACTATCATATGTCTTAAATCTGTTGCTCTCCCTACATGATTCTTATAAACACTTCATTTGCAAATGGATACAATATGTTTCACTTATTTCCCATATGCTCTCTTCAGTCTATTTTAGTGGTAATAGTAAATCATACTGCCAATATTCTGTATTCTACACAGAATTTTAGGCTACATAGTGTTTTTACTTCAGCAAAAAATTCCTTTAGCTTATATTTTCTATTGACAATCATGCTGCTATGTATGTATTATTACATAGCAAATATGGTTTTTGCAATTTCCTTAAATATACAATATTACATTTTCTTTAACTTAACTCATCTGATGAACTAATTACTTCGATTTTACCAAATGTAAAGATGATTAAATATTTGGAATAATTATCTTCCTTTAATCATGTTGTGACACAAGCTAACCAAGTTATGTTTTCCCTTCCCATTCTTCCAATGATAAAAAATGTGCAACTCAATAATACCAATAGATTCATCCTTTGCAACAACATAAAGTTCTTCATATGGCTGTTGAACTACCAAACGTCATTCAAACTCTCCCAACATCTTCTATTAAATAACTTATCTTTCATTTTTTCTAAAGTACAATGTTACCTCTTCAAAGACAACATATCATGTATTCATTGTAGGAATAAATATTCATTAAATCAACTGAAGAGGTTTTCTATGGATACTTTCATCAAAATATTGTAATACTTATATGATATTTGTCATTAGTCCATATTAGCCTCATGCTAGCACGTGGTTTTTTTTTGTTCAATTCTATATATTTTGCCTACATTGCATTGCCTTATAAATTGTTTAAAGAAATCATGAATTACTTCAAACAGGAATGGAAGAAAATAGAGATAATGTGCCTACCTAACAAACAACTTCTGACAGAAATTTGCGGGGACGTACTAGATATGCACAGATGTCACCAGAGAGAAAAGACTTATTTTTATCCCAACTAAGAGAAAAAAGGGCTGAATCAAAAAGACCGAAAACCCTTCATCAATCAAATACTGCTGCTCCTCTTACAATTACCACTTCTTCATTATCTACTCAACAAGGTTAGCTGCGCATATTCTTATCTTCCTTCTATGAAATGTCTCTTCTAAATATCTATAGCTATAGTTAGACGCTTCTATTCACCTACACTTAATACATTTATTTTCCTCATTTTGTAGTTGCAGCTTCTAAACCTACAAATGTACCATCTACTTCAACTACAACAGAAGATATAGTTACTTGCTTATCTACCTTCAAACTAGGTAAGTTCACAGATATTACTTCAACTATTTTGCCTATATTCATTTTTACTAATTACCTAGCTATCCGTAAATTCTTGTATTCGTCAGAATAGATACCTACCTATTGCTTCGGCTATATTCATTTTTACTAATTACCCACTATCTCAGAAATATTTTTATTCAACTATTTTGCCTATATTCAGTTTTACTAATTACCTAGCTATCTGTAAATACTTCAAAAGCCAAACATTATCCAATTTTTTAAACCAGAATCACATCTTCTATTGCATAGCTTATTTTTCATTTCTTCTAAAGTACAATATTATGTATTCAAAGACAACATATGATGTAACAATTGTAGGAACAAGTACTCATTCAATCAATTGAACACGTTTTCTACGCATACTTCCATTCAAATGTTGTAATACTTATATAATGTTTCTCATTAGTCCATATTGGCATCATGCTAACAAAAGCCTTTTCTTTTTTCAATTTTCAATTCTATGTATTTTTGCCACATTACATTAGCTTCTAAATTATTTTAACAAATCATGAATGACTTCAAACAGGAATAGAAGAAAATACAGATAATGTGTGTAGCCAAGAACGAACTTCTGATAGAAATTTTTGTCGACGTACTAGATATGCACAAATGTCACCGGAGAGAAAACAATTACTTCTATCCCAGCTAAGAGAAAAAAGGGCTGAATCAAAAAGACAAAAAATCCTTCATCAGTCAAATAGTACTGCTGCTCTTACAATTACCAATTGTTCGTTATCTCCTCAACAATGTTAGCTAAGCATATTCTTAGCTTCTTTCTATGAAATCTCTCTTGTAAATATGTATAGCTATAGTTACACACTTCAACTAACCTACTCTTAATAGATTTATTTTGCTTATTTTGTAGTTGCAAATTCGAAACCTACAAACCTACCAGCTACTTCAACTGGAGGATAACATATAGTTAGTTGCTTATCTACCTTCGAACTAGGTAACTTTACAAATATTACTTCAATTATTTTGACTATGTTCATTTTTCCTGATTACCTAACTATCTCTAAATATTTGTATTCCTCATACTAGGATCAACATCAAATGCATGTCATGTTGGAAGCAAATTACCTTCAACACATACTGCAAATAAAGGTATGCTTCTTTGTACCAAAATCATTAAAAACAATGTATTGGTTTCACTTTATATATAACAAATAAGTGCTTTTTACCTGGTACAAGTAGAAATAAGTTAGAAGTCAATCTACTAAATGATAATTTAGTGGCAAAAGATTACTTCCTTTTAAAGAAAGTTCCAAATTACAAATTTTGTCTAGTAAAAAGGTTTCAATATGAATCAACAGGTTTTTGTTGTAATAATGGATCAATTAGACTAGCTTCTCATAAGATGCCTACTGAGTTGCGAAATTTGTTCTTGGGTGATTCCAAAGAATGTCAACATTTTCGCACTTACAGTAGAGTCTACAATAATATGTTTGCCTTCACTTCACTTGGAGTACATTATGATACAGAATTAGCAAAGAGAAATCGTGGCATCTATACATTTAAAGTCCAAGGACAAATGTATCACTTCATTGATGACTTGATACCCTCAACAGGAAAAGCAAAAAAATTACAATTATATTTCTATGATAATGAAAATAAGCTAACAAATCGAATGACGTTATCAGATAATCTTAATGAGTTGATTGTTACAAAACTCATGCATATGCTCAAACTTAATCCTTATTCTACTTTTCTTAGATCATTAACAGTTATTCCAAATTTATCTGAATTTTACATTGCTCTAAACTCAAGTTCCAATTTAGACCAAAGAACATATAACTTACCAACTGCATCTTAAGTTGGGGCAATTTGGATTGAAGATCAATTAAATGATAAAATTCCGACTCCACATATTCGAATTTACACTCATAGTAACAAAACCCAATTGGTCAATTACTATTATGGATGTTATGACCCATTACAATATCCACTATTGTTTCCTTATGGTGAAAATGGCTGGCATTGTGGTATTAAAAAATTCAACAAGACATATAGTTATTCTAAAACGCAAATTTCTTGTGAATATGAGCAACTACCAAGTATAAAAAACATGACTTCTATTGATACACTCCTTCACATTGAATCTACAGCTTTATCAAATGGATTAAGAAAAAGAGAGACCGTTTCTTGTCGTGAATATTATTGTTATAAAATTCAAATAAGAGATGAAGAACCAAATGAAACTTTACATTCTAGAAGGCTATTTCAGCAATACATAGTTGACCAATATATCAAACTTGAGACACAAAGATTAGATTTTATTTCATTTAATCAAGATTTATTTAGAGTTGAAGCCTTTCAAGGAATTATTGCTTTATTGAGGCAAGGAGAAAGAGATGCTTTCAATATTGGCAGACAAAAGTTCCTTCCTGGTAGTTTCATAGGAGGCCCAAGAGATATGTGTCGAAGATATATGGATGCCATTGTTTTGGTACAACATTTTGGAAAACCAGACATATTTTTGACGATGACTTGTAATCCTTGTTGGCCTGAAATACAAGAACATTTACAGCCAATGGAAGAAGTTCAAAACAGACCTGATTTAGTTAGTAGAGTATTTAGAGCAAAAGTCGAAGAACTTAAAACAGATATTCACAAAAGCAACATATTTGGAAAGATTGCAGCTTTTATGTATACAATTGAGTTTCAAAAACGAGGTCTTTCACATGCCCATTTTCTCATTATACTTATGGATGGACATAAATTGCTAACACCACAATCATATGATAAAATTGTATGCGCTCAATTACCTGATCCTCATATTGATCATCATCTACACAAACTTGTGACCAAGCACATGATCCATGGTCCTTGTGGGTACTTAAATCCTTCAAATTCTTGCATGCAAAAAGAAGGAAAATGTAAGTTTAAATATCCAAAACAACTTACTGAACAAACAACCAAAGGAAAGAATTCGTATCCTCTTTATAAAAGACCAAAAATGATCATTCCAATCAAAGTTAGAGGACACAACATTGATAATTCTTGGATTGTCCCATACAATCCATTTTTACTGAAGAAATTTGATTGTCATATTAATGTTGAAATATGTTCTGACATTAAAGTTATCAAATACATTTATAAATATATTTGCAAAGGACATGCAAAATTGCATTCTTTCTACACAATAATGATACTAATGTAGAAATAGATGAAATCAAAGAATACCAATCTGCTAGATGGGTTTCTCCTCCAGAAGCTGCATGACGTTTATTTACTTTTTCAATAAGTGAAATGAGTCCAAGTGTTTGCCAGTTGCAATTGCATCTTGACGGACAACAATTTGTTTCTTTAAAAAATAACCAAACTATCGATCAAATAATAAACAATCCAATGATAAAGAAAACTATGTTAACAAAATTTTTTCTTATGAATAACGATGCTATAAATCTCAATTTACTATATAAAGAGTTTCCCCAACACTTTGTATGGTCATCATCATACAAAATGTGGTCACGCCGAAAACAACGCCTTACTATTGGACGTATTGTCACATGTCATTCAATCGAAGGAGAAAGATATTATCTTAGGTTGCTTCTAATGAACATAAGAGGACCAAAATCATACGAAGATCTACGTACAATTGATGGAAAATGCTACAGTACATTTAGAGAGGCTGCAGAAAAAAGAGGCTTCTTACATTCTGATAACAACTTAATTGAGTGTATGTCTGAAGCTGTAAGCTATCAAATGCCTTATAGTTTAAGGAGATTATTTGCAACATTATTAGTTTATTGTAATCCTGGTAACCCAAAAGATCTTTGGAAAAAATATGAAGACTCTATGTCAGAAGATTTTAAAATAATTTCAACTATTACAAAAACAGATATCCAACAGTTAGTTTTAAATCATATCAATGAAATTCTACTTTCAATGGGACATAACATAAATGAATTCAAAGACATATTTGGAAATGTTAGCTTTTGTAAAACAACTAATGACGCAAAAGAAATATATTTCGAAAGAAATATAATAGTCTCTGAAAAAAATATACATCTACAAAGCAAATTGAATGTTGAACAAAAAAGGGCATATCACATAATACTTGAAAGAGTATATTCCAATAAATCAGGAGCTTTTTTCATTGATGGTCCTGGTGGAACAGGAAAAACTTTTCTTTATCGAGCTTTGTTGGCTGCTATAAGAGCAAAAGGATGTATAGCTTTAGCAACTGCAACTTCTACGTTTCAAAATTCCTATTGATATCGATGAAAATTTCACTTGCAATATTAGTAAACAGAGTTCATTAGCGACTCTAATTCAAGATTCAAAGTTAATTGTTTGGGATGAAGTCTCAATGGCTAAAAAGAACACCGTTCAAGCTCTTGATACACTTTTAAAAGATCTTAAGAATACAAAAGCACTATTTGGTCGAAAAGTTGTAGTTTTTGGGGAGACTTTAGACAAACACTTTCTCGTTGTTTGTAATGGGAAAAAAAAAGAAGACTTTATTGGACAAAGTTTATTATACTCCCATATTTGGAATCATCTCGAAAAATTGTGCTTATCTCGAAAACATGCGTGCATAAAAAGATCCAAAGATTTTGTGCATATTTAATGAGAATTGGAAATGGAGAAGAAAAAAAACTAACAACTACAACAAAATTGAAATTCCCAATAATTTTGTCATTCCCTTTACACATGAAATAGAATCGTTGAATCTTTTGTTTAATGTAACTTATCCTGATTTACGTACATTCTATTCTAATCCATCTTTTATAACCTCCCATATTATTTTGACAACTAAAAATGATTTTGTTCATGAAATAAATGACATGCTTATACATAGATTTCCTGATGATGCTACAGTCTATACAGCTATTGATGAAACAATTGAACCAAATGATCAGTGCCAATTTGAAGATTTCTTGCATACCTTACATCCTGCTAATTTACCACCTTATAGATTAACTTTGAAAAAAACTGTCCAGTTATATTATTAAGAAACTTAAATCCAGCTGAAGGTTTATGCAATGGTACACGATTGATATGTCATGACTTTAAGTCACATGTTATTAGTGCTACTATTTCCAGTGGTGATTTTCAAAATAAACATGTTTTTATTCCAAAGATACCATTATTGGCATCACAAGATGAGAAACTACCAGTTCCCTTTAAAAGAACACAATTTCCAATAAGATAATGTTTTGCTATGATTATAAACAAAGCTCAAGGTCAAACATTAGATTTTGTTGGAATATATTTGCATGAACCAGTTTTTTCACATGGACAACTTTACGTTGCTTTATCTCGAGCAAAATGTTGAGACAATGTAAAAATATTAATACGCCCGCCTACAGCAGAGGATACAAATCATCATTCTACATATAATGTAGTTTATGACAAAATTATTCGAAAAGCATTCTCATGATACTTTTAAAATCAACAAATGTAACAACTAACCACCCTCATGCTAGACATTCTTAAATTTCAGATCATTTGTCATTTGAAGCTACAAATACTGATTAATGATGGAAAACTTAACAGGTACAAGGTTTCTTATCCAACAATGTGTGCTACTGAAGCTGAAAACAAGAATGGTAAGTCCTTTAACAGTCTTTAGGTATGCTATCTTCTGTTTACAGCTGATCAGATAGTTTATTCTTTCGTAATTTATAGTTTAGAAAATCATATGGATTTGTTGTTATGTTGGTCTGTTGATTGCACAAAGGTCATCAGAATTCATTAGAAATGATGGCAATGTTTTTCATGCTGATGATTACATTTCAAGTTATACATTCTTATTTCTGTTCTCACTTCAATTGCCTCTTCTAACATCCACTAACCATTAAAAAGGTACTCTTACTTTTCAATTAGCCCATCTCCATTTAAAACAAATTTGCTTATTCTTGCACTTGAATGTTGACGACACAACATCTACAGTAATAAGAAAGCACTCAATAATTTAACTTTTCGTTTGTCATGCTTCAATAGGCTTGCTATCTCTGTCATCCACTGCTCAACTAAGGTAATGTATTTGTTATGTTTCCTTTTCCTTCCATTTCATAATTTCTGATTTGATAGTTGATATTCTATTTGCCTTTTCAGTGGTTAGATAGCAGCTAATGGAAGATTCAAATTAGGATAAAACATTAATGAGCTACCAACAATCATAATACTACTACGTAGTTTCTTCTTATTTGATTCTCTGATACTTTGATTATCATCTTATTTTGTTGTAGTTATTGTTACATTTTCAAATATACAACTTCTCTGTTGCTTTTGTTTTCTTCTTATCACAGTAGTAGTAGTAATTTGTTCGAAAATGTTTTCCAGCATTATATTCCCACTAATGTAGCTATGGACGAAAGAATTATCAATTTGGAATTCTCACAAAATGCAGCTAGTTTTTATTTCAACAGATCTACTAGCCTCTTTCTCTTTGTTTTATATGCTTGATTAACACTGTTATCAAATTATCGTATCAATTTCTATTTTTCAGTATGATTTAAAGGTTGCCTAGCTACAGAGTTTAAACAAGTATCTTCACCATAATTAACTTAATTCTTTAATCTCATTTAAATTCCAAGCTTCCAAAGACCATGGGCAACAACTTTCCAATAGCATCTGTGGATTATACATTCCGCTACATTATGGAAGCCTTCGCATGTAATCAAGAAGTCAAAAACGTGAGCCATATAGACTCCGTCTAACCACAAAAACAAATGATCAGTTACACATCCACAACACGATTTTTAGCAGCTTCTTCCTCCTAAAGTGATACTCTACTTTCCAAGTCTTTCAACTTTTCCGAATACAACTTCAGTCTTCCCTCAACTTTAGCTTTTTAAATTTTTTGCTTCTCATTTTTCCTCTATATATCATTCAATTGATTGTCCATCAATTGAAGGATATGCAAAGGAAAAATGAGGACCATAAAAATTAAGAAGCTCAAGTTCACGCAAAACTAAACATGTATTTCAAAAAGTTCAAAGAGTTTGAAAGTACAATATAACTTTAGCACGAAGAAGTTGCTAAAAATTGTGCTGTGGATGTCTTACTGATCCAAAAAAGCCTACAAGATTTGGAAGCCGAGGACGATGATAAAGGTATTATTATACTTATATCTGTCTTGTTGACCTTTTTTTTACAGTTATCTACTCAATTTCTCTATCGTTTTCCATTTCAGTTAGGGAGCTACAATTATTGAGTAATGGTTTTTCTGCTATGCTTAAGCTTTAATTATCTATGCATGCATTTTATAATTTTTGCTTCGCTTTGGACCTAAATGTAACTCTTACGTATTTATGCGGAACAGAGAATGTGGTAGACAGTGATATGGTAATTGCGTGCAGTGGATGTGATTTATATTCCTTTGTTTTTATTTTCAAAATGTAGGATTAACATGCTCGCATGACTGTAGCTGCAGGCAGTGGTAACACGGACTTCATTTCTACCAAAAAAAAATACTTATTTCTCATGATGTCCACACATTAAATCCCATGTCTTCTGCTGGTGGTTCTACTCAACTGAATACCAATCTTTCCAACATAGAAAATCAAAGACGTTTAATTGAAAAGTAAACGCAAACTACCCTTTTCAATTGCTCTCTGAAGCTGTTAAAATTATTGTACCAACTTCACACATTTCAGGATTAGAATTGTCAATTTCTTAGTGCTGAAAAGGCAGCAAATGAACTCAGCTAAAGAGAGGAGTAGAAGGTACATTTTAGCTCCATGTAGTTTAGTCACAACCTTAGTTCTCATGCTAAGTTGCTACGTACAGAATAACTGCCCTTCCTTTAGTCTCAGTTCATTGTCCATCCATATGACTGGAATTTCACAACCAAAGAACATATCATCGTCTACTCCCGCTCTCTACTGCAGAAGAAGGCGACAAAAAGATCCACCATTTATATCAACAACATGGTAAATTAACTAATAGACTACATGGTCCCACCAAGCCATATAGAGTGTAAAGACTAACTTAACTAACTTTGTTAGTTCCATCAAACGTACATACTTTTTTTTCTCTTAGGCATATTCTATGTGAACATGCAAAGCTTTTTTCGAGTTCATCGATCTTCCAAGGAAACAAAGGTATGCTGCCTGCCTTTGCTCTGCTCATTTTCCTCTCTTTCCTGCACAATTAGTTGGATCTCTGTTTGCTCTGTTGTAATTCTTATCAAATTAAATAACTTCTTAATTATACACAGTGCAATCAATGAGAATAGTTATGATGACAAAAGTCTGTAGCTTCTTAAGAGTAAATTCCCATTCTTAATACGTCAGGGTTTCCTCAGTCTGACCATATCAATAAATTTCTCACACTTGTACGCTTAAGGCTACTTCTGTAAATTGAAAAAAATGAAGGGCACTTCTATTTTGCCTTTTTGCTTTCCACGTCATTTAAACATTGCAACAAGTGAAGACTCTCTTCTGTTGACACCTATTTCGTACCTCCATTGCAGCTGCCACCTATTATTTGTTTCTTCCTCTACATCTGTGAATATGCAAAGCATTTTTGGAGTTCATCGATCTTCGAAGCTAACAAAGGTATGTTGCCTGCCTTTGCTCTGCTCATTTTCCTCTCTTTCCTGGACAATTAGTTGGATCTCTGTTCGCTCTCTTGTAGTTCTTATCAAATTCAATGACTTCTTAATTATACACAGTGCAATCAATGACATAGACATATTATAAAATCATCAACTCAAAGCAATTATTCTAATCACAAAAGTCTGTACCTTGTTAGGAGTAAATTGCCTACTAAGTTCATCTCCTTTTACATAAGCAAACTGTATATTTGCTAATTCTCTTGTACTGTCTATATTCATTTCAGTGGGAACAAAAGAGCTCTTACCAAATGTAATTATACCTAAATGGGTTATATGATATAAAGCTAATGTTCTCTAAACAAATGAAATTAATATACTGTAGCAGTTCCCTGTACTAATGCGCAAATGTCAGTCAATTTTTTCGTTAGTTGGCTTAGTTACTATTGATTTACAGTATATATGTCATGTCAAACTAGAGGAAAACTCCGCTCTATGTGTCACTGGTTCTAGGATTTCTACATTGCTCATGTCCATATCAAATATGTAGTCAATAGGTGACTGAAAGATAATTTAACGGGAAAGAACAACTTCTTAATTTGCAGAATAAACTACAGTAGTTTAGCTAAAAGAACGACACAATCTTCTTTCTCCAGGCCCTCTACACTAAAGAGACAGTTACCTTTGGAAATTATCCAAACATCTAACAACTTTACCCAATGTATTAACCACATATATGCTTGACCCTCACACACAGCTGCTATTTGCGCCTTTACCACATAACTGCCTTTTAATATATGCTCTACTCTTGGTACGCTGTCATTTGACCTTTTAGTTAATTAGAGTCCTCTCAACAATACAATCTTCATTTGAACCTTCGCTTTTGCCTAGATTTCACTAATACACTGCATACTTGCTACACCTTATGTAGGATTTTGAAACTCACACTTCTTCAGCTCGCGAAATACAGAACAAACTTCTGACTCACAAACGTAAGTTTCTGCAATTTCCTGGCATATACTTTTTTCCCCTTTGTTACTGTTCTGCTGTATTCTTCTGTCTACATTGTACTATGTTATTCTGAATTGAACACCAACATATTACCTTCAATAAAAGAACTTCGCTAAATACTTGCCCTCAGATGTCTAGCACTAAACGGAAAATTAATGCAATCCTGGCTGAAGAAACACCTACTACCAAAAAGGATGCCAAAAATGTCAGAAACCCAATCTCTTACCATAAAATACCAACTGCAACAAGGGTAGCTCTTCTTGCACTACAACAGCGAGAATACTCTGCTCAAACACATGCTCTTCCCCAAAATGTTGCTGCTCTCCATTTTACAAAGACTCGCTCGAGCCGTCAAAGTATAACTCCACTACAATCTGTTGTGTTCCTTTAGAATAAACCATTACCTGTTACATCGACATCTCAATGCCACAGCTTCTTCCACTTAGTATACTTAATTCTTCCCATAACCATATAGGCTCAAATCGTTCACATTTAAACTCGCTAATAATGTGAAATACACATTAATAAATTTCCCTTACTATACGAGAAAACTACAAGGAGTATTAAAATTAGATACTATATACGTTTGAGTAATGAATATTTTGACAGTTTGGTCTTTACTCTTAATCCTTGGTAAAATAGTGTCGGCTTCTTCTTATGTTAGCCTTTTCTCGTTTGTCGAAGTCCGCTTTTGGTATTTACAGTCTATTGATCTATCACTCGGATCATTCACTAAGTCAGTTGTACGTATTTTGTTACACTTTGAAGCTTAGAGTCTGTTTGGATTGGCTTATTTTAAGTGCTTTTAAGCCAAAACTGCTATTGAGCACTTTTGGAATGTTTAGGTAACTTTAACAAGTCCTTATAACTTATAAGCACTTAGTTATAAGCTAAAATGGTAAAAATAAGCCATAAGTTAGAATTTATACTTATGGCTTTTGCCTTATAAGTCAAAATTCAAAAGCCAATCCAAACAGGATCTTAGTACGATTTCCCTTACCTGCTTATTTGGTTGTTTAAGCTTCGTCATGTCAACTTAGGGAAGTTGAATTCAAATATTTAGATAAAATCAATGGCTTGTGATTATTCTGCTGAAAGAAACAAGATGTAACATGGAGTACGCTACTAAAAGTCAGTTGAATGCCTGTGTATTGTACGACAGTTGTTCTTTTTGATTTGTTAGTGGTTTCTATTTGTACAAGGACCTCGAAAACTTTCCTTTTGGCTTTGGGAGGTGAATGCTAATGCCTCTTTCTTAAGATATTAACTTTCAAGTTTTGTAAAGTTAACTTAAGGTGGACAGCTCCTATTCTTGAGAATTGCTTTTTACATAGTTTATCCAATTTAATTTTGCAGGCCAAGTTTCTCAAAGCTTGTGAAACTTTACCTGAGACTCCTTCTGAAATTCCGACCACACCATTTGTCAAACATTGAAGACTACACCAAATGATTCAGCTTGTCATGGTCGATTTGCCAAAACACTGCAGCTGTTGTAAGATTCTAAAAGCTGATATTTTTCTGTCATTTGCTTTACATTAGTGGTGAATGTTGGGAAGAAGTGTTTCTAAAGTTTTTTGTTGTACAGATAGGTAATGAAAATGTGCTAACTCTGTAAAAGATAAGCTTTTACATGAGCAGTTTACTCCAGTTCAACTTTTTTCCTTCTTTCTTCTATATTCTAATCTGAAAATTATGCAAGATAATACATGATATATCCTAAAGCACATACCTTGTCTTCCATTGTAGCTCAAGCCTTTTAAATTTGGAGGAAAGATAAATGTATATATGCTATCTACATTGTTATCAATTTTCCATAATTGAGTTGACCTGCGCAATCAGGACCTCCTCGTGGATGAGCTTTCACTTGGCATCTTCGCATGAAAATTGCATTGGACATGGCTAGGTATGTAATGTTACGATTTATTAGTGCTACCTCTTTCTTTTTTCTCCCTCAGTTCTGTATTTCTGGAAGTTAATGTTATAGTTATGCTGTTCAAATTGACCAAGGGACTAGAATACCTCCATGAACGCTGTAACCCCCCTGTAATCCATAGAAATCTCAAGTCATCTAATGCAAAGGTAAACTAGAAATATAAGCACATAGATCTCACTCAATTGCTTCTTCTTTTTCTTCTCTTGAAAGAGAGAGTTCATATATATATATATACTTAATTAAAGAACACACTAAATAAGACCATACACTCTTATTTTCATTGCAGCTTTTCACTTGTTCTTCTTCCTCATTTTGACAAGACAGACATATATATATCCTAAAGCACATACTTTCTCTTCTATTGTAGGTCAGTCGTTTTCAATTTCAAAGAAAGATCAATGTGCTTACTCAACTTCTTACCATGAAGTTAATAAGAATGTATAGGAATATCACGAAAGTCCTACAACAATCACATTGTACGCATTGCTTCAATCAGCTACCACCTCACCGATAATGTAGATGTTGAAGTACCAATACTGCAGCAGGTACCACAATTTTCTATTTCTTTTGAAAATTCCTTTCAGCCTTTATTTCGTCTGAATATTTCTCAACTAATATTACAAACTTTCTTCCTACTGCAGGAGTACTGCATAAGGCATATACATGTTTCCTACTAAAGTCAAACGCACAACCAAAAAAACTTATTCAATGTCTTAAAGCAACAATTCAAACAATGGTATCTCAGGTTAGCGCCAATGATTTACTTCATTTGTAAATGTTTTTAGATCCATTGTTCAACATATATTGCAAATGAAGAATCTAAATTACATTATTTTTGTTATACCAATAGAGAAGTAGTGATCTCTGTATTTCATATGTCATCAGTTGAAAGAGAGAGTTCATATATATTTCAAGAACACAGTCAATTAGACCATACACTGTGTTATTTTCATTGCAGCTTTTAACTTATTCTTCTTCCTAATTTTGACAACACAGACATATATATATCCTAAAGCACATACTTTCTCCAGTCTTCTTTAATCAAAATATCGTTCCATCCACAGACTTTGGCAGCCGAGAAGGTATATCTTCAGTTTTACTTCAATAGAGTGGAATCAGTACAGATAAATTTTTCAGTCATTTCAAATGCTAGCATAGTTGCTTGAATAATTTATGGAAATCACGTTTTAGCCTACAAGTTCAGAATGAACATGTTCCTATTTACTGTTTCTTTTCTTCCAGAGAATGGGTTTGCACCAAAAATGGCCACTTTTGCTGCTTTCACTGCTACTGACCAAAAGAATGGAAATCTCACTGCCAGGGACAGATAATGCTTCACAGGTACAGATGAAAATAGCAATGACAAAGAAAATTCCAACGAAGCAGCTGATTTTCAACAAAGGTTCTTTAATATATGTAAAAGTTGCTATATATATATATATATATATATATTACCCTTATGTAGAAATATATATATAGATAGATAGATAAATACATGCATCAATATTTTTTATCCTTATTTACAAAAGAGACAAAAACATTACATTAGGTAGTCAAATGTAATGATTTGGTATGTTTTCTCACTACCAAATGTACTGATTTTCTGTCTTTTTTGGCACAACTTCATTGGCAACCAAAACCCCATGAATTTTTAACAAGACACATGTGATTTTTTTGTCCTTCATAAGTTCTATATATTTGTAAAATAAAATAAAATAACACATTAGATAAGGGTAACCTAATCTCTCTCTCTCTCTCTCTCTATATATATATATATATATATATATATATATATATATATATATATATATATAATATAATTTATAATATTACCCTTATATATATATTACTCATACAACACAAATTTAATAAGCTTTCATTGAAGAACAAATTTTGCTCCCTTTCTCAGGTATTATTTCTTCCTTTTTCATCTTTTCCCTCTTCCCACTTTCAATTTTACTTGCGGTTCTCGCTTCTCACCAAAACAGAAAATCAAAATACATAAAAATTACAGTTAATAGTTAACATAGAAATAAATAAACACAACCTCACTTCACAAAACTTCCCCTAAATCAACTATGAATGAGATAACTTCTGTCTTTTTCTTGTTGCTCTTTCCTGTAAAACCCAAGAACAAAATTTTCAGATTGTGTAAACCAAGTAAACCCCCAAAAGCAAAAGTCTGCAACAAAATTACCTCAACACTTCATTTTAATGGCTCATATTTAATGCTTTCAATAGTATTGAATCTTTCATAGATATACCATGGCCAAAGGAGTATGCTTTTACCTTCATCGCCAACATCATCAAAATATCTGCAGGACAACTATTTTCTTTTGTCTTTTTTTTGGGTTTCTTTTTACTGAAATTTTTAATAGTAGCATGAAAGTTTAGTTTCTATGAAAAATAAGAAACATTTTTCCTAAGGCTAAGCCATCACATACTCGCTTTAGTCAAGTTTTTCATATTGTTTTTCCCAAATGTATACTGGTTTCACTCAAATTTCACAAATAATTGTTGCTGTTTTAATATTCTGCAACATTTTATGTCCCTGTAACAGATTTTCTGTGAAAAAATAATTGTCCAATTGTACTTTGCACATTAATAATGGTTGCTAACTCATTTTATGGCTTCATTCAAATTTCTGCTAAAGGGCCCTAACAGATTTACACATGACTCAACTTCTACTATGACAACACTGTTGCTTTTCTTTTCATTTGTTCTTCATTTTGTTTTTCTCTAGAACATACAAAGTTTATTATTTTGGGTCAGCACTGTTCATAAAAACAGCACTGTTCATAAAAAGACCAGTGTTCATAAAAATAGACCAAACCAGCTACTTTGACTTAGTATTCATGTTATCTTGCAGATACTACTATTTGGTTAACTATATTTGCTACAAACATGGTACTAAGAGTGAACATTGACCAAATAGAACCAGCAACACGAGATTGAATTTCGAAAGTTCAAATTGTCGAAATAGCACGCCCAAGAGAAAGCGTTGACAAGAAATGTACATTCCAAAATTTAATTTTGGAAGATGAACAGGTCAGGTCATTATTATATTTTATATTATCACTACTGCTCTTTTCCTCTCAACTTAGTTAATCTCAACTTTGTATAACTCTTACTTTCAGGAATGCCAAATTAAGGCTGTTATGTACGCAGACGAAATTGAGCAGTATGCAGATATGCTTAAACTCCTCTATACCTACCTCATCTCTACTGCAAGAGTGAAACTCTCGCCAACTTCATACGGCAAGCCAATACATAAATTTTACTGGATTCTTGACAAAGAAACAGTAATTGAACAAATCAAACCATCTGATGAAGTTGAAAAACCACTTCCACCGCCAACCAAACTGAATATCACAAGCTTTGACCGCATTCCTCATCTGATGGTTGATTCTGCTGCTGAAATAGGTATATCCATCGTAATAGCTATTATCAGACTGAAATATACATCTGTACTGCTGCAGAACACTTGTAACAATTCATTATGTATTATACACGCAGATATACTGGCAATTGTTCTTAGTTGTGGTCCTCAAAAAAACGCCAATCGCAGTCATCATAGGTGTCGAGAAATTACCCTTTGTGACAACCAGTAAGTATAACATTTCACATTCTATTTTCCCATTTTCTGCAAATTTTTTGAATTAGTAAACACTTCTTCCCTTTGTATGCTCACATCATAAATTATCATCTAAGCATTATCATACTACTTACTCTTCTGTCCTTATGTTCTGACACTATCAGGAAAAATCAGTTTCTCTTCACTCTATGGGAGGATTTCGGAGAAATAGAAGGACATGAAATTGCCTCTAAAATGGCAACAGAGGCAGATCTGCTTGTAATCCTCGGAAGGAGTATAGGAATCTTTACTTATCAAGGTATGTATGCGCTCAACTTCTTACCAACATCATTTTATATAATAACAAAACAATATACGACGTATGTGTTATACAGGGTTGTCACTGCAGACCAGGTACAATTCCACAGTACGTGTAAATCCGAATTACCCACAGGCAGTGGCACTCATCAACTGGTACTGACATTTCCTATTTATTCTAGAGTTTTAAATTGCATATAAACAACCTACTAAACATATTATCTCTTGTAACAATAGGGCAAAAGAAAACAAAACAATGTTGTTAACTTGTCCATCAGAGAAAACCTCAACAAGCTCATCTATTGCTCCCATGATAGTCACTACTGCTGGCCAACAACTTATCTCCATTAAAGAAATCTCATCAGCACCTTCTGTAAGTCATACTTGAACCTGCTCATTTCACAATATCCTTATTCGCTTTCTCATTCTCTAACTTTGCCTAAATAATCAAAACTTCCCACAGATGGCAGTATTCTATGTTGAAGCAGAGATGGCCATATTAGATGAATTCCAAGACTTTTGCGTGCTTCAATGCTCAGGATGCAAACAGTAGAAGCGAACAAAGGATAGAAAGGATTTTGAATGTCCAAAATGCAATCGGAAAACAGCTTTAGTGCCTCGGTACTATACTTTTGACTTCTAAATTACACTTTCTACAAAATATAGCGTTTAGTATACACATATTTCAAACTTCCCTTTATTTCAGCTGTAGCTTCCAAATTGATCTTATTGACAATACTGCTACAACCACAGCATCTATCTCTGCTGAATTAGGAGAAAAATTACTGTCCATGACAGCAGAAGCCATATTTGACATAACTTGCACTAAGGTTATCTCTTCCCACTGGCTACTTGTACACACTTATTGTCATAATAGCATACATCTTCAGCTAAAACACTTTACCACATATGCTTTCTTCTAAACTGTTTTTCCTAACTTGTTACATTTACAGAGACAATCATTATCTCTTGATCATGTCCATGAGATGTTGTCAAACAAAGTCTTCGAAATTCAGCTAAGGAAGTCATCTTGGGGCAGCTCAAATACCACGCAGGCAACTTTGTCCATTCTTTCCTACATGGAAAAACAACATCCTCCACAGACCACCACTGATAGGACTTGTAAAAAGATAAAGCCTTTGGAAATAAGTGAGGTAGAAGTGATGGCAACAACTATTGCAGCTGGTTCTTCAAATGCACCGCCAAAATTTGAACCACCCACACCAACCAAAAAGGTGTAAAAGGTCCGTCTACATCGCCCTTTCATACCAAACTATAGCTCAAGATGATTACCAATTCCGCGTATTTAGAATGATTTCAAAAAATGCTGCTAAAACTGTCTACTTTTAGCTGTAGTTTACTTTCTTTTATACACGTATCCATATAGTTCCTGTAAAACATTCTAAGTGTCATACTTCTGTTATAGTGCTGCTTTCGCAGTTGCTCTTATCTACTTTCAAATTTCACAATTTTTTTATGTTTATGTCTGACATAACATTGCAAAGTCTCACGTTCATTCAGGCCAAAAAATTCTCTATCCATGTTCATATCCATGCTCACATCAATTGGTTAACATTTTCTTTTTTATCCCTCATCTCATATTCAGTGTTAAATTAGCTTATTTTAGTTACAACAATTCACAAACTTCATTACTTCACAGTTTGCACACTGACACTAATTTTTTACTCCTTGTAACAGCTCAACTGAAAACATTATTACACTTTTCACATTTTATTATAAACAATGTCACAGTCAAAGAAATCCTTATGTCTGCTGTGTGTTTCTGATAGAATAAAACTATAGCCTCCTTTTGCTCTTTCGTTAATATTTATCATTTCACACTCCACAATAAGCCTATTTACATGTTTTTCTGGATAACTTGCACTGCATACATTCTTGTACATTTTTCTTCTTCTACTTTATTATGATGTCAACGTTTCTGTCTACAGCAAAACTATGCCTTTTATGATGATTCCATCAATTTCTTTCTATTTGATCCCTATATTAAAATTTCTTTGCTATATGTTGTCATATTACCACTTTCTAACATACTTTAAACTCTCTAATTGCAGGAGCTCCCTCACACCATTTTGTCACTTTTGCTTAAGATAGGGACAATATAATGTATGACTCTCCCTATGCTCTGCTTCCTTGCATTAGCAAGGTTAGCTACGGACAAGCAAACTGCACTGTCCTCTAAATATGATACTGCAAGATGTACTATATCTTTTTGGTTATATTCCATTAGTTAATCAACTTGACATCATACTGATGTCTATTGTACATATTCTAAATATTTCTAATACTACATATAATATAATATATGATATTATCTATCTTGTACAAACGCCCTAACCCTTCATTCATAATATTGTGACTATTGGGCCCGTGCTTGCCACGGGCCTCCCCACCCTAGTATATATATAGAAGAGCCATGGAAGGACGACCATGGCTATGAAGAGTTGTACAATGAGCAGTACAAATTGTACTATGTACTTAGCCTTGTCTTATTCCCTCACCAATAACCTTTAAACATGTGTAACAATGTCTATGTACTTAGCCTTGTCTTATTCCCTCACCAATAGCCTTTAAACATGTGTAACAATGTGGGTCCATTCTCTTCATATCATTACAAATTTACTATCTATTATAAATTTTAAATGCTCAACAATTATCAACTTCATTCATATTTTGTGCATCCCATTTATTTTTCAATCTTAACTATATTTTTTACATGCCCTATATTTAATCTTCACAATCTAAAATCAAGTTAGTTTTTCAATAGTACAATTTTAAAAATGTTTTCAACTATAGAAATCATCTTTTTGGTAATTTTAGAACTCAAATGTTAAAAAATAAATAAAAATTAAACAGTAGAATGCAATTTTTGATAAATTATCAATTAATTCCCAATACCACTATCCTCTTGTCTCAAATAAGAACGGGGAATTGATTTCTTTTTAAGCAAATTATCTTGTTTTTAAAGTATTAATAGATTTCATGAACATACTATATGATAAATTTAAATTTCAAAATTATTTTATATGTAGTTGTAATTCATAAAAAAAAAGAAGATTATTAAAAGATTTATCAATTGAATCTAGACAGAAAACTTACAAACATAACTTATGCTTTGAAACTACAATATCTTTCACTAGAGACATAAATGACACAAATACTTTTAAGTATGAATTATCTCACCATGATAAAAAAAAAGTAAAACAAATTTTTATCATACTAGAGAAGTAAAAATATTATTACAAAAAAAATATTTTTATCTTTAAGATAGACAAAATAAATGTAATTTTACCTAAATTTTTGTTATTTTGCTATAAACAAAAATAGTTGATTGGAACTGTAGTTGTGCAAGTTAGATATAGAGTTTTAATAATTTTTAATAAAATAAATTTATGACTTCGCTTTATATATTGATAGTCCATTAAACTTGTCACTAAATTTTATTTTGATACTCAAACTACGACTTGTTTCGATGGAACATCTAAACACTTCACACATTTTTTGTTCAAACTTTGAAAAAAAACCTATGTGTGCGTGATTACAAATGCTTATTAGATAGTTATGTTAACCACATAAATATGTCATCTGAGTTAATTATATCTACATCCACCAAATTAGAACATGCTTGAGGTTTAACCTTTTTTATATGAGTCGAATACATAAAATTAAAGAAGATGACATATTTTATATCCAACATATATTGTCATTTAATTTAATGTTAATGTCTAACATGATGTTAAAATGAATATTAGATTACGTATTCTTTTAATATTAGTCGAGATAACTTATATAAGTTATTTTTAAATTTTATAGGAATAAAAAAAGTACTTTAAAGTGTAATGCTCATTATTACTCTTTAATTTATTTACGTGAAAATATTGAAAATTAATTTATTGTTTAAGAATATGATTAAATTACGTATAAATAGGAAACTTTCACAAATAGTCACTATAATAAACTTAATTATGCTCCATAGCTATAATTTGCATATTTACGGGCAGTAGCTACAGTTTAAGTTGTTTCGTTTGTATAATTCATGGGTACATTTGTATAATTCAGTTATTTTTGTATAAACTCAAAATAACGAATTTATACAATTACAAACATCATAAGTGTGAAAAGTTATACAAATTTTGAATTATACAAAAATTGTACAAATTTCGAATTATACAAATGTGCAAATTATACAAAATTAAAAAGCTGAGCCGCGTAATTATAGCTAAAAGTAGGTCGCGAATTGTAATTAACGCAAATTATAGCTATGCTAATTAATTAACTATTATATGATTGTTTATACACGTAATTTTCCCTATTTAAAATTTAGATATATATATTAAATTTAATTTAATAAGCCTTTGTATCATAGTTAAAAAAAAAAAACTCACCAATTTAGGTAAGAAAAGTCTCATTTTTCACTTATTTTGGTTCCTTATTAATATAATTATTTCAATTATAGATGTTTTGCAGTTAATATCATTTCCCCAATCTTAAAGTTAATAATACTCTCTTCCTCTTTTTTTGTCTTTTCTTTAATATCTGACAAAATAAAATTATAGATAAAAAAGTAATGGGGTAAAACAGAAAATAAAAGAATTTGTGTCGTTCATAAGCCTTCACAAATTAGATTATGTAAATATTCATATCATATAGTGAAAGTTTAGCACAAGAAGAATTCATATATTGTATGTCTTTACTTTTGTTATGAGCCCATAAAGATATTTTTGTAATTTTGTTAAAATGAAGAATTTCTATTAGTTAACTTCTTACAAACAATAATAAATGCTAAGCTTACTTTGACATATTTTTAGAAAGAAAATTTTGAACTAATTTAAAATAAAATGTGTTTGAATAGTTAATATTTTATTTCTAAAAATACTTTAAAGGATATTGTGTAAACATATTTTTAATATTATGTTACATAATATGACCACTAAATTCGTATCTTGATCATTGAAATAGTCTTTAAAATGACGTATCAATATTTTTTAATTAATTTGAAGAAAATATCAAATTTTGTGACTAAAAGAATGAACAATGTTTGACTATCAAGAAATTAATGATTTGATAATGTATTCATCGAAAGATTAAAAAATATAATTTTTTCATTTCTATAAACGATATTTTCTTAATATAATATAATAAACTATTTAACAGAAAAAAATTGACAAGGAGAAAGTTTAACATTCAAATTCTAAGGAATATTAAAATATAAACTAAAGAAAAATGAGTAGTTAAAAAATAAAGAAGAATGACAAAATACAAAGTCAATAGAAAAGGACTTTGTTGAGAAATATAGAGGAACAAAAAAACTAAATAAATAAATAAATTACGGAAAAAAAACCTCAAAAAGAAAAACAAGAATATTGGTTATTTTGTGGGGTTAAGATTTAAAGTTTTCTTTTAATGCATGATATTAAGAGTGTAGTATCAAAAAAAATTATTAATGTAATCTACAATATAACATTATGATAATTGTTATTGCATATAGAAAAAAAATGCTTTCATGATTGTTTTTATTGGTGTGGAGTTAGAAATAATTCTTTAATAAATATTTCAATATTTAGAATATAACATTACGATAATTGTTATTGTATATAGAAATAAAGTTGCTTTCCTACTTGTTTTTATTGTTGTGGAGTTAGAAATCAATTTTGATTAGTACTTTCATTATTAAAATCAAAATAAATAGAAGTATTTCTATTTATCGAAGACAATAATAAAATGTATCACAAAATTCATCGACAAAGCAAACTACAAACACAGTATACTAAAGTTGAACCAATAGAGATTTGAAAGACTTTGAATTGATCTTTACGAATTGATTGATCAATGATTAGTATTTTATTAGATGTAAAGCTTATGGTGCAAATATTACAAAAAAATAAAATAAAATAATAACATAGTGAAAAATAGATACCACTTGTGAAATATATGTATCAATGAACTTTTTCAAAGACATCAACATTTTATATATTCCTCGAACACGATATGTTTTAACTCATAATCTAACACAATTCTCTATTTCCTTGCTGCATAGAATTTTTCAGAACTCAACTTTCTTAATTTGGGTTCTAAATGACGCATTTATGTCGTATGAACATTTGAAATAGATTATTAAGTGATATATTGAAGTTGTTTACTGAAGAAAAAAAATAGTATAAAGTACAAATATCTCATATCTTTGGAGGCTAATTACATCCTATTCCGGAAGTTTTTTCAATTACAAAAATCTCAAAATTTTCATTATTTTCGAATACATTCCTTGATTTTCCAATACATTACAAATGATATATTACTCTATGAGAGGAATGTATCCGAGAGGCGATAGGTATGCATCCGAGAGGGGATCATGATATCTTAAGTTGTAAATTTTGTAATTTTCCAATAAAATATGTGAAGTTATATTGGGCCCGTATTACGGGCCTTAAATTATCTAGTATATATACTAAACACAAGGGCCCGTGCTATGCGCGTGCATCTCTGTTTGCGCACATTGGAGAAAGTGCTCTGCTAGTGAAATCGGTCCAGGCGTGGCCCGTGCAGCTACGGGCCCAATAGATAATTTGGTGTATTTTTTAAAATATTTATTCAAAATGATGAAACATCATAAAGAAAATTTGAGTTTTGATTAGATGAATACTTGGATCAAATTAAATTATTTAGAAGTGACAGTTTAAGAGGACATCACTACATTCACTAATTGTAAAATATGTAATAAAGTTAAGAGAAAACTGATTTTTCAATTTAATTAGATGAATATAGTATAAAATGATCAAACTTGAAGTGTAAATTTCTAAAATCCACTTAAAAGTAAAACAAATAAATTATGTTATCAAAGTATTCAGAAACCTTCACCAAATAGAGAGTATATCACACTTTTCAGTCAATTTTTTTCTGTCGAAATCTGAAATAGTCACTTTCCAGAAGAAAAGAACGCGAGGAAAATTGATGTAGATTAATAGAGGAACAATTCAACTCAGCAATTTTCATGATTTCTACTTCCTCAACAACCATGAGAATAAGAGGCACAATAGAACTTAATTTCGTCCTACAACACACACTCTTAAAGTTTACAACTTCTCCAGAAACTATATGAACATGATTTTGATGCAAGTTTCTTTTGCTTCAGGCCATTATTTTTGCTTCTGAAGGTATCATTCTCGGAATCATCATCACTCTTATCGACATGTTTTTGCTACGTTTTTAACTCACCTCCCCACATAATACCATCTTTTTTCTTCTCTAGGTTGTGCAATGTCTAGCTTCTTAGGCCTCCAAAGTACATTAAGTACCAACTCTAGTTTTTTTTTACCTTTTGAAATTTTCTCAGTGATTTTAACAATTACAAATTTCATTATCTATCAATTATCATACTATATTTTCACTAAAATATACAGAGAGAGGAATCATAAAGGTACGAACAACATTTCTATCAACAATAATAAGAAAATCCACTAGGACTTGGGACCCTCGACAAACCAACTTTTGTGAACTTCCACGCTTGACTATAAGATCAGAGTATCTTGCGCAACAAATTTGTATTTCTGAAAGTATCATGTATTTAAGAAATGTAATCATAAATTAAGTTCTGAAGCATCTTTTACTAGGATGTTTCAAATTTTCAAAAATATCATGTATTTGAGACATGTGAAAAATTGAAATAAGTTCACTGTGATGTTGTTACAAATTAGAAAGGATCCATGAATATGTAAGAAGTAGTACAAATACATCGGATAAAAATAAAGTTCAAATCACTACCCAACTTCAGAGAACAAAAAAATATTCATGGCAGTAATAAACATTTTATTTTAACACACCACACTAGGTGGTTTTTTGGGATTTAGGCATGACCGTAACCTGTAGGTATATCAAAAAATTCTCTAAGAATCTCATTGCTCTTTTAGAATGAGAGTATTCATCTATACAAAATGAGGCTAAATAAGTAGTTAAGACACTGGAAGTTTATTAACCATCATTAATAACAAATTGATTCCTTCTAAGTTTGACCTTGAAGTTTGGTGTGCCTTCTCTATCCATTGTGATAAGAGCCTTAACCATACAAAGAAGAGAAACGACTAATTGAACTTCATGAACATTTTTTTCTTTTCCCAATGTTGCCAAGATAATATGTAACCATGTTGTTACCTTCTCAATAAATATGGACAAAAGAGCAATTGAGATTCTTAGAGAATTTTTTTTTATATCTAGTTAACTAAAAAAGAAATAAAATCCATTTTTATACTAAACAGAGGGAATAAAATGAAAAACATAATTTGACATTCTAGTTTTAATTTTGAGTACCAATTTCACTCCCAACAGTCTCACGCAAGGAACCATGTACTTTCAAAATACTTTCTCCCACTTGCATGAATTTTGTTGTACTAATTGAAAATAAAGACCCAACAACTTTACTTTTTTCAAATTATATAATAAAGAATAACAAAATAAAATTTAGTTAGCAAACTGAAATAGAGATACAATTTGAATATTGAACTTGGAGCATAAAGAAGACAGAGGAATGTGAGAAATCTTAATAGGCCGATTAATGTTTATAAATTATTTTCTAAGAATGTGACCACAATTCTTTCATCTATCCAAAAAAATCTCTTTTCAAGAAAGTTAAAAATTGTTTTGTTTTCGAAAATAAAGGTTTTATACTAATGTAATCCAAGTGAGAGAATATTGAAAATAGGCTTATATTATTTAAAATATTTTATTTATAATAAGTTGTATGCTTGTCCGTAAACCCCATTTACAATGTGATAATTGATTTTGAGTCATGACTTTATGTGTTTGTATAGAAACTGCAATCTAACAATTGAGAGAGAAGAAGAGAAAGTTTTTATTGCTAAAACCGTCTGCATCATTTACAATGAATAGTGCTTTATATACATACTACACAGTATCGATTTGTACTAACTAACTAACAACTTTGTGGACCCCACCTTCTAACTAACATTTCAACTAATCAACTTAATTAATTAACTGACTAGTAAAGGAATTATTTATCCAATTCCTACACTCCCCCTCAAGCTGGATCTATTGAACAAGTTCAAGAATCCAAGCTTGGCAACAAGTAATTCATGTTGAGATCTTCCAAGTGCCTTTGTCAATAAGTCTGCCTGTTGGTCCTTGGTATGGATGTAATTGGTCTTGATCAATCCCGCTGGATCTTTTCTCGGATGAAGTGACAATCAATCTCGATATGTTTAGTTCGTTCATGAAACACGGGGTTAGCAAAAGATCTGTATAGCTGCTTTACTGTCACAATGAACACTAGCTGGTCCCAACAGTTTAATCCCCAACTCTTGAAACAGATTTGTAACCCAAACTATCTCTGCAGTCAAAGTTGCTAGACTTCTATATTCTGCTTCTGCAGAGCTTCTGGAAATGGTGTTTTGTTTTTTAGACTTCCACGAAATCAAGGAATCACCAAATTTTAATATAAAACCAGTGACAGACCTCCTGGTATTTGGGCAAGCAGCCCAATCTGCATCACAAAATCCTGTAAGCTGAGGCTTCTGAACTGAACTCAACAATAACCCTTTACATGGATCACCCTTAATGTATCTCACTACCCTTAAGGCTGCATCCCAGTGTGAGATCTTTGGTTGCTGCATGAACTGACTCAAAGATTGTACTGCAAAGGCTATATCTGGCCTCGTGTTAGTAAGATATAACAGCTTCCCAATCAGTCGTTGATACCTATTTACATCTTCAAACAAGTCATCATGTATATCAGTGCCCTCGTCATACTCCACACTAGTCATCTTCATGTTACATTCTAGAGGTGTAAGGGCTGGTTTAGCAGCTGCCAGTCCTACCTCAGATATCAACTCCAAGGCATATTTTCTTTGATTCATCATTATCCCTTTACTTGATCTAAGAAATTCAATGCCTAAGAAGTACTTAAGCTCTCCCAAGTCCTTGATCTTGAAATGACTGTGTAACACATGTTTAGTCTCTTCTATCAACCCAGCATCATTCCCTGTAATCAACAGGTCATCTACATACACTAAAATAATGACCAGCTTAGTGTCTTTCTTCTTAGTAAATAAGGAGTAGTCCAAGTGACTCTGAGTATACCCAGAATTACAAAGAGCAGTTGTAAGTTTTGCATTCCATTGTCTGGAAGCTTGTTTAAGTCCATAAAGGGACTTAATCAGCTTGCATACAATATTCTTCCTCTGTGGTAAAAAACCCTTAGGCAATTCCATATATACTTCGTCAAACAAATCACCTTGTAAGAAGGCATTAAAGACATCCATTTGGTAAATAACCCAATGTTTAGCAGCAGCTAATGAGATGATGGATCTAACAGTGACCATCTTCACCACTAGTGAAAATGTCTCTTGGTAATCAATTCCTTCAGTCTGATTGTATCCTTTAGCAACCAGTCTTGCCTTGAATCTGTTAATCTGTCCATCAGCTTGATACTTGATCTTAAAAACCCATTTACATCCAATAACAGGCTTATGTGTTGGCAAGTTCACCAACTCCCAAGTCCCATTATCTTCTAGTGCCTTGATCTCCATTTTCATAGCTTCTACCCACCTTTGATCCTTAATAGCTTCCTCATAGCTCTTAGGTTCAACCTCTCGTGGAGAATTTGGATAGATATGCGGCATAATTTGGAGAAATGTGTTGATATGAGATATAGTTTCCAAGTGTGTAAGGTCAGCTTGAATGCGAGACTTGTGTCACATAATCCTTCATCCATATAGGTGGATGAGATGTTCTAAGTGACTGCCCTGGACCTTCCTTCTACAAAGAACATTGTGATCAACATGATCTTCATCAACATAATCTTCAGCAACATTATGATCAACATGATTATTCCCTTCAATTGTACTCATATATGGTAAGGCAACATCAAGAAATATCTCCTCATGTGGGAAATGATGAGTTACTTCATGGATGTCATCTTCTTGAAGTGTCAGATCATTAACTGGAAATAGAGGTAACTGCTTGGTACTCATCTTCTCAAAAGGAAATATATCTTCTTTAAAAATAACATCTCTACTAACCAACATTCTTTTCTGACTCAAGTTATACAATATGTATCCTTTCTGAGTAACTGAATATCCCAGGAAAATACAAGCATCTGCTCTAGGGGAAAATTTGTCAGCTTTAGGCACTCTTGTCGCATAGCACAAGCATCCTAAAGTCTTCAGATGATCTAGCTTAGCCTTCACCTTATGGAAAGCTTCATATGGGGTATGTCCCTTCAATACTGCTGTTGGCAACCTATTTATCAAATACACAGCTGTAAGAACACATTCTCCCCAGAACCTAATAGGTATGTGTCCATGAAATCTGAGTGCTCTGGATACTTCAAGTATATGTCTATGTTTTCTTTCTGCCACTCCATTTTGTTGTGGAGTGTATGGACAACTACTTTCATGAACAATCCCTTGTTCTCTAAACAATTCATTGCACTCTTTGTTAAAAAATTCAGTTCCATTATCAGATCTCACCCTTTTTATCTGTTTTTGAAACTGAGTTTGAACAAATGCAAGAAATGATTGTAAGGTATGAAACACATCACTTTTCAATTTAAGCAAATACACCCATGTCATTCTAGAATTATCATCAACAATAGTCAAGAAGAATCTATAACCATTGTGAGTCATCACTTTATATGGTCCCCAAACATCTAAGTGAATCAAATCAAAAAATAGAAGTACTTCTAGACAAACTTAAATTGAAAGGAAATCTGGTCTGTTTTGATAATGGACACACAGGGCATTTATCACAAGCAACATTTGTATCACTTGAAGACAATGACAGTTGGCTCAACACCTTTGCTGAAGGGTGACCTAACCTGTTGTGCCATAACAATCTATCATTTAGTGTTCCATCTTGTGCCATCAGTAGCATCTCATTTGCTTTATTTTCTCCATGTGTTGGTCGACTAGGAAGGTAATACAATCCATCCAGTTCCTTACCAATCCCCTTCACCCTCCCATTTGAGAGGTCCTAGAAAACAACAAACTCAGGGAAGAAATTAACTGAGCACTTTAATTGTCTGGTGATTTGATATACGGAGAGTAGATCACAATTAAAGGCAGGAACTACTAAGACATTTTTTATTGATTCACCAGTAGTTATGTCACAATCCCCAGTGTGTGTTACTGCAGTAGTTTCTCCATTTGGTAGATACACTTTTCTACCTACACAATCTCTACTGTGAGTTAACCTTCCAACTTTGAAGTCATGTGACATGTAGCCCCTGAATCAACTATCCAACTTCCTTTTTCATCATTCACAGAAAAAGCTAGCTTGAGTAATTGGACTCATACCTGCCATAGCTATATTTGCCACAGTGTTATCAGCTGCTTCACTTTCTTCCTTGTCCAGCATATGCATAATTCTTTGGTATTGCCTTTGAGTGAAAGTAGGATGAGTCGCCAAAACTCCTGGTCCAAGTGCATCAGAAGACTGCTCATATCTCACTTGGTTGGCCAGATGTTGGTGTTGTTTGTCAGTGATCTGCAATCCCTGCATCTGAGCTCTTGGTCCAAATGCATCAGGATCATGCTCATATCTCACTTGGTTGGCCAGATGTTTGTCAGTGATCTGCAATCCCTGCATCTGACTGGTTCCTCCCTGATCAACTCCTGGTCCAGTCTTCTTCTTAAACTTCCAATCCGGTGGATATCCATTCAATTTGTAACAATTCAGTTTAACATGTCCTTGCAACTTGCAATAGTCACAGAACTAATCCCAATTTTTTTTCTTCTGCTGAAAATTCCTTGTGTCCCTTTGATGAGGGCCTTTCCCTGCATATAAGGCTACTGAATCCAATGGTTCTTTACTAGAGTGAGTCCCTGCAGTTGTACGCTGACTTTCATCTGCCATTATCATAGCATAAGCTTTGCTAACATTTGGTAATGGATTCATCATTAGGATCTGGCTTCTCGCCTGACCATATACCTCACTCAATCCCATCGAAAAAGCAAAAAACCTTAAGTATGCCATGTGATCTACATATGTCCTCGATTTATCACAATTACATGACGGTGGAGGTACAAATGCATCAAACTCATCCCATAACAACCTCAATTTCGTAAAATAGTTAGAGACAGTCGAATTACCTTGATGAATTGTGCAAATCTCTCTATGGAGCTGATAGATCCTTGATCCATCGATTTTGTCGAATCTCTCTTTGAGATCCTTCCACACAGTCGCTGCATCATCTGCATATACAATTCCACTAAGTAATTCCTTGGAGACTGTGTTCATAATCCAGGCAAGTACAAAACAATTGCACTTCTCCCACTGCTCTTCCAATTCCAGCTGATAATCGCTTCGTTTGCATGTTCCCAACACGAACCCTAATTTGCTCTTAGCTCTGAGATTGATTAGCATAGATCTGCTCCATAAAGAATAGTTTTCTGTCCCTGTGAGCTGTACTGTGGTGAGAACACATCCAGGAGTATCTGAAGGATGAAGATACAGAGGATGATTACGCTTCTTTTCAATTTCATCAAGCGTCTCTGTTCTAACTGCAGCTGCAGTTGATTCTGCGTTGTTCACCATTACCTCTGCTTCCACAAAAGGTCTTCAATGGCAGAAATACAGGATCGTAGCTTCACGCAATTGAATCGAACTCGATTCAATGCTCTGATACCATATAGAAACTGCAATCTAACAATTGAGAGAGAAGAAGAGAAAGTTTTTATTACTAAAACCGTCTGCATCATTTACAATGAATAGTGCTTTATATACATACTACACAGTATCGATTTGTACTAACTAACTAACAACTTTGTGGACCCTACCTTCTAACTAACATTTCAACTAATCAACTTAATTAATTAACTCACTAGTAAAGGAATTATTTATCCAATTCCTACAGTTTGGTAGGTCTAGTGAAGTGATAAGTGTAGACTTAACCTAATAAGTCCCATAACGAAAAGGGTTACTGGAATTTTACTATTATATCTAGGTCCTCTCTGCAGTCCCACATAAAATATTTTTGTATTCTCTTGTAGTCATATCAAGAGAGTGATAGACAAGTATATGTTAGTTATCTCTTTGACGTCGTCATCTTGAAAAAGAATACCAGAAATGAGGCCTAATCTATTCTATAAATCGTTATAATTTAGACAAATATATTCAATACAACTAATTTTATCATTTTTGTATCTTATCATGTTCTTCTAGGAAATTATTAAGTTAAGAATCTAGCATGATAAACAATGATAACTAAATCAAAATCAGTGCTTGGTTATTGGTTGAAAACTGGAGTATAGTTGTTTTTCTTACTAAATTTATTTTTCACGTTTGTGTTGGTTGATTGGTTGGAGAAAATTTGAAGGGTGCTATACTTCTTCATGAGTTTTGGAAGCTCGAAATTTTAGTTTGGTCTTGTATATGCCTAGTTGTAGTGTGTGTATATTACTCAAGTCAAATTTCCTCCAACCAATCAACCAACACAAATTTATAATTTAAATTTAGCACCAGAAACAACTACTCTAATTTTCAATCAATAACTAAGCACTGATTTTGAATTACGTATCATTGTTTACCATGCTAGATTCTTAACATAATAATTCACTAGATGATCATGCGAAGTTACAAAATAGATAAAATTAGTTGTATTGAATTATAACGAATTATAGAACAGACTAGAACTTTCTTTCTAGTATCCTTTCTCAAAATGATGGCGTCAATGTGAAAGCTATCACACACTTATCTATCACTCTCTTGATATGACCACAAGAGAAGACAAAAGTATCTCATATAGGACTAAAGAGGAGACCTAGTTGTAAATAGTGAAATTCTAGTGACCCCTTTCGTTATGGGACTTATTAGATTGAGCCTACATCAACCACTTCACTAGACCCACCAAACACATAAGTCACGACTCAATATCACTTATCACACTATAACTAAGGTTTATTGACTAGCATACAACCTACTATAATATTTAAAATATAAATAAAATATTTTAAATAATGTTAGCTCATTTTTGAGAATTCTCTCACTTGACCGGGCTACATTAGTAAAAAAAAAATTATTTTCGAAAACAAAATAAATTTAACTTTCATGAAAAGAAATTTTTCGATTTGATGAAAGAAAATATTTGTAGTCACATTTTTAGAACATAATTCATAAACATTAATCGGCCCGAAAACGTAATATGCCTTTTTTTAGTGGAAAAAAAGTGCTATTATTCAGTGTCTTACAAAGCATAGCTATACATGTTTTATTTGCTATTGTTCCTCCTAAATGTGTGGTGAAAGAGCTCCATAGAATATTTACAAAGTTCTTTTGGAGTAACAAGCTAACAGGAAGGACAAAACATTAGGCTACTTGGGAAAATGTTTGCCTACCAAGAACTGAAGGTGGATTGTTTTTTTGGTCTATGATTGGTGTGTCTAAAGCTATGTATGCTAAGCTATGAGTTTATTATAGTTTCATCTTAAGCCTGAAACAATTTCATTTGGTTGACATTACTTGCACCTGGTGAGAGAATGGAGGTGTTCAAAGGGTACTAAATTAGGGCTTAAAGAGATCAAACAATTTTTCACTTAAACAAGGGTAGTTAATTCAATTCTTTAACACAAAACAATTTCATAAGTAATAAACAACTAAAACATCTAATCTTTTTATGGTGGTATAGTTCTGTTGTCGGATTCAATCCATTGGAGATTAGATAACGAAATTGCAAATTACCTGGATTGTTTCGGCTGCATAATTGATTACAACAAAAACAGGTGATTCGATACATGGTTTGAACAATCAGAAATAGTCGATTGGTTCAATCTTGACCTCAATCACCATAAATGAATATGTACTAATGATTTGAATGGTAGTAATCTTTCTAAGTCCCAATGGAGATGTTAGTTACCTCATTAAAGTTAAATCAATCGGTTTAGCTACAAGGGACAACTCTCAAAGAGTGCTAATCGACTAAACAAGCGGTGGATTAAGGGTCTAGAAATAAAGATTTTCATAAAACATTGAGTTAGTTCCAGCATAGATCTACTCCTCAGATGGTCCTTTTTGGAGATTCAATTCATTAAAAGATAGATTTAAAACCAGATTTAAGAGTTTACCTGATGAATGCCATTGTACAGCAGAACAAATAAGCTTCTTTTGTTAGTGATTGGAATGATGTCCTCTGCGGCACCATTATTGTGATAACTTGAAGCTCTTGAGATGTCCAAAACTCGATCTAATCGGCGTCGAAGTTCCACCATCGTCTCCGACAAGCTTCAACTGAAGCGAAGATGAGGCATTGTGAGATTTCTAATTTGGTCTAGATGCTTCCCACTTTTCTTTTATTGATTTTTTTTTCTAGATTGGGTTGGACCATTTGGGCTCAATTTTGGACGTTTATTTACCTTTAGTTAGAGGTTTAGTTTGGTCTTTTTCTGTACAACTTCTATTATTTACTTTATAAAAGGGTCATTTGGTCAATCTTTAATTTTTTTTTAAAACGGGTCAAGATGGTTCAAAATTAAATGAAAAAAATGTTATTGGCTTAACATTTCGATAATAGTTTAAGATTCTTTTAAAAAATTATTAGTATTATTATAATTTGAGGTTTTTTCAATGAATTAATTGATAATTCGATAGATATTAATAAATTATAATTTTAACCTTTGATATATAAATACCTTCTCTTGGAAATAATTTTATCTTTTTACTTCTCATTGTCTCAAACTTTTAGTTATACTATATCTCAAAATAAATAAACTATTTGAAATAGGACTCACTCTAACATGCATAAGGGGTCACTAGTCATAACAAGATTCCAAAAAAAAAAAAAAACTACATAAGAATAACAATCTGAAAAGAAAATATAGTCAGTAGAGAAACAAGACAACTACCAAAAGGAGATCACCGAAAAAGACTATTTCATGGCATGGCAGCTAACTATTGAAGTTGTGTAGAGCATTTCTTTTGATTCTTACCTGTGACATAGACATGAAAGCAACTATCTTCTTACAATTTCTGTCAACTTGATACTTACTTCTTGGAAACCTGATCATATTCCTTTCTCTTTAAATAACAGTGATCCTAATGGCAAAGACACAACATCGTGTGGTAACACCTTTTCTTGCTCTTTTTTGCCCAGCTGGTGACCCAATCTACCTCATGTTGCCGAGTTCCTATAGGCCTCATAAAGCCTATCCATTTCAGTATCATGTACCACAAAGTCCTTGTGATAAGGTAGTCAAAGAAAAGATGATCCTTTGTTTCCATAGCATTGTTGCAATAATGATGAGTTTATTTGCACCTCATATTTGACAAATCTATCAATAGTATTTAGCCTCTTTAACAAGCCCAACCACAAGATGAATTTATGTCTAGAATGAATGTTGGCCTGAAGAATAATGCATTTTCATGATGCTTTTGGGAGTTGTGAAAACAAAGTCTTTTATGAAAAATTTAGCTCCTACTGTCAACAGATCAAATCTAGCAAAGAGATGACCCTGAATTCTGGTGCCTACATGACAATTTTTTTGGATTCTATTATCTTCCTAACATTTTTAGGAATGTTGCATGTATCCACAGTCTCCCAGTTCATATAGTAAATATTCACTCATTTGATCCATAGGATGTCCTCCTTTAATTTGTAGATAAAATTCATAATTATATAGTTAATACAATCCTGTTCAATTACATAGACTCAAAATATTTCAACCCCCCAATTAAATCTTTCCCAGGAGACCGGTTCTCTCTTGGATGGGCATATAGAACTTGTCTATAAGAAGATCCTACAATGATTATTAATCAACTTTATGATTCTCTTTGGGATGATGAAGATTTGAGCCCAATATGTTTGGATACCAAACATTATAGATTTTATCAATTGAAGCCTGCCAGAGTAAGCTAGTAAATTTGTTGACCAACATCTTATTCTTTCAAGTATTATATCAACTAGGGGTAAACATTGGTCTACTGTTATTTTTTTTTATATAGGCAGAGTCCCTTTACAATAGCTAAGTTATTGTAGTAACTGATGTTTTGCTAAGTCTTGACCCCAACATAAAAATGAAACTATTGTCTATATTTTCCTATAATCCTGAAGCTGCAGAGAATTTTTGAAAGGCCCATTGCATCAACTCAATAGATGTACTATCAACTTTGAAAAACATCAACAAGTCATCAAAATATATGTGCAGTAAACCAAGCTTCTTACATTCGAGCAGATGAAATTGGAATTGTGGGTTCATAGTAAGTATACTTTGTTCTTTGTGGAGGTACTACATTATAATTACAAATAGGTAAGCTGACTTGAGTCACATTTGTCTACTTCATCTCATACCCAGAAACAGTGGCGGATTCAGAATTTAGAGTCCGTGGGTGCCAAATAGACTTATTGATTAAATTAATTTTATATTTGATTGAATTATTCGTCTTTTCGATATATATCATAAATCAATCAATAAAATATAAATAATAAGATATTACACTTTTATTGAGTATTTAATCAAATAAAAGAAAAGTCAAAGGAGTAATAATGTAATTAATTTAATTTAAGTCAATAACAATTATAAAAAAATAAAATAAAAATTGTGCTAGCTATTTTTCCTTAAAAAAACGTGCTTGGAGCCTTTTTTTTTTCTTAAAAAACGTATGCAGCAAATTTCTCAAAAAAATAGGTACAAATGGGATTCGAACCCACAACATCAGCCTTCTAAAGTTGCCCTCCTACCGTGGCACCACAAGCCAGTTTTGTTCTGTGGGTGGCACGCTTTATATTTATATAAATATTATATATATACCTATGTATATAGAATTTCCGTCAAAGTTCGGGGGTGGCGTGGCACCCCCACACCTCTTCATAGATCCGCCCCTGCGGCCAGAAATGATTTGGTTAATCCCTCATTGAGCACAAATGAATAAAAAATTGTAGTGATACACTCCATTATTCAGATAATGAATTTCTGAGGGAATCCCCAATTCTGCCATCACACTCTTTAGGAAACACCATTCAATAGTCATATTCTTTCATCAAATCAACTTTCAAGACACATCTAGGTGAGATTCTTTCATAAAGTACCACTTTATCAATTCATGACTAAATAAAATATTATCAATAATAGAGCTTCCTTCAATGAAAGCTGATTGGGATGGACTAATATAGTAATATTCGTTACTATACTCTATGTCCAGACCTCTATAATGATGATTTTTTAGACAATATTACAATAGGCAATAGGTCTATAGTCTTTGATCACAACAGGGGAAGACACCTTTGGAATACAACTAAATGACTTTAGGAATTTACCTGAGTGAAAAAATTCTTGTACACACAAGATCACATCTGCTTTAACAGTGTTTCATAGGCTAGTGTAGAATCCAATAAGGAAGTCATCCACTTCTGGTGCTTTATCAATAAACATATCCTTAATTCCTTCTCTGTGACCTTATAGATAAGAACAATTTTTTGTTGAGTAGATAGGCAAGGACCTCTTTGATCACCACTGAGTTTGGGCATGGAGCTTTATTTGTTGCAGAGCACAACAATTTGGAAAAGAATTTGACAAATGCTCAACTAGCCTTGGGTCTGATATCTTCACTCCTTGATCATCATAGACAAATTTGATATTAGCTCTAATCCTGCATTACCATAAAAATATTTAAAATTTGAATCACCAAAGACAACCTAAGTAGCTCTAGTTTTTGTCATAGTGCTTGCTCTTCTACTAAGCGCCACTAGTGTAGGTCATGTATGAGAACATCATGTTCCTCCTCTATCAAAAACTGGTTTAGAGGACTAGTAGCCAACATGTCTTGTGTAACCTCTAGCTTTTGTCTAATTTGTTGCAGATTCCTAACATAGGAAGCTAGATGCGTATTGAGATCATTTAGGTTACTCTTCAATGTTTTGAGCTTGAGATTCAACTAATCCATCCTAGTGCCATTGTAACTTTGGGTGTATGTGCTAATGACAATTGATAATCTTAAACAACTTGAAAGGCTTTGTCCTAATAATCACAATTGGTGTGCAATGAAGCAATACTGGGGAATTAATGACCAAACACATCTGGGCCAAATAATAAGCCTCAACATTCTCATAGTCTTGCATCCATTTATAGTTCCCCACAACCCAATCTATCCTTGTGATTCAGCTCCTGCTTGTTACAAAAAGAGTAGAAACATCCTTTAGACATCAAGGGAGTAAGTTGCAGAGAATCAAGACAATCTCTAAAATTCTGAATTTCAGGCGATGCTACATGGATTCAATCTATATAAATTCATATTTAGTTTCATGGAGATTCATATTCAAGGATATTTTTTCTCTTCTTCATCATAACGGTTTGTGAATGTATTCCTCTATTTTACATGTATAAGTTCATATTCAGTTTCATGAAGATTCACATTCAAGATTATTTTTGTTTTTCTTCATCATATTGATGATTTGTGAATGAACTAATATGTAATAAAAAAAAAAGTATATGAAGGTAAGAAATATTTTAATTCTCAAGTCTTTCTTTTCATTTTTATGTAGTTAGACGTGCTTTTTTAATGTTTTATTTACGTATGTATTATCATCTTTCAATCCCCCAAACAAGAAAAATTAAGAAAATCTTCGTAAAAATGAACAATGTGTTGCTACTATGTGATTGTTCTCTTTAAAAGTCAATTTGTGGTTGACACTAACTTTATAATCATATTAAACTACAATATTTGTTAGATTTCAAGAGATGATGATTATTTATTGTAAGTACAATTGAAAAAATAATTTACAAATATATTATATAGTTTAGATGTCTTTCTTTTTCTGATATAATTATTTTTTGATTGATATAATATTTTATTTATTCATAATTATGTTAAAAAAAATTATTCAATTGATAGCATATGATGAGGAGTTTGACATGGGGAGCAAAATATGGTGACAAAGCGACTTGCAAAGGAAGATGTTTGAAGAAACACATTTTTGAAGTATAATTAAGAATTTTTTTTGCTAGAATTTCTTTTTACTTTGAATTGTATTAGTAACTTAGCTACTTTTGTTAGAATTTTTCCAAACTTTTGCTTGTATTATTAACTTATCTACATGTATTGACAATGCTACTCATTTGGTCATCTACTATCCAACTCTTTTTGTTATGAAACACAATTAATATAATTATTTTATCTCAATTAAAAGAATTATGATGAGGAGTAAACCTAGAAAAAAAATGATGTGACACCTTCTTATTCATATTCTTTGGCACCTCCCCCCCCCCCCCCCCCCACCCTTTTTTTAAAAAAATTATTAATATTATACAAAAATAAATGTGTCAATTATTGCTCCTTCATTTATTCATATTTTTTAGTACCCCCTTCCCCCTCCCTATTTTTACCATTTATTTATTAATATTTTTATAAATAAAATTAATACATAATTATTAATATTTTTAATGACTAATAAAAATTACATATTCAAATTATTTATAACTCATATCTCTTCATCTTACTTATAACTCATATCTTTTCATCTTACCTATAACTCATATAAAATAATATAATAACAAAGAAATAATGAAGAAATTCAACAATATTTTTAAAAGAAATTAGAATTTGTGTAGAATGAAGCACTCCTACAAAATATAGAGAAAATTAAAATATAAAATAACATTTTCAACGTACAATATATAATTATTTCAAAATATGACTTCTTATTATATTTACTTCACATCATAAATATTTTGTTTTACTATATACATATGAATAGTTTGTACTTAAAATAATGCACAAAATTTCTATTTTATATACCGAAAAAAGATTTAAAAAAACATATCATATAGTATATGAAGAGAAATATCAATATTGTCTTATCTGACACTAAACCTGAATATAAAATATTACATATTATGTTATTAAATAAGAAATTATCTATTTATAAAATTAATATATTTTTATATATAAAAAATAAAAATATATAAGTTATTAATTTCTTTTATTACCGCGCAAAACATGGACAATTTCACTGTCCATGAAAACTTATTGGACTATCAAAATTCTTAGCCCATTGGACTATCAATATTCTTAGCCCAGAGGAGAAATAGGAGAATTTTCTGTAATAATTCAATAAATCCGGGTTGAATCTGTCATTTCGCTAATAGGGTTAGCCGCAGAGCTTCTCCATCTTAAAACCTAGAAACCCTAGCAGAACCTCTATAAATGGATAGTCACCGCCCACCTTCCTCCCATCATACACTCAGTGAGCAACATCAAACTTCTCTTCTTATTCCTCTTTTACTGTATTTTTCATTAATTTTCTTTGCTTTGATGTAGAAGGAAGAGTCGCTATGAGGACTCTGTAAAAGATCAAGCTCAACAGACCGGATTGCCAGGGGCTTATGCCTTTGCATGTCGATCTCCTTCTTCCCTGAGCCATCTCTTCTTACATCTTTCATTTTTTGTATCTATTTTTTTTTTAGATTTTGTAAACAATTTTTGGGGAGGTTGATTTTGCTATGAGGATTCTTAAGCTCCCTCTTCTGAGTTAAAGCTGAGGACACTTGCTGGCAGAATCGAACCAATAATAACTAGCCACTACTGAGCAATTTCAATCCTCCCTCAGATTTACTTTTTTTTAAAAAAATCTGTTTGTACATTTGCCGTTTAATTCTCTTTGTTTTTGTGCTAATTTATTGTCACGGTGACGACTCCATAAAATTCAAGCTCAACAGACCGGATTGCAGTCTTCTCTATTCTTAGAGTAAGTTTGCGTGTCGAGTACCCCGCTGAACTGAGTGACTTTTTTTAAAATTTATTTATTTGTGAAATTGAGATCGTGATGAGGATATCTAAGCTCCCTCTTCTGATATCGGTGAGGAAAATTGCTGGCAGAATCGAACCAATAAATTAATTTGCCATTACTGAATGATCTTTAGTTTTTGTTGTTGTTTTTATGGTGATGATGATGAAGCAATTATTATTATTCCAACACTTGGACTGATTTTATACAAGTGATTACATTATTGCATCTGAATCACATACTGCCTAATATTCAATTTTTATTACTAATTTTATGGAAGTAGATATACTTTGTTCAAGTTTTGAAGTGTCGCCAGAAATCAAATGATGATATACATATCAATCTTAGGACACCTTTGGACACAGCCAGTTATGGTTGTGAATGAAAATAATTGTTGTTCTGATGATGATGGTGACTTCAATTATACCTGTTGCTTTATATACATGTAAAATTACTCTGTTTTTCTTAATTTATTACTACTATTTGGGTAAGAAGGATCACGATGACGACTCCATAATATTCAAGCTCAACAGACCGGATTGCAGGCTTCTCTATTTTTAGAGTTTGCTTGCGTGTCGAGTACCCCGCTGAGCTGAGTGATTCTTCTTTTTATTTTTTTTTCTTTTATAATGTTTACAAATAATTTCTTTTATCTTGTTGATTGATATGATTTTACAACTGTTTTAAATTATTGTTACAATGATGATGAAGCAATTCATTTTATTTTAATGCATGGATTAGTTTTTATATACAAGTGGTATTTGTATTGCAGCTGAATTGTATACTACGTACAAATTAAAATTTAATTTGGAAGTAGATAACCTTTTTGCAATTACTAATTGATGTGTTTGGATTTTTTCATTGTTACTCTAAAAAGTGATTGAATACTACAATTATTATCCATATTTCAATTTGCTTTAGTAGTCAAGAATTGCTACTACTAAATAAGATGAAAATGAAAATTAAGTTAATAGTAGAGTTTGGAGAGATTGAGGGTGGGTGAGCAAGATACAGAGTCAAGTGCAATTACATGTGATTTATATTGTATGTAAGTATTTAGGATATTCTGGAGCGTAATGAGTGAAAATGTAAATTCATTTGAATACAATTAATTTGAAATAAACTACATGTAACTTTGATCTATTTGTACAAGATAAGTATATCTGCCCAAGCTATGAGTATTTGGAGATTGAAAACACTTGAAAAGAAAGATAATTAAATCTTAAATTAGTGGAATTTGTGTTTGCTTGTCCTTTACAAATTACTTTATTAGTTGCAAATTGCCTTTTAATTATAATGACTGTAAGTTTTTATTACTAAATAATTAACTTTAGAGTTGTCAACTAGGTTTGTTAGACTTATTTGATCTAAATAATGGTTTGATAAGATTAGACTAAGATTTTTGAAACTCATTTTAATTATTATTTTTTATCTCGGTTGAGCAAGTTTATTAATTTGAAGAGCTTAATCAATGTGAGTTGGCTTAAATCGTGATTAATATGGAATGGAGGGAGTAGAATACTAAAATAAGCCAATGACAAAAGAAATATTATGTTTTTAAAAGGGCTACAAAAAATTTAGTCCAATTTTGTCAACTCATAATTTGTGTGCGGTTGGATCAACCGTCCATATAATTTGGCTCTACCCAATGGGTTATAAACAATATAGACTCTGAAATATTGGTGAATGATAGTGTATTCAGTGATGAATTAAATAACTATCCAACTACACAAATAATTGTCACAAATTAAATATTTTGGACTAATTTGGTCCCAAATATTGAATTGATAAGATTGAATTAAGATTTTTGAAACCCATTTAAAAATATTTTCCTTAGCTCGGGATCAATATGTTTGTTAATCCAAAGAGCTTGAGCAATATGAATCAAGTTATTGTGGAGTAAATAATAAAAATAAGCAAGTAATAAAAGAAATATTATGTTTTTAAATGGCCCACAAAAGTCTTAGTCCAGTTCTATCAAATCATAATTAGGGTGCGGTTGGATCAATTGTCTTAATCCATATTACTAACTCTACTCAATGGGTTATAGACGATAACAAACTTGAAATATTGATGAATGATAGACTTGGTGATTGAATACCAAATAATAATTTTAAAGCAACTTAATTACACAAATATTCTTACATAAATCAGGTTTGTTGGATCAATTCGACTCAAATCATGATTTGATATGATTGAGTTATGATTTTTGAAATCTATTTAAGAAAAAGTTTTTTAGTCAGTTTTGAGTAAGTATGTTGGTTCGTGGGGCACGAGCAATGTGGATCGGACCAACTAGTGAGCCAAATTAAGGACAAACAACATAAATCTTAATAGTTTAGAAGCAAATAACTTCCCTTCACGTGAATTTTTATGAATCTAATCAAAATTTGGAATTCAAATACATGTATCTCGAATAGATGAGGTTAAAATTAGATGCAATTTATTTAGATACACTATGTTCAGGTGAATTAACATATATGTGATTCTTTCTCGCCTCTCTCCTATCTCGCTCACCTCTCTCCTCTCTCGCCCGTCTCACTCCCTCTCTCACTGCCCTATCTCCCTACATATTTGCATTAGAATGTCGATACACAAATATTCCTATCTAGTATCTTAGATACATATATCTAATGCGATTTGCATGTTTTTGGATACATAGACTATCTTGCTCGCCTCTCTTCCTATTTCAGTGTATCTTATAATAAAAATACGTGTATCTAACAAGGGCGGTTGAACGAAATATGTGGCCTAAAGCTAATTCTTAAAAACGGCCTGAATATATTTTACTCATTTTATTTTATATGTTTTGATTTGACTGAACATGAAATTTCAGACATATAAAAAAATATATAATACAATTGTCTAAAATTAAAAGTGTGTATAACATACAATTTTTTTTTTTTTTGAATTGAACATAATATTTGTTTAGTAAAATTTTAAATTCATGAGTGTGTGTGTATGGCCTTAAAAATCTCGGGTCCTAAAATAAGTACTTTACTTGCTTTAGGCTTCAGCCGACCCTAGTAACTATTGGGAGATTAGTAAATATGATAGAAATATTTGTGTAATTAGATAACTTTTGGATTAATTATTAAGAAAATTTTATTAAAGCTAATAGTATAGGTGTATATTATATCGTTCAATGGGGCTTTCGTTGTTTACATAACATTGCTACTATTTTTTTTTTTCTGTATTGAAGTTATGAAGAATCACATATACAATTAGATTGTTGTCATTAAATGCTCAATTCTTTAACTGATGTGAGTAGTTAATTACATTACTTTACGAAATTTATTTATCATAGATTGTAAATGAGATGGCACTAATAACCTATCCTAAAAAGTTTTAAAAACAAAATTTGCTATTTTCTATTTATCTCATTGACTTCGTTTTCTTTTTGATAGAGTTGCCTGGAAAAATGCTAGATATACCCTTCAACTTTGTTATTTATAACTGACATACCACTCGTTATAAAAGTGACTTACAAATATTCCTGTTATTACAAAAGTGACTCACATATACTCCTGTCATTACAAAAATTATACACATATATCATTTTCATCTAAAGAATGTGAAAAAATAATTTTAAATTTATTCTTTGACTTTTAATAATTTAAAAATTCATGTAGGGAGATATATGATTTTTTCACACATGAATTATTTTTTGACTTCTTTAATTATCATTATTTAAGTTTCTTATTCTTATTCATATTTTCTTTCATTCTTTAGTGTAGAAATATGAGAAATAAAAAGAAAGAAGTGTGAATGGAAAAGGAGAAAAAAATAACTGAAACTAATATTTTTTTGCGGCTATATTGTAATGTAAAACTTTTTTTTGCAACTATATTTTAACTTAGTCTTGTATTTGTAAAAAACAAAAGATGGGCCAACTATGATAAATTTTACAAGAAAATAAGTGGAAAAAAATAGTCAGATATAATTTCTAATTTCACGTGAAATAGGAAATTGAATATAATTGTATAAATTTTCTATCAAAGTAATATTATAGCTTTGTTGGATAGTTATTTTAAAGTAGGAACATATTAGAACTTATGTTTGCCTAGTTATATAGATTTTCCAATTTTCAATTCCAAAATTGAAATTCAACCCATTAATGGGATATTTCGAACGAAACCTAAAATCACATATATATTTTTGTGTATAATATAATTGGCTTATTGATTTTCTATGTAATCAGTGGCATTGTAAATTAAAATTTGATGCAGAAGCGTATGTTATTACGTACATCATAAGCATACTCATCTAGCAATTGCAATAAACAAAATGGAAATGATGAAAGAACAAAATAATTACACTTGGGAGAGTAAATTTCTCCCTCTCCAAGGCGATTTCATTCTTTGGCATTAATTTAAAGTTTCTAATTAAGAATGAAGTGTTATTTATAAAATGCTAACCCCTACCTATAGATGGTATTAGTTCCAAAATATAAACTTTATCCGTTTGAGTTTCAAATTCGACCAATTTTTTATTTATTAAGTTTGAGATATACTATTTTTATTTAGTTAACAGATCTCTTAACATATGTATATATTGGGGTTAAATCAACTCTACATAATCGAATAAATCTATAAATTGTACATTACGAAATGTTATGGACAAACAAATATGTGAAAGTTGGCTAAAATGGCTCTGAAATTTGTGTCCATTCAACATTGAGATATACTCACTTCTATTCAAATAAATGTATTTTTGAAGTTTTGACATATTCATTAAGAAATTTATTTAATAATATTAATTATATTAATTATTTAACTATATTATTCTTTATATTTTCTCAGAGTTATTAGATAATTTATTTTTAGATAGAGTAATAAAAAAGTAGTTTTGAGACAAAATAATTAACGTCTTCTTGGTTTTCTAAATTGTTTTTTTTTTATTAAATTGGTTTTAAAAGGAGGAAATTTAGAAATAGCGATACTTTGAGCCTTAATTAACGATGATTAGCGATAATTTGACTAATTATCAAACGTAGCATTAGTTTATTTTAAAAAAGTCGCGATATAACATATCGATTCTCTCTGTATAGTGTTTTTTTTTTTTCTTTTTTTTTTACCCTCCCCTAGGAGCTCCCACCCCTTTTGCTCCCTTGGTGGCTCGAACTCGCAACCTTCGGGTTGGAAGTGAGGGGTGCTTATCATCCGAGCAACTCCCTCTCGTCCTCTCTGTATAGTGTATTAATTCGCTATGTATTTATTATACATGTTCTCATTGTATAGATTCCCTTTGTCATATTGTATAGATTCCCTCTTGATCAAAGTGAACAAATACTTAACGAATTGATACACTGATACCAAGCGTATCAATACATCTGAGCGAAAAAATACAACAAAAAATAGATTAAACTTAAAACTCTCGCTATGTATAATAATTTTTTTAAACTCGTATTTCAAATAAATACAAGACATACATTTGCTATGTCAGGTAATTTATGTTTTCTAAAATGACTCTTTTTTTGGACCAGAGATTATTTTCCTAAATCATGATCTTTTATTGTTGTGTTATCTCTATTCAACGCTTCAAAATTGACAGGTTAGGTTAAAATTAGGAAAAGTAGATCTCTATATTTAAAAATGATAAATTTTGTTGGATATCTAGGCCAGGAAGCATTGATATTTTGAATTGGTTTTTGACGGGAGGGATACAAAACACCCCACCAATATCTCAAATACTTTTTGTAAAAGGAAAATAATATAAATATACTGTATTAAGATTCAATATTACAAAATCTAACAGTAGTTTTTACTTTTCAAAATAAAAAGGGAAAACTACCTAATTATACCAATATTTCTATCATATTAATTTTTTTTATATAGTTTGAAATAATTACATACATATCGTCTCACGAATTAATAATTTCATACCATATTTCAAGTTAGATACAACTAGATACATATATTTTTGCTACTAGATACACTCTAAAATATAGATACAATAGGGGGAGAGGCGAACGACAAAGCGAAAGAGTGAGAGACGAGCGTGCTAAGAGGGAGGACAGCGAGAGAGTCGATTTATCCCAAATACATGCATGTGAATCACACTAGATATATCAAGGATACCAAATACATTCTGAGAAACAGATACATAGGAAGATAGGTGCTCGAGAGAGGAAAGAGGCGAATGAGCGAGTAGTGTATCACATATACATACAAATCTACTTAAATGCAGTGTGTCTGGAATAAATTATATCTAATTTTGACATCATGTATCAGGACATGCTAGATGCATGTATTTGGGGACGACAATCTAACACAAATGTTAATTACAAAAACTCATGGAATAACACGTAATTAAATCCTAAACTAGTGAAATTTGTATTGTTCGCCCAAATAAAAAAGGTATGATAACCATGATGGTTGGCTTCTTGGTATTAAAGGTGGAATGGACTAGCCCACCCCATTTGGGCCATATTGGAAGTTGGAAACTCAAGTTGTTCAGTTGACATATTGGGTCCATCCTACAAACAGCAACAGCTTCATCAACTTGGCCTCTTTACATTCATCAGCGCATTTGCGCCGCCCACAATTTCTAGATATTTTTTTGAGCTTTGCCACAAGTTTCTTTGGTCGGCCACAACATTAGTTTCTTACTTTCTTTAGATTGATACTAGTATATGTTTGCTTAACCATGTAATTTTCTCTATTATTAGAGCCTATATTTTCAAAATATTATGTATCTTATCATTAACTAAGAGTTTCCTACCATATATTGAGAAAAATACACTTAGATACATGTATTTTTACTACCAGATATACTAAAATAGGGAGAGAGGCGAGCAAGATTTTGTTATGTATTTCATATACATGGGAATTATACCAGATACATATATCTGGTGTGATTCACATGTATATAGAATACCAGATACATAGGAGAGTGACGAGCGAAATGGGAGAGATGGGAGCGAGATTTGTTATGTATCCTATAAACATATGAATCCATGTGGATATAATATATCTAGAACAAATTTGACTCCATGTATCGTGATATACATGCATCTGAACATATTTAAATTCACTAAAATCTGATAAGATACGTAATATAATCTAGAGTGTATCTAAGTAATGTTTTCCAAAAATTATATACTCGGGTCGTTTTGCTTTTGTCTTAGTTCAATCATGAATTATAAAGTCCAAAAGTAGAATAAGATGTAATTTTCAGAAGCATTAATGGAGATAAATTAGTTGAAAACTTTTCTGGTTTTGGAAGCAATACGACAATAATAGGAAAAAATGGATATTTGTTAACAAGATCATGGGATATTATGAAAAAAAAATTGTACACGTGTTAGGATCCCACATCTTTCTCAACAAAAACTTTTTTAGATATTTTTGAATTTTCTTTTGTCTGGTAGTGGCATGATTTGCATTTGAGGCCAGAAATTTTATCCACTATACAAAGTAGTTGTAGTTGTAGTAGTACCAAGAATACAGGTAGAAGGGCATAAAGTTTTGGTCCTTAATTCCATTTCTTAAAATTATCTAAGTGAGTGCTGCTATGATTGCACCATAGAAAGCGATGTACTTATTGATTAGCCATCATCTGTTTTATTAGTTCACAATAAAAATTTTGAAATTCAAAATAATTAGTTATAATTATGAAAGATGTGCTGAAAATATCTTTGAACTTGACTCAAATTATTAGTTTCGTCTTTAAATTACTGACAGTCTTAAAAATACTCATTTACTTGATTAACTGAACTTAGATACACCTCCGATCTGCCACATGATATAGCAAGTGGTTTTAAACTCTTATAGAAGCATGAAACTCTTAATAAAAAGTCGAGAGAAGTGTTAAAAACACCTCTAAACTTGAAGAGAATTCAGGAGTGTATTTCACTGATGTTGTAATTAAGATGCATGGGGTCTGTCAATAGTTCAGAGATGTTAATTAATAATTTGCGCCGAATTTAGAGGTGTTTTTAGTACTTCTTGAAAGATGAGCTTGTTTAAATTTCAAAATCTAAAAGATGCTACATAAATTGAAACAAAGATTACGTCAAAAGGAAATTTGCTTCAGTTACGCATATGAATTACCTGATTTAGGATTCATCATCCTCCGCTATGGGAAGGCAACATAGAGGAATTTGCTTCAAATGCGCATTTGAATTGTGGACTCAAGTAATATACGATTGCGACATATTTTTATTTTATATTATCAGTATAGTTTAGTTTAGTTTATTATGGCAGGTTTGTTTCCATTTATCAAATTACTGATGGATATTAACTAATATAAAACTCAAGAACTATTTAAAATGGGCTCAAAGTGGGAAATTAGTGTAATTGGTTTATTTTGGTATTAAACATGAGAGACTATATTATATACGTTGTTATACATTTCCCTTGATCAATTTTCATACAATCTGTCTTTTTTGGGATGAAATAAAATGCAAATTAATCATTAGCTTATTTCCTTTACAAAGAACATTTGGTTTAAGGAACGCTTAAAATTTTATTAGCTACATAATAGTAGTACTGTCTATTGCAATTTGAGATTGGTTTGTCTTTGGGCCCGTTTGGCCATGTGATATGGTATCATGATATGGAATCATGAGATGAAATTGAAGGTTTGTTGGACATGCGATATGGAATTTTTGTGTTATATATTTTCTCATAAACATAAAAATCCCATAAGTAGTAAAACTATTAAAATATCCCCAATTGTTTATTCAATCCTATCAAATAAACAAAAAATTATAAAATCGCATAATAAATTATTACAAGTTATTTGTTCTCCACTTAAGTAATTGTTTCATCTAACTTTAATTTAATAAAAAAAATTGAACATAAATTGTAGTGTACTAGTCTTTAATATAATCCTTCCACATAGTACGGACAATTTCTTCACATTGAACTTGCATTTCTCGATCATGTGACCGAGAAGACGAACCAACATTGTTACTTTGACCCATTTGTTGGTCAATATCCTCCGCAACTATATCTTCATGTTCCCAACCAGCAACAACAAAGGTAAATCGCATATCAAAATCATAAGCACATAAGACATTTTGTGATGTTCTTCCTTTGCGATTACGATATGCATGTTGCACCGCTTTAGGAACCTCCCCTTCTATATATGTTCCATCAATCGCACCAACACAATCCTACCAAATAAAAAATACATCAATATTAGTTTTGTGAACATAAAATAAATTGGAAGCATTATAGAATGCACTTCATAAAAATAATGTTTGTAAGAGTAATAAAAATAGTGCTTCAAAGACAATGCTAAGTCATAAAATAAATATTATCTCTTTAAACAACGTTGATAGGAAATATGTAACTAAATACTAATAACTTACACATAAAATATAAATGTGCACTTAAATTTTATTTACATATGAAACAAATGGTTAGTAGATATAAATATGGGGTTGTTTTAACAAAATATAAACTCATGGATCAATTATTGTATTAAAATATCTCAAATCATGATATGGAATCACCATATGATTCCATATCATGGTTTTTGGAGAATATGGTATCACCTCTCATGATATGGAATCAGCGTAAAATCACATGTCCAAACGCTAATTCCATCTCACGATACCATATCGTGATATGGTATCACATAGCCAAACACCTATTTTTTCTTTGTTATTGACGTAATTGATAATGTTGGATTGTCATGAGTAAAAAATGACAATTCGATGCATGAAATATCTCGCATTAGTAGGATTCAGGAAAGGGACGCGATCCATAAGTGTGATAATATAAACCGTCTATGATATTAATGGTTGTTTTCAGGACTTGAACCAGTAACCTACTAGACAACTAAATAAATAAGGTTACTATTGTCTCCTCAAATGGAGTACTAGTAACATCCACCTAGGTGCTCCATTTCTACGTATGTATTTTTATATTAATTACTTATAGAAACCACACATTTGTTTATACTTTATAAGTAGTACATAACATAATACATTTGTGGATTTGGTAGCTAGTTAATAGTACTTAATTGTATAAAGACCATTGATAGGTAGCCATAATGATTCAAAGATACTCTCAGATATTTTCTAGGGGCCCAATTACTAGGCGCTACAAATTAGCTTCAATACTTTTTTCTTGGTTTAAAACATCATATTAGGTGTGCAAAATCATTAACTCCATTGATTTGAATTAGTGTCATAAAAGGTTTGTTTCTGTTTTTTTTTAGGTGCTCTTGAAAAGAGAACTTCATTAATCTCAAACTCGAAATCTCTCATTTAAAAAAATAATTTTGTCATTTCACCATATTCTTGGGGGTACCTCCAGTGCCAGTTTATAAGTGCATGGTGGCAATTTATAATTCTAGCTTTTCAAAATTAAGATCCAATGCATGTTTTTGAAAAAGTGAAGCACTTGGTCTTAGTATATATGCAGGGCCTTGTGCCTTTTTGGGGGGCCAAATTACTATCAAGAATAAATTATGTGTTAAATTTTTCTATAAAAAATTGATTAATTATGATAAAAAATATATTATTTTACCCACTTTAACATCTTTTATACTTTGTTAAAAATAAGAATTAATAGTGAAAAGTGTTGAACAAAGTGAATTACAAGTTTTTTTTTATTTCTTTTTAAATTTTAGTTTCAAACATTACAACAAGCATATTAAAATGGTGCATACCAAGTCATCAACTTTTTGAATCAGATTCTGTGGTTCTAACTCTTATTTTTATTTAATATTTGTCAACTTATTACTTATAAAATTATGTTAACAATTCATATAATAATTGTCTCACTGAAAGGATGTTTTCAATGTTGAGTTGATAAAATCTTACCTAAATCAATAACTGAAAAACAATATTAAATACTAATAATTTCCATCTAAATAGTGTAAGAAAAATAAATTTTGAATAAATATGTATACAAAGTTTATTTATATTTTAGGCCTCAAATTGAAATTGCGCTTTAGGCCCCCAATTACGTTGAGCCGCCCTTGTATATATGTATTGTGTTTTATCATGATGATCTCAACTACAACTGGTCCTCTTGTTCTAAAGTGTAAGTTTAAATTTTTTTTTAGGAGGCATTAAAAGTCTTAATCCACTTGTTTTGCAAATTTTTTTTTGGGGGGGGGGGGGGGGCTGGGAGGGGGGGTAGGGAAAGGGGAAATGGGAAGGGGATTACAATGTAGGGAATCGAATCCTCACCAACAAGGTGGAAATTTAGATAGTTAATCAACTGAGCTACTAAGATTCCCGTTAAAGCAAAAGTTGGGTTTACACAATAATGTTAATATACAGTGCAAGTTCATGGAAATGATTATGATAACGTTGGAATTGTGCTCTTTCTTTTCATCCTAGACTAGTGATTTAACTTATGAAATTGTGGATAACACTTGCAACGAGTTAATATCTCAGATTGTCACTCAACTTTAAATAATTCACTTAGAAAGTCACTCAATTTTGAGTTGTTCACTTAGAAAGTCACTCAATTTTGAGTTGTTCACTTAGAAAGTCACTCAACTTTGTTTTATACTCAAAAGTCATTCAATTATCACTACAAGAAAAGTGTGAATTACATGGGGGTTTTCCTGGAGATTAGTATGAAAATTTACAGGAAAATTAGTTTCCTACGGATTTTCATACTAATCCCCAGGAAAATTTCCATGTAATTCATACTTTTCTTATAGTGTATTAGTGTTTCACTTAGAAAGTCACTCAACTATTTATATTTCACTTAGAAAGTCACTCAATCAATTTAAATAATTTTTCATTAAATTTTGTAAAAGGTAAATTTTTTTTAAAAAAAATTTAACATCAACTACATTTTTGAAAGAGCATATGTTGCCATTTTCTTTCTACCGTTTTTTCCCTTTGTTCTTAAGATTTTTTTTTAAAACAATAGTTTGTATTTTATATCTTATATGAGTGAAAGTATTGAAAGATTTCTAATGCCCTCTGTTTTGGATATTTAAATGTTTGAACTTCTTTGAATATGTGTTCATCCGAAATGTATTCGAATACCTAATGATATGTATAATTAATTTAAAATACAAAAATTGTTGGTATTGATTTATGATGAATACAACTCTTTGGCATTCTAGTTCAAGTACAAAAATAAAGACAGTTGTGAAGTATATACCAAAATATAAATAAAAATTAGTTGTAAATCGAAATGATATTGAAAAATACAATTGAGATGAATACATAATACATAGAATAAGTTGTATTCAAAATAAATTGTATTTATATTTCAATATCCAGTTTTGTTATATTATTATTTCACTTTAAATTTGTAGAAAGTATTTTTTGGCTCAGTTTTTATTTTCAAATATCAGGTTGCATTTCAATATCATTTTGTATATCAAACGCAAAATGAATACCAATAATTTTGTATTCTCCTTCTTGTGACATATTCGTCGCAATTTTATATATTATGTATTCATAAAAAATATATTGCTTTAGCCAAATAAAATACAAAATATGTCTTACTAAGTTTGTATTTCAAATATCAGGTTGTATTTAGTATGATTTTGTATTTTAAACGAAAAAATGAATACCAATAAATTTCTGATTGATTCAGCCATTGTAGACAATCAGATGCTTTCCCCAAAATTTAAAACCCTAAAAGCAAATTTTGATATTATCAAAATATAAATGTATTAAATATCAAACAAAATAAACATATAAATGAATTTCTAGATTCTACAAAATCTGAAAAATTAAAAGAAAATCACAAAAAAATTTGAAAAAAATAGTTTAAAAGAATAAAAATCTGAAATACATAAATATTTGATGAATGTCTAAACATTGGAAATCCGTAATAAATAGTATCCGAAATATACACCATAATCGGTGATTTTAAACAGCAAATTAAAATAAATCTAAATAAATAATGAAAATTGCCTTGCCAATCGAGAAATCTTTTGAATTAATATAGAGATTTCGTTTAACAATCGAGAAAATTTCTTGAATTAAAAAATATATTTTGATGAACAATTTGTGAGCACCTTGAAAAAAGAGAATCTGAAAACGTGAAAGGTGGGAGTAGAAACGCGAAAGGTGAAGAAGGAAGGTTAATGGGTATTGGTTTATTTTTTTTCCTTTTTAAACGGTTATTGGTTTAGAATTTGGTCCAATATAGGACTGTTTTCATAAATAAAATTAATTTTAAATAATAAAATCTGAATACATATTATTTTCTAAAAATATTGCCATTTTGACATTTTAAATAAATATTTTAAAGTGTTATTGTTTTGACTAATTATGTTAGATATTATGACTTAATTGCTAATTTTGTCCTATTAATTGAGTTAATTAATTATTATTAATAATGATAAAAGTAATTGAAAGTTGATAATAGGTATGAAAATGAAAGTAGAATTGTGAGTAAAAACTTATGAAGAGTTGGAAACAAAGTGACTTGTTGGTGTTAGCCAAGCTAGAAGTCCATATACGGATTCTACAACTCAGTAACTTTTGTTTAAAATTTAAATAGTGTATTCGTGTTAGAATGGTAAAAGTTCTACACTATTGGAGATGAGATCGACAATCTGCTATATAGATTTGGATAATTTTCCTTCATTAACTAACTTTAGGGGTTGAGTTAGGCCCAGACACCATATCTTTACATGGTATTAGAATCAGGTTCATCCCCATCTAGGCTCCTGAACCACACTCTGATGGAACCTGAGCGTGAAGGAGAGTGTTAAAGTGAATAAAATTTTCATATTTCAATCATCATTATAAAATAAAATTGAGAATCCATAAAATTAAACTTTTGACTTTCACCTATCTCTTGTTGATCAAAATTCACAATGATGGACTTATCTAAGATATTTTAATTGCTTTAAAGGGCAAGACATGGTGAAATTTGTGGTGAATTTTAAATTGCAAAAGTAGGAAGGGGCGGTGGTGCAAATCATGTGGAGAGCATGCACATTATTGACAAGTGCTTCACTACGGTCCACGCCCTTCCTAGTGTCACGAGTGGATACCGGCCGGACCCCAATCAATCAATCAAATAATCTTTTTCTTTTTTTTGGTTACATTAAAAAAAAAAAATAAAAATCAATGAATAAATACCCATTTTCTTTACTATATATAAACCCCCATGCATATAGCTAAAGCATTCAAACAACAACTATTTTTTTTAAAAAACATTTCCCTTTGTGCTAACATTATCATTACCTTGTCCCATTAGCTTAAAAATGAATTCAAAATTCATCCATTTCGCTCTTTTTCTCTTTATTATCTTTACTATCTCCGCCGGTTCTTTAGCCCTTAGCCCGGTCGGCGGAAGGAAGATGAGCTCGAATACCGAGATGGGATCACCTAGCTCAGGTAGTGGCTCGGCTCATGGGCCTAACTGGGATTACAATTGGGGTTGGGGTTCAAGCCCGAGCGGAGGATGGGGTTATGGTTCGGGCTCGGGTAGGTCTCCTAATGGATTTGCACGAGGCTCGGGCTTTGGTTCCGGGTCAGGGAGCGGGTCTGGTTCTGGCTATGGTTATGGTTACGGAAGCGGTGGGGCTCATGGTGGTGGTTATGGAGCTGGAAGTGGTTCGGGTGGTAGTGGAGGCGGTTTTGGTTCGGGAAGTGGTGGTTCACCATCAGTTCCCGAACGTCATGGTTAAATTAAAACTTTGTAGGCGTAAAATATAACTATAGGAATGTATTGTGACTCGAACTACATGCAATATTTAGTATTTTGTTAGTACTATGTTATATAGCTAATGTGGTGTATACGTATTATTAATTATATAAGATAAATGTTTTCATATGCTCAAAAACGTTTTTAAAAAAAGGCATGATGAGTAATTATATTTTTTTCGTGAAAGTTAAGTTCATTCATGTTCTATTTTAATTTGTTTTTCTTAGTTATAACTTATAATTTGGATTATTTAAGAATATCATTTTCAAATATTTTGAATTTTTAACTTTTATACTTGCTCCGAATCAATGCAAATAGATTGAATTATTGAGGGAGTATCTGGTATGAGGGACTTACGGGTGCAGGTTCACATGAACCCATACTTCCCTTTCGAAATCATATATAATAGTGTTTTATTTTTTTAAATAGAAATGTATGAATCGACACTCAAAGTATCACATAATATCGTGCGGTAATGATTGGGTGCACCTCTCTAAGCGAGGTTAGAAATTTGAATATTTTATTTATCTTGTTTTATTTTTTTTCTAAAATTGGGTAACACCTCTCTAAATGATTTGGTTAGATTAAAAAAAAATTGAACCTATAATTTTAAATTTTTAATGATTACCAGTAGTAAGAACCTAATTAAATATCAAACTAATCAAATCTATATTAAATCTATCTTTTATTTTTTTATTTTTATAATAACGCACTCTATCATCTTAAAATCCTAAATACGCCTATATACTCTACTAGGGAGAGCTACTTTCCAATTTTTAATTAGTGTAATAATTAGTGTGTGCTGATTATGAGCACGGGTAGTTTATGGTCTAAATAAGAATGAAAAAAAGTAACAAGTGGGAGTAGGTTTGTTTGTTAGGGAAAGGGCTATTTGAGCAAGTATTTATGTGGTTGTAATTAACTATGTCTACGTGTACTTGTTTAACATGTTTGGCCAAGTCTCATATACAAAGTGAGTTCTCACAAGTCATATCCTTGACAATGCAAGCATATCTTTGCTTGTTTAATTTGATAAGAAGTTTTAAACTATAAAAGTAGATTTTATATGGTGAAATTGTAAATTAAAGAATGTTACATTAAAAATTGGAAGATACATTAAAAATTGGAAGATACTTAATAATGTTGTTTGGATTTTTTATTCTTTATTAAAAAATTCGCTTTACACATAATCGTTTATTTTACTATTTTTTAAAATTATTATTTCACTATTTTTATTAAATTCAATATTGACTATTATATAAATCCTTGGTATCCCAAAACAACAGGTAGTTTTAGTATTAAATATGGCTAAATTTGGATGCTTTTATTTCTGTTCGTTTATGAGAAACTGAAACCCTCATATGAATATAATGTTAAGAAGGTTAAAATTTGTTAATTTGTTTTTTCTTTTCTTTTCGATAAAATATTCCTTTTCTATTAATGTTAATTTCTTTTTATTTTAAAAAATTACATGGCTAGTTAAAGTTGGTGGCCTCCAATCAAATCACAGGAATTTTTTTACCAAAGTAAGCTATTTTTAAAACCAATTCACCTAACTAATACGTTTTTTAAGTTTTTTTACAAAAGTAGTATAAACGTACTTCATAGTAACGTTTTAGGTTATTTTTATTTTAAAAATTCAGTGGACAAAAAGCTGATGGATCTGACTACGTTAAATGAATAAACGTTACTGTGAGTAACGTTTTAGGTGTAAAGCGTTACTATGAGTAACATTTTAGGTGTAAAACGTTACTCACAATAACGTTTATTGAGAATCCAATCACATCCAATCCTGTAAATTCAGAATCAAATCCTGCAAATTTAAAATGTTACTCATAGTAACGTTTTACACCTAAAACGTTACTATGAATAACGTTTCTAAAGAATCCAATCACGGGCCTTCGACTCCTGCAAATTTAGAATCGAATCCTGCAAATTTAGCTATAAAACGTTACTCATAGTAACGTTTTACCTTAAAAATGTGACTGTTAGTTACAACACTCTGTTAAAGTCATATTCCCCCATTTTTCAAACTGACCACATGTGATTATAAAATAAATGTTGTTGTAAGGAATGTTTTGCATATTCCAACACTATTCATCAAAACTTTCACTTGTGTTGCCCATTGTTAAAATAATATTCACAAAGCTTCATCAGGTATGAATTAAATAAGTCAAATTTATCATATTATGTTAAGTTCTTACTATAGCTTTAAAATTACTTTTCTAATTTATTAATATTATTTAAAAAAATATATCTTATTTTTATGTGTAGGATAAAGATGACGAGCTTTAAACATAATGTGATGGTTGCTTTGTATTGGGGTAGCGAAATAATTACGGATATGAACGGATTTAGGTATACTGAATGTGCTAGAATGATTATTAGCATGTCTACCTCAACTAACTATCTTGAATTGGTTGGATTGCATGAGAAAATGGGAACAAATAGTGAAAATATTCATATGGATATTTCTGGAAAATATCCATGTTCAATTCATGGTAACAATACAAGGTTCATTGAGTTTAAAATTGAGAATGACCAATCTTTGTTACAATTCCTTTTCATACCTCAAAAATTTGTGGATAAGATTGATATAAATATTTTGGAGATGTATGTAAAGTCCAAATCAATAGATCAAAATGTTGTATTTCAAGTAAGTGGTCATCATGGTTATCACATGAATTTATTGGCTCAAAATTATGGCTTTACCATGGCCAATCAACCTCATTTTGTAGAACCAATTGTTCAACCACCATTCCAACAATTGTCGATGCATGGTCATCGATCATTTGGTGAAGGGTCAAGTAGTCAAATGCATATTGATAATAGTCACAGAGATTATGAGGCCAGGTAAAACAACAAATCTATATTTTACTGAATTTTAGTGTAACAATTTAATAAGATAATTTTATTGTCAGTATACATAAATTATTTCTTATTGATAGAAGAAATAACCTTTTAGAGTAGAAATTATCTCTTTTAAAGCAAGCTTCTATATTTATAATTTTGGTAGAATTTAACTAATATTTTTTTACAGAGATAATGAGACCAACGTTGATCTATATAATGATGTAAATGCTGAAATTAGTGATGAAAGTTCGGAGGAAGATGAACCTCCAAAAGATGGTGATAAAAGTGAACCTGATCAAGATATCGATGATATTAGAGATTTTTTTTTAGAATGGTGTAAATCGTCATAATCATAAACAAGGCGTGTCTGAAATACAAAATCATGACATACCCTATTTCAGGACATTAGAGAATGAGGAAGACATTTTCATGTCTACATGTGAATCTGAGATGGAATATTGTTCAGTTTGGTCTGAGGAGGCAAAAAAGGATTTGAAAAAAGGTATGCTTTTTAGTAGTAAAGAAAAGTTGAAATTGGCAGTAACGATTTCGAGTTTGCACAAAAATAAGGAGTTCAAGGTGGTAACATCTACCAAGAGTCTATGGGTTGTGAGATGTAAGTTTTATAGTTTATTGGGTTAATTGTGGTTTCTTCGAGGTCGAAAAGTTAGAGATAACCTTTGGAAGATAGGAAAATATGTTGAAAATCATAGATGTGAGACTGAAGGGCTTTCTAGTAGTCACGCCAATCTAAATACCAATTTGATTGCATCACTGTTTCTGAATCAAATTAGAAAAAATCCTAAGTACTTGGTGGTAGATGCCATTTCAAAGGTTTATGAAAAATTTGGTCATCAAGTGGCATACAGAAAAGCGTGGCTTGGATGTCAACGCGCATTTGAATTGGTGTATGGTGACTTTGAGAAATCATTTAGTGACCTACCTAATTTTTTTACAGCTTTTCAACACTTTGACCATGGAACAATTGTGGAATTGTAACACGAAAAGTCTATGAGTTCATCAGAGGTAAAAATTTTTAAATTTGTTCTTTAGGCTTTCAAGCCATGCATAGATGGATTCCAAACATGTTGCCCTGTTATTTCAGTAGATGGAACTCATATTTATGGAAAGTATGAGATCAAATTATTAATTGTTGTTGGAATTGATGGAAATGATAACATTCTTCCTTTAGCGTTTGCTATTGTAGACAAAGAGTCAAAAGAGGCATGGAAGTGATTTTTTAGAAATTTGAGTGCACATGTGATAAAAAGTAGATAAGATGTATGTGTTATATCTGATAGGGAAAAAGAAATCTTGACTAGTTTGCAGGAGTTGCGGTGATTTCAAGAGCCTCGAGCCTTCCATCGATTTTGCATAAGGCATCTGAAGAGCAACTTTCAATCTAAATTTTCAAACAAGGACCTCAGCAGATTGATGTGGAGGGCTGCTTCAGCCCATCAAGTAAGGAAGTTTGAATCCTTGATGTGGCAAATTAGAGAAGAAAATGTTGAAGCACATGAATACCTTATGGAAATTCCCTTGGACAAATGGACCATTAGCCATGATGGTGGAAAAAGATGGGGAGTGTTGACAACAAATCTTTTAGAGTCGTTCAAAGGAGTGTTGAAAAAAGCACGAGGTTTGCATGTCACTGTTATGATTAGACTTTCATTGGAGCAAACTATTGAACGGTATACCCGTAGGTCTTAAATAGCGCACCAACTTGCAGAACAAAGTGAATTATGGACTAGGAGGTTCAAAATAAAGTGGGAAAATAATTATGAAAGTTCAAAAAGGCACTTTGTTTTTTATTGAAATATACCCACAGGGGTATACGAGGTTTGATCTATACAAGTTGATGGTACTGGTGGTAATCCTCATTGTGTTTCACTGAATGAAGGAAAATGGGTTAATTTGCACTTCCCATGTTCACATGTCATGAAGGTAACTGATAGAATGGGGGGGCTAGCTAGAAATTTTGTTAGCGAACATTTCACAATAGAGAATTATGTTGCAACATATTCTGGGTCATTCTCACCAATTAGTCATGAGGCATATTGGCCATCTCCAAGTTTTACAATGAGAAGTAATGAATTCTATCGTCGTCCTAATCGGCCAAGGACAACTAGAATACCTAATGAAATGGATCGTGGTTCTACAGTGTATGAGCGAGCTTGTGGATTATGTAGGCAAACTGGACATGATAGGCGTCGATGTCCCAATCGTAATTAAATTTAAGTAAATAGTTGTAGGTCGATGTCTAATTGTGTTAATTTCCTTTTAGTTATCTACTGTAATGTAACTAGGGTTAATTTCTAGATTTTCAGATTGCTAATAGAGGAAAAATTATTAGCGTTAATTTCCAGATTTTCCAGATTTCCAAATTTCTAGATGTTATAAATTATCTACTGTAATATAACTCAAGGATGTATAATTAGCAATAACTTTAAATGTCATAAATTTTTCTCCTCCTGTGAACTTTCTGGTGTTAATAATAAAGCCTTATGCTCTTTTTTTTTGGTCAATTACACAGCTAATACAAGATTGATGTACACAACAATGTATCTACGTAATGAATTCATAAAAAATGAGGCCTCACAATGGTTACTATACAATAGAAGTTAGTGACATTGAGGTAAAATTAACTTAAATAATTAGAAACATCCATGTATTCATACTCCTGGAGACAAAATAGAAAATTAAAAAATTACAAAAGTCTCCAGTGAGTAATAAAACATGTTGCTTTGCGAGACATAAGAATCAATAATCACAGTGAATTCCTTTCTTATAACTGAGATATTGACACAAAATGCAAAAGAATTACAATTTGAAGGAATCACAACGTAATTACAATATACGTCCAACGATCACTTTGTAGCTCTCAAACAAAGCTGCAATTTTTTCCCCTAATTTTGATGGCCAATTGGTCTTGAGGTCATTTCTCTTGGTTTTGAAAGCATAATCCCTATAAGACAATACAAAACAAAAGAAAGCAACAATCTGTAATTGCTTACTATGCCACATAAAGAAGAACCAACATAAAACTCATTTCATACACAATTTTATTTTGTTTCCCAATATAAAAAATCAATGAGAAACAGTGGATATGACCAACAAAAAGAAAATCACCACATGACTAAAAAAACCCTTTCAACATCCACCGGTTCTACCAATCGCTTGCATGAGACTCTAAAACCAAATAAAAACAGAGATTTAGAAAAGGACTAGCAACCAAATAATAAGTCATACCAAATGCAGGACACAACCAAATGCAGACAACAACTCCAATCAACAATACCAATTACGTGTGGGTATATGAATCATCACTGATCATGTTTCTCCATTTAAATTTATATCATGCCACCATATAAATTAAATGAAAAATAAAAGATACTAGTTAAAAACTAAAAGACTCCTGGAAAACCAAGCTTTAAGAAAAAAATCAACTAAAAATATGGTTGATTTTGCAGTCTCACAGAATAGTAAGCTTACTTGGAAGTCTTCGCCTTGTGATTTATTGTTTGCTTCTTCTTTTTGTTGCTATAATGTCTTCGTTACCTTTTGTTTTTTTCTTTATGACATGTTGGTTAAGTTGATGACTCCCTGGCAAGTAAAAACAATTTTTAATTATTCAACGAAAAAAGAAGCAGTAATGTTAAGAAATAATGGTTCACCAAAGCTTTAAAAAAATTGTACTAGTGCCACAAATCATAGGAAAAATTGTACGTTTCTTCTTCGCTGATGGTTCACCACCTCTACTTGCATTCTCGGGATCATTACCATCCACTTCATTGTTGGAATCATCCAACTCATTACCTTATATCTCGATGTTGGAGTCCTCTAAATTAGTCATGGTATCAGGGATCTCCATGGACATTGGCACAGGTGATGAGGTAAAATTTGGGGCATTCTCAAATAAACTACATGAAAAGAAAAAATATAAATGAGTTTAAACTACAATATACATGAAAATTAAAACAAAATTGATATTATATTGTACTTGATCCTCCGTCATGGAATCAAGTGCATCCCTAAACAATTTCAACACATGCTTAGTAGTGTCAGTCCAACTAAAACGTGCAAACCATCTAGTAGCATGTGGACCCTTAGGTAAACCAACTGGAAAAATATTTTTGATGTCTCTTTGTGCTATTACATGTGGTCTAAGGACAGTAACTCTCTCCCATGCCCAACTCTAAACATAATATATAATTTAGGTAATTAAAGTACAAGAAATATTAATAAATAATTTATTTAGTTATTGAGTATACCTGAAGTAGTGGTAGAAATCCAGCTATCTCATTTTGGTTACTTTGTGAGGACTTACAGAGAAAACGATACAAGCACGGTAAGGTCGCACTACCCCAACTATAAGACCCTATTGCATTGACGTACTCGAGCATGGAAGATACATAAGCTTTAAAAAACTACTAGATATATCTGCCATCATCATACCAGCAATCATCCAAAACATGTAACACCTAGCCTTTTGATTAACCATATCTTGTGTTGCCATGTCTATCAACTATGGTTGCCTTAGCATGCACGGATTAAGTGCAGAGACCTTAAGGCTATTATGGTTTGAAGTCTTGAGGACATGGAGTAAAACCTAAAAATCTTTGGCAAATATTTTGCCAATCTCCTATAGTCCTAATCAACTCATTACCAAGTACAGGATGACCATTCACAGGTAAGCCATACAACACCTCTACATCTTGCAAGGTGATAGTTGCCTCACCCGTCCTAAAGTGAAATGTATGCATCTCAGGACGCCATCTCTCGACTAGGGAAGTGATCAAACTACGATCAATCATAAGCCGATAAGACCTATAAACACCATACAATCCAGATAATTGAATCACTTCTAAGACTCGAGAAGAGATGGGATATTTTTTTACGAGGTCCCAAAATTTACTATCACACATTCTCGTATTTAGAATCATATTAACACTTCCATCCCATATATCCCGTGATCTATGGATAATTTGTTCCGTTAATACAGATGATTCAAGTGGACCGAGGTCTAATTGGTATGCAATAGTACTAGCCATAAAACTACTTATAAAATAAAAGAAACACATATGAAATTAAAATTATTAAATAGACAAAATCATATAACATCCACTAAATCAATAAAAAATTTAGTAGTATACTTGTTGGTGTCTTTAAATTTAAAGAATTATGCCAACAAGTGAAGCTGGAGAACTTAAATTGAAAGAAACATGTCAACAAATGGAGTTGGAGACGTTAAGTTAGAGGACAATGCCAACAAGGAGCTTATGTTGATGTTTTATTAGCTTAAGTTGACATGGAGCTAATTTTTATGTTTTTAAACTTCAAATATGTTCGATTTTATTTGTATACATGTTATTCATTTTTGAAGGACATACCATTTTGAAATGGTTGTGTAAATAAATGCATAAGTATAGTTAATGAATTAGTGTAATTTGAGTGGATTCAATTAATTATTTCATGATATGTGAAATTTAAGTAATTTTTGTTGCTTCTAAAAGTAAGCTAGGGGTCATGAAAACATAAGAAATCAAGGCAATAAAAAGCTAGGATGTTTACATATTAGCTTGGAAAATGTCCAAGTAAAAGAGAGTTGTTTGCTATGAAGTTACCTAGGAATAATCCTAGCTATTATTTGTTTGGATATGTTGCCTAGCAAAATATTCTAGCTAAATTAGCTAGGCTAACAACGTTTTCCTAGCAAAATTTTAGCTAAGAGCGTATTAGCTACAAAAGGTTGCTACGGTCATTTTCCTAGCAAAAATGATGTTAGCTAGGAATTTTGTAAGTTAGCTAGAGATTTGGTCTCTCGCTAATGAGTTGTTCTCTTGTAGTGGGGGCTATCACAACAATCCAGATACATAAGAAATAATAAACAAGGGAGATTACAGAAATGTTGAGGAGAGCAGGGGTCACAAAAGCGTACAACATGACAGCAAGGATACCCCAAAAACGAGATTAAATAGCGATAAGGGAGGGAGGGGGTTCATCACTCATCTTAGGTGCAGATTCCAGCTGCTAAGATTCACCGGTAATTAGCTTCGTTGCCATGGCGTTGGAGAGGTACGCTCAGAACAGCTGGAAGAAGAAGAATGTCAGAAGGAGGGAATGAAGAAATCAAAAAATCAAGCTAGAGGAAAGATTACCAGCACTGGTATCATCGATCGGTACACACGCAGCAAGAGGAAGCACGAGGAACCAAGTTTTCGACAAGGTAACGGTGGAGAAGGAAGATTGATTCACCTTCCAAAAGAGGAAATTGCTCTAATCCAGATAAATCAGATATTAGTCGGGTCGGGTATATTAGAATATGTGCACATATTGTTTGTTTTGGTATTTTTATTTTGGGCTAAACTTTGGTTACAGAAAATTCAATAAAAGGCCCAACAGGCCACTAAAATATTCTTTAAAAAAAAAACAAAGAGGGATAAAAACGACACAGTGTATTTGAAATGTGGGCCTAGAGTACTTTTAAAGCATAAAACGTTACTCAGAGTAACGTATTAGGCTAATAACGTGACTATGAGTAACGTTTCTATACTTAAAGCCGTCAACTACAGTATTCCACATAGTTGGTCCTAAAACGTTATTGAGAAATACGTTTATATTACTTTTGTAAAAAAATTTAAAAAACGTATTATTTTGGTGAATTGCTTTAAATAATGGATTAGTTTGGTCAAAAATTCCAAATCATAGATACTCATGTATTTGCGGCTGGTAAAGTTTGAATCTTTATTTAATTTATCTTTTTAAAAATAAAATAAAATTTTGTTCATCTTTATTAGTATGATCTAAAAATTGATTTTTTTTTTAATTATATGAGACACTTGTGTATTCTTTATATAGATTTTTTGTGTACAAAGTGTTGATCATAGTAGACTTTGGGATGCTTTGAGCATATGCAATAGGAGATCAATAGAAATTGAAAAGATCTACAAAATATGATTAAAATGCATGCATTTATCACATCATGAATAATTACGTATTGTCTTTCTCTTTTTTTCCTAAAGAAGCATTAATACATGAAGATTGCACACTCCTATTCACATTCATATTTTCCCATTATTTAGCTTTAAACATAATCTTAACTCAACCTAAAAGATTAGTTTTAGAATTGAATATATTGTCAAAGATCATATTATAGGAAAAATAATCATCTCATTCTCCGGTGAACACTTGATGGAATTCATTCGATCCTTCATATTAGCCAAATTTATTAATAATTAGTGGTGTATTGTAGAGATGCAATCATATTTTTGAATTGATCTTTTGATCAAATTGTACAAAATCATGTATTGATTTCGACTGCTTGTTGATTAGTTTAGTCTAGAAATAGAACTATTATTTCACATTTTGTTTATTATGTTGGATTGTTTTGTTTAAATATAATTTTAACTCAACCCAAAAAATTAGTTATAGAATTGAATATTATTCAAAATTATATTATTGATTGATGTAAGACGCACGTGAAAAAAAATACGTACACTAAACTACTCTTTTAGAAATAGTCAAGCAAAATATTTAGAATATTTCATATCACACACTAAAAAGAAGGTCCAATAGGATTTTACAACCAAAACAAATATAAAACGGCTCATCTCTCTCTATTTATGCAGAAAACATTATTCTAACTCCATACTCTACCCTTTATTCTTTTTCTTCTCACATTTGCTCTTTTCCCGCCTTCTTAAAAAATAACAAGTTTTGATATCATGTTTTTGATTATTGAAATCTTTTTTTTTGTTTATTGTAATTCCAATATATCTGCGACTTATTACTCCTTGTGCTAGGAAATTGTTGTTAATTGATATGAATCATAATTTCTTTTATACTCTGTTTTTACTTAGCATTTTCTTAAGTAGTTTTTACTTCGTTAAAGAGGATTGAAATAAAAATAAATTAAGTTTTGTTTTGCCTAACACATTTAAAAAAGTTAGTGTTGTCATTCTTTTTCGTAATCATTATTTATGATATAATATGCTTAAAGGACATAGTCTTTGTTTATATTAGCAATAGATAATTGAATAAATACAAGATGTTAAGCATGTATTTATAATATATTACCTTTGATGTTGTTGTAAGAAATGTATTTACTAGTATGATAATTTAAATAATTAAATTTAAAGTTTTAAATATTTATATTGTTGAAAAGTAGAGAATGTTTTTCTTTCTTCAGTTATTTTTGGACTTTTTAAAATTTCCTACGAACTTTAATATTGTTTAAATTAAACTATTAAAAAATTGGGTCTCAAATTTTTTAGGGACCAAATCAATATTTAGTGTAGTATATTAGGTGTAAAGAGTTATAATGAAATATAAAAAGTGACGTTTTTTTAAAAATAAAAAGTAAAGCAAGATAAATAAATTAAAATAGAAAGAATACTACATTTAATAATCTCTTTTTAAATTTTTGGTTTTAACTTTACATAAAATTTAAGAAGGTAAAGAAGGGTCCGTTTGACCACAAATATAGTTGGGGGAAAACTTGGGAAAAAATTGAAAACTACTCCCTCCGTCCCTCCGTCCATTTTTAATTGTCATGTTGCGCTTTTTGAAAGTCAATTTGACTAATTTTTAAAGTTAAATTAGATTACATTATAATTCGATATTTTAAACAAAAAATTTAGATATTCAAAAAATATACGAAAAGTACTATAAATTGCAATTTTTTGCATATCAATACGATGAAAAATATATCATAAAATGTTATGTCCCGCCCCAAACTCAAGGGGCGCAACTGGCTCCTAATGCCAAAACTCAGGCCCGAGCCGACCCTGCTGAACCATTTGCTACTAGCACATGACAAACACACGCAATCAAGAAAACAAACTAGTATATCCCGGCTTAAAACTAAGCCCTCAGCCGGTAAGGCCCCTGTCAATATATATATACATGAAATAGCTACTCCCAAGAGTTCATATAAAGAAATAGCCAACTAGCACGGAAGTCCTGACTGGGCCGTCGAGGCCACCATGATATCTATACAAAACCTGGAAGCAGGTATATATCAAGACAATACATCAAACAACTCACAAGCTACAACAAACCAACAAAACTAGGCTAGCATGGCCATAACCTAGTTGTACACCCCACACACTAGTCTGCAAGCCTCAAAAAGTAGTAAAGATTGGCGGGACAGGGCCCCAGCCTACCCATAAAAATATGCACAACAAAAGCTAACAAACCTCCAAACTCTGGCAACTCCGGAGGAAAGGGGCTAGCCAACCGAATAAAAGTCAATCCTGCTACTGAGGAGGTCTACTTAGTTGTCTGTCAGGACCTGCATGCATGAATGCAGCGCCCCCAGGCAATGGGGCGTCAGTACAAAATAATGTACAGAGTATGAAAGGCTGTAGACTAAATGAGCAAGTATCATAATATACCAAAAGCAATTAGGTAAGGAAATCAAATTTAGATAAGTGTGCCAACCCATTACTGAATCTAATAAAATACAATAATGATCAAACATAAACCTAACCAAGCCCCCATAAGCCCGGTAGGTACAAATAACATACCACCTACTTAGACCCCCATAAGCCCGGTAAGTGCCAAATCAATCTACACAACCTTATCGATAGCCCCTTGTCTTTGTAAGAAGTCACATAGCCCTTTTTGGCAACGATATAGCCCCGTAGGCAGCGCGTAGACCTCTTAGGCAACATCATAGCTCTGTGGGCTGCACGTAGCCCTCTTTTGCATCACATAGCCCTGTAGGCAATACATAGCCCTCTTTGGCATCAAAATAACCCTGTAGGCAACACATAACACTCTTTGTCATCAATATAGCCCAGTAGGCAACACATAGCCCTCTTTGGTAATAACGTAGTCCTAATAGACAACATCATAGCCCCCATAGGCAGTTCATAGCTCAACAACTAACCACAATATCCCCAAGGGCGACAACAAACAATTAAATAGGCTGAATGCGAGCAATTTAACTATAAACAATATATATATATATATATATATATATATATATATATATATATGTATGTATGTATGAATAATGTCCAAGTCGTTCCTAACTTAGGGTTGTTCTGAACAGATTATGAGTCCCTAAAATGAGGGTTTATAACCACTCAATCAGTCAACCACTCACAATTACGTCTACAACATAACTAACATTAACTACCCTATTATATCACTCCCAAGCTCTAAGGAAACATGTCGAACGAAGGGAGTATCCTTAACATACCTTTTCCTTTATAATTTATGTTGAAAATACCTCTGTCCACACCACTACAACACTAAACAAAAAGGTAAAATCAATCAGTAATTAAGGATAAAAATTACGACGACAATTCGACAATCGATACGAATTCCTATCGTAACTACAATCCAAGACCTAAGGTATCTGTAAACTGATAAAAAGTGATTCATACCTTTCTTTAAATGACCAGAACACTTGAATACAATCACTCCACTGGAAAAAAAAAAACATGCTGCCACAACCTCCACGGAGCTACACCGCTCAATTCACCTTGAAAATTATACCAAAACGACGAGCTCGCAACTTAGGACAATTTTCGATAAGAGGCCAAGAAGAGATCATGAACACACAAGGATGATTTGATGAGTATTTATCTGATTTTCGTGGGTTTCTCACGATTTTGAATGAACAAAAATGAAGAAGATGCTATCTTATAAGCTTCCACCGACCTAGGGGACCCACCTCATGTGCCTGCTTGCGCAGTCTCGCAAAAACGTGAATATCTCTCTATTTTGCAGTCGTATGAACAAATCATTTGATGCGTTGGAAACTAGACTCATAGAACTTCGATTTAATGGGTAGTGGGCCCCATAACTCGTTATAGATTGGGAGAAAACTTCCGAAATATTTGACCTAAATTTCAGAGAAATCTTTAAAAAGAAACTTACGATAACTTTCGTCCACTTTTATTTTGCGACTTATCTTACTTCAAAACTTGAGATACAACCCTTGAACACTTAAAATATGACATATCACATCATTCTTAATTTATTACTCACCTTCTTTGTCTTTTCACGAATGTACAAATTAATTTAGACGTTTAGAAAAGTCGGGGTGTTACATGTTAGTCAAAGTTTTTATGTTTGACTATAAAAAAAAAAGAAATCACGACAAATAAAAGTGGAAGGAGGGAGTAGTGTTTGGCCATATAATTTGTCATTACTTTACAAATATATTTGGCAAACACCCCAAGTTCCCAGTTCTAGGAAAAACTTGAATTTGGGCCAACTTTTTTTTGTAACAATACCGACCTTTGGAAAGGACCTTTTACCCCCCATGCACTATTTAATAGTGTATTTTAAAGGTGTATATGTGTCCACGTGAACATCATAAAAATTGCATCATTATAAATAGTAACGTGTCCACGTGGGCACATATATACCTTTAAAATACACTATTAAATAGTGAAGGGGGGGGGGGGGGGTAAAAAGTCCTCCATAAAGTTTGGTATCGTAACAATAATTTCGGCCAAAGTCAGAGTATTTTTCAAACCCTTTTCCCTAAAAATTACTTTAAACTTTTATACTTTATAAAAACGCACATCATTTATAGTTTAAGACTAAATTTAATTTCTAGTTTGTTGTACATAATTTATACCAATATATACATATTTTATACAAATTTTATCCGAGCTTGCTATCCAAAGTCACTTCCAATTACAAGTAGTAATAGTAGCTTTTTGTATACGAATCAACAGTATTTTCTTTTGTTTTCTTCCTCTTTTTTCAAAATCATAGGTCATAGCTTTCACGAGCATTTTCATTATAAAACGATAATATAAACATATGAGTATTTTTAATAATTTTTAGAACTTTTGGGTATAAATCATTTTTTTCTAAAGTTAAATATTTCTCCCAAAGTCTATGACCAAACACGTGGTGAAACTTCACCAAAAAAATGACTTGTCAAAAATATTTGGAATTTTGTGGCCATACACTAGCGATGTTTTGAATCTCGTAGTGTTAAACTAAATATATGTAAAATATGTTAAAATATCTTCTATTTTAAGAAAGTAAAGAAGACTTTTGAATTTTGTTATCCTAAATATGTCTCATGAAAAGTTGAAATTAAAGAGTTGCCAAAAACGAAAAAATATTCTTTTTTAAAGGGACTAAAAAGAAAATAAAACAAACAAATTAATTAAAATGAATGAAGTAGTATATTTCTCTCTCCGTTCGCTTTTACTTGTCCACTATATACTTTACTCTCCTTTTATGAAATAACTAGTATATGTGCCCGCACGTTGCGTGGTAAGTTGATAAATGTAATTTGGAGAAGCAATAATTAAAATTAAGCGTAAAATATAAAATTTGTAAAAAAATTTAATATATTAAAAATAACAATAAAAATAAATAAAATATTTTCAAAATAATAGACATGTGTTATGTCCAGAAGGAGAATGGAAGGATAAAATTTCATGCTTCTATTATAGAGAAGTCGTTTGTGAAATTGTTTGGAATTGTGTGCAAATAGCAGTAGTCGATATAATGAATTTTTAGAATTTAATGCTAAACTTATGTTGTATATTTTTTTAGTGGGTGTAAAAGGAATGCTATTTTTCTATAAAGAAAATAATTTAACTTTAATTTTTTTTTTAATCCTAAATAAAGTAATTTATAGTCATAAAAATAGTAGCAATTTAGACCACAAATTTTAAATATATTTAGATTTTGCACAAACATATAAGAAGATTATTCACAAAATTTGAGTTATTTATTGGAGACTTAGATTGACTTGAACAAGTTAGAGACGCTTATACACCTTAATGCAATGTCATACGTTCACTTATATATATATATATATATATAGATAGATGTATTACAGTGTATTAGATGTGTTTATATATCTACTACAAGAAAAAAATGAATTACATGGGAATTTTCCCGGGGATTGGTATGAAAATAAGTTTCCTACCGATTTTCATACTAATCCCCAAGAAAATTTCCATGTAATTCACACTTTTCTGGTAGTATCTATATATACCATTAAGCAGAATTATGCATTATTATACAAAATTTGACTCCGTCTTCTTCCTTGAGCTCGTTTGAATTTTATCTCAAATCTACTCCAAATCACTTCAGATTTAAGTTTTGATCTTCTCTTGATGTTTCCATTAGATTGGAATAACACTCAGTTCAAACAACTAACAAATTCGAAAAATTCAAATTTAAGATTTAACTCAAATCTATTTTCAGTCACTTCAAATTTAAGTTTCAATTAAACTCTAATTTTCAATCGATGGAAAGATCACCTGATCCAACAAACTAACAAACTTGAATTTAAAATTTATATAATTAACTTGTGTTTTTGACTTTTAGATATGTATAACTATAAAGATGCAATTGATTTTGGTGTTACTCATCGGGTAAATATAAATTTTGAGTTTGTAATGCCTATTCGTGTACCTGTAAAAAGTTTGTGAAATTTTGACCAATCATCATTATTATTTAAAGGTTGGGCTAAAGAATGAGAAAACATGCTTAAATCATATATAAAGTGGGTTAAACTAGGTAAAAATATAAAATATAAAGCAATTTTAGTAGAATTGTTATCTCAACGGACCAAAAGAGTAATTTTTAAATGGTTGTGCAAGGGTTTGACTTGGTTATGCCGTAATATAAAAATAAAATAAAAATTGAAACGAGTTTTGTATTGTTATGATAGAACTACTAACTAGTGGTGATGCGCCAAAGGATGGATATATGTATATCATTGTATGTTATGCGTATATCTTATATATGCTCTGTCTATGTCATCTGCATCCGTATTATATACACATAATATATATGTGATATACATATGCTATACAAGTTACATCATGAGATTGTTCAAAGTACATGCATTTATTTGTTCATGAATTACGCATTGTCTTTCTATTGTTTCTATAGAAGCATTAACCCATGAAGATTGCACACTCCTATTCACATTCATATTTTCCCCATTATTCAGGTTTAAACATAATCTGAAGGAGAAACTAAGTTTATATCTCAAAAAAATAAAATAATTACAAATATATACACCTTTAGATTCATATCACATTATATAATTACACTATATATCCCCCAATTAATTTCGCTTAACTGATAGGAGTACTAAATAAGTATTATATATTGTATTGGTATCATTAAAGATGATAATTTTGCTAAATTAATACTAAATCAATATATATACACATACACATTACAATTTTATCAAGAGCTGTTGGTGGCTCCGGGAAGTGCTTTGGGTCGAGATCCATAGGTAACACCATTATTGAAAGTGAAAAACAACTACAAGAGTTGATGCAAAACAAAGGAGAAAGTGTGGAAAGATTTCTCATCATTTTTATTTTTTTTGCTTTTAGCATTTTTTTTTGTTGCTTTCAGCAGATATTTTAAGGTATCTAGTTGATTTTGATTCTTAAATTAATGTATAATTTGATCGTTTCACCTTTATGATACATTACAATTTTATCATGTACAGTATATCGTTTTCAAATATTAATTTTGATACATAACTCTAATTTATTGAAACTCAAATTAGTATTTATCATGTTCATAGTTATGTATTGGATACACAACTATTATAAATTTTGTTATCTTTTACTATCAATGCATACACCTTGCCTTATTCAACTAGTAGAAACCTATGCATCTGTAGACACTACCAAATGTTACTGTTGATACATAAACACTAATGTTTTATAACAAAATCAGTTGTCCAAACACATATACATCCCCTCAAACTTGCCCTCATTTTTCATTTTGGCACTCCAACTTAGCCTTGTTCCATTTTAACCCTTAAGCTCCATTTTTTTTGTACCATTTAAACACTTACACTAATTTTTATGATTTGTTTTTATTTATGTTCTTCAATTGCAATTTCTTATTTTTTAAAAATAGACGTGTGCCTGTTAATTAAAAATATTAAACATTCGCGAACGAACATACAAAATTTCAAACAATAATATTATTTTTTGATATTTCTCTGTATTTTTGCATGAAAATAAATTGACGAAAGTTCTTTGATTTTCTTTCTTAAACATTCAATTAAATTAAATAACACTACTTATTTATTTTTTTCTTATCATCTAGGCTAAGGGTGTACATGACCAGGTTGGTTCAGGTTTTTCAAATATCAAACCAAACTATTTGTGCAAAAATTTTAAATTTATAAACCAAACCAAACTAATAAAATTCGGATTTTTTTGGATTTTTCGACCTCGGGTTGGTTCGGGTTTTTCAAATACCAAACCAAACCATTGTGTCGAATTTTTAAATTTGTAAATCAAACCAAACTAATAAACCTCGGATTTTTTCGGTAAAGTTTGCATACAAACATATAATTAACTTGTGCTCCAAATATTTCTTTAGTCCAACCAAAATACAATTATCTAAGGTGTTTCTTAAAAAAATAACACAAAATATGAGATTAGTACCGATGACACAAAAATATTCAATTAAAAAATAATAATGAAATCATCATATAAAATAAATATTGCAAAATCATAATGAAAATGATGATAATTTAAAAGGACTAGATCATGCTAAAATAAGTTTAATAAGTATTAGTTACATTACTAAATATTTTAGGAAAATTAAAATTAAATTATGTATTTTAATTGTCTAAACCAATGTAAAACTAAAGAACAAATATTCAATATTATTGTCATTCTTAGTGTTGAATTGATTTCCTTTTTGCATTAGTATTAATATGATTTTGATTTAAGTTTTATAATAATTATCAACATCTATGAACTATAATCTTTATTGGACCATTCCAAATTCTAAGTTTTAAACTTGAAATAATATATTAAAAGATAAAAACTATGAAATAGTATAAGCAATATTTTAAAATTATATCAAAGTAAATATTTTTATGTATAAAATAAAATTTTAAAATTACATATATAATGTTGGGTTGGTTTGGTCTCGGGTTGTTTTTTTTTAGTTAAAACCAAACCAACGCAAATGTAGTCGGGTTTTTTTTCCCAATACCAAACCAAGTCAAACCAAACCACTAGTCGGGTTTTTTTTTTCCGGGTTGACTCGGTTTGCGGTTTGGTTCGGTTTTCGGTTCGGTTTTGTACACCCCTAATTCTAGGCTATCTAAATTTAACGCAAATACTCACTTTTAATTTTTAATATAAATCAATACGAATAAAAAAACCCATCTTCAAAAAGACTCGACTAACTTTGTTAATAACACTACTAAAAAAAGACTCTTGTTCATTGCTAATAACACTACTAAACAATGTTAAAACTCGACTGACTTTGTTAGGTTGCCGGTGATTTTAAAGAAAGAAAACCAACACAATTTCGTCGATTATTTTTCACACAAATACATAACACTCTTAAAAAGAAATTATTATTTTTTAAAAAGAATTATTTTTTGTTAATTTTTAATTATTTAACTAAAATTAAATGACACATGTCGATTTAAAATAAGAAGTTGCAATTGAAGAATATATATAAAAATAAATAAATCATAAAAATAGTATTTTGTGTTAAAATGGAACATAAAAAATGGAGTTCAAGGGTTAAAATGGAACAAGGCTAAGATAAAGTGCCAAAATGAAAAATGTGGACAAGTTAGAGGGGTTGTATATGTGTTTGGCCAAATCAGTTTGTATCATATTCATAGTAATGTATGTGACACATAACTTTGCTATGTATATAACATAGCTATGTATCACATGTTGTTAAGTATCTGCAACACAATTTTATAAATATCAGTGCATATGTTTTTTTATATGATATATAACTATAAAAAATTGTCGATTTTTTTTTTAATCTATTACGATTTGGGAGAGATTTGAGAGAAGAAAATTTGAATTGTTTGGAGCTGTTATTTAGGAGAGACTGACATTAATTTGATTTGCATTATTTGGGAAACTGACATTTAATTTTATATTTAATTTCCTTTTAAATCTCAACAAACTAGTTGTATAATGTATCAAATGTGAAGTATCCGGAAGAATGAGATGTATGCGGATGACAACAATTTTAGGGGATTTTTGTAAAAGAGTAGGAATAGAATGTAATTTGCTTCTTACACTATGGGTTTCCTAAAATTTTTACAATAAATTAAATATTCGCTAATTAAAGGGTTTGACCCATTAACCACCAACTAAATAAATTAATTATTTTATAAATATTCGCCAATTAGTTAATCGTAGTTATTGAATAGTTCAAAATTTCAAACCAACTTCACCAATTGATCTAGAAATGAACCGAGGCAACTATCGGAAGGAGTAAAATGGAAACTTTACAAAAAAAAAATTCCATAAGTTATGATTCGTTGTTTTAGTTGAATCCTTGGAGTTTATGGGGACTCCATTTTTATTGTCATTTAAACATGCTTCCGTATCTTTAAATGCCTTAGTTTTCATAAAATTTGTTTGTTTGAGTTGTAGTAATGGTTCTCCCACCGGAGGGTTAGTGTGGGTGCCAATCACAATGATCTGGATCGTGACAAATAATTAGGTGAAACACTTTATTGTTGAGTCCGGCCTCAAAAACGGATATCTTTTGAACTCTATATAGATCAAAAGGGACCCTCCCTTTACGGTTTAAAACACAACATGGACCTAAAAAGTGTCCCTTTTTATAGCGTCTAAAAAGTCGTAAATTTCAATGTCAAAGAGTATGTTACATGTCTTATGATATTTGAAGTTACTAACTCAATTATTCTAATGACTAATAAAAAGATTATTTACCCAAAATCTCAAATTAATTGAGGAAATTAAAGTCCGATTCTGCGGCAAAACTCATTAAGAAAACGTTCAAAAATGGAATATGAAGAATCCACAAAGTTGCAACATTAATTCTTGTTTACAACTTTATAAAGCCGGCCAAAGAGTAGTATAGAATCTTGACCTAGCTAGTGACAAAATTTAGTCCAATAATTTTTGTATTATTTGTGAAACGTCTAGCTCATGAGTGGAGGATTCATCGTCGTTAACCCAACATTGTTGGTTGACAATTTTGAGAGGCATTGGGATTTCAAGCATCAACATCTCAGTGTGGAGATAAGAGCAATAGGTGTGGAACGTTGTGGGAGTCACATTTAATTGAAACCCTATTCCAAATAAGAAGTCCACTTCTAGCAAGTTCATCTCTCTTGTGCTTATTCCTCCTACTTTCCCATAGTAACCATTGTTGTAAAATCTGCCAAAACCAAAATATGTTTCAACTTTCAATACAATGCGCGAAATTAATTCATAACAATTGAAATATTTATCGTGAAAATCCAAACATTATGGTAAGTAACCTTTTATACATTTTTAATCAGATGTCTTAGATTTGAACTTGGGGAACAAAGTCATTTATGCATAGGGAGCATTAGTTACCTCCTAAGGTTGAAATCTCCCTACGTGGATCCAAATTAATCAAATTTCAAATTGGATACTCGACACAAAGTAAGAGATTAAAAAAAATGTTTGAAATATTTAGTTTCCCAAACTTTATGCTTATTGTGTTACCAAATAAATGAGAAATTTCAATATACATGTGAATATCTGATTAAATAACCTTCGAGCTAATTCAACTTTTTAGGTAAAAATGTCATAATACTTAAAATAATAATTATGTTAAGATAACTATGACAGATAGATTGTTTACTATCTGTAAGTATAATAATGTCATTTTAAATCGTCTTAATTAGAATAATGTTGGGGATGGTGGGGGCCTGTTGTGGAGGATCACTGATTATAAACTTCACATCAAGGAATTAAGTTGAAAGCTACTAGAAAAGCAAATTAATTGTAATTTAATTAGTGACAATAGCAAAGAGTTGAATGACAGCTAATAATGCCTTTCTAAAAATCAAGATTTCAGATCTACAATTGGATATTCCACTAATTACCAAAATCATTTTTAAAAAAAATTAAAATAAAAACCAAAAATAGAAGGATCAACCGACGAAAAAAGGAAAATGTCAAAGCTACAGAGCTAGCATAGTTGCGTTACAGTTTTTTTTTTTTTTTTTATATAATTTCTTTTTATAATTATGTAGTATTCGCAAAGCACTAAACCTATTAATATAGATTATAGCGGCGCGCGCATTAAAGGGGAAAAAAAAAATTACTTTATAGAATAAATTATTTTATTCTTAGAATTCAATCAGGATAGATTTCATTTATATTAGATATATATAGAGATCACATTTATTTCATCATTTTGACATTTAATATTAATGTTAATAAAAACTTTTAGTTATTAGTATAAGCAAGCAACATTTTACTTCTTTTTCACCCTTAATGAAATGATTCATAGCCATACAAAAACTTAATTAGCTTGCATTTCATAATTAGAGGCAAATTTAAACTAGAAAGGGGACCTATATATCATTATAAATTAATATTTAACTATAACAATACTAATAAATTTTACATAAATCATTACTATAGAGTCCAACTTAATTAATAACTTAAGTACACCACTTCAATATTTTCTCTCTTTCAATTTATGTGATAGAGATATTTTTTTATTAGTATGTTAAAAGAATATGCAATCTAACTTTAAAATTTCTTCTTCACCCCTAATGAATTGATTTATAGCCACACAAAAACGTTGAGAGGGTCAGCAGACAAAAGATAGCACATCACATCTTAGGTGATTTTGTCTGGATTTGAAACATGGACATTTCACATGTTCTTATTTGATACCTCTTTTGCTTCAGGACGGCGTCGGCAACTTGGTATTTAAATGCACCTTAGCCAATCAGTTTGCCTGCTTCTCGATTATTTAACTAAATGTTTATTACGTTTTATATTAGTATAGATACGAAAAATAACTTTATCTACTAAAGATACATACGTCTATCAAAACTTAAGCAGATGAGAGGATATTACTTAGTAATTGTTGGCCTTTCACATTTTTAGGTGCCCTTTAAAGATGATAAATGGAATTAGTTTTTATTTTAAAAAAACAAAGCAATTATTAAATAACATTCTATTAGTATAGGTAAATAAGATAATTCCTTATGTTAGACACTACTAATTTGTTCAAGGAATTAATGATGTAAGGTCAACGAGGTTGGATGAATCAGTAAGTTAACCAATTATGTCAAAGTCAGGATACATGATGCTTACAAACTACTCTTTCACAAGAGCTTTCATACTGTGCTGCACGAATTTCAAGGCAATTGTTTTTATGATTTTTTATAAGTCCAAAATAATTACAAAAATCATACTTTCACCAATTTGTACTAGTAATTTTGTAGATGTAAAAGGTTTTTTCAGAAACTAACAGCAAGAATCTATTTGTCTATGTGGTGTGGTGTGAGAGATAGAAATAAATAGTTCTGAGAACAAAATTAGTCTAGAAATAAAATTTTGATGTCTTGTTTGGTTGTCAAGATTGAAATAACTTATCCGATCTAAATTTTCCCTTATACATGATGTGATCAATTATCTTAGGAATTAATCCTGAAATAATGTATTTCCAACCAAAATCAAGTCATTATAATTAAGAAAGTTCTTTCTAAAGTATCTATTTTCTAAAAATCAAATCATTATAGTCATCATCCTATCTGGCAAATGACCTGTTATACTACTCACATTACAAGTAAACAATTACTCTAATCGTTTCAATTTATTTGACGATTATGTCTTATAGGCTACATACTTTAAAAAAAATAATCAAAATTCACGATCTTAAACATATCATGTCATAAGTCATAAAAAATAGTAAAATGAAAAAATTTCAGTAATTTTTTTCAAGTATAGAAAGTTGTGAAGCAAAACTCTGATTTTTTTTCCTATTAGCTCTGTTCTATGTTTTGTGCATATATATATGTACAATAATGCGACTGCTAAAATCATAAATCTATCATATTATGTTTAAGATTGATGTTAAATGTATGTACAATTTATATTATATAAGAAATTTGAAAACAAAGCGAAATGAAAGAACTCACATATCATCCATGAATTTAGCAGAAACCAAGACACTGGTGATGAGTAAGCGATGAACATTGAAAGAATTGATGGGCAACAATGGCTGCATCTGCGAGAATCGATCAAGATAAATATATGCCACGATGAAACAAGAAGGGCTACAATTTGCATATTTGAATATCCTCTCCAAGTAACTTTGAACAGAAATTGTAGGCCTAGTAAGTCCATCAAATATCGAAATTTTTTGTGCACTATATCTACCGTTGAGATCATTTGTTTCCGCCACTTTTTCAAGAACAGAAGCCATGAAATTTATAACTCTAGGCATCTCTTCATCAGACTTCTCTATTTCAGCCATTGATTTGAACAAAATTGTCTTCTTGGTTCTGCAGATATATAATGTGTTTTTTTGTTTTGTTTTGTTTAGTGTGTGAGAGGAGAAGTTGGGTTGTAAATTAGCTGTTAGGATTGACCAAGGGAGTAAATGTGAACAATCTTCTCTTTTTGTAGTCTTCTTTTACTTCTATTTATAGTTGTAGGAATAAAATAAAACTAATGAGCGTCGGTTGTGATAAAAAAAAAAAAAAAGGAAGTCTAATAATGTAAATATGACGATGACATTATGAAAGTGCCAAGATATATGGCTTTGTAATTTGCATTACTTATAAGTTATTTATCTAGCTTGTTCTTACTCCGTCTAGCGTCTTTCGATTGGGGTCCATCTTGGGGATCAGGTTAGATCGCTTGGTGTTTTCAATCTTTCAAAAGTTATCTTTTATATCGTGTCATAAGTGAGGAAGAAAGTGATGTAGAAATAAGAAATGGCCTTTGAGATGAAGGGGACATGAACAAGAGGGATCCACTAAAGAAGATCCTTCTCCTTCCCTCTTTTCAAAAGAAAGGTGGGATTCAGACAAAATTGATGAAACATATGAAATCTCTCGTGCTTAAGATATTATGAGAATTAGAAGACGTATTTCTTACATACTTTTTCTTAGCTGGTGTATTGATGATCCATAAACCCTATTCACCCCTTTTTTTTTCTTTTGAAAGCTCTATCAACTCAAATTATTGAGTACATGAGAATTCCAGTCATTATAGTCTGAGCTTAAAATCTTTTGTAGACTAATCTCATCGAGTGGTAGCCTCCTCTTCTCATCATTCTATCCTTATAATTACTCTGGAATCCAAATGTGTTTTCCAATAGTGGTAACCCATGTAGATGTTCATTGATAAACAAACATTCCATTGATTATTAATTTTTGATATGAAGAATGCTAGTTGATCCAAATAAATCAATCTTCTAAGAATAGATCCTAATAATCATACCAATGCGATAAAAGAAGTGTGTACCCTTGTGGTGAGGTTTTGCCTCACAGAAAGAGTGGGAAATTGGGATAAAAAAAAGGCAGAATTTACGCTCTTTCAAGTTCAAGAAAGAGATTAAAGTCCTTTATGGCCCTTTCAACCTGCCGAAATGGAAGGCAAATACTCCTTTCTTTTTCAATCACCCCGCGAAGACAGACGCTCGGAAAGGTTCTCGAGATTCTCAATCGCTCTTTTTAGTGGGGAGGAATAGTGCGGGAAGGGGGCGAGACCAAGCCGAGCCACTAGTAGCTCTAACAGTCCTTGAACGATCGAATATATGTATATGAAAAAAATATGAGAATGACTTGTGTCTAGGGGTGATAGGCCAACCAAGATCTTATATAGTTGATTTTTCGCGAAATTCTTTCAATATAGGGTATGGTGTCGATTGCCTGAGGTAGAACACTTAATGAGATAGGGCGGCCCGATCATTTTGCCTTACCAATGTAGGAAAACTCTGAATAAGGCGTAGATCATTTGTACAAACAATTTTTTTGGGGGCTAAGATCCAAAAGGGAAACAACCTTGATCGGACTCTAAGGTCTCAAAGTAATAACTTAGTGGAAAAGAAAGTGACCAAGCAATGTCAACTAGGAGGTGGGCTTGGAAGCAGCCATCAATCCTTTGAAGAAAACGTAATGATTGTGAAATTAAAGAATGAACAGTTGCAACAATTCCATATGGGGAAAGAGCGTCGTTGAGGTCTTGTTCATTTTTAATTATGAAAAGCTTGACGCAACAATAAGATTGGTCACCGTATGACTAGTAAGCCATAGGTTAAAGTTTTGAAAAAAAATTCGTACAAAGAATCACGATTCGAATCTATACCCTGAACGTGGCCGGCACTCGAGAATCATTGTTTTGGTCCCAAGTGAACCTTCATTCTGGATGACTACAAACAAAAGACTAACCCAAGCATACATAAACATCAAACTGAAAGAAATGTTTAACAGTTTATTGAATCTCAAAACTTTAACAAAAGTTTTAAATAAATATTTGAAACTGAAAGACTCTCCAAAATTGTCTATCTATGAAGTCTCTACTGTATACAAATGAGTGTCAGGATAAGACCCACAATACTTTAAAATGTTACTACCAACAACTCATAAAAACTAGAGTCCTCTGAAAGCAAGGAGGTCTCACTCAAAAGCTAACAAGCAGATGTAGTGATCTTAACAGAAATCATGTTGAGGATCCTAAGTATCTAAATCTACATCATAAAAAGATACAAGTCAAATGACATCAATACATTGAATGTACAAGTATGTAATATAGTTGAATAGAAAATAGCTGAACTGAAAGCCCAAAGGTAACTCAACTGAAATATAGTATAAATCATGATAAAAGTCATGCTCTTAACGTAAGGATGCAATAATAGAAAATACTAAACTGAAATATGCATATACAAGATACTTTACTTTACTAAGAGTTTCTAATCAACAACCATCACTATGAGTCTCGTGATGGTACAACGTCTCGCCCCACATTATTAGAATTATCGTATACCTTGTCGGGGTATAGAACAAACTCAACTCATGGATCCATCTGAAAGGTCTTCTCAAAGATAGTGAGGAGTTGCGCAAAAATCGGTGCGATCCTAACCCACACTGGCTACGTGGTTTATGAGGAATGTGAAATGTCTACTCTTCCCTATATCAGTGCTCAATACTATTCTCAAAATATATAACTCAATGCTCAAGTAAAAATACTCTCAATGAGTTCAGATAAGTTCTCAAAAAGGTTTCTTTAAGAGGTAATTGCTCTGTAATAACTCTATCTAAAAAACTCTTAAAAACTCTTATACTTTTCTAAAAATAGTGCTCTCTTTCTCTATGTAAAAATGAAACATTTGGAAATCATTTAGTTCCCTCAAACTCTAAAAAATATACTTCAAACTTTACTTTTGATCTCACTTTTAACTTCTTAAAATCAAACATTAAACTAAAAAATATTTAACAACATTTTATTGAATCTCAGAACTCTTTGAATAACTAAATATGAAAATAATAAGTTTTAAATAAAATATCTGAAACTTAAAGAATCTCCAAAACTATCTATCTATGAAGTCTCCACTGTATACAGATGAGTGTCGGAACAAGACCCACAACACTTTAAAATGTTACTACCACCAACTCATAAAAATTAGAGTCCTCCGAAAGCAAGGAGACCTCACTCAAAAGCTAATGAGCAGATGTAATGATCTTAACAGAACTCCTGTTGAGGATCCTAAGTACCTAAATTTATATCATAAAAAGATACAGGTCGAATGACATTAGTACATTGAATGTACGAGTATATAATATAACTGAATAATAAATAATTGAAGAAAAAGTTTAAAGGTAATTTAACTAAAATATAGTATAAATCACAATGAAAAGATCATTTAAGTTCTTACTGTAAGGATGCAATAATAGAAAATACTAAACTGAAATATATAAAAATATACTTTACTTTATTAGAGAGTTTCTCTAACCGACAACCATCACTATGAGTCTCGTGATGATACAGCGTCTCGCCCACGTGCTTGAACTGCCATATACTTTGTGTTGGGGTTATTTGCCCTGATTTTTTACCATAAATATGTTTTTCTTTTAAGAAAAGGTTTTAATATTTTGACTAGTCCTTTTCTTGTAGGAAAGGTTTAGGACTCTATAAATATAGGTTTGTTCCTTCTAACTTAATTAACATTCACAATGTAGTCTTAAGGGCTTTGAGAGTTTTGGTTAGGGGGAGAATTTGTGGGTCACAAGCTTGATACGTTATCACTTGTGTGAACCTCCCATGTATTCCGAGTGAATTGGTTGAGGTTGTTTCTCTCTATATTTTGTACTCTCATATTTATAGTGGATTGCTCATCTCCTTTGTGGACGTAGGTCGATTGACCGAACCACGTTAAATCTGTCTCTTTTGATGTGTTTCTCGTTTGTCTTCTTACTTGTGGTCTTTCGAGGTTTGTTTTGCTAGCTTCCGCATTACACCTACTTATTTCGGTCCTAACACTTTGTGGGGTATAGAACAAACTCAACTCATGGATCCATCTGAAAAGGTCTGCTCAAAGGTAGCGAGGAGTCGCTTGAAAGTCAATGTGATCCTAACCCACACTGGCAACGTGGTTTATGGGCGATGCGAGTTGTCTGAGCTCGTCCCCATATCGGGTCTCAATACTACTCCCAAAATATATAACTCAATGTTCAAGTAAAATACTCTCTTTGGATTGAGATAAGAAAGAGCCTCTTTAAGAGGTAACTGCTCTGTAATAACTCTGTCTGAAAAACTCTAAAACACTCTTATACTTTTCCGAAAATAGTGTTCGATTTCCCATGTAAAAATGATACTTTTGGGAGTCATTTAGTTTCCTTAAACTCTACTAAAAAAATATACTTTAAACTTTATTCTTGATCTCACTTTTAACTTCTCAAAATCAATTTAAGGAAAAGTGTTTGATTAAAAGGTTCTGAATGAAAATTCAGTAAATGGGGTTCATCCGAGAATATAAACATGAACAACAACTCAAAGATCTCAAGACATAATATATAGAAACTCATAATTTAAAATTTAGAACTTAAAATCAATAATATAACTCATCTCAGAAATTCTCAAAACTAAGAGTATAACCCTAGATTAAACTTTTACTGACTGAATTTAGATGTAAGGTGTGAGGAAGAACTTAGTCCATCACTATGATTAGCCTTATATACCTGGAAGAACAAAGTTCTTGAAAGAGTTTGAAAAAGAACTTGATAGGAAGACTTGAAACCCTAGATTTTGCCTATCTTGTGGATTTTTTTTGGAGATGAAGAGCGGAGAAAAAACTTGGATTAAAAACCTTAGGATTCTTGAAGAGAATCTTGAATTTGGAGCCTTTAGATCTTGCAAAATTGAAGAAATCTCTTTCTTGGAGTTCTTGATATTTGGAAGAATGAGAATTGGGGATTTTGAGAGTTGTCATACGTATAATGGTGTTATTAGGTTGTAAGATGGACTTAGGGAAGTTGATTGAGGTAAAAGGTCAAAAATACCCTTCTAGGATTGTAAGAAGACCATAAAAATCAAAGAAAATGACCTTTTAATGAATCACAAAGCCCAAATCAGCGATCTGGAGGTCTCCTCACCGAAATAGTTGGCGGTTCGCCAAATGGGGTTTTAGATCGCCAAAATATCCAGAGACTTCAGGTTTTCAGGACAATTTGGTGAGGTTATTCAGCGATTCGCCAACCTATTCAACGAGTTGCCAAATGGGCAGGTATTTTTGCCGAATTTTCCTGCCCGGACATGTTCCAGTAAAACTATCATAACTTTTTGCTTCAAACCCGAAATAAAGAAAATTTGATGGAGTTGGAAAGAAGACTCATAGATCTTTAATTTGATAGGTCATTGACTACCTAATTCAGTATAGTCTAGGAGATATAATTGTTTGAAATTGACCTCTGTATGAACTCATGCGAGAACTTAACCGATATAAATGCTTTGAACTTGACTTGGTGTTTGAGGTCCCTTATGAACCTAGATCACTTTAAGAGTAGAGTTGTGAGGTATTACTAAATGATTCAAGTCTTAGCTTAGAAATTTTTGGGGTGTTGTAAAAAATATAATGTAAAATATTACTCTCCCGTCCTAATAAAAAAAATATAATGTAAAATATTACTCTCCCGTCCTAATAAACGTCACATTTAATTTTCTTCTCTTTAGTCCGTTCAAACAAATAACATCTAACAATTTAGCTTCTAACTCTTCATTATTCCTTAATGAAATGATTTATAGTCATATAAATTTCTATGATTAATTTTAGATTACAAGTTTCAAAATTCTTCTTTTAAAATAAAATCATACTATGTCAAATGACTTCACATAATGTGGGATAAATAGAGTATGGGGTTTGACTATTCCTTGAACCCTGCGCGTAGTGGAAGCTCATTGCACTGAGCTATCTTTTTTCTTAACCACCAAATTGAATAAAGAAATGTGATAATTAAGGGTCACAAAATTAGCTTATGAAAATTTAATTTGTATAATTAGTTTAAATTTGAGAGGATTAATGACATGTTCATTTATTATCGTAATTTATTTGACCTATTAAAATCGGCTCATCTAAATGTTGACTTGATATATAATTCAAATTGATCCATGAGATCAATTAAATTTGAATGGATTAATGACTCATTCACTTATTTATCAATCTATTTTAACCCATCAAATTTAACTTATCTAGAAATTGACCTGATATATAATCTAAATTGACCGATGAAACTGGTTAAATGAGGATTGGCTGTCTAGTAGCATAGCTCTTTGCTTTGAGCTTTCTGCTTTTGTTAATAACACAATTTGTTTACCAAAAATAAAGTTGGCCTGATTTGTAACAGAATTGACCTATATAAAACCTTCCCAAAATATTTTTAATTAACACATTTTTTGGTTTGATATGTTATATTTTGTCATGGTATTTTTTTTTAAACTAGGTATTTAAATAAATTATACGAAAAGATACAAACAAATTAAGACTTGTAAAAGTTGCACAAGTTGAATTATGATTCATTATTTGACCCATTTAACTTAGACCATATTAGTCCAAATAATAACCTGCACAATTATTAATTGATCAGTTCATTTAATCCGTTTAAATTCAGCTCAATCCATTTATTTGACACCATTAGTAATAATCATTAACAGAGTTATTACCTTGAAATTTACAAGTGGAGAATTCCATTTTTCACTTAATTATTCTCTGCCACTTTCCCCTACACCACCTCAGCCTATCCCCAAGATATTTAGTTAAAAAGAAATTGTTTTTCATTGGTCTACTCAGGTTAATAAATTGTAATATGGTACATTTACTTGTAAACATATGGCACTAGAGTTTGGTGTTGTTGACTTGTCTTCTAAAAGAAGAGAAGTGATAAGAAGGGGATTAACTAATTTAGAGGAGAGATTTGTGTGACAAAGGGAAGATTATTATAATTTTTTAAGGGCCCTACTCTATAGTTTCACATAATAATGATGATTTTTACATAACTAATTCATATTTGGATCCCACAAGTACAAGCATTCTTAGGCACTATAGGTTTTTATTGTTTCCCATCAATTCGAACACCGCATTGAAAATTCGATTAAATTCGAATCACGCACTGCAGGGCCCATTTGGGAATGACACATCCAACAGGATTTTCTCTAGACCCAGAATTTGAACCGCCCCACTCACTATACCACAACCCATGTTGGTGGCACTATAGGTTATTCAGGCTTTACCTCTAAGCATATAATAATTTGCTTTATCATTACTTAGATATATAGGAACATTATTTTATGCAATTGTTATTATACAATTTCATATACTTTAACTTCTTGTTATTAGTACTAGTACTAGTATACCACTTATCAATAGTTTCTTCTATATTCCCTGTGTTATTTTTTACTTGATTTTTGTTGACCTGATATTTTCATCAAAAAGTATTTATCAAGAATTTTTCTTTTTTAATAATTGGATACCATTTGTAAAAATTTATACTAAATATAGTGCTTGGAAAATTCTGATCTGATATTGGCTGGTGACATCTAACCTGCTCTTTTCATGTAATTAATTGCTCTCCTCATCAATCCTAATCAAACTAATTATTTTTAATAAATTCTTTTAGCATTATTAAACTTCATCTAAACGCAGCCACCAGAAAGCACCAAATGTTGGTAATTGTAAAATTAGTTCAATTAATAAATCATGCTTAGAAGCTTTTAGTTAAGAGTTGGTACTTGCTTTGGAAGAATGTAAAGTTTAATCAAACTAAAGTCAATAGGTTGATAAAACCTAAAGTAAAATGTTCATGCCATCAGTGTGAAAAAAGAAAAAAGGAAAACAATAAGTTTGGTGAGCTTTGTTTGGATGGTTAAATTTATGTTATAGCATGGTCCGGATGGAAAAATTAGTCCGTAAAAATATGATTCATTTAATCTGTTGAAGCTTGATGAGCGGTTTATTGATCTGTTCATTTATAAGTTCAACATATTTTAGTTCAATTAATTTCAGCCCATTAAAAATTGAGTTGATATGTAGGTTAGATTGAACTATTGGGTTCGAATGATTCAGGACGTCATGCGGAAGCTTATAATTGCAAATCATAGAGGCGACAAAATCAGATTACAAAGAAAAACTATTAAAAAACTTTATGATATTGACTTGGTCAATTGACCTGCATATGAAAGAAAAATATTAAAACGGCAAGAAAAATAAATCTCTCCATAAACAAAACTCTTTAGTGACTATATTATGGATGTTATTGTTTGCTTGATATGAAAATAGACATTTTCAATTTATAGAGGCTCAAATCTTTCCTCTAAAGGAAAGAATAACCCTAGTATGAAAGAATTTTTTCGTTTAGAAAAAAATAAAAGTATTATGGTAATATTTTGACTTTACTTCAAAAGAAAAGTAAAACTCATATTATGATAATATATAGGCTGCTTGGCCAAATAAAAATAATGATGAGTTCGATCGATCTCTCATTAACTTCAACACGGAATATATCTTATATATAAAAAATTACTATTTGATAAGAACATTTGAACTTATAATTTTAAAAGTTTAATGAGTTCAGTGATAAAAACTTAATAGTTAAATTGGTTAAATTTATATCTTAGATCCACTTTTTAGTAATACTACACTTATTCTTTCAAAATTTTGGATTCGCCTCTCATAATTTGGAGCTTGTTGGTACTGGCCTTCTTCCCTCTTTTCCTTTTTCATTTGGTAATACTATTTCATCCGTGTCAATTTAACTATTTAAGTGTCTTGCCCTTTTAGTCTGTCCTAAAAAGATGTATTTTTTTATATATTTAATTTTAATTTCAATATTCCACATCATGGTGAGTTTAAGAGCATATAACTCTATACAAATCTTTAGACTAAAATTCCAATATTTAAAATTAAAGTTCCTTTTTATTTTGTAAACTCTATGCTCAGTTAAATTGGCTTATCTCCATTTTCTCAAATTCTTACTTGAATGAGAGACATATGACCTAACTTAAAATTTACCGATAAGATTTAAATAACCAAATAAATATGCAGGGGATTAATTATCACCCTTGTGAGTATCCATGTGAGTTTTTGTGGAAGTACCTGCATGTTCTACGACACACCACTCTCGATCTATATACTACAAAAAAAAAAAAAAAAAAAAGGGGAACACAAGATTTTTATTCAATGTTGACAAGGAGTGGTGCTCATGTATGTATTATTATCACACCATATATACAAAATATTTATTTTACAGTAATAACCAAATCGTAGGTACACACCCTATCTACACTTAGTAATGGATAGGAGGCATCATTTATCATGTTGGTCCAATAGAATTATGACACATTTGCACTTGTATCTATTATAAAGATTGTTGTCCTTTTCCCATTCCCCCCTATTTTTCTTTGACTGGGAATGTCTAGTCTAAAGGATTTCAAATTTGTGCTAGTCACGTTAGTGATGAATATATGGGTGTTTATATTCAAGGTATATGCCAAGTACATGGGGTTGGGGTTGGGATGTAGTGGTAGTACTGCTTTATTTTTAATTATTTTTAATTAGAGGTTTTGATTCAAGCTTAGAATATGAAGAAAATTTTATTGGAATCTCCATATTCAAATGAACTCTATAATGTGCGATTTGAATTTAATCGAGGCTCTTAATACAAAATTTGAGCACTGAGTGGTAAAAAAATGATTTTGACTTTTTAATTACACTAGAGAAGGGAATTACATAGACGTGGAGGGGCTTAAGTCTTAACATGATAGATTCTTATGCATTTTCATTTGATGATGGGAAATATTAACAACATTGAAGGCGGTTTGAAAAATGATGAAGATATTATATAAAAATAAAATATCAACAAATGTTATAATGTACTATTAGTTAATGAGTCTATTAATTTGATATCGATGGAATATGGGTTAGTCATCATATATAGTATGATAAAGATTGTCAACTAGATTCAAAGTACTTTATAGATCTTAAAAAACTAATCAAATAAGTTTTTACAATATACTAAAGTGAAAATTTAAGCCAAAGACGATTACATTTTTAAATAGCAAATTGACTAGTCAAAACAATTTTTTTACGAAACTAGGTTATAGTTAAGGATAGTTTAATCCATAAATATTCATTAAATGAGCAATAGAAATAAAAATTAAAACCCTTTCACCAAGAATCATAGATTGGTTCCTCCGATGAGTAAAGGGAGCAAGAGATGTGTGTGGAATGGTAGCACTAGTCAAAATAGTAGAGAACTTCAAATTGTTTTTTGGAGTATAATCATCAGCTTGTCTGTCAATTAATATTTTTTTTTTGTTTTTTCAGACATCAGATATAAAAAGTGATGTTGTTTAGTCACCAATCGATTCAAGCATCGATTATAAATCTTCAGATGGAGGTAGCACTGATGATGAACCAAGCATCAAGTAGAAATCATATTTAGGATTTTTATTTTTTTTAATATTGTTGTTGAATGACACTTTAAAATTACTATTTTGATTATGTAATTTTGGATTACTTTTGCTTTATATGATAAAAAATTTGCTTAATTAATCTATTATGTTATGTTAAAATTATTAATTATAGGAGTTTAAATGTATAAGATGCAATAAGTAGGATGCAAATGTGAATTGATAAAATTGGAGAATATAATTAGTTACTCATATAATTATTGCAATAAAATTCAGCAGCCACGAATTGAATATCCGACTTGTTGGACAACAACACTATTTAGACTATATATTTTGGCATTAAAAAGATGGGACTTGTCATATCTCAAATGTAATCATACTCGACTTGTTGGACAATATCACTATTTAAACTATATATTTTGACATTAACAAGATGTGAATAGTCACAACTCAAATTTTGAAAATGCACATTTCCTTAAATTCATCATGAAGCTCATTATATCCAAAAATCACACATGAAATAGAAACCAATAGCTCTCTAGAGACTAGCAATTTCTTAAGTTTACTAATTGATGGATTCTAGAGAAACAAATGTATTTCTTCAATAGAAAGACAAAACAACACACATGTATATCTATTAGTTCAACTTTATATAAGTTTAAACATCTACTCGTGCACACCCAAAATTGAAGGACATAAATGTTAGTTGAGACCAAATTAAAGAACATGTTTATATATTATGTCTTTTGTATTCACAGACATGACCGTTTAAGGATTGATTCTTGGAGAAGTAGCGCTGACCTTAATGCAAGTTTCTATCTTTCAGACCACAAAACCAAGAAACAGTAAAAACAGAGAAAATCCATCCTTCCTCATTGCAATCCATGCAGACAAGTAGTAGTAGTAGTAGATTAGTTGTTCCTAGCATCAGCATTCACGTCCTGAAAGTTCAATAGTACATAGTATCAGTTAGCAATTCACACGCAAACATCACTTCCATTAGAAAATTCAGCGTTATTTAAGCAAAGAGACGAGTTCCATTTCCCTGCAAACACCATTGATACATGTTGTCAAAGTTGCCTCCATTCAACTTCTAAGCAATGGACACAAATCAAATAAACCGCTGTAAACTAAATCTGATGTCTAGATGAAAAGTGATGCAACATCAAGCGGTTCTCATGCTGATCCTATATATTATGCTGCCAAAAAAAGAGTAACTTGTTAAAAATTTACACATACATTGCAGGCCAATAAGTTCTTGGCCTTCGCTATATGTCTCTCTTGTTTCCGCAATTAATGATCCACAGGGACACGAGACAACAAATTAAACCACAATATAACGCGATGCAAGATTTCCATGTCTCTGAATGCTCTTTATTCTCACTCGATTTAGGTGCATAACATCTCCCTTAACATCCATTATAACACAAACAAATGTACCGTTGTTAACTTATCTGATGTCTAAGATGGAACATGGTGCAACCTTAAGCGGTATACATGATATACAATTAATACCAAAATGGATAAAAACGTTAAGAGTGAATTACACGCATTACTTATTCTTATCCAACATTTTATGCTACCAAAAATGGGTAAATTAGTTGATTTAGAGCTGGAGTTTAATGTAGAAACCATCCCCTCCTCTCTAGTTCCAGTAAATCCAACTCGCAAAGAAATTTCATATTACACATTTTGGCTTCTTTCCTTTTTCTCCTCCATATCATTTCACTAATGCACAACAATAAGTTATCTAAATTTAATAGATCACAAAATATGCAAATCAACAAATTGAACCACAATTACACTAATATGCAAGTCAATCAAATTCTTGGCGTTGTTTACTTACAAGGACTAGCTATTTTTCCTCATTATAGGTTGGTTATAGTATAACAAGTGGATGTTGCACTTGGAAATTCTTTAAGCCGGGGCTTTTATCTCTCACTCGGTGATACATAACATTGCACATATTTTAACTTTACTGTTGTAAAATATACAACAGAACATACAAAAGTTCTTTCTTTAAAGTCAAATTTAGATACTCTGAACATGATAAAATAATTGTTATTCAAAGTAACAAAAATGTTGAGTGCCATTTAGGTTGAGGATGAAGACACCAAGCACTTCAACCAAATAACTATTCTTCCAAGAAAATTGTTATCTCCGTGAAGCAAAAAAGAAAATAACACTAACAAGACCTCCAAGAGGATATGGTTCAGATAGGCGTAGTATGTAATATCTCGTTCTATACTTGAAAAGAAACAGAGTATAACAACACTAGAGAGATGTACAGAGAAGTCTTACTATTAATTACACAATTGTCTTCATCAGAGCTATTTCAACCTCCTCCGTTGTTGCATCCTTGACTTCTTCCGTTGAAAAAAGGGCCAAACTAGGCTTTCTATGTAGATGCTTACCTTATAGTCATAGTGGGTAACCTCTAGATGTGGGCTTCGTTGTACGATTGAGTGATCCCTTGGATTGTAAATCATGAAAGTTGAGCCAAACTGAAACAAAATTTCACCTTTATTTGACATGCAAAAGAATAGACAACGATAACCGATCATAGGATCACAAGGAATATTGATGTTATACATCTTTATCCAAGATTTTTTTAACCCCATACTCCTTCAAAACCCACACGTCAACGTGAATTCTTTGATAATTACAAAACACAGAAAGATCACTTTCCAAAACTCCCAGGGTCCAACAAAAATCTCTTTCTCCATAGTAGGGTTGTTGCAGTTTTCCCCATGTCCTATCAGCCAAATCAAAAGAAATGATGTCCGAACCAGAAGTATGATAAATATCATTAGCCCAAAGAAGTTTCCCATTCACAAACATACCCGACTTAGTACATATGTTCCCAGTCAAAATCTTATATACTTGTCCAAGAGTTACTATTTAGACTATACATTTTAACCTTAACAAGAAAATGAATAGGCATAACTCTCGTTATGGAACCCAACCACTACCTTATAATCACGATGAACCTCATCAAATTCAAAACCATACATGGAATGGCAACCAGAACACCATTTATCTCTACAATCAGGCAATTTCTTGAACTTCCTAATTGATGGATTCCATATAAACAAATATCTTTTTTGCAATAACAAGACAAATCAATCCATTCACAGAACCCACAATCTCAACAGATCCTAGGATACTCCAAGTTCAATGCCTCAGTAACTGAGCCATTAATTAAAGAACTAACAGAACAATCCTTAAGATTGTACTTAGGTTGATTAAAACTCAGCATAAGCCTATGGTGAGTGAAATCCTCGTTATTAGTAGATTTACTGAGATGGGTGTTCATAAATTCAGGTCTAGAGATTAAATCAAGCCAAGATTTTAATACAGACCTGAATTTCAAGAGAAATTTCACCGGAAGCCTCAAGAGGATTTCAGTGATGAGCTCTGCTGGCAGAATAGGAATTGTCATAAAAACTGAATCTTTAATTGAAGTGAGAGGCAATTGAGCAGAGCTAGTGCATTTTCTTCGTTTTGGTGTAGATCGGACGCTTCGTCTCCCTCAGATTCTGCCATTAGAGTTGCAGTAATTTGAGCTCTTGGAGAAGAACTACAACGTTTTGATGTTTAGGAGGTTTTTTGGTTAGGCGGGAAGATTACTTTATTTTCCATCGTCTTGTGAAGAACGACGTCGTTTTGCATGCTTAAGGAATTGGTATATTATGTAGTCAATATCCAAAATTAGGGATTTAACTATTTTACGTTTATCTTTTTTAATTTGCTATTTTTAGATCAACATTGAGTGGTTTTTTTTTTCTTAATTTGTATCCAAATTATTGACTGAATACAGATCAATGTAATTTGAATATTACTAAACTCTAGTCCAAAAACTGTACTAGTTATTTTGACAAAATGAATTTTAAAATTAAATGACTACTAAATTTGGAGATTTTTTTTTTCCGAACAGATTAAAAAAACTTGTGTAATACAAAATGATACAGAATAAAATAGCAATTTTTTCGCCTTGTTGGTATTACGTAGTTAGATACAGTAAAACCTCTATAAATTAATATAGGTGGGATCATGAAATTTTATTATTTTATAGAGATATTATTTAATTGATAAATTAATATTTATTAATTTGAATAATGGTTTCAGATTTAATGAAAGTTAATTTTAATTATATTAAAATCATTATATCTTACTAATTTATGTATCATATTTATTGAGTTCACATAAAAAAAATATTATACATAAAGTACAATGAATACATCAAAATTCTTGTATCTTACTAATCTATGTATCATATTTATTGAATTGTCACTATCGTGCAAACAAAAGGCATGGATGACAAGTGTGTTTTTTTATGAATATATTTGTTGATTTGATCACAAAATACTTGATAGACGAGTTTTGCTTATGGTAGATAATTATCCAACCCATAATAGAAATATTGAAGGACTACAAATGTTGAATTGTTTTTCTTGTCACCCAACATGACATCCAAAATTCAACCTTGTGATATTGGGATAATAAAAGTTTTCAAGATGTCTTATCATAACATATTTTATTGTAGGATATTAGAAGGCTATGAAGTGAGATAAACTGATCCAACAAAGAATAATGTTTTGGATGTTATCAATTTTGCAATCCCTGCTTGGACAACAAATGTTCAGCAAAAGACAATAGCAAATTATTTTTGACACTGTAAAATTCGTTCGGGGGATGCAATCTCAGAGAATTTGAATGAACCCATTTGTGAAAACGTCATTTATGAACTTGAGGTCATGATTAATGATCTCAGTTACCACAATAAAATGGATGTCAATAACATGTTGGATTATTTGGGCGAAAGTGATACATGTTTAGAGGTTTAGAGCTTAGAAGAAATTGTGGATACCATCAGAAAAAACAATGTTGATGATGAAGTTGAAGATGATACTATACCTTTGGAACCAGTTACGCGTAAAGAAGCACTAATCGCATCTAGAACTCTTCACAATTTTATGGTGCAGTTAGAAAAGACAAAGTCAGAACTCTTGGATGCAAGAAGAAAAGTTAGAGATGAGCTTCAACTAGATTTAAACTTTAAGAAAAAATAGAACACAATAGAATCATATTTCACAAAATTGTCTTAGATATATTTGTACTTTTAAAGAATTATTAATTTATGATATTAATGGGACCATATATTTATATAGGGGTCTTCTAGAAATATATTATCTTATTATCTTATCGAAATTGGTGATTTTTTCCATTAGTCCAAGTCGGGACCGGAGGAAAATATTACTTTAGAGAGATTATTAATTTACTGAATATTATTTTATAGAGGTTTTATTGTATAATTTCTCTTAGGGCTTGTTTGATTGGGGGAACATGTTATTTTGAGATTAATTATTTCGGGATCAATTATGTCGAAGTCCAATACGCTACTATATATACTGATAATTCCCAAGACAATATCGAGAGTACCCATCTTATGCGAGATTGTTAATCCTTCCTCATCTTTTGAAAATAAAAATCTGTGTGCACTCTAGTTTTTCCAGACCGCATTTAGTGAGATTCCACTAAATGTATTATTATTGTATTTAATCCACCCTCATAAAAATAGAGTTACAATTCTGGACTAACTAATCCGTGATAAAATATCTCATAATTTTATTTCAATCAAATATAATTTTTTTAATTAAACATGAAAATAATCTCGAGATTAATTATTACTTGTCTATCCTTTAAAATGAGCCCTTAAAATTAATCTTGCTCAAATAATACCAGGTAAATTGAATCGGAGAAATAACCACTAGTACTTTCGACTAATTTGGGGAAAATTCTCAAAGCACAAACACAAGGTTCTTTACTTGTTCATAGCAAAAATTGAGAGCTCAAATTTCTGCTACTCAAATGGAATCCAAGGAAGATGGAGCCTTCTATATACACCCAGATCTGAATAAACCCACAAATCATTCTCAATTACCTTCAACTTCAATAAAAGGTTCAGTCTTGATGACAATCTGCCAGCAGAACTCATCACTGAAATCCTCTCAAGGGTACCAGTGAAATCGCTCTTGAAATTCAGGTCTGTTTCGAAATCTTGGCTTGCTTTGATCTGTAGCCCTGAATTTATCAACACCCATCTCAGCTTATCCACTAATAACAACAAGGATTACACTCACCATTTGCTTACTATGAATTTTGGTGCAGCTATGAATGGTCTTTATGAGTATACTCTTAAAGATTTTACTCTTACTTCCTTTCTTTATGAGTCTGTGACTGAGGCATTTGACTTGGATTACCCGTACAAGAAATTGCACAAATATTTTTCGATGGTAGGTTCTGTCAATGGATCGATTTGTCTTGCCATTGAGGAATATGACTTGGTTCTATGGAATCCATCAATTAGGAAGTACAAAAAATTGCCTGATTCTAAACCTACATTAATGAAGAAAGATTGTTGGCCTTTATATGGTTTTGGATATAATGAATTCCACTATGATTATAAGGTAGTGGCTATTTTTTTGAAATATAGCAGTCGGGATCAAGTTGAGGTTAAAATATATAGTCTACATAGTGATTCTTGGAAATGTGTTGATGAATGTCCTATTAAGAAGCTATTAAATATATCGGGCAAGTTTGTGAATGGGAAACTTTATTGGATTACTCATGGCCCTGATTTGTTTAATATGTATAAAGACGGGAACATCATTTCTATTGATTTGGCTGATGAGAAATGAGGAAAGGTGGAGCAGCCCTCCTATGGAGTAAAGACATTTTTCTTTGAGTTTTGGAGTGTTTGGAAGTGATTTTTCTGTCTTCTGTGATAATATGGTTAGTCATGTTGACGTTTGGGTTATGAAGGTGTATGGAGTTAAAGAATTTTGGACAAAACTTTTAACTATCGAGTATCCTGATGATCCTTTTGTGGATTATGATTATATGATGTTTCCACCCTCTCATATCAAATAAAGGTGAAATTTTGGTTTGTTTTGGATCTAGTAAAGTCATTGACAAAATCTCAATTTACATCTATGAATGGAGAGAACTGATTTAGGGGAAATAGGGAGAAACGAAAGAGATGATCTTATTCATTGATCATGCTTATGGAGCATGTGCACTGTACATCAATATATATAGTTCAACTAATTTCCTAACTACCTTTACAACCAATCAGAAATGTACACCTGTCAATCTAACAGAATTAGTTATACTTAACTAACTAATGGAATCAAGTCACGCCTCTGTCCACATTATCTTCAATACTCCTCCTCAAGCTAGGTGTGGTGAAGACATTCAAAACACCTAGTTTGGATAGTAAAAAATCATGTTGCAACTTCCCCAAAGCCTTTGTCAGTATGTCTGCCTGTTGGTCTCCTGTGGGAATGTAAATAGTGCTAATCAATCCTTGTTGAATCTTTTCATGAACAAAGTGACAATCGATTTCAATGTGCTTAGTTCGTTCGTGGAACACAGGATTTGCAGAAATCTGAATGGCTGCTTTATTATCACAAAATACAGCTACTGGTTCTTTAACATTGATGCCCAACTTTTTAAACAGGTTTGTCACCCACACAATATCAGCTGTTAGACAAGCTAGACTCCTATATTCTGCTTCTGCAGAGCTCCTTGAAACTGTAGGTTGTTTCTTGGACTTCCAAGAGATAAGAGAATCTCCCAATTTTAACAAGTATCCAGTAACTGATCTCCTTGTGTTTGGGCATGCTGCCCAATCTGAATCACAAAAACCAGTCAACTTCATATTCTTCTGTGAAGACATCAATAACCCCAAGCCTGGTTGGTTTTTAAGGTATCTAAGAACTCTGAGAGCAGCTTGCCAGTGTTGAACCTTTGGCCTTTGTAAAAACTGACTCAAAGTTTGCACTGTGTAGGCAATATGAGGTCTAGTTATTGCCAAGTATAGTAACTTCCCAATCAACCTTTGATATTGGGAAACATCATGATATAACTCCTCCTCACCGCACGTACCTTCAGAAGCTGTAGTGAGTTTCATATTGCATTCTAGTGGAGTAATTGCTGGCTTTCTTGCAGTGATGCCAGCCTCAACTAGAAGTTCTAAATCATATTCCTTTGGCTCATTAGGATTCCCTTTTTAGATCTGCTAAATTCTATCCCCAAGAAGAATTTCAACTCTCCCAAATCCTTGATTTTAAACCATTTATGCAGGACATCCTTAGTGGCCTGAATAAGAGCAGCATTGTTCCCAGTAATAAGAAGGTCATCAACATAGACCAATATAATGACTAAACTGGTACCCTGCCTTTTTGTGAATAAAGAATAATCCAAATGACTTTGATTGTATCCAGACTTCAGCAAGGCTTCAGTAAGCTTATAATTCCATTGTCTGGAACCTTGTTTGAGTCCATAAAGAGACTTCACAAGCTTACATACCATAGGTGTAGTTCCTGCTACCTGCAAGCCTTTAGGTAGTTCCATGAACACTTCCTCTGTAAGGTCTCCTTGTAAAAAAAGCATTGTAAACATCCATTTGATATATATACCAACTCTCTGCAGCAGCTAAAGAAATGACAGTTCTGACTGTTACCATCTTCACTACTGGACTGATAGTCTATCCCAGCAGTCTGATTATACCCTTTAGCCACTAGTCTAGCTTTGTACTTTTCAACAGTGCCATCAACCTTATGTTTGATCTTAAAAACCCATTTGCATCCTATCACAGGCTTCCCTTGTGGACAAGGTACCAGGTTCCAAGTACCATTTTCCTTGAGAGCCTATAATTCTTGTTGCATTGCATCTTTCCACTTATCATCTAGTTGTGCCTCTTCATAGGACTTAGGTTCAGTGACAGCTGAGAAATGACTTAAACAAGCTTTTTATGTAGGAGTATAGTCTGGTAAGACACATAGTTGGATAATGAATGAGGGTTATGACCCTTTTTTGTAGTAACATAATCATGATGCCTGGCTGGTTTGATAACTGCTCTACTGGACCTTCTTAGATCAGGAGGTAGGATTATGTGTTCATTAGTACCATCATCAGTATCCATTGAGGCTGGCACATCAGGGACAATATCTTCTTCTGTAAGTGGAGCCTCTTCAGGTTCATTAAGCTCTATTTGAGCTGAATCAAACTCTGATGACTGAGTGAGGTTTGGAAACAAGGGAACTGAACCATCTGAACTATCATGTTCTTTAAAAGGGAAAACTGATTCTTTGAACACTACATCTCTACTAACCAGTAATTTCTTGTCAGAAATGTCAAAAAGAATATAACCTTTTTGAGTAAGAGAATACCCCATCAGCACACAAGCATTAGCTTTAGGTGAAAACTTATCTTTTCTGACAAGTGTGGTAGCAAAACATAAGCATCCAATAGTTCTGAGATGATCTAGTTTAGTCTTTCTTTTGTAAAAAACTTCATAAGGTGACTAACCCTTCAATGTGGGAGTAGGCAGTCTGTTAATTAAATAAACAGCTGCTATGACACATTCTCCCCAAAATCTAATGGGTAAACCTCCTTGAAATCTGATAGCCCTTGCAACCTCTAAGATGTGCCTATGTTTCCTTTCCACCATTCCATTTTGTTGTGGAGTGTGTGGACAACTGCTTTGATGGACAATACCTAAAGAATCAAACAAATCTTTACATTCAGTGCTAAAGAACTCACCACCATTATCTGACCTAACACTCTTTACACCACAATTGAACTGAGTCTTAACCATATTCAAAAAAGATCTCAGAATTGTGACAGCATCAGATTTCAGTCTAAGCAAGTATAACCATGTAATTCTGGAACAATCATCAACCACAGTTAGGAAATATCTGAAACCAGCATGAGTTTGTACTCTAAATGGTCCCCAAACATCAATATGTATCAAGTCAAATATAGAGGTACATCTGGTAAGTGACAAAGGAAAAGGCAACCTTGTTTGTTTTGCTATAGGACATACAAAACAGTCATCAATGTGATTATTTACAGTTGGAACTAATTTCTTTAAAACAGTAGAAGAAGGGTGATCAAGTCTTCTGTGCCATAACATTCTATCATTCTTGGTGACCTTGAGGTGCATCAATTTTCCAGCAACTTGATTAGTTCTTTCAGCACCATGGTTCAACAAGTAATAAAGGCCTCCTGTCTCTTTACCAATCCCCTTGACCTTCCCAGTTAACAGGTCCTGAAAGACACAAAACTCAGGGAAAAATCTTACTGAGCAGTGTAATTGCCTAGTTAACTGAGAGACTGATAGCAAATCATACTTGAAATCAGGGACTACTAAGACATTAGTTAAGACATCACCAGTGCTCCACTTATAACTACCAGTGTGAGATATTAAGGCAGTACCTCCATTAGGTAATTGTACATAGTTCTGACTTCCTTGTTCTAAAGAGACTATATCAAATAGATCATCTAATGAGGCTGTAGTGTGCTTTGTTGCTCCAGAATCTATCACCCAATTTTTAAGCTTAATGCTGTCAGAAAAGGAATAACCCATACCTGCTTGATTGACAACAGGAGCATCAATGTGTTCTTTGTTCAATAACATGAGAATTTGACCATACTGTTCCTGAGTGAATGTGGGAGAGGCTGAACCAAGTGAATCATCTTCAACAGCATTCACATTGGCCATTCTATTTCCCTGATTCCCAGACCTTTCAGGTTGTGCTCCAAACTTCTTCTTGAATTTATAGTCTGGTGGATAGCCAACCACTCGATAACATGTCTCCTTAGTATGACCTTTCAACTTGCAAACTTCACACCGCAAAGTATAATCCCTCTTTTGCTTATATGAGGATTGTTGATGTCCTCTTCCTGCATATAATGCAGTAGAGGTAGATGCACCTACATCTCCTCCCGAGTAAGGATTATTGCCAACAAACTGTCCTCTTGGAGTAAGGATCATTGCCAACAAACTGCCTATGATGATTTTTTCCAGCATACAATGCAGTAGGTGGTTCTAAAACACCTCCTTGGTATGAACCAGCAGTCATTCGTTGGCTTTCATCAGAAATAATCATTGAATAAGCCTTGTTTACAAGAGGGTAAGGGAATCATCATAAGGATTTGACTACGTGCCTGATTGTAAGACTCATTTAGCCCCATGAGAAATGCAAACAATTTCATGTCTTTTGCAAGTGACTAGCATAGACAATTGATTTATCACAACCACAAGAAGGAGGTGCGACCAAAGCATCAAATTCATCCCAAAGTAACCTCAATCGTGTGAAATAAGCAGAAACAGAAGTTGTACCTTGTGTGATAGTACAAATCTCACGATGTAGCTGGTAACCTCGCGATCCATCGACCTTGTCGAATCTCTCCTTCAAATCAGCCCATAAAGTAGCAACATCAGTTGCATAAATGATTCCACCCATTAACTCCTTCAAAACAGAGTTCAAAATCCATGATAGCACGAATGCATTACACTTTTCCCATTGTTCTTCCAAAGCATTGCTGTAATCACTCTTCTTACAGGTACCAAAAACAAAACCTACTTTACTTTTGGCTCGGAGAGTTAGGAGCATCGATCGACTCCATAACGAGTAATTCTCCACGCCTGTAAGCTGGATAGTTGTTAATGAAGATCCTGGAGTGTCAGATTGCAGGAGATACATGGGATGATTGCGGTTCTTCTCGACATCTACAATTGTGTCAGTGCTCACCATAATTCCCAAAACCAGATCACAAAATACTCAAATAACTTGCAGAAGAAGATCGTTCACAATTAGAGATGAATCAATTGATGATTCGTAGCTCTGATATCATAACAAAATCTCAATTTACATCTATGAATGGAGAGAACTGATTTAGGGGAAATAGGGAGAAACGAAAGAGATGATCTTATTCATTGATCATGCTTATGGAGCATGTGCACTGTGCATCAATATATATAGTTCAACTAATTTCCTAACTACCTTTACAACCAATCAGAAATGTACACCTGTCAATCTAACAGAATTAGTTATACTTAACTAACTAATGAAGCTGAAAACTAACTAATGGAATCAAGTCACGCCTCTGTCCACATTATCTTCAATAGTCATGACATATTCTACTTCACTTGATAAAAAAAGTAACATCATGACATACAATCCAAAGGATGGCTCTTTCAGATATTCGAAGGTTATTAACTTTAACTGTATTCGAAGGTTATTAACTTTAACTTTGACGGTTGGTGTATGGTGGGAATCTACGTTGAAACCCTAGTCTGTCCTTTATCTGCAGAAGGGAGAAAGAATGCAACAAAAAGTAAGGCTGGAAAAACTCAGGTGAACAACAATTAATCAACAAATGACTTGTAAGAGTTGCAGTTTGTGCATTTCCGTCACATTCTATTGAATTCTGTTTGTTGTCTCAAATATAAACAATGCATATGTAAAGGGCGTCTTTAAACCATATTGCTCGAGGATATCGTTAGTCATTTTCCCTTCATGCTCTACTCTTATGAAGCAATAATTTTGTCTTCTACTTCAAACTAAGGGTGTAGTATGTATTTAAAATGTAAAGGCTGGTGGGGTGATGGGCGTGGGGATGAAGGTGAGATGTGTTGAAGAACTGTGAGGACACAATCAATGTGGAATGACACTTAGAACTTGTATTCTCTGCTTTCACTAGAGAAGTCATTTTCTGGAAATGTGGATTGTCATAAGTTGAGCTTGTGGCTTATTGCTATCATGTCCCAAATGTAGTTGGTAGGGAAACAGAGCTTGTCTATTTGCTACTGGAATATGCTAACAGGCTAGTCATTTCCCTTTTTCTTGTAATATGAGATACCGCATAAGAAATCCCATAATGCACCATCAAATTTGTGTAATTATGGATTCACAAACCCATATCTTGAGCATGTGCGTCATGTTTGATCCACATTTCCATGTTTTGAAGTTGCTTTTATTGTTTATGATTTTTTTCTGTAAAGTCAATCGGTTATGAGGTTCTTGATCTTCGGAATGAAGAAAGTAGCTATTCTTGGTGACCCCTAATTAACTTGCCTCGGCAAAGCCAAGGAAAAACCAGAATGTGCAATAAACAGAGCAAGCAAATAAAAGTTCTCTTTGCAATTTACATCAAGTGAATGATAGCTGCATTGGCCATACTACTGTATCTTTGAATGGAAAGTTATCATTCGCTAAAATACGAAATGAGGAGCTTCATGTAGCTAGTCTGCTAAAGGGGCACATATCTTTTGTAAAGACATAATACATAAATGTGCTTTTTAACTTGGCCACATTTCATATTTATGTCCATCAATTTTTGGATGTGCACAAATTAACACTTAAACTTATATAAAGTTAAACAAGTTGACACTTGAGTCCTATGTGTCTTAATACACGTAGGACATCATGTAGGACACAAATTGCCATGAAGGATGTCATGTGGGACGTATTGTCTATTTGTTCAATTTTATTACAAATTTAAGTATCTACTTGTGCACACTCAAAGTTAGAGGGCATGAATGTGAAATAAAGTCAAGTTAAAGGGCATATTTATGTATCATGCCTTCTATAAAACGCACAAACTTTAAACTTTAAATCAACTTACTACCCATTTTGAACAACATAATATGTTTGACGCGGATCGATGAGTACTACCTGTGACTTTACTCTCAATCTTAATTTCCTTTTGTATTAATGATAGACTACTTGAAATTGCACCATCCTGCCATCAGAGTAGTTAACTATCCTTTTATATTTACTACTATTGTTCACTGCATCGAAGTTGAATGGAAGCACCTTAGACATGCATGCCTCAAGTATAGTTGGTAAGGGAATCGGTATGAAACTCGTCTTTTGTACTTAAAAAGGCAGAAAATTTCTGATGAAAACGATTTTTGCTGCGTTCTAAATGTAGACTGTGCATAGGAATGGCTCACTGCCGACTGCTTGAATCAAAACAACAGTGAAAAATAGTAAATAATAGTTTTGTCTATTGTAAAGTCGTTTAATGAAAGTACAAAGATTTAATCAACATCTTCATGATTTTACAAGAACTAGTTAAGTGAACTTGGTTTGCACGTGTGCAACATTAATTAATGATAAATATATATAAAATAAACAAATTATGACTTATTTGGTACTTTTAAGGATGTTTATGCTTTTAAAGTAATATAGATAGATATAGATATTGTCTCGGTTTATTTTTATTTGTCACATTTGGTTCTTAAAAAATGATTTGAGAAATAAGCAAATAATAATAAGGATAAGATATAGAAAAAATAATTGGTTTTCTTCATATGTTAAAAATAACATGTAAAAGTGAAAAATCTATTTTTGAAATAATGGATAGCCCAAAGTGAACAGAGGGAGTAGATGTATTTTACTTCATTAAATTACTTAACTATGATAAATTATACGGAAAATTGTCAAAATGCTTGTTCCAAAAATGTCCTATTATTATTTTTGGTAAAGAAATGTCCTTTTTCTAATACATTCTTTTTCCTAATAAAAATATTGTAACCAGCTTTAATTTTTATGTATGTAATCCATCATTTATTTTTATTTAGATAACGATAAAAAATTTCTAATAAAAAAGAAAAAATATTTCTCAATATATTCAAAATCGAAGGATGATAAACACTTATTAATTATTGATTTTAAAGTTAAGATACAATAATTATAATGATTAATGCATAAAACGATTTAATTTATTAAATTTCTCCACAATACCAAATATCTTTAAAATATCATCAATGAAGTTATTGCTGACCATTTTTTTATATTAATTTCAAAATTAAGGAATATATTGGCAAATTGCAATAATGATGAAAAAATAAATATATTTTCTATTTTACCAATATTTTTTAATAATTATATAAATGAAAAATAAAGATGCAATTAATATGATATTATATATAAGACATGTATTAGTTAAGAAAATATAAGATGTAACTCTATTTTAATTGATAAAAGGAAATTAAGAAGAATAAATATTGTTTTTTTTCACTTTTATATTAGTTAAAGGGTTTTAAAAGAAAACAATTACATAAAATTCTTTAAAAATAATATTTTATTAAAATTAATGTATTTTAAAAGATATATTGATTAGGAAAAGGTACATTTGTATATGAATTACCTTGTTTGATATGAAAACTTGATGATGTAAAGAATACAATTTGAATAATAGTCAATATAATTGCAAATCTGATTTTATCTTCATTTTTTTGTAATTAACTTACCTGGTTAGATATGAAAAATTATTTATTTAAAGAAGCTCAATTTGAACAAAAAATCAATTGCATACCTAATTTAGTCTTCACTTTCATTATGTCTAATTTTATATTTGACTTATCTTGTTTGATATGAAAATTTATTAATTTAAGGATATCTAATTTGAATGAAAAACAACTGCATACCTAATTTAGCCTTCTCTTTTACTATTTTTCTAATTTTGTATTTGACTTATCTTGTTTGATATGGAAACTTATTAATGTAAAAAAAATCTAATTTAAATAAAAATCAATTGCACACCTAATTTAGCCTTCACTTTTATTATGTCTAATTTTATACTTGACTTACTTGGACTTATTAATATAAAGAAACACAATTTGAATAAAAATCAATTGCATACCTGTTTTCACTTTCACTATTTTTAGTATAAATAGGAGTTTGGTATTGTGCTATTGAGAAAATGATCAAAATGGTCCTTAATGTATGGGCTTTGATTCCATTTTGTCCTTAATGTATGGACTTGATGGAAATGATCCTTTATGTATCATAAATTGTGATCAATTTGGTCCTTAACCCTAAAATTTTAATGGCAGCGATTATTTAAATTTTTTTTTAACTAAAATCGCTACACGTGGAGCGATTTCCCATTATTTTTTAAGCAGTCCTCGCCTCGAGAATTTTTAATAAGAAAATGGATGTTATAACATCTATTTCTATTTTTTAAACGCTGCTGGGGCAGCGTTGTTAAAAAAAATTCACAGCAGCGATTTTAAAGAATTTTTTTTTTTTTTTGGATCGGTAGCGATTTTTATGTTTTTTAAAGGAGTAACAACGTCAATTTTGTTAGAAGAAAATCGCTCCGTCAGGAGCGATTTTTCCCTTTTGATTAAAAAAAATTGATGTGCCATTTTGGAATTTTTGGAAACAAGGAAAGAAAAGTCTTGAACGAGCGCATCTTTTACATATTCCGTGTATTTTGACGGCAAAAAATAATAATATTAATTTTAGGGTTAAGGACCAAATTGTTCACAATTTATGATACATAAATGATCATTTCCATCAAGTCCATACATTAAGGACCAAATGGAATCAAAGCCATACATTAAGGGCCATTTTGATCATTTTCTCTTGTGCTATTGGTACACCCTGTTCCATCCTCCTCTAATATTTTTGGGCAATCTTTTGGTTTTAGAAATTTTTTGGATCTTAAGAAGTCAACACTTGGATTCAAAATTAAAAGTAAGTTATTTATTTTCTTGGTGTTTTGAAGTTATTTAGTTTTATTTCTCTGAGGTTGCTTAATGTTATTCCTTCTAGTTTCCTACAATTGTTTCATTATGCTTAAATGACCTTTTTTTGACTCGTCTCAGGCTAAGGTCAAAAACAAAGTCAAGAATTTTAGTTTATAAACTTTAATTAACAATTCTTTTTGTTTTTTGTGCATTCTAAATAAATTATTTTTACATACATACTTTTTTCAAAAACAAATAAAGCCTTTAGCTTTTCCCCAATCTGTAACTATAGTGGATTTTTCCTGAGTGAAACCTTTGAAAATCACTTCTAAGACATGCCGAGAAATGATGACATTTCAAAGACTTGTTCTAAATTTGTCAAACCACGTCAACCCATTTTCTTATTCCCTTAGAGAAAATTATTCCTCTGTTGAAGGACTATTTTTGCAGCAAAAGTTTAATTATAAGGACCATAAGTTTAATGTGGAGCGTTGATTGCTTCTACTTCGACTCTTTCTATGAAACTAATCCCCTCACCCTACCCAATTCAAACAATTTTAAAATTTTGCTCTCCTTTAGCCCTAATATGAGTTTCACTACTCTTTTTCTTTGCTTGTTAGGTCATTTTGTTTCATGATGTGTTTTTTTTTTTGCTTAGATGTAACATTTTTTTCCTGTTTGATTCAAACATTCATAATGCCTTGTCGTGTTGGTGTTAATAATCATGTAATATGTTTGTGTTTTTGTAATATTGTCTGCTATTCTACTGGGTTTATAGGATGAATTTTATATTGTGTCTACTTGTAGATGTCATTTGTGTCGGTAGAAACAAGTACCTCAAAGAAGTTACAGAAGAAGAAACTTCATCAGATGATTGATACTAGATCTCTATTAGTGTTTAAGCGCTTAAGAATTGATAGCATCAATAATTTTCGTCCATCTGTTCGTCAAAACAATGGAAACACTATTCAACAACATGATGTCTTGATTAATCATAAGTTGAATGTTCCCAAAATTTCATCAGTTTATTCAAGATTTGAATGGTTTTCAAACGGTGGGCTTATTATAGATGGATCTAAATTGCCCACTATTTCTGAATACGAGCATATTCAGAAATGAAAACAAGTTAGAGAGACTCTCAAACTTTTTGCTTATGAATATACTAAGCTTTTGCGAGAAAATAAAGAAGAAAAACAAAGAAGACGCTCTAAAAGAACAATCAATATAAAGGCTGCAATGATTTTGAGAAAACAAGGAAAGTGGGTAAATTTTGACTGGGCCTTTGTCCATGCTCCTGGAGTTGAAATTGGTGATCAATTCCGATTCAAGGTACCACTTGCTATGGTCAGACTACATAACAAAAATTTAAAGGGTATCGATTATGTGAATATTAATAAAAAAAAATGTTGCAACTAGCATTGTTGATTTTGGTCTATACGAGAATGAGACCATATCTTCTCAAAAGTTCATTTATGTAGGTCAAGGAGGGAATCCTAGAGTATCTGTTAATGTGAAAGTGGAAAATCAGAAGCTTGAAAGGGATAATCTTGCCTTGAAGAACTCAATGGATTTGGGATATTCAGTAAGGGTTATTTATGGTCATCCAAGAGTTAATGGTGAAATTTCCGAGGGAAAATACATTTACTATGGGTTGTACACGGTGACTAAGTGTTGGCAAGAAAGAGGTCCAACTGGAAAATACGTTTTTAAGTTTGAACTGCAGAGAAATCTTGGCCAACCAGAACTTACTCAGTTAGTCAATGTCAATCATATCCGTGAAAATGTCAACAAGACAACAGAATCTACTATGCAGACAAAGTTTGTTATGGAGTATGATGTCTCGCAAGGGAAGGAGAATATACCAATCCCCGTTATCAATGAAATAGATGATGAGAGACCCCCCATCTTTCATATATATTACTAACATGCAATATCTTGATTGGTATTATATCATTAGGCCTCAAGGTTGCAGTTGCACAAGTAGGTGCTCGACTTTTGAGCAGTGCTCTTGTGCTTCTAAGAACGGAGGCAAGTTTCCATTCAACCTAATAAGCTCTATTCTTAAAGCAAAGACTCTTGTTCATGAGTGTGGTCCGTATTGCAAATGTCCTCTATCTTGCAAAATTAAGGTTAGCTAACATGGTCTTCGGTACCATTTCGAGGTTTTCAAAACCAAATCGAAAGGATGGGGTTTGAGGTCATCAAATTATATTGCACTCGGAAGTTTTATTTGTGAATATATCGGAGAATTGCTTGATCATAAGGAAGCCAAAATTAGAATGGATTATGACGAGTACTTCTTTGATGTTGGAAACTATAACAAATATATGCCCAAAAGGAAGGTTATAAGTAGTAAAGTCGAGTCAAATTCTTTTAAAAGGAAGGATGAAGATGGATTTACTATTGATCCAATGATATATGGGAATGTTGGTAGATTTATCAATCATAGTTACTCACCAAACCTTTGTGCTCAAAATGTCATGTATGACCATGGTGATAAAAGAGTACCTCACATAATGTTTTTCGCTTCCAAAAGTATTTATCCATTAGAGAAGCTTACTTATCACTACAACCACCGAATTGTCCATGTGCATGATACAAATGGCAATTTTAAGAGAGAGAAGGGTAGATGTGGCTCTCATAAGTGCAACAGGAGAATGTAGTAAATTACTACTTAATGTAGCGTGAGTTTACGATATTTTTGATGCATTATACTTGAAGTTTTTGTGCGTCTTAGGCATTTTTGTTATTAGATATGATTATGTTTGGCCTAATTTTGCAGGAAATCGATTTGAAGTAGTTGAAGTTGAATGTAGCTGAACCAGCAGGAATTTGGCAACCTACGAGCTCACTCACAAGCCGTCATTCACTTGACGAGCCATAGGTGGGAGTCGGGGGTCAATTGTTCAAAGAAGTCTAACCAAAGTGTGGAACCACGGAAGAAAGTGACAGATCATAGTCTGATTGATGGATCATGGATGTTAATCGTCGATTGAATCAAAAAAGAGGAGTTCCAGTATTGAACAACAGAGAGACATGACGGATCGTGCATAGAACTACAGATCGTAGGTGATGACCGTGTTGGGTTCTGAAAGTGATTAGGCGTCATACGAAAGCTTACAATTGCAATCAAGACAGTGATAAATTAGATGACAAATAAAGCGCTACTAAAACATAATATTATTAATATGAAAACTAAAATAAAAGAAAAATATTATAACTGTTGAGAGAATAAATCTCCCCATAAACTAAACTCTTTAAATGTCTACATTGTGGATGTTATTGTTATTGTGTTAGAAGAAACAAACCTATATTTATAGAGTCCTAAAACCTTTCCTACTAGAAAAGGAGTTCTAAAACCTTTTCTTACTAGAAAAAGAGTCCTAAAAGGAGAGAATAAACCAAATATGAAAGAATTTTATATTTTCCTTTCAAGAAAAGTAAAAACATTTATGGTAATGTCTTGTCTTTTCTTTAAGGAAAAGTAAATCTTAAATTATGGTAAGAAAATCAGGGCAAAACCCTAACAAATCTCCCCTTTTGGCTTGAATTTTCTTGCATCATAATCTTGATCCTCTTTCTTCACACAATCTTTATGTATCACTGCTGCTTACCATGATTTAAAAATTGATATGGGTTAAAATTGGAGCCCTGTGTTAAAAGTGATGAACAGGGTTGAAAGTGGAGCTCATGCGTTAAAAGTAATATGCATGAGTTAAAAGTGGAGCTCATGCGTTAAAAGTAAGATGCATGAATTAAAAGTAGAGCCCCAACATTAAAAATTGCTGGGGTTGAAAGTTAGAGCCCATGTATTAAAGCAAAGATGGGTTGAAAATTGATTTTGTTTTTAAAAATGAAGTAGAAGGATATTGTTGAAAATATATTTGAATTTTTTTTTTCTCCACATGTAGTAGCAACAAAAAAAATCTTCATTATCATCAAATTTGTTGCAAATTGATTTGAAATCACTTGAACCTTTCTTCAATCTTGTTGAACCATGTGCTTTGATACCACTTGTCGGGTTCTTCACTCTTGTTGAACTATTGGATCTTTGAACCATGTGCTCTGATACTACTTGTTGGGTTCTGAAAGTGATTAGGCGTCATACGGAAGCTTACAATTGCAATCAAGACAGTGATAAATTAGATGACAAATAAAGCGCTACTAAAACATAATATTATTAATATGAAAACTAATTTAAAAGAAAAATATTATAACTGTTGAGAGAATAAATCTCCCCATAAACTAAACTCTTAAACGACTACATTGTGGATGTTATTGTTATTGTGTTAGAAGAAACAAACCTATATTTATAGAGTCCTAAAACCTTTCCTACTAGAAAAGGAGTTCTAAAACCTTTTCTTACTAGAAAAAGAGTCCTAAAAGGAGAGAATAAACCAAATATGAAAGAATTTTATATTTTCTTTTCAAGAAAAGTAAAAACATTTATGGTAATGTCTTGTCTTTTCTTTAAGGAAAAGTAAATCTTAAATTATGGTAAGAAAATCAGGGCAAAACCCTAACAGACCATCAATTGAAGACTAAGAATTTTGTCCAACTGTTGAACCACGGAGGAGACTCATGGACCGTTGGCTGATCCACGATCTGTCGTTTATTGTCGTCGATCGAAACTGCTCAAACCGAATTTCCTATATTTTCTTTTCCTATTTGGTTTAGGGTTTAGTTTCAATAAATATGTGTTGTATTTTTCGTTTTTGGGTTGTTAGAATTTTTAGGATATTTTGTTTCTATTTTGAGGATTATTTTGCAAACATTTTCGACAATTAATTCTCAAAGCTTTGTTTATGATATTTGCATTTGATTTTCAATTCAAGATTACGATATCCATCTATTCTAATTGTAAGTTCATGATTTATCTTATTAACCCTAACATGAATTGTGAATTCTCAAGCATGAGTAGCTAAGTCCACAACTAGGGTTGTGGGAACCATGAGTAATTAACAATGTATAACTATCAATTAAGTAATTCTAAAATAGTGTCGATGTATGTATTGTTAATCCTTTCGTTTAGAATGCTTTCTAGCGGTGCGCACCGTTAGAACTAGCCTCATTCCTACTTGCCGGACCAACGAGGTAACGAATAAGGAAGGGATTAAACAACAGAGATTTAGACGTGTTTAGCTGCTATCTAATAGTTTGACCCTAATAGTGTGAAGGCTAATCTGGTGTTAAGGGTAAGGGTTAGTAAAACATACACTCGTAGATGAACCAAGTTGCGTGGTGAAATTTCCTACTTGGAGGACCAATCACTTAGGAATACCTAACTTATCAACTTTGCATGTTAACACTAGGATATAGTTACTATTATTAGGAATACTGCATTAAGAGCTTGTGGGGAACACCTATGCCCTAGTTTTCATCTCATATTGATATCTCCAACTGCGAATCTTGTTTAGTTGTTACTTATTGATACAAATCAACAAACTGTTATTTTGTTTACGAATCCCCCTTTTTTCCTTTTTTCGGAAATAGTTTGATTGAACGTAGATAATCGTAAGTTAGCCTAAGTCTAAACCATATTCCTCGTGGGATCGATCCTAACCTAAAAGTTAGGTTCTTTATTTGACAATGACTGCTTATACTTTTTTCGGGGGAGGGGGGTGTAATTTGGATGTATCACTACTCATGTAAAATTATTCATCTGCACTTGATATTTGAAGTATGATTTTATAATCTATGTGCACTTTTCATGTTCAACCTTTCGATCCATTGTTATTCCATTTAGTTTAATTATGCATACTTTGATCTCGCGTAACTTGTATTGCGATTAATGTCCTACCTTTTATGGCTTTTTTGGTCTTGAGTGCAATAGTAGAATGACTTAGATGATTGTATAATTAACCACACATGGGAGTGAAAATAAATTTGTCCTCTTGGTTTTGGTTTATCAAGGCTTAACTAGGTCTCATTTATTTTTATTAAGGTTAGAACGTCAGAATTCGAATATTGAGATATGTATTAAGATTTAGATATCTGAATTTGAATACTTATCTAAATATTAAAATATTGTAAAAAAAATTGAATAAAAAATAATTAACATCATTTATATGGTTGTTGGTGGAAGAGATGGCTAATGATGACGGTTGTGGGTGCCGATTGGGAATGATATTGGCTAATGGTGGTGGTATGAGTAGTAATTAGTTGTGAGGATGATTAATAGTAATGGTTGATGGTGGTAGTTGGTAGTGAAATCAAATAGTTGTGATAGATGAGAGTGATAACAAATAGTGGTGGTGACTAATGACAATGATTGACGATATATAATGACAATTGATGATTGTTGTAGTAATGGTGATTGATTGTAATGGTGCCTTGTGGTAGTAACAACTTTTTGTAGTGTCATGGCAAATGATGGTGGCTTTTGATAGTGGTAGTTGATAATGCTAGGGACTACGACGGTAGTTGCGAATAGTGGGCGATGATGGTAGCAGTGAATGGATGGAATCAATGAACTGTTATCTTTATAGAAGTCTTTGACTAGACATCCCATGATGTTCCGATTTTGTTATAAATCTTAATCATCCAAATATATTCAGACCCATTAAGGCCTCATTTGTTTTTTGATAAGATTAAGAAGTTTGAAACTGAATGCATATCTGAGCATTTTATTTAGATATATGAATCTGAATACACATTTGAATATTAAAATGAGAAAAAACATAAAGTGACACCAAACGTTGTCCTGAATTTATAAAAAGACACCTTAACTTTGTGGTCGTCTTATCACCCCACAAAAGTATTAAATACCTTTGTAAATATATCATTTTGACCCATTTTCTCCCTATGTTTGTTTGTCGATGACAAGTGTGAATGAGAAGCTTTTCTTTCAAAACGAATTTAAAAGCGTTACATGTCAATTCTTTCTCTATTATTTAATTACTTACTCTTTAAATACATCATCTTTCCCAATTCTTACTAAGAAACCATTAAAGATTGGGAAAAGGGTAAAAAACACCCCTCAACTTTATTTTATTAGTTGACTATGCCCTTACCGTTAAAGTGAAGTTATTTTTACCCCTACCATTACAAATTTCACCATATATACCCCTCATTTGACGGAAAGTCTCAAATCAACCAAAATTACCCAATTTCAATTAAAATGGCCCGTTTCTCTTTTAATCCAAACCCGACCCTAAACCAAATTAATTCATACTCAATTAAAACCCCAAACCCATTTGTTTAATCTTCTTCATCTCCTTCCACCATTAAAACACTTACTGCTGAAATCGTTGGAGGTACTTTGCTCGATTTTTTTTTGGAACAATTTCATCATTTCAATTTTAACATGGGAATTAATAAAACAAAGTATCACCAAATCTATAAAGTGCTTAATACTGTCACATTTGGAATAACACAAATTGAAAGAAAGAATAATGTTTACTCAAAAATTATTAATAACTAAAAATCATTAAAAAACAATAAGATGGTCGGAGTTTGAAATGAAAGTCAAATAATTCACCTGAAACACAGTAAAATATAACAACAAAAAGAGCAAAACAATTAAAGAAAATAATTTTTGACAGAGTTGATTGTTGTTGTCGAAGCTGGAGGGCTGATGAGTTCTAGTTTGCTGAAAATGCAGATCTGCAATTTGCAAAACAAACAAAATCATGAAAGGGAAGGGGAAGAAAAGTAGCAATGATGGTGGTTACTTGTTGCTGTTGGGTTTCACAAGCTCATGGAGTTGAGGATGTTCGCCGTGGTTTTTCCGTGTCGATGAGGTAGCGGTGGAAAAGGTTGTTTTAGGGTGGTGATTTCTACCGATTTGGAGGTGAGTGGTGGTTGTTTGGAGGTGTTTTCGATGTGGTTCACCGGAGTTTCTGGTTGGAGAAGGAAGATGGGTTGAGGGAAGTCGACTAGTGGGGTCAATTTAGGTGTTTTTCTAGTGACATTTTGGCTGGAGAAAAGAGGTAGTAAAGGGTGGTCTGGTTCGTCGGAGTTGGCGTCTGGTTGTGAGGTGGCTTACATATTGTTTTCCATCGAAGTGGGCTGGTTTAGGTGGGTTTGGTCGCCGATCGGAAAGTGGGTGATGGTGGCTGTGAAAATGGAAAAAATGGGGTCGTTTAGGGGTGGTTGTTTGGTGGCTGGACAGCAACGTGGAGAGTAGATCGAGGCTGGTCGGAAAAATGGGAAAACAAAGGCTGAAGTTATTGCTTCTTCCTCCCCTATTTTTCCTTTGTTCATCTCTTAGGTTAAGTGTTAGAGGGTCGGGCATGAGTTTAAAAATGGGTAACGGGTTGTTTTTTAAGATTCGAGTTAATTAAGTTGATTTGGGGCTTTCTGTCAAATGAGGGGTATATATGATGAAATTAGTAATGACAAGGGTAAAAATAACTTCACTTTAACGGTAAGGACATAGTCAACCAATAAAATAAAGTTGAGGGGTATTTTTGACCCTTTTCCCTTAAAGATTTTATAAAATAAATCATCTTCTCTCTTGAACGAAATCTACCCAAAAAGGTAAGAACATTCTAACTTCTTGTTAATTGCCAGTTGTTCAATGTTTAATTTCTTTAAAATTTGAGAAATCAAGTTATCTTTTGTGATTAGGTTTTGAGGGAAACTATTTTTATAATGTCAAATACAATCTTGAATCATATTTATAACGATGAGAATGATCCGAAGTTGCGTATGAAAATGCAATGTAAACATAAAGACTTACTTTCAATGTAAAATAAAGCAAACTAAGCAGATAATCTTCAATTTCCTGCGTAATTTGAGAAGGAAAAAACGAAGAGAAAAAAAGTGAGAAATGGAAATATAAAGAAAAAGAAAAAAAAAATCAATTATATTGATAGGTGAAACATTTTGGGTCGAGTTAAACCAGTTTTTACGTAGTATTTAAATTAAATTAATTAATTAAAGAAGGGGGGAGGGTGCATCACACACATATTCAAATTATCTCGGCTAGTATCATTTTTTATGTCGTTACCTTTCTCAAAGAATAATTTTAATATTTTTTCTATATTATTAGTGATTTATTGAATTTATTGGTAGAATTATTGAAAATTTTACTTTTGCTTATTGTCTTAATAATAAATCGAAGCTTATCTCCTCACCCCATGTTGCATAAAACGTCTTGTCTCATGTCCCTACGTTTTAAAACACTGCATATCAGATATAATAAGAAGGATGCAGTTAGAACTTATTATTATGCTAAAACTTTTTTTTTTATTTCACTAGAAACAAAGGAGCTCCAATCAAGTGCATTTTCTTTTTTACAAACTTGGGGCAAAAAAAAAAAAGGAGACGACATTCGAAAATAAATAGTCATTATATCTAAATAATTTTTAAAAAAAATACACAATTGCATGCAACTCCATTATTTTTGTCAAACTTTTTTATCAGACTAAAAAAAACGAGACTCTAAGTTGTTTTTCCCCCAATTATTTTGTCATGATAAGAAAATACACAATTAAAATAAATAATCATTGTATTTAAAGAAAAAACACATAGTTTGTACTTCATTATTTTTGACGAAACAACTTTTATTTGGCTAAAATGATGGAGTTCAAGCTATAGAAGGCATTTAATGATGCTTGCATTAGGGTATATGGTCTACATGACTACATCACACGTCTTATAAATATAAGATTCTTTGAGCACTGAACTGTTTTTCTCATAAAATCTGAGGCAAGTTACTTTTTTAAATTTGTTTGAAAGAAAAAATAGACCGTTATAAACAAATTAGTTGAAGCAAATCATTATTATACTTATTGCACTTGTATTCCTTGCGAAACCAAACATGTATAATAGGAAAGGGAGATTTGTGAATTTTAATCCCAAAAATAAAAGATGAAAAGGGCTGAAAAAAAGTTAGGGCGACTTAAGAATTATACCAAAATTAGGATCAGTAATTATGGTAACTTTGTTGGTTTAAATTTTAAGAAAACCCAATTTGTATAGGAATCAATTGCAGAACTTATTGTATAAATAGGACCTTATTGGCATACCGTTCCATACTAAAGCGTTTTGATCTTATGAAGCAAGCCAAAACTTCAAGTAAGTTGTTTTGAAATTCTTTGGTTTAATCTCCCAAGCGTAATTTTTCTTTTCTTTACATTGTTGGTTAATGCCTTCTACTTCGCCTCTTTCTATGGCACTAATTTCCCTCCAAATTCAAAGTGCCCCCCAAAATTTCTGCTCTCTTTTAGCCCTAATCTGTGTTTCCTTAGCTGTAACTTCTTTATTTTGTTCGATTCCTATATTCATAATGCCTTGTCTTGCTAAGTGTTAATAATCATGTAAAGTAAAATTAGTTTTTCTAGTAAGGTTTTAAGTTGTGCGTACTTCATAAATTGTAGATTGTAGATGTCCGTGTTAGTGGAAACAACGAATCCCACAAAGATGTTAGGCAAGAAGAAACTTCATCTGATGGTCGATACTATATCTCCCTCCACATTTAAGCACCTAAAAGTTGATGCTACCCGCAATTTTCCTGAAAATTGTGGTTCCTTTGTTTGTCAAAACAATGGAACCAGAGAGATCAACCCGGAATTTCCATCCACTACCAAGCCTGGAAGAGTCGAGACCACAAGGAATTTTCCTGAGAATTGTGGTCCATTTGTTCGTGAGAACAACGACACCAAAGAGATCAACCCGGAATTTCCACCCACTACAAAGCCTGTAAGAGTCGAGACTATGAGGAGTTTTCCTGAGAATTATGGTCTATTTGTTCGTCAAAACAACGGAACCAGAGAGATGTACCCGGAATTTCCATCCAATACCAAGCGTGTAAAAGTAGACTCTACGAGGAGTTTTCCTGAGAATTGTGGCCCCTGTGTTTCTCAAAAGAAGAATGGAAGTGATACTCAATGCTCTGTTGACACTGATAGAAAAAGTTGTTCTGAAGTAGCTAAAAATGTGGTTGAGTCAGCCGAGTCAAGTAATTTTGAGGCAATTGGTGCGCGTCCAAAAGAGGCTGGTGGTTCAAGTCATTTAAATACCTCATGTCGACCTACTAATGGAAACCAGCCTTTAAAATTGAAAGAAGAAAATCTTATGTATGAAGTCCAAAAGCCGTCAACTGATACAAGAAATACATGTGATTGGTTTATAAAAGATGAGCCTATTGAAAATGGACCAGAATTGCCTGCTATTGTTTCACAAAAAAATCTAATCGAAACTCGAAATAAACCTAGTAACGAAACAAGCCAGAGAGTTCACCACGAAGAAGTTTCTGACGATGAGCCCAGGAGTTGGGTAGATGATGATGACATTTTCATTTTAACATGCTCCGAGTGGAACTCACTAAGATCAGGTCTCAAGGCCCAAAGTACTGATGGTAAGAAAGGTGGCAAGGAGGGTGAGATCATACACAAATGCTCAGATATTTTAGAAGATGCAGTTGATTTCAAGCCATTGCCCGACATCATACGTCCTGAGCAGCACAATGAACTGAACAAAGGCCAATATTTTTTCTATAAGGATTGGGATCAATATGAATCTGTGGTCATGAAGAAGCAAATGGATCTCGGAGTTCCTCAACAAGATTTAAGGAATTCTGCTGTCATGTGTGGTGTTTCTGGTCATGGATTGTCAACTGAATATGAACATATTCATAAAGTAAAAGAAGTTAGAGAGACTCTGAAACTTTTTGATGACGTATATACTAAACTTTTGCGAGAAGATAAAGCAGAGAAACATGAAGGACGATCCAAAAGAAATAGCCATATAGAGGCAGCAATGACTTTGAAAAATCAGAAAAAGTGGGTAAATTGTGAGTGGACTTTTGGACATGTTCCTGGAGTTGAAATTGGGGATCAATTCCGGTTCAGGGCAGAACTTGTTACGATCGGATTACATCACCAATTTATGAATGGTATCAATTATGTGAATATTGGCAGAAAATATGTTGCAACAAGCATTGTTGATTCTGGTCGGTACGATAACGAGGCCATATCTTCTGAAACATTCATTTATGTAGGTCAAGGCGGGAATCCAAAAGTATCTGCTAATGCGAGAGTGGAAGATCAAAAGCTTAAAGGGGGTAATCTTGCCTTGAAGAACTCCATGGACATGGGATGTCCGGTGAGGGTTATTTGTGGTCGAAAAAGAGTGAATGGTGAAAAGAGTGACATAAGATACATTTACAATGGGCTCTACACTGTGACCAAGTGTTGGTTAGAAATAGCTCCAACTGGAAAATATGTTTTCAAGTTTGAACTAAAACGAAATCCTGGCCAACCAAAACTTAATCGTGAAGTAGTGTCACGGCCAACAAGTTTAGTCAAGGTAGATCATTTTCATGCTAACAAGGCAACAAAATCGATTATGCAGTCGGAGTTTGTTGTGGACTATGATGTCTCGCAAGGAAAAGAGAAGATACCAATTCGTGCTATCAATGCAATAGATGATGAGAGACTTCCATCATTTACTTACATTACCAACATACAATATCCAGATTGGTATTACATCTCTAGGCCTCAAGGTTGCAATTGCACAAGTGGATGCTCGGATTCTGAGCAATGCTCTTGTGCTTTTAGGAACGGAGGTGAGATTCCATTCAACACAAGAGGCTCTATTGTTAGAGCACAACCTCTTGTTTATGAGTGTGGCCCATCTTGCAAATGTCCACCTTCTTGCAAAAATAGAGTTAGCCAACATGGTCCTCGATACCATTTGGAGGTTTTCAAGACCGAATCAAGAGGATGGGGTTTGAGGTCACGAGATCATGTCTCATCCGGAAGTTTTATATGTGAATATGTTGGGGAGTTGCTTGATGAAAAGGAAGCTGAAAGTAGAATAGATAATGATGAGTACTTGTTTGATATTGGCAACTATGATGAAGAAATCCCAAAAAGGAATCCTATGCATAATAATAACCTCAAAGTTGAGTCAGATTCTTTTCGGAGGAAGGATGAAGATGGATTTACCCTTGATGCGGTTAGATATGGGAATGTTGGAAGATTTATCAACCATAGTTGCTCACCAAACCTTTATGCTCAAAATGTCATGTATTACCATGGTGATAGGAGAGTACCTCATATAATGTTTTTCGCTTCTAAGAGTATTGCTCCATTAGAGGAGTTTACTTATCACTACAACTATGACCATGTTTATGATAAAAATAGTAATCTGAAGAGAAAGAATTGTAGATGTGGCTCTCGGAAGTGCGAGGGGAGAATGTACTAAAGAATTACTCGTGTAATACTATCCCTCTTGACATGGTGTTTAAAGTATAATTTTTATAATCTTTGCACTTGCCATTTACGTTTCATTATGCGTAATATCCTATTTTTTATGACACTTTTGTTTGGTCTTGAATGTAGAATAACTTAAATGGTTGTATAACCACATGAGGGAGTTATTACTTATTCGGCCTCTTAGTTTTAGACTTGCTGAAACAAGGCTTACTTATCACCCAGGCTGGACCAAAATACTTGAAAGAAACATTTATCTTCAATGTGAATGTCTATTTTCCTATCAAGTAGAGAAATTTGTACCCGATTGCAACACTTGTAATGCAATGTATGCGTCCACTAATAGTCAATGAACCAGGTCCCTTGACAAAATATAAGTGCAGAGAGTAACTAACTCAAAGCAAAACAAACACAACAGTTTTACGTGGAAACTCCCTTGCTCAAGGGAGGAGAAAACCTTGACCTGTGCTCACAGGATTTTAAACCCAACTCCATTTAACTATAAAAAGAGCAAAGGTTCAAATTACAAACTCTTGCAACCTGGGAATTAAAACTCTTTAATCCCTTCTCCCTTACTACAACAACTCTACTACCAGTAAAAGAAATAAGCAATAGCTCTATTGCCTACTAAACCAATTAATTCTAGTCGATCTAGATTTCAAGACCTCAACAAGGCTACCTCTAGCCACCAACTCAGATCTCAAGGATCAGGAAATAAAACTAGCAGCAACTCTACTGCACCAAGCAACAACTCAGTTGCCCACTGCACCAACTAATTCTAGCTGATATAGAATTCCACCAAGCAACAACTATGTTATCCACTACACCAACTAACTCTAGTTGATATAGACTTCAACAATTCAACATATCTAACTCTAGCTATCAATCAGAAAACTCAACAAGGACTTCAAACGATCTAATTCTTATATAGATCAGGAATAGATCTTATAAGATTAAGCACTAAAATATACACTCTTAACAACTAAGAACAATGATAACTCTATCAAGTCCTCCAACTGTTCTTGAGTGATATTTTCTTAAGAGAATAACTATGCTTGGGGAAAATTCTGATTTCAAAAAGACATATTATAGGATGAGCACAAAACCACAAAATAATCTCATTGGCTAAGGGCTTGCTGTACAGTGGGAGCCGTGCACCAACCACCACCGTTTTTGCAGGATTTTGGACAGCTGTAGTTTCCTGTATGGAACTCACAGTTTCGTCTGGGGATCAGGTCCAACGTTTGTTTTCAATCATCAAAACTTCAGACGCTCATACACAGCTTAAAATAAAAACTTGATTCTTTCGCTATTGCAATTCATAAGTAAAAAATTTCATTGAATCAACACGATATGATTGTTCATTTAATGGTATTTTGCTGAGTCTCTTCAGCTTCTGTCATGTATGCTTATGGTTGTGAAGTAATCAACTGGATTTTTTTAGTTCAGCTTAGCTCTTGGTGTTGATCATTGAACTCAATTTTTCTTTGTAACTAGATTTTTGGCTTGCTGTATTTTGAAAGTTAGGACAGCTTTTACATGGCTCTGAATCAGACTATTATCGAAGATAACTATTATTGAAGAGCTTCTGGATGAACTTGGGGGGTTCCCAATGGTATCTCAGGTCTGGATACCATCAAATCAGGATGGCCACACCTAATATCCACAAAACCAGATTAATGTTCCGGCCACTATGAGTTCCTAGTGATGCATTTTGGATTGACAATGCTCCCTTCAGTTTTCAAAAGCACTTAAGGAGGTTCATCCTGACGTTCTTTGATGATAAATATTTGGAGGATCATGTGGATCAATTCAGGATCACTTTTCAGCTATTACAGTAACACAACTTGTATGCCAGGCTCTCCAAATGTCACTTTTCCACAAGCAGTATTGAGTACCTGGGACACTACGTATTAGCTGCTGGAGTAGCTACTGATTCAAAGAAGATTCTTACAGTTGAGCAATGGCCTATCCCTGCAACCCGTAAGCAAATCAGAGGGTTCCTTGGCCTTGTAGGATTATTATAAAATATTTATCCAAGGTTGTGGTTATATAAGTAAAGAAGAAACTTTTTAAATGGAATGAAGGAGCTACTTGTTACTTTACAACCCGTAAGCAAATCAGAGGGTTCCTTGGCCTTGTAGGATTATTATAAAAGATTTATCCAAGGTTGTGGTTATATAAGTAAAGAAGAAACTTTTTAAATGGAATGAAGGAACTACTTGTTACTTTACAACCCGCAAGCAAATCAGAGGGTTCCTTGGCCTTGTAGCATTTCAGCACTTGAAGGATGCGCTGATATCTGCTTCTGTGTTAGCTCTTCTTAACTTTAACTTGAGTCGTGATGTTGGCATACGAGCTGCTATTATGCAGCAAGGGAAACCTATTGCTTACTTGAGCAAAGGCCTTTCTCTACACCACAAAGTTATGAATAAGAGCCATTTGTTTTGGTAATGTCGGTATCTAGATTGGGTCCGTATCTCACAAGTAAATCCTTCATTGTCAAAACTGATTAAAAGGTCTTAAAATTCCTTCTTGAACAATAGTTTCATATTGGATCCCAGTTGAAAATGATTACCAAGCTGATGCAATTTGATTTTACTATTGAATACAGGAAAGATAAGGAGAATAAAGTTGTTGATGCTTTATCTCGACTTCCTACAATAGAGTTGGCTGCACTAACCTTAGCTGCTGTTAGATCAGGCTTATTGCAGACTATAATGATTCCGATCCTGAGTTGAATGGCTTGATCCTTAAGCTGAGCACATTGAGAAGGACATTAAAGGGTTCTCTTTTATCAACCAACAACTGAGATGGCATATGGTCAATTGGTGATAGGAGCTGATAATTCACTAAGAATTGAAATGATTACTCTCTGGCATGCTTTAGTTCATGGTGGCTACTCTGGAATTGATCATACTTATAGGAGGATTAACAGTAATACAACTTGTATGTCAGGCTCTCCAAATGTCACTTTTCCACAGTAACACTACATATTAGCTGCTGGTGTAGCTACTGATTCAAAGAAGATTCTTACAGTTGAGCAATGGCCTATCCCTACAGCCCTTAAGCAAATCAGAGGGTTCCTTGGTCTTGTAGGATATTATAAAAGATTTATCCAAGGTTATGGTTATATAAGGAGCTACCAAGGCATTTCAGCACTTGAAGGATGCGCTGGTATCTGCTTCTATGTTAGCTCTTCTTTGTTAGAAAAATAATAGGAAATATAACTGAAGAAGAAGATGGCTTTGAGGCGTGTAATCACTTTCTTTAAAGAGATATTGCCCATATACATATTGGGCTAAATACAAACAATTTTCTTCAAGGATACAACAAAGCGCATGGTTTATACATTCGGCTTTTTCTTAGACTACTTCTAGAGAGTATTTATATTTATAGAACTTGATATGACTCTTCATAAGAGTCATGCTCTTTCATGAACATATGATTTTTCATAAAAGTCATGTTCTTTCATGAAGAGATGACTTTTCATAAAGGTCATGTCCTTTCATAAACAAATGACTTTTCATAACAGTCATGTTCTTTCACGAACATATGTGTCTGTTCAATTTAAGACCTCTATATATTACAAAATATCCAACATTCTTAACTTTAACTTGAGTTTCACTGTGGAAACTGATGGTTGTGATGTTGGCGTAGGAGCTGCTATTATGCAGCAAGGGCAACCTATTGCTTACTTGAGCAAAGGTCTTTCTCTACACCACAAAGTTATGTCTCTTTATGAATAAGAGCTTTTTGTTTTGGTAATGTCTGTATCTAGATGGGGTCAGTATCTCACAAGTAAACTCTTCATAGTCAAAACTGATCAAAAGGACTTAAAATTCCTGCTTGAACAATAGGTTCGTATTGTATCCCAGTTGAAAATGATTACCAAGCAATTTGATTTTACTATTGAATATAGGAATGATAAGGAGAATAAAGTTGTTGATGCTTTATCTCGACTTCCTACAATAGAGTTGGCTGCACTAACCTTAGCTGCTGTTAGGTCAGGCTTATTGCAGACTATAATGATTCCGATCCTGAATTGAAATGATTACTCTCTGGCATGCTTTAGTTCATGGAGGCCACTCTGGAATTGAGGAGATGTCAAAAATTATATCAAGAGTTGTGAGATCTTATAAATATGACAAGGCTGCATACCCTGGATTACTTCAACCTCTAGCTATTCCTTCTTTAGCATGGGCAGTTTGATCATGAATATGCACTTCTCAGTTAACTATTTTATAGTCTTAATATATTAGTCCTTGTATTAGATAGTTTCCATTATCTGTCCTTATAATCACAGAAGAGGAGGATAATCAATCAGAGTTTTGTTGTTGCTTCTTCTTCTTCTTATTGTATTTTCTTAGTTGTTTCTCTTTGTATTTCGATTGGAATTATCTCAATACGCATCAATTCTTCCTTCATGATCCCTTTCACTTCTCTAATGCTTTTGGAAAATGTGAAAAAATAAGAAATCTAGTTTTGTTTTAACTTGTCTATTACATCAGATAAAATAATTACCATTATCGACCTTTTTTATGTTATAAAAGTAATACTAACAAGTAACATCTATGTTTTGATTACTTATTTTAAGTGGTTTTAACAAGTTCCACTCTTTTGGTTTTGCAGTGCCTGAGAAAGCACATTGTGTTCTCTGTTTGTAACAGAACAACTAGACTCTTCGCCTAAGAAAGAGATTCACGAAAGAACTTAGGTATGCATAATCTGTTCTCTTCAAATCTTATTTATAAATTTACTGGTCTTATTAGTAAAGGTGACGTAACACACCTCTCATGGATCATACCTATTTTTCATGAATTTTGTTCCAGCATTCATAGGCTTTTGGAGATCACTTAAGTGGGTTAAGATTGTTATTTTATCCAACCCATTGTTATTAATTAACTTCTTCAATCACAAGAAAGTTAACGGTAGTATGAACTTGTTTAGAATATTTTTATTGATTCAGTCTGAGTAATATTTTCCTGGCTTAAGACCTTTGCAGCTTCTGTGCAATACAAAGAACAATTCAATTGGGGAAACTTCTCAGAAAGTTATTGGTGTTGAGCAAGAATTCCATCTAGTCAACTACGCGTATCAGCTTGTACTTTTACCTGTCCATTGTATAGACATATTACGATGGAGTTTTCGTGTAGGGAGGGTGGAAGAAGCTGGGTCTTTGAAGGAATTTCATAATAACTGGAGTTGACATTAAGAAGCTTTACAGAAATTTCCGATTAATTTATTCATAAACGGTTTCATATATATATTGGAAGCGGTACTTGTTTATTTCTTCATTCATGTATATCATCAACTGATCTCTTGCCACAACCATACATATTATTTTTCTCTTCAAACAATTAACCGAATCCATGGCATCATCTTCTTCTTTTGCCAGTAATTCACAGTACTTTCCTTGATGGAATTAAGTACGATGTCTTTCTGAGCTTTAGAGGCGAAGAAACTCGTAAAACAATTTCAGGTTATTTGTATGAACGTTTGACAAGGAGGGGAATAATCACCTTTCAAGATGATAAAAGGCTAGAGCTTGGCGATTCAATCCCGAAAGAACTCTTGAAAGCTATCGAAGAGTCTCAAGTTGCCCTAGTTGTTTTCTCAAAGAATTATGCTACATCGAAGTGGTGCTTGAATGAACTGGTGAAGATCATGGAATGCACAAAGGTCGAAAATGAGAAAATAGTCATACCGGTCTTCTATGGTGTGGAACCATCACATGTTAAACACCAAAGTGAAACCTTTGCAGAAGCATTTGCCAAACATGAATTGAAGTATATGAATGATCCTGAGGGGATGCAAATAGTGAAAGGATGGAGGACTGCCCTAACTGCTGCCGGAAATCTTAAAGGATATGTATTCACTAACGGGTGAGTTAAACACACATAAACTGAAACGAAGGGAATAATTTATGAAGACTAGCTACACATAGTTATATTCTACTACAGAATAAAGAGTTCGTAGAATAATAGTTGATTATATATGTTTCTATCTGTAAGAAGGTAAATAATATTTTGATTGGTTCTTCAAGAGTTTGTTATAGTCATTTTTACCATATATCATATATTAGCAATTTTGTTTTTGTAGGGTTGAATCAGACTGTATTGAGCGTATTGTTGATAAAATTTCGAACAAATGCAAGACTTCAGTATCTTATTTGCACAAAGTTGTTGGTATAGATACTCAATTAAAGAAAGTAGAAGGCCTACTAAAGATGGAAATCAATGATGTTTGGATTGTGTGGATCTGGGGATGGGGGGTGTTCGTAAAACGACAATAGCAAAGACTATCTTTTATAAACTCTCGTCCAAGTTTAAAGATATTTGTTTCCTTGAGAATATCAAAGAAAACAAATATAGAATGCACTCTCTGCAAAATATCCTTCTCTCTAAACTGCTCCGAGAAAAAGAAAATTGTGTGATAGATAAGGAGGAGGGGAGAAGCCTGCTGGCTCGTAGACTTCCATCTAAGAGGGTTTTACTTGTGCTTGATGACATAGATCATAGAGACCAGTTGGATTACCTAGCAAAGGATCTTGGTTGGTTTGGCAAGGGTAGTAGGATTATTGCTACCACCAGAGATAAACGTTTGATAGGGGGGAATGATATAGTATATGAAGTGGAAACACTACTTGACTATGATGCTATTAAACTGTTCAATCAATATGCTTTCATGGAAGAAGTTCCAAATGAGTGTTTTAAGGATCTAATGTGGGAGATAGTAAGAGTTATGCTAAAGGCCATGCTTTAGCCCTGAAAGTTTGGGGTTCTTCATTACACCGGATGGATATAACAGAGTGGGGAAGTGCTTTGGTCCGAATAAAGCACAACTCTGATTTAGAAGTTACTAAAAAACTCAAAATAAGTTATGATGGGTTGGAGCCTGAAGAGAAAGAGATATTTCTAGATATAGCATGTTTCTTCCGAGGAAATGATAAAAAAAGAGTCATGCAAGTTCTTGAGAGTTGTTCTTCTGGATCAAAGATGGGATTGTGCGTTCTAGTTAACAAATCTCTTGTGTTCATTTCTGAAAATAATAAGATTGAAATGCATGACTTAATACAAGATATGGGTAAGCGTATAGTGCAAATGCAAAAGCATCCGGGAGAATATAGCAGATTATGAAATGTCGAAGATTTCAAAGAAATGATGGATAACAATATGGTAAGTAGGCTAAATAATGCAAAATATTCAATTTTAGTTTTCATGTTCCAAAGACATATAGTGTAGTCAATTCCAATTATTTATTCATCTTGCTTCATATTCTTGCAGGTATGTCATTTTAGCCGTTTATTACTTAAAAAAACTAGTATGCGTGCCCGTGTGTTGTGCGGTTAATTGATAAACATAATATAAACACTAATTTATGACAATTTAAAATTTTAATTTATTATAAGATAATATTGTAAAATTAATTTGAAAATGTTAACATTTAGCATCTTGATGTGATATAATAGCATATTTATGTATATAAATCAATACATTAGCTATGTTCATTATCTAAATTTAACAAAAATATTTTTTTATCACTATTTAATTTATTTAAAATGATAAATACGATCACTCAATCCATATTATCTTCTTGTTATAACAATAAAGATAGGGACCATAAAGATATAAGAAAAATTAATAATTAGATTTAAATAAAATGTAACTAAGAAAAGTCTTATCATAATGCTAAGCATACAAAAAAAGTTTTAATCACATGAATATCAAAATGTAGGCATGTTATTCACAATTTTATATTTTGTCTTTTAATTTTTCTTAAAGTCATACATCAATTATGTGACATATATGTGTGTGATAGTTTAGTACAATATAATTCTTACAGTTGAATGATACTTTCATAAATTAATATTTTAAAATTAATTTAGTTTTAGTTGATTTTATATTTTATTTTATTTTGTCTCTTTTTTTTTTCCTTTTTTAGAGATGTGTTTATTTTTCAAACCAAATATAAAAGTTATATTTTAATTTAAATAATCATACACCAAGAAGACTCTTAGTTAAGCATACTCCTTCAATCACCATGAATTGTTTTATTTTTGAAATCATAATCCAATTCTATTTTTAGAATACATTACATTTGAATAATTTTAAAAAATATTTCATTTTTTTCAAAATAAAATAAATATATCATATATTCATCAAATAGTTTTTGTATGCTTCTCTTTTTCTTGATTACATTTTTCACTGCTTATTATTATTATTTAGTCAAATTTGGTTAACATTTTTTAAATTGTATATTGCAATAAACAATTAACTTTTGGGAGTATTGTTTTTTCTTCAGAAGAGTATAATGTAGTTAACTTTTATCAAAATTTGAATTTTGAAAAAACGATAAAAAGTTAAAGTAATAGTAAAAATTAGATGGTAGTACTTTTGCAATTTTTTTTAGCGTTTGTAATTTTTATTTTTATAATTTAAATTAATTTTAATAATACTCTTAATATTTTGATTTTGAATGAGAAAGTAGTTTTTGTTGAATTTTTGTGTGTGCATTTTCATTTGCTTCTTAATTATTTATAAATAATTAAATAGATGTCAATCAATAAAGATAAGTATTTTAATTATGATAAAAATAAGTCCAAAATAACATAAACTTTAGACATATACAATCAGTTATCTTTTAAAAAATAAAAAAGAGTTATATTAACTAAAGTAACTATCTTTAAAAAGATTACGCTAAATAAAATACATAGTTTTTTCCTTTACTTTTTAAAACTTAGTTGATTTATAATTTGATTTTTTAATTTATAATGATAAAGCAACATAATAAGTACTACATTTTATACTATAATCATCTTTAGATTAAAATGAAACCACAACCAATTATTGTTCTTCAAAAGTCAAACACCCTAAATATTATGTGATTTTTTGATTTTGCACGAACAAAATGACACATAGAAAAAGATCGAGAAACTATCACATTTCATTTAACTTTCTAAAATAATTAGAAAACATAGATAAATCAAAGAAATTAAAGAACAAAATTATAGACTATATCAATATATTAAACTACTTTTACAAAATTTGAGTGTTAAAACATCAAATAAAATCATATTGAATAATCATCATGTAAATAAACCAAACTTGTCTGGTAGATAAGTTGTCCACAAATCTTCATCAAATAGTACTCCCTAAATTAAATTATATTTGATTTAAGATTTAAATGTATGTACTTTGAATATATGGTCAAATATGCTTAGGCAACCATAAGAAATCCATGCAGAACCTTCAGCTGTAAATTAATGATCATTCTATTATATACCAAAAGTCTAATTCTTTTAGATTTAAACAATTTTATAATTAAAAATAATTAAAATTAAATAAATTAATAGCATTAATTGTCTAAGAAATGACAATATATCCATTTTAAGATCATCTTTTAAGTCTTTCATTATCCTCATCATTATACTTAGTACTTACATATTGTTATTATTCCTGAAAATAAAAAATTCATTGAAGTCATCAAAGAAAATGAAACCAACATTGAATAACGCATGCCAAAAAATTTTAAAGAGTATTTTATACAAAAAAAAAAAAAAAACTTAATCCTAGCTGATTCAAACAACTATCATAAAAGTAATTCATGTACTTAAAATATTGAAAGATGACGTACATGATCTACTGATAAAATTCTTCAGAATTTCTCTATTTCTATATCATCCGTTTCTTTTTCTTCTCCCTCGCATTGGAGAGGTCGTCATGTGATCCCTTCCATCATAAAAAAATAATTACATAACAAACAAATCAGATAGAGTGCATATATAAACATACAATACATTATTAATATATTAATTCTTTCTTTTATGATCTTCATATTTTTGTTTGAATGTTATTTTTTCTTAACATATGTTTGGAATCGTATTTTGAAGAGTTGATTTTAAGAAGATATGAATATGAATAATGAAGTTAAGAGTAGTATTTTTTCAAAGACCTTCGTTATAAGGTTTAGATGAATTTTTAAGGATAAGGTTAGTTATATTTTAAATTTTAAATTTTAAATTTTAAATTTTAAATTTTAAATTAATTATTTAGGTAGTTGATCATGACTATTTTTTTGTTTTTTCCAAGGAAGTGGATTTCTCTTCTTTTTTGTTTTGGATTGACAGTTTTTTTTCTTTCTATTTTTAAATAATGCATATTATCTGGAGATTTTTTATTAATAAGTATATGCTATTACATATAGGTTATCTTTAAGTTTATTGTAATTTTTTTTGTTATTTTTCATATGAACTTATTTACTCTAAATGTTTTTATTTTGAATGAGAAAGTAGTACGTAATGGAGTCATATTATTGTGTAGTTTTTGTTGATTTTTTTTCGTGTGTATTTTTTATTTATTTTTCATTTTCTTCTTTAAAGTATTTTTAAAATAATTAAATAGATGGCAATCGATAAAGATAAATATTCTAATTATGATAAAAATAAGAGTCCAAAATAACATAAACTTTAGCCACATTTACAATCAGTTATCTTTTTTTTTTTAAAAAAAGAGTTATATTAACTGTGGTAACTATCTTTAAAAAGATTATATTAAATAAAATACGTAGTTTGTTTTTTAACTTTTTAAAATTTAATTGATTTGTAATTTAATTTTTTTATTTTAATTTTTTTAAAATTAAATAATTGAGAAATTTTATGGCGCTAACATGTATCACTTTTTACTTCTCCTATTATATATAAATAGATAATAGAAGCAAAAGTAACACTAATCGCCTAAGGTAGCTAATTCGTCAAGTAGCCATTTGCAGTAATGTTGCCTAATTCTTTTATCTTATGCTATTATTCCATATATTAGTCTTGTAGCCACTTATCCTGTTTTGTCCAATTTCTTTCTTTGAATTAACTTGTAATTTGTTTGACATTTTGTACCTACTAACTCATTCAATAATTTTTTAAGCTAATATTACCTCGAAATATGCCATGGATAATTTTTTTTTAACGAAAATCCTCAAATGAAATAAAATAAAAGGAATATCATTCATTTTTTTACAAGAAAAATTAAAATATTTAGGATTTACTCTTTGATATTGACCTATCAGGTAACGAATTAAAATATGATAGCATAATTTCTCTTTCCCAAATATGATAGCATAATACTATCTGTGACATGAGACAATTTTATTTATTTTTTGTCATTGATTTTACACGAGCATATGAAGTTATAAGTCGTGAATTTTTTTAGCAGGGGACAAAGCAATTTGGTTTACTTATTTTGATCAGCTATACTTCAATAAAGAGGCAATGAATGATATGAAAATGCTTAGAATATTACGCATATCTGATAATGACGAATTTGAGAGGATGGACTCTTTTCCATCTGACTCCCATTGCTATGATGGCTCCATTGAATATCTGTCCATCAACTTGCGTTGGTTGGTCTGGCATGACTATCCGTGGAAGTTATTACCAAAAAAATTTCATGCCCGAAGACTTGTTCATCTTGATCTCCGGTGGAGTTCGTTGCATCGCTTATGGAATGACACAAAGGTACCATTTTATTCGAGATACTTTTTATTTTATCTTGTCCTAAAATTATGATTCTCATGTTTAAATGAAATTAAGTTATGGTTTACTACTTCATTCATTTTTCTGTGTTTTGAATAGCAGCAATTACCATCTCTGCGGCAGCTAGATCTAAGTGGCTCCCAAAGCAAAGCCTGAAGAAAATACCAGATTTCAGGGGTATGCCAAATTTGGAGTATTTGTATCTAGCTGAATGTAAGAGCCTTGAAGAGACTCACCATTCCCTGGTATGTGTCCAGAAAACTTATTGAGTTAAGTTTGTTTGATTGTGAAAACCTTAAGAAATTTCCATATGTTAATGTGGAATCTCTTAAATATCTGGATCTACGCGGCTGCTCCATTTTAGAGAATTTACCAGAAATCATCAGAATGATGAAGCCGGAGTTAGAGATTGAGATGTCATACTCTGAGATAAGGGAATTTCCATTGTCTATCATTCAGCTCCAAGCTCATCTTACTGAGCTAGATTTGAGTGGCATGAAAAACCTTGTATCTCTTCCAAGCAGCATTTGTAGGTTGAAAGGTTTGGTGATGCTAATTGTGCCGGGGTGCTCAAAACTTGAAAGCTTTCCAGAAGAGATGGGTGATTTAGAAAAATTGGAGTGGCTTGATGCCAGGGATACTCTAATCTCACGGCTTCCATCTTCCTTCGTCCGGTTGAACAAGCTTAAATACTTGTCTTTTGCAAAACTAGGACCAGAAGATGGAGGGTACTTTGTATTCCCTCAGGTGAATGAAGGGTTATCCTCATTGGAAGAACTGCATCTCAATTACTGCAATTTAATAGATGGAGGACTTCCAGAAGACATTGGATCCTTATCCTCTTTGAAAGAGTTGGATCGAAGCATAGCCCAACTTACTGCTCTTCGAACTTTGTGCTTATCATGTTGTAACAGGCTGCAAGAGTTGCCAGATTTCACGGGGATGCCAAACTTGAATATTTTGAGACTCAATTGCTGTAATATATTAGATGGAGGACTTCCGGAAGATATTGGATACTTATCCTCTTTGAGAGAGTTGAGTCTCATTGGAAATAATTGAGTATTTGCCTCGAAGCATAGTCCAACTTGGTGCTCTTCTATGCTTGGATATATCAGGTTGAAAGAACCTTACACAGCTGCCAGAATTTCCACAGAAATTACATACAATTAATGCAGATTGGAGCAATGATTCAATATGTAATTCATTGTTTCGGATTATCTCATCATTGCAGCATGATATCTCTGCTTCACATTCCTTGTCACTACGAGTACTTACCTCTAGAAAGGATATACCAAGTTGGTTCCACCATCGGGGAACAGGTACAAGTGTAATAGTCAATTTGCCTGAAAATTGGTATGTATGTGATAACTTCTTGGGATTTGCTGTATGTTATTCTGGCAAATTATTTGACATCACAGCTAACTTGATTCCCTTATGTGATGATGGGATGTCATTGATGACCCAAAAGCTTGCCTTATCCAACCATTTGGATACGGCACAAGTACCCTACAGCCATTCATTACTTTTTCCATCAGCTGAGATTCATTTTTTTTTTTGTACCGCTTGCTGCCTTATGGGATACATCTAAGGCAAATGGAAGAACACCAAATGACTATGGGCTTATTACGTTATCTTTCTTAAGAGAAATGAAGAATTATGGATTCCGTTTGTTGTATAAAGATGAACCAAAGCTTGAGGCCTTGTTACAAATTAGGAGAACTAGTGATGAACTAAGAGAGAACTCAGTTACCAATGAAGCCAGTTGCTCTTCTAATAAGAAACAAAGGTCACATTTCTAATATTCGAAGGAACTCTGTTTTTGAGTCTCTTCAGCAGCAAGTAGAGTGACAGTCTCAGCTTAAATATAGGTAATATACCATATGACTTGTTTTCTTTTTTTATTTGGTAGTGAAATTGTCTTCTCTCTTCCATATAATTCTCTTCTTCTATTAGCTACCAAGTTTTCTTCCAAATCCAATAAACTTTTTCTTCTCACCTCAAACTTTTGGGCTAATATTTGAACCATTCTATGTACAAGAAAGATTTTAAATGATTAACTATATGCCCAATCCTGATCATTTCTCTCTGAATATGTATTGATTTTGTTGTATTATTTTAATGTGGAAAGATCGATGTATCGTTGGTAGATGAAGATGCCTTTGAAGTTCTTCTCGTAAGTTCACAGGGTTAAGCCAAAGGATTGTTATTTCCCAAAGGTATACACTGATCCATGGATTCGAAACTTCTTAATATATGATTTTTATGCTCTCTTTGATTGTTGTTATATTTTGCTGAAATCTCTGATTTAGATATAAGCATCTTATGGCAGGGTGGTCAGTAAAAAGATGAAACAATTGAAGATGCAGTACAGAGCGAGGGTAAATTTGAGGTTTGTTCTCCCTCGTGATCTTTATCAGTTCTTCTTACACCACGCACTCTGCATCATTTTATATGACATGTTTGAAAGAAGCCATGGAGTTATTAGTAAGTCGCCTCATATGCATCACAAAGCAAGCAGTAGCTGTAGTAGTAGAGCAGCTATTTTCTCCATTGGGATGTACATGACCTCAAATAATTTCTCCGCAGCTACCAAGTTCTACTGAAGAAGCGTAGTGTTTATTGATATATATTGATCCTCTCGTTTGGTAGAGTGTATAAGAATAATGGTAAATAAAGTGTATAGTAATGCTTGTATTAGCAATGCATGTATTAGTTATATTTGCATTAATTATACATAAATTATTATTATGCATTGTTTACCTTAATGCATTAAAAATAACATGTATGGCATAAAAAAATTATTTACAAAGATACACTTCACTATTATGGTGGAAAAGATGTAAAAAAAAAATTGAGGGGCAATTGGGTCTTTAATCATGCTACTGCATGTATTAAAACAATTGCATTGCTAATACCTAGAAATCCATGGTATTGGCTAGTAATACACGCCTTAATACACAATAGAGTGTATAGTTAATGCAAACACTAGTTATACATAAGTTGGAAAAAGAGTACCAAATACGCTACTAGTAAAACACAAGGCTAATACAACCATTTTTTTTTCCTAATATACTCTACCAAACAACCCCTTAAATCTATGTATGGTAGAAATAGTACCCAGCAAGCACATAAAGTAGTTCAGAGCATAAGTATTTAAGTATGTATATATGAAAAAATATTTAGTTCTAAGTTCCAAAATTAATATGGTAAATAAATTGTGGTTCAAATAAGGAAAAAAAATTAAGAAATAAATATTATTCAATTTTAAAATATTAAATATTAGGAATTCTTATCTTTTATAAATAAGTAATGAATTCATTTCAAAGTCCTAATATTATATGATATAATTAAATGATTTACTTGAGAAAAAAACATTAATGACAAATTTGTCTATTTTAGAGTCTTTTAATAAAGGGGAAAAACTTCAATCAACATTTCTAAAGATCTTTTTATGCTTTTAACGTAATATAGATAGATATAGATACTCTCTCCATTCATTTTTACTTGTCACATTGGTCTTGAAAAATGATTTGAGAAATAAGTAATTAATAATAAGGATAAAATATAAGAAAAAGTAACTGTTTATTGACATGTAAAAAGTAACACGTAAAAGTGAATATTTGTTTTTGATATTATGGACAAGTAAAGGTGAACAAAGTAGATGTATTTTACTTCATTAAATTACTTAACTATGATAAATTATATGGAAAATGGTCAAAAATGTCATTAAACTATGCAAAATTGAACCACAATGTTCCCATGTTAATAGTTTGTTCCAAAAAAATGCCCCTATTATTATTTTTGGTATAAAAAATATCCTTTTTTCTAATAATTATATTATTTCTTTTCTTTTTAAATAGATTCTTTTTCCTAATAAAAGCATTGTAACCATCTTTAATTTTTATGTATTTAGACCATAATAATCCATCATAAATTTTTATTTAGATAACGATAAAAAAAACTCCTAATAAAATAGAAAAAAATTATATCTCTCAATTTATTCCAAATCAAAGAATGATAAACACTTGTTAATATAATTATTGATTTTAAAGTTAAGATACAACAATTATAATGCATAAAACGATAAAATTTATTAAATTGCTTCACATCACCAAATATCTTTAAAATATCATCAACGGGGTTATTACTTACCACTTTCTCATATTAACTTCAAAATCAAGGAATATATTGACAAATGATAATTCTACTTCGATTCAAAAAAGATTAAGAAATACATATATTTTTTATCTTACTAATATTTTTTAATCACTATTTAAATAAAAATTAATGATGCAGTTACTATGATATTACATATAAGACATATATCATCAGTTAAAAAAATATAACGGGTAATTCTATTTTAATTGATAAACGGAGATTAAGAAGAAGAAAAAAAGTTATTTTCTACTTTTATATTAGTTAAAGGGTTTTAAAAGAAAACAGTTACAAAAATTCTTTAAAAATGATATTTTATTAAAACTAATGTATTTTAAATGAAATATAAATTAGGAAAAGGTTCAATATTTTACCCCAAAAAGTAACAATAGAGAAAGGAATTTGTGAATCCTAATCCAGAAAGAGAAATAAAGTTTTACCTAAATTATGATTAGGAATTGTGGTAATTTTAATTTGTATATGGATTACCTGCTTGATGTGAAAACTTGTTGATCTAAAGAAATTCAAGGAATAAAATCAATATAATTGCATATCTTATTTTACCTTCACTTTTATTATGTGTAACTTCGTAATTAACTTACCTTATTTCATATGGAAAATTGTTTATGTTTGCATACCTTATTTATGCTTTACTTTTATTATGTGTAACTTTGTAAATGACTTACCTTGTTGGATATGGAATCTTATTAATGTAAGGATATCCAATTTGAATAAAAATCAATTGCATACCAAATTTAGCCTTCACTTTTATTATGTCTAATTCTGTATTTGACTTATATATCTTGTTTGATATGAAAACTTATTAATGTGAAGATATCCAATTTAATTAAAAATCAATTGCATATATATCTTACTTTATTTGTATTGATTTATTTTTAAAGTATTTATTAAATAGTTATATTTTTAATCATATGCATTAATATGAAAAAAATAATATAAAAGGAAAAATTTGTCAAATTATAATTGATTTATATTTATTATTCTCTTTATTCCATATTAATTGAATTTCTAAGGCAATACACACATATTAAGAAAAACAAGTACTATTTTATTTGTGTTGATTTATTTTTAAAGTATTTATTAAATAGTTATATTTTTAATCATATGCATTAATATGGAAAAAAAATAAGGAAAAGGGTAAAAAATGCTCTTAAATTATGTGAAAGGAACAAAAGTATCCTCCGTTTATAGTTTGCCTCAAAAATGCCCTTACCGTCAATACTTTGGTTCAAAAATGCCCCTGTAGTCAATACTTTGGTCTAGAAATGCCCCTATAGTTACAAAATGGGTCAAAAATGCCCTTTTCCGAATAAATATTTTTTTTCTTTTTAAAGACATCTTCTTCCTAGTTAAAATATTATTAAAAAACACTATTCTTGTTTTCTTTCTTCTAAAATCACTTTAACAAATAAAATGTAGGAAATATGTATTTTCTTCTTAATCTCATTTTATAAATTAAAATAGAATAACTTCATGTACCCTTTCGACAAATAATTTATGTCATATATATATGATCACAGTATAACCATCATTAATTTATATTTATATAATGATAAAAAATAATGCTAATAAAATAAGAAATATTTTTATTTTTTACTTTTTTCTAAATTGAAGTAAGATAAACATTTGCTAATATTTTTTTTTAAAATTATTAGAAAAAGAATGTGTTAAAAAGAAAAGGGAAAAAAGGACAAATATACCCCCGAACTAAAGAGGGGCATATGAACACAATCTTATCTGTTGATCAATATGTAATAAATGTCGGGTAGGTGGATATATAAGATTATGACATGTTTATGTCTATTAGTATAAAAAGTATATATGCTCTAGTTTTTGGATGGCAGGGGCCCAAATGTCCCAAACGTATGACGGAGCGTATTTACATACCATTTACGATAGTTCGGGGGGTATATTTGTCCTCTTCCCAAGAGAAAAAAATAATATATTTATTTAGAAAATGAGCATTTTTGACCCATTAAAATAACAATAAGGTATTTTTGGACCAAAATATTGGTGGCAAGGGCATTTTTGGACTAAACTACAAACGGAGGGCATTTTTGTTCCTTTCTCATAGTTTAAGGACATTTTTTAACCAAAATATTGATGGTAAGAACATTTTTGAGCCAAACTATAAATGGAGGACATTTTTATTCCTTTCACATAGTTAAGGGCATTTTTGACCTTTTCCCCAAAAATTAATATAAAAGGGAAAATTTGTCAAATTATAATTGATTCATATTTATTATTCTCTTTATTCCATATTAATTGAATTTCTAAGGCAATACTCACAAATTAAGAAAAAAAATCAACAACAACATTTGAACCATATTTTCGTCTATTACCTTTTTATTTATTACTAAGTCATTACATAAAAAGATTTGGATTTTGACTATAATAATTACTAATAATAGAAGTTAAGGAGTCCATTTGATTTCCAATGCAAAATTTTCATGGGTAGCATTAAGCTTTAGGTTTTACTCCAAAAACCAAATTTGACTCTATTTTTCTAGTGAAAAATTTGTACTTGAAACAAAATTTTAAAATGAAAATTCAGAATAATACTTTGCAAAATTCAATCAAAAAATTCTACTTAAAAACTTTAGACGTAATACATAAATGTGTCCGGAATCGATGTAGATTATGCCGCAATGGGCTTGAATCTCCTTAAAGAGAGCGAGATATCCACGCCTCAGCCTAAATGATTATTTATTTATTTTTGTTCTTTTTATTTTCAAGTATAATTTATTATAATTGTGGTATATTACACCAACAGTAAATATTATAGAGTGAAATTTGAAGGGATATCTCTAAATTATCTTTTTTTTTTCTCATTTGTATCCAAATTATTGAGTGAATACGGATCAATGTAAGTTTAATATTAGTGACTCTAGTCCAAAAAATGAAGTAGTTATTTTGACAAAATGAATTTTATAATTAAATTACAACATAATTATCATTCTTTTTCTGATCAACTAAAAGAAGTTGTGTCTTGTGAATTGAGACAAAATAAATAACAAATTTTCGGCCTTGTTGGTATTACGTAGTTAGATATAGTAATTAGGGATGGCCATGGAACGGTACAGGGTGGGGCAGAGCGGGTTGAGCTTAACCCGCAATTTTTTTAATTTGTCCCACTTCACATAATATTTTTTTTATTTTTAACCCGCCCCGCATAGATCTGCTCCACATGAACCCGTCCCACATTTTTTTTTTAATATTTCCTTTTTCTATTTAAGTTTGAAACTAAAAATGAAATTCATAAAAATAAATTCATTTTTCATTAAGTTATATTAATTTAATAAGATAGTGACTTAAAATTTTATTTTTTAGAAGTCAATTGGGAAACATGTAAGAAATTTAATTATTTTTTATTGAACCATTTTCATTTACTATCTTGAATATTTTAGTAACTTTAAAGAAATTATCTTAATAAATATTGTTATATAGCTCTTATAACATGTAAATTAAAATTAAGTTTAAATCCACATAAAATCACATATACCCGCAATCCACCATGCCCCGCATTAGTTTTTAAAAAACCCACTTCAAACCGCCGCACAACCTTAAACCCGCCCCACCCCACATAGTCTTAAACCTACCCCATCCCACATTTACTCTGCCCCATTGCCATCCCTAGTTAGATACAGTATCTCTTGGGGTTTGTTTGGTACAAGTTAACTTGAGACTAATTATTTCGGAATCGATTATTTTAAGTTTGTTAATTCATTTTTATTTTTCGGAAACAATCTCTCTATATCTATGAGATAGTGATAAAGTATACATGCACTCTAATCTTTTTAGACCTTACTTGATAAGATTTTTTCGAATATATTATTGTTGGTGTTTATCAACCCTTATAAAAAAAACATTACCGTTTTGAAATAATTTATCTATAACAAAATATCTCATAATTTTATTCCAATCAAAGATTAAAAAAAATAAAAATTCAATTAATATGAAATAAGCCCAATTCAAAAAATATTCCCAAAATTAATTATAACTTGTCCATCGCACCAAACGAGCCGTGAAAATTAGTCTTGCTCACGGAGAAGTAGCTCAAATCATTCTCAATTACCCAGATCTGAAAAAACCCACAAATCATTCTCAATTACCTTCAACTTCAATGGAAAATTCAGTCTTGATGACAATCCCTGTGTTGCCAGCAGAACTCATCACTGAAATCCTCTCAAGGGTACCAGTGAAATCGCTTTTGAAATTCAGGTATGTTTCGAAATCTTGGCTTGCTTTGATCTCTACCCCTGAATTTATCAACACCCATCTCAGCTTGCTTTGATCTCTACCCCTGAATTTATCAACACCCGCTTGTCCACTAATAACAACAAGGATTACACTCACCATTTGCTTACGATGATTTTTCGTGCAGCTATCAATGGTCTTTATGAGTATACTCTTAAATATTTTACTCTTAGGGTGTGTTTGGTATGAAGGAAAATATTTTTTGAAAAATATTTTTCAATTTTCTCATGTTTGGTTGAGTTAAATGTTTTGGAAAATGTTTTCCAAATCAACTCATTTTCCTCAAATTTAAGAAAAATGACTTCCCTTTAAAACTTAAGGAAAACATTTTTCAAAATTTTCTTCCAACTTCAAATTACAATTACTTTTTTGTTGAAAAAATCAATTTATTTTGTCACTACCCTCAAACCAGCCTCCCAACCAACCCCTCCAAAAAAATAATAATTTAAGTTTATTTTTAAAAAATATTTTCAATTTTAAAATTTCATTTTTTCATCCTACCTTGACCTCCTTCACGCACCTTGTACCCAGCCCCCCACACACCCCACCCCTACCAGCCCCCCCTCCAAAAAAAAATTTTAAGTTTATTTTTTAAAAATATTTTCAACTTCAAAATTTCTTTTTTTCATCCTACCCTTGACACCTCCCCACCCACTTCGTACCCAGCCCCCCACCCCCCAAAAAAAAATTTAAGTTTGTTTTTAAAAGTATTTTCAATTTCAAAATTTCATTTTTCACCCCTACACTCGACCCACCACCCACCCCCTACCAGCCCCCCACTACCACCACCCCAAAAATAATTTTAATTTTGTTTTTCAAAAATATTTTCAATTTCAAAATTTTATTTTTTTCACTCCTACCCACTCCCCACCCCCACCCCACCCACCCCCTACCAACACCCCCACCCCCAAAAAATTTTAAATTTGTTTTTAAAAATATTTTCAACTTCAAAATTTTATTTTTTCACCCCAACCCTCGACCCCCCCACCCACCCCCACCCCAACCCTACCAGCCCCCCCATAAAAAATTTTAAGTTTATTTTTAAAAAATATTTTTAACTTCAAAATTTCATTTTTTCACCCGTACCCTCGACCCCCCACCCTCCCCCCCCCCTACCTTCACCCCCAAAATAATTTTTAGATTGTTTTTCTTAAATATTTTCAATTTCAAAATTTCATTTTTTTCACCCCTACCCAGCCCCCACCCCACCCCTACCCAAAGACCCCTCACCACCCCCAAAAAAATTTTAAGTTTGTTTTTAAAAAATATTTTCAACTACAAAAATTCAATTTTTCACCCCTACCCTCGACCCTTCCCCCCCCAAATTTTTTTTTTTTTTTTAATTTGTTTTTAAAAAATATTTTCAATTTCAAACATTATTTTCTACCCTAGTAAAAATAAAAGATATTTCTCAAAAAAAAATCATTCATAAATCAAACACTAAAAATCTTTTTCGGAAAATATTTTCTACTCACCAACCAAAAATGAAAAAATAAGTCAAAAATCAACTTGTTTTTCAGGAAAACATTTTCCTTCGTACCAAACACACCCTTAGTTCCTTACTTTATGAGTCTGTAACTGAGGCATGTGACTTGGATTACCCTTACAAGAAATTGCACAATCATTTTTCGATTGTAGGTTCTGTCAATCGATTGATTGATTTGTCTTGCCATTGAGGAATATGACTTGGTTCTATGGAATCCATCAATTAAGAAGTACAAAAAATTGCCCGATTCTAAACCTACATTAATGAAGAAAGATTGCTGGCCTTTATATGGTTTTGGATATGATGAATTTCACGATGATTATAAGGTAGTGTCTATTTTTTTGAAATATAGCAGTCGGGATCAAGTTGAGGTTAAAATATATAGTCTACATAGTGATTCTTGGAAATGTGTTGATGAATGTCCTATTAAGAAGCTATTAAATATATCGGGCAAGTTTGTGAATAGGAAACTTTATTGGGTTACTCATGGCCCTGATTTGTTTAATATGTATAAAGACGGGAACATCATTTCTATTGATTTGGCTGATGAGAAATGGGGAAAGGTGGAGCAGCCCTCCTATGGAGTAAGACATTTTTCTTTGAGTCTTGGAGTGTTTGGAAGTGATTTTTCTGTCTTTTGTGATAATATGGTTAGTCATGTAAATGTTTGGGTTATGAAAGTGTATAGGATTAAAGAATCATGGACAAAGATGTTAACTATCGAGTATCCAGATGATCCTTTTGTGGATTATGATTATATGCTATTTCCACCCTCTTTCATATCAAATAAAGGTGAAATTTTGGTTTGTTTTGGATCTAGTAAAGTCATGACATATTCTACTTCACTTGATAAAAAAAGTAACATCATGACAGACAATCCAAAGGATGTCTCTTTCAGATATTCCAAGGTTATTAACTTTAACTTTGATGGTTGGCGTCGGGTGAAAATCTACGTTGAAAGCCTAGTTTGCCCTTTATCTGCAGAAGGGAGAAAGAATGCAACAAAAAGGAAGGCTGGAAAAACTCAGGTGAACAACAATTAATCAACAAATGACTTGTAAGAGTTGCACTTTGTGCATTTCCGTCACATTCTATTGAATTTTGTTTGTTATCTCAAATATAAACAATGCATATGTAAAGGGTGTCTTTAAACCATACTGCTTGAGGATATCGTTAGTCATTATCCCTTCATGCTCTACTTTTATTAAGTAATAATTTTGTCTTCTACATCAAACTAAGGGTGAAGTAGGTATATAAAGTGTAAGGGCTGGTAGGGTGATGGGCGTGTGGATGAAGATGAGATGTGTTGGAGGATTGTGAGGACACAATCAATGTGGAATGACACTTAGAACTTGTATTCTCTGCTTCTACTAGAGAAGTCATTTTCGGAGAACTTTTTCTGGAAACGTGGATTGTCACAAGTTGCGCTTGTGGCTTATTGTTATCATGTCCCAAATGCAGTTGGTAGGGAAACAAAGCTTGTCTATTTGCTACTGGAGTATGCTAATAGGCCCAGTAATTTCCCATTTTCTTGTAATATGAGATACCGCATAAGAAATCCCGAAGTGCACCATCAAATTCGTGAAATTACGGATTCACAAACCCATATCTTGAGCATGTGCGTCGTGTTTGATCCACATTTCCATGTTTTGAAGTTACTTGCTTTTATTGTTTATGATTTTTACTTTTAAGTCAATCGGTTATGAGGTTCTTGATCTTCGGAATGAAGAAAGTAGCTATTCTTGGTGACCCCTAATTAACTTGCCTCGGCAAAGCCAAGGAGAAACCAGAATGTGATATAAACAGAGCAAGCAAATGAAAGTCCTCTTTGCAATGGAAACTGGTTACATCATGTGAGACTCACAACAAATTTCGGGTATAGGAATTGATATTTTGGATATGGTGAATGATAGCTGCATTGGCCATACTACTTCTCCTACGAGTTACTACACAGTAACTTGAAAGACGATTGCACTCTTGAAAGACGATTGCATACTTTTGAATGGAAAGTTATCGTTAGCTAAAATAGGAAAAGAGGAGCTTCACGTAGCTAGTCTGCTAAAGGGGAACATACCTTCTATAATAGCATAATATATAAATGTGCTCTTTAACTTGGCCTCATTTCATATTTATGTCATTTAACTTTGAGGGTGCACGAATTTACACTTAAACTTATATAAAGTTAAACAAGTTGACACAGGAGTCCTATGTGTCTTAATACACGTAGGACATCATGTAGGACACAAATTGCCATGTAGGATGTCATGTATGACATGTGTGTCTATTTGTTCAATTTTATACAAGTTTAAGTGTAATTGTGCACACTCAAAGTTAGGGGACATGAATGGGAAATGTGGCCAAGTTAAAGGACATATTTATGTATTATGCCTTCTATAAAAGGACTAACTTTAAAGTTTAAATCAACTTACTACCCATTTTGAACAGCTTAATATGTTTGACACGGATCGATGAGTACTACCTATGACTTTAGTCTCAATCTTAATTTCCTTTTGTATTAATGATAGACTACATATAGAACTTGAAGTTGCACCATCCTGCCATCGGAGTAGTTAACTATCCTTTTATATTTATTACTATTGTCCACTGCATTGAAATTGAATGGAAGCACCTTAAACATGCATGCCTCAAGTATAGTTGGTAAGGGAATCGGTATGAAGTTCATCTTTTGTACTTTAAAAGGCAGAAAATTTCTGATGAAACGATTTTTGCTGCGTTTTAAATGTAGACCGTGCATAGGAATGGCACTGTATGCCGTGCCTTCTACATATAAGTTGTTTTAATTATGTCGCGTGACATATCAATGTGAGGTTCTTTATTAACTGTTGTGTATTATTGATATTTCAGGAAGTGAAAGTTGCTCACTGCCGATTACTTGAATCAAAACAGTGAAGAATGGCTTTTCCGAGCTCTGGATGTTCATCGAAGGTACTCTTAGTTCGTTGTAGCTTGAACGGGCTGGGTCATGAACAAGGTAAAAAAATCTTCTCCTTCCCCTGTATTACTTTTGTATTTTGAGATTGTCAGAACTACATTTTGAATCTTCCCAGAAATAGAATTGACTACCAATTCTGAAGGAACTGAAGTTACATCTCTTTTCCATTCAAGAATTCTTATGCATTTCCACGCCTCTTTAAGACCCCGAGAAATGGACAAATTCCTTTTCTTAGGGAACACATACTTAAAAGATTCGTCACTACAAAATGGATGCAGAAATTGAAATAATCATAAAATCATTCAAATGAAAGAGAGAAGTAACAAAGTCTATCAATGTCTGCATTTTCATCATTTGTTGGTTCATATTAACTATTCCATCACCTTGTTGATCTACATCTTCATTCAGTTCATAGGCACGCCTGCATCTTCATCATCATTCTGTTCATTAGCATCCTCATCTTGAACATCATTTGACTCATTAGCACCTAAATCTTGTTCATTAGTGCTTCCATCTTGATCATTAGCACCTCCATCTTGATCATTAGCGCCTACATCTTCTTGTTCATTAATGCCATATTCTTGATCAACATTTTGTTATTTCGTGCCTCCAACTTTCACATATCATTCAATTTTTGTTTTTAATCTTTATAATTTCACTTTATTTTCTTGTTTATTCAAGCAACCTGATTCTTATCATTATTTTATTAAATAAACGGAATTAGAAAAAATGAAATTTAATTAATGTGTATTTTTCTTAGTAAAGTTCTTGCATAGAGAAATTGTTTAGAATTTTAATTGCATAGGTACCATTAAGTCATAATATGTAGTAGATATATTTCTGTATATATCTTGTTTTCTTGTATTTGTGCTATTTTTGTCTTAAAAAAATGGTGTATATGAAGGTATTGAAATAAGTTGAGCAGTAAAGGGCCATCGAGCTCCAAAGATTGACACAGTAAAAGATATGGACAAAAGATATGGACGAAATGGTCTAATGGACCCCTGTACTTGTATGAGTTTATATTATGGACCCTTCTACTCAACCCATTATCAATTGAACCCTTAAACTCAGTAAAACACCATATATTGAACCCCTCTGACTGTTGACTAAGCTTATGTGGCATTGAGATGACTGAATTGACAAGAGTGTGTGACTACACGCCTCAACAAGCAAGTGATATCATGTTTAAATTAAAAAAAAATTAAAATTAAAAAATAAGAAATAGAAAAAAAAAATAAAAAATAAGAAATCGTCTTCTTCATCGTTGAGTGTGCTCGCCACAGTAGAGTGAGAAAGAGAAGCGGGCTAGTCCCTTTTTTGCCAAAACAGAGGCGGCGAAGGGGTACACCGGAGAAGATGGAGAGAAGAAGGGTCTGTAACGATTTACATGTAACGGTTCACAAAGGGGTCGCTAGTAGTTCAGAGAAACAAAGACTGTAGAGAGGAGATAAGGCGAGTAAGGGTGCGCAGAGTTGGTCACGTAGGTGAAGGGGTTTGTCGATCAGAGCTGGTGGTGCGGGGGCTTAGGGCTGCTGGTTTTGTGAAGGTCGGGGAATGAGGAAAGGAAAATGGCGGGTGTGCGGCGGAGATGGAGATGTTGAGGAAGAGAGTATAGGTGGTACGACGACGACTTTCTTTGCTGGTGGCGACGGGTGTTTCACGATGGGAATGGAGAGAGGAGAATAGGAGGAAGACAGCGGGCTTAGGTTATCAACCGGTTAAAAGATTATTTTATTTAATTAAAAATGTTGAGTTAAAAGATTATTTAACCTATTATTTAATATTTTTAATTAATTATTTTCAAAAAAATAGTTAATGAAGATAATTATGACATGTTATATTTAAATGACGTGGATTTGACATGTCATCTATTATGAGAGAGTGAACTACACACATGATAGGAGGGGTTTAAAAATCTTCTTTTGATTTAGTTTAAGGATTCAATTGGTAAGAGTTAAGTAGAAGGGTCCATAATATGGACTCGTACATGTATAAGGGTTAATTAGATCATTTTGCCTTTTTTTTTACTTCTTTCTTCTTTTCTTTCCGCACCAACCCTTATTTCTCTATCTTTCCCCCCTTCCCAACCCTCTCCAGTTTCTTTGTTCTCCTTTTTTTTTTTCACATGTTCTTTCTTTCTGAGAAACGATAATGTATTGTTGATGTAGATCTATGTTTTCTTTCCATTTTTTTTTTGGTAATTTACAACCCATGATGTGATGAAGATTCAATAGTTTTGAAGGATGAAATGTGATTGTTGGATATCTCTGTGAAATTAGGTGAATGTGATATGTATAATGGTACAAATATTATGATATATTAAAGTATTTTAATGGTGATTGGTACCAATGGTGAAAAAGGATTTATGGTGGTTTAAATGATGGTAGATGGTACGATTAAGATTTGCGAATGATAAAATTTTGAGAAAAATTGAACTATGATTTTTAAGAACTTGAAGGGCCTTGTCACGGCAATAGACAATCACGGCCTGAAGAAGAAAAAATATTTAAGGAGAATATAGATGGTGTTAATGATGGTTGTGGGTTGAGGAAGGAGAAGGGAATGTGAGAGAAATAACTATTTTATTTTATTTTTTAAAATAGAAAACTTATTATTTTGTCTTTTGTGGAGTAACATTTACGAAATAATTATGACATGGCATTAATATATGTGACGTGGATATGACATGTCATTTATGTAAGAGAGAGTGAGCTACACACATGATTGGAGGGATTCAAAAGTCTCATTTTAATTAAGTTTAAGGGTTTGACAAAAGGTCAAGTAGAAGGTTCCATAATATAAACTCATACAAGTATAAGGGTCCATAAGATCATTTCGCCTAAGATATGTGAAGCAAACTCAAATTATTTATATCAAAATAAATGTTATATTTATCTAATTAATAAGAATTTCATATAACAACAATTAATTTCAAACTTTTAAATATTAAGATAATAATTAAATGACAATTATTTAAGAAAAATAGTAAATAATAGTTTTGTCTATTTTAAAGTCATTTAATGAAGGACAAATTTAATCAACATTTCTAACGATGTTTATGATTTTGCAAGAACTAGTTAAGTGAACCTGGTTTGCACGTGTGCAACATTAATTTTTTTTGAAACAGGTTAATGTGTATTCCTCAGCATTAAGGACATGCTGGACACCATCAAAAAGTGTTAGATAAAAAAAAACAGCAACTAGAAAACAAGATACTTACAGAGATCTTAATAAATCTACAAACTGATCTATATCCTCTAAACCTACTTCTTTACACCAAAAGTAGAAAGATATTATACAATTCCATTTAACTTTCTGGATGGAATTGGGTCTATCTTCATAACACCTCCCATTTCTCTCTCTCTAAACTGTCCACCAGATGCATTGTGGGATGATCCTCTACCACTTCTTTTGACTTTTGCTACCTCCTCTTTTCATCCAGCAACTAAACAAATTTGCAGTATGCTCTGGCATAGTCCAGCTTGTCTTTGTTATGTTGAGAAATAGAGACCAAAGTTGTGCTGTAAAGGTGCAGTGCAAAAATAGATGACTGTTTGTTTCATTGCATAAGAAGCACCTGGAAACTATGATGACCCCTTTTTTCTTCAAAACTTCTTGTGTCAGGCATACTCTTTTAACCACCAACCAAGTAAAGCATTTTACCTTGGTTGGGGATGGACTATTCCATAAGTTTCTCCATATTTTTGGTTGCCCTCTACACTGTACCCTTTCTTCCATTTTATAAACCCTTTAAACAGAGAATTGCCCATCAATATTGTGTTTCCATCTTAATGTATTTGGTTTAGCCGTAGTGCCATTGAAATCATCAATCCTATTTAGCAAATCAGCTACTCTATCGATCTCCCAGTCATTTAGCAATCTCCTGAAGAATAAGTTCCATCCCTGTGCACTCCACATATCATAAATGGTGCTATTTGGGTTGTTGCTTAGAATAAACAGGTATGGAAAAATCTCCATTAATGGACTTTGCTCCTTCCAAGCATCCTTCCAGAATTTTATTCTTTTCCCATCTCCAACTCTCTTTTGCAAGTTCCCTTCCAGTTTGGGCCATAGAGCTCTAATGGTTTTCCAAACTCCAACTCCATAAGTATCAGTGCTCACATTGGTACACCATGGGTTGAGTTCACCAAACTTGTGTCTAATTACCTCCCTCCATAATGCATGATCCTCCCCGTTGTATCTGCAGAGCCATTTCATCAATAAACTATTGTTCTGTGCTCTTAGATTTCAGATGCCCAAGCCACCTTGTTCTCTACTGTGCATTGTTGTCTGCCAATTGACTAGTTTATATCCTTTGCCCTCTTTACAACCATGCCACAAAAAATCCCTCCTAAGTCTGTCCAGCTTTTTTATAACTTTGGGAGGTATGGGAAATAGAGACATTACATACGTAGGAAGTGCATCAAGAACAGAGTTGATAAGGATGAGCCTCCCTCCTAGTGAAATGTATTGTGCCTTCCACCTAGCCAATCTTTTTTCAGTTTTCTCTAATATTCCATCCCAAATTTCCCCTGCCTTGTGTTCACTACCCAGAGGCATACCAAGGTATGTAGTTGGCATATTTTCAACTTTGCACCCTAAAATGATTGTAAGATTTTGGATATTTGGCACCTCTTTTATCGGGAACAAATTAGTTTTTCCCCAATTAACTTTCAAGCCAGAAAAAGCTTCAAAAATAGTCAAAATCATTCTGATGTAACCTATTTGTTCAACCTTTGGCTCACAAAATATCACTGTGTCATTTGCATACTGTAGGTGACATACCTCCATTATTTCCCCTCTGCTATTTCCTATCTCAAACCCTTTAATCCATCTACTTTGTAATTCTATCCTCATCATGCTATCAAATCCCTCCATTGCTAGTATAAAATGGAAAGGAGACAGAGGGTCACCTTGTCTAAGACCCCTTTCAGAACCAAAAAAACCTACAGGTTCACCATTCACCAAAACAGAGAACTTGACAGTTTTAATGCAAAAGTCAATCCATTTCAACCATTTCTCACCAAAGCCCATTTGACTGAGAGTACTCAACAAGAATCTCCAGTTGACATGATCATAGGCTTTTTCTATGTCTAGCTTACAGATGACACCTGCTTCTGCCCCTTTAAGTCTCGAGTCCACACACTCACTAGCAATTAGGGTTGTATCCATAATCTGTCTTCCTTTTATAAATGCCATCTGATGCTTGTTAACTAAATTGTTAACCACCTTCTTGAGTCTTTCAGCCAGTATCTTTGCCACAATCTTATATATTCCACCTATGAGACTTATAGGTCTGAAATCTTTTAACTCTGAAGCTCCAACCTTCTTTGGGATCAAGGCTATGAATGTTGCATTGAGGCTTTTCTCAAACTTCTGATATTCATAAAAACATTGGATAGTCTTCAGGATGTCCTCCTTTATAAGTTCCCAGAAAGCCAAATAAAAGGACATATGGAATCCATCCGGCCCTGGTGCCTTCTCCATAGCACACAATTTAATGCCTTCTAAGATTTCATCCTCTTCAATTTGTCTTTGTAGCTCCTCCTGTTCTTTTGCAGATATCCTTGTAGCTTCATGTAACACTAATTCTGGCCTCCATTTTTCTGCCTCCTTATACAGGTTCTTGTAGTAATTTTGAATGGCTTCTTTGATCTCCTCTGTATCTGTCACCTCCATACCATCCACCTTCAAGTTATCTATGGAGTTTACCCTTTTGTGAGCTGTAGCTATCCTATGGAAGTATTTTGTATTTTTGTCTCCCTGTTTCAACCATTGTATTCTTGATCTTTGTCTCCAAGCTATCTCCTCATTTCTTGCAACTTTTTCAAACTCTAAAGCCAAATTTGATTTTTGCATTGCCTCATCATCTGTGAGAGCTCTTTGTTCCTGGATTGCTTCCAAAGTTGCAAGCTGGTTTAAAATGTCACCCTTTCTTTGTTTCCAGTTGCCCCTATTGTTTCTACTCCACTCCTTTAACCTTTCTTTTAGCATCTTCAGTTTCTCAGCTAAAATATAGCCAGGCCTCCCATTAACAACAAAAGCTCCCCACCACTGTTGTACCTTTTCTTTGAACCCTTCTACCCTCAACCGCCAACTTTCAAATTTGAAGTATTTTTTCTTGAAGTTCAGCTCTCCACAAGATAGCATGATTGGGTTGTGGTCAGATCCTATCTTTAGTATCACGCCGCTGTTTGATGAGAGTAAACTGCTCTTCCCATGATGAGGAGTATAAGAATCTATCGATTCTTGAGGCACTTCTATGATTCTCCCCCCTTCTCCAAGTATAAGATCCTCCAAATAATGGAGGATCCACTAGCTCCATCTCTTCAATGCATTTAGAGAACTCTGACATTGCTCCATTTATTCTGAAACAGTTTGTTCTTTCATTGGGGTATCTCGATTACATTAAAATCACCTCCCACCACCCAAGGTCCCGCACACCTTCCCCGCTGAATATAGCTCCCCCCATAACTCTCTTCTTTCCACTTTTTTACAATCAGCATACACTGCTGTTACAAACAAAAAAAAATCAGAATTTTCCTCAGACATTTTACAAGTTATGCTTTGGCTGCAACATTAATTAATGATAAATATATATATAAAAAGAACAAATTATGACTTATTTGGTACTTCTAAGGATATTTATACTAGTAATATAGATATAGCTATTGTCTCTGTTCATTTTTACTTGTCATATTTGGGTCTTAAAAAATGATTTGAGAAATAAGTAATTAATAATAAGGATACGATATAGAAAAAATAATTGGTTTTGTTCATATGTTAAAAATAACATGTAAAAGTGAAAAAAACTATTTTTGAAGTAATGGATAACTAAAAGTGAAAAGAGGGAGTAGATGTATTTTACTTCATTAAATTACTTAACTATGATAAATTATACGAAAAATTGTCAAAATGCTTTTAAGCTATTCAAAATTAAACCAAAATGTCCCCTATTAATAGTTTGTTCCAAAAATGTCCTATTATTATTTTGGGAAAAGGGTCAAAAATACCCCTCAACTTTGTTTTATTAGTTGACTTTACCCTCGCCGTTAAAATAAAGTTAATTTTACCCCTCCCGTGACTAATTTCACCAAATTTACCCCTCAATTGGATGAAAAACCCAAATCAACTAAAATTACCCAATTTCAAGTAAATGACCCGATTTTCTCTTTTAATCCAAACCCGACCATTTATATCAAATTAGAACCCTAAACTCATCTCTCTAATCTTCTCCATCTCCTTCTTCCATTGAAACACATACTACTAAAATTGACAGCAAATGTTCTGTAGTTAAACTCGTGCATATTTGTCCTTCCTACTAAAATTGCACCACTATTTCGTAATTTTGACACAGAAACCCCATCTGCCTTCACCTTGCAAACCTCATGAAGCCATTTAGAACCACCTGCACTTTTTAAGAGGGAAAAATGTTCAACTAAAAGTGACAGAAATATTTACGGAGGAATATGAAGTTAAACAAATACCCGAATGAAAATAGCAATCACTATCATCCTTGATTGCAATGAAAATCCCATCTTTTTCCCACTATCATTCTAATACATTCTTTTTCCTAATAAAAATATTGTAACCATCGTTAATTTTTATGTATTTAAGGTCATAGTAATCCATCATTTATTTTTATTTAGATAACGTTAAAAAAATTTCTACTAAAAAAGAAAAAAAATATTTCTCAATATATTCGAAATCGAAGAATGATAAACACTTACTAAATTATTGATTTTAAAGTTAAGATACAATAATTATAATGATTAATGCATAAAACGATATAATTTATTAAATTGCTTCACATTACCAAATATATTTAAAATATCATCAATAGAGTTATTGCTGACTATTTTTTCATACTAACTTCAAAATTAAGTAATATATTGGCAAATTGCAATAATGATTAAGAAATAAATATATTTTCTATTTTACTAATATTTTTTAATAATTATATAAATGAAAAATAATGATGCAGTTAATATGATATTAAATATAAGACATATATTAGTTAAGAAAATATAAGAGGTAACTCTATTTTAATTTATAAAAGGAGATTAAGAAGAAAAAATATTACTTTTTTACTTTTATATTAGTTAAAGGGTTTTAAAAGAAAAATTACATAAAATTCTTTAAAAATAATATTTTATTTAAATAAATGTATTTTAAAAGATATATTAATTAGGAAAAGTTACATTGTTTACCCCCAAAACTAAAGACTAACAATAGAGAAAGGGATTTTGTGAATCCTAATCCTAAAGGGAAATCAAAGTGAAAAAGAGCAAAAGGAAAGTCGAAACAAAATCTGCTCTAACTTGAGAGTTTTATCTAAATTATGATTAGTAATTGCCGTACTTTTAATTTGTATATGAATTACTGTTTGATATGAAAACTTGTTGATGTTAAAGAATACAATTTGAATAATAGTCAATAGAATTGCAAATCTTATTTTACCTTTTTTTTTTATTGTAATTAACTTACCTGGTTAGATATGGAAAATTATTTATGTAAAGAAGCTCAATTTGAATAAAAAATCAATTGCATATCTAATTTAGCCTTCACTTTTATTATGTCTAATTTTATATTTGACTTATCTTGTTTGATATGGAAATTTATTAATTTAAGGATATTTAATTTGAATAAAAATTAATTGCAGACCTAATTTAGCCTTCACTTTTACTATGTCTAATTTTGTATTTGACTTTTCTTGTTTGATATGGAAACTCATTAATGTAAAAAAAAAAAATCTAATTTGAATAAAAATCAATTGCACACCTAATTTAGCCTTCACTTTTATTATGTCTAATTTTATACTTGACTTGGAAACTTATTAATGTAAGGAAACACAATCTGAATAAAAATCAATTGCATACCTAATTTCACTTTCACTATTTTTAGTATAAATAAGAGTTTGGTATTGTGCTATTGGTACACCCTTGTTCCGTCTTCTTCTAATATTTTTGGGCAATCTTTTGGTTTTAGAAAAAAATTGGATCTTAAGAAGTCAACACTTGGATTCATACTTCAAAGTAAGTTATTTCTTTTCTGGGTGTTTTGAAGTTATTTAGTTTTATTTCTCTCATGTCGGTTAATGTTATTCCTTCTGTTTTCCTACAATTGTTTCATATGCTTAAATGACTTTTTTTGGACCTGTCTCGGGCTAAGGTCAAAACCAAACTCAAGAATTTTAGTTTATAAATTTTAATTAACAATTCTTTTTGTTTTTTGTGCATTCTAAATAAATTATTTTTACATGCATACTTTTTTTTCCATACAAATAATGCCTTGAGCTTTTCCCCAATATGTAACCATAGTGGATTTTCCCTGAGTGAGACCTTTGAAAAACACTTCTGAGACATGCCGAGAAATAATGACATTTCAAAGATTTATTTTAAATTCATCAAACCACATCAACCCCTTTTCTCCTTCCCTTAGAGAAAATTGTTCCTCTATTGAAGGACTATTTTTGCAGCAAAAGTTTAATTATAAGGACCATAAGTTTAATGTGGAGTGTTAATTGCTTCTACTTCGACTCTTTCTATGACATTAACCCCCCCCCCCCCCCCAATTCAAACGATTTCAGAATTTTGCTCTCCTTTAACCCTAATATGAGTGTCACTACTCTTCTTCTTTGCTTGTTAGGTCGTATTCTTTTTGTTTCATGATGTTTTTTTTTGCTTTGATGTAACATTTTTTTTCCAGTTTGATTCAAACATTCATAACGCCTTGTCGTGTCAGTGTTAATAATCAGTAATGTGTTTGTGTTTTTGTAAAACTGTTTGCTATTATACTGGATTTATAGGATGAATTTTATGTTCTGCCTACTTGTAGATGTCATTTGTGCCGGTGGAAACAAGTACCTCAAAGAAGTTACGGAAGAAGAAATATCACCAGATGATTGGTACTAGATCTATATCGGTATTTAAGCACCTAAGAGTTGATAGCATCAACAATTTTCCAGAAAATTATCGTCCATCTGTTCGTCAAAACAATGTTCAACAACATGATGTCTTGATTAATCATAAGTTGAATGTTCCCAAAATTCCATTAACTTATACACGATGTGAATGGTTTTCAAACGGTGGGCGTATTATAAATGGATTTAAATCTTTAGGGGTATCGATTATGTGAATATTAATAGAAAAAAGGTTGGGTGTATTATATGAGCATATTTAGAAACGAAAACAAGTTAGAGAGACTCTCAAACTTTTTGCTGATGAATATACTAAGCTCTTGCGAGAAAAGAAAGCAGCAAAACAAGGAATACACTCTAAAAGAATAATCAATATAAAGGCTGCAATGATTTTGAGAAATCAGGAAAATTGGGTAAATTCTGAGTGGGCCTTTGGCCATGCCCCTGGAGTTGAAATTGGTGATCAATTCTGGTTCAAGGTAGAACTTGCTATGATCGGACTACATCATAAAATCTTTAGGGGTATCGATTATGTGAATATTAATAGAAAAAAGGTTGCAACAAACATTGTTGATTCTGGTCGATACGAGAATGAGACCATTTCTTCTCAAAAGTTCATTTATGTAGGCCAAGGAGGGAATCCTAGAGTATCTGTTAATGCGAGAGTGGAAGATCAGAAGCTTGAAAGGGATAATCTTGCCTTGAAGAACTCAATGGATTTGGGATAATCAGTAAGGGTTATTTATGGTCGTCCAAGAGTTAATGGTGAAAAGACCGATGGAAAATATATTTACTATGGGTTGTACACTGTGACTAAGCGTTGGCAAGAATGAGGTCCAACTGGAAAATACGTTTTCAAGTTTGAACTGCAGAGAAATCTTGGCCAACCAGAACTTACTCAATTAATCAATGTCAACCATATTTGTGAAAATGTTAACAAGGCAACAAAATCTACTATGCAGACAAAGTATGTTATGGACTATGATGTCTCGCAAGGGAAGGAGAATATACCAATCCTCGCTACTAATTAAATAGATGATGAGAGACCCGCACCTTTCACATACATTACTATCATTAGGCCTCAAGGTTGCAGTTGCACAAGTAGATGCTCGATTTTTGAGTAGAGCTTTTGTGCTTCTAAGAACGGAGGCGAGTTTCCATTCAACGCAAGAAGTTCTATTCTTAAAGCAAAGCCTCTTGTTCATGAGTGTGGTCCATATTGCAAATGTCCTCCATCTTGCAAAAATAGGGTTAGCCAACATGGTCTTCGGTACCATTTTGAGGTTTTCAAAACCAAATCGAAAGGATGGGGTTTGAGGTTATCATATTATATTGCACCCGGAAGTTTTATTTGTGAATATATCGGAGAATTGCTTGATCATAAGGAAGCCAAAATTAGAATGGATTATGACAAGTACTTCTTTGATGTTGGCAACTGTAATGAATATATCCCCTAAAGGAAGGTTCTAAGTAGTAAAGTCGAGTCAAATTCTTTTAAAAGGAAGGATGAAGATGGATTTACTATTGATGCAACAATATATGGGAATGTTGGTAGATTTATCAATCATAGTTGTTCACCAAACCTTTGTGCTCAAAATGTCTTGTATGACCATGGTGATAAAAGAGTACCTCACATAATGTTTTTCGCTTCCAAAAGTATTTCTCCATCAGAGGAGCTTACTTATCACTACAACCATCGGATTGTCCATGTTCATGATACAAATGGAAATTTGAAGAGAGAAGGGTAGATATGGCTCTCATAAGTGCAACGGGAGAATGTAGTAAATTACTACTTGATATGCCGTGAGTTTATGATATTTTTGATGCATTATACTTGAAGTTTGTGTGCATCTTAGGCATTTTTGGTATTAGATATGATGATGTTCGGCCTAATTTTTCAGGAAATTGGTTTGAAGCAATTGAAGTTGAATGTAGCTGAACCAACAGGAATTTGACAACCTACGAGCTCACTCACGAGCCGTCATTCACTTGACAAGCCGTAAGTGGGTGCCGTGGGTCAATTGTTCAAGGAAGTCTGACCAAAGTGTGGAACCACGGATGCAAATGATGGATTGTAGTTTGACTAACGAATCGTGGATGATGATCGTCGATTGAATCAGAGAAGAGGAGTTCCAGTACTTGAACAACGGAGATACATGACATATTGTGCATAGACCTACGGATCGTAGGTGATGATCGTCGATTGAATACTAAGAATTTTGGCCAACTACTGAACCACGGAGGAGACTCATGGACCATTGGCTGATCCAGGTCTGTCATTTGCTGTCGTCGATCGAAACTACTTAGACTGGATTTTCCTATATTTTCTTTTCCTCCTTGGTTTATGATTTAGTTTCTATAAATGTAAGTTGTATTTTTAATTTTTGGTATATTTTATTTCTACTTTGAGGATTATTTGGCAAACATTTTCGACAATTAATTCTCAAAGCTTGGTTTATGATATTTGCGTTTGATTTTCAATTCAAGATTACGGTATCCACCTATTCTAATTGTAAGTTCATGATTTATGTGGGTACCATGAGTGATTAATAATGTATGACTTTTTTTTAAAATTAAATATGTGGAGCTGGTTGCTCCTTTATTTCAATAATCTGAAAATATTTACAAACACATGCCCGTGAAGAACGGCCCAAAGCAATAATCTAAAAATAAAAATTGGATTGAATCCAAGTGGAAATGGAAATACAATAAAAGACACCTAATGTGTAGTGCTTCCTATTTTGTTGTTTCTGCATCACCTCCGCATAATTAAGTAATTCTAAAATAGTGTTGATGCATGTATTGTTAATCCTTTCGTTTAGAATGCTTTCTAGCGGTGCACAACATTAGAACTTGCATCATTCCTACTTGTTGAATCAAGGAGGTAACAAATGAGAATGGATTAAACAACGGAGAGTTAGACCTGTTTAGCCACTATCTAATAGCCTGCCACTAATGGTGTGAAGGCAAATCTCGGGTTAAGGGTAAGGGTTAGTAAAACAAACACCCGTAGACGGACGAAGTTGCGTGGTGAAATTTCCTACTTGGAGGACCAATCACTTTGGGATACCTAACTTACCAACCTTGCATGTTAACACTAGGATAGAGTTACTATTATTAGGAATACTGTGTTAAAAGCTTGTGGGAAACACCTATTCCCTAGTTTTAATCTCATATTGATATCTCAAACTGTGAATATTGTTTTGTTGTTACTTATTGATACAAATCAACAAAATGTTATTTTATTTACAAATCCCCATTTTTTCCTTTTTTAGGAAATAGTTTGACTGAATGTTGATAATCGTAAGTTAGCCTAAGTCTAAACCATATTCCTCGTGGGATAGATCCTAACCTAAATGTTAGGTTCTTTATTTGATAACGATAACTTGTACTTCTTTCGGGAGATGTAATTTGGACGTATCACAACTCATGTAAATAAAACTATTCATTTGAACTTGATATTTGAAGTATGATTTTATAATCTATGTGCACTTTTCATGTTCAACCTTTTGATCCATTGTTATTCCTGTAACATCTCACAATTTGAAATAACTAGGAAGAAGCTAAGAACTGAAAATAGTCATTTTTGGAAATAATAAACATCTAGAAATTTGTTCTGCCTCAAAAGTTGTTTTCGAAACAAAAAATTAAATGTTTCTCCGCGTCGCGGACCCACCCTCAAAAAGTGAATTCTTGATCTTTTATCATGTTTAGCTATCTAAAATCATTCCTAAACATCATGAGATATTTTCAATCATGAATCACAATCCTTAAATCTATAATTCAATTCAAGGACCAGTTCAGAGTCAAGTCAAGAGAAGTTAAGGTCAAAATCAAGAGAAGTTCTTAGAGTTTTCTAAAAGTCTTTTTTTCAAATGTTTTAACTTTGTTTTAAGACTTAAGGTTCAAATTAAGTAAAGAGTAAAGATTAAAGCTTGAAGTTCATTTCTTCAAAAGTATATGGGGACTATGTATTCCCAAAGGGTTTAGAATGTTTTCACATTTAAACAAGAAAGGAAACCTTGATTTCCAAAGAGCCTTCGGGCTAGTTTTCAGAAAAGAGTAATCACTTTCTAAATGAAGCTAGAGGGGAAACTTTGATTTCCAAGATAACCTTTGAGCTATGTTTTTTAGCACTAATCTCAAATCACAGAAGAAGTATGCTTTCAAACATAAGAGCTAATACTATATTATTTTTTAGAGTAGTATTGAGCACCGATACGGGGGAGAGTTCAGACAACTCACAACCCCCATAAACCATGTAGCCATCATGGATAGAAAATGGTCATACTTTTCAAATGATTCCTTTAGTGCTTTTTAGCATAGACTAGTGGATCCACTTAGTAGTTCAGGTTCTATACCCTCGGCAAGGTATAGGACGACCCTAGCAGCATGAGGCAAAACGTTGTATCATCACAATAGCTCTTACGTGATGGTTGTCGGTTAGAGAAACTCTCACAAAAGTAATTGTATTCTTATATACACAGGCTATTGTATTTTTACATACATTTCAAAGTTATAGTTTATCTTTGCATACACACAGATTTGACATCATGTTTTAAATAACTTTTCTTTATATTGCACTTGTTTTAAACTACTTTATATTGAAATGAGTTCAGTTATGTTGAGTTGAGTTGAGTCAGGTAAGTTCTTCAGATTCCTTTCAAGCCTATATTGTGTTTAGCATTCCAACTTGCATACTCGTACATTCAATGTACTGATGTCAGTTGACCTGCATCTTATTATGATGCAAACATAGGTAACTAGGATCGACATCCAGCGCATCGTTGATCCAGTGAGCAGTTCAGAGTATACTAAGTGTCTTTAGAAGTACCCGGAGGTGCTTCCTATTGAAGTTATTCGAATTAAGTTCGAATTATACTCCTATTTATATTATATATTATTGACGATAAACAAATTTAGGCCGATTTCTATATTATTGTTTTATCATATTACTTGTGTATATTACGTGTTTATTAAATTTGTACATTATTTTTTTCTCAGCCTCAATTTGAAAAAATTGAATTCAGTAGGGATCCACATTTGTGGATTTCGAAGGATGTCTAACCCTTTTCCTTCGGAATAACTTGAACCCCTTACCTAGAATATCTTGATTTCGTAGAATAATTAATTGGTTTTCTAGTTTTCCTAGAATTAGGTGGCGACTCCTTTAAAATTTGTTTATTCTTAAAATTCTTTTAAAATTAAATCAATTGATTATTTTTTGAGTCACCGCGACGTTTCTCCCTATTTGAATAGAGTAGGGATCTAAACAGTATGATGACTCCGCTGGGGACATATATGTTTTAATCAATATGAATTAATTTTTTCAAATTGAGGAGCATTTTCTTTTATTGTGTTATACCTTCTATTATGTATATTTTATTGATTAATTGTATATTGTACTTGTTTATTCATTATTCTTTTTATTCTTTGTATATTATCATTGCATTCATGTCATTTTTCAACTTGTATGTATAGTATATTAAGAATAATTTTTGCATAATCGCAACTGGACTTTTTATACTCTACCCTTTTTTGAAATGATCGACAATTTATTGGTACGTTATGCGTCTAATGGTTGTCGTGAGTTTCATCCTAAGTTGTTCGCTTGGGTTCTCGATCTTCAAAAGTCACTCTTAGTCAACTAGCATAGAGGGAAATCAAATTCCGAATGTAGCACATTTTGAACTAAGTCGACCCAACACCCAAGGCGTGTTGGGCCCATTAAAATCCTACCTTGTGTCTATTTAGTTCATTGGTCAATAAAAGACAATCATACTTATGTGTTTAAATTTAAAGAATGTATACGATATTTGTCAAATCATTGTCACTTGGGGTTGGCGGTATATTTTAATAGATAATCTAGTCGAAGAAGGATTTTCACAAGTTAACATTTCATCTAAAATTTGTTGGCATTCAAATATGACAAGTGATTTAAGAAGTAAGGACCTTCTAAAAGGCTTAGTTTATGATTGTATCCTGCGTGCGATTGATTATTTGTATTTTTTTCCTTATTTTGTAATTCTATTTGAATTATTTATAAAATTTATACTAAGTGTTTAAAGGACAATAGAATGTTGTCAAATGACGTAATACGTCGTTCAAATCGGTAGGCCTACCTTTGGCACAAAAGGGTCACATAATTATATAGGACGTGCAATAATTGTTTATATGTTATGTGATATAATTGAGTTTGTTTTCAAACAAAGTAGTGCTTATATGTTTAATTAATTAATATTTTTTTGGTGATATTTTGCATTATTCATTATGAATACTAATTAATACTTTTATCTTTTGAGTTTATCTTCTTTATTAGCGAGAGGTTGATCTATGTCAGAAATTAAAAGTCATTGTTTGTCCAACTGCAAGGGACAAGAGGATTTGTGAAGTTCGAGTGTTTGTATTTCACAAGACATTAATATCAAGTCAAAAGATAAATCAGGGGAGTATTTGACTATGATGTCGCACTCATTTATTTTTTATTATTTTGCATGTTAGTCCTGCTCTCACACATTTCTCATATTTTTTTAGGAAAACCTTCCCCGACAATAGTCGGGGATGGTCATAATGATGTCTAATTCTTGTGGATAATTAGGAGAAGACACAATACCAAGAGATATTAAAAAAAAACATAACAACAAGTGGTTACTGTAAGAAAAATGAGATACCACATTCAACAGACAGTACAAAGATCGACAGTTAACAGGATACAATGAATCACTTCAAGTTTGTCTAAATTTTTGAATTATTTTATGTCATATCTGAACGAACTATGCACACCTTATTTTCATTCCGATGAGATATGTAGGCAGTCCTTCTTGAGTTTGGTATTCATTCTTTCAATAAAAAATGTTTTGTACATATTAAAAGAGTCATGTCTTCAGCTCAAATGGGATCAATGCAGTTAGAAACACGTAAAAATATTCGATATGATGAAGATGACTGACTTTGTGGTAAACCATAGATTCTTTTGGTACCTCTCATTTATAATTTTGTGATACTTGAAAATTCTCTTGCATGCATTCAAGATAAGAATAAAACCAACCTCATGATTTCATGTGCATTGTGGGGTGAGCTTTTAGATCAAAATTCAATTACAGCGCACTGTTGATCTAGAACTTGGCTTGAATGTTTATCGAGACAAAATTTTGAGTTATGTTTGGTTTGGAAAAGGATTGTAGGCCTTCTTTGATCTAATTGTGCCTTTCAAAGCCTACCAAATGACATTAATCCCTAATTTTCCCTACTTTGAGCCTGAAATCTTTTTTTTGGACAACCATATCTTAGCCATTACTTTTCTGAGTGCTTACATGCACTATCCCTCTCTTGGCCCAACTTTCTTGAGCGCGCCAAAGATGTGCAAATTAAAAGAGAAGATCCAAGTTTGAAGTTGCAAAAGGCAAAGATATGAAGTCTCCCAAAGTCAAGAAAGCGAAAACGATTTCTAGGGAGAACAAAACAGAAAGAAAACGGGTTGAAAGAAATAAAGAAAGACAAAAACACCCATACAAGGTCAGTGAAAGCAGAGAAGGAAAATTTTCCAACAAAGAGGAGAGAAATTCAAAAAAAATGAGTGAAATAAAAGAAAAGCTCCTAGAAATAAGGAGTCAAAAGAAGTCGAGACAAAGGGGTGAAAAAAAAAATCTCCAATAAATGAGAATGCAAAAGAAGTCGGAAAAAGGGAGGACAACGAAGAGGATCAAACATCAAATGTGTGTCAATCATCAAAAACACAAATTCACTGTGACGCTCAAGAAGCAATTAAGTCACTCTTATCCCAAATATATATCCTACCTGTTCCTAAGCCTACATTACAAGCCAATTACAAGCCCTATATGATCTTATTCCAAACGTTCTCACATTAGTGGAGATTTACATAAGGGCCAAGCATATGGTATCACGGTTGCATGCATTAAACATTCTTGTGAGTGTGACTGCACTTCGAAAAATGTCCTCAAATAATATTTTTCAAATATGTGTGAAATTAAAATTTTCTTGTTATGAGGGCAATTGAGACATGAGGATTGATACAATTCAAAACCTTGTTTGAAGTAAGAAGAACAAATCTTGTTAATACTTAAGTATATTTGAGGTACCACTTGAAGCTGTAGGAATTACCTTAAATTCAATCTTAGTTAAAAAAAAAAAAGGAGAAATTTATCTGCAATTCTAATTTTTGGTACCAATTGTAGCCAAAATTTAATTGTCCCATCACATTCTTTATTCTCCAAAAAAAGAAAAAAAAAAGTAAAAAAAAGAGGGCAAACACTCACTCTTTAATATTTTCCACAACTTTTTTTAAAATTCTTTCCATTAAAGAAAAGAAAAAGATTTTGCCTTTCCTTTTTGGGTTGTTCATTGTAAAAAGTGTCATTAGGTTAATCCTCTCAGCGCGAGACGCCTATTTTACTTCATTGGTTTGTCCGTCCAAAAAATGTAATATATCTTATCTTTAGGCTTTAAATATCGCAGGAAATATTATTTTCCTATTTCATCATATTCATATTGTGCATTTTCTACTGATGATCTTGTCTCAGATTCTTTGCAGTATTCATCATCTACATGCTTGGAACTATATTCGACCTGATTCATGGTTCAACAGGATATGTAGGCGCCACGACGGCTCGATCATATATCCAATGTGATTTTCTTTTCTCCTTGCAATAAAAACTGGGACAAATTTTTTGAGAATATCTCAAAATTCATAATAAAGGTGCTATCTCCAGCAAGTCAATATTGGAGATCATTTTGAGATTTGCCAAAAGTTCTAACTGGGACAGAATTTTTGAAAAAGACCTCAAAATTTCCAACAAGTACTGTCAGAAGCTTGATAGTCAACTTCAAATGATCCATCATCGCTTGAAGTTCAAAGTAAATTTGAAAATCTCCAGCATTGTCATCGTGAGCCAGCAGCTCCTAGTACAAATCCCCAATAAGACATGAGTCGCAATAAACATAAAATGGTCAAAAGTAAAATGTTCATTGCTCACATGTGTCAAACTCATCAAACATTTTGTACATATTCTCTTTTAAAGAATCTTTTCTCAAGGTTTCTTGACTAAGTCGCTAGCTAAGGCGACATTGTGTCCACTAATCGTTCCTTTTCAAGTACAGGAACAAGTGAAAGCATTAATGCGGTAATACTTTCAAGACAATCATCGAGCCATCTACCTTGTTACAGTTGAATAATCATTGAGTCATCTACCTCGTTATAGTGGAAAATCACTCAGTCATTTTCATTGCATTTTTCATTTGCTGAGCGGGCCATTGCATTTTTCATTTGCCAAAAGGGCCATTACATTTTTCATTTGGTAAGAGTGCCATTGCATTTTTTGTTTGCCAAAAGGATCATTGCATTTTTAATTTCTCAAGAGAAGCATTGCATTTTCATTCGCCAAGAAGGTCATTGCATTTAAGTTGCATTTATTCGAAGGTGAAGGATGCGCACCATATCTATTCAACATTCAAGTCGAAGAAAACTTGCGTTGAAAGATATTTGCATTTAAGTCGCATCTATTTGGAGGTGAAGGATGTGCACCCTATCTGTTCAACATTCAAGTCGGTGGAAACTTGCGTTGAAAGATATTTGTATTTAAGTCGCATTTATTCGGAGGTGAAGGATGTGCACCCTATCTGTTCAACATTCAAGTCGGTGGAAACTTGCGTTGAAAGATATTTGCATTTAAGTCGCATCTATTCGGAGGTGAATGATGTGCACCCTATCTATTCCACGTTCAAGTCAGAGGAGACCTGCGTTGAAAGAATTTGTATTTGTCCTACCAATGAACATACATTAAAAATCCTACCGATGGATCATCTTTTTTCATTCGTCCTACCGATGGACATATATTAAAAATTCTACCGATGGATTATCTTTTTTCATTCATCCTACCGAAGGACATACATTAAAAATCCTACCGATGGATCATTTTTTTCATTCGTCCTACTGATGGACACACATTCAAAATCCTACCGATGGATCATATTTTTTCATTCGTCCTACCAATGGACATACATTCAAAATTCTATCGATGGATCATTTTTTTTATTCGTCCTATCGATGGACACGCATTCAAAATTCTACTGATGAATCATCTTTTTTTATTTGTCCTATCGATAGACATACATTATAAAATCATACCGATTGATCATCTTTTTTTATTCGTCCTACCAATGAATACACATTCAAAATTCTACCGAAGGATCATCTTTTTTCATTCGTCCTCCGATGGACATACATTCAAAATCCTATCGATGGATCATTTTTTTTCATTCGTCCTATCGATGGACACACATTCAAAATCCTACCGATGGTTCATCTTTTTTTATTCGTCCTACTGATGAACATACATTTAAAAGTCCTACCAATGGATCATCTTCGTTTGTTGTATCGTAAGAGATGCTACCTTTTCCCTATAATTTTGTCTCTACTGATGAGTTTTATCTTTGTTTTTTTGAGAATATCCAAGAGGATGCATTCTCAGTTGAGCCACAAGTGCGGACTATTTCAACAAGGACGCAACACAATGTGGAACCTTTGGGAGGCAAGTCCGGGATCGACTTTCACCACATTCCAATCGTACTTTTAAATAAAGGTCATGTGTTCGGCCAAAATCGGGTTTGTCGATTTTCGTTGTCTACGATTTCTTTCATCAATCATATCCAACAAAAGGGACAGCTGTTGTCATCCAATTTTGGCCTAACATTTTCAAAATTTTGCAAATTTTAAGTTTTACTTATTTAATAGTTCAAAATAATTTTTTAATAGTTTTAAATAAGTTTATCGATAACTATCCTTATTTATCAAAATTTAGGATTTTTCTTTTATCAGTTAATCTTAAAATTGCATTTTTACATGTCATTAATTACGTTCATTATTTTTTTTTATATTCATTTTATTTGTTATATTTGTTAATATTTATTTTGATATTTTGCACTGTCTAAAAATTCATTCAAATACAAATTTTTTACTTGATCAATAATTTTGGGCCACAATCCCAAGCCCACAATTGAGTCCATTTAACAATTATTTCCTATATAAGTTTTGGTTAGGTTAAAAAATAAGGAGGTGGAAATATTTTACAAGAGAGGGTAAAAACCCTAAGATTTTATTTACTCTCATATTCTCTTAGCCGCCACCACCCAAAACCCCAATTAATAGACCACCAATTTGGCCGGAAATGGAGTTTTTCTCCAACAAACTCATAGCTCCAACCAGCGAGCTAAACCAGACTACTTCCCACCTCTGCCAGACCCAAAACAACCCTCACCTGTCCATCTCCGCTCCAGACCACCACCAGATTTAGATCTCCACCACAAACCCCACCTGAAACAATCTTCAAACACTTCCAACAACACTAAACAACCACCGAAACCCCATTTTTTTCTCTTCCATGCTCACCAGCAATGCCATCTTCGGCAAGTTTCAAGTCCGAAACCAACTCGAGCTAACCCAGTTCTGACCATCTCCGCCTCCCTCTCCCCTTTTCCTCCTCTATGAGTTTTTTTTTGTTTTTATTTTGCAGGTGTAAGATCTCCATCTTTGACGTGGCTCTAACACCGGTGAGCGACAATCGGATTTGGCTTGAATTGTGACCTATTCCGTCTTACCACTGAAGAAATAAGACTCAAATGAAGGTCTGTTCATTTTTTTTTTACATTAATATTATTCCTTTTTATTGTTCTATTTCTTTTCAGTAATGATATGATCTTTGGTATCTTAGTTAGTTGTTAGTGTCTAATTTCTTTAAAATTCTTCGTGTTGTGGTTAATTGTTAATTATGTATTTAGTTAATTGTTTTAACACTGTCTTTCACCGTGATTTGTTACCACTTTGTCATTATCTTTGAATGTTATTTTTTATTTCTTTATTATATTATCAAATAAGTTAGGCAGTATTTAGATTTTATATTTTTCTTTACTAGTTTTTTATGTTTGATTTTTTGGTTGTCCAATTGCCCAAATATTTATTTTCCACTAATTCAGATGTCACTAGATTATCATAATTGTTGTTGTTATTTGATTTTATTTATATATTTTCTTTCAATGCTATTTTCGCATAGATGCTACTTTGATTTATTTATTTCTTAATTCATTTTTGTTAAATGGATGTTCCTTGTTATCTTGAGATGATGATGATGTTATTGTTGTTATTATGAGTATGGTGTTGATTTTCGGTTGATCAATTTCACATTATTTTATTTTCTTCTTACAATTAATTTGAGAAAGTGTTGTTAAAATTGACCAATGAGAAAATCTCTCCGTCGATTTTGGAGGCCTTTACATTGTAAAAGACGGAAATTTAGTTTAATTTCATATATTTTGTTTGTTCAAAATGGCCAATGAGAAAATCTCTCTATAGATTTTGAAGGCCTTTACATTGTAAAAGACGAAAATTTAGTTTAATTTCATATATTTTGTTTGTTCAAAATGGCCAATGAAGAAATTGTCGTCGATTTCTTAGGTCTCCCATGTTAATAAGACGGATTTTTATTTTTAAATTAATTTTTGATTCATATTTATTTATAACTAACACTTTTACTAAGTGTCTTTACAGGTACCTAGAGGTGTTTCCTATTGAAGTTATTCGAATTAGGTTCGAATTATACTCCTATTTATATTATATATCATTGACGATAGGAAAATTTAGGCCGATTCCTATATTATTGTTTTATCATATTACTTGTGTATATTGCGTGTTTATTATATTTGTACATTATTTTATTCTCATCCTCAATTTTAAAAAAATGAATTCAGTCGGGATCCATATTTGTAGATTTCAAAGGATGCCTAACCCCTTCCCTTTGGAATAACTTGAACCCCTTACCTAGAATATCTTGGTTTCCTAGTTTTTCTAAAATTAGGTGACGACTCCTTTAAAATTCGTTGAATGAATAGCTTATGTTAATAAAGTGAGTTACTTGGTATGTTACCTTGAAGCATGATAGTTCTTGTCTGTAGTAGACTTGAGGAACACTTAGGTGTGTATGAAGAGGTTGTATGGGCGGCCATTTCATGTCTCACTCAAGTGTGTCTTAGGATAACTTTAGATAAGGGTCCTTGGATGATGAAGTGAGTTACGTGGTGAAAATGTTGAGTATGTCTATAATGTGGTTAATGTCTTATATGTTGGTTATGTTCTATAATATGTCTAATATGTCAATGTTCATGAAGTTTTACTAAAATGGCATAAGGCATGACTTTTAACCAAATGTCCTTTTTAGCATGTTTTTGCATGGTTTCCATACTTGGTACTTAATTGTGCTAACCATTTCTTTCCTTTTTGACTAAAGTGTAGGGATTTGGAGATGTTAATATTCCATGGTTGATGGATATGTTTCTAAGATGTTTGAAGATGAAGACTTGGTGAGTCCTCATAGATTCGAGGACAATAACCAACATGTTTCTTTTTGTCTTGTAGTTTTGTTATAGTTTTGAGTGGGCTTAGTCCTAATGTTGTATTCAAGTATTAGATGGTTTTGAGACATCTTGGATAAAGTCTAGAAAGTCTTCCGCTTGCTTTTTAATGAAAGTATCTTCGTGTGTGAAGAAAGTTTTAAATGCTCCTTTTTTTAAGTATCGTATGCAATGAATGATCCATAAGGCTTGTATTTGACCTCTTCGAGGTCGAATATGCCGGTTACAACTAGGGGGTGCTCTCGGGTCGTGATAAATATCCACATCTCTTTGAATTCGAAGAAATTGCTGACCAAGGTACTAATTCTCTTCTTAGTACTTTTTAAATTATGAGTGAGCATGTTGTTTGTTTGCATTTGCTTGTTGGGTGTTTGAATTTGATGTTACACCCTTAGCCTAGTAAGAATTATCTCATTCGAGGACGAATGTTTCCAAGGGGGAGATATTGTACCATCTCACAATTGGAAATAGCTAGGAAATAGCTAGGAAGAAGCTAAGAATTGGAAATAGTCACTTTTGGAAATAATGAAAATCTGGAAATTTATTTAAGTTAGAAAAATTAGAGTTTTGGCCAACTTCAAACGGTCATAAATTCTAGCTCAGGATTAGTTAGAGGTACTTCCAGATATGGTAGAAAATATCTTGGAATGATCTTTCCAACGCCGCTGAGTTTCCGCAATCCTGAGTTCGTATGAGTGAATTAAGCCCTTTGGAAGTAGGGTTGTTGGAATTAGGAAAGTTGAAATCCGAATTTTGGAAGGGTAATTTAGTCTTTTCCCTACCTAATTATTATAATTCGTTTTTAGAAATTTAATTGGGGTAAAGTTTGATTTTAGTCAGTTTTAGAAAAGTGAATTTCACGCTAGGGCTTGGAGAAAGGAGAACAGAGGAGAAAGGAGAAGAATGTTCAAGATTCGTCGAGATTAGCTTGTGGATTTCGTTGGGGGTGATCCCTACAAGGTATGTCAGATCACATAGAGTTAGGTCAGTTCACCCACGCGCCAATCATGATTTATTTCAGCGAATTTAAGTTCTTGAAAGTTTAGAAATTGAGTACTTGATGAGTTTGTTGAAGTTCTATTAAATTCTTGATTCGTTGAAATCGTTGAGAAGTTGTTTGATCCGAATCCATGATTTTAGGTTTGATTTTGAATAGAATCTGATGTACTTTGAGCATATAATCGATTCTAAGTGTTTGGGGAAAGAACCTATGAAGTTTAGAGGGTTTAGAGCTGGAAAACGAACAAGAAATTTCACCAGTCGAAATTTGGCAGTGCCTCCGCGTCGCGGAGCTAGTCCCCAATTTTGGAAAAAGTCATTTTGCATCGCGGAGCGGTCATGGACCGTTCTGCCTCAAAAGTTGTTTTCAAAACCAAAAATTAAATGTTTCTCCACATTGCGGACCCACCCTCAAAAGGTGAATTCTTGATTTTTTTTTCCTCATGTTTAGCTGTCTAAAATCATTCCTAAACATCATGAGATCTTTTCAATCACGTATCACAATCCTTGAATCCATAATTCAATTCAAGGACCAGTTCAGAGTCAAGTCAAGAGAAGTTAAGGTCAAAGTCAAGAGAAGTTCTTAGAGTTTTCTAAAAGTCTTTTTTTCAAATGTTTTAACTTTGTTTTAAGACTTAAGGTTCAACTTAAGTAAAGAGTAAAGATTAAAGCTTGAAGTTCATTTCTTCAAAAGTATATAGGGACTATGTATTCCCAAAGGGTTTAGAATGCTTTCACATTTACGCAAGAAATGAAACCTCGATTTCCAAAGAGCTTTCGGGCTAGTTTTCAGAAAAAAGTAATCGCTTTCTAAATAAAGCAAGAGGGGAAACTTTGATTTCCAAGATAGCCTTTGGGCTAAGTTTTTGAACACTAATCTCAAATCACATAAGAAGTATGTTTTTAAATATAAGAGCTAATATTATATTATTTTTGGGAGTTCAGAGTATGTTGGTGAACCTCCTTGCATTCCGGAGGACTTCTTTTATAGCTTTCATTTTTATTATTAGTCATTAGGATGTCGTGGTCCTGTCCCGACATCCATCTTTGTTGTTTAGAGGCTTCATAGACAGACAGTCAGTTAGTTAAATTCATTTGTCACTACTTTATTATTGACTTACGTTTTTGAAACTTGAGGTTGCCATTTTGGCCAAGTTGAATGTTGACTTTTAAACATTCTAAGTTATGATATTATTCAAGTGAGTATAGTGCTTTTGATCATTATAAATATGCATATAGTCTTCCATTGAGTAAGTAAGCCAGGCCAAGGGTTCGCTTGGGGCCAGCAACTCTTTTGGTCTTTAGAGCAATAGTAGAATGACTATGATGATTGTATTATTAACCACACATGAGTGTTAAAATTTATTCATCCTCTTGGTTTTGGCTTAACTAGGTCTCATTTATTTTTATTAAGGTTAAATCATCACAATTCGAATATTGAGATGTGTATTAAGATTTAGATATCTGAATTTGAATACATATCTAAATATTAAAATGTTATAAAAAAATTTAAATACAAAATAATTAACATCATTTTTATGGTTGTTGGTGGAGAAGATGGCTAGTGATGACGGTTGTGGGTGTCGATTGGGAATGATGTTGGCTAATGGTGGTGGTGTGAGTAGTAATTAGTTGAGGATGATTAATAGTAATGGTTGATGGTGGTAGTTGGTAGTGACATCAAATAGTTGTGATATATGAAAGTGATATCAAATAGTGGTGGTGACTAATGACAATGATTGACGATATATAATGACAATTGATGGTAGTGATTGGTGGTTGTTGTAGTAATTATGATTGATTGTAATGGTGCCTTGTGGTGGTGACAACTTATTGTAGTGATGTAGCAAATGATGGTGGTTTTTGATAGTGGTAGTTGATAATGTTGGGGGACTATGACGGTAGTTGCGAATAGTGGGTGATAATGGTAGCGGTAAATGGATGGAATCAATGAACTGTTATCTTTATAGAAATCTTTAACTAGACATCTAATGATGTTCCGACTTTGTTATAAATCTTAATCATCCAAATATATTTAGACCCATTAAAAATCCTCATTTGTTATTTGATTGGATTAAGAAGTTTGAAACTGAATGCATATCTGAGAATTTTATTTAGATATATGAATCAGAATACACATATGAATATTAAGTTGAGAAAAGACATAAAGTGACACTAAAAGTTGTCTTGAATTTACGAAAAGACACCTTAACTTTGTGGTCGTCCTATCACCCCACAAAAGTATTAAATACCTTTGTAAATATATCATTTTGACTCATTTTCTCCCTATGTTTGTTTGCAGATGACGAGCGTGAATGAGAAACTTTTCTTTCAAAACGAATTTAAAAGCATTACATGTCAATTATTTCTCTATTATTTAATTACTTACTCTTTAAATACACTATCTTTCCCAATTATTACTAAGAAACCATTAAAGATTTTAAAAAATAAATCATCTCCTCTCCTGAACGAAATCGACCCAAAAAGGTAAGAACATTCTAACTTCTTGTTAATTTTCAGTTGTTCAAGGTTTAATTTTTTTAAAATTTGAGAAATCAAGTTATCTTTTGTGATTAGGTTTTGAGGGAAACTATTTTTATAATGTCAAATGCAATCTTGAATCACATTTGTAACGACGAGAATGATTTGAAGTTGCGTATGAAAATGTGATGTAAACATAAAGACTTACCTTCAATGCAAAATGAAGCAAACTAAGCAGATAATCTTCAATTTCCTCCGTGATTTGAGAAGGGAAAAAATGAAGAGAAAAAGGTGAGAAATGGAAAAAATAAAGAAAAAGAAAAAAAATATCAATTATATTGATAGGTGAAACATTTTGGGTCAAGTTAAACCAGTCTTTTAGTAGTATTTAAATTAAATTAAAGAAGGGAGGGGGGGTGCATCACACACATATTCAAATTATAGGATTTATAAGAAAATGGATCAAAATGATCTATTTACTACGATATTTCATTCTTTCATGGGTAATAGGACACCAACATTGTTTTAGCAGATTGATATTGGTTTCTATCATTATTCATCGACTATGCATGTTAGGATATGTTCTAAATAATTTTCATTGTTTTTGTTGTGGTTCCCATATATATTAATGATTTTAGACGCCCCGGGAATTAAAAATAAATCAAGGGAAGACATGGCCGAGATTATGTCCCGCCCTTCCTACTATAGTGGCAAAAACGCCGCTATAGTGGCCTCATCTATAGCAAAAAAAATAATCCCGCCATAACAGGATCACCGTAGTTGGCCAGCCTCGCTATGGTGGCCTCGACGAGGTGAGCCCAAAAATTGAAATTTCTCGCAAGGTTCCGTCATTTCTCAATCCTCATTATCAACGTTTATTCTTGAAATTCCATCATTGTCTTAAATGACACCTCAAGACTAGCCCCCACAATGCATTAATAAGAATCTCGCACCACCTTAACATTAAATCAATCCTGTAGCACTTTAGAAAAATTGTTCATCATATCACATTCTCACTATCATACAAAAATAGCCATTTTCACTATGGTTCCCAACCAATACCGACTTCCCTTAAATCAGAGTTTTCCTACTATCACTATTCATCCTTGTTCCTTATCAATGATAAATACATGCCTAAAAATTTAATACCAACTCAGCTTAACAAAATTACACATTATTTTTAAAGTAACACACTAACCCTTTTATGGCCTTTTTTCGGATTACAATTTCATAGTCATACAAAAAATTACACTTCAGACTTCGCATTTTTCAGGCAATATCCTATACATAATCACAATCATCAAGTTTTTTTCATTGAATAAAATCATGTTTATTACTTTTTAATCTCATCATGGATGGTCATTAGCCGATCATCCATGCATTTACATAGTCTCTAGGGCTAGCTACCACTTAGAACCTTCTCAATTTCAACTTTTCTTGCTTGTGTCATTTTAGTCGTGACAACGACATCTACTTCACTTCGTTGAGATACCAATTGAAATCCAGAGATACATATTGGACTTAACCCACACAAAAAAATGACATATTGCTAGGGGTGTGCAAAAACCAAACCGATCAATAAATTGAACCAAAAATAATATTACTGGATTATTGGGTTAACAAACTTTAATGGATTTATAAAAAATAATTATTGGGTTATCAATTCCATATCAATTTTTAGTGATGGGCTATTGGGTAAATCGATAACCCATTGAGACAATAGTAATTTACTACTTTATCCTTCATAAATATTAAATAGTAATAATTTAATAGTACCAGACACTGCATTAGTACTCTACACTATAGTCTAACACACTTCACACTTCACAATACTTCTACTTCATATCAGAAATTTCATATTATGTTTAGATTGTAACATGTAATTGTAGCTTTCATACTACATTTACTCTTATTGATACAATTTCTCATTATATTTAAACACATTACATAATTTGAAAAATAGTTCAACTATCACCTACCATAGATGACTCTTTCTAGACAAATTTTCAGCTCATAATCCGATAACCCAAAGGTTACCACCCATAGAATAACACACAACAACAATCACAAGTCCAACATTACTAACCAAGTATCTTATCATCCTAAACCACAACAATCATTGCATTTAACCATTCAAACTTTGTGTCTGAAGGCCTAAGTATGAAATCTCCCGCAAACCTACGATGAATTATGCATTTTGAGATAGGTCCAACTACTCTGTTTAGCCTAGCCTACATAGACGTCAAGCAACTACTGATGAAATATGAACACGAACTTCTAGCTTCATGGGGAGAATCCTTATGCAAGTAGGTCTTGACCCTATTTGCACTAGAATCCCTCCTCTCTATTGTTCGAAGTTTGGAGCCGTCTAAGAGGATTTTTAAAGTAACCCTCATCTATTTTTACCACTAAAGAGGAGAACTCAAGTTATAAAATTCAAGATTTTTAGGTTCTGGTCCCATCAATCCCGCTATAGCGACCTGGCAAGAGCTATAGTGGAGGCGCCATAGTAAAAAAAAATTCGCTATGGCGGAATGGCGTCAGTCCGAATCAAATTTAAATTTTGAAATTTTTGTCATGTCTCCTCAATTTAAATTGGCAGTGTATTTAAAAAAAAAAACTGAATTTCGCATGAGGTGTCTTTTGAATAACGTCGCAATAGGTCATTACAAGGGTGGGAAAGACTAGTAGATGCGGACACTGATGATAAAATGATGAAGATTTTATTTTATAAATTATCTCGGCTAGTATCATTTTTTATGTTGTTATTTTTCTCAAAGAATAATTTTTATATTTTTTCTATATTATTAGCCAATTATTGAAAATTTTACTTTTGCTTATTGTCTTAATAATAAAATTATAAACTAAAGTTATATGAGATATTACCCCCCGTAGATTCATGGAACTTACACCTCGTATTTTGGAGCTTACCCCTTCACCCCATCACCCCATGTTGCATAAAATGTCTCGCCTTATGCCCGTACATTTTAAAACACTGCATAAGATATAATAAGAAGGATACAATTAGAACTTATATTATGCTAAAACTTTTTTTTATTTCACTAGAAACAAAGGAGCTCCAATCAAGTGTATTTTATTTTTACAAACTTGGGCCAAAAAAAAAAGACAGTCGAAAATAAGTAGTCATTATATCTAAATAATTTTTAAAAAAAATACACAATTGCATGCAACTCCATTATTTTTCTCAAACCTTTTTTATTAGACTAAAAAAAAAATGAAACTCTAAGTTGTTTTTTCCCCAATTATTTTGTCATGATAAGAAAATACACAATTAAAATAAATAATCATTGTATTTGAAGAAGAAACACATAGTTTGTACTTCATTATTTTTGATGAAACAACTTTTATTTGGCTAAAATGATGGAGTTCAAGCTATATGGTCTACATGATTACATCACACGTCTTATAAATATAAGATGTTTTGACCACTGAATTGTACTTCTCATAAAATTCGAGTCAAGTTTCTTTTTCAAATTTGTTTGAAAGAAAATAGACACAAATTAGTTGAAGCAAATCATCATCATTATACTTATTGCACTTGTATTCCTTGTGGAACCAAACATATACTCCCCATCCACTTTTATTTGTCATGTTACACTTTTCGAAAGTCAATTTGACTAGTTTTCAAAGGTAAATTAGATTACATAAATTCTATAGTTTAAACAAAAAAATTTAGATATTCAAAAACTATACAAAAGTACTATAAATTACATTTGTTTACATATCAATATGATAAAACAAATACATCGTAAAATGTTAGTCAAAGTTCTTATAGTTTGACACTAAAAATAGAAACTATGACAATGAAAAGTGAACAGAGGGAGTATAATAGGAAAGTGAGATTTGTGAATTTTAATCCCAAAAATAAAAGATGAAAAGAGCGTAAGGAAAAAAAATAAAATTAGGCCGACTTATCAATTATACCAAAATTAGGATTAGTAATTATGGTAACTTTGTTGGTTTAAATTTGAAAAAACCGAATTTGAATAGGAATCAATTGCAGACCTTATTGTATAAATAGGAACTTGGTATTGGCATACCCTTCCATGCTAGTTTTTTTTTTTTTTTGTGTTGTGGGGTTTTTGGTTTTATAAAGCGTTTGAAGCAAGCCAACCCTTGAAATTACACCTCAAGTAAGTTGTTTCTTTTCTTTTCTTGTTGTTTTGAAATTCTTTAGTTTAATTTTTCTTTTCTTTACATTATTGGTTAATTTTCTAGCCAAAATTTTACGATATGATTTGATAAGATTCTTAGTATGTTAATAAAAATACAGGCCTAAATAAACACGAATTAACCCAACGTGGTTGAAATCGGTCTCTAGTACCCTGAACCAATTGGGTTGAATTTTTCTTGAACTGAAAATCTGGCCCTACCCCTCACAAGCCTAAATAAACCCGAATTAACCCAACTTGGTTGAAACCAATCTCCAAGACCCTAAACTGATTGGATCGAATTTTTCTTGAACAAAATCGGTCCCGCTTGAAATCGGTCTCCCAGACTCTCGACAGGTAGATCAATTTTTTCTTGAACTGAACCGGTCCGTCTTGAAACCGGTCTCTTAAGTCCCGGTCAAATCAAATTTTTCTTAAACTGAACCGGTCCGGCTTGAAATCGGTCTCCCAAACCCTAGACTATTTTACATGTTTCGATTTGGATGGGTAAAGATGAGCTCAATTAAATGCCTTCTACTTTGCCTCTTTCCATGGCACCAATTTCCTGCCAAATTAAAAGTTAGAAACTGCCATCCCCCCCCCCCCCAAAATTTCTACTCTCCTTTAGCCCTAATTTGTGTTTCCTTTGCTGTAACTTCTTTATTTTGTTCGATTCCTATATTCATAATAATCATGTAACGTAAAATTATTTTTTCTAGTAAGGTTTTAAGTTGTGCGTACTTTATAAACTGTAGATTGTAGATGTTAGTGTTAGTGGAAACAACGAGTCCCAAAAAGATGTTAGGCAAGAAGAAACTTCATAGATGGTCGATACTAAATCTCCCTCCACATTTAAGCGCCTAAAAATTAATGCTACCCACAATTTTCCTGAAAATTGTGGTTCATTTATTTGTCAAAACAATGGAATCAGAGAGATCAACCCGGAATTTCTATCCACTACCAAGCTTGTAATAGTCGAAACCACAAGGAATTTTCCTGAGAATTGTGATCCATTTGTTCATGAGAACAATGAAACCAGAGATATCAACCCTCCATCCAATACCAAGCCTGTAAGAGTCGAGACTACGAGGAATTTTCCTCAGAATTGTGGTCTATTAAATCGTGAAAACAACAGAACCAGAAAGATCTACCCGGAATTTTCATCCAATACCAAGCGTGTAAAAGTAGACTCTAGGAGGCGTTTTCTTGAGAATTGTGGTCCCTGTATTCCTCAAAAGAGGAATGGAAGTGATACTCAATGCTCTGTTGATGCTGAGAGCAAAATTTGTTTTGAGGCAAGTGGTGCGCGTCCAAAAGAGGCTGGTGGTTCAAGTCATTTAAATACTGTTAGAAAATGAGATATTTCTAAATGGTTTTTGTTTAATTGTTCCTTTTTAAAATATTATGTTAAGTATGTAAAGGAAAGGTAGTCCTTGTTTTATGGAATCTGTTTTGTAACAAAGTCAATAGTGGTTAGATATGTATGGTCCTCTACTAACTTTGGAAAAGCTTCTGTAGATATATGTGTGTATGCCTTTTGAAAGCTGAATATGAATGAAAAGTTCCTCTGCTGAACCTTATCTTTTTTCTCAAAAGTTTCAAATCCTAACAGTGGTATCAAGAGCCCTTCTTCTTGAGGGATTTGTGAAGGCAAGAAGGCTAAGGTTTTTTCTCCTTCTAAGGTGACAGCTGAGCAGTAGTAACATGGCATCCAACAGCTTCTTGGGTACAGGCCCTCCTATGTTTACAGGAGAAAATTACCACATATGGGTGATAAAGATGAAGACTTATCTCAAAGCTCTTAGTCTATGGGAAACAATTGAAAGTGAAGATAATCCTCTTCCACTTGGACCAAATCCAATTGTTGCACAAATGAAGAATTATGAAGATGCGAAGTCAAGGAAACCCAAGGCTCTCACATGTCTTCATTCAACACTTTCAGATGCCATTTTCACAAGAATAATGACTTGTGAAACACCTAAAGAAGTATGAGAGAAGCTAAAAGAGGAGTTCGATGGAAGTGACAGAGTGAAGACTGTCAAACTCTTAACTCTCAAAAGAGAATTTGAGATGTTAAGGATGAAAGAAGGAGATAATGTGAAAGAGTATTCTGCCAATCTTATGGAGATTGTAAACAAAGTAAGGCTGTTTGGTGAAACCTTTCCAGATTCAAAGGTGGTGGAGAAGATGATGATAAGCTTACCAGCAAGGTTTGAGTCCAAGATTTCAGCAATAGAAGAATCTTGTGATTTGAAAACTTTATCTGTGGCAGAACTGATCAGCAAGTTGCAAACTCAAGAACAAAGATCAAGTATAAGAGATGAATAAGTAGCTGAAGTGGCATTTCAGGCAAAGCATAAAGGCAAGCTGCCAGTGAAGGACAATAGAAGGATGGATGAAGATAAAGTAGCAAAGGGGAAAACATGGAAGCAACCTTCAAAGAAAGGAAAGTTTCCACCTTACAACCATTGTAAAAGAACCAATCATCAAGAAAAAGATTGTTGGTTCAAAGGAAAGCCACCGATTTAATGTAGATTCTGTAGAAAGATGGGTCATATTAAGAAAAATTGCAGGGCCAGGCAGAATCAACCACAACAAAACCATGTGCAGTAGACAAATTTTGTTGAAAAGTCTGAAAATGAAGAAGAAAGCTTGTTTATGGCTTCTCATGAAGAAAACACAACCAACAAATCCTCATGGTTCATATATAGTGGATGTACGAGTCATATGTCACACATTGAGCTCATGTTTCATACACTTGACAAGTCAATCAAAACGAAAGTAAGGATGGGAAATGGTGAGACGGTAGATGCACTTGGAAAGGGTTCAATTGCCTTTCAAACTACACAAGGTACAAAGTTTATACATGATGTGTTGTATGTTCCTTCTTTAACATGTAACTTGTTAAGCGTGGCTTAAATGATGTCTAAAGGCTATTCCTTATTTTTTAAGGACAAACATTGTTTGATTTTTGACTCTGAAGATAGTTTGATTGTTAAGGTAGAAATGGTGGATAAAACTTTTCCTTTAGATGGGAGGTTTGATAGTGCAAATTTTGCAAGTAAGGATGAGTCATGGTTGTGGCACAAAAGATATGGTCATTTTAACTATGGTACTTTAAAGTCTATGCATGAAAAGGGCTTGACTAAGGATTTACCTGAGATTTCACTGTCCAAAGAAGTTTGTGAGTCATGTCAGATAGGTAAGGTACACAAGAAATCATTTCCTAAAAGAGCTACATGGAGGGCAACTGAAAAACTTGAACTAGTTCACACTAATGTGTGTGGACCTATGCAGGCATCATCTTTGGGACACAATAAATATTTTGTGCTCTTTATTGATGACTTAAGAAGGATGACTTGGGTGTATTTTCTGAGTAACAAGTCTCAAGTATTTTTAGTTTTCAAGAAATTTAGAGCTTTTGCGAAAAGACAAAGTGGTTGTAAGCTAAAGGCATAGAGATCGGACAATGGTAGCGAATACACTTCAAATGAGTTCAATAAGTATTGTGAAGATATGTGGATTGATCACAAGTTGACAGTAAGATATTCGCCCAAACAAAATGGAGCGATCTCGGAGAGGAAGAACAGAACAGTAGTTGAAATGGCTAGGTGTTTGTTGCTAGAAAAGAAACTGCCACAAAGCTTTTGGGCAGAAGCTATTCATACTTCAGTGTATTTGTTAAATAGGCTGCCAACAAAAGTTGTGGATGAAAAGACTCCTACTGAGGCATGGAGTGGAATACAGTCATCTGCCAAGCGTCTAAAAGTTTTTGGTTCGATATGCTATTCTCATGTTCCTTCTGTCAAAAGAAGCAAACTTGAACCAAAAGGTGAATTGGGGATTTTTATTGGTTATTCATCACAAGCCAAGGGTTATAGAGTTTTCAACTTGCAAACAAAAAGTATTTCAATCCGAAGAGATGTAGTCGTGGATGAACATGCTTATTGGAACTGGGATAAGGAGCAAATTGAGAAAGATAATGCAGTTTTTCAGAACTTGAGTCCGCTGCTTGAAATCCAATCATTTGGGTCTGAAACTCTGGAAGAAGACGAAGAATCAGACGGGGAATCCTCACTTGATTCGCCAATTTTGAAGACAATGTCTCTTTTCGAGATATATGAAAGATGTAATGTTGCAATCTCGGAACCAAATAGCTATCAAGAAGCATCAAGACATGAAGTTTGGATTGAAGCCATGAAGGAGGAGATTGATATGATAGAAAAGAATGATACTTGGAAGTTGGTTGATAAACCCAAAAACAGAAATATGATTGGGGTGAAGTGGGTTTATAGAACCAAACGTAATCCAGATAGCTCAGTTTATAAATACAAAGCAAGGCTTGTTGTGAAAGGTTAAACGCAAGTTGCAGGTCTGGATTATGGAGACACATTTGCACCTGTTGCATGACATGATACAATAAGGCTTCTATTTGCTTTGGCAGCTCAATCAGATTGGAAGTTGTATCATTTGGATGTGAAATTGGCATTCTTAAATGGACTGTTGCAGGAAGAGATATATGTTGATCAACTAGAAGGCTTTCAAGTTGCAGGAATGGAGGATAAAGTCTACCGACTTCATAAGGCATTGTATGGATTAAAGCAGGCTCCTCGAGCAAGGTACAGTAAGATTGATGATTATCTCATTCATTGTGGATTCAAGAGAAGTGAAAATGAAGCCACTTTATATGTGAAGTAGGATAAAGGAGGAGATGTGTTTGTGGTGTCACTCTTTGTTGATTATCTTCTGATAACAGGAAGCAATGAAGCTATGGTGAATCAGTTCATGCAAGAAATGGAGACCAAGTTTGAAATGTCAGATTTGGGTGAAATGAGTTACTTTTTGGGAATGGAGATTCATCAAGCTACTGATGGAATCTTCATTTCTCAGAGAAAATATGCATGGGATATATTTAAAAGGTTCAAGATGGAGAGATGCAAGCCTATACTGACCCCACTGGTTCACAATGAAAAGATTTTGAAGTTTGAAGTAAGTGACAGGGCTGATCCAACAGTTTATAGAAGTCTGATTGGTAGTTTGCTGTATTTGATAGCAACAAGACCCGATCTCATGTTCGCGGCAAGTCCACTGTCGAGGTTTATGCAAGCTCCAAGTCAAGTTCATCTTGGTGTTGCTAAACGAACTTTGAGATATATCAAAGGAACTGCTGATTATGGTATTTGTTTTAAAAGGGAAGAGCAAGGGCAACTGATGGGTTATTCAGATAATGATTGGGCAGGAAGCGTTGATGATATGAAAAGCACTTCTAGATATGTTTTTACACTTGGTTCAGGCATGTTCTCATGGAATTCAAAGAAGCAAGATGTGGTAGCTCAATCTTCTACAGAAGCAGAATACATCGCCGTTCTTTGGTGCAACTAATCAGGCTCTATGGTTAAGAAAAATTCTACGTGATCTGGAGCAAAATGACATTAAAGCTACTGTTATTAAGGTTGACAACAAGTCAGTAATATCTATGGCCAAAAATCCAGTGCAACATGGTCGTAGCAAGCATATAAATGTGAAGTTTCACGCTATCAGGCAAGCAAAGAAGGATGGTGAAGTTCAACTTGTTCATTACAGCTCAGATCAGCAGAGACATCATGACCAAGGCTCTTCCTAAGGGAAAATTTGAAGTTCTAAGGGCTAAGTTGGGAGTATCCAAGAAAAATCTCAAGGAGGAGTGTTAGAAAATGAGATAGTTCTAGATGGTTTTTGTTTAATTGTTCCTTTTTAAAATATTATGTTAAGTATGTAAAGGAAAGGTAGTCCTTATTTTATGGAATATGTTTTGTAACAAAGCCAATAGTGGTTGGATATGTATGATCCTCTACTAACTTTGGAAAAGCTTATGTAGATATATGTATGTATGCCTTTTGCAAGTTGAATATGAATGAAAAGTTCCTCTGCTGAACCTCATCTTTTTTTCTCAAAAGCTTCAAATCCTAACAAATACCTCATGTCGACCTACTAATGGAAACCAACCTTTGAAATTGAAAGAAGAAAATCTTATGTGTGATGAATCTACTCAACAACATGAAGTTTTGGTTAGTCAGACTCTCCAAAAGCCGTCAACTGATACAAGAAATACATGTGATTGGTTTATAAAAGATGAGCCTATTGAAAAATGGCCAGAATTGCCTGCTAATGTTTCACAAGAAAATCTAATCGAAGCTCAAAATGAACCTAGTAAGGAAACAAGCCAGAGAGTTCACCACGAAGACATTTCTGACAATGAGTCCAGGAGTTGGGTAGATGATGATGACATTTCCATTTTAACATGCTCCAAGTTGAACTTACTAAGATCAGCTCTCAAGGCTGAAAGTACTTAAGAAAGGTGGCAAGGAGGGTGAGATCATACACAAGTGCTCAGATATTTTAGAAGATGCAGTTGATTTCAAGCCATTGCCCGACATCGTATGTCCTGAGCAACACGATAAACTGAACAAAGGCCAGCATTTTTTCTGTAAGGATTGGGATCAATATGAATCTGTGGTCATGCAGAAGCAAATGGATCTCGGAGTTCCTCAACAAGATTTAAGGAATTTTGCTGTCATGTGTGGTGTTTCTGGTCATGGATTGTCAACTGAATATGAACATATTCATAGAGTAAAACAAGTTAGAGAAGACTTTGAAACTTTTTGATGACGTATATACTAAACTTTTGCGAGAAGATAAAGCAGAGAAACCTGAAGGACGATCCAAAAGAAATATCCATATAGAGGCAACATTGACTATGAAAAATCATTAAAAAATGGGTAAATTGTGAGTAGACTTTTGGACATGTTCCTGGAGTTGAAATTGGGGATCAAGTTCGGTTCAGGGCAGAACTTGCTACGATTGGATTACATCACCGATTTATGAATGGTATCAATTATGTGAATATTGGCAGAAAATATGTTGCAACAAGCATTGTTGATTCTGGTCCGTACGATAACGAGGCCATATCTTCTGAAACATTCATTTATGTAGGTCAAGGCGGGAATCCAAAAGTATCTGTTAATGCGAGAGTGGAAGATCAAAAGCTTAAAGGGGGTAATCTTGCCTTGAAGAACTCCATGGGCATGGGATGTCCGGTGAGGGTTATTTGTGGTCGACAAAGAGTGAATGGTGAAAAGAGTGATACGAGATACATTTACGATGGGCTCTACACTGTGACCAAGTGTTGGCAAGAAATAGCTCCAACTGGAAAATATGTTTTCAAGTTTGAACTAAAAAGAAATCTTGACCAACCAAAACTTACTCATGAACTAGTGTCACGGCCAGCAAAGTTAGTCAAGGTAACTCATTCTTGTGTTAAGAAGGCAACAAAATCCGTTATGCAGTCGTAGTTTGTTGTGGACTATGATGTCTTGCAAGGAAAAGAGAAGATACTGATTCGTGTTGTCAATGCAATAGATGATGAGAGACTCTCATCATTTACTTACATTACCAACATACAATATCCAGATTGGTATTACATCTCTAGGCCTCAAGGTTGCAATTGCACAAGTGGATGCTCGAATTCTGAGCAATGCTCGTGTGCTTCTAGGAACAGAGGTGAGATTCCATTCAACGCAAGAGGCTCTATTGTTAGAGCACAACCTCTTGTTTATGAGTGTGGCCCATCTTGCAAATGTCCCCCTTCTTGTAAAAATAGAGTTAGCCAACACGGTCCTCGATACCATTTGGAGGTTTTCAAGAACGAATTGAGAGGATGGGGTTTGAGGTCACGAGATCATGTCTCATCCAGAAGTTTTATATGTGAATATGTTGGGGAGTTGCTTGATGAAAAGGAAGCTGAAAGTAGAATAGATAATGATGAGTACTTGTTTGATGTTGGCAACTATGATGAAGAATCCCAAAATGGAATCCTATGCGTAATAATAACCTCAAAGTTGAGTCAGATTCTTTGCGGAGGAAGGATGAAGATGGCTTTACCCTTGATGCGGTTAGATATGGGAATGTTGGAAGATTTATCAACCATAGTTGCTCACCAAACCTTTATGCTCAAAATGTCATGTATTACCATGGTGATAGGAGAGTACCTCATATAACGTTTTTTGCTTCTAAGAGTATTGCTCCATTAGAGGAGTTTACTTATCACTACAACTATGACCATGTTTATGATAAAAATCGTAATCTGAAGAGAAAGAATTGTAGATGTGGCTCTCGGAAGTGCGAGGGGAGAATGCACTAAATAATTACTCATGTAATACTATCCCTCTTGACATTATGTTTAAAGTATAATTTTTATAATATTTGCACTTGTCATTTACGTTTCATTATGCGTAATATCCTATTTTTTATGACACGTTTGTTTAGTCTTGAATGTAGAATAATTTAAATGGTTGTATAACCACATGAGGGAGTTAATACTTATCCGGCCTCTTAGTTTTAGACTTGCTGAAATAAGGCTTACTTACCACCCAGGCTGGACCAAAATACTTAAAAGAAACATTTATCCTAAATGCAAATGTCTATTGTCCTATCAAGTAGTGAAATTTGTACGCGATTGCAACACTTGTGATACAATGTATGCGTCCACTAATAGTCAATGAACCAGATCCCTTGACAGAATATAAGTGCAAAAAGTAAGTAACTCAAAGTAAAACGAGCACAACAGTTTTACGTGGAAATCCCCTTGCTCAAGGGAGGAGAAAACCATGACTTGTGCTCACAGGATTTTAAAGCCAACTTCATTTAACTATAAAAGGAGCAAAGGTTCAGATTACAAACTCTTGCAACCTGGGAATTAAAACTATTTAATCCATTCTCCCTTGTTGCAGCAACTCTACTACCGGTAAAAGAACTAAGCAGTAGCTCTATTGCCCACTAAACCAACTAACTCTAGTCGATCTAGACTTCCAGACCTCAACAAGGCTACCTCTAGCCACCAACTCAGATCTCAAGGATCAGGGAATAAAACTAGCAGCAACTCTACTGCACCAAGCAACAACTCAGTTGCCCACTGCACCAACTAACTCTAGCTGATATAGAATTCCACTAAGCAACAACTAAGTCGCCCACTACATCAACTAATTCTAGTTGATATATACTTCAACAACCCACCATAGCTAACTCTAGCTAGGAATTGGAAAACTCAACACGGACTTCAAACGATCTAATTCCTTTATAGATCAGGAATATATCTTACAAGATTAAGCACTAAAATATACACACTTAACAACTAAGAACAATGATAACTCTATTAGGTCCTCCAGCTATTCTCGGGTGATATATATTTTCTTAAGAGAATAACTACGCTTGTGAAAAATTCTGAATTCAAAAGGCTTGTGTGTGGTAATGGAGAATATACATATTATAGGATAAGCACAAACACATAATGTAATCTCATTGGCTAAGGGCTTGCTGTACAGTGGGAGCCGTGCACCAACCAAAACAGTTTTTGCAGGCTATTGGACAGCTGTAGTTTCCTGTACGGAACTCACAGTTTCATCTGGGGATTAGGTCCAAAGTTTGTTTTCAATCATCAAAACTTCAGATGCTCATACACAGCTTAAAATAGCAACTTGATTCTTTCGCCATTGCAATTCATTAGTAAAAATTCTCATTGAATCAACACGATATGACTGTTCAGTTAATGGTATTTTGCTGATTCTCTTCAGCTTCTGTCATGTATGCTTATGGTTGTGAATTAATCAACTGGATTTTCTTAGTTCAGCTTAGCTCTTGGTGTTGATCAATGAACTCAATTTTTCTTTGTAACTAGATTTTTGGCTTGCTATATTTTGGAAGTTTGGACTGCTTTTACATGGCTCTGAATCAGATTACTATCGAAGATAACTATTATTGAAGAGCTTCTGGATAAACTTTTGGGGTTCCCAATGGTATCTCAGGTCTGGATACCATCAAATCAGGATGGCCACACCTGATATCCACAAAACCGCATTAAGAACATGTTCTGGCCACTATGAGTTCCTAGTGATGCATTTTGGATTGACAATGCTCCCTTCAGTTTTCAAAAGCACTTAAGGAGGTTCATCCTGATGTTCTTTGATGATAAGTATTTGGAGGATCATGTGGATCACTTCAGGATCACTTTTCAGCTATTACAAGTAACAGAACTTGTATGCCAGGCTCTCCAAAGCAGTATTGCGTACCTGGGACACTACGTATTAGCTGCTGGTGTAGCTACTGATTCAAAGAAGATTCTTACAGTTAAGCAATGGCCTATCCCTACAACCCTTAAGCAAATCAGAGGGTTCCTTGGCCTTGTAGGATTATTATAAAAGATTTATCCAAGGTTGTGGGTATATAAGTGAAGAAGAAACTTTTTAAATGGAATGAAGGAGCTACCAAGGCATTTCAGCACTTGAAGGATGCGCTGATATCACTGTGGAAACTGATGGTTGTGATGTTGGCATAGGAGCTGCTATTATGCAGCAAGGGCAACCTATTGCTTACTTGAGCAAAGGCCTTTCTGTACACCACAAAGTTATGAATAAGAGCTTTTTGTTTTGGTAATGTCTGTATCTAGATGGGGTCAGTATCTCACAAGTAAACCCTTCATTGTCAAAACTGATCAAAAGGTCTTAAAATTCCTTCTTGAACTATAGCGTCATATTAGATCCCAGTTGAAAATGATTACCAAGCTGATGCAATATGATTTTACTATTGAATATATGAAAGATGAGGAGAATAAAGTTGTTGATGCTTTATCTCGACTTCCTACAATAGAGTTGGCTGCACTAACCTTAGCTGCTGTTAGGTCAGGCTTATTGCAGAGTAGATATTGTAATTGTTGTTAATTATGAATATGCGACCTTGTTTATCTTATAAAAGTAAGGTAAAAGTTGTAAAAGGATATGGAAGACAAGGGATTTCCAGAAGATGTATGGTAAAAGTTGACATAGAGAAAGCATATGATTTTTTGGAGTGGACATTCCTGGAGCAGATTCTGGCAGAACTCAAGATACCTGCCAAAGTCATCAAATGGATAATGCAATGTGTTACAACAGTTACTTATTCCATTCAGATGAATGGGCATAGTATAACAATCTAGTGTCCCTTTATCTTTTTATGATTATTATGAACTATTTGACAAGAATTTTGAAGACCTTGTAGACAAATCCCGATTTCCATTATCATCCTAGATGCAAAAATCAGATGATAGTGCAATTGAGCTTTGTCTGATGACTTATTGATGTTCTGCAGGGGTGACTTAAAATCAGTAAAGTATCTTGGTCAATGTTTTATGATGTTCTCCAATGCTTCTGGCCTGGTTGCAAACATAGATAAGAGCAATGTATACTTTGGTGGAGTCGACCAACAGATACAAGAGGAGATATTGAAGGAATTGCAGTTTGGTTAGGGGGATCTGCCATTTAGATATCTTGGAGTTCCTTTGACTACTAAAAGGATTTTCATATCACAATGCAAGCCACTTCTAGGCAAGATGCGAAGTAGGATTACAAGCTGGACAACTAAATTTTTATCATATGCAGGAAGAGCTCAACTCATTAAAAGTGTACTGTATGCAATCCAAATGGTTTGGTCCCAGATATTTTCCCTTCCCAAGAAGATCATTCATTAAGTGGAGACTATGTGTAGAAGATTTCTACGGACTGGTAACATTGAGATCTCAAGAAAAGTTCTGATTGCATGGACAAGCTGTGTGCCCTAAAGCAAGTGGAGGAATGAATCTACTTGACATATATACATGGAACAAGGCTGCTATTGAAAAGTCGTTGTGGAATAAATGCCAGAAAAAAGACAGGTTATGGGTTGCTTGGATTCATAGCTACTATGGGCAGAATGAAGTGTGGAATATACAAGCTAAACAAGCTTCATGGGTTTTCCAAAGGATTTTGAAGGCTTCTAAACATGTACAAGAGGCATGGAAAAGTACTCTATTAGCAGAATCTATTTGCATGGAGAAGGTAGGATGGAGATCACTGGTGTGGACAAATATTGGAGCTCCTAAATGGATATTCATTCTGTATCTTGCAGTGAATGGAAGGCATGCAACTAAAGATAGATTGGCGAAATGGCCGGGGTATAATCCAGTCCCCTACATGTCCTCTATGTCAGCTGGTGAATGAGGATCTAGATCATCTGTTTTTCTAGTGTTTATATGCTACAAAGGTTTGAAATAGTGTACTAACTTGACAAGGGGTTAGGAGAGGCAGTATGAACTGGACAGATGAGGTACATTGGGCAAAAGTAGCATAACACTTGCTTATGGCTGGAACGTAGCAACAGGATATTCCAACAGAAGCAGCAGCCAACAGGGGTACTTATTAGGTGCATCATCCAGGAGATTCATGGAAGAGGAAGTAGGCATCCTAGAGTAGCTACTAGACTACGGGAGTTGAATCCTATTCATAGAATGTAGCTTGTTTGGATATGGTTTCTAAGTACGTATAGCAAGGATTTCTTACCATTAGTCCATACCTGCTGTTTTCTTTCTGATTTGTAAAGTTTTACTTACCAAAAGAAAAAAGTAACATCTATATATGTTTTGATTACTTATTTTAACAAGTTCCACTCTTTTGATTTTGCAGTGTCTGAGAAAGCACATTGTGTTCTCTGTTTGTAACAGAACAACTAGACTTGGGTATGCAATAATTTATCCTCTTCTATGCTTGGATATATCAGGTTGCAAGAACCTTACACAGCTGCCAGGATTTCCACAGCAATTACATACAATAGATGCAGATTTGAGCAATGATTCGATATGTAATTCATTGTTTCGGAATATCTCATCATTGCAACATGACATTCTGCTTCAGACTCCTTGTCACTACGAGTACTTACCTCTAAAAAGAATATATTAAGTTGGTTCCACCATCAGGGAACAGGTACAAGTGTAATAGTCAATTTGCCTGAAAATTGGTATGTACGTAATAACTCCTTGGGATTTGCTGTATGTTATTCTGGCAAATTATTTGACATCACAGCTAACTTGATTCCTTTATGTGATGATGGGATGTCATTGATGACCCAAAAACGTGCCTTATCCAACCATTCATCACGTTTTCCAACAGCTGAGATTCATTTTAGATATAAGCATCTCTCCTTTTATGGCAGGGAGGTCGGGAAAAAGATGAAACAATTGAAGATGCAGTACATCGCGAGATGGTGGAGGAAGCCAGGGTAAATTTGAGGTTTGTTCTCCCTCGTGATCTTTATCAGTTCTTCTTACACCACGCACTCTGCATCATTTTATATGACATGTTTGAAAGAAGCCATGGAGTTATTAGTAAGTCACCTCAAATGCATCACAAAGCAAGCAGTGCTGTAGTAGTAGAGCAGCTATTTTTTCCATTGGGATGTACAGCTCAAATAATATTTGCATTAATTATACATAGATTATTTTTATGCATTGTTTAGTACAAAGATACACTCTACTATTATGGTGAAAAATATGTAAAATAGATTTTGAGGGGCAATTGGGTCTTTAATCATGTTAATGTATGCATTAAAACTATTGCATTGCTAATACCTAGAAATCCATGGTATTAGTTAGTAATACACACCTTAATACACAATATAATGTATAACTAATGCAAACACTAGTATACATAAGTTGGAAAAAGAGTATCAAATATGTGAATATGTTGGGGAGTTGCTTGATGAAAAGGAAGCTGAAAGTAGAATAGATAATGATGAGTACTTGTTTGATGTTGGCAACTATGATGAAGAAATCCCAAAAGGAATCCTACGCGTAATAATAACCTCAAAGTTGAGTCAGATTCTTTGCGGAGGAAGGATGAAGATGGCTTTACCTTTGATGCAATAAGATATGGTAATGTTGGAAGATTTATCAACCATAGTTGCTCACCAAACCTTTATGCTCAAAATGTCATGTATTACCATGGTGATAGGAGAGTACCTCATATAATGTTTTTCGCTTCCAAGAGTATTGCTCCATTAGAGGAGTTTACTTATCACTACAACTATGACCATGTTTGTGATAAAAATAGTAATCTGAAGAGAAAGAATTGTAGATGTGGCTCCCGGAAGTGCGAGGGGAGAATGTACTAAAAAACTACTGTTAGTGTGACATTTTAATATTAATAAAAATACATCATGTCACTTTGGACTCTTCAACTAAATCCGGAGTTGCTTGAGTTGTCTAACATTGTTGGGTTGTTGTATCCTAGAGGGGACAAGTCAAGAGACATTGTTGGATCAGTGTAGATTATACCACAGTGGGCTTGAATCTCTTTAAAGAGAGCGAGATATTTGTACCTCAGCCTAAAAAATTGTTTATTCATTTTTGTCATTTTATTTTCAATTGTAATTTAATATGTTTGTGGTATATTACACCAACAACTACTAATGTAACACTATTTCTCTTGACCTGATGTTTGAAGTATAATTTTATGATCTTTGTGCACTTGTTATTCCATTTACGTTTAATTGTGCATAAACTTTGGGGGAAAGTACCTATTTCAGTGATGTCTATTGCCTTCGTCTTATTCAAAGGTTATTGACAGAATGCCTTCAATCAATCTAGTCTTGAAGCAAGGAACCAATCGGCATGCTTAACATAATTTCCTGTTTGTTATGACTGTTGTTTGGTTTTGAATGTAAAACAACTTAAATGATTGCATAACCACATTTGGGAGTTAATACTTATTTGTTTTAGACTTGCTGAAATAAGGCTTACTTACCACCAGGCTGGACCAAAATCCTAACATTTATCTTTAATGCAAATGTCTATTTTCCTATCAAGTGATGAAATTTGTACATGATTGCAACACTTCGGGAAATCTTAGTGAGTTATGACATCTGCTTCTACATACTAATCAACGTGCCACTGAACCAAAGAGAGCATGGGTTGAGATTCTTTAATTCTTTGGCGTACTATAGAATGTTTGCTATATCTTTGCTAAATTCATTTTTTAGAAGGTGTAATACCGAGTGGTGGTGTGTTTGCAAATTTCACTCTCGCGAACAAAGGTCTACGCGGAATGCACATATGGAGATTCCCGCTTGCCCTATTGTTACTCCTGTGGTTATTTCATCCTTCCTGATATTCTTATATCGGTTTCAATTTGGCTAATCAAACGGTAGAAAAAAGAAAACTCCAAAGATGTGGAAAAGGTACGCACCGATAGATCAAGACTCATCAATTAATTTCTTATCACAAGATTCAACGAGCAACAAATAATTTTGATGAATCCAATTTGAATTGGTGAGGGAGGTTGTACAAAGGCCATAAAGGTTGTGGATTTGGCTGTGGCAATCCAAGAAAAAAAAAAACTATGGTGACTTAAGTGTTTTACTTCGAGCCCCTGTTTGAAATTGCTATTGGAACGTGAAGTGCTTTTTTGAGAAATTAAGTATTTGGCAAATTTTTAAAATTGCTTTTAAATAGAAGCAGAAGTAGTTTTTCTGTTGTTGGGAAGAAGTTAAGAAACAGAAGTAGCAGAAATAGAAAATTAATTTTTTTAATACTAAAATATCTCTTAAATCTATACATATTTATCAATATATCTCTTAAATATATACATGTTTATCAATATATCTCTTATTAATTAATTAACATATCTCATAAGTTAGGTTGATTTTTATTCAAGAATTTTATTTTTTATTTCTATATAATAATTTTTTTATTATTTGTGTTTTATATTATTATTTATATATTATATTTTATATATTACTTCATGTATTATTTTACAAAATTAGAAATAAAAGTAACAACGATATTTTCGTAGGATTAAAAAAGAGAAAAAATAACAATTAAAGATTCAGACTCTCCCAAAAAAAGTAACAAATAACAAATTTTTCTTTTCTTAATTTCCATATTATTTTATTTTAATTTGATTTTTTTAAAACTTCAAAGTATTATAACAAAAAAATGATAATAGCTAAGATTGAATTCAAAAAAATAGGTAATAAATAACAAAAAGATTCTTCTATTCAATATTTTTTCAACAATATCTATATACGTATAATATTGATTGAAAAATTGAATATGTACATTTTAAATAATTAAATTAAAAATGTAATTAAAGTTTTTGTATTAAATGTTTAAATAGTTTCTCTTTATTAAATAATCTTAATATTAAAAGCACATTGATATTTGTCATTTTTAGTAATTTGACTCTTAAAAGCACTTTTTAAAGAAAATTAACCAAACACAAATTGATTATCAAAAGCACTTTTCAAATGAATTTGTCAAACACAAATTTATTTATTTATTTTGAAAAGAACTACTCCTTTTAAAAGAACGCTTCTAAAAATAAGCAATTTTTAACAGCAATGTCCAAAAGACTCTTAAATTAGAATTAGTAATTATGGTAACTTGTTGGTTTAAAGAGTCCCAATTTGAATAGAATGAAATGCATACACCCTCCATCTCAATTTATGTGTCACTTTTCGGATTTCGAGATTCAAACAAGTCTATGTTTGAACGTAAATTTTTTCTATACCTTTTAATTATTTTGAATGTCAATTATTGTGACCTATAGTACTTTACGTAGTTTAAAAATATATAAATTTCATTTCAAAAAATTGAAGATTCCACGTGCAAATTTCTGGTCAAACTTAAGTTGTTTGACTCTCGAAAAACGAAAAGTGTCACATAAATTAGGACAGAGAGAGTATTTTATTGTACGTTCACTTTATTTTTAGAGTTTAACTAATACCACCGTCCGTAGAAACTTTATTTTACGCAAGCATATAAGTTTAATAGATAATAGGCTAAGAGCTAATTACCACAATAGTTTCTTAAAATTACTTCCTTGATTAATTACTAGTTATTCTACAGAGAATGTAGAATCATACTTTTTTTTAAAAGAAAAAAGTAGTTTTTGATCTCAATTTATGTGATGATGTTTGGATTTTAATAACTAAACGAGTTCTCTTTATTCTAATTGTTTATGTGCATGTTAAATATTTTTTATTGTTAATTATTATAACTTATACTAAAAAAAAATCATAATTTTCAAATATATAAATTTTATTTCAAAAAATTAATAAATACAGTATTAATTACATAATCAAAAAAATTTTAAAAATGAATTTTACGAAGTGAAAAGTATCAAAAAATTTGAAACATTAAAAATACTATATTATAGAATAGTGATAGTGATTGTTTAGGGTTTTTTTTGATGATTGCTTTGAAGGTTGATGCTGCTAATTGATTCAAATTTCAAGGGATCCTATAATTCAAATTCGATGTTAGAGTAGATATTGACATGTATAAAAATAATATATTATTGAATCCTTCCTAATTTTGGTAAAAAAGTCACAACGCTAAAAATAAAATGGTAGAGTAAATATAAAGTCCTAGTTACCTTTTACAACTATTGTTCTTATTTTTAATTTGAATATAAAAATAATTAAAACTTATCTATAATAGGTTTAAAGTACTTGCTTGTGTAAAAAATAATTTTCACGAGATTGGTATTGGCATACCCTCTGTATCGTTTCAATTTTATCGGATGTCCCCGAAGGAACGTTATACCCTTGTTCGATACTAATATTTTAGCTTTGAAAAGTGTTTGATATAATGAAGCTAGCCAGCACTTGAAATCACATCTTCAAGTAAGTTGTTTCTTTTTTCTTTGAGTTTTGAAATTCTTTAGTTTAATCTATTTGTGGTAAAAAAAAATAAAAATTGATGTGTTAGTTAATTTTGTAGCCACAAATCACAATTTTATGAGATGCTTCGATTAAATTCATAGTATCTAAATAGATGTATGTGGAGATTCTGATATGTAGATTAAGTGGCACCCGAAGTACACAAATAAGTCTCGGGTGCCATGATTTAGTGTTGCATCTGGAGCGTTCTTCCGCGCCTGAGTCCGAGTTCGGATCCTTGGAGAGCACTAAGATTGTTTTCCCCTGCATCTTCTTGGCCTCAGCTAATTAGGGTGTCTAACATATAGGGCTTATTTGAAACTGGATCGGACCGAACTGATTCTCATCAGGACCAGTCCTGCCCGTATAGAGGGGCAGGGTTGGGCTGGTTCTACAATAGATTAACCTGCACGGATCCATTTGGGGTGCCGATGGATTGCGACCGGTAAACCTAGTATCGCCCGGGCTGATTTGGTCCGGCGTAATGCTAACTTTAAGTTGGCATATTTTACCAGTATTAATTAATTAAAAATACTAAATTTTAATCAAGTTTAAGAATATTATTTTAAAATAAATTGGACCAGCCTGGTCTAGTCCTCATAGGCCTAAATAAACTCGAATTAACCCATCTTGGTTGAAACTCGTCTCCCCAACACATACCCAAGACCTAGGGTTATCAAAATGTACTCAAATATACATAATTTGCCTCAAAATTTTATAGATTGGACTTAAGATAATTTAAATTTGATCAAACTCAACTCATGGTAGTCTTAACTCATTTTAAAATGATCTTCAATTAAGCTTAATTCAATCTCCAATTCAACCTGTCTAAAGACACTTTATTTGCATTACTGCAGTAAATTGATTGGTTAATGACCCGCCTAATAGCTAGTAGGGTTGAAAGATGGGTCAAAACCCAACCTGCATAATACTTAGTTTTAAATGTTTTATTTGTTCTCTTATTTTTTAGTACCTAATTAAGTTAGGAGAAACAAACATTCCTACCACATATATTAATTCAATCTATAGTTTGAAATAATTGCATATTATCTCACCAATTTATAATTTTGTACTAGATTTCAAATCATATACATTACTCCTTCAAATTTCCCCCTTCGCTCTATTTCTTTCTTTCATCTCTCTACTCCCCCTTCCTTTCTTCTCTCTCTCCCCCTCTCTTTTGCTCTCCTCCCCTCCCTCTCTGTATGCACGGATTCACTGATGAATATATAAGTGCATCTTTTTTGTACAAGATACATTGTAAAATATATATACAAAGGGAGAGAGACTAGTAAGAGAGTCAACATGCATTTATGATACCAAATATGTTCTGACATACAAATACACAGGTAGAGAGGTGTTTGATACCAAATTTATTTTGAAATACATAGAGGTGAGGGATAGAGGCACAATAGGGCAGAGCTACACTATACTAAGAGTGGCCACGCGGACACCCTTCGTTGTAAAAATTACACCATATATATAAGTAAAATGATACTTAAAATAATTAAATAAGACAATTTGAACACTCTTAAAACCACAAAGTTGTGTAGCCTAGTGGTTCCAGATGCTCAAGAAAGCTGAGGCTGAGCGATCAACATGTGCGCAAGTTTGATTCCCCGTTCAAACTAATATTATCTTTCAAAATAATTTTTAATTAGAGACCTACAACTTAAAAGTTCAAGAAAGAAAATCAAAATTAATAGCCAATTGGATTTTTGATTGATTTGACTTTTTTTCTGTTCATTAAAATTTTAAATAAAATCTCAAAGTAGTATTTAATTTAATAAGCAAATCCTATTTATTTTTTCAGCTACTATTGATTCTACTCTATATTTTTTTTCATGTCTGGTTGTTACTGTTATCCTCACCAGAGGTTGGTAAAAGTGATTTCACTCTAAGCTGAATTTTCTCTTTTTTCTTTTATTTCTCTATGCGTTCACTTCCGATTAAATTAAGCATAAACATTGAAACTAAATATTATGTAGTTTGATTTTTTTTTAAATTACATTTAAAAAATTAATTAATAATATTACGTAGTTTGATTTACAAAAATATAGTGGACTTATTCGTCAATTTTTCTTTTACCTATGCGATTTATGGGCACCTTTCTTGAAATTTCTGGATCCACCACTGAGAGTCTGTGTATCCTAGATACATGCGAATCACGAATGAATATAGTGTATCTGGAACAATTTACACCATACCTGTATCTGGAAAGAAAAAGGTATGGAAGTCAATTTTCTAAATTGATGTGAACTACGTAATTAGGACCTAAACTAGTGGATTTGTGTTGTTTGTTCATAAAATTACTATTTATCTTTATTATGGCTATATATAATATATCAAATAAAAAGATATATTTCCGAAAATATTTCTCATGGATCAATTTAGGTCATATATCAACCCAAATTTTGGGATCAAATGTATTGGATTAGGCTAATAAATGAGCGGGTCATTAATCAGTCCTAACTTGAGAATCTCTGCTCTCCTTTAGCCCCAATGTGAGTTTCGTTACTCTCCTTCATTGCATGTTATGTGGTATCCTTTGCTATTACTCTTTTTTTTTTTTGATTCGTACATTCATAATGCCTTGTTTTGTTAGATGTTAATAATCATGTAAAGTAGTATTTGTTTTTATAGTAAAATTGTTTTTTTCCTAGGAAGGGTTTTAAGTTGTGCATACTTTATAAATTGTAGATGTCTGTGTTAGCGGAAACGAGTCTCTCAGATATGTTAGGCAAGAAGAAACTTCACCAGATGGTTGATACTAAATCTTCCTCCACATTTAAGCACCTAAAAGTTGATGCTACCCGCAATTTTCCTGAAAATTGTGGTCCATTTGTTCATGAAAACTACGGAACCAGAGAGATTTACCCGGAATTTCCATCAGCTACCAAGCCTGTAAAAGTCAATGCTACAAGGAATTTTCCTGAAAATTGTGGCCCCTGTATTCTTCAAAAGAAGAATGGACGCGACACTCAATGCTCCGCTAATGCTGAGATCGAAAGTTGTTCTGAAATTGAAATGAATGTGGTTGAGTTAGGTGACCCTTTAAGTGTTTTTGTGCCAAAAGATATGCAATTTGATTTGGCTGCAACTGATGCGTGTGAAAAACAGGGCGGTGATTCAAGTCATTTGAATACCTCATGTCAACCTACTACTAATGGAAATCATGTTTTGAAGACGAAAGAAGAAAATCTTATGTATGGTGACTCAACTCAACTGAATGAAGTCTTGGTTAATCAGGTTCTCCAAAAGCCGTCGACTGATACAGGTAATACATGTGATTGGTTTATAACAGGCGATCCTATTGAAAATGGACCAGCATTGCCTGCTATTGTGTCACAAGAAAATCTAATTGACGGTCGAAATGATGAACCTAGTAAGGAAACAAACAAGAGAGTTCAGTACAAAGAAGTTGCTGACGACGAATCCAGGAGTCAGGTAGATAGTTCATCCTGCTCCGAGTCGAACTCACAAAAATCAGGTCTCAAGACCCCAAGTGCCGGTAAGAAAGGGGGAAAGGGTGAGATCGTGCAGGAAGAAGCAGTGAAGTGTCCCGAACCCCTACACACGTGCAAGGTTATTTTTGAAGATGAATCTGCGGTCATGAAGAAGCAAATAAATCTCGGAGTTTCTCAAGAAGATTTAAGGAATTCTGATGTACTGTGTGGTGCTTCTGGTCATGGATTGTTAACTGAATATGAACATATTCAGAAAGTGAAAGAAGTCAAAAAGACTCTGAAACATTTTGATGACGAATATACTAAACTTTTGCAAGAAGATAAAGCAGAGAAACATGAAGGACGGTCCAAAAGAAGAATCCATATAGAGGCAGCAAAGAATTTGAAAAAACAGAAAAAGTGGGTAAATTGTGAGTGGACTTTTGGACATGTTCCTGGAGTTCAAATTGGGGATCAATTCAGGTTCAGGGCAGAACTTGTTGCGATCGGACTACATCACCAATTTATTAAGGGTATTAATTATGTGACTATTGGCAGAAAAGATGTTGCATCTAGCATTGTTGATTCTGGTCGGTACGATAGCGAGGCCATATCTTCTGAAACATTCATTTATGTAGGTCAAGGCGGAAATCCAAAGGTTTCTCTTAATGGAAGAGTGGAAGATCAAAAGCTTGAAGGGGGTAATCTTGCCTTGAAGAACTCCATGGACTTGGGATATCCGGTGAGGGTTATTTGTAGTCGACAAAGACTGAATGGTGAAAAGAGTGATATAAGATACATTTACGACGGGCTCTACACTGTGACCAAGTGTTGGGAAGAAAGAGCTCCAACTGAAAAATACATTTTCAAGTTTGAACTGAAAAGAAATCTTGACCAACCAAAACTTACTCATGAACTAGTGTCACGGCCAGCAAAGTTAGTCAAGGTAACTCATTCTTGTGTTAATAAGGCAACAAAATCCGTTATGCAGTCGGAGTTTGTTGTGGACTATGATGTCTCGCAAGGAAAAGAGAAGATACCGATCCATGTTGTCAATGCAATAGATGATGAGAGACTCCCACCATTTACTTACATTTCCAACATGCAATATCCAGAATGGTATTATATCTCTAGGCCTCAAGGTTGCAATTGTACAAGTGGATGCTCGGATTCCGAGCAATGCTCTTGTGCTTCTAGGAACGGAGGTGAGATTCCATTCAACACAAGAGGCTCTATTGTTAGAGCACGACCTCTTGTTTATGAGTGTGGTCCATCTTGCAAATGTCCCCCTTCTTGCAAAAATAGAGTTTGCCAACATGGACCTCGATACCATTTGGAAGTTTTCAAGACCGAATCGAGAGGATGGGGTTTGAGGTCACGAGATCATGTATCATCCGGAAGTTTTATATGTGAATATGTTGGGGAGTTGCTTGATGAAAAGGAAGCTGAAAATAGAATAGATCGTGATGAGTACTTGTTTGATATTGGCAACTATGATGAAGAAATCCCCAAAAGGAATGTTGTGCGTAATAATAACCTTAAAGTTGAGTCAAATTCTTTGATGAGGAAGGATGAAGATGGCTTTACCCTTGATGCATTAAGATATGGAAATGTTGGAAGATTTATCAACCATAGTTGCTCACCAAACCTTTATGCTCAAAATGTCATGTATTACCATGGTGATAAGAGAGTACCACACATAATGTTTTTCGCTTCTGAGAGTATTGCTCCATTAGAGGAGCTTACTTATCACTACAACTACCTTATTGACCATGTTTATGATAAAAATGGTGATGTGAAGAGAAAGAATTGTAGATGTGGCTCTCGTAAGTGCGAAGGGAGAATGTACTGAAGAACTACTAATGTAAGACTATTCGTCTTGACATGATATTCGAAGTATGATTTTTATTATCCTTGTGCACTTGTCATATCAGTTGCTGATTCTCTTCAGTTTATTTCATGTATGCTTTTGATTGTGTGACTCAATTGAGTGATTTGTTTAATCTTGTTTCTACAGCCTGAAATTTCATACTACTTATCAGCGGATGATTTTTTTCGTGGACTAGTAGCAACGAATACCAGCTTGTCACATGGTTGTATTAAGGAACTGAATTTTTCTAGTTCAGCTTTCATGGAGTTCAGCTTAGCTCTTGTTGATAATTGAACTCAATTGTTTTCTAACTAGATTTTCGGCTTATTCTATTTTGCAAAGTTTGGACAGCTATTACTTTCAGTTTCTTATTTCGTGCATTAAGCTCTTGAACAGAAGAGAAAATAACAGTTCTTTTGCAAGCATTTGCTTTGCAGCTATTGTTTTCTAGACCTTTTTTTTCTAGCGTCTCTGTATAAATTTAGTGTAGTTTACAATTTATTGGTTAGGTGTTGTTTGGTATGCTATTATAGTCTTGAGATTAAATCGTTTGACTAACTTATCCCATCTCTGGGGTTAGGATAAAATAATCCGAAGTTTGATGGGATAAGGTGGGATATCTAGGATTAAGTTTGAGATTAGATTTATACTGTGTTTCATTGACGGATAAATTTACACAGTATAATCTAATCCTATACTTAATTCTGGGATATCCCATCAAGTTTCATAAAGTGGAGTATCTTTCTTAAAGGAACAAATTTATTAGCGAAAGTTTCTCCTCTCCCCTCCCCTCCTCACCTCTCCTCTAAGTGATTACACACACCACACGTCTTATAAACAGAGTCAAGCACGTAATGCACATTTACTTGTTTCTCGTTCTGGCATTCTTCACTCTATTCCTTGTTCTCGGGTCCCATGGAACCTCTATTAGTAGTCATGTTAGCTTTCTTTCAGCTTGCATTTACATAGAAAGATCATGGGGTTCTCCCAACATATATAATGAAGGAGTGCAACTAATTAGTATGCAGGATTGAAGCAACTAAATTCAATCTCCAAACTCCATAACATAAGATAGCGAGATAAAGTCGATTTTCCAGTGATAGTAATTGTGAATGAACATACTTCTATTAACTGCCTAAGCAAAAAAGATTTGTGGTAATAATGACTGCTAGAGCAAAAAGATTTTATAACTTGCATCAGAAAAGTGGCTACATATGTTGACAAAACAGTAAAAGATGGTTTCAGGATCTATAAAGTTTTCCAGACAGAACAAATCAACAAAACTATAACTATAATGTTTACACTTTAATTTTAAGTCTGATTTGACATATAAGTTCATTAGCATTCTTTCAGTATAAATCTAACTCAATTGTTACACTAACCGTCATGAGTGACACCCATACTAAACAATCTGGTGGAAGAACCAAGTGTAACCCGAAACCAACCCAATATTATTTAAAAGAAAACAATTCATCATAGATAAGGTAAAACAGTTTAGTTAGCTAGAGAATTGACTCCCCATAAACTCAACCTAATAGCCAAAACATCTAAATGTGGAAATAAAGCCCTAAGATCTGAGAGTCACCATACCAAAACTCTAAAACAGTCAAATTGGGGATGCAACACCGAAAGCTAAACATAAATTAAAGTTTGTAGCCTGTTTCCGAACAAATAGACAAGAAAGTGTAGAAGAATTCATGGAAGTCTAAACGACAAAGCTCACCCTTGGACTCGAAATCAGATGTCTCTCAACTGAGGTCTTGAATAAGCCGCTGGAAGATTCGATGCGCCAACAAAAAAGAAACAAGTGCAGTAGTAGTACACAAATCACTGTGTACTGGTAGGATCACGCAGTCAGTCCAATATATGAATGAAAAAAGTTCACCACCAAATAGTAACACAGAACAATGCAGAATATAGCAACAATTATCAACCACACATAGACTCCAGTCACATGTCATGAAGCAACAATACATGAATCAACCAATGCATAAAACATGTCTCGCATGATCAAAATGCAAATGTTCGGTGCTCTCATGAAATCTCAAACACATACATGGTCCTCTCACTGAACTCAAACCAAACTGTCAGTATCATACCAAGTGTGGTATCCGAGCTAACCGTATATAATCATATCAAGCATGTTATCCGATCCAACCAACAATATCTTGTGACAGTGTGGTACCCGAGCCAAACAATGAGTACAACAAGCATACACAATCACATAGCATAATCAACAAAACCACAAGTCACAATCACAAGTTCATTTCATATGATTCCCTACCACGCATTGCCCAAATAATACTACAAAGCGGTAGACATGCATACACACAGAATCGAAAACATACAACCATCACCTACCTCGAATCAAGACTCTTGAAAACTCTAATTAGCCTGAGCTTTTCTCGTACGAAGTGTCTCAACTTGTTCTTGATCTAAAATAAGCAAAGACAAACAATAATCAATCACTAATGGCCAACTAATTTACCTGAATTAATTACAAATTCTAACTCTGGCATCATCTTCCCCAACTTAGGGCTCTTTCCCATGATGAAAATATGCCAAAATATGCCCCCCCCCCCCCCCTCCAATAGCAACCACCTAGTTTCTAAGGCTTAAGAAATAGTTTACAAGATTAGGGAGTCGAATTCTTACCTTTACCGACAAATTTCATGGAAAAATGATGTAGACTGCCCAAAATCGCCCCTCCCAGTTTCAAGAACTCAAAGTGTAGAAAATAGGGGTTTTAGGAAGTTTTATGCATAAAATCCCAATTATGTCGCTATAGCGGCCCCTCCTCGCTATAGCGACAACTTACCTCGCTATAGCAGTCTGAGAGCCGCTATAGCAAGATATCGTCCGCTATAGCGAGATCGAAGAAGGATATATGGCTCAACATTCGGAAACGGCCCTTTTTACAATACAACTCCTTCCCTTGACGTCCCAATACATACTTTTCACGCAAAGTTTTATTCTAGGAGTTCTACTCCCTCGAATTTGATTTCGAACGACCTTATAAACTCCTTAATGTCTTGGCTACAAGTATACATTAGTCGAATCTCAACAAAAGACCCCATTCCTTCCCAGATGGTCCTAAATCCCACCCAGATTGGTTCGTAATCCTATGTTTCCCAACACAACAAAAGGGGCTTTACTTTCAGTAACTTTTTTCACTCGTTCTGTCATCTCATTTAAGATTTCAACCGTATTGCCACCATGATTTTTCTCCAAACGAGAAGCTTTGGCTAGCCGTTCACTCACTCTCGATGGTCTGCCATTTAGTTTGTTCGTTGTAGCAAAGCGAATAATATGCCGATGGAAGGTAAATGCATGCAGCATAAAAGAAAAGATATCCAGTTAGACCGCCGAGTAAAAGAGATCTATCCATTTTAGCCACCCTTTCCAATACTAATCTAGTTGCTCTTGCTATCTAGCCATATACTACCAACGTAAGAAAATGACTGACTACAAGACCATGTATACCAATTTGGAGAAACCTGCTTGGCAGGTAAGGCAAAAATTGAGGCAAGCTCAGTTCTCTTATCCATCGGTCCAATGCACTGGGCTTATCTCATGGAGGGAAAAGCCAAAATGTAGTTGTCTTGCTCGCCTCTTCCATCTGAGGCTGAACTAGCCAAAAATTTTAAAGTCACTATCCGGAAAAAAAATTGGCCCAAATTCTTTCCATATGGACCTACTCAAAAGGACCGGGTCAGAGTCGTTACACTAACCTGCTGGAATGTAAAGCATTGGAACAACCATCCTTGTACATACATACCTTAAACTACAGCAAGATAGCTGGCCATAAAACCCTTGTCAACAACTTTGTGGCCTGTAATATTTTGGAGGGATAGATGGACACTTTGTTAGGATCGAAATAATCAAGTGTCATGCGAAAGCTAGCAAAGCAAACCTCAAAAGACCATGAGTAAGAAGACAAGCGAGAAATATACCAAAAGATACAAACATTTAACGTGGTTCGCTCAATTGATCTTCATCCACAAAAGGAGATGAGTTATTCACTATATAAAAGAGAGTACAAAATATAGAGGGGATTAACCTCACACAATTTACTTGAAATACAAAGAGGTTCACACAACGTATCACATGTGTCTCGTTGTTTCCAGGGTCGTCTTAACCCCTAGGTCACTAAAACCATCGCTTGGGGCCCTATATATTTTGGAGGCCCTATTTTTAAAAAACAATTACTTTTATATATATATATATATATATGTTATTTTTTTAAAAAAATTATATGTACTATGAGTGTTATGATTTCTACTAAGAAAATTGCATATGAAATGAAAATAAATTTGAATTTCGTAAGAAACAATTTGATGAAAATATGGATAGCAAAATCACAAAGTCCCTTGAAAAATCTTTTAGAGTTGATTGCTTTATATATGTAGAGTAGTAGATCAAACTATTTTTTCACTTCAAAATAGATTTGAACCAATTGAAGCATATGGAAATATTTTTTATTTCTTCTTTAGTGGTAAAACATTGAGATCACTAGATGTTGAGAATTTTAAAAAATATTGCCTTAGGTTTGAACTTTCTTTAACACGTAATAGTTATTCTGATATTGATGGTTTAGATTTATTTTTTGAATTAAAAGTGTTAAGGGAAATAATACAAGTAGAAAATAATGATCTAATGAAAATACTCAATCAGATAAAAAGACTTGATTATTTTCCAAATACATATATTGCTTATAGAATAATGTTAACAATTTCTGTAACCGTTGCCTCAGTCGAAAGAAGTTTTTTCGAAATTAAAATTGATCAAATCTTCTTTAAGATCAACAATGTCTTAAGAGAGATTGAATGCATTAGCTATATTATCATTTGAAAAGGAATTATTAAAACAAATTGATTAAAAAACAGTACCTAATGACTTCACATCTAAAATAGCTAGAAAAGTAGATTTTAAATAAAAGTATATATGATGGGGAAAAAAAATGTTAGGGCCCCTCTCTTAAGTTTCACTTTAGACTCTCAATGTTGTTGAGTCGGCCCTGGTTGTTTCTCCCCCTACACAAAACTCTTAAAGCTTATAGGACTATATTGTGAATGTCACCAAGTTAGAAGGAATGAAACTATTTACAGAGTTATAAACATTTTCCTACGAGAAAAAAAAAACTAGCCAAATATGAAAACTTTGTATTTTCCTTTTAGGAAAAGGAAAACTCAATTATGGCAAGAAACTTTATTCACACTGTACCTACAAGGTGACTTTTACGAGGCTAGTTTTTAAAAAAAAAAAAACTTGTGACGCATATCAATCCATATTAGTTGTGAAGAATTACACCTTCTTCATTGTTCTTCTTCAGTAGTTTAATTTCATCTGTCATTTCTTTCATAATTTCACTCTTTTTTTGCCCTTTTCTCACTCTATTCATCTTAATGGAGCCACAGATGTCATATATAAATGACTACCAATGGTATTGTTGCTTTTCTTTTTTTTTTAATGAGTCCAGCCATACTTTTTCCATATCTAACAGGAAAGTTACAGTAGATGAAGGGGCGTGTAAGACTTGACCTTCAATATGCAAGAGAGGCAAAATACTGTAGAGTATTCTGTTTACATTCATTGACCAAATGCCTTGATGGTTCTGTATTGAGTACATTGATACAGTGTAGTGGAACCTTGACCGTTTATTATTGCTGTACAAGTCACATGTCGTCATGGTGGTTCGAACGTCCAGCAATTGTGTTCCTTTGCTTTCCTTCTAAATGAAGGTAATTGCATTTTGTCCATCCTTAGAGGCCCAAGTGCTTCTTTGGGAAGTTCATCCTCTGAGCAAAAGATCTTTGGATGCTCAATTGTGGTTGCGTACTTTGCTAGAGCGTCTGCGACTTCATTAGCCTCCCTGAAGCAATGTTGAACCCTGATGAGTTTCTGTGCCACCTTGGATTTGATGTCTTCAATGGTACTGTTTCTTATCTTCCAAGGGCTGTTGAGGACCCCTTGGATCATCTGAACTACTATCATCGAGTCCAGTTCAACTTCTAGGTGGCTAAATTGTTGTTCACAGCACCAGCTAATTCCAATCAAGGCTGCATGAGCTAATTCACTAAAATTGTTAGTGCAGAAGTGGGTTGGATAAGCAAATGCCATGATCATCTCCCCATTTCTATTCCTCACAATTCCCCCGTCTCCAGCTTTGTTTTGGTTGATCATATAACTTCAATCTGTATTGATCTTCCTGGTATCAAGGTTGGGTCTAGTCCAGTAAACCATTAAGCTACATATAGTAGTTTTTTTTATTTTGTACTACTTGACATAGTTTTCCCCAGTCCCATCTCCATTCCATTTTGCTGAATTTCTTTCCCATTGAGATTTTAGCTTGGTAGTTGATTCTGTGACAGATTCTGTCAATGAAAATGAGACCTTCTGTTCATGCTTACTAGTACATCTTGCCTTCCAGATCTCCCAGCCTACGATGTTGGGAGTAATTTGAAGAAGGAAGTGGTGTGCTTTGGATCTTAGCATATGTTAGTTTATAACTGTAGTTTCCTTTGTAACTTAGCAAATAAGTCAAGAATGACTAATTAGTGACTTTATGTTGTATTTGACAGATATTGGAATTCCTAATGAGATTAACAAGATATTGAGGATCCATACATGAAAGAGTATGCAGCAATTTATCGAGTCATTGACAAAGATGAAGCTTCCATTGGACATTGAAAATGGGACAACCTGTTTGATAATTTGAGGTTAGCTGATACACCGTCTGATAATTATTAATTTGTTACCGAACCAACCGATATCTTATTGGTTTGCTAACGGATTAGTACATTTGAAAACTAATATTCTATAGGTCAAATTGTTAAGCAAAATTATCCGCCCTACAAGCAGCCCTAGAGCTGCCCTGCCAAAAAGTGTCAATTTTGGTGCCAGTTTCGGACAGTGAAGTAGAGTGGGATGAAGGCGGCATGTGGTGAATGCGCTCAGAAGTAATTTTCACAGCTCAGATTTCAGTACATGAGTGACAAAATTTAGTCACTAATTAACTAGTCTTTTACAATTTATGTTGGCCCTTGTACAATTAAGAATCTTGAAAATCATTCAAATATCTACAATATTTTATGTAAGTTTGATGTGAGAACTTTTTCTTGAAATGATACTAACAAAGATGAAATAATCTAAAACTGCAGTAATATACTACAAACAGCATAAGCAAGTCCTTAAATACATTGATAAAAACTAAATAATGTGCCAGATATGCTAGCAGCATGTAATGTCATATACAAGAATTCTTACTCAAGTACAGATATATATTTTGTCAGAAACATATTTACTTAGTCTCAACTCATAAATATCCTCACTTCATCAGATTCATGAACTCCTATTCAAATACATGTGTATATATATATTATGAGATGCATATATACTTATCAAATATATTGATAAAACTAGATACATATAATCTTAACTCGGTAATGTATATATACATCAATAATGTGTCAGATACATGCGTAAATCTCCACTTATTGTTTCCACAAACAATTGTTTTTTTGACAAAAAACCTTCCATAACTTTTTACCTTTATGCAAACTTTAGAATAGGCATAATACATAAATATGATGGGATAAGACACAAGTATCTCCTTAGACTATGACCGAAATCTCAGAGACACATCTTAACAAAATTAAGGTCCTATTACCCCTGAACTTATTTTTTTGTAATTGTGTACACCTTTTAGTTTACGTGGCATATTCCGTGACTCTACGAAATTGAGGTGCATGGGAGATATTTGGATGTCACGTAAGTCAAAAAGGTGTACAAAATTACAAAAAAAATGGGTTCAAGGGGTAATAGGACCTTAGTTTAGTTAAGGTGTGTCTCTGGGATTTCAGTCATAGTCTAGGGGGTACTTGTCCCTTTTTCCAAAATATGATTTTTAATGTGGCTTCAGCTGGTATCCATGTCCTTCAACTTTGAGAATGCACAAGTAGACACTTAACCTTGTATAAATTGAACAATTAGACACATATCATACATGACATAATACACATAGGACGTCACATAGGACAAAAATTGTCATGTAAGATGTCACGTGGGTCAAATATATCTATTTATTTAATTTTATACAAATTTAAATGTTTATTAGTGCACACTCAAAGTTAGAGGACGTAAATGTCAACTTAAGTCAAGTGAAAAGACATATTTATATATTATGCCTTTAGAATATCCTCCACCTCGTCGTTAGTGACATTAAAAATCACAACCCATCCACCATAGAAAATAGTCAGCAGTGCAATCTTCATGTCATTTTTTGAGCAACAATAAGCCTCGACATAAGACTAAAAACGATCAACAAAGGGTAATTCTCCCAAGGCGTTAAAGGATCTAAAAGGCTCGTGCCTTTTGATGCTGCTACGGCATTCACTAATCCAATAGAATCAATCTTCAAAACTATACTATCAATATGCATATATATGCGCATATAAACGAATATATGTAACAAATTAGTGAAAGGAGAGAACAAAAGTAGTACTGGACGTTTTCTTCATGTTGAAAGTGCAGTAATGGAGGTGGGTTTATCAGACGTCTGAGGGAGAAGTACGAGAGAATGATGAATAAAATGTAGGAGGGGAAATTTAGGAGAGAGAGTGAGTGCATAAATTATGAAAAATATTAAGTGGGTGGTTCTATTTTTAGATTATTTTTGAAGAATGACATATCTCAATATATCTAACATAAAAAAATTATACAAATTCTTAATTAATAAAAATATATGTAATTATTTGAAAGTATAAAATAGACTTAATATATATGGTATGAATGTATATCTAATAAGGTAGTTTTTCGATTGGTAATGGTAACTTTGTGTATCACTTAGAAGAAACCCAATTTGAAAAGGAATCAAATGCATACCTCATATTTACGTTCAGTTTATTAATTAGTATAAAGAGGAACTTTGGTATATTGGCATACCCTTGACCCTTGTTCCATACTATATTTTGGTGGTCCATGGCAACCTTTTGTGTTGTGGGGTTTTTGGCTTGAAAGCGTCTGGATCTTACGAAGCCAACATTTGAAATCACACTTAAAGTAAGTTGTTTCTTTTCTTTGGTGTTCTGAAATTCTTTAGTTTAATCTCCCTGGTGTAAGTTTTTTTTTTTCTTTATGGTGTTGATTGATTTTGTATCTAGAATTTTATGATGGGTTTAACTTTTATATATATATAAGTTTCGGGTTTCATGATTTAGTGTTGCGTCTGAAACGTTCTGTCCCATCCGGAGTCTGAGTTTGGATCCTTGGGGAGCACCATGATGGTTTCCCTTGCATCTTCTTGTCTTTTCCCCTTTTCCATGATTGTGTGAGGCCTCACCTAAGAGTGTCTAATGTGTGGGCTGATCCAGGATCGGTTGTTTCCGTCAAGATTAGACTGGTCCATGTAGAGGGGCAGGGTTGGGTTAGGTTATACAATAAATCCGACCCACATAAATACTTTTGGGGTGTCGGACGATCTGGTAAAGTCCCATCAGATATAGAATCGGTTAATCCAGTGGCGGATCTATGAAGGGCAGTGGGGGTGCCACGCCACTCCCGAACTTCGACGGAAACTCTATATATACATATGTATGTACATATAATATTTATATAAATATAAAGCATGTCACCCACAGAACAAAATTGGCTTGTGGTGCCACGGTAGGAGGGCAACTTTAGAAGATTGATGTTGCGGGTTTGAATCCCATTTGTACCTATTTTTTTGAAAATTTTGCTGCATACGTTTTTTAAGAAAAAAAAGAAGCTCCAAGCACGTTTTTTTAAGGAAAAACAGCTGGCACAATTTTTTATTTTTTTTTATAATTGTTATTGACTTAAATTAAATTAATTACATTATTACTCTTTTGGCTTTTCTTTTATTTGATTAAATACTCAATAAAAGTGTAATATCTTATTATTTATATTTTATTGATTGATTTATGATATATATCGAAAAGACAAATAATTCAATCAAATATAAAATTAATTTAATCGATAAGTCTATTTGGCACCCACGAACTCTGAATCCTGGATCCGCCACTGGGTTAATCGACTCAGACCTATTGGGCTCAGTTCAACAATAACCTTAAGTTAGTAAAAAAAATTACGAGCATAACTCATAGAAATTCCACTAGTTTAGGAGCCAATTACTTACATACACACAATATTATGAATCTTAGCAAAATTCGGTGCATCCAGATACATGTATCTCGGGATACACGAGGTTAAAATTAGGTTGTTCTAGATACATTATACTTAACTAGATTCGCATGTATCTAGGATGCATAGACAAACCTCGCTTGCCTCTCTCGCCTCCCTCCCAACTCGCTCACTACTCTCGTCACTCTACTATGTATCTAGTATCTTAGATACACGTAAATTACACTAGATATATACAAATACATGTATCTAGTTATATCTAGTGTGATTCGCATGTATCTGTGATACATAGACTAGACAATTCTCACTCCCTCCCTCATGTTCTCACTTGCCTCTCTCCTTATTATAGTGTATCTGGTAGCAAAAAACATATATCTAGGTATATCTTACTTTAAATTTGGTATATAAAATTATTAACTTAGCGATATAAAACGTAATTATCTCAAACTATATGGAGAACTAGTAAATATGGTAGGAATATATGTGTAATTCAGTAGTTTCTCCTTTTTATATATATAAATATTAAAATACTTTTAAAAATAATTATTTTTAATTAAATTTTTTTAAAATATTATTTTAATATCAATCCACCCGGTTCGGTATAACCCAACCCATAACCCAACCCCTCACGTGCCTAAATAAGTCATAATTAACCTAGCTCGACTAGAACTGGTCTCCCCAACTCGTACCACAGACCAGCTAGATTGATTTTTTCTTGAGTTGAACCAGTTCGGTAGAACCCAACCCCTCACAAGCCTAAATAAATCTGAAGTAACCCAATTTGATTGGACCTGATCTTCTCAACCCGTACCCCAGACCATCCAAATTGGTTTTTTTCTTGAACTGAACTGATCCGGCCCGATCTGATAGAACTCGACCTCTCCCAGATCGGTTGGAACTAGTCTCCCCAACCCATACTCCAGACCAGTCGGATTAAATTTTCCCTTAATTTAACTTGTCCGACCCAACATGATAGAACCCGACCCGTCACAAACCTAAGTAAATTTGAATTAACCCAGCTGAGTTGGAATCAACCCAGGTAGGTTGGAATTGGTCTCCCCAACCTGTACCCTTATACTTTTAGTCTATGCTCGTTCGATTTATGTTTATTTGTAATTTTATTCAAGAATATAATTTAAATCAAGGTACAAAACTGAATAACCACATCCTTAAGATTTTGGATTCGTTACAACTAATTGGCCCATTACTCCCTTTTTATATGACATTATTTAGGTCAGTTTTAAAATGACATTTTACTAAATTTATTAGTAATAATTTGACTTTAAATTTCTTCTTTGTTTTTGATAACTGTGGTACCCAAGTTAACTTGTGTATGTCTCTACAAATTATATGAAATATCGATCACTTCCCACTAAATTTTAAACTTCTCATTTATCCTTAATGAGATAGTTTGCAGCAATACATATACCTATGATATATTTTAGACAACAAATTCTGAGAGTCTTTCTCTCATTCTTAAACTCTATGTCCAGTAAAAATATCTTTTTTTTTGTTAGAGAATTGAGGTTGAATACATCAAATAGTCCATTAAACTTATCATATATTTCATTAAAACGTTCCTATGAACTTCTGACTAAAATTTGGAAAAGAATTTGTATGTGTTTTCAAGTGTCCTTACGCAAATAAGTTAACCAATTAAATATGTCACCTCAATTCATGATTATATAGATTAGCCTAAATAAGCCCTAAACTTTCCAATTGATGTTGATCTATATAATTAAAAGAGATAGTTTATGCGACTATAGAGGTGTTTGACAACACGTGCAAAAAATATATCCAAAATTTGAGGCAAAATATTTAATAGAAACACTTTATCATAGGTTAAATTGTTCAATTGAAAAAGTTCATGTTGAACCATCGAAATAAAAATAATGTGATTGTATGTGAATAATCAAGAGTTTAATTTTGTAACTTTGAGGCAGTAGGCCCTCTGTCAATTTATAGGCGGTAAATGGCCGGGTTGGATTAAATTTGAACGGGTCAAGATTAAGCTCAGATGATAAATGGGTGGATAAATGACACCCCTAATAATTATTAGGGCTTAATTGTGGGTTAAAATTCAACTTGTTCAATTCTTATTACGTTTTAATTATTTTATTTATTCTTTTATAATTTTAAGTTACCTAATTAAATTATTATTATTTTATATTGGATAAAAAAATGTCATTTTAAAAATATTTTGATAACATTTCTCATGAATAAAGTTAAATTATAATCAACTCAACTTTCGATGGGCTGAAATTACAGTTTTTTTCCTTTTTTCTGTTCCCACCCGGTGTCCGGAGTCCGCATTGGAGCCCCCACTAAATTCGAATCGCACACTGCAAGCCCATTTGGGGGTGAACCTTCCAATAGGTTTTTATCCATACCCAAGTCTCAAATTCGAGACATCTAGTTAATCGTAAAGCAATCCCACAACCATGTTAATGACGAGTCATTAATCGGCCTTAACTTGAGTAATTTTTCCCTCCAACACTATTTTCCGTAGAAAAAGTTTAACTAAACTTTGAGTAATTAATCTTTTAATGCCTTCTACTTCGCCTAGTTTAAAGCGTTATAACGACCCACTAGTTTGATGCGTTGCACTTCCCCTCTTTCTATGGCACTAATCTCCCTCCCAAATTCAAGTTAAAAAACTGACATTTTCGTAGGCTTTCAAAGTTCTGCACTCCTTTAAGGCTAATGTGAATGTGAGTTTCGTTACTCTTCTTCGTTGCTTGTTAGGCCCTATTCTTTTTGCTTCTCGATTTGTGTTTCTTCTTGCTTTGCTATAACGTTTTTAATTTTGGGTTCGATTCAATAATGCCTTATCTTGTTAGGTGTTAATAATCATGTTAATGTGTTTGTGTTATCGTAAAATTGTTCAATATTATACTGTAACCAGTAAAACTGGGGTTTTTTCTAGTAAGGGTTTTAAGTTGTGTGTACTTTATAAATTGTAGATGTCTGTGTTAGGGGAAATGAGTTCCTCAGAGATGTTAGAGAAGAAGAAACTTCATCAGATGGTTGATACTAAATCTCCCTCCACATTTAAGCGCGTAAAAGTTGATGCTACCCGCAATTTCCCTGAAAATTGTGGTTCATTTGTTTGTCAAAACAATGGAAGCAAAGTGATCTACCCGGAATTTCCATCCAATACCAAGCGTGTAAAAGTCGACTCTACGAGGAGTTTTCCGGAGAATTGTGGCCCCTGTGTTCCTAAAAAGAAGAATGGAAGTGATACTCAATGCTCTGTTGATTCTGAGATCAAAAGTTGTTCTGAAGTTGATATGAATGTGGTTGAGTCAGCTGCGCCTTTGAGTGTTTTTGTGCCAGAAGAGGCTGGTGATTCAAGTCATCAGAATACCTCATGTCAACCTACTAATGGAAATCAGCCTTTGAAGATGAAAGAAGAAAATCTTATGTATGATGAATCTACTCAACATCATGAAGTCCAAAAGCCGTCAACCGATACAAGAAATACATGTGATTGGTTTATAAAAGACGAGCATATTGAAAATGAACCAGAATTGCCTGCTATTGTTTCACAAGAAAATCTAATTCAAGGTCGAAATGAACCTAGTAAGGAAACAAGCAAGAGAGTTCATTTCGAAGAAGTTCCTGACAATGAATCCAGGAGTCGGGTAGACTATGTTGAAATTTGCATTTTATCCTGCTCCGAGTCGAACTCACTAAAATCAGGTCTCAAGACCCCAAGTGCCGGTAAGAAAAGGGGCAAGGGTGAGATCGTGCAGGAAGAAGCAGTTAGGTGTCCAGAACCCCTACACAAGTGCAAGGTTATTTATGAAGATGAATCTATGGTCATGAAGAAGCAAATAGATCTCAGAGTATCTCAAGAAGATTTAAGAAATTCTGTTGTCATGTGTGATGTTTCAGGTAATGGATTGTTGACTGAACATGAACATATTCAGAAAGTGAAAGAAGTTAGAAAGACTCTGAAACTTTTTGATGACGAATATACTAAACTTTTGCTAGAAGATAGAGCAGAAAAACATGAAGGACGGTCCAAAAGAAGTATCCATATAGAGGCAGCAATGGCTTTGAAAAAACAGAAAAAGTGGGTAAATTGTGAGTGGACTTTTGGACATGTTCCTGGAGTGCAAATTGGGGATCAATTCAGGTTCAGGGCGGAACTTGTTATGATCGGACTACATCACCAATTTATTAAGGGTATCAATTATGTGACTATTGACAGAAAAGATGTTGCATCTAGCATTGTTGATTCTGGTCGGTATGACAACGAGGCCATATCTTCTGAAACATTTATTTATGTAGGTCAAGGCGGGAATCCAAAAGTATCTGTTAATGCGAGAGTGGAAGATCAAAAGCTTGAAGGGGGTAATCTTGCCTTGAAGAACTCCATGGACTTGGGATATCCGGTGAGGGTTATTTGTGGTCGACAAAGAGTGAATGGTGAAAAGAGTGATATAAGATACATTTACGATGGGCTCTACACCGTGACTAAGTGTTGGGAAGAAAGAGCCCCAACTGGAAAATACATTTTCAAGTTTGAATTGAAAAGAAATCTTGGCCAACCAAAACTTGCTCGTGAACTAATGTCACGGCCAGCAAAGTTAGTCAAGGTAAATCAATTTCGTGTCAACAAGGCAAAAAAATTGATTTTGCAGTCGGAGTTTGTTGTGGACTATGATGTCTCCCAAGGAAAAGAGAAGATACCAATCCCTGTTGTCAATGCAATAGATGATGAGAGACCCTCACCATTCACTTACATTACCAACATGCAATATCCAGATTGGTATTATATCTCTAGGCCTCAAGGTTGCAATTGTACAAGTGGATGCTTGGATTCCGAGCAATGCTCTTGTGCTTCTAGGAATGGAGGTGAAATTCCATTCAACACAAGAGGCTCTATTGTTAGAGCACAACCTCTTGTTTATGAGTGTGGTCCATCTTGCAAATGTCCCCCTTCTTGCAAAAATAGAGTTAGCCAACATGGTCCTCGATACCATTTGGAGGTTTTCAAGACCGAATCGAGAGGATGGGGTTTGAGGTCACGAGATTATGTCACATGCGGTAGGTTTATATGTGAATATGTTGGGGAGTTGCTTGATGAAAAGGAAGCTGAAAATAGAATAGGCCATGATGAGTACTTGTTTGATATTGGCAATAATGATGAAGAAATCCCCAAAAGGAATGTTGCGCGTAATAATAACCTCAAAATTGAGTCAAATTCTTTGATGAGGAAGGATGAAGATGGCTTTACCCTTGATGCGTTAAGATATGGGAATGTTGGAAGATTTATCAACCATAGTTGCTCACCAAACCTTTATGCTCAAAATGTCATGTATTACCATGGTGATAAGAGAGTACCTCACATAATGTTTTTCACTTCTGAGAGTATTGCTCCATTAGAGGAGCTTACTTATCACTACAACTACCATGTTGACCATGTTTTTGATAAAAATGGCGATATGAAGAGAAAGAATTGTAGATGTGGCTCTCGGAAGTGCGAGGGGAGAATGTACTGAAGAACTATTCATGTAAGACAATTCCTCTTGATATGATATTTGAAGTATATGTTTTATAATCTTTGTGCACTTGTCATTTCAACATTTTGATTCCCTTGTTATTCCATTTACGTTTAATTGTGCAAACTTTGAACTCTTGTAACATTCATTATGCTTAATTTCCTACTTTTTATGACATTTGTTGGTCTTGGATGTAGAATAACTTAAATGGTTGTATAACCACATGAGGGAGTTAAATACTTATTCGGCCTCTTAGTTTAGACTTGCTGAAATAAGGCTTACTTATCACCTAGGCAGGACCAAAATCCTTAAAAGAAACATTTGTCTAAACTGCAAATGTATGTTTTCCTATCAAGTAGTGGACTTTGTACACGAATTCATAAGTATTCTTCACTGAATCACTATATGATTGTTCAGTTGCTGATTCTGTTCAGTTTCTTTCATGTATGCTTTTGGTTGTGCGACTCAATTGAGTGATTTGTTTAATCTTGTTTCTACAGCCTGAAATTTCGAACTACTTATCAGCGGATGAGTTTTTTTCGTGGACTTGTAGCAATGAATACCAGCTTGTCACATGGTTGTATCAAGGAACTGAAATTTTTCTAGTTCAGCTTTCATGGAGTTTAGCTTAGCTCTTGGTGTTGATAATTGAACTCAATTGTTTTGTAACTACATTTTCGGCTTACTGTATTTTGCAATGTCTGAACAGCTATTACTTTCAGTTCCTTATTTCCTGCATCAAGCACTCGAACAAAAGAGAAAATGACACTTCTTTTGCCAGCATTTGCTTTGCAGCTATTGTTTTCTAGACGTTTTTTTTCTAGAATTTCTGTATAAATTGTGTAGCTTACAATTATTCATTAGGTATTGCTTGGTATGCTGACTAAATTATCCTGGGATTAAATCGTTGAGCTAATTTATCCCCTCTCTGGAGTGGGGATAAAATAATCCCAAGTTTGATGGAATAAGGTGGAATATTCAAGATTAAGGTTGAGACTAGATTTATACTGTGATTGATCAACGAATAAATTTACACAGTTGATCAAACACACTATAACCACTTATTAGCTAGTCTATTTACAATCTATGGTGGCCCTTATAAAATTAACAAAGTCTTGAAATCATCCAAATATCTACAATATATCTTATGCAAGTTTAATATGAGAAATGACACTAACAAAGATGAAATAACCAGAAACTGCAATAATATACAGTTGGCTGTTTTTTTGTAAATTATATAACAGGTCGATGAAATAAATACACTAGTATAAAATCACAATTTCAAGCCTATAAATAAAACATAGCTTACAAGAACAAACATGCATTTCTCTTCTGCAAACAGGCGGCCTTAACCATAGCATCGGATGGGATCGTTGCATCCTTTCTCAACAGACTGCCTGAAACCAAAGCGACCCCCCTTTGCAAGGTACTGTTGATGATACTCCTCAGCTCTGTAAAATTTCTTAGCAGGCAAGATCTCACTAACAATATTCCTATTCAATATCTTTTGCTGTCTGTCTCGCGCTTCTAGTGCTGCCTTCTCTTGCTCAGGTGTATAGAAGTAAATTCCAGACCTGTATTGGGTGCCAACGTCATTACCCTACAAACAGCACAAACAAGCTGTTAGATAAATTATACAAACACTGCTGTCTCTAAAGCTTGTATCCAGAATTATTTAGTACATAATGACCATTAACGAAAAATTCACAGTAAGAGGTACCCAAGACCACTGGAGCTACTCCCAAAATAGGAATAAGAAAACTTGCAATTGGTGAGACGTGGAAGGTCCAAGAGTCCATTTTTCCAAGTTTCCAAAATCTACTTATTTTGGGAAGCACTTTTGTTAAAATAGCAACATGTGTTTGACAAATCCATTTGACAGTACTACAGAAGTCATTTGTATTTAGCCAACATTTCAAAATGTGCCTTTTTTAAGAGCTATATTACGAAAAGGGCATATAAGGTTTTCTAATGAAGTTTTCCAATTTAATTTCATCAAAATGCAGACAAGAGAATCACACAACAATTTTATTTTTTAAATCAATACAAGTATAATTAAATCGAAGTAACAAAATGAAAAATTATATACAATTACTCTAGTCTTATATGACAACTTAAATATATCAAAGTACATCATTCGATAAGTATCAAGGAGGGATAGTTCGGTGTGTGTGTCTATATATTGTATAATTAAGTTTATAGTTGAGAGATATATGAGATCAAATTAAGGATGAATAGTTAGTAAAAGTATCCGGTAGGGTACTTTTTTCTTGAATAAAATATTTTTTCTACTTCCGCTTCCGATTCTAGGATAAGCTGCAATTTGTACTTCTTCCCTGTGGCAAAAAGGGCGTCTGCTACGGCTTAAAATTACTTATTTCTTCCTAGAAGCTTTCCCCAACACCTGCGAGCTCTTTAAAAAGAATAATCTTTTTGGAGAAAATAACTCAAGATGTTGAAGCTCGACCAACAGGCTATAAATCATCCAGAAAAAGGAAGCTAGGAAGAAGTGTCTAAAATCTAAATTACTGTTGGAATTTATCTCGAAGCACATAACGTAATGCTTCAGACAAAATTCCTACACTAATCAATAAACCCCGCAGCTAATGCAGAGCTGCCTATTTATTTAGCCATCTATGTACACAGGAGACAAAGTAAGCCTCCTATACTACTTTATTTCATGGCATAAGTGGATATCAATAGAAATAACTCCAAATCTTATAACACTCTTTTTTTAGAAAACATCTAAAACCAAACCAATTCACTGTGGTTGCCCCTTAAAAAGGAACTGGATGCCAAATCCTCAAACTAGAATAACAAGGCAAAGTCTTTAAGCAAAACATGACCTTTGAAGATCTTAAAAGGCATGGTCTTTGAAGATAATTCAAAAGACATAATCTTTAAGAAAATGCAGCAATTTGATGATGTACCTGAGATGACATTTTACTTATATTAAAAAAAAAAAAAGGATGGTTGGGTAAGTGGACATTCAAAACTATGCTAAACATGCTTCTAGTACTACTAACTTTGAAGCCTATAAAGACCTGACTTAGGTTATGAACACCCAAACTATGCATACGATTGAATGCCCCACAAAGACTCAAATTGGGCAACAAGCTTAGCAACAGTGACCAAACACAGCTACCCAACCTAGAGGGAATAAGCTCTTAACTACTTACAAATCAATCACATTAACAAACCATAGAAATTCAAGATTCTTGCATCAATTTCTCTACCAAAGTTCAACTTAAACCATTTGGGGTTAAGCAAAATGGCACAATTCCATCGAAAACAAAACAATTCAACCATTATTTACCACCACAAACAAAATAAACGCAAAAATTTCAGAAACCCACCTGTCGATTGAGGGTGGTGGGGTCATGCCGATCCCAAAATACATCAAGCAAGGTATCGAAATTGCACTCCTTAGGATCATACTGAACTCTAACAACCTCTGAATGAAAGGTATTCCCAGAGCATATATCTTCATAAGTAGGATTATCCAAATACCCTTGTGAATATCCAACCTCTGTCTTGGTAACACCAGGCACTCTCTGAAACGCCAATTCGACACCCCAAAAGCATCCCGCTCCAAATTGGACAAACTGTTGGCCTGGGGCAGGGATGTCGGTGTCAGGTCCTTGTGGAATTGCAGAGGAAGAAGAGTCCATTGGAGTATCAGTACGAGCACCAAAACCCAATTTGTTGAGCCAACTCATCTTTGGTGAAGAGTAGAGAGATGGGGTTTTGGAAGTGCGAGGAAAGGTTGATGAAAATTTACGGGGGTTTTGGGAGAAAGGAAGAAGAAGAGAGGATTTGGAGAAGAAAATGAGGGGAGATGTTGTGGTGGTGGTGGTGGTTATGGTGGAGGAAGGGAGACGAGTCTTGAGGAGCATTGTCGATCTATAATAAGTTTTGTTTGGATAAGTATTGGGGGAAATGTCATGAGAATTTCCTTATAATAATGTTTTATTCTCTTTAATACTATACTACATTTTCTTTTACACCACTAGTATATTCCTATAAAAGTTCCAAAATCTATAACCCTTGTTCATTTCAAAATCTATAACCTCTGTTCACAAAATTATTGAGACTTCTTTTGGTATTATCATAGATAGGAAGAATCATTTGGTATTCTTATTTTTGTTGCTGTTGGAATTTAAAATTTAGTTACTTTATTGACCATTAGACTATGTTTTGAAATAAAAATTTTATATTTTCTAATAGAATAGTTTGAAAATATTGAATGGATAATAGTAGAGAAAAACAATATCACAATAATTTTGAACATAAACATAAGTTTGCTAACACGACTATAATATACGTTAGGTTAGATTGAGTTGGTTGAATGAGTGACTTTCCGTTCCCCTACATACAACCTTCTCAATTAGATTGAGTTAGTTGAATGAGTGACTTTCCGTTCCCCTACCTACAGCCTTCTCGGTCAATTTTCATCGCATTGAATTTGCTTAGACGGCTACCGCCTTCTCAGTCAGATTTCATCACATTGAATTTGCTAAGACGGCTATCGGCTTCTCAGAGGTTCCAATTAAAAATGATGATTAGGATAAACAAATGGTCTTTTTCTTCACGTGTTAAGAGTTTCATGTGTTTAATTTAGAGGAAATGGTCAAAAGTCTCCCCAATCTATGGTCGGATTTTCAACTACACACTCATACTTCACGGGGGTCCTATTACCCCCTGAACTATTTTATAAGAAAATAAATTTCACCCTAAAATGGCATAGTCACTCATGTGTAGTATGGTGTAACACACGCATATGCCATGTCAGCGTTGTGTCAATGTCACCTAATAAATATAATAAATAAATTATTTTTCCTTTTTTTTTTTTATTATTATATGCCCCATTAGAAGCCCTCCATTTTCATTAAGAACATCATCATTATCAAACCAACTTCCCATCCATTGACATTCCAGCAAGAGAAAAGACGGTAAATATTTTTCCGACGAGTAAAAGTTTCTATGATCAATATCTTTTTATCATATTTCCCACAATTTCTCTCAAAGTTCATTGCTACACATTATACTCATGTTGGGGGCTTATGAAGGGATATACCAAAAGTAGTATATGAACATGCCATAAATTTTCAATTCAATTTCTTTCTTTTCTTAATGTTGGTGAAAGTAGCAAACCAAATTAAACATTGAAATTAATCTAACTGAAAAAAATTATGACCCAATTGAACTTGTTATGCCCCATTTCAAAAATACCCCAATTTGTGGTTAAATTCAAGAATGTGAAATTTGAATCAACATTTGAGAGAAGAGCTTGTGAATGTGTTGAAAATTGAAATTTTTGTGTTTGTTTGAAATGGGTTCCGGTAAAATAAATTGATTTTTTAAATTCTTTATTTTATTACTTTGATTTGGAAATAATAACTAAATTTATTTAAAAGTTCTTTTATTATGGGTAAGAGACAGTTAATATGTAGAATTCCTAAAGAAATTTGTAGACTTGGGGTGGGGGAGATTATTTTAAATTAATTAGAAAGAGAGAGAGAAAAATAAAAATATGAAATAAACATAAAAGCAACCCAATTTACTCTCTTTGAGAGAGTGAAATGGACTTTCTCAGCCAACTTTGCATTAAGGGTTTATGTATTCTATTTTAAAAACAGTTCAGAGGGTGATAAGACCCCCATGAAGCTTAAGTGTGTAATTGAAAATTTGATAATAGGTTGAGAGGACATGTGACCATTTTTTCTTTAATTTATAATTAAGAAAAAGTAGCATAGATGATTCTTTAACTAGAAGAATTCAAATTTTCTTTCTGTTTCTAGACTTTCGTGGGTTTGAAAATATAATATCTGTTAAAGCATATGATATGTTATTTATTTATATAAATTAAAATATGGACATAGTATGATTGCAGAAAACGAAGCATACGCGGAATTTGGTCCACTTCTCGTGCACCATGAAAAAGGGCCAGAGAAACCTTGTATTTTTAGAAGCATCCGGAAGGGAAAAAGGCAAAGATGCCAAAAAAATTTGTTAATTAAGATGGATTATTTACCCCTCCCATGTTGTTGCTACAGAGATGACCAACTAAATATACAGCGATTCGGCAAACATATGCAGATAAATGGTAAAGAGCACACAACAGTTATCTTTACTCACAAAACAAGGTCTACAAAGACTTGTCCACACATTTAAAAAAAACACAACACCATCAAACGGCACTATCTCTTTGGATACACGATTCAACACATTCAAAACATGAGGCTGAGCACATCCAGCTAACGTTTAGCATACGCCATAAGAACGAGTTAAATGGGTTTAATCTTGAAATGGAGCGAAATGAGAGAGAACACAAAACACTTCAGATCCTGCAATGACAAACCCACAGTCACATGCTGCTGATGCAACAAACTTAAAGAAATGCATCAATCATATACTCTGATTTAAAAGATAATAACATGTCAGCAGTTGCAGACTTGCAGCAAGTTTTCAATCAACAATTAATTGGAGCAAAAGAAACCAAGTGGGAGTTTAATTTCTTCCTTTCGTTAGTTCAGGAGACGTACTATAGTTTAGTTCTATGAAATGAGAAAATATCACAGGAATCTTTGGTAACTCATACAACTTATTAAATGCATGTCCAAGAAAGTACTGTTTCCCCCTTACCCCTCCACGCCCCCCTAGCCCCCCATCCCCAGGAAAAAAGGAAAGAACCATCTCCTCATAGTTAACTATATTCTGCTTCAGATGATAGAATATCTTTATTCAAAAGTCACTTGCTAACAACATTCTCACAAGACACCTAATCCATCCAGCCAGTTCACATTAAAGCTCAAGTGGTTACTTTTCATCTTTTTAAGTCTTGGTTAGCAGAGTTGCCTCATTCATGTGCTGGTGAGAGGTACCAGGTACTGGTGGAAGAGCTGGTCCAGTCACCAGCACTACTGAAAATGAAAAAAAAAAGGAAGTCATTGTGCTTCAGAATCAACCAACAGTGCAAATTTTTACATTATTAGGGTGACAATATGTAGCCCAAATTCCTCCATGATTTCAACCAAGCAATGGAACTAATTGGTTGAGAACACGAAATCCTGGAGAATCTCTCCCAACATAAAAGGAATAGAGAAGATCATGAGATTTTTTTTAAATGAGAGGATCATTAGATTTTAACAGTGTAAGGACTAGAGACCACAGTTATTAAGGCAATCCTTTGGCCTGCAGCTTCAAATTACTTAGAGATTCTAGGTTCAATAAGCACAGGCAGCCAGGTGCACTAAAGTTCCCGCTATGCATGGGATCCAGAGAAAGGCCGGACCACAAGGGTCTTATTGTATGCAGCCTTACCCTACATGCATCGCAAAAAGCACAGGACGCAAGCCGTCACAATTACAACACAATACCAGTCAGAGGTGTAGTAACTACACATCTGGCATGAGCTGAGCTAGTTCACACTTTTATAAGTTTCAACTTGAGCCTGAGCTTCCCTTTTGTAAAGTTCTATAGAGCAAAGGTTCTGCTTTGTTCCTTAAACAATGCACAATCTCATATATTTTTGGTGCATAAAATATGCTAGGGAAAAAAATGGCAGTCTTCTCCTTGTTGTTTACCACTCAAAACAGTCAGACCAACTTCAACGCCATTGTATCCCTGGACCATCTGAAGTCCCTCATGATACGACCACACAGACTTCAACCTTTCCGCTGGCCTCTCCACACCTAGCCCCCTCCACCATTGTTCTTCTCAAGTCTAAACTCCAAAAAAAAACCTCCCTCCCCCCTCTGAATTCTGATACCATATCCTACTTTCTTGCCATCCTGGATCACTATTGTCGTAAGGTAGGAAGTTAAAGGACTAAGATCAGCAAGAATTCTTAATATTCATTGCTCTTTCTTTTCTTTTACTCCTAATAATTATAATCTCCCCTAACCCAACAAAAAAAGAAGTAAAACGATAATAAATACCCATCACTTTCTCTTCATGATCAAACTATGTTGTTATTTAAAGGGTGGAGGATGAAAAAAAGAAGAAAGTATGCAACCATAGAAGCAGCATTATGCAGCAATGAGACTACAAACTAAGTCCAGCTGCAATAAGAGGAGTATCTCCAAATCAAAATCACTCTTCTCTATTCTTGTAAAGATGGAACAGAGGCCTTCACCATCCAGTTTCCAATGCAATCTAAAGAGGGAGTTTGATGGGAGTTAATTTTTCTTATGGAACTCAGCAATTGGAACCAGATCAAGTCCAGAAGGTTCACATATAAGTTATAACAGATTTACACATATGAACGACCATTTTACTGTTTACAACTAGGATCCTTGATCTGCTTTGAGTGAGTAATATATCTAGCTAATGAAGACTAATACCATATTGCTTGTACAGCTGCAAATAAAAGTGAAACATAATAATATAAAGTATCGTGCATCTAGACCATTTGAAAGAAGAAAAAGGATCCTCTAAAAATAAACTCCGCTAGATAAAATGAAACCTACATGTATATGTAATAAAAATATAAAATATGGATGTAAATAGCCAGAATGATGTTTGCATTTCTATCTGAGCTATATATATTGCATTTTGACACATTAATACGTACAACATTGCAACTTATTCCAAGAAGCTTTTGACATATCCACATAAAGAAGTAAAAAAGAGAAAATTATTGTAGATCATAACCTGAACAAGATAATAGAAGATACGAAGTCCCTCGGGATCATTACTGGTCTGCACATCCATTAATGAACCAATCTTAGATGTAGTGAATGATATGTGTTCATTTCCCATCACAATCTCAAGCTCCTGTCTACCAACTCTATCTGGTTCCGGCCAGTTGTTATCATCTTCCTTCATGATCTACAACAAAACACACAGGCAAATCCTTTTAATTCTTCCATTTTGTAATCAGAATGATAGTCAAGTTATTTATATCAACGAAGTAAAGAGGTGGAAGAGATACAAAGTCGGAGTTGCACAAAACACACATGACATCAGCCTGAACAAAAAAAAACCCAACCCTCCACTGCACCTCTCTCCCCTCCTAAAAGAACCCTTCCTTGGACAACAATTCAAACAAGAAAAGTTCATCTATGTGATAACTAGAAATTTACATCTAGTTTTTTTTTATGACGAATTTACAACTAGTTTTTTATGTTATCAAAATAATAATTTTGCTTCCTTGCAATGAACGTTAACCCCAAAATTTCTCCAAATATAGTGGTTATCTTTCTTCTGATATGACAATTTAGCCTCTTCACTAACATTATTAGATCCAAATGGCGCTAAGAATTGGTATTCCTCTCTTTTTATTGGTCTTCCACAATCATTGGTCTTTAAAAGACTATGATTTTGGCAGAATCAGGACATAAGTAACAAGCGAAAGCTAGTCCTGAAAAAGAAAAACCCCAACCCTCCACCGCAGCTCCTTCTCTCCCTCTAAAGGAACTCTTCCTAGGAAAACGATTCAAATGAATAAAACAAGAAAATCTCCTTTTCACCAAATTGATATCTAGAAATTTACACCTAGTTGCCATGTTATCAAATTGATAATTTTGCTTATCACCAATGAATGTTGCACCATAATTGCTCCAAACATCGTGATTATATTTCTCCTGGGATGAGAATTTTGGCTCCTTACTAACATTTATCTGAATGGCTCTAAAAATTAGTATTCCAGTCTTTTCGTTGTCCTTCCCACAGTCATTGACCTAGAAATAACTTGGATTTTTCCCACATCAGAACATAAGTAACAACCAAAAACTAATGGACAGCACTCCATAGACAATCAATCAATCAATTATGCCTCATCCTCACATTAACTGGGGTTGGCTAGATATATGAATCCTCCACATCATAGTTAGACTACTCATCCTTCAAACGTGTTTCGGACTGACGATTAAACCCCATAAATAACATGTAGCAAAAAGCAGCTGTAAGTTAATCCAAAACCCTAAACACCAAATTGAAAGGAGGAAGCGAGTTTGGCCGAAACCCTATTGTAAGCCAAAACAATAGAATGCAATAGAATAGAAGAAAAAGAGAGAGAGAGGGACAAAAAACCTCGCTATCAGCAACAATGCGGCGGCATTCTTTGAGAACAGAAGGGGTAAGGAAGACTTCCTTGCGAATCATTGTATCGTTCTTGTAGTTGGAATTGTTAGCATAACGGAGCTTGCCATCAGGCCTAAACTCAAACTCTAAGAACTCGTGACCGAATTTTCCTTTGTGACCCACGTAATATCTCAGGTAAAACTCGTCATTCTCTGCCATTTCCCCCATAGTTTGCCCTCTTCTTCCGAATACAGTGTCAACGGCGACTCCCTTTTAGGTCTAAACACCGCCCCTTTGAGTTTTGAGGCCAAACTGTGAATTAAGAAAGCCCATAGGGGCCTTTTTTCCAAAATTCTATAATTTTGGAGGAGTAAAGTGTTTAGACACAAAAAGTTAATGGGGTCATTGTGAATATTTAAATACATTAAATTTTTAGATAATTAAGCGCATTTGTGGTTTAAATATTTATTTGATTTGAATAAATTAAACAGTTATTTTGTTTACATTAACTCTTTATGGTCTTAATATTGTTAAGAGATTTTTTGTGTGGATAATTTTTACTAATATTTTATCCATAATTACCGACCATCATTGCTAGTCCTCTTCTCCATCATAACCAGTACACCACCATTATTCTCGTCGGCTATCAATCATCTTAGTTATCATAATCACTACAAATAATTATGGGTGACAAAAGATTATGAAAAATTGACTAAATCTAATTGTACTGAATCGATATAAATTATTTATATCATTTTTCAATAAAATTGTGGACTTTTAAGTATATAACTATTCCGAACAATTGGTATATCTCTTAATTTATAAAAAAGTCAAATTGAACCAAATAACCTTACATGTATGCAAATATATTTTATGTATTAACAATACGTTAAATTTAATATATAAATATATTTTATAACATTTTTCAAATATAAATATAACTTAGGTCCTGAGTCTCTGTAGACTTGATGATTTTGGGTCTTTGTCCTTTATCTAGTCCTTAATCAATTAGCTTTAAAATTAAAAGATACCATAATAGATACTTCATCAACAATACAACAAAGCTTATGTAAACACTCCTATTAAAAGTTTAAGATCAAATAATACGACAATAAGGTTTTACATTCTTGACTTTTTGGTGAAGAATTAAAGTGTTTCTTCAAGAATATACTTGCGAAAGAAATATTTTAATAATAGTATATTTTAAAGAGACACTTTAAAAGTATAAAAAAAAAAAATTAACCGAATCATACTGATTTCGAAGAGAAAGCGATATGCTTGGGCATTTTTTTAAAACAAAAAATTAGAATGGCATAATATTTTAAAATAAATCGATCGAACCATCTCATTGACACCCCTACTTGCAACCACTATTGTTTGCAACTATACATGTTAGTTGCTACTTGCTACTACATATACCACTTCCATCGCTATAGTTATTTTTATTGCCATCATCCTCATCGCTACCTCCACAACCTGTCATGGCCCAACTATCGAGTCGTGCGACACCTATTCTAACACCTATATAGATTATCTTTATCATCCAATTTAAAATAGGTTTTGCGAAAGAAAATCAAACATATTATAACTCTTCAAAATAATGACTAAAAACTTCTTAATCTCAACTTCCAATAGAAAATTAGTGGTGGAGCCAGAAATATCAAGATATTCAAGAATAATTTTTTTTTGATAAGTGAGTTGAATGTTATTTTATTTAGCCTAGCGATTTTTCCTATGAACAATCTCAACATTCTATCAAATACGAACAATCAAAATGTTTTTTCTGCTGCATTGATTTTATAATATAAAAAATATAATATGAATTATTGTGTATAAAGTGAAATACTAATTAAACTAACGAGTCCAGATTTTTGCCAAACACAAATCACACCATCAATGAAAAAAAATCAAACTGAATTTTTCGAAATGCATTATATATTGGATAAAATTATAAATACAACTATTATCTACTTAATCACATATTTCAAATAAATAATTTATTTATGAACTCTATATTGATTTAAATTTGTAATTTTAAGAATAAAGAAAGTTGAGAAATATTTTTAAAAATTTAGGTGAACTAAAATTAATAATCTAAAATAAATGTATTTGTTTGATGCAAGAAAAATGGTGTATGTACAAGTGAGTTGTTGTCAAAATAAAACAAAAAATATTGTGCTATAAAATGGTTCGAAACCTAGGACTAATTGATTCAAATAGACATCCTTTACCACTGCACCAAATGTGTAGCTTTTGTCAAGTGTGTCCAACTTTAAATATATATCATTTAAACGCAGAATTTCACATATATATTCAGCATAATTTTCAGGGTAGCTACAACTCTGCCCCTGTATAAACCTATTGAAGATACAATGAAAACCTTTTGAAAATATCATAAAAATCTTTCCTAGGAATTGGTCTAAATAGGTACAAAAGCTTCTAAAAATATGAAATAACATAAAAGAAAAATGGGCATGGCTTCCACCATGGCCAGAGAGGAGTAAAAATTATTGGAGATCATCATCGTCTTCACCTAAGAAACCTCATTGATCTTGCAACCAGACTATGTAGAGTGACATAGTAAGAGTAGTATCAATATAAACAACGCGTACTGGTAGGCATCATTAGCCAATCTGAATCCACCACATAATATCATGTAAATATTTAAAAGAAAACATGCAATATGAAAATCACTCAACCCAACTTTTAGCCACACGCTTTTACTATCACGGTCTAATAATCATGGCCCGTAAGCCTTATTTTCGGCCTTCCTAGCTACCTCATTATGCTGTCAACTCTACTATTAAACATTCAACCTTCTTATCACTCCAAGGCTTTCCCAAACCTACTACTTTTGCCACCCTAAGGCTTCTTAAGTCTACCTTGTATACCAAACATCACACATATCCCACTCTAACTCTTGGCCAGCTTGACTCTACCCATTTTTATGAGCAAAGTTCTAAATCACTATAACAGACATATACCGTCCTAGCAAATAAATTATGCACAAGATCCCCAATGATCAACCTAATCAGTAACTTAACAACCGTATGAGACATGTCTTAACAATCACAATAACTCATACTACTTGATTTCAACTCACCTTTCAAGTAATTAAAACCCCAATCACTCAGAGATTCCTAAAATATCTATTAAAGTGTTTAACGTCTAAATTCGATCTACACAAGAATCATACCTGCATTAAACACAAGCACAAATAGTCGAATCACAAATCCATATAAATGTGATATCCAACTTTTTAGTCAGTATAGTATTTGTCAACCACATAAGTTTTTGTGTGTGTTTGGCCGTAACAAAAATCAATAGTCAAAATTTTCTAACTCGTACAAACTATTTTTTTATTTTATTATTATTATTTTATCTTTTCCAAATGAGATAAAATCAGAGTCAATTAATAGAGTGATTAAGACAATTAATAGAACTGAAATTGCTTGCACACCCAACCTTGAGTATTGAACCTTGTTGTGAAAAGTGTACTTATTTTTTTAGAAATTGAATATATTCATTTTATAATTAATAAGATATGTTAGACTTTGTGAACTAAACTCATTTAACTTGTCTGTTGTTTGTCTAATGATGGCTCAACAAAATATCTTCTACAATTGATGAGTTACTTAGTTTCATGCCTATTACCATGTTAACTCCTTTTCTTTTTTTTTTCTAAACCTTCATTAGGAGTAGATGTATTTTGTGCTAATCTAATCTATGAGAGTCATTTTTATTTTAGTAAAGAATTTATTGAAACCACAATTCTTTTTCATTTTAAAAACTATTGAATGATTTTATATTGATTATTTTTATTAGTAGTAGATGAATCAGTAATGTCATACTATTTTACTAAATTATAATTTGTAGTTTTTTTTTACCCTTTACTCAATCATGACTAGAAAGAATATGAAAAATAAATTCATAAAGATATTATTATATTTATATGTGTTAATCACTTATTTCACTATCAAAAAGTCATAATAAGTCTTGAAATTTATCGTCAATCAGTCGCTAAATTGCTCATACATAACATATATCTTTTTGATAATATGTTATTCATATGTTGCTAAATAAAATTATTTTGTCCACAATGATTTTCTATTTTCTTTGTAAAGTTTGGTATATGATTTTCTAGGTAAGAATTTATTTTTAAAATATTCTTTTGCTAAAAAATATGTAGTATAACATGAAAATTTATGGTAAGAATTTATTTTTAAAAAAAGAACAAACAACTTTGAGCTGAACACCGATAATATTAGTATTAGGGGTGTATAAAATAGAACCAAAAGTTGAACCAAACCATAAATTGAGTCAAATTGGAAAAAAAAAACTCGACTAATGGTTTGGTTTGACTTGGTTTGGTATTGGAAAAAAAAACCCAACCACACTTGGGTTGGTTTGGTTTTAACTAAAAAGAGTCAACCTGAGACCAAACCAACCCGACATTATTTATATAATTTTTAAAATTTATTTTATACATAAAAGTATTTACTTTATGTAATTTCTAAATATTACTTATACGTTTTCATAATTTTTATCTTTTAACATATTTTTCAAGTTTTTTAAAACTTAGAATTTGAATGGTCCAATAAATGTTATAGTACGTAGATATTAGTAACTCTAATAAAACTCAATTCAAAATCAAATCAATACTAATGCTAACAAAATAAATTAATTCAACACTAAGAATGACAATAACCTAATTTTAATTTTTCTTTAATGTTTAATCATGTAATTAAACTTATTATTAGACTTATTTTAGCATGATTTAGTTCTTTTAAATTATGATCATTTTTCATTATGACTTATCAATTTGAAATATTTATTTTATGCGTTTTCATTTTTATTTTTTATTGAATATTTTAGTGTCAACACTCATCATATTTTGTGTTAATTTCTTAAGAAACACCTTAGAGATAGTTGTATTTTGGTTGTACTAAAGAAATATTTGGAGTACAAGTTAATTATATGTTTGTATGAATACTTTACCACAAATATCCAAAAACCCGAAAAAAATTGGGGGTTTATTAGTGTGGTTTGATTTAAAAATTTAAATATGCGACACAAATGGTTTGGTTTGGGATTTGAAAAACCCAAACCAACCCGGAAAAATCCAAAAAAATCTGAGTTTTATTAGTTTGGTTTGGTTTATAAATTTAAAATTTTGACACAAGTGATTTGGTTTGATATTTGAAAAACCCGAACCAACCCGGTCATGTACACCCCTAAGTCTAGTATAAAGATTCTTATTTTCTGTCTTATTTTATTACTAGATACCATGCACGGACCCAATATGTGTAGTACGGATAAAATTAGGAGAGTCAATTAAATTTTTATATCATTTAAAAATATTTTAAGTAGTTAATTATTGTGATTTATAATATTATTTACATAAATTTCAAATAATATATGCAACTTTCTCTGTTCCAACTTATGTGGTATAGATGAAATTTTGAGTTGCTCGACACTCGTTTCTCTATATATACTATGTAAGAGTAATTGCGCGCCTTCAATTTCCTCTATTATATTTAATATTTTTTCAATTTTAATTTATTTGTCTTACTTTTCTTTTTAGTATATTAAAAGTAGTACTATAAATTACAATAATGAATGACTTAGAATATTTTTAAAATAGACATATTCTAAATGTTGTTAACTCTAAAAAATCCCAAACTTTTAACGGATGGCATAAATGAGCCTTTTCTAAAAGTTTGATGGCATATTTGAGCCTTTTCCCTTTAAAAAAAGACATATTCTAAATGTTGTTAACTCTAAAAAATCCAGTTGTGCCACATAAATTCAGACAAAAGAAAGTAATACATATTATTTAAAAATTACGTTAAAAGAAATATAAATCACAATAATTAACAAGTCAAAATATTTAAAAGACCTATTCAAAATTTGATTAATTCTCAAAATTTCACATGTAGTACGTAAATTGGGACAGGGAAAATAACACATAGTATTATTTTAAAAAATACGTTAAAAATATTATAACCACAATAATTAACCTAAAAATATAAAGATCAAATAATATAAAAGAAAGAAAGTAATAAAATATTACACCAAAATGGATAGATATCCAATTAAATTTATGATAACAAGAAGTAATTCAATTGAAACATTTTTAAGTAATATAATATTTAGGAAGGCTAGCCTACGGTGGCAGGCAATGAGTGAGTCAAAAGGAAAAAATTAACATGACAATTATCAAAAAGCTGCACATAACTAGACTAGTAAAGAAAGACAAAATTGATTAGCAAAAAATGAAAGATTGTTATAATATATTTTGCAAAAAGCCCTTTTTAATTTCTTGACCTTTCTAAATTGAAGTAAAAATAAATAGAGTACAAGTAACTTTTTAAACATCTTTCTTTTTTGGCTTTTTATAACTAGAAAATACATGACCCCTTGTTGATATGTTAAGTTATTAATTATTGTAATTAATTATGTAATTTTAAATAACAATATCCATTAAACCAATTTTTTTATATGTCTTTTAAATATTTTAAATTTTATTATTTTTTATTTTTTTCGCACAATATTTGTTAAATTGTTAATATTATTATGAAATTTTAAATTTTCAAAAATATATGTAACCTATTTTTAAATACTAATTCAACATAATTTCAAATAATAAAAATTGTAAGTTGTTAATTATTGTGGTTTATGGCATTTTAATGTAATTTTTCAAATAATATATGTTATTTCCTTCGAGAATTTTACAAACAAATGTGACATTTAAAACGGGAAATATTAAAATATAATGGAAGAGGAATTAAAAGGAAACTATTAAAATATATGGAAGAGGAATTAAAAAGGAAAATATTAAAATATAATGGAATAGGAATTAAAAAGAAACTATTAAAATATAATGGTTTTCAGGTGGGCCCCGCGAATTTAATTTGGTCACTAACCAAACCAAACCAACTTAATCGATTATTTTTTATTTTGTTTTAAATAAGAAAATTATAATTCAAAAAAAACTTTGTGAGAATTTTACAAACAAATGTGACACTTAGGGGTGTTTACAAATCAAACCAAATATAATAAACCATATACATTTATCGGTTTGGTTGTTTTCGATTTTGGTTTGGTTTGGTTTGGTTCGGTTATTCGGTTATTAACCATACATAAAAATAAAAGAAACAATTCATTCAAAACGTGAAAAAAGTGACAACAATCCATTCAAACAAAAAAATAGTTAGAATGACTAGCATTACAAAACTTTCGATCATTGAATTTACTGAATAAAATTTCAAAATTCACTATTTTGGCATAGAAGGAAGAGACAATGACATTTTTAGTCCCACAATGAATTTCCATAGACACTCATATACATGAAACCAATAAGAAAATTGTTCTCACCTTGGACATTTTTTCTTTCATAAGTAAATTATAAATAAATTTTGATGAAACATATATAAAATCTTTAAAATTGTTTATGAATATAATATATTATGTATGTATAATAATAAAATTTATGTATATAACTTGTTGGTTCGGTTCGGTTATTTCTTCAATTTTTTTCGAACAAAACCATAACCAAACCAAATACTATCGGTTCTTAACAATCTAAAACCAAACCAAACCAAAACCCAAATTAAATCGGTTCATTTAATCGGTTTGGTTTGGTTTTTCGGTTTGGATCGGTTTTTATCCAAACCATGAACACCCCTAGTGACACTTTCAAAAGGAATTAACGGCAAGGGTAATATAGGAAAATTTTAAATAATGTTTTGTTGATTTAGTAAAATGATCAACTAATATGAGATAACTATTTTTAGAATAATAGTCAATTAATATGGGACGAAGAGAGTGTTATAGAACTTGAAAAGTTAGCCAAATTTTTATATGATTTTAAGTTGTTAGTATTTTTTATATAATTTTAAAAATAATATATATTACTCTCTTTGTTTCAATTTATGTGGCTTATATAGATTTTCAAAAATTAATCATTTTTTATATGTCTTTTAAATATTTAACGTAATTTTCAGATCATATATGTTACTTCTCCTGTCCCAATTTATGTAGCACTGATAAGATTTTTTAGAGTCAAGTGGTTTTTATATGTATTTTATACTTTTTAAATTGTTAATTATTTGATTTATAAATTGATACCAATAGAATTTCGAGAGTCAATTAAATATTTTTATATAACTTTTAAATATTTAAGTTGTTAATTATTATGATTTATAGTGTTATTTATATTTATACAATTTTTAGATATATAACAAACTAAAAAAAAAAAAGACATAATTTTTCCATATTTGGTAAACAAATAAAGTAATTAGCATTTTAAAAAATGATTTTGCCATCAAAAATAAAATGAAAGAAGTTATGAGGTATTACTATATAAGAAGAGTGAATAAACACACTCTTCTTGTTGACACATGGCAAAAAAATGAACCCCATCAAAAAGCTACAAATGAATAAATTGAGAGGAAGAATAATTTTTTTTAAAAAGCTACAATATAAATAATTTATTAATGAATGAATGAATTAATAAATAATATTAAAAGATCCTTGGAGGATAGAAATTGGAAATAGTAAAATATAAGAAAATGCAAGAAAAATGAAATGGTGGCCCAATAGTCCACACAATTAATGCAAATGGTGGAGAACAAAAGAAGTACATTTATGAAGCCAAGTATAATTATTTTTCAAGTTTGAAAAGTACGAAATACCATAAAACAATTATTTGAAAATTTTAGTACTTTCTTCATTTAAATTTTTCCTTGTTTTTCTTTTTAATTTGTTCTATAAAAAATTACATAATAAGTACTTAAAATCACAATGTAATAATATAATATATTAAAAAAGACATAATTAAAAATCATAAATGTTGAAACAAAAGAAGTTTGTTTGAAAATAACATAAAAAGTTTAAATTAAAGTAAAATAATAACAAAATTTTAAATCATATAAGAAATTTAGTACTTTCGTAAAAGTATCTACAAAAAAAATTAAAGTGCAATATTATTATTTGAAAATGATATAAGAAATGCTATAAATCAGAAAATTAACAACTTCAAAATATATTTAAAAAATCACATACAAAAAATTATATAACCAAATTTCATCGCACATAAATTGAAACAAATAACTAAAGCTTATACAAACAACTAAATTTATGGCAAAACACATTTCTATATTAAGTAAAATAATTTATAGTCATGAAAAAAGTTTTAAAAGTCTTCATCTTTTTTTTAAATTTCTATATAAGAAATGAGATGAAAAAAGTAATATACTAGATGCATATCTAGTAAATAAAGAAAAGGAAATGAGAAGTGGGACCTCTATTGTATGCATTAATTAATAGAAGGAAAGTGGAGAAAAAGAATGGCCCACATGCATGGAAAGTAGGCAAAAAAAATTTACGGCTGAAAAGTAAAATGTGGAAGGGCTTTTATGTTTCAAATTTTAAAAGTACAACTACAAAAAATTAAAGTACAATATTATTCATTAGAAAAGTATTAAAAGTTGGACCAAATTGCCCTAAGCTATGTTGAAAGTTGAAAAACTGTCCCTTCTATATAAGAGAAATATACTAGATGCAAAAGCCCGGGTATATATTAATTTAAGGGAAAATTATACTCCTTCTGTTTTAAAAAAAAAAGACCTAATTTGACTTGGAATGCAATTTAAGAAAAGAAAGAAGACGTTTTAATCTTGTGGTTCTAAATTAAAATTATGTCAAATGTACCAAAATATCCTTTAATTTTGTGGCCTTAAACATGTCACGTGGAAAGTTGAAGTTAAAGAGTTACCAAAAAAGGAAAGGGATCATTCTTTTTTAAATAGATTAAAAAGGAAATTGGGTCATTCTTTTTTAAATAGATTAAAAAGGAAATTGGGTCATTCTTTTTTAAACAGAGAGAGTATAAAATAACAAACTATTAATTCAAATTAAATGGTATAACCATAATTTAATTTAATTGTAACCCGTAGCAAACAATTGTCATTCGCCTCTCTCCCTGAATTTCTCGCTCGCCACTCTCCATTTCTTATTGCCAGTCTCTCCCTCGCCTCTCTCACTTTATACAAACACAAATATATAATATGTGTTTGTGTTTGTATAAAGCGAGAAAAAACTATATATATACATATCTTTTCGTTCGCATGTCTCCCCAGAGAATCTCGCTCACCACTCTTACTTGCCTCTCTCACTTTTATACAAACACAAATATATAAATTGCGTTTGTGTTTGTATAAAGTGAGAGAAAATTGTATATACAAATACATATATTTTCGTCTTATACACTTATAGTTATACAAATATCCCCTTCCCAGTTTTCTTTTGTCTTTCTCTCTTTCTCGCTTTATACAAACACATGTTATACAATTGACTATTTTGTATATGTATATCGAAATATACATATTAATAGTCATAGCAAACTATAGTTATAGCATACAAATATGATTTTTATGTTTGCTAAACCTAAAATTTACTCTTAATTTAATTATTTTAATTTATTTGATATAAATAAAATTAGAAGAGTCAATTAAATTTTTAAATATTTTTATTATATTGTCAACGTACTTTTCAAATTATATCTTTGGCACATGTGATATTTTGAGAGTGAATTAATTTTTAATAGATTTTTAAAAATATTTTAAGTTGTTAATTATTGTGGCTTATGTGGCACATGTGAAAATTTTGAGAATTAATTAATTTTTTTAATATATTTTTAAAAAAAATATTTTAAGTGTTTAATGTTTAAATAATTTATGTTATTTCCCATGTCCCAATTTATGTGGCACATGTTAAATTTTGAGAGTTCATCAAATTTTTAATATGTTTTTAAATATTTTAAGTTGTGATTAATAGTACTCTTAACGTATTTTTGACACATGTGATATTTTGAGAGTGAATTAATTTTTAATATATTTTTAAAAATATTTTAAGTTGTTAATTATTGTGATTTATGTGGCACATGTGAAAATTTTGAGAATTAATTAATTTTTTATGTATCTTTTTTAAAAAGGATTCAAGTATGTAATTTTTAAATAATACATGTTATTTCTAGGTACTTTTTCCCTGTCCCAAATAATGTGGCACATGTTAAATTTTGAAATTTAATTAAATTTTTAATATGTTTTTAAATATTTTAAGTTGTCATTAATAGTACTCTTAACGTAATTTTTAAATAATATATGTTACTCCCTTTGTGCCAATTTATGTGGCACATGTGAAATTTTGAGAGTTAAAAATAATTTAAGTTAGTAATTATTGTGATTTATGAAACTCTTAATGTAATTTTCAAATAATATATGTTACTCCCTCGGTCCTAATTATGCAGTACATGTGAAATTTCGAAAGATAATCAAATTTATAATATTTTAAGTTAAATTTTAATACTATTTTTATAAATACATAATAAAATAAAATAAAATAAAAATTAAAAAATAAAATAAAAATTAAAACAGATAAAATACGAAATATAAATAGAAGAAATTGAAGAGAAGAGCAAACTGGTCAATTGACCGGCTGACCTTAAGCTCCTCAACATTCGCTTCTATATTATAGTTAAAATATATAGAGTAGTATCTAATATAACCTCTCTTTTTCTGACAATCGTAATTACTTAAAATAAGCTTATGACTTATACTAGTCACAACTATTTTTTTTCTTAATAAACAACTTCATTATATTATTTCATAATCCATTTCAAATGTCCATACTTCATATGATGCCCTTCGGGGCGGATCTACATTTTAACATGAGTGGTTAGATGAATAATCTTTGTCGAAATTTGTTTTACGAATATATATGTTAAATATTGATATTTTTGAATAATACTAATTGTTGAACAATTTTTAAAGAAAGATAGTATATTGGTTGAGGATGTTCAAAGTCGCCTCAAAGTATTGAATTCGAACTCAGATTAAGGCGTTTTGTTTTTTAAAAAATTAGTTTCGTTTTCAAGAGAACAAAAGTGACTTTCCAATCTTTATAATCTAACTAACAAGTTTTATATTTTACTTGTCCTAAAATATGAACACCCTTGACGAAAATCTTTGCTTCATAACTGATGCCCTTGCATCATTTACAATCCAATTTGGGAAAGTTGAATACTAAGAAATACTATGTAGAAAAAAATAGAAATTTTGTTGGATCATGAACTAACACAATATATCAATATGTTTAAAGGAATTCTTTAATCTTCCAATATCCTCGTAAGTAGTAAGCTATTTTCCAGGACATCATTATTTTCTTCTGTAGCATTTTGCACCATTTTCTTTGTATTGCATTCTAACTATTGCAATATGCATTGATTGAGCATCTTTTATCATATGCTATTTATTGGTCAGATGTATGATAAAGTATTCGCAAATTGTTGAGACTTTTAATAATTTTGGGAATTTGGTCTGTAACTTTTTTTATTCCTATATTTTGATTATTTAGGCATTTATGCTTTATGTCTCTTATCAATCTACTGTCTGATAAAATTTATGTTTGCATGCATGATGCATGTTTATTGATGGATAAAGCTCTAATCTTTAAAGTAAATCATAGCCATCTAAAAGTATATATTCTTTGTGACAAAGTTCTGTTGTAATTAATTAAATTGTATGTTAAACAGAGATAATAATATCGCTGTCACAAATTATTTGAATTATTAATAATAATAATTAAGATCACAATTAAAATACAATTCACTGGCTAAAGTTTACAATGATAGCTACAAATTATAGTTTGTCGCATAGTATCAATATGCTTTTTCTGACAAAAGTATTTTTGTCAAATTTTAATTAAATTAAAGATTTAAAAAAAAACTAGTTACTAATTAAATATATTATTAACGTTGATAAGATAATTTATCATCGATAACTCACGCCAATTCATTTTCCGGTGAGAAATTTCAGTAGATAATTTTTTGTGTTTTATAATTACAAGTATGGTCATGTTATATATATTTTAATGTCGTACATAGTAATTTAATAGCTACATTATCACACTTATCGTAGTTATTATAGAGTTATAGTCCCTTAAGCACATGTTAAAGATGCGTTTAAGATGATAACATATGGTTTATAACGTAATTAGTTTAATAACTAAAAAGGTAGCACTGCTTTGGTGCTACATTATTCTTTTTTTGATGGTGGACTACTTTTGACCACTTTTAATAAAAGGACCTTTGGAAAATATATATTTTATTATTGCTGAAAACACGCAAAAAAGGACAGAATTTTATTATAAATTATTCTAGCTTTGTGTATATACCTAAATCACTCTACTCTGATAGTGGACTCCACTAAGTCACATAATTAATTGTCCTTCTCTTGGTAAATTATTACTAGTAATTTAACTTAACATTAGTAAATTTTAACTTCCTTCTCTTTTAAAAATAAGTGATTATATAGCAAAAAATACATTAATTAAAAGAATTATTATTATGTAGTTTATTAAATCATTTCTATTTTATAAATCTCTTTTGAAAATTGAACATTATTATGAAGATGATATATAGAGGTATATTTGAAAAAATATACATAGCAATTTTTGTTTTGATTATTAAAATAACACTTATTTTAAGATTTGTTTTTGGCTATAATAATACTTATTTGGAGACGATGAAATTATTACTTTATTTTGTAAATGTGAATTGTTCAGTTTTCACTAGAAAACAAAAAAAAAAGAAAAGATATTGAACTAACTTTGCCCCCAAAAATATGATTATAGTAGAGTTAAAAAGATGAGAATAATTTACATAAAGAATGTTTTAAGTGGAGTAAAATGAAACGGTCCCAATTTGCTGCAGTGTTTTGAGAAAAAATATTTTTCTGCAAAAAAGAGACATTTATGATGAAGTTTTGATTTATTTATTTGTTGTGCTAATTACGATGTATTCATTTTAAAACTAAGTAATATTTTTATATTTTTTAATTAATTATACATAATTAAGAAGAATTTCTTTTTTAAAATAAAATTAAAAATTACTCTTGTTTTTTAATACATGATATTTTATGTTATTAAAAATCCACTTCTTTCTTCAAAATATTTAATTACTCCAATTGTCTTATTAATTTGATATGATTAGAGCATGTTTTTTGTGCTCGTGTGAATTGTTTAAGTGTGTTTACGATGACGCTCTCAAATTTGAGTGCGGTTTTCCATTTTGAGATTTAATGCGCCTCACTTTTGGTTTTAAAGCCGCATTTATAAAGAGTGATAAAATATTATTTTTTGATTTAATAATAATTGTTTATTATTGAGTTGGTATAAAAATTAAGAAATAGTAAATGATAGTGATAATTTTACCAAATCACTCTTATTAACATAACTCATTTAATTATTAAAAAATGAATAGTATTTAGTAGCAAGGGTAAAATAGACACAACATGATAAATTTATTCATTGATTTTATAAACTAGACAAATATTGTTGGATATCACAAAATAGTATAGTGAACAAATAAAGATAAACATAGAGAGTAGGGGTGTTCACGGGTTGGTTTGGATCGGTTATTGGTCAAAATCAAAACCAAACCAACTTAATCAGTTTTAAAATTATCAAAACCAAACCAAATCAAATATAATATATATTTATCGGTTTGGTTGTTTTCGGTTTTGGTTTGGTTTGGTTTGGTTTGGTTCGGTTATTCGGTTATTAACCATACATAAAAATAAAAGAAACAATTCATTCAAAACGTGAAAAAAGTGACAACAATCAATTCAAACGAAAAAATAGTTAGAATGACTAACATTACAAACTTTTGATCATTGAATTTACTGAATAAAATTTCAAATTCACTATTTTGGCATAGAAGGAAAAGACAATGACATTTTTAGTCCCACAATGAATTTCCATAGACACTCATATACATGAAACCAATAAGAAAATTGTTCTCACCTTGGACATTTTTTCTTTCATAAGTAAATTATAAATAAATTTTGATGAAACATATATAAAATCTTTAAAATTGTTTATGAATATAATAGATTATGTATGTATAATAATAAAATTTATGTATATAACTTGTTGGTTCGGTTTAGTTATTTCTTCAATTTTTTTCGAACAAAACCATAATCAAACCAAATACTATCGGTTCTTAACAATCTAAAACCAAACCATACCAAAACCCAAATTAAATCGGTTCATTTAATCGGTTTGGTTTGATTTTTCAGTTTGAATCGGTTTTTATCCAAACCATGAACACCCCTAATAAAGAGTAATTGTCACTAGTAATTATTTCTATTTACGGTAATTAAATTGTTGTTGTTAAAGATTATTTATGGGATAGTGAAGATCAATATGGGCTAAATAATAATATGAAACGGAGAAAATACTCTCTCTAGCTCAAAATAAGTGAATTAAAGAAGTATTATACACCCTTAAAAAAAGAATATTAAAATATTAAATTACTTTCAAGTTTTATCTTTTTCAATTATTGTCCGATTACTTTTTAGAATGACTAAACATTAATATGATAGCTACTCCTACTACTTCAATGCAATTTTAGAGTTTCTTGAACTCATCACTTAGGAAAGGGTAAAAGTGAAAAAAAAAAACATTAAAATTATTTTTGAATATTGAACAATTAAGTTAATTTGAACTATTAAAAATATATTGATAATTTACTTATTTTGAAAAAGAGGAAGTAGTAAACAAATTTAGAAATTTAAAACAACATTAAATACTCCCCATGCCCAATAATAGTTGTCCACTATTAATTTTACACACTTCTTAAGAAACTATAAATAGAAGAATAATTTTACTACATCACCCTTTAAATATACTTCATCCGTCCAACAATAGTTGTCTACTATACTAAAAATAGTTGTCCAACAATACTTGTCCAATTTAGAAAATCAAGAGATAATTTACCTTTTGTGTCTATTTTACCCTTGCTATTAAATATTATTTATCATCTAACACATTTTTCAAATCATTAAATTTAATAAAGTCAAAGAATAATAATTAATATTACCCCTATTATTTATTGTTTCTTAAGGGGTGTGCCAAATTAATAGTGGACAACTATTGTAGGAGTAATAAATATAATGTCTTAAAAAATATAATAGAGAAATGACTATAATTAATTATAATGGTACTAAGTATAAAATTATTCATTGATTTCACAAAGTGGACTAGTATTATTAGACATCTTAAAATAATATAGTGAATAACTATTATTAAACGGAGGAAATACTAAATCTAAATTTAGTAAAAACATAATCCCAAATAAAAACTTTCTTAAAGATTAATTACCAAGTCAATATGGGTCAAGTAAATTGTTTTCAAATGGTGACGCCGTGACGGTATATTATACGTTTTCAAAAGTTTGTCTAAAGTATAGTATATATTTTTTAAAGAGATCACATTATGATAAGAATGGGAAATATAATGATTCGTGTTGAAAATAAAGAATAAAAACGCGTTTATATTTGAATAAAATGATTCGATGATCTAAAATTAAGAATTTTTTAATTTGCTCGTGCTGTATCAAGACGATTCCTAATAATACTATTTTTTCAACTTTAGTATTGTAATTATAGCCATGTGATGAATAAACACATTTCCAATTCTCTTTCTATATAACTATATATAGTTTAGAGGAGGTTCAAGTGAGGCTAAAAAAAATAAACAAGTTTTATTTAGCATCTTGATTATATTGAAGATGAAAGGAGGTCATCAAGGTCAGATTTTCATAAAAACTTTACCTTATGGCACTTCATTTTAATTAATTCCTGTATGATTTGGCTTGTGATTTATCTTTATATATATATATATATATATATATATATATATATATATATATATATATATATTGTTGTGAGTAGTACATTGTATATTTTATGTTTTTATTTTTTGATCTTTCACTTGGTATTCGATATTCATATTAGAGTCTAACTAAATTTGAATTCGCGTCGGAAAGTCCCACATTGGGAGTAAAACACTTCATAACGAAAGGGACTTCATACCCATAAAGATTTGAATCCGGAACCTCTAATTAATAAAAGGATGAAGAAGTTCTTACCACTTCAGTGTATCTTCTTGAAAACAACTACAAATATATATATGGATTCTGGGTCTATACTCATATAGGCATAAGCCTATTTGCTAAGAAGAGTACTTTTAATGTTTTTTCTTAATCTTATAAATATATACCTAATTAAAGGACTGACCCAACCCATTTTTTGAAAAGTGTAGTTAATAATTGAATACATTGGCTGATTAGGTATTCATCCTAAGTTTTTTCTCTTTTGAACCTTCCTGTTCACTTTAAGACAATATTGTCATCTTAAGGTGTTGTTTAAGATGTATAGTCATCGATTTTCTTAAGAAATCATATTTGTCAATACTAAATATATTAATGACAATTTTTTTTATTATGCTATTAATATTTGCTCTAATATTCTGTCCAAATCTTGCTAAGGAAAAGGTACGAAGCATATAATTTTTTTAAAAATACAATTTTTTGACTGTTACTTAGTATTGACAATAGGTTTGAAATATATAAAAGTATCAAATTTAGATATCTATATCTTGTCCAAGTGAGGAATCCATGACATATAGGATTTGTAGGATAGTATAAGAAATTGTATTTTATGGAGTAATAGTTACTACTATTGGATATCAATGCATCAAAAGTAATAATTTGGCAAAAAATATTTCTAATTCATTGACCTTTTTAGTTATTTATTGATTAGAGTTATTTTCTCTTGCATGACATTTTGAGAGAGAAAAAAAGAAGAAGAGAATTTAGCTTTAATTTCTAAAGGGTGGGTAAGATACGTCATTTGAATACATTTAAAAATAGTAAAATAATTAGTGAATTATCACTTATGAAGATGTTTAAAAATTAAATGGGGCCGATCCTTTTTTAATCGAGTCTAGCTATATTTATAAGATTAAAAATATGAAAGAAGTCATAATGAGAAAGTGATAATGATAAGTTTTTTTTTTTAAAAATGAAATTAAAAAAATGGGGGGTGGGCCGTGGGGAAAGGAAAAATAAGGGAGAGAATTACAATTTGAAAAATCGTACTCTTACCAATAAATTGTTCAGGTAGCCAAACTAAATTATTAAAATTTTCGAAAATGATATGTTACTCTGACTAATGAATGAAAACTTTCTCAATCAATCCAATTCACTTCTTCACTTCATTTTACTATTTTTATCACTTATTTTGGAGTGTCAACATCTGCTTCAACTCTAATCTTAGTTTAAAAGAAAAAAAAAGAAATATCAAATACTAACGAGTTGCAATTTGGCTTCATGTGTTTGTCCATGTTATCGGAGTTGGTACTCCCTCCATTTATTTTAACATTTAAGTAATATTGACTTGACATTTAGGGTTTTATTTTATTGAGTTAATTTTTTAATTATACTTTAAAATTTTAAATTTGATAATTTAAGAGTTCATTGTGTTATTTAATGATAAGGGCAATATTAAAATAAATAATAAATTTATCTTAAGTTGTTAAAATAGATAAAAAAAAAGAAAGAAATATCAATATTAATTAATACAAGGGACAAGTAAATAAAATAGAGGGAGAATGTGTTATTTTTTCTTTTTATCATAGGTTTTCTCCATCTATTTTTACTAATTCATATGATTGAGATTTCCCATATGATTACTTATTTATATATATAAAACTTAATCATCACATCATTGTAGTACAAATAGTGGAACAAATATTCCAAAACTAACTAATATATACTCTTAAATAAGAGTAGAATAAAATAATCTGGGATTATTATTCCTTGTATATCTGTCATACGAAACAAAAGTGATAAATTATTTGTTGATTTTTCAAATCGAATAAATAAAAATGAATATATTTGTTAATATAGTGAACAAGTAAAAGTGAATTGAGGGAGCATTTATGGATCGTTTGGTAGCTGGATAAAAAACACATTATTCACGTATTAATTTCTGTATAACTTATACGACATTTGGTAGATAGATAAGAAATAAGTTATTCATGTATAAAATTAATACGACGTTTGATTGACAATTTAAAAACATGCATAACTAATACATATGTAAGTAATGAAAGAATCTATATATTATTTTATATAGGATAAAAGGTGAAATAACTAATACATGAATAACCCCTACAACCCTACATAACTAATATCATTAAAAATACATATATTTACTTATAACTAATCTCACTAATTTCTATATTACTGATACATACATAACTCTAACCAGTGACCCCTTATTACTTGCAAATTGGACAACAAAACAACAAAAGCGAAGGAGCACAAAGATGACCATAAAAGTGTTAACTGAAACGATAGAAACCTAAACATAATCATTTGCATGCTTCCCCATATATAGTTTGTCATTTTTTCTTTTTTGTTAATATTTTCTTCCACTTCCTTTTGCAAAGTTAATTATTTATGGCCCTTCTTGTTTAATTGTATTACATCAACAATAGGGTCGGAAAAAAAAGTGACCAGCCTAGCTAGGCTCTATGATATTTTACCAAATCAAATCAAAAGAAAAATAAAAATAAAGATATGATAAAGAATCATTATGAACCATATAAAAAGGAAATTAATAATTAATTAAGAACATTATTAGTCATAATCAACTTTGTTGGAACACTCCAAAAAGTGTGTTGGTGGATTAATGGGTCATTTTTTAAATTAAAGATTTTCATGCAACAAACAAAACTCTCTTTATATTATTTTAAGTAGATATTATTATGAATTAGGAAATCAATCATATTATAAATATTGTTAGTTAGTATTTCATTCTTGGTCAGAATTAGGAATTCAAAGTCTTTTTTCCTTCTTTGGTTGCAGAAAAAAGAATGAGTTCTTCATCTGAAAAGGCGTTCGAAAATAAAAATAAAAATTCAATAGGTATTATTTTTCGATATGCTGATGGAAAAGACATTTTATTAATGTTTTTGGGTACAATTGGAGCCATTGGAGATGGTATATCAACAAATTGTTTGTTGGTATATGTTAGCCAACTTTTTAATAGCTTGGGTTATGGTAAAACTCAACAAAATAATCACAATTTCATGGAACAAATTGAAAAGGTTAGCATTTAATTAAACCCTCTAATACTCATTTCTCTCTCTCTCTCTCTATATACATATGTGTGTCTTTTTTTTTTGCTAATATATTTGCATTTTGCTGGTAATATTATCTACAGTGTAGTTTGTATTTTGTACTCTTGGGTTTCGGAGTCATGGTTGTGGCCTTTATGGGTAAGTTTCTATATATCTCTACTACACTTTTTTGGTTGCTAAGTTCATAGATCGAAATAATAGGACATCATGCGGAAGGTGATAATTTCAAATATTGAACAACCATAAATCAGAAAACTTCTAGACCTACCTTTGATAAAGTTAATATATAAAAAAAAAATATAAATATATCTATGGAGAGATTAATCTCCCCTAGATACTATTGTGTAAGAAGGAAGGATATTCAATTTTTTTTTTTCTAAAAGGGTTTACTCAAATAATATGAAAGATTAAATAAAAATAATTAGGGTAAACTTTTTGTCCTTGCTTAAAAAAATATGATAAGAAAATTAGGTGAAACCCTAACATATTTATCAAACCCTAAAATCCTCATCATGAAGAAATTAGTTAATTAATTTTTGCAGAAGGTTACTGTTGGAGCAAAACAAGTGAGAGGCAAGTGTTAAAAATAAGGTACAAGTATTTGGAAGCTATTCTTAGGCAAGAAGTTGGTTTCTTTGATTCACAAGAAGCTACCACTTCTGAAATTACTAATGGTATTTCTAAAGATACTTCTCTCATACAAGAAGTTCTTAGTGAAAAGGTAAACATTTATATATTCACCTTGCTTCAATTCTTCATATGTACCTAAAAATTTCAAGATAATTTCTACTCAATTACTTCTTTCGTCTCATTTTATATGACAGTACTGTTTAATTTGACATGATGTTTAAAAAAATTTAAAAGACTTTTAAAATTTATGGTCTAAAACAATTCTTAAATATTTGTGTGGCCGTAAATAGTTTCATTAGGATAAAAGAAGAATTTTAAAGTTAAATTATTTCTAATTATGGTAAGGTATTGTTCTTTTTTAAACGAACTAAAAAGAAAAGGGTGTCACATAAAATGGGACGGAAAGAGTAATATTTATTATCTCACAAAGTCACATAATTTCTTGTTGATTCCAATTTTCTTCAATAAAGAAAGTAACTTTCTAACAAGATAGTAAGTAACAATTATTCTTTTCCATTTCAATTTGTTTGTTTTACTTTCCTTTTAAGTTTGTTTTTCAAAAAGAATGTCTATTTCCTTTTTTGGTAATTCTTTAATTATTATTCTTTAATTTCAACTTTCCACCAGACATGCATGTCCACAAAATTAACTCTACATATCTTCTAAGACCACAAGATTCAAAAGTCTTCTTCTTTAGTTTCTTATATCAACAGTACAAAGTCAAAATCAGACAAACAAACTGAAACGAAAAAAGTATTAGTTGAGTGACCATATGAGAAATCAATACAAAAGAACAATGACTTTTGGTCATACTAGAAAAACTGTTTTGGTAACTTTTATAGTCATATATATGCAGGTACCTCTATTTGTTATGCACACAACAGTTTTCATCTCAGGAATTGTATTTTCAGCCTACTTCTCATGGAGATTGGCTATAGTTGCCTTACCAACAATATTTCTCCTCATAATCCCTGGTTTAATCTATGGTAAATATCTACTCTATTTATCTGGAAAATCCTTCAAAGAATATAGCAAAGCAAATGGTATTGTAGAGCAGGCACTTAGCTCTATTAAAACAATATATTCATTTACTGCTGAGAAGAGTGTGATTGAAAGATACTCATTGATTCTTGATGGAACAATAAAGTTGGGAATGAAACAAGGAATTGCAAAAGGTCTTGCTGTTGGTAGCACAGGGTTGTCTTTTGCTATATGGGCTTTACTTGCTTGGTATGGAAGTCATTTGATTATGCATAATGGAGAAAGTGGTGGTAGAATTTATGCAGCTGGAGTTTCATTTGTCTTGGGTGGATTGTAAGTGCCTTTTTACTCCGATACATCGACAACCTCTTAAACTTGTTAATGTGTTTCATTTAGACATTTCAACTATCTAAATATCTGATAAAGTGTTCCTATTAGACATTTTTAGTTTAAATTTTGAGAAATGTTTTTCTGTGGGTTCTCAACTATCCATTATGTAGATAAGTTAACCACTTAACATATTTCACCTCCTTTAGTCATATGCATTAGCCTCATTAAGTCGTAAAGTTGCAGGCTTGTTCCAATTGAGGTGTGTATAATCAAAGATGGTGGCATATTTTATGTGGTTAACTTATTAATGTAATGAGCTCTTGAGAACACATGCAAATGCTTTTTCCAGAATTTGAGTCGTCGAAGATGTCTAATAGGAATGCTTTATTATGTGTTTAGGTGCTCAATTAGAATTAACTATAATTCAATTGTCTAAATAAAATATAGACGTAATGCATAAATGTGCTCTTTAACTTGACCTTATTTTACATTTATACCTTCTAACTTTGGGTGTGCACAAGTAGGTACTTAAACTTGTATAAAGTTGAACAAATAGACACACTTCCTACATGGTGATTTATGTCCTATGTGGTGTCCTGCCTATACTCTATTAAATCTTGTCCAGTTCTTCCAACTCATTTTGAGAAGATCAAATTTCAGACAAGCTCTACTACAAGAAAAAAAACTAAAATTAACTACGAATTTCGTCGCTTATTTAATCATAACTAATTTTTTTTTTGATAATCCATTGGTAATTCGTCACTAAATAGGATTAGCCACCAATTTTGTTGTTTATCTATAAAATTCGTCTATCGCTAATTCCTGTTTTTTCAATAGTAACCATTTGAGTATTTCGTTGAAATATGAAAATTGGACTAGTCATACTAGCACCATTTGTTTTCCCCATTAGATAATCTATGTAAAATGTCATGAATGATTGGATTAGCATATATAATTTTGATCTCACTTAGCAAATTAATTTCACTATATAACTATGTCTTACTAATTGCTTTTATTTGTTTAAACGATATATGGCTGCATTTGATCTGTATTTTTCTATTCAGAGACTTACATTTTAACTTTGGTTTTTAATCCAAAGGTTGCTAAGATACAAATGTTTTATAAATAGAAAAATAACTGGTAAATGTTATGTAGATCACTTGGGATGGCTCTGCCTGAGGTGAAATACTTCACTGAAGCTTCTGTTGCTGCCTCGAGAATATTTGATAGGATTGATCGCGTACCAGAAATTGATGGTGAAGACACAAGGGGACTCGTGCTCGAAGATATTAGAGGAGAGGTTGAATTCAGGAATGTCAAGTTTACATATCCTTCTCGCCCAGATACCGTTGTCCTCAAGGACTTCAATCTTAAAATTGAAGCAGGCAAAACAGTAGCCCTTGTTGGATCAAGTGGAAGTGGAAAATCCACTGTCATTGCCCTGATTCAACGGTTTTATGATGCTAATGCAGGAGCTATATGTATTGATAGAGTAGAAATAAAGTCGTTGCAGTTGAAATGGTTGAGAGGGAAAATGGGGTTAGTAAGTCAAGAAAATGCATTATTTGGGACATCTATTAGGGAGAATATAATGTTTGGGAAAGTTGATGCAACTATGGATGAAGTTGTGGCTGCAGCAATGACCGCGAATGCTCATAATTTCATCACGCAACTTCCAGAAGGATATGAGACAAAGGTCAGTTCATGATCTTGTGCCATTATAGTACTCATTTGTTATACGCGGTTCTAACATGATTAATTGTGACAGATTGGTGAAAGAGGAGCACTTCTATCAGGTGGTCAAAAGCAGAGAATTGCGATTGCTCGAGCCATTATAAAGAATCCTGTGATTCTTCTGCTTGATGAAGCCACAAGTGCACTTGATTCTGAATCAGAAACACTTGTTCAAAATGCCTTGGATCAAGCTATCGTTGGGAGAACCACACTAGTAATCTTTCTCCTCGAGTTGATTTCTCAGATGGTCACTCGACTAATAGTTGTATTATCTTAGAAAGACACTTTTTTGGTTGAAGAAAAGCGGAATCAAGAAGAGAAGTGACTTTTTGATATAATGACTATTAATCGAGTGAATATCTGAGCAATCAACATCGTTCTTCTCTTACTTTCAATAATAAAAAGAAATGTAGAAAGATATATAACAAGGTCCCTTTCAACGAATTTGATGATCAGGTTGTTGCCCATAAACTATCAACAGTAAGAAATGCAGACCTCATTGCAGTAGTAAGTAATGGTTGCATCAGTGAACTAGGGACACACAATGAGCTTATGGAGAAAGATGGGCAGTATGCAAGACTAGCAAAACTTCAAAGACAATTCAGCTCTATCGATCAAGAACAAAGCGCTGAACCTCGTATTTCTTCAGTAGCAAGGAGCAGTGCAGGAATGAGAGCAAGTCCGGCTGTAACTGCCTCACCCTTGCTCATTGAGGATTGCCCCATACAAGCTTCACCTCATCCTCCCCCTTCCTTCACTCGGCTCCTTTCGTTAAACTTACCTGAATGGAAGCAAGGAATTATTGGAATCTTATCAGCCATTGCATTTGGTTCAGTGCAACCTGTCTATGCACTAACCATAGGTGGCATGATTTCTGCTTTTTACTCGCCAAGTCACGAGGAAATGCAATCTAGAATTCAGAAATACTGTATGATTTTTATCATTCTTTGCCTTGTCTCAGTTGTTCTCAATCTATGCCAACATTACAATTTCGCTTACATGGGAGAACGCCTGACCAGAAGAATAAGACTGCAAATGCTCGAGAAGATTTTGAGCTTCGAAGCAGCCTGGTTTGATGAGGAACAGAACTCAAGTGGAGCTTTATGTTGTCGATTGAGCAATGAAGCAGCCATGGTGAAATCTCTTGTTGCTGATAGAGTTTCACTCTTAGTCCAAAGCACTTCAGCTGTCACTGTTGCTATGGTAATGGGGCTAATTGTGGCTTGGAAACTTGCACTAGTTATGATCGTTGTTCAACCACTCACGATTCTCTGCTTTTACACACGAAAAGTCTTACTATCCACTATGACAGCTAAATTTGTTAAGGCACAATGTCGTAGCACTCAAATTGCTGTAGAGGCTGTTTACAATCATAGGATCGTGACGTCATTTGGGAGCATACATAAGGTTCTTGATATCTTTGATGAGGCACAGGATGAGCCAAGGAAAGAGGCTAGGAAGAAATCTTGGCTAGCTGGTATCGGTATAGGATCAGCACAAGGCCTAACATTCATTTGTTGGGCCCTGGATTTTTGGTATGGCGGAAGGTTAGTTAATGCTGGAGAAATATCAGCTGCTGATGTCTTCAAGACTTTCTTTATATTAGTCAGTACTGGAAAGGTAATAGCTGAAGCTGGAAGCATGACTTCTGATCTCGCCAAGGGATCAACAGTAGTTGCTTCGATTTTTTCCATTCTTGATCGAAAATCACTGATCGAAGGATCGCATGAGGTAATAAGACAAATGGACTTCTCTAAATCCTTTTTAAATGTTCACTTCAATTCATATCATTTGAGCTAATATTGTAACATATTTTACAAAACTAGGCAAAGAATAACAGCATAGGTACCAAAATGACCGGTCGAATAGAGATGAAAAAGGTTGATTTTACATATCCAAGTCGGCCTGACAGGCTAGTGTTGCACGAATTCAGCCTGGAGGTGAAAGCAGGCACTAGCATTGGACTGGTTGGGAAAAGTGGATGCGGAAAATCAACAGTAATTGCGTTGATTCAAAGATTTTACGATGCAGATAAAGGATCACTGAAAATCGATGGGATGGACATTCGATTACTCGATTTAGGATGGTATAGAAGGAACATGGCCCTCGTAAGTCAAGAACCAGTGATATATTCAGGCACTATCCGTGAAAACATTTTGTTTGGCAAACTTAATGCATCTGAAAATGAGGTGGTGGAAGCTGCAAAAGCTGCTAATGCACATGAATTCATTTCGTAAGTACATATGCTTTTTAGTTATTACCAAATCGTACTTAATTTTAGAAGTTTGACCAAACAGACTAATACGACATGTTTAATGTACATGTAGGTCACTTAAAAATGGATATGAGACAGAATGTGGTGACAGAGGTGTGACAATTTCAGGAGGGCAAAAGCAAAGAATTGCTATAGCACGGGCAATAATACGTAACCCAAGTATACTACTTCTAGACGAAGCAACGAGTGCTCTGGATGCTCAGTCAGAGCAACTAGTGCAGGAAGCATTGGATCAACTAATGGTTGGAAGAACGACAGTGGTTGTGGCGCATCGCCTTAATACTATCAGGAATTTAGACTCCATTGCTTTTATTTCAGAGGGGAAGATTTTGGAGAAAGGAACCTATTCTTACCTTAAGGATAAACGAGGCGCATTTTTCAATCTTGTCAATCTTCAATCCACATAATAGTAACTATACTAGCCCTGTTGTATCAGTTCTAATGTTGGACATATTGATATAAATGAATCAATGGGAAACCCAAGTGTTGCGACAAGTACAGAATCTAAACCAAGTTGGTTGGGCAAGTTAGTCAAACGAGGAACAATAGTTGAAGGGTTGCTGGTCTTAGAAGAATGTGTAGGAAACTTAGAGGCTCCAGCCTGAGGTACTAGCAGTGCTGCTGGAGAAGCCATCTTGTTAATAGTTTCTTCTACATTTACATCAAGTTTCATCCCTCCAAGGCAATGTAACCTGTTCCCGCAAATGAAGTAACTGTCCCCTGGCACTGTTATTGGGAAACTTGTATTGCCTTTACTGCTCGATTTTACTGTATTTGTTATGTTGCACCTATCAATATTCTACTTTCTTACCTCATACACACTATGATACGTTGAAAACTGGAACACTGCAAAACAAGATGAGTCAATAGTTGTAAGTTGTAACTCTTAAGGATTTGAGGAAAATTTAAGTCTTGATCTATAAATGTGTATTTAGAGATAAGATGATATACTTACAAAGAACATCCCTAACGAGAAATCGTTTGCCTAGTAACCATGTATCAAGATCAGTACTAATATCCCAGCCAGAATTATCACCCACCATGTACTTAGTGGCTGAACCTGAGTATATAGGAGCAAGAATTACCATGACATAAACCAGTAGAAGCTTTGCCATAATTAGAAGAAATGAATATATATATATATATATGTATGTATGTATATTAAGTTTGTGTCACGCAAGACAGGGAACTTTGTAATTAGATTACCTAACTTTATTATATAAAATGTTAGTAGCTTACATAAGGGAATGGCTTAACGCATAAGCAGACCCTTGAACTTGTACGCTTTTTCCATTTAGACACCTCAATAAGACCATCTTCCTATTGAACACCTAATGTATACTCAAAGTATGTCTATCAGACACTTCATGGGCATTGCCTGAAAAATGCAAGTTGCGTGACTTTCAAATGCCTATAACATGAATAAAGAGTGAATCATAATGCGACATGTGGCAAATTAAGAAAAATATCTTTTACAATTTTTTTTTGTCAGACCCAGCAACCCCTCCGCATCATCTTCTTTGAAGCCCCTCCCCACTGCCAACTTAAATTCCACCATTAATACTTTTATGAACTCTCTATTTGTTCTTTTTATTTTTATTATATAAATATTTCATAATCTCTCCTCCCCTTTCCTCCCAAACAATATTCACTAACTTGCATAGTTCAATCCTTTCTTTCCCCCAAAAGTTATCGATTGTTTCCATAAATCTACCACTAACAACATCTTCTCTTCTTCTTCCTTTCTATTTTATCATTAACAAATATGATCAAAACTTGAAATTACGAAGAAATCAAATAGTACAACTCCGTATTTATTTATTTTTTGCAACTTTGTTCACGGGTTTTGCTTAACCATGTACTTTTTTTAAAAATTCAACCATGGGGATTAATGTTGCTTTAATTATACCATTTTAATTCAACTTATTTTTTACTGGATTTAACAAAGAAAGTGAAGGAAGAGGACATTTTCAAGAGGTGATTATGACAGTGTTGGGGGCAATGGAGGAGAAGCGTTAAGAGGAGAAAAAATAGGGATGAAGAGAGATATTAGAGACCTCTCACGCGCTTTTAATGAGTGCACTACATTTACTATGCCAGATTAGCAGTGTGTGTCTAATAGACACACTTTGAATATACATTAGGTGTTTAATAGGAAAAAGGCCTTTCTAAGGTGTCTAAACGAAAAAAGCGTACAAGTTCAAGTGACTGTTTATATGTTAAGCCAGGGAATTATACATACATAAAGTTTGTTGAGATTATGGACAAAGAGAAACTATTTTAAATTGTTATGTTGGTTAGGTGATGGAGCATAGATTTGTTGAGATTATGGACAAAGAGAAACTATTTTAAATTGTTATGTTGGTTAGGTGATGGAGCATAAATTGTCCTGATTCAGAAGACACTTGTTGACTCCAAATTATCGAGTTAATATCTCAAATGGTCACTTAACTATGCATTCTTCTCTCAGAAAGTCACTCAACTATTCACTTTTTTCTCAAAAAGTCACTCAACTTTAAATTTTATCTCAAAAATCACTCAATCCATTGTTCTCTCATAAAGTCACTCAACCTATTAAATTAATATTTTAATTAAGATTTGTTGATATAAATTTTTTATTTAAAAACCAATTATTTTTTTTAAAAAAAATTCATTTAAACCATTTAATGACCCGATTCGCTTGACCCGACCCACTAAAAATATATTATTGACCCATTTTATTGACTCTTTCTCCTTCTCCTGTGCGTTTTTTCCTTTCTAGTTCTCGAGCAGAAATAGAATTTTCTTCACTTTCCAAAACAACTGAAGAATGGTGTGTGTCAGGAACAAAAATCTGGCCAAGAAAGGTTACATTTTTGGAAGATCCACAAGCAATCAAATATTTATCAGCAGGAGTAAAAGTAGCATTTGCCTCCTTAATCAAGAAACAGGACAACACAAAAGCTAGAACCAAATGAACCCATAGCCCCATTTTAACAAACACCTGGTGGGCACAAGAAACTCCAAATTCCCCAAGGAGGATTAAACACTGATCTTACAAATCAGTAATAGATCTATCTGAAGCAATGTAAGAGTAGCAAAGAAGCAATGAATAAAACAAGAAAGAATGAATCTTTTTCACTACTCTTACCTCATTCCTAGAGCTAAAACAAACTTAAAAATTTGAAATGGGTATTCAGAAAAAAGAAGAAATAAAGAAAACCCAGAAGGTGAATACCTCAATACCACCATGAAACAACAATGGAAAATCAGGAAAAAATAAACGCAGGAGGAGGAGAAAGAGTTAAAATGGGTCAATATTATATTTTTTAATGAGTCGGGTCAAGTGGGTGGATAACTAAATAATTTAAATGGTATTTTTTACTTTTTAAAATTTTTGTTTTTTATGAAAAAAAATTATATTAGCAAATTTCAATTAAATATGTTGAATGACTTTCTGAAAAAAAGGTGGATAGTTGAGTGACTTTTGAGTTAAAATTCAAAGTTGAGTGACTTTCTAAGAGAAAAATGCATAGTTGAATGACTTTTGAGTTAGAATTGAAAGTTGAGTGACTTTCTGAGAGAAAAGTGCATACTTAAGTGACCATCTGAGATATTAACTCCCAAATTATCTCTCTTTCTCTTTTCACTTTGGAAAATGAGTCTTATACACGTGACGACCAAATTTTAGGGTGTTGTTTGAGTTGATTTTGATTTCAGCATTATTAGATGGTGTTAGTCTCTTTTTTTTGTTTTACTTCTGCATTTATTGTATTAGTTGGGTTTTAGACTGACTTGTCTTTGTGGAAAAAGACGAGTGTCATCATGTTCATTTTTGGGTTGTGACATAAATCAAGAAGTGGAAAGGTGGACTAGTTATACAGGAATCTTGAACTTAATATGTCAAGTCTGATAGCAAACAAATGTTTGGTGAGCACATCGAATAGATGTACATATAAATAAACCAGAAGAAGACTGGGAGTACTGTATACTAAATATTGGTTATCATTATACAAGATTTAAATCTCACTGGTTACCAGTAAAATGATACAGTTGAATTTGTATACGTGGTTTCAAGACACGTGCATTGAATTGACGTAATGACTCTCATGGCCGTTTTGTGATTTTTTCCTCTTTTCCCCTGTTTGACCCTCCTCATAGCTTATGTTATCTAGTTGTAATTGTATCAATAGTATTTGATTGAAGGGTAAATTAAAGAATTGCATATTTTAAAATTCTTATTTTGAATCAATCATAAGTTTTAGTAATATTCTTTCCGTATATAACATAGTATTGGTCAAAATAATATATTTATCCAATTTTATTACAAACTTAAATTATTTTCCTAACATAATTTCTAACTAAATTAAAGAATTGCATATTTTAAAATTCGTATTTTGAATCAATCATACGTTTTAATAATATGAGTATATTATTTTCATATATCACTTATAAGTATTGGTCAAAATAATACATATATCAAATTTGCTTACAAATTTATATTATTTTCCTAACATAATTAAAGTACTACAAACCTTTGAATTCTCCTATAAAACCTTAGGGAGAAGTCACTACTTTATTCATTGCACCTTACATCTTCAATAAAATGGCTAAGTTGAATGCATTATTTTGCCATAAATTTTCCCTCACAGCCTACGTTTGTGGTATGTATACACTACTTTTGTATTCTCTTTTTTCATTATTACTACACCAAAAACAGTTTTCAGCGGCAATAAATATGCACCATATTGTTAAAGCTTGTTTTACCGACAGTAGTTAATTGTCATTGGTTTCACTGTCGCTATAGCCTGTAAAGACATTTACTAAGAGTACTGTTAATTGCCTCTAAAGATATTTTTGGTGTAGTATATGTATTATACTGGTCCAAATAAATTTTATTTTATATGTTGATTGATTGATTTTGCAGTTATATTTTTGGTGATAACAACTCAAGTGCTCAAAGCAAAAGGTCACGTATGTCAATCAGAAATGGATGCTGTACCATGTTATGAAAGTGACAAGAAACATGATTGTGAACCATACTGTAAATTTGTGTATGGAAAAACATTTATTGGTGCTGAGTGTGTAGTGAAAGAACAAGGTGAAGATCCTATTTGTGTGTGTTTATACTCGATTAACAAACCTTGTTATTCACACATTTATTATAATGCATCACTCTTCTTATTTAAATTATTTTGTTGATGTTTATTTTTATATAAAAAAGTTATGAACAAAAGTGTTTGTTTGTTGAGATATCAAATATATGCCCAAGGGTCATTCAAAGGCACTAGTGAATAATTAATTACTTTGTGTTTCATAATGTCGAATTGTACCCTCCCAAAATTATAATCATTAATTCATAAACGATGAATGAAAGAAAGATTTTTAAAATTGTGATATATTATATCATCTAGACTAAAATGATTGGATGTTCTAATATATGTTTTAATTAAAAAACGTGATTCTTCCTAGCTTTTGTGGTTCTTTCCATCTGTCCTAGCCTTGATGGACAAAGTTATTTGATACATGTTGTTGGTGGGAGGTGAAAGATATTTTATGAAATTAGTTGAGGTGTGCGAAAATATGACCTGAACATCACAATAAAAAAAACAATAGTGAATAATTACTCGTGTTTCATAATGTTAAATAATATTGTCCCAAAATTATTTTCATGCTTTCATCAAATTTCATTATTTGATTGGATATATAAGGAAAGAAATAAAAAATGTAAAAATTGTGGTATAAACTATCATCTCTTTGAGACTAAAATTGGAAGTTCTAATATTTTTTAAATATAAAAAATGTGACTTTTTGGGACACATTAAAAAGAAAAAACTGTCGAGATAAATAAAGTTTTCATATAAAAAATATATGAGAGTCTTAATTAATACATTTACCTTAATTAGATAAAGTTAATGTACTAACTATAATGACTTGAGGACCTTTGCAATAAAATATAAATATTCAAACTGAACTATAATGACGAGAGGACCTTTGCATTGAAATATAAATATTCAGACTGCAAAATTGTATATTGAGAGTCAAGTAATTGTTAATACACAAATTTTTTTAACATATAAAACAAAGTTATGACTAGATGGATTAACAGAACAAGAATTAACCCTAAATCTTGATTTCTTCTTTCGACATTTAAAAAATCAACAAAAAAAAAAGGAGTATCGCTTTCTTTATTTCCTGTTGACATTAAATACATGTTCTCTCCTACCTCCCATGTAGATTGGACCTACCTCACTCATCAATATACCTCCAAATTTAAACCTTAAATTCAAAAACTTAGTAGTCATAAGTCAATCTTTAACCATAATAATAAGAGGAACTTTCGCATATAGCCACTAAAAAATAGCCTAATTATGCTCCATAGCTATAGTTTGATAATTACGATTTGTAGCTACATGTTATAGGGAGGAAAGAGGCGACCGAGATTTGGAGAGAGAGGAGAGAGGCGAGCAAGAGAGGGCAGAGAGTGGGAGAGAGGTGAATTGTATATGTATATCGGTTAGATAATTGTATATTATACATATGTATTTGTATATATGGCAAGCGAGATTGGGAGAGGAAGGAGAGAGGCGAGCGAGATTGGGAGAGGGAGGAGAGAGGCTAGTAAGATTAGGAGAGGGAGGAGAGAGGCGAGAGAGATTGGGAGAGGGGGGAGAGAGGCAAGCGAGATTTGGAGAGGGAGGAGAGAGACGAGCAAGATTTGGAGAGGGAGGAGAGAGGCGAGTGAGATTTGGAGAGGGAGGAGAGAGGCAAGCGAGAGAGAGCAATAGTTGTGTAATTTGCATCTCATTTGTATAATTTGCGGCTGCGTTTGTATAATTCGCGTGTTTTTGTATAATTGAGTAATATAAAGTCTGGAATTATACAAATATGATAAAACTTGAAATAACGAATTGATACAAACATAAACATATGAACTTTAAACAATTATACAAAATATATTATACAAATTACATTATATAAATTACATTATACAAAATCTGAAAACTACACGTTTATACAAACTTTAAAAATTTATACACAAAAAAATTGAATGTATATGGTGACAAAACTGAAAAATCTAAGGAAATCATCATCATATACAAATATAAATCATTGTATACAAATGCAAATCAAATGAAGAATTGTTAGTTGCGAATTATACAAATGTGGTGAATTATACAAATGTGACTAATTATACAACTCAAAGTCAGCCCACGTAGTTAATGGTTAATGTTAATCGTGAATGGTAATTATAGCAAACTATAGCTATCATGAGTAATTAAATAGTATAAATTTACTTAACCGCATAATTTTCCCTAATAATAATTATCCATGTCAAAATTATAGAATAATCATACATGACAAACTTAGTAGCTAATGACTATGTTCAATCTCACAAGCACACAAAAACATTATTGTATAACATGTAGATAATCAGGCACAAAACGACAATTAGACAAAAGCAAATATTTTATAAGAATTTTATCGACAGGCAAAAATATTATTGTATACACCACAAAATAAGGATTTTACTAAAAAGCCATTATTCTTCAAAGAAATTACAATAAACCATAATAGTTATGCATGCATAAGATGAATTTTTTTTAAAATAGTACATTCAATAGTAAAACATAGTCATTAGCATAATAACTATACCTCAAATCAAAACCCTAATAAGAACCGTAAAAGAAATACACGATGAAACCCTTGCTAGAAAACAAACGAAATTACTATATAAACAAGAAAAACAGTCAAAAGGCACATTATAAAGTATATAATCACTTACTTGAAAAGAATACCAGTCTTAGTCAAAGAAAACTCATTGTTACTGTTACTAATCAGAGCAAAAGCTTCATCAATTTACCCAAAGCTTTGAGTCTGACTGCTACTGACCAGAGCTTCGATGAAAAGAGAAAAGTCAAAAATATTCACACAAAGCTTCTAGAAGAGAAGTTCAAAATCTTCACCCAAGCTTTGAGAAGAAACGTTCCAAATATTCCGACGATTTGACTTCTTTGAATTAGGGATTTGATAGATATAGGGTCGGGTAAATATTTATTAAAATTTTGAGAGATATAGGGTAACTTGGGTAAATATTAACGAGGGTCGGGTAAATATTTATCTACGTGGACATCCACATCAGCCATCTTTTCACAGTAGATAGTGTGTGTATACACGATTCAAGTCTTTGGACAGTAAGGATGCACCAGTCATATAAATAATCAAGTTCAGGGGATATTCAAACCTTGTTGTAGTTAAGGTGTTCATTGAATAAAGAGTTACAAGTTTAGGGGGTATTTAGCACTTCTCTCTTTTAAGTAATGAACGCAAAGCTGATTGACCACTCATTAAATTTATTATAACATGTAATGTAACGACTCACAAGGTCGTTTTGTTCTTTTAGATTCATTTATCCAGTTTGAACCTTTCTGTAACTTCATTATTTTGTTTATGACCAGCAAGAACAAGAGACGTGATTTTTGAGGTGATCGAATAAAGCTTGGTTGAAATTTTCAATTTTGAAGATTTGAAATTTAATTTTTTTTAATCAAAATCAATATTTTGAGTTAACGAAATTGGTTACGGATTCTGATGATACTGTTAAAATCGCGAGGTTATTTTAAACTTGTTAGGATTATTTGTATTGTCCAGATGTGTTCAAGAGTTGTGTCAATCAACATAGAAATCAGATGTGTATCTTAATTCCCCTAAAAAAATATGAATTTATTTTGAGTTTATAATTAAGTCTTCTTTAGAGTTGCGGAGGTAGAGCTGTCAAAAAGGGCCGACTCAGCCCCACCCGGCCCAAGCCTTGCGGGCCAAAGAATTTGAAGGGCTAGTGCGGGCCGACCCTTCATTTAGAAGGGCCCAAAAATGCTCAACACAACCCAACCCTAGAAGGGCCGAGGGCTGGGACGGGCTACCTAGCCTTTTCTTTTCTTTTCAAACTTGTTGTAACGACTTGATTCTGTTGTTACGAAAAAGCTAATGGGGAAAAATTTTGGGCCTGGAATTTTTTTGGTAGTAACTTGGGATTTCCTAGCCTAGTCCAGATTTAGACAAATCAGAGTCATGTGAGTCTAGGAAAATCTGGTAACGATTGGGTGATTTAATAAGGAATTTGATTGCATGAGTAGATAGATAAGACATTAAGAAATCCATATGACTTTACGGAATCAAATTCGGGTGAGTAGAACTCTTGAAACTAATCTTTGTGTGAACAGGTAATTTCTAAGTGTCGTGAGATGAAGGTGTGTTATGAAATGAGAGTTTGGAACTCCATTCCCGACGTTCTGTCTCCATATCATTACACATCCTTGGTCGCGGAAGCAATTAAAATGACCATAAGCAATAAGCATAATCAAGGGGAAATCGGGACTAAAAGAAAAAAAAAGGAATGATACATAAATACCATAGATGAGTCAAGCTCAAGATTAGTGCTACCGTCAAAACATAACTAAAAAGAAAAAAAAAAAAGTCTTATACATAGGATCATGAGCAACATCCGGAATGGAGGACTCACCAATAACCTTGATAGGAAATCGAATTAGCCATGTGGAGGAGAATGGTCAGCCGGTGCTCTGGTCCCTACATGGTGACATCATGTAGGCATAGAGTATGCATTAGTACGTTTGAATGTACTAAGTATATGAGATGCAATGCAATGCAACAATGGATGGACATCATAGGCAAAATGCATAATGATGCTTATATAAAAATCATATTTAGTAGGGCATAGTATATGTGTAGTGAGTGACCATCAATATAGCATTTCCAAGAGGATCGTTGTGGCGGGGACTCATAGGACGTACATTGGACCTTCCATTTCATAAGCATTTTATCAAACATATGACTACTTGTTCAAAATAAAATCATGTGTTTCAAGGAAATAAACTCAAAAATGGAGGCATGAAAACCATAAACGTCAAGATTATTGTGTAGTAGTGATTCCATAATTCAAGCATAAATGTTTTGACTTTGACTTGTGGAAAGGAGCTCAAGGAGAATTCTTGATGAAGATTGGAATGGAGAATTACCAATCCGGATGTTTTTTTGGTGGATGATCTTGGTGGAATTTTTGGAGAGGGCTTAGAGAGTGTTCTTTTGGATATGTCCACCATTCTTGAGGCTAAAGGTAAGGTTTTCACTCTCCGAATCCATTTTTTGATCCGTAGGACTTAGTTTCTTGGGTAATTATCAATGGGGAAGGGTTTTGATCTAGAATTTATGGTGGAAAAAGCTTTAATCTGGGTATGGGGATCAAAGGTTTGACCTAGGGTTGATGTTATTGATTATAACCCAGGTAATCAGGTTTTGTTTATTGATCATCGCATTATTATGATTCAAGCGGAAAGAATCCGAAAAGGGAAGAATCAAGTTTCTTAGGGGATTCAAGCTTTGTTCGAGGTAGGTGATGGTTGTGATTTCATGTTTGTGTATGTTTGTAATTGCTTCATTGTATTGCATATATGTATGTGAATGCTGCATTATTGATCACACCCTATGTAATTGAGTATAAACGAATGATTGTATGCCATGAATCAACACTTGCTTGTATGATTATGAGAATGTACATTGTGATTGTGATTGTGATTGTGGCTTGTTGAATGGATCAGGTCTTACGTTTCAACGCACTAACTGGGATCGAATGTCGCGTACCGACATACATATTGGATTGGGTGCCACGTTTCGGTGCATATATGGGATCGAGTGTCACGTCCGACACACTAACTTGGATCGAGTACCACGTACCGATACACTAACAGTTTGGGTATGGGTTCCATGAGAGAACCATTGTATTGGGTTCTGTGAGAGGATCATTGAATTATGTTATATGTCTACTTGTGATAATTACATTCATATCTAATAGTGATTGAGGTTGAAAGACTGTTTGTTGCTCTAAAATGATAACCAATGTGTATTATTGAGAACGTGGAATGTTACATTAATCCGAAAAGATGACTAATAATGTATATGTTCGGTATATGCTTATTTTATAATGTTATGGTTAGTTGCATGTGTTTCACTTATTGGGATTACCGTGTGATCCTACCAGTACACAGTGATTGTGTACTGATACTACACTTGCTTGTTCTTTGTTGAGTACATGGAATCTTCATGCGGCTATTGATAGACCTCAGCTAGGTGACTATTGAGCGTGACCGAATTCAAGGGTGAGCCAGTTCTTTTAGGCTGCCATGAATCTCTCTTGTTTAAGTTCACTCTTTTCAGACTCAGACTATTTGTTTAAGGTGTTTGTTTAGTTTCAGGGTTGTACCCATTGTTCTTAGACTTCTCGTTGGTAGAGTTTTGGTACAATGACTTTCAGCTTCTAAGGGTTAAGACTTCCGCATTAGTTTGGTTAAGTTATTTATTTAAACCTTTGGAGTTTATGGGAACTCTATATAATTTATGCATTTAAGCATCCTTCTGTATCTTTAAATGCATAGTTTTTGGTTAAGTTATTTAGTCTAGTTCTCCCACCAGAGGGTTAGTGTGGGTGCCAATTACGACGGTCTGGATCGTGACAAAGTTGGTATCAGAGCCCTATGTTTGTTGATCTCATTTTACCAAAACGAGTCTATTAAGTCTTGCGAAACAGTATGAAGACGTTCGTACTTTTCTTCGAGAGGCAATATGACTTTAGGAAAAAACTCACTTCTTTCTACTCCTTCGTGCTATGACTTGAATCCAATTAGTATCTGAGTGATACAAATTGGTATCTTTCCTCATTTACTCTATGGTTTGAACTAGAGCAAAGAAAATGGTAACACCATCACTAGCAAGCGAGAATGTGTATAGACTACCGATAGTTGAATAGGGTCACCATTCGAAACAAGTATCTGCTGCCTTGGATAAATGATATTTTGACCAGTTGTATGGTGCATCAGTTGTCTCTAAGATTGATCTAAGGTCTGGCTATCATCAATTAAGAATTAGGACTGAGGATAAACCAAAAACGGCATTAGGACACGGTGTGGACACTATGAGTTTCTAGTTATGTCGTTTGGGTTGACAAATGCGCCTACAACTTTCGTGAGTTCGAAGAATGGTGTGTTCAAATCATTTCGGGATTCATTTGTTATAGTATTTATTGATGACATTTTGATTTATTCGAAAAGTGAGAAAGAGCATGCCGACCATCTTCGTATTATTCTGGGTGTTCTTTGAAAATAAAAGTTGTATGCAAAATTTTCTAAGTGTGAATTTGGGTTGATTTTGGTTGCCTTTTTGGGGCATGCAGTTTCAAGGTAAGGGGTACCGGTACATCCCCAAAAGATTAAAACAATCAGGAATTGGGTCCGACCTAGTTCTATGACAGAAATTAGGAGTTTTGTGGGGCTTGCTAGCTACTATCGTCGCTTGTGAAGGGATTAAGGTTAGATTTGCAGATTTAAGTTTATAGGTGACAACATTCAAGAAATTTTGGTAAGGGACGACTAGATAATGAACACTATTACGTTGGAAAATGCATTTAGTATTGTTGTCATAACATGTATGGGTTGTTTAGCGATTGATGAAATTAAGTTATGTCAATTGAGGTTAGAAGCTATCCTACGATTTCCTAGATTGATTGTATCTCAAAGAGAGCCATGATACGACTACTACAATAGTAACTATGTTTACTTGGTTAAGTTATTAAGTGTGTTACAATTGTGGAGAACCTGGGCATATGAGGAAGAAATCAGCGAGGGCATAAAGACCGGGAAAATGGTATGCAGGTAGGGTAACAGTCCCGCCATGCAAGGAGGTTGCCCGTAAAAAACGATCGAGCTCAGTGTTATACCTTTTTGAGCAAGATCAAGATTGAGGAGTCTGATGCAGTGATCACATGTACTATTCTTATCTGTGACCAGATGACTACTGTTTGTTTGAATCCGGGTTCTACTTGTGCATATGTGTCAGTTCAGTTTGCCTTGAGATTTGATGCGGTTTGTGATGTACTTGATCTCCCATCCATGTTTCCACTCCAGTTGGAGAGTCTGTCATAGTCACCCATGTGTATCGTGTTTGTCCTGTGTGCTTATGGATTTTCAGACTTGGGTTGATTGGGTTATGCTAGATATGACTGACTTGATATAATCTTAGGCATGCCTTGGTTGTACCCCTATTATACCGGGCTTAATTGTAATACTAAGTCGATACCTCTAGAGATTTCGGGTAGGGAAATGTTAAAGTGGGAAGGGGTGTACAAGCCTAAGCCAGCTAAGATCATATCTTTCGTGCGGGCTTGGAAACTGGTAGGGCAGGGTTGTTTGGCTTATTTAGCTCATATTCGGGATGTTGAGGTTGAGTCTCCCTCTATTAAGTCTATTTCTGTGGTGTCAGAATTTAGAGATGTGTTTCCTATTGATTTGGCTGGTATGCCTCCGGATAGAGAGATCAATTTCTGCATTGATTTGGAAACTGGAACTCGCCCCATCTCCATTCCTCTTTATCGTATGGCTCTAGCAGAATTGAGAGAGCTTAAAGCTTAAATCCAAGAGCTTCTTGATAAAGGTTTCATCCATCCTAGTGCTTCCATGTGGGGTGCTCCTATCTTGTTCGTTAAGAAGAAGGAGGGTATTACGAGGACCAGTGATTTTATCTTAGGCCATAAAGGTGTGGATCAATACCGGAATGACAAGCTTATGGATAAAGAAAATCCCATTGAATATACTTGGGTGAAGAAAATTGAAGATTTTCGTAAGAAATGGTGTATAAGAATTGGGTTGGTCCTTTGAATTTGATGAGTATACCTAAGAGTGAGGTGTCATGTTGATGAAAAGGTTGACTTCGTAGTGATATTCAATGCTGACTGAGCGTAATGGTAATAAGAGTTCGTGAAGGATTGTGACCGGATACAACTATATAATTAGATTGTTGGTTAAGTGAATTTTGTATAGTAATTACGACTTGTGAGTATCTGAGATTGTGGTTTTCTAATATTTGGTGAGTAACGTGGTTGTATGGAAATTTTTAAGAGATGGTGGGACTCCACTCGAATAGAATTTTGAAGAGCTAGAGTCATAATGAAGAAAAATAGTGGGATGTAGTACAACATTTATAGAGGGGCGAGACCAAGAATATTTTATTTGATTGCAAAGGCTGAAAAGGTATCTTCAGAGGGGTAGATAATTGGGTATAGAGACGCGTAATTTTATTTGTTTTGTTATGGCTATGTTAATAGTGTCACAAGTCGTCATATTGGTTAAAAACTATTGGAAAGGACTTGAGAAAAGAGTGTACAGATATTAGCTCGAGTGTAATGATAAGTGTTTTATTTTTGTTTTGAATTTAGTAATGATAAGGAAAGATCCAAGAATTTATAAAAATCTTCAAGGTATAAGCTAATGTTGATAGATTAGGGGATTGTGTATATGGTTGAATTTACAATTCACATTTTTCATTATAAATCTACATTCGTGGTGATATATTTTGTCAAGGTATGAATTTACAAGGTGATAAATGATCAATTGTATTAGGTATTGAGCATTTGAAAGGACTTACATATGGGTTGAGTCATAAAGTTGATTATTGTTGATTGTTAAAGTACCTAAGAAAGGTTTTCATTTAAAAAGTGTTGGTTTAGAGTAAGGTAAATGGTCGGAGTGGTTATGATGGTTGTTAGTATTGAGAGTGTGGACTTCAGTGGAATGATGTGAAGAGTATGTGAAGTCAACTGAATAGAAGTGATTGGTATCGACTCTTCAGAGGAAAACCTTTGGTGTTATTCAATATTTATTCCGTAAATTCTTAGATGACCATCTATTTCATTTTGTACATAATTGTGAGTATGATTCACTAGCTATGCTCGCGTGTGTTTTCACTTTTGTGGGTGGATCCCTAGTGGTGGATCAGGTGTACTGATCCTGTGATGTTCTCTTGGTTTAGTGGGATGATTGGGAAGATTTGGTTATTTTAGAGGACATATTTGGTGTCGTCTTGGAGTTGTTAAAGTATTTCAGTGGTTCTACATGCACCACTTCCTTATGAGAATTCATAGAAGAGCAACCATGCGTATCTATGGTTGTCCGACAATCTTAATATTCGTCTATTCGTGGAGGTCATGTATCGATTATGTGTGGTTGAATGTGGGGATCATTGGGTCCAATTCTACTATTCTTAAGAGGTAATCTACAATTACTAAATCTAGCATTTCGATAGTGTTGTTGGAAGGTTTGTATGCTTGGACATATCCCTCGATGAGTATCTGATGTCTAAAGATTAAATTTTTATAACTGAAGCTCATTGAAATTCATGTTGTGAGATGGAGATGGAGATGGTGATAAGTGTCGTACCCTTATTTCGAACCGGCCGAAACAGTTCACAACATAATATGGCTGACACTTTGATTTTGAAAAAAAAAATTATTTTTAGTTTTAGAGTTGCCACCTAAATTTTAAGGAAAATATTAGGAAAACCATTGTTTAAATATGTAAATGTAAACTTTGTTTAGATTTGTGAAACCAGTGAGATTTTGAGTAAGGGTTTTGGTTACTTGAGTGAAAGGTATTAAGCATCCCTCAGAGCCTATTCAAAGATAGTCCTTAAACTCAATTTAGAAAAATATAATTAGGAAAACTTGTTTATTTATTTGCTTTAAAATCAATGGTAAGTAAATTTTGTTAGTTTAAGAAAAGAGAAAAATACAAGGTACAACATATACATGTCTATTAAATAAAATTAATAGTAGTATGTTTGTCATACAATAAATAAATAAATGTACTAAAGTGTATGATAATTTTATATGCTGAAAAATATAGATGTGTCTTATATAAATGTATCCAAACTAAATGTTGAGTTTAAATGATATGAAAATTTGTCGTTTATTTATATATAGAATTAAGACGTAAAAAATAAAATTATAGTCGGGTTTAAATGTAAAGTAGTATGTGTAAAAAATGAGGTTAAATGAAATAAATAATAATGATACTAAGTGTTAAAATATTATATGAAAGTTTGTGATCTTAAATATGTTTATTATAAAGTGTAGTATATACATGTAAGTTGTTTAAAACATATGAACACTTATTATTTATTTACATGTATAGACAAATTGACGATAGGTTATATGTAGTAAAGTAATATGTATATTTAAGTGTAGGGATTTATAAATTATAAAAATAAATAAGTAACTTCGTAAAAGAGATAATAGATATGAGAAAAATAATATGAAGGGTAACAAAATACTAAGTCATGTATAGAGAAAACTAAGTATAAAATATAGACTTTATACCTCTTATGTGCATGACATATCTATGTATATATCTTGTATTTTGAACCTGTTGACATATCTAAAATCTTGGAATAACATGTTAAAAGATTAAAATATATTTAGCAATATTTGATCCAAAAAGTAAGAATAGTTAATACATTTTTGTAAAGGGGTGATGTAAAGAGTATAATAATAGGCTTAACTATTAGGACTTATTCTATAGTCACATTTGTTTTGTTAAATATATAAGCCTACTTCCCTACTTATTTTTTCTTTAAAAAAAAATTAGAGCAACTTTCACATATAGCAAACACAAAATTCATATTTGTATGAAATAGCAAAGTTTGCATAATTGCGCTCCATAGCAAACATATATATGTATAATTCGCTATACATATACAAAAAAAACAGTTGTATAATTCGCTATATATATACAAAGAAGGCAGTTGTATAATTCGCTATACATATACAAAAGAAAGCAGTTGTATACAAGAGATTAATTGTATAATCTATGTATGTATAAAACGAGAAAGAGAGTAAAGCAAAAGAAAACTGGGCAGGGAAAATATTTGTATTGTATAATTATAAGTGTATAGGACGAAGATATATGTATTTGCATGTGTATATACAATTTTCTCTTGCTTTATACAAACAGAAGCACAATTTATGCATTTCGTTTCTGTTTGTATAAGCGAGAGAGGCGAGCGAGATTTGGGAGAGTGGCGAGCGATTTCTGGGAGAGGGGAGAGAGGGGAGAGAAGGGAACGAAAATATATGTATATACACAATTTCCTCTCACTTTATACAAACACAAACACATTTTATACATTTGTATTTGTATAAAAGCGAGAGAGGCGAGCGAGACTGCCACCAAACGAGAGTAGCGAGTGAGATTCCACCAGGGAGAGTGGCGAAAATAGCAATAGTTTGCTATAGAGTACAATTAAATCAAAGTATATTTATAGCATTTAATTTGAATTAATAATTTGCTATTATATACAATTTTCCCAAAAAAATTCCACAAGTTAATTATTTTAGCCTTTTTGTATCTCTAAATTCATTTGGAAGTCCCAATTCATGAGTTTTTTTTTTCCTACTTAAATACCTAAATAAATATTATTTTACCCTTTTAAAACTTCAATTGAGAATTTTAGATAATAAATTTTCCTATTCCTTAAGATAAAGCTAAGTCGATATATATTTCTTTTCCCCAATTTTGAAACACCTAAGCAAATATTATTTTAACCTTTTGAAACTTTATTTGGAAAACTTTTAAAACTCTTTTCAACTTAAAAGGCCTGAAAGAATGTAATAAGTAAAATGCTAACCCATTTTTAAGAAAATATCTTTTGTATCATTTGTTCTAAAAGCGTCTCAACTAAATTCATAAACAAATAATATTAGTTCACGTAAAATAAGCTACAAAATAAAAGACAAACAATATATCAAAACTTGTAAGTAAAGGTTTGCCAATACATCCAAACAATATAATTAAGATTCGAAAAGAGAAAGGCAAAGAAATATTGGATTCCTAATTCGCGAAACTCGAAGCGTTGCGATGATCCTAATTGCTGTTGGCCTAATATTTTAGGTCAGAACGAGTTCGAAAGTAGAAACTCCAGCCCTTCGATTGTACATGAGACACAAGAAAAATAAGGAGATAAATATTAGTAACTAAGAAAAGAAAAGGCATTTGAAAGAGAAGTAAACTAAAAGTAATAAATTTCTACTAATGGCCTGCTTAAAAATATGCATATAGTCGTTTGGAAGAGCAAAAATTTGATAAATCAAAAGAGATGATAACTAAAACTTATTGATAAAACTGATGAGGGGCCTTACGTTTTAGTCACAGTAACATGGAAACATTTGAACACCCTTAATTGAGATTTAAACATTAATTACAAATCCTAAGAAGATATTCATATCCTAAACAACATGTATCACTTTGGAACAAACATTATCTTGAGATGTTTATTCTCATAACAATATAACTTGGACTTCTTCCAATATGACATCTCTTTTATCAACCATTTAGTATAAAAATTCATGTTATGTGACATGGAAACATCAAAGATAAAAAAAAAAAAAGACTAAATAGAGTTAAACAAGTGGCAAGTTATTTGCAAGATTCGACAAAGCTTATTTGATGGTCCTTTTAAGTATTTTAATTTATATCAACAAATTCATGCACTGAATTTTAACAAAGAAAACAAGCAGATTCAAATGGGCAGAACTATATAGATGACAAGAATAATCAATCGATCATATCTAATTCTACAAGCTGGAATCTAACGAAAATGAGCGATTGATGACCTATTCGGGGTGCAAGACGGGTACAATTCCAAATTGCAATCATATTCAAGTTCTAAAAAAAAGGCTTCTTCAGCCCATAGTTTACAAAAGAAAACAAGCTTGTGATACCTCAAAATAGGACTTTAACCAGTCCTAACTATCGATTCTTAAAGCTATTCAACCATCTCAAAGATAAAGTCCTAAATATCGATCTTAAAGCTATTCAACCATCTCAAAGAAGACAACATTAGGAAGAAATATCAACTGGTTTTAAACGCTAGTTCGAATTATAGGCTAAGAGGCCCTCTTTATTAATTTAATTTGTGCCGAATTGATGATGTTAAATAATTACTTGTGGATCAGTAAATAGTAAAGAAGATTAAAGGTTCTAGCTCTTAATAACAATATTCTTGACATGATTAGACTAAACCAGTGATTCAAACTCTATATTAACACTTTTTTTTTTATCATTGTAAACTAGTGAACTGTATTATATACTACTCATATCTTATTTACGACACAAATACACACCCATATTAAAACAAAAGGAGAAGATATGGATGAAGGTTGTACCTTTTATTGAGCAGCAAATTAGAGCTTCGACGCCAAGAGTTTTCAACTTCGAACTTCCTCGAACTCGAATTAAAAAAAGAATTAAAATTGGAGGACCAGAAAAAAGAAGAGAACTTTCGGACTCTGATAAAAACTTGAAGTGTGTTGCGATATTTGCTCTTTTGGATAGTTTCTCAAATTTGCTCGATTGTTCTTTGGTGATGATTTTTTATATTATTCTTGTCCCATTTTTGGATGATTTTTCTTTGTTCTTTCGGAAGGAACCAAATGACTCCTTTTATAGCCAAATCGTAACCTCTATTGACCTCAAGAATTCAAATTGCCAAAACGGGCGGACTAATGATGAAGGGGGAGAAAGTCCTCCAAGAATCGCTTTTTCAGTGAGATTTGAAAGGATTGATTGACTGAGAAGGAATTTTTTTGGTGGCTAGAGCCGTTCTTCTGATAGGGGGATAGGGGATCACGTGGGGGGTGATGGGAGAGGACGTTCTGGGGCGGCCATAGGCGATGGTGTAGCTAGCGTAGGTGTCTGAGCAAAGAGTGTGGGCGGCCATGGAAAAGACGCTCTGGGGAGGCAGACGAGTTTGGGAAATGATATGTTCTTTCCTGAAGAAAAAAGAAGAAGACGCAGCTTCGGGTCCTTTCTGGAAAAGGTGAAAAGTTTTTGGGACTTAATTTGGGCCGTCCGATCGTTTGATTGAACGGTTAATAAAAATAAAAGGTTTTAAAAATATGTTTAATAATAACAATTATATTATATAAATATATATAAATAAAAAGATGAATTTAAAGTCGTTGGATTAAATCTTAGGGCCGAGATTAAAAGTTAAGAAGCACAATCCATGTGCTTGCCTATGTGGCACACACAGATTGGCCGGTTTAAAGGGACTTGGATTGTCAAAATTGCTCAAATTAAATTCATTTAAACTATAACCTCTTCTTTATCAAATAGCCATAATTTATTAAATGAAAAATAATTATTTTGCAAGACTAGCTTACTTGATAAAATTAGTCATTCTAAAAAAAATATAAATTACTAACTCATTAATTAATTAAGACTTCCTAATTTTGAAAAATGTCGGAAAATATTTATCGCAATAATAGAAATTTTAATTTAAAAAAATCGAGTTAACCCTTAAAAAAATATTTCAAAAAATGAGAATGTAAGTAGTAGTATTTATATAATATTTATTTTTTTTATAAAAAATAGTACTTATGAAATAGATTTATCAAATAAAATAAGTAATCATTTCGTATTCCAAAAATTTCATAGCATATATATTATTATTATTATTATTATTATTATTATTATCATTGTTATTATTGTTATTATTATTTTAGTTTAATAAATGTGGAGTGCCAAAATTGGGTGTCAACAGATTGCCCCTTGCTTTGTCTATGGAAGAGATTAAAGAAGATGTGGACAAAGAAATACTTACACAATCCAATTTAAGGCGACCCACCAAAATACACCTTGAGCAAAACTTGGAAAGGAATATCTATGGAGTTATGGCCGAACTCTGGCTTCTGAGCTTCCTACATATCTCAGGTTTCATGAGAAATCAGGCCATATGTAGTTCGAGAGTGTAGGAACATAGCAAAATTTATTAAAATTTACCCCAGTATTGAATTATGGTAATACTAAATCTTTTGGTGGTGAGGTATGAAGAGATTAGCACAAATAGAGGGACGAGATATAGTTCTAAAGAAACTTGACTGAGAAATGCTCCGTAGCAATTTCTATAGAAGACTTATGGTAGAAACATGATTTTTTTAAAAGACTACCACAGTGTCAAGTTACAATGAACTGAGACATGGAAGAGCTATAAGTGAAATTTAAACCTGAACTTCTGAAATCAAGTTGAGTTGAGTTTCGAAAGTGAATCCTTGACGTAGCTAGTGATGCTTGACATTGCACTAACTTGCTCTAGTTTGCTGCTTAGAGGGAGTTCCTCGTTGTAATGTGTTGTCCTGCAAAACATGTAAAAGGGTGAAAAGTACATGCTGTAGTTCAAAATTATAAATTGAAATAGTAATGTAAAGAGTAGAGTGTAGATGTTCAAACGATTGTTGATGTCCCCCTTTTTTGTGTTATGAATGTGATGTAGGTAAAGTAACTCGTAATGTAAAGGCCCTCGACTGGCGGGGTTGTTGTAATGTAAAAGCCTGAATTCGATTGTGTAAATCTTGTAATGTAACATATTATTGTTAGTGTATGACAGATTCTCTATGCTTTCATTCCCCGGTCAGTGGAGCTTCGGTGACGTCGCTACGATGTTAGTCTTCGATTGGCGGAGTGTTGCTTCTTTTGCTTATATACAGCTTCGATTGGTGGAATTTGATCGATGTTTGCTATGTACAGCCTCCGGTTGGCGAAGTTTGATGATGTTTGCTATGTACAGCCTCCGGTCGGCGGAGTTTGACGATGTTTGCTATGTACAGTCTCTAATTGGTGGAGTTATTTTGATAGAAAGCTAACTATTCTATTTTTCGACGAGGAGCCCCTCTCTTCAGTATTTGGTCTGGATTTTGACGTACTTGCAAAAATGAAATGTTCTTAGATATAAGATGCAAGTTGAAGTACATTCGGGAAATAAAGTAGGGAAATAGTATTTTGGCTCATGATTGTAGAGGTCGAATGGCGCCTCCAGTCGTCCCCCGAGACTTGATATTATTTTTTTGACTCCTGTGTTCCTGTGCTTAAAGAAAAATTTTAGTTTGGGAGAGGGTGTTGATTTATATTGACTTGTGGATTGAAGTGTCGTCACTGGAATCTTTACACGTCTTCTTTGACTACACATAGTTTCTTAACCTAGAGACTTGGTAGGTGGAAGAGTAGAAAAATCTTTTGAAAAGAATTAGCTTGTTTTTTTCTCTCTAGAAAATAAGTATATTACTTATATATGTGTGTGTGTGTGTAGTAATTCTCCAGCGTTTTTTAGATTTTGACATGTTCCGGAGTCTATCGAGCTTTCCATTTTGTTGACTATATCCAACATAGTCTTTTCGTAGATTTTACCTTCATGATGAAGCTTGTCTAGCTCTTTTTCAGACACTGCGACGATCAAGATTTTTCATATTCTGAGGTTATGGTAACTATGAGGAAATGTTTCCTAAGGGTAAGAAAAAAAATGGAAAGTATGCAGTGCATTGATCGAGCCTGACTCAGCCTGCCTACGTATCCCCAAAGTAGGAATCAGATCGTAACGTAGTTCGAATACAAGTGGAATAAATAGAAGTATGTAATGCAATGACCGATCTTGACTCAAGCTGCCTACATATCCAAATGGAATCAGGTCGTAACATAGTTCAATTACACTAGAAGACTGAAAAATATGAAGGAAAAGTAAGAAACATGTAATGTAATGACCGAGCCTCACTCAAACTGACTACGTATCCAAGCATAATCAAGTCAGGACGTAGTTCAAATACAAAAGGAAAGTGAAAAATATGAAATGCAATGACCGGGCCTGACTCAGGCTGCCTACGTATCCAAGCGGAATCAGGTCAGGACATAGTTCAGATACAAAAGGAAAGTGAAAATTCTGAAATGCAAGGGACCGAATCCGACAAGGATTGCCTACGTATCCTACCGACGGAATTCAGGTCGAGCGTAGTTCTAAATACATGGCAATAATGATTTTGGGTTTTCTAAGGGAAACCAGATCCGATGTGGGTTGCCTATATATCCCGCCGTGGGAAGTCAGGTCTAAACATAGTTCTGTTACATCAAAAATAAAAAAGTACCAGAAATAAACGTTAATCTTGAGGTCTTCAGATGTAGTATTTCTTGATGGCGTCTGAATTGATTAGCTTTGTGCTCCCTCTGCCGTCCATTTCTAGTAAGATTACCGCTCCTCCAGAGAATACTCTATGAACCATGTAGGATCCTTGCCAATTTGGCGCAAATTTTCCTTTGGCTTCTTTTTGATGAGGAAAGATCTTCTTCAATACTAACTGCCCCGGTGTGATCTATCGAGGTTTGACTTTCTTGTTGAATTCTTTTGTCATTCTGTTCTAATAGAGTTGGCCATGACAAATCGCATCCATTCTCTTTTCATCGATGAGTATCAATTGTTCATGCCTGCTACGTATCCATTCTGCATCGTCTGGACCAACCTCTTAGATAATATTTAAAGATGGTATTTCCACCTCGGTAGGTATTATTGCCTCTGAACCATAAGCCAACATATAAGGAGTTGCCCCAGTTGACGTTCTGATTGTGGTGCGATAACCGAGCAAATCATATGGTAGTTTCTTATGCCATTGCCTATGACTGTCCACTATTTTCCTTAAAATCTTCTTGATATTCTTATTTGCAGCCTCAACTGCCCATTCATCTGTGGGCGGTAAACCATGGAATTTCGATGAGCAATCTTGAACCTTTTACAAGTTTCTTTTATAAGATCGCTGTTGAGGTTGGCCGCATTATCTGTTATGATTGATTTTGGAATTCCAAACCGACAAACTATGTTATTGCGAACAAAGTCTACCACTTCCTTCTTAGTCACTGCCTTGTATGTCGAAGCTTCAACCCATTTTGTGAAATAATTGATAGCCACCATGATGAAACGATGTCCATTTGATGCGGGAGGCTCTATGGGTTCCATAAAACCCTTGCCTCAAGCGGTAAATGGCCTAGGGGAACCCATCACGTTGAGCTTATTCGATGGAACCCGTATAAAATCTCCATTCACTTGACATTGATGATACTTTTGCACATACCGGATGTTGTCTCTCTCCATGGTCATCCAAAAATATCCAGCTTTTAAAATCTTTTTTGCCAAAGTGAACCCATTCATGTGAGGTCCACATGTTCCTGCATGTATTTTTTCCAAAAATCTTGTCGTTTCTGCGGCGTCAACACACCTCAGCAATCCTAAATCTGAAGTTCTCTTATATAGGATTTCTCCGTTAAGGAAGAAATGATTGGCCATCCTCCTCAAAGTCCGTTTCTAGTTGCTTGTGGCATTTTCAAGATATTCTTGTGCTTCTATCAATCTTCTGATGTCATAGTACTAGGGTTTTCCATCCAGTTCCTCACCTACCTGAAAACAGTAAGCATGTTAATAATATATCTCTATATCGATAGGGTCGATGTAATTCTTGTCTGGGTGTTGAATCATCGAGGACAATGTTGCCAAAGCATCGGCAAATTCATGAGCTCGAGGGTCATGCTTGAACTCAATCCTTGCGAATTTCCTACTCAACTCTTTAATGCAATGCAGATAAGGTAAGATCTTGACATTCTTAATGGTCTATTCTCCTTGCACCGATGAACCAATAAGTCGAAATCTCCTATCACCAAGAGTTCTTTGATGTTCATGTTGATGGCCATCCTGAGTCCGCGAATACAAGCTTCATATTCCTCCATGTTATTGGTACAGTAGAACCTAATCTTAGCTGAGATTGGGTAATACTGACCTATTTTTGAAATTAAGACTGCTCTTATTCCTACTCCAATAGAGTTTGATGCTCCATTAAAGAACATTCTACATCCATCATACGACTCTGATATGTTTTCTCCTACAAACAAAACCTCTTCATCAGGGAAGTAGGTCATGAGTGGCTTGTAATCCTGGTCCATCGGATTTTCTGTGAGCTGATCAGCCAGGTTTTGTCCTTTGATAGCCTTCTGTGTTACGTACATAATATCAAACTAGCTCAACAAAATTTTCCACTTCGCCAGCTTACCCGTAGACATGGGTTTCTGAAAGATGTACTTGAGTGGATCCATTCTTGAGATCAAGTACGTGGTGTATGCAGACAGGTAATGCCTAAATTTTTGCAAAATCCAAGTTAAAGCGCAACATGTTCGTTCCAACAAGGTGTATCTTACCTCGTATGGCGTGAACTTCTTGCTCAAATAGTAAATGGCTTGCTCTCTTCTTTCTATCTCATCATGCTGCCCCAATACACATCCGAATGCATTATCCAAAATAGATAAATATAGCAACAAAGGCTTTTCAGGCTCTGGTGGGACCAATACTGGTGTGTTGGACAAGTATTCATTGATTCTATCGAAAGGCTTTTGGCATTCCTCTGTCCATTTCGTGGCGCATCCTTCTTCAGTAACTTGAATTTGTGTTCACAGATCACTATGGATTGAGCTATGAACCGATTGATGTAATTTAGTCTTCCCAAGAAACTCATCACGTCCTTCCTGGTCTTGGGTGGAGGTATCTCTTGGATTGCATTTATCTTTGATGGATCCAACTCTATGTCTTTCCTGCTAACGATGAATCCCAATAGTTTTCCTGCAGGTACTCCAAATGCACACTTTGCTAGATTCAACTTCAGATTATACTTACGCAACCTCTCAAAGAACTTTTATGAGTCATCCAGGTGGTCTGAACTTCTTTTGGATTTGATAATGACATCATCCACGTACACTTCAATTTCATTATGGATCATATCATGAAAAAGGGTAGTCATTGCCCTCATGTAGGTTGCATCGGCATTTTTTAGACCAAATGGCATTACTCTGTAGCAATACACTCTCTATGGAGTGATAAATGTTGTATTCTCTGCATCATCTTCATCCATCAAGATTTGGTGATATCCTGCAAAACAATCGACAAATGACTGCAACTCATGTTTTGCACAATTATCGATGAGTATATGAATATTTGGAAGAGGGAAATTATCATTAGGACTGGCCCTGTTGAGATCTTGATAGTCCACACATATTCTGATCTTTCCATAATTTTTGGCACAGGCACAATATTGGCTAACCATGTGGGGTAATTTGTAACCCTTATAACGTTCGCCTCAATTTTCTTAGTTACCTCTTCCTTGATCCTTAAACTCAAATTTGGCTCGAATTTTCTTGTCTTTTGCTTAACTGGTAAACAAGTGGGATCAGTTGGTAGTTTGTGCGAGACAATATCAATGCTTAATCCTGGCATGTCATCATAAGACCAAGCAAATACGTCAACGTACTACTTAAGCAACTCTATTAACTCTTGCTTTCTTTCAACCTCCAAATGTTTGTTGACTCGTGTTTTCTTCACAAGTTCCTCATCTCTTAAGTTGACAACCTTTGTTTCATCTATATTAGGCTTCTTTTGACTTTCAACTTGCTTGATCTCGTGTGGTAGATTTTCAGGCATCATGCTTTCATCATACTCTTCATGATCTTGTTCATCGCTTACACCTTGCTCGGTGGATTCGATACATGTTGTAACCATCAAACGAGGATTTTTATTAATATGAGTGCTGAAAAGTGCAAAAGGTAAGTGATAGTAAATAGATTTTTTTTAAAAAATAACAAGGTAAAAAAATTAAGAAAAATATAGACTTTTTGTTTCAAATCATTCTAGCTTTTAAAAGAGGCAAGCAACAAAAGATTAGACATGATTCAAGCCTCAATTTGATCATGCGAATTTTAAAAATAAAAACTTCTTTTCCACACTACCAGGACTCTGGTTGAAACTGCGATTGGTTGATGGTCCAGTTCTGCAAGATTTCTCCGGGTTCGGCATCACGAATGGTCAATTTAGCTAAGATTTATCTCTTCCCCTTCTCCAGCTATGGCCAAGAACATATTGCCTAATCCTTCTATGATATCATCAACGCCAGCTTGGTCTGGAATCAAAGCTTGTTCTGGTATGAAAATTGTATCGCTTGCCCCTTGGTGGACTCTTCCCAAGACAGGCTCATATCCGAGTCTGTCGGTGCCTCTCTAATGCTTCAGCTGGATTGGCTCAACTATGCCATTGGACTTTGGTCCAATTCCACTTTTTGGCATGTACCCATACTTCAACATCTCTGACACAACCATTTTTGCTACACTTGACAATTTTGTATCATCTGGCTCTGCTTCCTCATTGACGCTTATAGCTTGCATGATTTCGAAAGTGTGAAAAGTGGCTCCGTCTAACTCATCAGTGACTGGGATAGAATTAACAGAAATGATGGGGTAACTAAGCTCCCCGTGGATGGTAACTTATGTGCGACCCTACTCAAACTTTACACATTGATGAAGAGTGTAAGGAATCACTCTCGCCATGTGAACCCATGGTCTTCCCAACAACAGGTTGTAGTTGGATGATACATCCATCACTTGAAATAGAATGGGGAATTCAGCTGGCCCCACCTGCAATGTGAGATAGATCTCTCCAACGACACTTCTTTGTGCTCCATCAAAATCTCTAACTTTCACACGATTTTCCCTTATCTCTCCCATATTAATGCTTAAATCTCTCAAAGTGGTGAAAGGACAGATGTTGCATCCACAACCACCATCAATTAGAGCTTGAGTCATGATCTTATCATAATATTTGACTGCGATGTGAAGAGCTTTGTTGTGCCTAGCCCCTTTTGCAGGCAGCTCATCATCACGGAAAGAAATCTTTTTAGCTTCCACTATTCTTCCAATCGTTGCCGCTAAGGTTTCATTTGTGGTCTCTTTCGGAATATTAACTCCATCTAACACTTCCATCAAAGCATTCCTATGAGCTTCAGAACTCATAAGCAAAGACAAAATGGATATGTGGGCTGGCGTCTTCTTCAGCTGCTCTTCGACTGAATAGTCTTTAGGCTGTATCTTCTTCCAAAATTCTATGATTTCAGCATCGGTAACATTCTTCTTTGGATTGTGTTCTTTTCCAAGAGCTCTTTGATTTAGATATTCTGGGGCATAAAACCTCCCCGACCTGGTCATCCTTTGAGCTACGACAGTGTTGATCATCTTGCCCTTAGTGTCTGCTCGATAGTCCCATGGGACTACTTTGGTGTTATATTCAGGCTTTCTGGCAATTAGAGTGGTCATTACAACTCTTGAGAGAGATATTTGGACAGTCAGAGGTTCCCTTAGTTGAACAGTGATGACAGGTTGCGCCGAAGATGTCATAGCATCTGGTTCATCTATGTATGGATAGTTAGGGTCCCCATATTCTTCATCTAGAAGAACCATGTTGACTTCTTGATTCTCAGGGTTTGTCAAGGGTTTGTTGTTCACATTGGGAGGCCCTAGAGTGCATTTGATTACTCTTCTTCTGATCAAAGACTCGATCTGGTTATTTAACCTATAACAATCTTTTGTGTAGTGTGATTGGATTCCCGAGTGGTAAGCGCATTGCTTGTTTCCATCAAAATTACTAGGGATTGGATCAAGAAGTTTTCCTTAATTTGGTTGCAGCACTCCCGTTGTCCTCAACCTCTCAGACAATTGGGCATAGGGTTTGGTAATCGATGTGTAACTGCGAGCATTTTTGGTTTCAAGATTTGGACGTGGTCTCGATGCATATGTTAGTCTATTTTGGTGGATTAGTCCTTGGACAGGGACATATGGTCTTGGAGGATTTTGGTATGCTGGTGCTTGGGGTGGATTATAGTGTGGTTGGGTATTATATACCGGGTATGGGGCATTTAAAGTATGCGCAGCGATTTAGGGATTACATGGGTATCGATGGGATGGTCCTCCCTTTTCTTTTTGATGCCGCCAATGGAACCCGATTGTATAGCCCTACTTGCAACTTGCAATGCGACCATAGACTGAATCTTCCCAGATTTAACACTCTCATCTATAAAGTCGCCCATCTTGACCAATTCTGCAAACTTCTGGCCCATCATTGACATCATCTTGTTGAAGTAGACACCTTTCTTGAGCTCGAATAAAGTACTTCGAGAGCTCACTCTCATCTAGTGGCGGTTGCACCCTTGCGGTCTCAGTTCTCCAACGTCGTGCATATTCCTAGAAATTCTCAAATGACTTCTTCTGTATATTGGGCAATGAGAATATGTCAACCGTAATTTCAGTATTGAATCTGAAATGAGTCATGAAATCCTCAGTCATTTCCTGCTAGTCATGCCATTTGCGAGGGTCATGGCGAGTATACTAGGTCAATGCTTCTCCAGACAGACTCCGGATGAACAACTTTATCCTCAGCTTTTCATTTCTCCGTACACCAACTAACTTGTCACAGTATGCCCTTAAATGTGCGTGAGGGTCACCTTTTCCATCGAATATATCAAACTTTGGTGGTTTGTACCCTACCGGCATGTCAATGTTTGGATGGATGCACAAGTCATCATAATCCAGACTCTCCGTTCCCTAGTAACTTGTAAGCTTTTTAATGCCTTTCATTGACCCTGAAGCTGGGCATTTATCAATGCATCTTCTTTCAGCTGGGTACCTTTCTCCATTTTTTCATATTGATCGACCTCATACGGAACATTAACCACTGCTGGCATTGTGAAGATAGGATCTCCAGTGGCATATATGGGTGGAACATGTGGCCCATAGGGAGCGGCGTCATGTGCCCCAAGTATCTGTTGCATTGTAGGTATCGTAGGGTCGCGATTGGAAAGGTCGGGAATGGTCCTAACTGCGGTTGGGGAAGCCGGTGGAACTCGACCGTGAGCGGGAGTGTGTTGAGTTTGTTCTGGCTGATTTGGCAAGTCGACAGAAGGCAGATCAGCCTTTGCGAAGAGATAGGCGTCTTGAAAGTAAGGAAAGTGGTAACCGACAGTTTTGCCAAGTCTCGCACTTGGCGTAGTTCTTCTCTTAAGATCTTGAGTTCTCGCTCCATGCGAGCCATTTTCTCTTCATTTTGAATGTCTGTCATGTTTTGAGAACCTTCAAGGTTCTCAATAGGTATTATTATGTTTGCAGCAGCGTTGAACTCGTCTTTATCAGTCATCTTTCCTTTGGATCGAAGGTTGTATCGTGAGTCAACTAGTTTGCAAGTCGACACAAATCAACGTACTTTTGAGGATAAATGATGAAAAAAAAAACAAAGAAAAAAAAGGAAGCTATGTTAGTTTGGAAAATATTGAAATATGTAACAAATATATAAGTGTAACACATATATACGCCAATTTGGCGACATTCAAAACGCGTCCTAGTGTAGAACCCTTTTTTTTTGCCTAAGGTAGGCCTACGTTGCAATTAGTTTGATAATAAATTATCCATTTAAGCACATTTTAGATTTGGAGAAAACATAACTTCATTGATTAAGGTAGTCTTGGATGTTACATTGTAGGCAATCAGAAACCTAAGAAATGAAAGTATGGGGGCCATAAGGCATACGAGAGGAATAGGCCACATGACACTTTGAGGAGCTTATGAAAAAAGTTCAAAGAAGAAAGACGAATCTACGGCCAGGTTGGAGAATCATCATCGTCATCGTCCCCATCATAATATGGCTCTGGGTGGTACTCTAGAGACTCGTCGGGGCCGCTTTTGGGAGACATGTCTATCACCCTTTCATTTCTTGGGTCATAGATGTTAGAACCCGTTTCAGAAACCTCCATGTGGTCTTCCTCCACCTCTTCTTTTGGGTCCTCCTCTAGGTCTTCTTCAGGGTCCTCTTACAGGTCTTCTTCCTCTTCTTCTTCAACCACCTGTATCAAATAATCGATGGATCCGGGAACAATCTGATTATACATGGATGTGGTGAATCCCATGCGAGGAAGCACTGATTCGCTAATCCAATAATTTTTTGGTTGTCTACAAACCCCTAATGCCTGTGTATGCTTGGATGAGTCATATGACTCACAATATTCCGCCAAGCGAAATACTTCAGCGTGCACCATTTTTCCTCTCTTATTCCAAATCGATTGTGTATTCCCACTCGGCTTGCAGATTTCTTCTCCGTTCCAGTGAGACTGAAGTGAAAGCATCTTCATGTGACCTCATAATTGACCATAGCGAAATGTCTTGGATGACTCCGAATTGCCGCATAACCCGAAGAGGTGCATATGGTTGAATGCCCTTCAGCCCAATTAACTCGATAAAGAAAAATTATCGGGTCCTCGCAAACGCCACTCCTCTTATCCAAGAAAACTTCCATTATATGGCATCTCATGTAGGTTGTTCAGGAATGTGCGCCACTCTTCCCTTCCTGTCGACACGCCCACCCAATTTTGGATACGATCTTCATGGCTTTGGATCATGTTACGTGCACCCATGTAGAAATCCATTTGTTGATCACGACAATAGAAATGTTCTCTCGCCCAAATTTGTAGTAGCATACTACATCCCCCAAAAAAGTTGTTCCCCATAATGCAGGTTGTCATCAAACGAAGAACTTTGGCAAGGATCATGGGCACCAAAGAAAATATTTGTGGATCGTTGAAGTTGTTTATAACCATCAGCAATATGTTGATATCGACAGAATTGGACCTTATTGGGAATACCATAACTCCCAGGAAAGCCGTAACGAATACTCTTGGCCTCATAGTCTAACTCGACATGTTTGTCATCCACATATCTCAATGACCGAAATATATACAGATCAATGAGACTTAGAAAATCACCAGTACAGATAGCTGACAGGATCATCGATAGCCTCACTCTAATCGGTAACTCAGTAAGACTACTAACTGATCTAGTGTATGAGTGATCTGAAAATCCAAAAATTTGAAAGTTACGATGCTCGATTCTCAAAACCCTATTAACTGAGTGACAAAAACTTTATCGCATTGTGTCCCCAGAAGTGACAATAAGGCTCCTAAGTGCCCTCGAATCTCAGCGCCATGTATCTTGTGGATATTTTGCCACTAATTTATAAGAATGTGGGGAGCTGAAACGACCATTTGGATATCCGGCAAGTCTTGGTTGAGGTTCATCTGAAAAGAGGGTAAAAGATGTAATGAGTTTATTTGCTCCAAATCTGGCAAGTGTTTAAGTTTGGATAATTTATATCAATTTCACACAAAGTTTATCGTCGAGTTTTAAAGAAGAAACTCATTGACATTTGGATGATTTCCTAAACGCAACGACAATATCGTATATTTTCTTGCCTAAGGCTATGCAACATGACCTATTTTAAGAGTAAGATTTTTTCCTAGATGATTAAGAGTGAGAGTGAATAATTGCAAGAAGGTGCACTATCCTAATTGACTCTGAAACTAAGAAATCCAAAGAAAGTTTCGGAGGAGTGCAGGAACACCCCTCACGTGTGCAGTGTATGCGTGTACGGCCAAAGACTCGATAGAATGTGCAAATGACAGTGTAGAGAAAGTAGTAACAAGTAGTGTTTAAAAAAAAAAAAAGGAACACAAGTTTAGATTTCACTTGCGACCTTTCAGTCAAAACAATATATCAATACGGAAAAGTAAACAAACAGAAATAAACAAGTAATCACAAGTATTATTCCTAAATCAAGTTTTCTAAGGTTAAAACCTAAGTAAGTTCCTAGCAGAGTCGCCAAGTTGTCGCACCCCTATTTCGAACCGACCAAAACAGTTCACAATATAATATGGTTGACACTCTGATTATGAAAAATAATTTTTTTAATTTTAGAGTCGCCACCTAAATTTTAAGGAAAATATTAGAAAAATCATTTTATAAATATGTAAATGTAAACTTTGTTAAATTTGCGAAATTAGTAAAATTTTGAGTAAGAATTTTGATTACTCAAGTGAAAGGTATTAAGCATTCCTCAGAGACTATCCGAAGATAGTCCTTAAACTCAATTTAAGAAAATATAATCAGAAAACTTGTTTATTTATTTGCTTTAAAATCAATGGTAAGTAAACTTTGTTAGTTTAAGAAAAAAGAATAATACAAGGTACGACATATACATGTCTATTAAATAAAATTAATAGTAGTATGTTTGTCATACAGTAAATAAATAAATAAATAAATGTACTAAAGTGTATGATTATTGTATATGTTGAAAAATATATATGTGTCTTATATAAATGTATCCAAAATAAATGTTGAGTTTAAAGGATATGAAAATTTGTCGTTTATTTATATATAGAATTAAGACGTAAAAAATAAAATTATAGTTGGGTTTAAATGTAAAGTAGTATGTGTGAAAAATGAGGTTAAATGAAATAAATAATAGTGATACTAAATGTTAAAATATTATATAAAAGTTTGTGATCTTAAATATGTTTATTATAAAGTGTAGTATATACATGTAAGTTGTTTAAAACATATGAACACTTATTATTTATTTACATGTATAGACAAATTGACGATAGATTATATGTAGTAAAGTAATATGTATATTTAAGTGTAGGGATTTATAAATTATAAAAATAAATAAGTAGCTTCGTAAAAGAGATAATAGATATGAGAAAAATAATATGAAGGGTAACAATGTATAGAGAAAACTAATTATAAAAATAGACTTTATACCTCTTATATGCATGACATATAGATGTATGTATCTTGTATTTTGAACTTGTTGGCATATCTAAAATCTTGGAATAGCATGTTAAAAGATTAAAATATTTTTAGCAATATTTGATCTAAAAAGTAAGAATAGTCAATACATTTTTGTAAAGGAGTGATTTAAAGAATATAAAAATAGGCCTAACTACTAGGACTTATTCTATAGTCACATTTGTTTTATTAAATATATAAGCATACTTCCCTACCTATTTTTTCTTTAAAAAAAATTCTACAAGTTAATTATTTTAAAGCTAATTATTTTAACCTTTTTGTATCTCTAAATTCATTTGGAAGTCTCAATTCATGAGTTTTATTTTTTTTTTCTACTTAAATACCTAAATAAATATTATTTCACAATTTTAAAACTTCAATTGAGAATTTTAGATAATAAGTTTTCCTATGCCTTAAGATAAAGGCCTAAGTCGACATATATTTCTTTTCCCCAATTTTGAAACACCTAAGCGAATATTATTTTAACCTTTTGAAACTTCATTTGGAAAACTTTTAAAATTATAAGCCCCTCTTTTCAACTTAAAAGGCCTGAAAGAATGTTATTCAGTCATCTCAAAGATAAAGTGCTAAATATCAATCTTAAAGCTATTCAACCATCCCAAAGAAGACAATATTAGGAGGAAATATCAACTGGTTTTAAACACTAGTTCAAATTATAGGCTAATAGGCCCTCTTTCTTAATTTTATTTGTGTCGAACTGATGACGTTAAATAATTACTTGTGAATAAGTAAATAGTAAAGAAGATTAAAAAGAAGATTAAAGGTTCTAGTTCTTAAGAACAATATTCTTGACATGATTAGGCTAAACCAGTGATCCAAAATCCATATCAACATTTTTTTATCATTGTAAACTAGTGAACTGTATTATAGACTACTCATATCATATTTACGACACAAACGCATGCCCTTATTAAAACAAAAGGAGAAGATATGGACGAAGATTGTACCTTTTGTTAAGCAGCAAATTAGAGCTTCGACGCCAAGAGATTTCAACTTTGAAATTTCTCGAACTCGAATTAAAAATAAAAAATAAAAAATTGGAGGACCATAAAAAAGAAGAGAACTTTCGGACTCTAAAAAAAACTTGAAGTGTGTTCCGATATTTGCTCTTTTGGATAGTTCCTTGAAGTTGCTCGATTGTTCTTTGGTGATGATTTTTTATGTTGTTCCTGTCCTGTTTTTGGATGATTTTTCTCTGTTCTTTCGGAAGGAACCAAATGGCTCCTTTTATAGCCAAATTGTAACCTCTATTGGCCTCAAATTTGAATTTTTGAGAGCCAAAACGGGAGGACTAATGATGAAGGGGGAGAAAATTCCCACAAGAATCGCTTTTTCAGGTAGATTTGAAAGGATTGAGTGACTAATAAGACATTTTTTCCACCGGCCAGAGTCGTTCTTTTGACATGGGGATGAGGGATCACGTGGGGGTGATGAGAGAGGACATTCTGGGGCGGCCATAGGCGATGTGTAGCTAGCATAGGTGTTTGAGCAAAAAGCTTGGGCGGCCATGTAAAAGACGCTCTGGGGAGGCAGACAAGTTTGGGAAAGGAAACATCCTTTCCTGAAGAAAGAAGAAGAAGACGCAGTGTCGGGTCCTTTCTGGAAAAGATGAAAAGTTTTTGGGACTTAATTTGGACCGTCCGATCATTTGATCGGACGGTTTTAAAAGGTTTTAAAAATATGTTTAATAATAACAATTATATATATATATATATATATAAAGATGAATTTAAAGTCGTTGGATTAAATCGTAGGGCCGAGATTAAAAGTTAAGAAGCACAATCCATGTGCTCGCCTACGTGGCACACACGGATTGGCCGGTTTAAGGGGACTTGGATTGTCAAAATTGCTCAAATTAAATTCATTTAAATTATAAAATCTTCTTTATTAGATAGCCATAATTTATTAAATGAAAAATAATTATTTTGCAAGACTAGTTTATTTGATAAAATTAGTTATTCTAAAAAAATATAAATTACTAACTCATTAATTAATTAATCCTTCCTAATTTTGAAAAATGTCGGAAAATATTTATCGCAATAATAGAAATTTTAATTTAAAAAATCGAGTCAACCCTTAAAAACAATAGTAAAAAAAATGAGAAAGTAAGTAGTAGTATTTATATAATATTTTTTTTTTTATAAAAAGTAGTATTTATGAAATATATTTATCAAATAAAATAAGTAATCTTTTCGTATTCCAAAAATTTCATAACATATATATATATATATATATATATTATTATTATTATTATTATTATTATTATTATTGTTATTATTATTTTAGTTTAATAAATGTGGAGAGCCAATATTTGGTGTCAACAATAAGAACTATGATTGTTTGGGTATTATGAGTGTGTGTTGGTTGGTTCAGGTTCACTTATAATTATAGCGAGTATTGATTTGGAATTTTATGATTCTTATGTAAGAAAGGATTCGTCATGATGATTGTGTCAAGGTCCTTGATAACATGGGGCAGACGTGTGTACGTACGATCAACTTTGGTGGTTATTGGGAATGCCTTTGTTGTTCGTTAAGTTTACATACAACAATATGTATCACTCGAGGATTGAGATGACTTCATTGAGGCATTGTATGGGAGGATGTGTAGGTGTTCAATTGGTTGGTTTGAGGTTGAAAATGTGAAACCTTTGGGAGTTGATTTGGTGAAAGATGTTCAGGATAAGGTGAGAAGTATCCAATCTAAGCATCTAGCAGCCCAAAGTCGACATAAAAAGTATGTGGGACAAGTATCCCCAGTTATTCGACGATTCAGATACTACTCTACTCTTGTTTTATCCATTTTCTCCCAATTGTCACTCGGGGACAAGTGATGGGTAAATTGGTATCTATTGTAACGATTTGAATGAAATTAGAGTTATGTGAGTCTAGGGAAAAGACAACAGAGAAAAATTTTGGGTTGAAAAACTTTTTGGTAGTAACTTGGGATTTCCTAACCTAGTCCAGATTTGAACGAAATTAGAGTCATGTGAGTCTAGGGAAATCTGGTAACGATTGGGTGGTTTAATAAGGAATTTGATTGCACGAGTAGATAGCTAAGACGTTAAGGAATCCATACGACTTTACGAAATTGAATTTGGGGGAGTAAAACTCTCAAAATTGATCTTAGCGTGAACTGATATTTTTTTAATGTCATGGGATTAAAGTGTGTTGTTAAATGGGGGTTTGGAACTCAATCCTTGACGTTCTTTCTCCACCACAGCCGCTAGAGCGAGATTAGTGCCGCCAGGGTGGAGCCGCGGTAGCGGGGTGAGGACCATTGTGGTGGGGCATACGCGACTTAAGTCAAAAATAAACCCCAAAGCGTCATTATTCTACAAGTTTCGACTTTGAGAGCTAAGGAATGACCCCAAGTGTTTTCTTGACAGTTTTCCACCATTCTTGAGACTAAAGGTAAGGTTTTCACTCTCCGAATCCATTTTTTGATCCGTAGAACTTAGTTTCTTGGGTAATTATCGATGGGGGAGGGTTTTGATATGGAATTTATGGTGAAAAAAGCCCTAATCTAGGTATGGGGATCAAGGGTTTGACCTAGGATTGATGTTATTGATTATAACTCGGGTAATTAGGTCTTGTTTAATGGTCCTCGTATTATTATGATTGTTTGTAGATCGAGAACAAGCGAAAAGAATTCAAAAAGGGAAGAATCAAGTTTCTTAAAGGATTCAAGCTTTGTTCGAGGTAGGCGATGGTTGTGATTTCATGTTTGTGTGATATATGTTTGTAATTGCTTTATTGTATTGCATGTATGTATGTGAATGTTACATTATTAATCACACCCTATGTAATTCAGTAGGAACAAATGATTGTATGCCATGAATCAACACTTACTTGTATGATTATGAGAATGTACATTGTGATTGTGGCTTGTTGAATGGATCGGGTGTTACGTTCCAACATATTAACTGGGATCGAATGTCACGTACCGACATATATATTAGATCGGGTGCTACGTTTTAGCGCATATATGGGATCGGGTGTCACGTCCGAAACACTAACTTAGATCGGGTACCACGTACTGGTACACTAACAGTTTGGGTATAGGTTCCATGAGAGGACCATTGAATTGGGTTCCGTGATTGGGCCATTGAATTGTGTTGTATGTCTACTTGTGATGATTACGTTCATATCTAATGGTGATTGAGGTTGAAAGATTGTTTGTTGCTCTAAAATGATAACCAAAGTGTATTATTGAGAACGTGGAATGCTACATTGATCCGAAAAGATGACTAATATTGTATATGTTCGGTATATGCTGCTTTTATAATGTTATGGTTACTTGCATATGTTTCACTTATTGGGATAGTCATGTGATCCTACCAGTACATTGTGATTGTGTATTGATACTGCACTTGCTTGTTCTTTGTTGAGTACATGGCATCTTCAGGCGGCTATTGATAGACCTCAACTAGGTGACTATTGAGCGTGACCGGATTCAATGGTGAGCCAGTTCTTTCATGCTGCCATAGATCTCTCTTGTTTAAGTCCACTCTTTTCGGACTCGGACTATTTGTTTAAGGTGTTTGTTTAGTTTCGGGGTTGTACCCATTGTTCTTAGACTTGTCGTTATTAGAGTTATGGTACAATGACTTTCAGGTTCTAAGAGTTAAGACTTCCGCATTAGTTTAGTTAAGTAATTTGTTTAAACCTTTGGAGTTTATGGAAACTCTATATAATTTCTGCATTTAAACCTGCTTCTGTATCTTTAAATGCATAGTTTTTGGTTAAGTTGTTTAGTCTGGGTTGTAGTAATGGTTCTCCCACCGGAGGCTTAGTGTGGGTGTCAATCACGACGGTCTGGATCTATAATATCAAGAAAATGAGAATATTTTCAAATCAAATATGGAAAACAATGGTGTTGTTTCAATAATACTAGATAAAAAATCTAGTGTAATTAGCATGTATCTCCCATACCAAATACGCAAGCGAGATAAGAGAGTGACAAGCACAATGGGAGGGAGGCGAGGGCGCGAGATTTGTCTATATATGCATCCTAGATACATGATAATCTATTTCGATAGAGTGTATCTAGAACAAATTAATCTAATTTTGATTCGATATATTTTGAGATACATGTATCTGGATTTATCAAAATCTTGCAAGATTCATAATATTACAGCATAGCGTGTATTTAAGTAATTAGATTATATACTAGTGAGATTACTGTACGTTAGTCTTAAATAAAAAGTTTTGGCCCATGAGCCGACCCCAGCCCAGCCCCAACCAAGCCTGAAGGGCCAAGGGCTTATATGGGCCGGACTTATAAGCCCTAGTTGTAAATGGGCTTGAAAATCCTATTCCAACCATATCCCAATAGCGGGTTGGGTTGGTCTTTCCCCATTGGCTAGGCCCATTTTGATGGCTCTACACGGAGGAGAGGAGTTGGAGGAGTTGAACGAGTTGATCCTTTGAAGTCAAACTAAATAAACTAATCCACTAGAAATTAAACTTTACTCAAATATGTTTAATTAAATTTAAATAATCAATCTAATTATATTAACGTATATGGTTGATTGGATAATATGTTTGATTTTAGGACATTATCAAAAAATTTATGAACATAAATCCAACAAAAATTAAACTTTTACAGTATGCAAAATTGAACTTCAATCAGTGAATTTGTAGTTTTAAATGAAATTTCAAGACATCATTTAATTCTTGAAATTGGACCGCAAAAAAACTAATTTTGAACCTACCATGAGTTTCAGTAATATTATTTTTTCCATATATAACTTAATATTGGTCATAATAATAAATATATCCAATTTTGGTTACAAAATTAAATTGTTTTCCTAACATAATTTATAATTAAAGAATTTCATATTTTAAAATTCTTGTTTTGAATCAATAGTAAATTTTAACAGTATTATTTCCATATATAACTTTGTATTGGTCAAAATAATACATATACCCAATTTGATACAAACTTATATTATTTTCCTAACATAAAGTACTACAAACCTTTGAATTCTCCTATAAAACCTTAGGAGAAGTCACTACTTGATTCATTGCACCTTACATCTTCAATATAAATATATAATGGCAAACTTGAAAGCTTCATTTAGCAATACTTTTTCCCTCGTAGCTTACGTTTGTGGTATGTATACACTACTTTTGTGTTTTTTTTTTTTTTTTTTGCATTATCACTGCAACAAAAGCAACTTTTAGCAGTAATAAATATGCACATTAATATAGAGTATTGTTAAAGTTTTTACTGACATTAGTTAATTGTTGTTGAATTCAAAGAGTGTTAATTGCCTCTCAAGATTATTTTTGATGTAATATATATATTATACTGGTCCAAATAAATTTTATTTTATATATTGATTGGTTGTTTTAATTTGCAGTTATTTTGGTGATAACGAGTCAAGTGCTCAAAGCAAATGGTTACGTATGTCCATCAGAAATGGATGCTATATCATGTAAAGGAGGTGATAAGAAACATGATTGTGAACCATACTGTAAATTTGTCTATGGAAAACCATTTGTTGGTTTCTGAGTGTGTAGTGAAAAAAGCAGGTGAAGATCCCATTTATATGTGTTTATTGTTGGGTTTTAAAGGTGTGAACAGGAAATGAAGGGTTGTGACTCTCCTGAAGAGTTGTGACCATGCTGAAAGGTTGTGAACTTTATGAAAGGTTGTGTCCTTTCTAAAGGATTGTGACCATTTGAAAGGTTATGCCTTTTCCAAAGTGTTATGACCTTTCGAAAGGTTGTCTTCTTTTTTACGAAAGGTTGTCTTCTTTCCAAAGGGTTGTGACATTTACCCTTTAAAGGCTATAAATAGAAAGACTTCCTCTCAGTTTTAACCACTGATTTTCTCTCCCTCTGCATTCATTTTTTTCTTATAAACAAAGTTGAGTCTTTGTATGATTCGTTACTGCATATTGAGTTCGCTGAAATTGCAGAAATTTGAGGTACCACTATTTCTGTAATAGGTTAATTCGTTTTATCTAGGGTGGAAGTAATCCATAACCTCGGGTACATTGAGGGGATTAAATTCCTTAAGGACACACAGTGATTTCTGTGGACTCGGATTGTTCATGTTTTTCTTTTCATCTTTTTTTTTTGTTTCTGGTTTACTAACTTCAATACAGGAACTACAAGGTTAAGGAATTTAATATATTTTTCTGTATTTGAGGTTTCTGGAGATTAAAACCTTTTTGGTTTTCTACTATGTTTGAACATTGTACTGATTCGAAGAATATAAAAACTTCATCAGTACATAAGATTCATCCGGTTAACGATTAGAAGAATATAAAAACTTCATCGTTAAACTAGAAACAAGTTATATAAAGATTTTGTCTTTATTTATTAGTATTTTAAATACTGAATTATCTGTCTATTTGTGACAGAAAAAATGACAACTGATACAGAACAACAAAATATTCTGTTAACAATGGTGCTTCGTCAAGTCGAACACCAATTACAACAACAATGGCTAATTCATAGAAATCGGGCAAGTTCACCGGTATAGACTTCAAACGTTGGCAGCAGAAGATGTTCTTCTATCTGACTACCCTCAGTCTACAACGTTTTATTAATGAAGATGTTTCTGTGTTAAAAGAAGGAACTCCCGACAATGAGATATTTGTTGTGACCGAGGCATGGAAACATTCGATTTCCTCTCGCAAGAATTACATACTTAATGGATTGGAAAATGCCTTATATAACGTATTCGGTGTTTGTAAAACCTCTAAAGAACTTTGGTATGCTCTTGAGAAAAATACAAAATCGAAGATGCAGGCCTAAAAAGTTTATTGCTGCAAAATTTTTGGATTTTAAAATGGTTGACAAAGAAGACCTGTCATCTCTCAAGTTCAAGAATTACAAGTCATTATGCATGATCTCCTGGCGAAGGTATGATCAAATTCAATAGTTTTATTGATAAAATTATTGAATGGGTTATTGACTTTAAATTGTCCATTGAAGGTATGGTCATAAACGAGACATTTCAAGTAGTAGCAATGATCGAGAAACTCCTTTTGTGGAAAGACTTCAAAAATTATTTGAAACGAGCGAAAGGAGATGACTCTCGAAGACTTGATTGTTCGTTTGAGGATCGAAGAAGACAACAAGGCCAGCCGAAAAGAAGTCACGTGGAAATTCAACAATATTAGGAGCAAATCTTGTTGAAGAAGATCCCACAAAGTCAAAGAAAAGAAAGAAAACATCTGGCCCAAAAAGCAATCCTCCTAAGAAGAAATTCAAAGGAAACTGCTTCAATTGTGGGAAAGTTGGTCACAGGGCTACAGAATGCCGTGCTCCCAAGAAGGAAAAGATGAAAGATCAAGCCAATATGGTTGACATAAATAGGGATATTGACAACCTATGTGCTATGTTGACTAAATGCAATTTTGTTGGAAATCCCAAGCAATGGTGGCTTGATTCGGGAGCCACTGCACATATTTGTGCTGTTCGAGAAGCCTTTGCAACATATGTCCCTATTGCATCGGATGAAACCGTATACATGGGAAATTCGGCAACATCAAAGGTTGAAGGCCATGGCAAGGTATTTCTAAAGATGACCTCTGCAAGGTGGTGACTCGAACAACGTTTGTCATGTTCCGAAAATGAGGAAGAACTTGGTTTCTGCTGGCCTTATGATCAAGAATGGATTTAAGTGTGTTCTTGTTTCTGACAAAGTTGTAATTAGTAAGAATGAAATGTTTTTAGGAAAAGGCTACATCGATGAGGGTCTTTTCAACTTGAATGTAATTGTTGTTGATAATAATAAAGTTCAAGCTTCTTCTTATTTGGTTGAGTCAAATTGTTTATGGCATGAACGTTTAGGACATGTCAATTATAAAACCTTGCGTAAATTGATCAACTTAAACGTATTGCCTAACTTTGAGTGCAATAAATCAAAATGTCAAGTTTGTGTTGAATCTAAGTATGCTAAGCATTCTTATAAATCTATCGAAAGGAATTTCAGTTTCTTAGAATTAATTCACACTGACATTTGTGATATGAAGTCAACACCAACTCGTGGTGGGAAAAAGTATTTTATAACTTTTATTGACGATTGCACTAGATATTGCTATGTCTATTTGTTGAATAGTAAGGATGAAGCAATAGATGCATTTAGGCAATACAAAACTGAAGTTGAAAATCAGTTAGATAAAAAGATAAAAATGATAAGAAGTGATAGAGGTGGAGAGTATGAATTTTCTTTTGCAGAAATATGTTTGGGAAATGGAATCATACATCAAACTACTGTCCCTTACTCACCTCAATCTAATGGAATTGCAGAGAGGAAAAATCGAACTTTAAAGGAAATGATGAATGCCTTACTTATAAGTTCAGGTTTACCACAAAACTTGTGGGGGGAGGCTATCCTTACAGCAAATTGAATACTCAATAGAGTACCCCACAGAATAGGACCTAAGACTGTGGATTGTGTTTTCATTGGATATGCTACAAATAGTAAAACATGTCAATTTTTGGTTAATAAATCCGAACATTCGGATATACATGATAATACGGTAATTGAATCAGATAATGCTAAATTCTTTGAAAATATCTATCCGTATAAAACTAGATGTGAGTTGTCGAGTGAAGGGTCTAAACGACCTCGAGAAGAACCAAAGGAGAATGTACCTAATGAAGAGATACTAAGGCGTAGTAAACGTCAAAGGACGTCTACTTCCTTTGGATCTGATTTTTGTAACATTTCTTATTGAAAATGAACCGCAACCATTTAAAGAAGCTATGTCTTTTACGAAATCAACCTATTGGAAAAAGGTTGTCAATAGTGAGATTGATTCAATCTTGAACAACCATACTTGGGAATTGGTTGACCTTCCTCCAGGAAACAAACCTTTGGGTTCAAAATGGATCTTCAAAAGAAAAATGAAAGCTGATGGATCTATTGACAAATACAAGGCAAGACTTGTAATTAAAGGCTTTAGACAGAAAGAAGGTCTTGACTACTTTGATACATATTCGCCAGTAACTAGGATTACATCCATTCGGATGTTAATTGCACTAGTTGCGGTATATGGCCTTGAAATTCATCAAATGGATGTAAAATCAGCCTTCTTAAATGGAGATTTGGAGGAAGAAATTTACATGGAACAATCCGAGGGTTTTGTGGTTCCTGGTAAAGAGAAGAAGGTGTGCAAACTTATTAAGTCACTTTATGGACTAAAACAAGCACCTAAATAATGGCATGCAAAGTTTGACCAAACCATGTTGTCAAATGGATTTAAAATTAACGAGTGTGATAAATGTGTTTACATTAAAGACACTCCAAACAAAGTTGTTATTGTATGTTTATATGTGGATGATATGCTAATAATGAGTAACGACATTGCTAACATAAATGCTACTAAACGCATGCTTGCTAGTAAGTTTGATATGAAAGATCTAGGAGTTGCCGATTTGATATTGGGAATTAAGATTCACAAAACTCATCAAGGTCTAGCATTGTCTCAATCTCATTATATCCAAAAGGTACTTGAAAAATACAAGCACTTAAACTTCAAAAGTGTAAAAACACCAATTGATGTGAACCTTGATCTTGCTAAAAACAAAGGTGAAAGTCAGTCTCAATTGGATTATGCCGAGTGTTGGGAAGTCTAATGTACATCATGAATTGTACAAGACCGACATAGCTTGTGCTATAAGTAAATTGAGTCGATACACAAGTAATCCCAACCAAAATCATTGGATGGCAATGAAACGAGTTTTGGGGTATTTAGAATACACACAAAACTTTGCTTTGCATTATAATAAGTATCCAGCAGTTGTTGAAGGATATAGTGATGCAAATTGGATTACTGGGTCAAATGAAACTAAGTCCACAAGTGGATATGTTTTCACTATCGGTGGAGGAGCAATATCTTGGAAATCATCCAAACAAACATGTATAGCTCGCTCTACAATGGAATCTGAGTTCATAGCCTTAGATAAGGCTAGTGAAGAGGCTGAATGGCTTCGAAATTTCTTGAAAGATATTCCATTTTGGCCCAAACCAATGGCTCCTATATGCATACATTGTGATAATCAAGCTGCAATAGGAAGAGCTGGAAGCGTTATGTACAACGGTAAGTCTTGTCACATAAGACGAAGACATAACACCGTTAGACAACTACTCTCTAGTGGAATTATCACAATTGACTATGTAAAGTCAAAGGATAATGTGTCGGATCCACTTACAAAAGGCCTAACTAGAGAGGGAGTTGAGAGATCATCAACAGGAATGGGACTATGGTCGAGGACAAGTCATCGTGGCGGTAACTCTACCTAGAAGACTGGAGATCCCAAGATCTAGGTTCAAGGAGATCAAACAAAGTCATTGATGACGATTCAACATTGTCAAAATAAACTTTAAAAGTCCATTCTCATGATGGGGCAATGTTCAAGAACAAGGATAAAGATATTAAGTCTTTTTAATGATTTCTAAGTTTGATACGGGGTATATCAAATGGTGTATCTACGAGATAACACATTTAGAAATCACCTATGTAAGTGTGAAGTGTAAGCCGCTTCAAGGAGAATCCGGTAAGGTCAGTTCTCTACGCACTTATAAACCAAGAAGTGTTCATGGCTGAAACGAACAAAACAATGAGAGCCAAAAACAATTAAAGGGTTGATTGTGTGACTTATGTTGTCTAGGTATACACCAAAGCTCGACGGTTCAAAGATATCAAATCTACCGATTGACCGAGTATATCCGATATATGTTCACTATGGAAAGTTTAAAGGGAAACCTACTTATCCAGATGCAATTAACTCTTACTTACGGATCACACAGTTTTTCATGCATATGTTTTAACAATAGCCATTCCCTATTCATGTGGGGGGATTATTGGGTTTTAAAGGTGTGAACGAGAAATGAAGGGTTGTGACTCTCCTGAAGAGTTGTGACCATGCCGAAGGGTTGTGAACTTTATGAAATGTTGTGTCCTTTCTAAAGGATTGTGACCATTTGAAAGGTTATGCCTTTTCCAAAGTGTTATGACCTTTCTGAAAGGTTGTCTTCTTTCCAAAGGGTTGTGGCCTTTACCCTTTAAAGGCTATAAATAGAGAGACTTTCTCTCAGTTTAACCACCGATTTTCTCTCCCTCTGCATTCATATTTTCTTATAAACAAAGTTGAGTCTTTGTGTGATTCGTTCTCGCATATTGAGTTCACTGTTGCGAAAATTTGAGGTACCACTATTTCGTAATAGGTTAATCCGTTTTATCTTGGGAGGAAGTAATCCATAACCTCGGGTACATTGAGGGGATTAGATTCCTTAAGGACACACAGTGGTTTCTGTGGACTCGGATTGTTCATGTTTTTCTTTTCATCTTTTTTTTTTGTTTCTGGTTTACTAACTTCAATGCAGGAACTACATTTATACTCGATTAACAAACCTTGTTAATCACACATTTATTATAATATATATTACTACTCCTTTTATTTAAACTACAGTGCTCACGCGATGCGCGAATAATATTGAAACTATTAATAAAATGTACTCACCTCCATTCCAATAAACAAATCTATATGAATAGATCGGCAACGAATCATGCAAATATCAAATAATTTTTTTGTTTCACGTTTTCATTTTCATTAATTGTTCACGATTTTAAAATTAAATTTTCATATTTATTTTTATTAGTTTATTAGTTTGCACGATTGAAATAAAAATAATTGAATGTACACGCAACCTCCTTAAATAAGAATCAATTGAAATTCAATTTTATATTCAATTCAAATTTTAGAAGATCAATATGTGACTTCCAATTCAAATTCAAAAATTACAAAAATAAATAAATTTAACACTAATTTAATTAACTAATTTTAAGCAAATATTATCCTATCTAAATAGTTTTTAAAATAAAATTTATTCTGTTATAGTTTCAATTTACAACTATAACAATTATTTCAAACAAAATATTTTTGTTTAGTTAAAATTACCCATACACGTAAATTGAGTTTAATAAACATAATTAATTTTTAAATAATGCATATCATCTGGAGAAAGGGACGTGCAGTTTTTTTTCCTTCTTTTAAATTTTTACGTTTGAATTTAATTAATAACTTCCAAACAAAGAGAGTCATAAGCAGTATTTTTGTAGTGTTTGCATTTTATTTTTTAAATTTTAGATTTTAAATTAATTTTAATCATTCGTGAATTCTCTTCTTTACGTGTCACGTGTTGACACGTCACCTCTTATATATTACTATATAAGAAGAGTGAATAAACACTCTTCTCCGGTCGACACGTGCCACAAAAAAAAAAGGAGAGGGTCATTCGCGGGGCCCACCTACTTTTATACTTTTATGAACTCTTCCATTATATTTTAATAGTTTCCTTTTTAATTCATAGTCCATTATATTTTAATATATTTTCCTTTTTAATTCCTCTTCCATTATATTTTAATAGTTTCCTTTTTAATTCCTCTTCCATTATATTTTAATATTTCCCATTTTAAATAGTACTAAAAAATAAATTTAAAATATTACAAATTCTGTTAACTCTCGAAATTATTCCTATTCCATTATATTTTAATATTTTCCTTTTTTATTCCTCTTCCATTATATTTTAATAGTTTCCTTTTTAATTCCTCTTCCATTATATTTTAATATTTCCCGTTTTAAATAGTACTAAAAAATAATTAACAACTTACAAAATTTATATTATTTGAAATTACGTTAAGAATACTATTAATCACAACTTAAAGTATTTAAAAATAGCTAACATATATTATTTGAAAATAATGTAAAAAGTATTATAAATCATAATAATATTAACAATTTAACAAATATTGTGCACGAAAAATTACTATAAATCATAATAATTAAAATTTTAAAATATTTAAAAGACATATAAAAAAATTGGTTTAACTCTTGAACATAAAAAGTAACATATGTTATTTAAAAATTACATAATTAATTACAATAATTAATAACTTAACATATCAACAAGAAAAAAAAAAGGCAAATTTTTATATTGCTTGTGTGACATAAATTAGGATTGGGATGGTTTTAAAAAATTTAATTTTGGTGATACATTATAAAATAGCCAAAAATTGAAATGATATAATATTTAAAAATAACCCACCGAACTTATTGACAACCCTTATGTTACTTGTACTCTATTTTTTTTTTTTACTAAAAAGACAAGTATGTTTCTAAATTAGCTCACTTATGAGCAAAATATATTATAACAATCTTTACTAATTTATTACTATATAAGAATTACTATATAAGAAGAGTGAATAAACACTCTTCTCCGGTCGACACGTGGCACAAAAAAAAAGGAGAGGGTTGAACTGGACCCCATCAAAAGCTACAAATGAATATATTGGCTGAATTAAAATAGGAGACAATTATAACATTAATTTAGTGAGGTAAAATTTTATATAACATAAAAAGTAACATATGCTATTAAAAACTTTAATAAAAAGTACTATAATTTACATTAAATAGTAGCTTAAAATATCTACAAGACAACAAAAAAAACTAATTTTTGTACTGCTTGTGTCACATAAATTAGGATTGGGATGATTTTAAAATTTTAATTTTGGTTATACATTATAAAATACCCGAAAAATAGAATGATATAATTTTTTAAAAATAACCAAATGAATCGTCCTATCGATAACCCTAATGTTACTTCTACTCTATTTATTTTTACTTAAATTTAGAAATATATGTTTCATTTCTACCCTCAATCTTATTGCTACATTTATTTGTTATTTAAAATTGAAATTAAAAAGACAAATGACAAATAAGTTTCTATATTAGCTCACTTATGAGCAAAATATATTATAACAATCTTTACTAATTTTATAACAATACATAAACTATACCCTCCGTCCCATATTAGATGGGCACTTCCAACTTTACACGGTGATTAAGAAATCATTAATACATTGGAAGACTTCACCATTTTGCTCTTTGTTTATATCAATGCACATTGAAATGAGTTACAAAAATACGCATACAATATAGGAATGGTCATATTAATTGTAGGGTAAAATGGAAAAGAATTAATTAATTCTATCCTAATTTAATAAGTGCTCAAATAATATGAAAAAAATATTTTTAGTAAGATTCTCATCTAATATGGGACGGAGAGAGTAACAATATAACTTTATTAATGTTGGGCCCGGGCAGCGCCCGGGCTTTCTTTACTAGTATATATTAGAAGAGAGAGTTACAAGTTTTTCAACATGTCAGTTTTTGGGTTTTAAATAAAAGTTCAAGGGTATTAAAGTCTTTTACAAAGTTATAATAAATAAAGTTGCTTAGTAGAGTTATCTTTTATGCTTTATTAATTGGACTCCATCAAGAGCTCTAAAAAAAGCCCATCCTTTTATCATTCAATTACAAAGCATGCCCCTATAGTTCCATGGAAGCTGAGATAGGACGGGTCCCATCAGTCTTTATAGAGTATTTTTAAATTTGTTTGGTGAATAGAAGCACACTATTTTTATGTATTGGGCATAAGTTAAATATTATTTTGTGTGTTAATTTTATTTATTCATTATTAAAAAATAGATTTTATTTTAACTTGTTATTATTAAAATGCAAAGTGAGGACAATAATTTTCTTATATTTTATTTTTAATATTAATTACTTTTTTAAAAAAATTATTTTTCAACACCTAATATTAAATATTAATTAATAGGAGTATTTTGTGAAAAAAATAGTCATGTTAATCATTATTTTCTTATTCTTAATAGATAAATGTGACAAATAAAATTGAACAAGAGAATATATACTTCAAAGTTATATTGAGAAAGTAATTTGTGGAAATAAATAAATATTGATGAGAACCAGTAATACGATGAAAATGTTATTCTCCAATTTGTTGGGAGTTTTTTGTAAAATCAATTCATATCAATTAATTATAATTAATAACATATATAATTTTTTTAATTTAAATCTTATATTAAAATATTTGCTCTTACACTTGTTAATTTTAGCAAATTAAGTAAAAACATATTTTCGTATAATATATCTTTTTTTATTAAATAGTTATATGAAATACTAATGGTCAATTTTATTAATATTTTATAATTTATTTTTATAAAATACAAATCTATCTAACCTATAGTTTTAATTAAAGAAACCTAATAATTGATCTGGTTCAATTCAATGTGGTCATTATTTTAGTTTCTGAAATTTGACTATTTGAAAAACATCTTTTGCAAATGCATACTATACTCCTAAATAATTAGGAATTTAGATTTATTTAGAACATTAGTAATATAGTATAAATTATAGGAACCACATATTATAAGTACTAAATAACATCTTATCCCTTCTAGTTTTCTATTTACCAAAAATCCCTTAAAAATGATGTTTGCGGGATACATAGCGTTGTGCAAAGAATACATTAGGTTTGATACATTTCACATAACGGGATGCATAGCGTTGTGCACGGGATACATTAGGTTTGACACATTCCACATAGCAGGATACATATCATTGTGCACGGGATACATGCGAGATACATAGCGTTGTACACGGGATACATAACGTTTGATACATTCCACATAGCGGGATACATAGCATTGTGCACGGGATACATGCGGGATACATAGGTAAATAAGGGATTTTTGAAATTTTTGAAATAAGTAGGGATAAATGGATATTAAGATAAGTAAAGGAGTATAGTTAAGTAATTTGTTCTATATATAAACAACAGTATTTGACCCATATTACCTAGTATGCAAAATACAGTATAAATCTATATAGATACATAGATAATAAAAGTATAGAATTTTATTAAATTAAGTAGATTTGAACTTTAAAAAACAGTAAAAAGATAATTAATATGAAGAAATAACAAAATATAAAATAACAATGCGAATTTAATATTTAAAAAAACAAACTAAAAGTTTAAGGACAATAATTTTTTTCTCCAAAATATCAATTAAAATTTTTAAAAAATGAAAAATTAATAGCATTATTGCCTAAGGTATGTCGACATCTCCATTTCTAAACCATCTCAAGTCTTTTATCATCTTCGTCACTATTCATATTTGTTTTATTCTTGCAAAACAAAATAATTATTGAAATCGTCAAAAAAGAAAATACAAAACCAACATAAATTAGGAACTTTAACCTAAATTTAAGTACCAATTGAACTAATAAATTACATAAAATGGATAATTTTAATATTTGCTTTAAAATTGAATAGAAAAGGGCTAGATTATAAAAATAAAAAAGAAAATATAGCATATGAACGAAATAATTATCATAGTAGTAATTTATGTACTTAAAATATAACGTACATGATCCGCTAACATGAAATTCTTCAGAGTTCCTTCATTTCTCTTTCATCAATTTCTTTTTCTCCCTTGCCACATTGGAGAGGTAGTGATCCCTTCAATCATAAAAAATAATTGCAAACCAAACAATTTAGATAGAGGGCATATATAAACGTACAGTAAATTAATATACTAACTTTTTTTTTTATGATCTTAGTGTGTACAATCATATTTTTGTTTGGATGTTATTTTTCATAACACATGTCTGAAATCCTATTTTTGAAGAGGTGATTCTAAGAAGGTATGAATGATGAAGTTAAGAATAATATTCTTTTCAAAGATGTTCTTATAAAATTTAGATTATTATTAAGGATAAGGTTAGTTATTTTTTGAATTTTAAATTTTAAATTAATTTTTTAGGCAGTTAATTTTGTGCATTTTTCAAGGACCCACGTTTTATCTTCCTCTTCTTTTTTTTTTAGTTCGACAGCTTTTTTTCTTTATATTTTTAAGATTCTCTTATGAATAAGTATATACTATTAGAAATTGGTTGTTTTTAAGTTTATTGTATTTTTTTTGTTATTTTTTATTTGATTATATTTACTCTAAATATTTTGATTTTGAGTGGGAAGTAATAAGTATCTAGTTTTGGTTGTTTTATTTTGTGTATTTTTAATTTGTTTTTAATTTGCTTTTTTATTATTTTTAAAACAATTAAAGAAACTTCAATCAATAGAGTCCAAAATAACATAAACTTTAGCCACGTGCACAATTAGTTATCTTTTAAAAAAAATAAAAAAGAGTTATATTAACTATGGTAACTAAAAATATTATGTTAAATAGTATATGTAGTTTTTTTTTTAAAAAAAAAACGTTTCTAAATCAAAGTATTGACATGGGTATATATTTATATAATTAATTATTTAATAATAATTTGTTATTGGGTATTTGAAATTTTGTGTAACTACCGTATAATTAATTGGGTCTAATAAATAGGTCTAATTGTAATTATTGACACATATCTATATTTATTTATTTAATTATGGATTATTTAAAATTAGTTAAATTTTAAAATTATAAAAATTTGTATTATTGACATGTGTCATTCTAATTTTAATTATTGACATGTGTCTATATGTATTTATTTAATTATTAATTATTTAAAAATCTGAAAATTTTGTGGTGTAGACATGTGTCATTTTTTTCTTCTCCTTTTTTTTATATATATATATATATATATTACCTAGTATGCAAAATACAGTATAAATCTATATAGATACATAGATAACAAAAGTAGAATTTTATTAAATTAAGTAGATTTGAACTTTAAAAAACCATAAAAAGATAATTAAGTAATTTATGTACTTAAAATATAACGTACATGATCCAGTGACATGAAATTCTTCAGAGTTGCTTCATTTCTCTGTCATCTGTTTCTTTTTCTTCCTTGTTACATTGGAGAGATGGTGATCCCTTCAATCATAAAAAATAATTGCAAATCAAACAATTTAGATAGAGGACATATATAAACGTACAATAAATTAATATACTAACTCCTTCTTTTATGATCTTAGTGAGTACAATAATATTTTTGTTTGGATGTTGTTTTTCTTAACACATGTCTGAAATCCTATTTTTGAAGAGGTGATTTTAAGAAGGTATGGATGATGAAGTTAAAAATAATATTCTTTTCAAAGACGTTCTTATAAAATTTAGATTATTATTAAGAATAAGGTTAGTTATTTTTTGAATTTTAAATTTTAAATTAATTTTTTAGGCAATTAATTTTGTGCATTTTTCAAGGACTCACGTTTTAGCTTCCTCTTTTTTTTTTTTTTAGTTCGACCCTTTTTTTCTTTATATTTTTAAGGTTCTTTTATTAATAAGTATATACTATTAGAAATTGGTTATTTTTAAGCTTATTGTATTTTTTTTTTGTTATTTTTTATTTGAATATATTTACTCTAAATATTTTGATTTTGAGGGGAAGTAGTACGTAGTGGAGTCATATTAATATCTAGTTTTGGTTGTTTTTTTGTGTATTTTTAATTTGTTTTTAATTTGCTTCTTTATTAATTTTAAAACAATTAAATAAATTTCAATCAATAGAGTCCAAAATAACATAAACTTTAGCCACGTGCACAATTAGTTATCTTTTAAAAAAAATAAAAAAGAGTTATATTAGCTATGGTAACTAAAAATATTATGTTAAATAGTATATGTAGCTTTTTTTTTAAAACGTTTCTAATTCAAAGTATTGACATGTGTATATATTTATATAATTAATTATTGATTATTTAATAATAATTTATTATTGGGTATTTGAAATTTTGTGTAACTACCGTATAATTAATTGGGTCTAATAAATGGCTCTAATTGTAATTATTGACACATGTCTATATTTATTTATTTAATTATCGATTATTTAAAATTAGTTAAATTTTAAAATTATAAAAATTTGCATTGTTGACATGTGTCATTCTAATTCTAATTATTGACACGTGTCTATATTTATTTATTTAATTGTTGATTATTAATTATTTAAAATTATTTTAAAATCTGAAAATTTTGTGGTGTAGACATGTGTCATTTTTTCTTCTCCTTTTATATATAGATAGATTGTTTGTTGATGTTTATTTTTATAAAAAAACAATAAACTTACTTTTGTTTATTTTGGTTATACTCTTTTTATTTTTATTACGTGTATCAGACATCGAATGAAACTAATAATAAAAAAATATATCTTCTCAAAATTATACTCATGATTTCATAAAATTTTATCATTTGATCGGGTTATAATGAATGAAAGAAAGATTTTAAGACATTGTGGTATAATATATATCTCTTTGAGATCATTCTACAATAGGAAGTTTTAATACTTTTAAATATAAAAAATTGTGACTCTTTTGGGAATTTAACATCGAATGAAAGCAAAGTAATAATTAATACACAAATTCAACATATAAAACAAAAGTCGATTAATTTATTTTGTCTTCCACTCGTTACTTCTCTTCCCTTTCTGAATGTCAGTTGTAAGATTATTTTGAAAATAGAGAAAATATCTGGAACTTACTTTCTTCGTAACCTTTGGTTTGTATGCCTATTTTTATGTATTTTTCAAATTCTTTGAAATTTATCATGAAATCTGAACTACAGTAAAATATTCCTCCATTATTACTCATGTCTACTTCCGTTAATCTTATTATTGATCTTTTGGACTCGGACCATCTGCTATCATATAAAGTAATTAGTACTTTAGTACCCAAGTTTTTTCTAGTTAAGCCTTTAAGCCCAATTACTACTAATCCCATGTGCACGAGAATCATTCGTCTTTTTTGTATTTCTTGCATAAATTCTTTACTGATTAAATTTATACTCTCACTATCATTTTCTGATACACTTAACTGTTCTTCTCTATAATGTATGTATAGATGTGTTGTTGACATAAAAAACCTGTATTATAGAGAAGTACTCCATCTCTAGTAAGGAGACAGCTTCCGTTGTTATGTAATAAAAAGTCTAAACCTAAAACAAAGTCTATTCTAATATTTAAATCTCTAAACCATATTTTTTCTAATCTGTATGTGGGCTTATAAAAGTTTGCACATGTATTTAAAAACTTATTTGAGCGTTACTAACATAATGTCTATATATATTTGAAGATCCATCCATTTGCATGGCACTTTGTGGTTCTGGAAGTTCTTTTATTATCTCTAAAGGCAGAATATTCCTATTTATTATATTTTTTGTACATTCAGAGTCTACTAGAGCCAGAGTCTCTATTTCATAGTCTTGAATTCTTATTCTTGTTAATATTTTGATAGTATTAATTTTCTTGTCTTCATTACAAATTAATCCTTCAAACGATTTATAGTCTTCTTTTTCGTTTAAGAGCTCAATTTCTTCTTCTGATGTTGCATTTTGATTTCTTTCTATTTTTTTTTTTCCTTTTTCTAATTTACTTATTCTATCTTCTAAACTATCAATCCTTTTTTCTAAAGATATTAATGTTTTTTTCTTTTGGACTTATTGTCTGGTCTATAACTTTGATGTTAAATATCTTATCGATGCATAGAAGGCATCCTTCTATATAGCAATTCATACATTTAGCTCTTCTGTCTTTACTGGGGTATCCTGTGCAATTAAAGCATCTTTGACTATCTAAACCTTTTCCTTTGGAAAATTGGTAATTGCATTGTATATTGACAAATGTAAATTCTTTGATATTTAAGTCTAGTTTTTCTAACCCTATTTCGTTTATTAGAGTTTCCTCTTCTGAATCAAACGAATCTTGTTATCTTCTTTCTATGGCATCTATACTAATTATTGAATATATGCTTTCATTATCTGGCATGTACTCATCTACATTTATCAGGGTTTCTTGGAAATTTTCTATAAGTTGGGCATTTCTTGTTCTACTAGTATTTCTACCTGGACAAGTATTAGCTAGATGTTCTTCACTTCCGCATGTAAAAAGATAATCTATTTTTATAGATTTTGTTATTATTATGCTTTCTTACATGTCTATCTTTATTTAGATAAGGCTTTCTTGCCGTAGATTTCCTTAGATAATATTTTTTCCTTGGTTTGTAGTCTTGGTTATTTTGATATGTCTTTTTGTATTTTCTTTTTGGTGTACCTTGATCATAACTTTGCGTTGTGTATATATTTTTTACAAAATCCTGTCTCATTTTGTTTTTGTATTTGTATATTTGTACATTTTTCTTGTAATATTTCCATATGTATTTTATGTCCAATAGACCAATTAGCATTTGGATTTTGCATAACTCCTTCTCTTTTGCTCCATCTTTCTTCTATTTCTCTTCCTAAGGCTCCAGGGAGTTTGTTAAAGAGCTTTTTTCCTAAGCTTTGGTCAAACGCATTACCGCTTATAGCACAGTAGTAGAAATAGTCTTTTAAAAAGTTTTTTATATGGCTCCAATTTGTAATACTAAGTTGTTCTAGTTTTATTAGTGCATTCTTTTGTAATATTACTAATCCGCTATTTGAATCTTCTCCTGTTATTAGGCTGTGTATTTTATTAGTGAAATTATACGGGTTTGATTCCATATTCACTAGTTCTTGGAATTCGTGAGGGTAAGTTACTTTGTATGCTTCTCATACTCCTTTGATTGATTCTCCTAAAAAAGTTTCCATGTATCTGTACATAGTTTTTGCATCTGTTTCACTATAATGATGTATGTAATCTGCTACCACTATTCCTTTCCATACATCTATTACTGAGTTCCATAATTGAGGGTCATGAGCTGCTATATTTAATATCTTTCCTCTATCTCCTTCGTCTTGAAGTTTGATAGGGACTTCTATTGGCGTTCTTATTCCTATTGGTCTAACCATTTCTGGTTCTGTTGCCGGGTCTTGCCTATATACCCTATGTCGTGGTAAATTACCTATAGTATATTCTACTGGTGTTATGGGGGTTGTCTTTTGGAAGGGACTTGAACTAGAAGAAGCGGTTTCCATGAATTCTTTTAGACTGCGTGTTGTTTCATCATTGCTTTCTTCTTGGGTGTCCTCTTTTTGTCTATACCCATAATTATCTATTCTAAATTTGCATTCTTTAAAGTGTTTTTCTACTGTGGAGATATCTATTTTTCCTAATTTACAACCTTTACATTTAAACAAAGTTGTTTTATTTTCTTGATGTAATTCTTTAGCCTTTGCTATCGATAAGTCTACTTCATAGTCTTCTTCATTTATATTTTGAATATTCATACCTTCCATATTGATGGTTGATTCATTATCTTCTAAATCTTCATCTATTTCTTTTTTATCTGTATATTTATAATCAGTGAATCTGATTGACGTCTCTCCATTAGTATTAGTGTATGTGAGGTGGTCGTTTGGTCGTAATACTTCCTTTTTACAAAAAATTTCTAAATTCCATTCTCTACCTGCATATTCTTCTGAATTTATTTTTAAAGGGTTCATTAATTTGATTCCTTTATTTCCCATTATACCTACTGCATCGTCTCTCTTTATTTTAAACCTTGAACTGCTATTGGTGGCTAATTTTCCTATAAAGCCAACACAAACTAAAAGATTGTTTCCACAGTTCATTTCTTCGTAACCTTTGGTTTGTATGCCTATTTTTATGTATTTTCCAAATTATTTGGAATTTATCATGAAATCTGGACTATAGTAAAATATTCCTCCATTATTACTCATGTCTACTTCCGTTAATCCTATTATTGATCTTTTGGACTCTGACCATCTGCTATCATATAAAGTAATTTGTACTTTAGTACCCAAATTTTTTCTAGTTAAGCCTTTAAGCCCAATTACTACTAATCACATGTGCATGAGATTCATTCGTCTTTTTTGTATTTCTTGCATAGATTCTTTACTGATTAAATTTATACTCTCACTATCGTTTTCCGATACACTTAACTGTTCTTCTCTATAATGTCTGTATAGATGTGCTGTTGACGAGAAAAAACTTATATTATAGAGAACTTGTGGATTTAATAACTTTAATTTATTTTGTTTGAATATTTCTCTGTCTCTATCTACATCTATTAGTTCATCCAACTGATGACTACTACTTGGTCTAGATGAGTTATTTATTATTCGAGCTAGCATATTGTTTCCTAATTATAAATATACAGATCAAAAAGAATAGATGAAGATTTAGAAGAAAATGAATCAACCATCAATATGGAAGGTATGAATATTCAAAATATAAATGACGAAGACTACGAAGTAGACTTATCGATAGCAAAGGCTAAAGAATTACATCAAGAAAATAAAACAACTTTGTTTAAATGTAAAGGTTGTAAATTAGGAAAAATAGATATCTCCACAGTAGAAAAACACTTTAAAGAATGCAAATTTAGAATAGATAATTATAGGTATAGACAAAAAGAGGACACCCAAGAAGAAAGCGATGATGAGACAACACGCAGTCTAAAAGAATTCATGGAAACCGCTTCTTCTAGTTCAAGTCCCTTCCAAAAGACAACCCCCATAACACCAGTAGAATATACTATAGGTAATTTACCACGACATAGGGTATATAGGCAAGACCCGGCAACAGAACCAGAAATGATTAGACCAATAGGAATAAGAATGCCAATAGAAGCCCCTATCAAACTTCAAGACGGAGGGGATAGAGGAAAGATATTAAATATAGCAGCTCATGACCCTCAATTATGAAACTCAGTAATAGATGTATGGAAAGGAATAGTGGTAGCAGATTACATACATCATTATAGTGAAACAGATGCAGAAACTATGTACAGATACATGGAAACTTTTTTAGGAGAATCAATCAAAGGAGTATAGGAAGCATACAAAGTAACTTACCCTCAACAATTCCAAGAACTAGTGAATATGGGACCAAACCCGTATAATTTCACTAATAATATACGCAGCCTAATAACAAGAGAAGATCCAAGTAGCGGATTAGTAGTATTACAAAAGAATGCACTAATAAAACTAGAACAACTTAGTATTACAAATTGGAGCCATGTAAAAACTTTTTAAAAGACTATTTCTACTACTGCGCTATAAGTGGTAATGCGTTTGATCAAAGCTTGAGAAAAAAGCTCTTTAACAAACTCCCTGGAGCCTTAGGAAGAGAAATAGAAGAAAGATGGAGCAAAAGAGAAGGAGTTATGCAAAATCCAAATGCTAATTGGTCTATTGGACATAAAATACATATGGAAATATTACAAGAAAAATGTACAAATATACAAATACAAAAACAATTAAAACAAAATGAGACAGGATTTTGTAAAAATATATACACAATGCAAAGCTATGATCAAGGTACACCAAAAAGAAAATACAAAAATACATATCAAAATAACCAAGACTACAAACCAAGGAAAATATATTATCTAAGGAAATCTACGGCAAGAAAGCCTTATCTAAATAAAGATAGACATGTAAGAAAGCATAATAATAACAGAATCTATAAAAATAGATTATTTTGTTTTACATGCGGAAGTGAAGAACATCTAGCTAATACTTGTCCAGGTAGAAATAATGGTAGGACAAGAAATGCCCAACTTATAGAAGATTTCCAAGAAACCCTGATAAATGTAGATGAATACATGCCAGCTAATGAAAACATATATTCAGTAATAAGTATAGATGCCCTAGAAAGAAGATAACACGATTCGTTTGATTCAGAAGAGGAAACTCTAATAAACGAAATAGGGTTAGAAAAACTAGACTTAAATATCAAAGATTTTACATTTGTCAATATACAATGCAATTACCAATTTTCCAAAGGAAAAGGTTTAGATAGTCAAAGATGCTTTAATTGCACAGGATACCCCAAAAAGACAGAAGAGCTAAATGTATGAATTGCTATATAGAAGGATGCCTTCTATGCATCGATAAGATATTTAACATCAAAGTTATAGACCAGACAGTAAGTCCAAAAGAAAAAACATTAATATCTTTAGAAAAAAGGATTGATAGTTTAGAAGATAGAATAAGTAAATTAGAAAAAGGAAAAGAAAAAATAGAAAGAAATCAAAATGCAACATCAGAAGAAGAAATTGAGCTCTTAAACGAAAAAGAAGACTATAAATCGTTTGAAGGATTAATTTGTAATGAAGACAAGAAAATTAATACTATCCAAATATTAACAAGAATAAGAATTCAAGACTATGAAATAGAGACTCTGGCTCTAGTAGACTCTGGATGTACAAAAAATATAATAAATAGGAATATTCTGCCTTTAGAGATAATAAAAGAATTTCCAGAACCACAAAGCGCCATGCAAATGGATGGATCTTCAAATATATATAGACATTATGTTAGTAACGCTCAAATAAGTTTTTTAAATACATGTGCAAACTTTTATAAGTCCACATACACATTAGAAAAAATATAGGTTAGAGATTTAAATATTAGAATAGACTTTGTTTTAGGTTTAGACTTTTTATTACATAACAACGGAAGCTGTCTCCTTACTAGAGATGGAGTACTATTTTCTAAAAATATGACTCAAACCTCAATAACAACAGAACCAGTTCCAACAAAATCAAGGTATCTTAAAAATACTAATGAATCTAATACAAATACATTCAAGTGTAATAAAGGAGACGAGTGCAATTGTACTAAAATACATGTTATCAAAGAAGAAATTGAATTATTAGAACTAAGTTTATCTGATATACAAATAGAAAAAAGTTATGATCTAATAGAAATAAATACAGAACTTTATAATTTCAGAAAAGGATTACAACATATAGGAGTCATAAAAAATCAGAAAGACCTAGAGGAAGTAATCTTCATTTTAGATAAATTAGAAATAATTGAAGAAAGACCCCTGAAGCACTGGGAAGCCAATCATATAACTTGCAAGCTTGATATTATTAACCTAGAATATACTGTTAAAATTGTTTCAATAGAATCCACAAACGAAGACCTGAAAGAATTTGAAGACCAGATAAAATAATTATTAAAATTAGGGGTAATAAGAAGGTCAACTTCAAAACATAGGTCAGCCGCATTTATGGTAAGAAATTATAATGAAATACTAAGAGAAAAAGCTAGAATGGTAATAAACTACAAAAGACTTAATGACAGTACTAGAATGGATGGATATAAATTGCCAGACAAATCAGAATTAATAAATCGAATACAGGGAAGAATTTTTTTTAGTAAGTTTGATTGTAAGTCCGGATATTGGCAAGTCAAAATGCATGAAGATAGCATAGAATGGACGGCTTTTACTTGCTCAGAAGGACATTTCGAATGGTTGATAATGCCCTTCGGTCTAAAGACAGCTCCTCCAATCTTTCAAAGAAAGATGGATAATATATTTAGAGACTATAAAAACTTTATTTTAGTTTATGTAGACGATATCTTAATATTTAGTAACAATACCAATGAACATTTAGGACATTTACAAACTGTGTTTAAATTGTTTGTAGACAATGGAATTATAATTAGCAAAAAGAAAATGAAATTATGTAAGACTCTTATAAAATTCTTAGGGGTAGAAATTGGAAATGGAAAGATAAAATTACAGCCCCATATAGCAAAAAAGGTCCTCGACATGCCTAATAAATTAGATAACACTAAAGACTTACAAAAATTTCTAGGAATATTAAATTATGCGCGAAGTTTCATAAAAGATCTAGGGAAAGTAGCAGGACCATTATACTCTAAAACAGGAAACCATGGACAAAAGACATTCTATATGGAAGACATAAAACTAGTACAAAAACTCAAACAAATGGTTAAAAATATACTAGATTTAGCCCTCCCCCTAGAAACCGACTATCCAATAGTAGAAACAAATGGAAGTTTAGAAGGATGGGAGCAGTATTAAAAACAAAAAACAATAAATATGGAGATAAGAAAGACGAAAAAATTTGCGCTTATCACAATGGAAAATACAAAGAAAAAGGAAACATGAGTAGCATAGATTTAGAAATTTTAGCAGTCATATATGGATTAAATAGTTTTAAATTATGTATTATTAATAAAAATGAAATTTTGGTAAGAACTGACTGCGAGGCTATCGTAAAATTCCACCAAAAAATAGAAGGAAAAATAGTAGTAAAAGAAAATGATTAAATTTTTTAGACGCTATGTCAATATACAATATTTCTTTAGAACATATAAAGGGGAAATATAATTCTTTAGCAGATCAACTAAGCAGACTTATGAAAATTAATTGTTTGTTTTCAGAATGAGTACAGGCAAAAATAAAGACAAAGCATCCAGTTCAAGTGGACATAGAGACAAAGACTTGTATCTGCAGACTCTTTCAGGAAATACTTTATTTCAACCATAGACAAGATTTGAGGAAGCAAGACTAAATACTACGAGCATGGAAAGGTTATATTTTGGGAAACAAAATCTAATTTTCTATCCTCCATCTAATCTAAGTTTCAGGGTAAAACCAGAAACGAAGATAGATAAACCTCAAAGATGCCTAATAGACAACCTGTGGATAGCATACAACAAAATACCTAGAGACAATAGTTACTTCATTTCAGTGGTAAATTCATTAAGCCATTACTTTACAGAAAAAAATGGAGACAAAAAATTCAGATTCTATGTAGTAGTCCAAGGGAGATTGCCAGGAATTTTCCAGATATGGATAGAAGTAATAGACTCAATCAAAGACTTTTCTACCCCACTTTTCAAAGGATTCAACGATTTCAATGAAGCACTAGACTATGCTAGAGGAACTCTTGGGCCAAATTATTTCATAAGCCCAGCTTTAAGACAAACGACAAGACCTTTCTTGCAATACAATGTCCAAAAGGACACTGACAAAATAATTTTTTGCGATCATTGTTCTTCAATGACTGAAGGATTCAGAAGACTAAACCAGACAATTAAGAAATTAGAGACTGAGAAAGAAAAATTGACCCTACATATCCATTCATTACAAGAAAGAATAAAGTTTTTACTTGGAAATACTAATCAAATCATACCATTACAAATTCAAGACAACTCAGAAGAACCAAAGAGTTCTCCATCTCATTTCAACATGGATAAGACGGGTGTACATTCCCCAAAGAATGTAGAAAGAGCTATTGTATCGGCTAAAGGTACAGCTAGTCCCGTTCAAATGGTAGCGGGTAAAGACTCATCAAATCCATTGATGGCTGACACTTTGCCAAAAAGTGTAAGGATTTTGCCAGCAAGTTTCAATACGGTCGCAGAAACAAGTAAAAAGACAAAAGGATTCTTGCAAAAGAGAAAAAAAAAGATCAAAAAAATAATAAAAAGTTCCCTTTATTACTTACAGAAAAAACTAAAGAAGTTATACATGAAAAAATCATACAAGAAACCCCGGAGCTAGACGCAGCAGATTCTGAACCAGAAGACACAGGGAATAGAAGTGATGAGAACGATATATCAATAGATCAATTTACTCAACACTATGACCCAAATGACGACAATGATTCCGAAATGATTTTAGACTCCATAGCACTACACAATTTGGATACCTAAAGGTAATACGTAAGCAATGATGTCAACAAAAAGAAGACAAAAAAGACTATGTAAGCAATGACATCACAAGCCACTACCTATAAAAAAAAAAGACTCTACTCTTTAGAAACGGACAAGAAAAAGGACAATAATTTTGAAACAAGTCTTTCAAGGCCATGTGATGATGGGGCCCAAAGAGCACCCGACATCAAAGAAAGATTATCTTCAACATTTAAAATCCGAACTTCAAATCCGGATCTACTCCTATAAATAGAGACCATTTGCAAGAAGAAAGATATAGAGTGAAGAGTAAGCAGAGCATCGAGCAAAGAAGAAATATTAAGTTCTAGTTAGTTTTACATATTCCCCTTCCCTTTCACATATTTCCCTTCCTTTTCAAAAAAAAAAAGAGTGAGTGAGTGTTTGTGTACAAAAAGTGTGAGTGTTTTACTTTTCAAGTAGCTGCAAGGTCACCCGGGAACTCCCGAAAGGGAAACCTAATTCCGACCATTATCATGTAAGTAGTTATCAATTTTCTAGATCTTAGTAAGTTTCTCCCTATATTATGTATGTATTATTATGTGCTATTATTATAAATGTTTAATATGATGTTTATATTACTATGATGTTCATATATTGTTTAAATTACTCTTAGCAAATGGTTATTTCCTTATCTTCTTAGTAACTCCGATGGATTAACCTGTAAATACCTAGGGAGGTTGAAAGTCTGCCATGGTTAGGGAACCGAAAGGACTGTGTATCCCAGGGTGTGGCTAAAGAAGCAAGTGCTAAGAACATGGGTTAAGGAAAAGAGATGAACAGAGTAAAAAAAAAAGAGTAATTTTGGGAGAAATTCCATAGATTTAGTAACGAATCACTACTAAACAGGATAACGGAGCAGGAAGAGGGAGTACTGAGTAGGATTTTTGTTGAAAAAAGAATTATAAGCTAAAAAATGTATAATCTATATATATGGTGATGTGGCGCCTCTCTATGACCTCCATTTCAATTTTCCTTTTTTGTGGTTTTTTGAGATTTTTTTTTGTTTAAATTAATTATGTTATTATAAAAGTAAATCACTTACTTTATTACAAATTAATATTTTATTAAGGCAGAATGACCTGGGAGGCCCCTGTACTTGGTTTTGTTTGTCAGTTGAACCCTTCTACTCTTCACTTTGCCAAATGAACCCTTAAACTCAATGAAACTCTATTTTTTAAAACCCCTCTGACCATTAACCGGGCTTATGTGGCACTGAAATGACTTAGTTGGACAAATACGTGACCCTACGCGTTTTGAAGAAAGTGAATACAATATTTTTATTTTAAAATTATCAAAATTATAAGACAAAACCATAATAATAATTTTTTGAAAAAATATTGAAAACTTCCTTCTTCTTCACTCCACCCCACCTCGCCCCACCCCCACCCCTTCTCTATTGTTCTTTTTCAGCCCCACCCCACCCCACCTTTTTTCTCTTCTTCTTCTTCAACCTCAGCCTCCACTCTCACCCTCCCCTGCCCCTACTCCTTTTCTCTTCTTCTTCTTCAACCGCATCCCTCATCCACTTCCACCCTCCCCGCTCCTACTTCTTTTCTCTTGTTCTTCTTTGACGTACACATTATCACAATAAAATCATCAAATAAAAAATTGATTTTTTTTTTGCAAGAAAATATATCATTCACCATTTTTATAAACATAATTCTTTAAGATTTATTACTTGAGTTTACATATACACATATTTTTTTCAATTTTAAGTTTTCTTGATATCTCTTTTTATCAAATCAAAATAAATAAAACCTTAAATTATGTGCAAAACTAATTATAATCTATCACATTTTATGATTGAAGAAATTTTTGAGTGTGAACTATGAAGAAAGATGAAAAATGTGGTTTTTATTTTTGGGATGAAAATGGTAGAAGGTGGGAATAATAAAGAGGACGAAGTGGGAATGGGGTGAAATGAGTAAGAGAGAGAAAATTACATTTTTAAAAAATATTATTTATTTTTAAATATTTAATTTCTGATGTGTCATCGAAATAATAATAATAATAATGATGTGTCATTAAAAAATGACGTGGTATTTCATGTGTAAAATGAGTGTACTACACACACCCATCGGATGAGAAAGGGGTCTAAAATATTATGTTTGAATGAGTTTAAAGGTTTAGTTGACAAAGTCGTAAGTACAGGAATCCAACTGACAAATCAAGTTAAGTACAAAGGCCTCTCAGACTATTCCGTCTTTTATTAATAAAGAACACTTACAACTAAAACTCTTCACATGCCAAATTATAAAAACTTTTTAGCCAACAATAGTGTTTATCTTTTGTCTCAAATTTTAATATATTTTCTCCTTTAATTTATTTAATACAATTAATTAATAAATTTATTAAGCCCACGTAGTTTATCAATTAATACAATGGGAAAATGCATAAGTACCCCCCAACTTATGCCCGAAATCCCAGAGACACACTTATACTATACTAAGGTCCTATTAACCCCCTCCCCCCCGCCCCGAACTTATTTTATAAATAATTTTCTACCCCTTTTCTGCCTACGTGGCACTATCCTTGAAAAAATTGTCAACACGCAGTGGGCCCAGAAGATAGTGCCACGTAGTCCGAAAAGGGGTAGAAAATTATTTATAAAATAAGTTCGGGGGTAATAGGACATTAGTATAGCATAAGTGTGTCTCTGAAATTTCGGACATAGATTGGGGATACTTATGCATTTTCCCCTAATACAATTGATATGCTATATTTATATCTTCTTTACCTATGTTTTCCCATCATATTTGCTTATATATATTTTTATACCACCATAGCTCATAACTCATCTACTTAATTTTCCCTATTAATAATATTTATAATTCTCATAATTTCCAACTTTTCATATTCATAACCATTAAATATTTAATGTAAAAGTTAAGACACCTTATGGTATTCCTCCATTTTTTTCCTATATAAATTCAACTTTTTATTTCTTAAGATTCAATTCAAAGTTACCATTTATTTTCACTATTATATTATATTAATGCTTTTGTTTGACTTGAATAACAAGAAGAAAACTCTTGAATAGTGATAGACTTGTGAAGTGGATATCGACAAGAGCTCACACAATTATGTTTTGATTTCATTTTCCTTCTACTTTTTATGATTAAAGTTGTAATGATATATGTATTTTATTTTTTCCTTCTTTTCTTTCTTATGTATTACTATGATGCCTCCTAAGTTTAATTTATATGGATTTATGATTGTGGCAAGTCTATAATTTCTTTTGATTCAAATTAGTATTTTAAAATGGAGTAGATCCTAAAGAGATATTACTTTCTTATGAATTTATCTCAATTATGATCGAATTCGACTATAAGTACTAACGATGTTTAAATTTATAATTAATTTCCCCTTTTGTTCAAATTAGTAACTTAATTATGTTTTAAAGTCTGCTAACTACTAATCAAATTTTAAAATTTATAATTGATTGCGTAAAGATAAATTTTAATGATTGAAATATATTTTTCATTTGATATTTATTATGTTAAAGTTCTTCGAACTATCAAGAATTATGGCATGACATGAAAATTAATAAATATAAAGTAACGGGAGGGAGGGAGGGAGAGTGAGGTAATTCTAAAGAAATTATAAGTGCACAACAAATATTATTTATATTTATTTGGAATTGAGACATCAGTGCGTAGGAGTTTTCACGGCTAAATCATTATTTGTTGTTTGATGGTAATTATTACTCATTTTATAGTAAAAGTATATTAATTGTAATTAACAAACTCAAAATACCTTATCCATTCTTTAATTTTCATTTTACTTTGACCAATGGTATATTTATGTGATTTATGTAATGATCCGAAATGTCATTTTTGGAAATTTAGAATATTTGTTTAACTAGAGTGAATTAGTTGGTGGTATAGACAATGCCATAATTTATTTAATACCTATACTACTTAACCCATATTAAAATAAATTAATAGGGTTTGTCACTTTTAGCATAAAATTATTTTCGAATGAAAAAGAATTAGGTCGGCGGAATACCTCCTGGCGCCATCACATAAGAACGATTCATTGAGGTAATAATTTTAAATTAGATATTGTTGTATACGATTACTTCATTTATAATTAAGGGATAGCCATGTGTCGCACCCTATTTCGAACAGGCCGAAACAATTCACAACATTATACGACGGACACTCTGATTTTTGGAAAAAATTGTTTTTGTTTTAGAGTCACCACCTAAATTTTAAGGAAAATATTAGGAAAACCATATTTTAAATATGTGAATATAAACTTTGTTTTGATTTGCGAAATCAGTGAGATTCTGAGTAAGGGTTTTGGTTACTCGAGGGTAAGGTGTTAAGCACCCCTCAGAGCCTATCCGAGGATAGTCCTTAAACTCAATTTAGAAAAAATATGATTAAAAAAACTTGTTTATTTATTTGCTTCAAAAATTAAATGATAAGTTAATTAGTTAGTTTAAGAAAAAGAGTACACTACAAGGTACGACATATGTATATCTTATAAAAGAGTAGTATGTTTATCATATTGTAAAATAAAAAAATGAGTATACTTAAAATGTATGATAAATTAATATGTACAAATATATTTGTATCATAATAAACTTATCTTAAAAATACGTAGATGTTGAATTTGTGAAAATCTGTCATCTTATTAAAACGCAAAATAAAAATAAGATAGTAGTTGAATGTAAATATGTGTAATCTGTATGAAAATACATAAAATAGAATTTCCCAAAAATTAAAATAAATAAATAATAAAGATACTAAATGTTAAACTATTAGATAGAGTTTGTGATCTAAAATTATGTTTATTATAAAGTATAGTATATACATGTAAGTTGTTTAGAACATATGAACACTTATTATTTATTTACATGTATAGAAAAATTGACGATAGATTATATGTAGTAAAGTAATATGTATATTTAAATGTAGGCATTTATAAATTATAAAAATAAATAAATAACATTAGTAAAAGAGATAGTAGATAATACTAGGTTATGTGGAGAAAATATAGAATATATACCTTTATATGTATGTACCTTGTATTTGAACCTGTTGGCATATCTAAAATTTGAAATGGCATGTTAAAAGATAAAACATTTTTTAGCAATGTTTGATTCAAAAAAGTAAGAATAGTCAATATATTTTATAAAGGGGTGATGTAAAGAGTATAAAAATAGGCCTAAACTATTGAGCCTTGTTCTATAGTTATATTTTTTTTTTTAATATATAAGCCTAATTCCCTACTTATTTCTTTTAAAAAAAAATATAATTCCATAAGTTAATTATTTTAAAGTTAATTAGTTTTAGCCTTTATGTACCTCTAAACTTATTTGGGAGTCTGAATTCATGAATTTTATTTTTTCTACTTAGATACCTAAATGAAAATTATTTCACCCTTTTAAAATTTCAATAGAGAGTTTTAGACAATAAGTTTTCCTATTCCTTAAGTGCCTAAGTCGATATATACTTCTTTTCCCCAATTTTGAGACACTAGTATTATTTTAACCTTTGAAACTTTGTTTGGAAAATTCTTAAACTATAAACCCCTTCTCTTCAACTAAAAAATGTAAAAGAGTATTATAGGTAAAAATGCTAACCCATTTCTTAAAAAAAAAAGTTTTTGCGTCATTTGTTCTAAAAATGTTTCAACTAAATTCACAAGCAAACAACTATTGTCTCACATGAATAATCTTTAAAAAAAAGACAACTAATATATCAAAAACTTACGAGTGAAGGTTAGCCAACAGATCAAAAACAACATAAGTAGGATGACGAAATTTAAGAGTAAAAGTTAGCCAACATATAAAAATCATAAGGGCAACAAAAGTGTAATGACCCAGAATGTCATTTTTAGAAATTTTTGTGAAATTACCATTTCATCCCTTCCAATAGTTTCCCCGAATCATTCATGATCAGTCGGTGGAGTTGGTTTGAGAATTTTGAACTATTCATTTTACTTGAGTTAATTAATTGATGGATAATTGTAGATAATTGACTTAACTGATAGTTAATGGACTAAAGTGATAATTTATTTAATATCTTAAATTTAATTCATTTATTAAAATAAATAAGTAGGGATTTATCACTTTTAGTACATGATTAATTCAGAAAAGAAATTAAAGAAGAGGAAGAAACTAACCTTGGGTGGCGGCGTCCAAGGAGTTGGAACGAAGAGCTTCAGGTAAACAAATTTGTTTAACCAAACTTCAATTCTTCCGTAGGATTACCTTAATTACTCCTTACGAGTGGAATATTATACTATGACAGTAATTGAATTGTAAAAGAAACAAAAAGGGAGGAAAAGAAAAATAAATTGATATGTATACAGTAGGTTAGGGTAACAACCTGAAAGTTTGGAATGGGTTTAAATTAATTGTCAATGTTGGTTTTTTTTTTTTATATAAAAACAAAATGTCAGTGCATAGCTACTGTTGTTTTCTTAGATCAAATTTGGATGGCAAATTATCATAATGATTGGTCAAACACTTGATATCCAACCATAGTGTAATAATGACCAAATAGTTGGGAAGTACTGGATAGAAATGGATTGTTAAAAATACAGTAAAGTTCTACGGATGTTCATTCAAGTTGTGATATATTGAGCCAAGTAATGAAATATTGGGTGTATTATGTTATGAAAATTATTAGAGTTGTAGTGTTTGGAGAAATTATGACTTAATCCTAGATTTGAAATTTAGGAAATATGGAATTTGACTTATTGGTTGGAATCAAGATTTAGGAATTTTATTGTACATTTGAGCGAGTTTTTGGGTCAAGGCTAGACACATAATTATATATGTGTTGTTAGTTTCAAAACCTTATTGTGCTTATTCACTTGAATAGATTGCATTGATTTGGAATCTAAACAAAAGGGGAAGACTCAAGTCTCGAAGTGATTGTTCGACTATTTGAGGCAAGTGGATTTCTAAACCCTAGTAAAGCGTATGGAATTCGTGTATTTCCTTGTGGTATATGGTTGGGAGTAATGTGATGAATTGTTTGTGTAATGTGTTGAGAATTGTTTGAAAGACTTGTTGAACCATTGTTGAAGTTGTATTATGATTGTGTTGTTGTGATTTGTGCAATGTTATGAAAATGGTCATCTCCTCATTATTTGTGTGAACATGTTATTTGCATTGTTCTGAGACATGATTGTGATAAGTGTTATGTGATAAGAGGATGTACCATTTCGAGAGATGTATCGCGCGCCGTGATGGATACTATATTTCGAGGGACGTGTCGTGCGCCACGACGGATATTATATTTCGAGGGACGTATCGCGCGCCACGATGGATGCATGGACAGATATGTCCCCCATGGGTCCCGGACTGAGAGACAGCGGGAGTGTATCATTAGGTCAGACATGCATCACTATACTTGGCATTGCATTTCATTGCATTGCACATTTTTATTATTGATGAACTTGATCTTGTGTGTTGCGGATCTTGTGATGTTATTGATGAATATTGAAATGTTATTGAGAATATATAATATGTTAGAGTGCTGTTGTTGAGCTATATGCTTTGTAAACTGTGAATTGTTAGGTTGGGCTGGTTTTATGCAGGTTGTAGTTATGGAGGTTAGGATGGGGTGTAAGGAGTACCCGTATTCTGTACCCTTAGCTTGTGTTTAGAGGTTTGCTTGCTAAGTACCGTGTGGTTTGGTACTCACCCCTTGCTTCTACAATCTTTTGTAGGTTACGAGCCCGGATCTTCGTGATACCTTCTGTTTTCTTCGTTTTTGAGGCTTTCTGTGGAGATCTGAGAGGTAGTTGTTTGTCATCTCAGTGAACCTTCTTACTCCTGTTTATGATTTTGTTTTTACTTGAAAGACAACGTCATTTGAGACTTGCGTATTTTTATTTCGATTCTAGTATTTACATTAGAGGCTTGTGCACGTGACAACCAGGTTTTGGGGATTGAATTAAGTTGACTTGTGTTCGTAATAGTAATTATTATTGAATTTTGCTTTATTTCCGCACTTTATCGAAATGATTGGGTTTTAGGCTGACTTGTCTTGGTGGAATACGACGAGTGCCATCACATCCATTTTTGGGTCGTGACAAAAAGGAAGGCTGAGGAACATTAGACTCCTATTTATGGGACTCCAAGAATCGCAATGATCCTAATTGTTGTTGGCCTAACATCTTAGGCCAATAAAGAGTTCCAAAGTAGAAACTCCAATTCTCCGGTTGTACATAAAATGAAAGAAGAAGAAAAGAAATACAGATTAGCAATTGGTGAAATAATGTAAGTATACACTAAAGAAGAAGACCAAAATGGTATACTTAAATCATAAAATAATGATAGCATTCCGAATGTACCTAACTTAAGGAGTGGATAAAATCTTATGCAAAATATACCGTAAATAAAACAAAGAATGAACTAATATAAATAGAAAAGTCACATAAGGAATAAGATAAATAATTATGATTAACTCTTATGCTGCAACAACTCATTGTAACAAAGAAAGTGCAGGAAGATAATTTTTTTTAAACTTTCAAGATTTGCTGCTACTAAATCAAAATGGTCAATTTTGAGGATAAAGTGTATGTCATTTTTACGCATGAGGACATAATTCTTATTGATCTGCAAAATCAATAAAAAAATATAAACAGCCTGCAGCAGTTCACAAAATACCGATCTAAATTACAACAAAATGAACCTCAAAGTAACTCATAATCATTGAACATAATGCAACCCGTAACTCAAACACGAGTGAGATTTCAGACCATAGTTTGTGTCAAACAAGACAAGAACCCATCTAAGAATAAACCAAAAAGAAAAAACTAGCATCCTATACAATCAAAAACCTCAAATTGGACATACTAGTGATTGCAAACAACTAAAAGACGCCATATTCAATTATGCCTAAAGGGGATCTCCTTATTACAAAGTATAGAATTTGAAAAAAGCAAATGACATCTAGAACAGAACAATACTGGCAATTATCAATAAGCAAAGTTCACACAAAATATCTCAACTATGAGCAACATACTGGAATAAAAAAAATAAAGAATTACTTACCTTATGTTTGGCAGCAAACAAGATTTTTTACGTCAAGAGATTCCAACTTCAAACTCACTTTCGAAACTCAAATTCAAAATTAAAAAAAAAAGAACAAATAGATGAAAGAAGATCGAAGAATTCTGAAACCTAATGCTTGAAATGTGCCTTTTTCCTTTTTTTATGTCGATCTTAGATCTCCAAAAAAAATTTCGAATGTTGTTCAGTCCTTCCTCGGTCCCCTCGAATGAGAACCAAAGGACTGATTTTATAGTCAAATTTGGGGGAGGCTTCCAATCTTACAACCATAGATTAAGGGGATAACGATCCCAAATCCAATGGTCCTTCACGTTCTTCACCTTTTCAGTCGTAGCAGCAGTGGTAGTGTGGCCTTTTAGGCCTGCCGTGGTTCAGAAAAGATGATGGAAGAGATGTAAAGTTGACATGAGGAGGATATGATTGATGGACGGCGTGGGGAGATATATTGAAGACCATCGAAAATTACCATTTTTTGGTGGTTTGTAGATAGAAACTATGGCGGAGGAGAGAGAGATCGATGGGAGAGGAGAGGAAAAGAGTTTGATGGGAAAGGGGCGATTTTTGGGAAGAGAAAACGTATGGGGAAGGAGAAAGTTCTGGGAAAAGAAAAGTGTGGCTGATTGGTTGTACTATTTGGGAAAGATGAAAAACAAATTGGGTTTTAATTTGGGCCGTCCGATCGGTTGAGAAAAATAAAGAGTTTAAAAAAAAAATTATATATATATATTAGTAAGAGGGTAGATTAATTAAGGCCGTTAGATTAGATTGTAGGGTCAAGATTTAGGCTAAAAAAAAAAAAACACAATCCATGTGCTTGCCTATGCGGCATACATGGATTAGCCGGTTTAAGGAGACTAGGATTGCCAAAATTGCTCAAATTAAATTAATTTAAATTATAACCTCTTCTTTATTAAATAGTCATAATTTATTAAATTAAAAATAATTATTTTGCAAGACTAGCTTATTTGATAAAATTAGTCGTTCTTAAAGTTAAAATTAATATAAATTAGTAATTCATTAATTAATTAAGCTTTCTAATTTTAAACAATGTACGAAAAATAACTATTGCGACAAAAGAAAATTATATTTGAACAAAAAATAGATTTGATTCTTAAGAACGACACTTATTTAAAAAATGAGAAAGTAAGTAGTAATATAATATATTTAATTTTTATAAGAAATAACATTTATAAAATAAATTTATCAAGTCAAACAAATAATTAAAAATCTTTTTGAATTCCCATAAAAAATTCATAACATATATTATTATTATTATTATTATTATTATTATTATTATTATTATTATTATAGTTTAATATTGAGAGCCAAAACTGGGTGTCAACAGCTTGCCCCTTTCTTTGTCCATGGAAGAGAGTAAAGAAGACGTGGGCAAAGAAATATTGACACAACCCAATTTTAAGCGACCCACAAAAATACACTTTGAGCAATAACTTGACAATAATGTTTATGGAGTTATGGCCGAACTCTGGCTTCCGAGCTGCCTACATATCTCAGGTTTCATAAGAAATCAAGCCACATATAGTTCGAGAACATAGCAAATTTTTATTAAAAATTTGCCCCAGTATTGAATTATGATAATACTGAAATCTTTTGGTGGTGAGGTATGAAGAGATTAGCACGAATAGAGGGATGAGATACAGTTCTAAAGAAACTTGTATGAGAAATGCTTCGTAGCAATTTCTACTAAAGACTCATGGTAAATGAATTTTCAAAAGAATGCCCGGTGTCGAGTTACAATGAACTGAGACATGAAAGAGCTATAAGTGAGATTAAAATCTGAACTTCTAAAAATTGAGTTGAGTTGAGTTTTGAAAGCGAATCCTTGATGTAGCTAGTGATGCTTGACATTGCACTAACTTGCCCTAGTTTGCTGCTTAGAGGGAGTTCCTCGTTGTAATGCTTTGTCCTGCAAAACATGTAAAAGGGTGAAAAGTACCTGTTGCGGTTCAAAATATTATAAATTGAAATAGTAAGGTAAAGAGTAGAATGTAGATGTTCAAATGACTGTTGATGTTTCTTTTTGTGTTGTAAGTGTGATGTAGGTAAAGTAACTTGTAATGTAGAGGCCCTCGATTGGCGAGGCTGTTGTAATGTAAAAGTCTGTATCCGGCTATGTAAAGCTTGTAATGTAAAGCCTCCGGTTGGCGGGGCTGTTATAATGTAAAAGCCTGTATCCGGCTGTGTAAAGCTTGTAATGTAAAGCCTCCGGCTGGCGAGGCTGTTGTAATGTAAAAGCCTGTATCTGGCTGTGTAATGCTTGTAATGTAAATTTAATTGTCGATGTGTGACAGCGTTTCTATGCGTGCTTGCCCTCGATCGATGGAGCTTCAGTGACGTCACTACGATGTGGTCTCCGATTGGCGGAGTTCGATCGATGTTTGCTATGTACAACCTCCGGGTGGCAGAGTTTGACAATGTTTGCTATGTACAGCCTCCGATTGGCTGAGTTTGACGCTGTTATACGGTGGTCAACGATTGGCGGAGTTGCTGATGAGGTTAGATTACAAGCTCCAGTTGGTGGAGTTATTTTGAAAGAAAGCTAACTATCTTATTTTCCTACGAGGATCCTCTTTTCTTCAGCACTTGATCTGGATCTTGAGCATACCTGCAAAAATTTAAATGAAATATTCTAAGACATAAGATGCAAGTTGAAGTACTTCGAGGAAATAAAGTAGGGAAAGAGTATTTTGGCTCATGATTATGAGAAGTCGAATGGCGTCACTACTAGAAATTAGGCCTACGGCAACGGATTTTTAGCAACGCTAAAGAAACCGTTACTATAGAGTATATATTGCAACGGTTTGAGCCGTTGCCAAAAGGATTGGATATTATTGCTACGGCTAAGTAAAAAATTTGTTGCCATTGTTTGAAAACCGTTGCAATAAACCTACATATTGCAACGGTTATGGTAATTGTTGCCATAAAGTCATCTATGGCAACATTTAATGAGAATATTTTTCTATTGGAACGGTTATTAAATCCCTCCATAATTTCCCTCTCTTATTTTGGCTGAACCCGCCAAATGCTTTTCATTCTATTTTATTTTTAATTAATTTTGTAAATACAATTTACTTTTATCTTTATCAGATATCGATACAAACAAGGCAAACATACATATGCTAAGTTCATTTCCCCTCTCTTCAACAAGCAGAACACAAAAAATGTTGTCACTCTTCTTCTCTTTGACCCGATTTTTCATCCATTTGTGGAGCTTAATTAGCAGAAGCAGAACACAGAGCAGATCAATGGAACACATAAGTTGTGGAGCTTTGAAGGGATATTAATCTTATGGTAAGTTCTTCATATTTGTCAATTTAGGGCAAACATAAACCCATTTTTTTCTTCAAAGCTAAACCCATTTCTCTCTTCATACCTCTTGTGAAATCTAATGAAATGGAGGGTTGTATGTTTTCTTGTAAAATCTAAGGAAATGGAGTTGTTCTTCTTCAACTGCTGGAGGGTCTCTTCTTCAATATTTGGTTATAGCTGAAGAAACTAACTACAAGTTCGAGCTTTTGAGGTTTTCTTCTTGAATCTCTTCTTTTGTCTTTAATCTTTGAGTGTGGTGAGTGGTATTTGATGTATTTATCTGATTGTGGGTTTTTTCCCATTAAGTTGTAGCTATTGTGGGTTTAATGTTTTGTTGGAGTTATGGTGAAATTGACTGATGTAGACCATATTTAATTTGACATTGATGTTGTATTTCTTGTCCATGAGTTTCAATCGGGTTTGAATACCTTGTATTGATGATGTCTTTATTGATTTCACCTCTCACTTGAGTAGGATGTCAAAAATTCACTTTCATTATTGTTGAAGATTTACAATAGAGCAACATGAAACAAGAGATAAATTAACATGAAAATGGAATAAACTAAAATTTGCTACTGGTTGGTACTAAAATTTGCTACTCGTTCGAAAAGTGATCGTCTCTGCGAATCATCATCATCCAGAGCACTGCACCATCTACTCCGGCCGCCAGCCTCGCCTCCGACTGAGTCTGCCATGGTCGCTTGAGCTATAGCCATGGTTGTAACTTGTAAGTGTTTCCCCTTTTTTTTCGCATTTCTCCGTTGGATTCTCTCCGATTTAATGATGTATATAAGCTGTTGTGAAGTTTATTAGATAGATAATTTCTTGGATATCATCATCATACTTTTGATTTTCCTCTTTTCTCCTTTACTGATTTGTTGTAATTGTTGAAGTACCTCTTCTTTTTGCTCCATTAAATTATCAAAAGTGCTATTGTTTGACATTATTTTAGGTCTATTTCTTGTTATAATAGAATGTACCCTGTTTTGTGACTTTTCTATAGTTGATCCTTCGTTGATTTCTTCTTGAAATGAACTTGTATCTGCTCATGAATTATAAAATAATTATTCACCTGATTATCTTGCTCTTGATTCTCAAATTTGGTACCTCCAGTTGTCCAAATTGAGAACTTTCCTCCCCTGTGATGGTAACTCTCGAAATGTATTATATAGTTGTCTTCCTTCCACCTCAAATGCATGATTAGCTAGATAGTAAGCTAATGAAGTCCCTTCCCTATATATGTGCTCAATGTTAATTGTCGCATCTTTCATGAGAACTAGAGTGTCTTCCACAATAATTCTAATATTCCAAGGTATCTCTCATTTTCCTTGTAGTATAATTTTCAGATATCTCTTCTTCTTGTGCATAGCTGAGGTTACATTATTGATCTCTTAGGCAATAAGCATAAGAACTCTTGCCTAGATTACCTTTACTTGCACCATTTGTGTTACACTTGATGTTATTTGCATTTGGGGGCTTCTAATAATCCTCTTATAATAAATCTTTGTCTTGTAATCTTCTAAGAATTATTCCATGTCTAACTTGGAAAAATTGTCATTGCAAATGGCCATACATTTAGAGTAACCTGATAAACAATTCTGTTATATGTCATGTTACCCCATGTCCAATGATATTTCTTCTACTGCAAATTCCCTATAGTATTATTGCAGGCATAACCTTCATAATTTGTTGAAGCTTATGACCTATCAGTGTTGTCCACCATGTTACTAGAACTTGATTCAGGTTCTGTCTTTTTAAGCTTAGACCTGCAAATTGGCCAACATAGACCCATGATTTTCTTACTTTTTATGATTGTTGTAGGCCTGTAGCATTAGTTGAAAGAACAAAAAATCTAAAAGTCACTTTTGAAGACTGTTCTGCCTTGATTTCTTATTAAAAAAAAATCAGTAGGGATTTTTTTTTGGAAAAAGTATTGAACATTGTTGATAGATGTTGCATCAACATTGAACATTGTTTCCCACGCCAACAATTTTTTAAATCTAATTTATTTTTCTTTCAATCAGAATATTGATACAAACATTTTCTAAAGACATTTCTCATCTCTTCAACAAGCAGAAGACCATACACTGCCACCATCTTCTCTTGGACCTAAGTTTCAACAAGGAGAACACAATTTCAGGGCAAGCTTGTGGAGTTTTGCAAGGATTTGAATCTTATGGTAAGTTCTTCTTGTCTGTAATTTCAGGGCAAACTTAAAACCATTTTTTTTCTTCAATCGTAAACCTATTTCTCTCTAGAAATTGTTGTAAAAACGAAGGAAATTGAGGGCTGAAGGTTTGCTTGTGAAATCTGAGAAATCTTGATGTTTCTTTCTTCAACAGCTGAAGGTTCTGTTCTGACATCTTTGAGGTTATAGCTGAAGAAACTTCAAGTTTGAGCTGTTGAGGTTTTCTTCTTGAATCTCTTCTTTTTCCTTTAATCGTTAAGGTGTAGTTAGTTTATTTGATGTATTTTTTTTTATTGTGGGTTTTTCCCATTAAGTTTTAGCTATTGTGGGTTTAAAGTTTTGTTGGTAGTTATGGTGAAATTGATTAACTCTAGACAATATTTCTCTTGATATTGATGTTGATTTGTTGTTCCATGAGTTATTCAATCGGTTTTGATTACCCTTGCATTGATGATGTCTTCCTTGATTTCACCTATCGCTTGAGTAGCTAGGATGTGAGAAACTTCACTTTCATTATTATTGAAGAGTTACATTAGAGCAACAAGAAACAAGAGATACATTAGCATGAAAATGAAAAAAAACTGAAATTCACTGCTGGTTGGTATTAGACTTTTTGACATGAAAATCTAAAACTTCGTAAAATTCTAGATCATTATTATTTGCCTTAAAAATCTGTTTTTATCACTTTTAAAGATTGTTTTGCCTTGATTTCCTACAAAAAGAAAATCAGTAGGGATACTTTTTTAAAAAGAATTGAATCCTCAAGGCGATTTATTGGTGTGTTAGAATGTCCATAAGTTTTTAATAGCATAAATTTGAAAGCATGATAAGCTTGTTAAAGATATTTCTTGATAGATCATGTAGATCAGTGTTTTGTATATATTTCCAATGATAAAGGGAACTTTGATAGTTGTTTCATATATTAAGAAAAACTATGAAATGCTTGTTGTAAATTGAATTGTGATTGCTATGAGTTTTAAACTGCATATTCTCCATGTACATTTTGAGATATGTTTGTTCATGTGTAAAACATTGTTGTCTTTTTAATTCATAGTTTATCATAAATTTGATTCTTTTTATCTTTTTGTGTCGCATAGATATCAATGGATAATTTAGATAGAAGTTGGATGAGTCTCAGACGATGCAGTGATAAATATACTAGTGGAGTGACTGATTTTCTTGATAAGGCATTTCAACGAGCTTCTAAAGGAAATGACATATTATGCCCTTGCAAAAAATGCATCAATCGTTATTGGCATTATAGAAATGTGGTGGAGGATCACTTGATTGTAAATGGATTTGTGGATGGCTACAACAAATGGATTTTTCACGAGGAGAGACTTTCCTCACGAAATACACCACTTTCACGCAACCATGATGATATTGATGGACTACTTCATGATACATTTCAAAATATCGAGGTGAAACGGGGCATGGAGAAGGAGAGAGAGAAGGGTTATCTGAAGATGCAAAGAGATTTTTAAATTAGTGGATGAAGGAAAAAAAAGAGCTATATCCAGGGTGTGAGAACTTCAGTAAGCTGAGTTTCATCATTCGGTTATACTTGCTTAAATCTCTACATGGGTTGAGTGATGTGGCTTTTACTGATCTGTTAGACTTGTTAAAAGAAGCATTTCCCTTTGCTCAACTGCCTGAGTCTTTCAATAAAGCTAAAAAAATGATAAAAGATTTGGGTCTCGGCTATGACAAAATACATGCTTGCCCTAACGATTGCATGTTATTTTGGAATGAAAATGCAGAGAAAGATAATTGCTCTGTGTGTGGGTCTTCTAGATGGTCAAATGAGGGTAATGGCACGACTAATGCAAGCTCTAAAATACCAGCAAAGATTTTAAGGTACTTTCCTTTAAAGCCTAGGCTTCAGAGAATGTTTATGTGTCCTGAAACAGCTATTGCAATGAGATGGCATGATTCTGAACGACCTAATGATGGGAATATAAGGCATCCTGCTGATGGAGAAGTTTGGAAGGATTTTGATTCTATGCATCCAAACTTCTCAAAAGATCCTCGTAATGTTCGACTGGGCCTTTCAAGTAATGGTTTCAATCCATTTCGAACCATGAGCATTTCCCATAGTACCTGGCCTGTTATGTTGATGAACTATAATTTATCACCATGGATTTGCATGAAGCCAGAGTATATGATATTGTCGATGATCATTCCAGGGCCATCATCTCCTGGACAGGATATAGATGTGTACCTACAACCATTAATTGTTGAATTGAAGGAACTATGGGAATTTGGGATAGAAATATATGATGCTCATACAAATCAAACATTTCAAATGCGTGCAGCTTTAATGTGGACAATTAGTGATTTTCCAGCGCTAGCAATGCTTTCTGGATGGAGTACTAAGGGAAAATTAGCATGCCCCACATGTAACTACGACACATGCTCTCAATATCTCAAACATAGTCGTAAAATGTGTTACTTAGGTCATCGGGCATTTTTGCCTCCTGATCATCCATTTAGAAGAGACAAAAATCTTTTAATGGAGAGGAGGATCATAGACCTGCACCTACATCCTTGTCGGGCATAGAAGTGCTTGAAAAGTTACATGATTTCAATAATGTTTTTGGGAAGGGCAACAAGAAAAGACGTCGAAATAATGAGGGTCCATGGAAGAAAAGATCCATCTTTTTTGAATTACCATATTGGAAACATAATAAGTTGAGGCACAATCTTGATGTGATGCATATTGAGAAAAATATATGTGATAGTTTGCTTGGGACTTTATTAGATATCCCAGGAAAGTCAAAAGATCACGTTAATTCTCGCTATGACTTGCAAGAAATGGGGATACGAAAGGAGCTTCATCCAAGGAAAGATAATACAAATGGAAAAGCTTATTTAGCTAAATCTTGTTTTACCATGAAACCGAAAGAAAAACGATTATTTTGCACTTGTCTAAAAAATGCAAAATTCCCAAAAGGATTTGCCTCAAACATATCAGATCGTGTGGATGTGGATGAGATGAAAATATCAGGGTACAAAAGCCATGATGCTCATTTTATAATGCATTACTTGCTCCAAATTGCAGTTCGAAAAGGATTGCCGAAGAATGTTTCATTAGCCTTGATTAGGTTGGGGAATTTCTTTAAAGCTATATGCAGTAAGGTTATAAGGCGAGCAGATCTTGAGCCAATGCAGATTGAAATCAAAGAAATTGTATGTGAGCTTGAAAAGATTTTTCCTCCATCTTTTTTTGATATAATGGAACATTTGCCTATCCATTTGGTTGATGAAATTAGATTGGGTGGTCCAAATCATCTTCGATGGATGTATTCCACTGAGAGAAAAATGTGTAAGTTCAAGGGTCTTGTTCGTAATCGACGTTATCCAGAAGGTTGTATAGCAGAGGGATTTGATGTTGAAGAGTTCTTGATCTTTGGTTCGAGATACCTACATTATGGAGTGAAGACACCATTCAGTAGGTACCGAACTGAGGATGATGAGGATGTTGAAAAAGAGGGAGATGATTTGTCCCTTTTGTTTCCTAAGCTTGGGCATCCAGTTGGAAATGGGAAGAAGAAAAAGGAAAGACTTTTACCATGGATCTAGATTTCTCTAGTGAAGTACATCGATATGTTCTCTTCAATACTGGTGATGAACAAGTGGAAGATTTTATCAAGTAAGATAAAAACATAGTAATTATATATAATTTAAACTTCATCTGTTCAATTATTATAAAGCACTTAAAGCTTCAATTATAAATGCCTAATAATCAAACTTGAATTATTCATACTTGCAGGGAGCATAAGATGTTAATTGATAGTAATATTAGATCAAATGCATGGACAAGAGCAAAGAGTCATAGTCAGGAATTTGGCAACTGGTTCAAAGAGAAAGTTAAAAATGTTGAAGTGCCTAATCAGTTAAGATGGCTAGCTAAAGGGCCTAATAGGGTGGCAACCAAAAGATATAATGCATATTTCATTAATGGATACCGATTTCATGCATTAAAACGTGATTACTCACGCAAGTCTCAAAATAGTGGAGTGACTTTATCAGCGACAACTGATAGTTTTGCTAGTGCTCAAGATCAAAATCCCATTGATGGAGAGGTTATATATTATGGGGCTATTCAAGATATCATTGAGGTTGATTATTACAATTGTTTTAGTGTTGTACTATTTAGATGTGATTGGTTTCATAATGAAATAGATGAATATGGGTTAACTCGTGTGTACTTCAACAAATTACGAAGTACGGATGACCCTTTTGTGTTGGCGTCTCAAGTGCATCAAGTATTTTATGTGGCGGATCCAACCGAGAAGGATGTTTATTATGCAAGGAATAAAGTGCTTGTTGATTTGTATGACTTGGAGGAAGAAAATTGTCCTAATATTGGAGATACATTTTGGAGAGAGCTAAGTGAAGACATTGGTCCCTCATATAGATTATCCGATATTGACATGAGATGGTCAAGAGAAGATATTCCTGTTGATGTTGTTGATATGCCATCTGATGCTCAATTTTCAGAGGATACAACTATGGGAACGTCAGAAGAGGAGGATGATTTTGACGATACTGATTGGGATTGGATGGATGCGGATGATTAAATAAATAATTTATGAATGTCTTGTAAATATATATTTATCATCATTTTATTTTATTTTGAGTGAGTGATAAATGTCCTTTCCTTAGAAATACATGTTTCTTTTATTGTTTTTTCTTGAAATTATATTCTGATTTTTTTCTTAGAAATACATATACCTTATATTGTGCTTAAAAAAATCTGATTCTTATTCATATATATCGTTTTGACAGATTCGATAGTCATGAGGAAGGAGGAGATTTCAAAACAAAACAAGAAAGGAAAAGGAAAACAATATGTGCAAGCTGGAACACTTACATCTATGGCTTACAAAAGGGTTTCTTCACTGAGATCAAAAGAGAAAGTTCAATCTATTCTGCCGTGAAATTCCTCTACTCTTGTGGCACAAACTTCACAAAAAGAATTGCGACAAGTGCCTCAAAATTCTTGTACTTTGAAAGCACAGTCTAAAACTGATCAAATGCCTCAGAGTTGTTCCACTCTAAAGGGAAGATCTATGCAGAAATCACAGCAACATATACCTCCGAGTTTTTCCACTTTAAAAGCACAAGTTGTGCAGGAACAAGTGCAACCAACACCTATGAATTCTTCCACTGTAGTAGCACAAGTTTCAGAGAACCAGTTGCAACATGTGCCAAGAGAATCTCCTACTGTAGAGGCACACGATACACAGTACCAAGTGCAACCAGAGACACAGAATTCGAAAGAAAATGACCTATCAGGAGAACAAGGTAAAAACATATAAATTCACTTCTAAATATTTTAATGTATTGGAATTGTAAAATCAGTTAACATTGTTGATATGTTGTTTAACTTTGCTTCGTATTATTGTAGGGCCTGTGACTCAAAAAAAAAAAGAGGTAGTACGGTAATGCAAAGTGTACATGGGCGACAAGAGCGTAAGTTGGTCGTGTTGAATAGGTACAATCAACCCATTGGTCCTACTAATGCTTTGTTGTAACGAGTTGGGGAGTTTTCTTGGAACCTTGGCAAGAAATGCGATGCTTTGTCCTCTTAATATTCATAATTGGAAGAATATGGACACAAAAAGATTTGTGGGATTATACCCAGGTTTGAGTTCCTGCATTTCTAATTTTAGTTATAAACTTTTCATACTTTTTACTAATATAAAGAACAAATTGTAGGAGAAATATGATATTCCTGATAGTGCAAAAAATTGGGCTTTGGAGGGAATCAGAAATGCTCGGAGAAAGTATAGGAATGACTTGTATGAGAATCATTATAAAGCATATGATAATGATGATCTTCGAATGGCAAATAAGCCCAAAGATGTTTCAGAATTTGATTTTAAGGACCTTCTCAAATATTGGGACTCTGAAAAATTCAAGGTTAGATTTATATTTTATGTTCTGATTGATTCATTTTTCTGTTTTTGATTCATTTTTTAATTTACATAGAATTCACTAACTCGTTTATTTACAGGAAATGAGTGAAAGAAATACCAAAAATCGAAAAAAATGGATGAATCCACATACTGCTGGTAAAACAAGTTTTGCTGTGATACGCAATAATTTGGTATGTTATCCTGTTAATCATTAAATATGAACTTGTTGTCATAAAAGATCTTTAATACCAACTTTATCTAATTAGGAAAAAGAGAAGGAAAGCCCCGATGAGCTGTCAGCTAAAGAACTCTTTGTGGCTACAAGATCAAGAAAACCTGGTCGAGTATACAAGGGCTCCAACGAAGATACAATTAGTAAAATTGTATGACTTTTATTTGGTTATAATGTTGTTAAGATACTTTATTTGTTCTTAAATACTTGATTTTATTTATTTGAATTTGATTTGTAGGCTGAAATGGAGAAAATTCAAAGTCGACAGAATGAAGATGACAATCAATCATTTGATGCTTTTACAACAGTCATGGGAAATGAACACCCAGGGTGCCTGAGATTGTATGGACGAGGAGTTACCAAAAGTACTTTGAAAAGAAAAGCGCTTTCTGAACCTTATTTAAGTGCTAATGATGAGAGGATGGAAAAAAAATGGAGGAATTGGAAGAGAGGATGCATCAAAGGATGGCGGAAAAATTAGAACAACAAAAAGTAACCATACACCAAGAAGTTACAAATGATATTCTTGGACGACTTAATCGTATGTACCCTGGGCTTCAATTGAATGTTGCCATGTTGGCATCAGTGGGTGCTCAGTCACCACAAGAAGCTATGCAACCGTTGAATCGTCCAACTTCTAGCAAAAACCATCAAGGTATGTCGTTATTCTTCACTTAATTCTTTCATCCATCTTTAACTATAGCTGTTCCAGTTGAATGTTGAGTTTTCTTCTCACTTTTTGTGTATAGATTTATCTCGATCAGCACCCTGTTTTGAGTATCAGAACCTTGGACTCTTTTTTTCCTTTTCCAAATGTTTTGGTTGTGAAAACGTTAGTCTTTGAATCATTATATTGTTCTTTCATTAGTGTGCCATCTTAAATTGTGAAATTATTGTGGCTTTTATTTGTTAGTGAAGTTGTTGGACAGTTGGAAATGATAATTATTTAGCACTAAAGGGCTGGCTATATTGCCGACACGAGATGAACTGTTGTTGTAAGTACTAGTTTGTAGACAATTTGTGTGAGTATCTACGCTGTTGTTGGTCCTTATGCGAATATTAGTAACTTGTTGTTAGTTTAAATTAAGGATCATCCTCGCTTGACTTGGCAGATTTGAAAAACCGTGTTGCCTAAATAATGTGCAAGCATATTTCCTTAGCTGTAAGTGTGTTAATTTGAATCCGACACAATTGAGATATATCCATTATGTCTCTAAGAATTATGTATTTGAGTTTTCACCATTCTGCGACTTTAACTTGGCCAAATAGATTGTCTTTTCCTATATGTAGTGGATTCTGGATGAAGTTTTGGATACTTATAACTTGTGTGCTTGGTGTGTGCGTGTGATTTATAACTTCCATGGCTTGAATTTGACTAGTTATGGTAAATTGGAAGGGTTTGAATAAAGTTTGAAGGTTCTGTCCCTTCCTGTTTTGTTGTTAAAATTCCTTCCCTTGAAAATTGTTTTTTTTGAGATATTGTGGTATACTATGGTACACTGCTAGTGTTGCTATATTTGAGTGTCATGTTTATTTTATTATATATTCCCCTTGAATGTGTTTTGTTAATGTGTCTCTCTTTCAATACAAAGCTATATTACCAATTTTTGAGCCATTTGTATCGCCCAACCAGCCCTGCACCCACTAAAAGAAAAACAGTTCCAATCTGAGCCATTTCGATCAGGTTGCTGGATACAACCTGCATTTTACAGCAGGCAAAAAAATAGTAAAAAGTTTATGTCAAAGGCAAATAGGCAGGCTGGTTAAATAGTTTTTGACTAACTAAATGTTACTTAATAGTAATTGGCCAAACTGTAGGTTATATCGATTATTTTCTCGCTACTATATAATGCACCAACCTTTGTTAACATACTCAAAGTATGTGTCTTGATATAAGGAAAAAGTACGGATTGCAAGAAATGCACTTTTGGCAGATTACATAAGCTCGATAAGTCTGAAGTGATTGTTTATATAAATGGATTGTAACAAGTATTGTATTTCTGTGTAATGGTGACTAAGTGAGAATCAATACATGTAGAGTTTCTGTCTTTCGCATTTTCTGTTTGGTTACATCACTATTTCTTGTTATTTGCTGTCACTAAACTGTTTTTTTGAATGTGTTTGTGAGATGATTTGTTCATTTGGTGAAGTTGAGTCACAGGACAGGAATGTGTTTTACATATTCTTTTCCTCTGTTTCCCTCATATCCTCCTTCATATGGTGGAAGTTCTACTTTTCACAAGGAACCAAACTCATATTCTTCATCCCCATCTGGAAACAAGATCAGTCCAATTGTTCTTTTCATTATAGTTATATTAGTTGTCCTGTTTTTCTTATCTGGTCTGCTCCATTTGCTAGTTAGGTTTCTTATCAAACACCCTTCTTCTTCAGCGTCATCTCAATCTAATGGATACCCTGAAATTTCTAGTTCAGATTCTTTGCAAAGACAGTTACAATAGTTATTCCATTTACATGATTCTGGTTTGGATCAAGCATTTATTGATGCATTACTTATCTTTTTGTACAAAGAGGTTGTTGGTCCTAAAGAGCCCTTTGATTGTGTTATTTGTTTGTCTAAATTCTCTGATAATTAAGGATAAATTGAGATTGCTCCCTACTTGTAGCCATGCTTTCCATAGCAACCTCATTGATACTTAGCTAAGTTTACCTTCCATTCCTTTGGTTTTACAGTTGATTGAGCAAATGAAATGTTTGATTATTTTAAACTTTTATTTTTCTGCTCTTTTATAGGTGGAGAAGATAACGAAGGGGATGATGAAAGCTGTGATGAAGACCTTATTACTTGATCTAGATGATTGAAAGATGTAGAAACCTAGCCTTTTGCTTTAGCTCTACTCTTTTGCTTCTTGATGTACATTTTGAAACTTTTGTTAAGCTACAATATTTTGTTTTAATTTCTATTAGTATGGAACTTGTGCAAACTATTGAAAACATGTGTTTTTGTGTATATATTTTACCTTTATGGATATTGTGATGACTAGGATATATATTTCGAATTGTATATGTGAATCGGCTATATATAATTAGTCCTTTTCTTATGTAATTTGATTTAGAGAATTTTTTATAAATTGTTGTTGATTTATATATATATATATATATAATGCTCAGGAAACCTAAACTATTGCAACATATAGATTGGTTGCAATAGAAAATAAAAATATTGCAATATCAATTAAAATCGTTGCCAGAATATTTAAAATAGTACGTGTTGCCATAAGAACAATATATTGCAACGGTTGATAACAGTTACCACATATCCTAATGCAACAGTTGTAAACCGTTACAACTGCTCTTTATTATAGTGACTATAGATGGACATAAAACCGTTGCAATAGAGGTTCCTATAGCAACACTTTTAAATAACCGTGACATTAACTGTTACAATAGACCTATAGTAACGCGAGTAGATGAGACGGTTGTAAAACCGTTGCTGTAGATCTATGGCAACGGTTTTAGGTCCTATTGCAACGCATATGAAACTGTTGTTGTAGATCAAAATTCTAGTAGTGCGTGTATGGTCATGCCCCAAAACTTGATGTTATTTTCTTGATTCCTGTGTCCCTGCACTCAAAGAAAATTTTAGTTTGGGAGGGGGTGTTAATTTGTATCAACTCGTAGACTGAGGCCTCGTTACTGGAATCCTTCAACGTCTTCTTAGTACCGCACATAGTTTCTTAACCTAGAGACTTGGTAGGTGGATGAGTAGAAAAATATTGTTGAAAATAATTAGCTTTTTTTTTTTGAAAATAAGTATGCTACGTATATTACGTATGTGTGTGTGTGTGTATATATATATATATATATATTGTAATTCTCCAGCGCTTTTAGATTATGACATGTTCCTAAGTCCATCGAGCTTTCTATTTTGTTGACTATATCCAGCATAGTCCTCCTGTTGCTTTTACCCTTCTGATAAAGCTTTCCTAGCTCTTTTGCGGACACAGCGACGATCAATATTCTTCAACATTCTGAGGTTACGCTAACTATGAGGAAGTGTTTCCTAAGGGTAAGAAAAGAAGAAAAAAAAATAAAAAATAAAAAAATAAAAATAAAAATTATGCAATGCATCGATCAAGCCTGACTCAGGATGCCTATGTATCCCCAAGATAGGAATCAGATCGTAACGTAGTTTGAATACAAAAGGGAGAAGTACAAGTATGCAATGCAATGATCAAGCTTGACTCAAGCTGCCTACGTATCCAAGTGGAATAGGTCGTAATGTAGTTCAAATACAAGAGGAAAGTGAAAAAATATGAAATGCAATGACCGTGCCTGACTCAGGCTACCTATGTGTCCAAGCGGAATCAGGTCAGGACGTAGTTCAAATACAATAAAAAAGTAAAAAATGCAAGGGACCGAATCCGAAAAGGATTGCCTACGTATCCCACCGAGGGAATTCAGGTCGAGCATAGTTCTAACTACATGTAAATGATGATTTTGGGTTTTCTAAGAGAGACCGAATCCGATGTGGGTTGCCTACGTACCCCACCGTGGGAAGTCAAGTCTAGATGTAGTTCTGTTACATTGAAAAATGCAAAAGTACACAAAATAAGTGCTAATCTTGAGGTCTTCAGATGTAGTATTTATTGACGGCGTATGAATTGATTGGCTTTGTGCTCACTCTGCCGTCCATTTCTGCTAAGATTACCGCTCCTCCTGCGAGTACTCTATGAATCATGTAGGTTCCTTGCCAATTTGGTGCAAATTTCCCTTTGGCCTATCCTTGATGAGGAAAGATCTTCTTCAATACTAACTGCTCCGGTGTGAACTGTCGAAGTCTGACTTTCTTGTTGAAGGCTTTGGTCATTCTGTTCTGATAGAGTTGGCCATGACAAACCGCGTCTATCCTCTTTTCATCGATGAGCATCAATTGTTCATGCCTGCTACGTATTCATTCCGCATCGTCCAGACCAACATCTTGGATAATCCTTAAAGATGGTATTTCCACCTCAGCAGGTATTACTACTTTTGAGCCATAAACCAACATATATGGAGTTGCCCCAGTTGATGTTCTGATTGTGATGCGATAATTAAGTAAAGCATATGGTAGCGTCTCATGCCATTGTCTGTGATTGTCCACTATTTTCCTTAGGATCTTCTTGATATTCTTATTTGTAGCCTCAACTGCTCCATTCATCTATGGCCGGTAAACTGTGGAATTTCGATGAGCAATCTTGAACCTTTCACAAGTTTCCTTCATAAAATCGTTGTTGAGGTTGACCGCATTACCTGTTATGATTGATTCTGGAATTCCAAACCGACAAACTATGTTATTGCAAACAAAGTTTGCCACTACCTTTTTCTTACTGCCTTGTATGTCGAAGCTTCGACCCATTTTGTGAAATAATCGATAGCCACCAGGATGAAATGATGTCCATTTTACGCGGGAGGCTCTAAGGATCCAATAACATCCATGCCCCAAGCGGCAAATGGCCAAGGGGAACCCATCATATTGAGCTCATTTGGTGGAACCCGTATAAAATCTCCATGCACTTGACACTGATGACATTTTTGCACATATCGGATGCTATCTCTTTCCATGGTCATCCAAAAATATTCACCTCTTAGAATCTTCTTTGCCAAAGTGAACCCATTCATGTGAGGTCCACATGTTCCTTCATGTATTTCTTCCAAAAGTCTTGTCGCTTCTGCGGCATCAACGCACCTCAACAATCCTAAATCTGAAGTTCTCCTATACAAAATTTCTCCGTTAAGGAAGAAATGATTGTCCATCCTCCTCAAAGTTCGTTTCTGGTTGCTTGTAGAATTTTCAGGATACTCTTGTGCTTCTATCAATCTTCTGATGTCATAGTACCAGGGTTTTCCATCCGGTTCCTCATCTACATGAAAACAGTATGCATGTTGATCATGTATCTCTATATCGATAGGGTCAATGTAATTCTTGTCTGGGTGTTGAATCATCGAGGACAATGTTGCCAAAGCATCTGCAAACTCATTTTACGCTCGAGGGACATGCTTGAACTCAATCCTTGTGAATCTCCTACTCAACTCTTTAATGTAATGCAGATAAGGCAGGATCTTGACATTCTTAGTGGTCCATTCTCCTTGCACCTGGTGCACCAATAAGTCGGAATCTCCTATCACCAAGAGTTCTTTAATGTTTATGTCGATGGCCATCCTGAGTCCAAGAATACAAGCTTCATATTCCGCCATGTTGTTGGTACAATAAAACCTGATCTTGGCTGAGATCGGGTAATACTGACATGTTTCCGAAATTAAGACTGCTCATATTCCAACTCCAATAGAGTTTGATGCTCCATCAAAGAACATTCTTCATCCATCATATGACTCTGATATGTCTTCTCCTACAAACAAAACCTTTTCATCAGGGAAGTAGGTCGTGAGTGGCTTGTAATCCTGGTCCACCGAGTTTTCTGTGAGGTGATCAGCCAGGGTTTGTCCTTTGATAGCCTTCTGTGTCACATACACAATATAAAACTCACTCAACAAAATTTGTCACTTTGCCAGTTTACCCGTAGGCATGGGCTTCTGAAAGATGTACTTTAGTGGGTCCGTTCTTGAGATCAAGTACGTGGTGTATGCAGACAAGTAATGTCTAAATTTTTGCGCAATCCAAGTCAAAGCGCAACATGTTCATTCCAACAACGTGTATCTTGCCTCGTATGGTATGAACTTCTTCCTCAAATAGTGAATAGCTTGCTCTCTTCTACCTATCTCATCATGCTGCCCCAATACAGATCCAAATGCATTATCCATGACAGATAGTTACAATAACAAAGGTTTTCCAGGCTCTGGTAGGACCAATACTGGTGGGATGGACAAGTATTCTTTGATTCTATCGAAAGCCCTTTGGCATTCCTCTGTCCATTTTTTGGCAGAATCCTTCTTCAGTAACTTGAATATGGGTTCGCAGATCACTATAGATTGAGCTATGAACCGACTGATGTAATTCAGTCTTCCCAAGAAACTCATCACGTCTTTCCTGGTCTTGGATGGAGGTAGCTCTTGGATTGCCTTTATTTTTTATGGATCCAACTCTATGTCTTTCCTGCTAACGATGAATCCCAATAATTTTCCCGCGGGTACTCCAAATGAACACTTTGCTGGATTCAACTTCAAATTATACTTACGCAACCTCTCGAAGAACTATCGTAAGTCATCTAGATGGTCTGAACTTCTTTTGGATTTGATAACGACATCATCCACGTACACTTCAATTTCCTTGTGGATCATATCATAAAAAAGGGTAGTCATGGCCCTCATATAGGTTGCACCGGCATTTTTGAGACCAAATGGCATTATTCTATAGCAATACACTCCCCATGGAGTGATAAACGTTGTTTTCTCTACATCATCTTCATCCATCAGGATTTGGTGATATCCCGCAAAGCAATCGACAAATGATTGTAACTCATGTTTTGCACAGTTATCGATTAGTATATGAATATTTGGAAGAGGGAAATCATCCTTAGGACTAGCCCTGTTGAGATCTCGATAGTCCACACATATTCTGATATTTCCATCCTTTTTTGGCACAGGCACAATATTGGCTAACCCTGTGGGGTAATTTCGGACCCTTACAATGTTCGCCTTAATTTGCTTAGTTACCTCTTCCTTGATCCTTAATCTCAAATCTGGCTTGAATTTTCTTGTCTTTTGCTTAACAGGTAGACAAGTTGGATCAGTCAGTAATTTGTGCGAGACAATATCGGTGCTTAATCCTGGCATGTCATCATAAGACCAAGCAAATACATCAGCATACTGCTTAAGAAATTCTATTAACTCTTGCTTTCTTTCAACCTCCAAATGTATGTTGACTCGTGTCTCCTTTATGATTTCCTCATCTCCTAAGTTGACAACCTCTGTTTCATCCATATTGGGTTTCTTCTGACTTTCAACCTGCTCGATCTCATGTGGCAGATTTTCAGGCATCATGCTTTCATCATACTCTTCGTGATCTTATTGATCATTTTCTCCTTGCTTGGTGGATTCATTACATGTCATAACCGTTGTACGAGGATTTTTATTAATATGAGTGTTGAAAAATGCAAAAGGTAAGTAAAGATAAATATATATTTAAAATAACGAGAATTTTTTTAAAGAAAATAAAGACTTTTTATTTCAAAGCATTCTAGCTTTTTAGAAGAGGCAAGCAACAAAAGATTAGGCATGATTCAAGCCTTAATTTGATCATGCAAATTTAAAATTAAGACTACTTTTCCATACTAACAGGACTCTGGTTGAAACAGGGACGAGCTGGTGGTCCAATTCTGCAAGATTTCTCTAAGCTCGGCATTACGAATGGTCAACTTGTTGAGATTTATCCCTTCTTCTTCTCCGTCCATGGCCACAAACAAATCGCCGATTCCTTCTGTGATGTCATCAACGCTAGCTTGATATGGAATAGAAGATTGTTCTAGTACGAAGATTGTATCACTCGACCCGTGACAGTCTCTTCTCGAGGCAGGCTCATATCATAGTCCGTTGGTGCCTCTCTGATGCTTCAGCTGGATCGGCTCAATTATGTCATTGGACTTAGGTCCAAGTCCATTCTTAGGCTATTATCCATACTTCAACATTTCTGATGCAACCATTTTCACTGCACTTGACAACTTGGTATCCTCGGGCTCTGCTCCCTCATTGACCCTTATAGCTTGCATGATTTTCAAAGTGTGAAAAGTAGCTCCGTCTAACTCGTCGATGACTGGGATAGAATTAACAAAATGAATGGGGTGACTGAGTTCTCCGTGGATGGTAACTTCTATGCGACCCCACTTAAACTTTACACATTGATGAAGAGTGAAAGGAACCGTTCTTGCCATGTGAACCCATGGTCTTCCCAACAATAGGTTATAGTTGGATGATACATCCATCACTTGAAATAGAATGGGGAATTCAGCCGGGCTCACCTGTAATGTGAGATAGATCTCTCCGATGAAACTTCTTTGCGCTCCATCAAAAGCTCTAACTTTCACACGACTTTCCCTTATCTCTCCCATATTAACGCCTAAATCTCTCAAAGTTGTGAAAGGACAGATGTTGCATCCAGAACCACCATCAATTAAAACTCGAGTCACAATCTTATCACAACATTTGATCGCGATATGAAGTGTTTTGTTGTGCCTAACCCCTTCTGCGGGTAACTCATCATCGTGGAAAGAAATCTTGTTAGCTTTCACTATTCTTCCAATCGTTGCAGCTAAGGTCTCACTTGTGGTCTCTTTTGGAATTATCACTCCGCTTAACACCTCCATCAAAGCATTCCTATGAGCTTCAGAACTCATAAGCAAAGACCAAATAGATATGTGGGCCAACGTCTTCTTTAACTATTCTTCAACCGAATACATTTTAGACTGCATCTTCATCCAAAACTCTGCGGCTTCAGCATCTGTAATATTCTTCTTTGGATTCTGTTCTTTTTTTAGAACTCTTTGATTTAGGTCCTCTGGGGAATAACACCTCCCCGACCTAGTCATCCCTTAAGCCACGACAGTGTCGATCATCTTGCCTTTGGCACTTGCTCGATAATCCCAAGGGGCTGCTTTGGTGTCATACTCAGGCTTCTTAGTAATTAGAGTGGTCACTACAACTCTTGGGAGATATGTTTGGATAGTCAGAGGTTCCCTTAGTTGAAAGTGACAACAGGTTGGGTCGAAGATGCCATGGCATCCGCTTCATCTATGTTTGGATAGTCAGGGGCCCTATATTCATCATCCAGAGTAACCATGTTGACTTCCCGATTCTCATGATTAGGCAAGGGATTGTTGTTCACATTAGGAGGTGCCGGAGTGCATTTGATTACTCCTCTCCTGATCAAAGACTCGATCTGGTTCTTCAAACCATAACAATCTTTTGTGTCGTGTCCTAGGACTTCCGAGTGGTAAGCACATCGCTTGTTCCCATCAAAATTACGAGGGATTGGATCAAGAATTATTCCTTTAACTGGTTGCAGCACTCCCGTTGTCCTTAACCTCTCAAACAATTGAGTATAGGGTTCAGCAATCGATGTGTAAGCGCAAACATTTCTAGCTTCAGGATTTGGATGTGGTCTCGGTACATATGCTGGTCTAGTTTGGTGAATTGGTACTTGGACAGGGACATATGCTCCTGGAGGGTTTTAATATGCTAGTGCTCAGGGTGGGTTATAGTGTGGTTGGGTATTATACATTGGGACGTATGAAGTATGCGCAGTGATTTGGGGATTATTGGGGTATCAGTGACATGGTCCTCCTAGTTGGTAAGTGACAGCTGAAACATCCTCCCTTTTGTTTTTTATGCTGCCAATGGAACCCAATTGTATAGCCCTACTTGCAGCTTGCAATGCGACCATAGATTGAATCTTCCCAGATTTAACACCCTCCTCTATAAAGTCTCCCATCTTGACCAATTCTGCAAACTTTTGACCCATCATTGACATCATCTTGTCAAAGTAGATACATTCTTGAGCTCGAATAAAGTACTTCGAGAGCTCACTCTCATCTAATGGTGGTTGCACCCTCGCGGTCTCAGTTCTCCAACGTCATGCATATTCCTGGAAATTCTCAGATGGCTTCTTCTGTATATTGGCTAATGAGAATCTATCAGCAGTAATTTCAGTGTTGAATCTGAAACGAGTCATAAAGTCCTCGAACATTTCCTACCAGTCACGCCATTTGCGAGGGTCTTGGCGGGTATACCAGGTTAATGTTTCTCCAGCAGACTTCGAATGAACAACTTCATCCTCAACTTCTCATTTCTCCCTACATCGACTAACTTGTCGCAGTATGCCCTTAAATGTGCGTGAGGGTCACTCTTTCCATCGAACATGTCAAACTTTGGTGGTTTGTACCCTACCGGCATGTCAATGTCTGGATAGATGCACAAGTCATCATAGTCCAGACTCTCTGTCCCTCTAGTGACTTGGAAGTTTTTCAATGTTTTTCTCAGACCCTGAAGCTGGGCATTTATCGACGTATCTTCTTCCAACCGAGCATCTTTCTCCATTTCTTCATATTGATCGACCTTGTATAGGACATTAACCACAGCTGGCATAGTGAAGGTAGGAGCCCCAGCGACATATATGGGTGGAACATGTGGCTCATAGGGTGCGGCGACACGTACCCCAAGTATTTACTGCATGTGGGTATAGTAGGGTAACGATTAGAAAGTTCAGGAACGGTCCTGACTGCGGTTGGAGAAGCTGGTAGTACTTGACCGTGAGTAGGAGCGCGTTGAGTTTGTTCTGGTTGATTTGGCAAGTCAGCTTTTGCGAAGTAGATAGGCATCTTGAAAGTAGGGAAAGTGATAGCCAATAGTTTGGCCAAGTCTCGCACTTGGTGTAATTCTTCCCTCAAGATCTCGAGTTCTTACTCCATGTGAGCCATTTTCTCTTCATTTTGGATGTCTATCATATTTTGTGAACCTTCAGGGTTCTCAATAGGTATCATTATGTTTGCAGTAGGCGTAGAAGTCATCTATATCAGTCATCTTTCTTTTTGATCGAAGGTTGTATCGTGAGTCAACCAGTTTGTAAGTCGACATAAATCAACGTACTTTGGGGATAAATAAAGAAAGGAAAACAAAGAAAAATAAAACAATGCTAGTTTGGAAAATATTGAAAGCTGTAACAAATAAGTAGATATAACACATATATACGCCAATTCGGCGACATTCAATGCGCGTCCTAATATAGAACCTCTTTTTGCCTGAGGTAGGCCTACGTTGCAATTAGTTTGATAATAAATGATCCATTTAAACCCATTTTTGATTTGGAGTGAATATAACTTCATTGATTAAGGTTTGGCTATTACAACGATGTAGGTGGTCGAAAGCCGAAGAAATGAAAGTACAGGGGTGGCCATAAGGCGTACAAGAGGGACAGGCCACATGGCACTTTAAAGAGCTTATGAGGGAATTCAAAGAAGAAAGATAACCTACGGCCAGATTGGAGCATTATCATCATCATCGTCCACATTATAGTAAGGACCCTGTGATACTCTGGAGATTCGTCGATTTTCCATTCTCAGTTGTTTTAATCTTCCCTTTCATCAAACCCTATGGAACCATATTTTGAGTGAGCGTCATCTACTATTGGAACATGTTCATCCTCTATATGCATCACTCCTCCATCTCTAGGGTCATACAAATTAGGGTCATGCTCTGAGTATTCTTCTGGATCCTCTTCCATCAACTCAGTTGGCTCTCTAGGATCCTCTTCTGGGTCTTTCTCCACTCTTCATTTGGTTCATCATCAACTACCTGTATGATATGGTCGATAGACTGTGGGGTCACCTGCTGATACATGGTCGTAGTGATGTGTATGAGGTTCAATAGCTCCATGCCAATTTGATTTCACCTTTGAGTGTCTGTGAACCCCAAGATTCCCTCATAGCTAGGCCTAGCGAGAATTTCTCCTATCATAAACCAAGTATAATATTCAGGCGTGCACCACGATTCAACCCCTATGTCTGAGTCAAGAATACCGCACCATCCTTGTACCAAAGCAGCGATCCTTTCGATCGGAATTCTTCCTTCATAATTGACCTCTATCAATGCCATCTTTGACCATAGAGGAACGCCTTAGGTAATCCTAAACTGCCGGAGGACGCTTAAAGGTGCATAGGGCTAGAAGCTTTCCAACCCAATCAACTCAATGAAATAGGCCTGGTTAGTTCTCAACAAAGCTCGGTCATGGACCCACAGTAGTCGCCATTGAATACGGTTCCCTGTGAGGTGGGTCAGGAAAAGGCGTCAACCATCTCCATCATTTGGGGCATCCCACATGCCCAATCTCGTTGCATGGCTTCTGATTTTGTTGCGTAAGTCTACTTCAACGCCATTTTCTGCATGTCTTTGATAAAAGTGTTTCAACACCCAAATCTGCAGTAACAAGTTACTTCCCTTAAAGTAATCATATCCTTTAGAGCAAAGGGATAATGATCGAAATATTTCTGCCAAGATCATGGGTACGATGGTCACTCTAATAGGTCCTCTAAACATGAAGATGACCGTAGGCAGTAGGTTGATGTCGACACACCCTTTTTTCTTTAAGAAGATCATAATATCCAAAAAGGCCGTCACGAAGACAAAAGCCCTGAGTCTCTCCCAATCAACCCTGGAGATGAAGAATTCTTGATGGAACCTATCATAGCTATCTCGACGACCAAATCTTTTAAACAGATAATCCAACTTGACCCATTCTTCATCAACTCTTCACAAACATTGGCCTACCCTCAAACCCAAAGACTGGAGAAAACTGATTCATGATGTAGTGTACGGGGCCATAGGTACTCTGCTAGCCAATGGTAAGTCAATAATTTGACTTATCTCTTCCAATGTTAGTGTGATTTCAAAATCTGTGAACTAGAAGGTCACCGTTGTTGGTTGCCAAAATTCAATCATTAGAGAAATGAGTGACTTGTTTGCCTCCACATTCAGCAGATCAGTTAACGACCCTAAGTGTAGCATAATCTCATTTTCGTAGGCCACTCGGATGTTTTCCTACCACTCTTTCAAAGTTCGGGGAACCTCAGTCATCATTCTGATATCAGGAAGGTTTTGGTTGATTTGCATCTGAAAGAAAGGGTAAAGGTTATGATGAGTTTATTTGCTCCAAATCTGTTAAGTGTTTAAGTTTGGATAATTTATATCAATTTCACACAAAGTTTATGTCTCGAGTTTTAAAGAAGAAACTCATTGACATTTGGGTGGTTTCCTAAATGCAACAACAATACCGTATATTGTCTTGCCTAAGGCTATGCAACATGACATATTCTAAGAGTAAGATTATGTTCCTAGATGATTGAGAGTGAGACTGAGTAATTACGAGAATGTGTACTATCTTAACTGCATCAACTCTAGCACTAATGAATCCAAATAGAGTTTCGAAGGAGTGCAGGAACACCCCTCGCGTGTACAGTGTATGCGTGTACGGCCAAGACTCGACAAAATGTGCAAATAACAATGTAGGAAAAGCAGTAACAAATAGTGTCTTAAAACAAATAAGGAACACAAGCTTGAATTTCACTTGCGAACTTTCAGTCAAAGCAATATATCAATAGCAAGCTGAAAAATAAACATGTAATCATAAATGTTGTTCCTAAATTGAGTTTTTGTAAGGTTAAAATCTAAGTAAGACCTCCCCAGCAGAGTCGTCAAGTTGTCGCACCCTATTTTGAACAGGCCGAAACAGTTCATAACATTATACGGCTGACACTCTGATTTTTGGAAAAAAATGTTTTTGTTTTAGAGTCACCACCTAAATTTTAAGGAAAATATTAGGAAAACCATTTTTAAATATATGAATGTAAACTCTGTTTTGATTTGCGAAATCAGTGAGATTCTGAGTAAGGGTTTTGGTTACTCGAGGGTAAGGTGTTAAGCACCCCTCAGAGCCTATCCGAGGATAGTCCTTAAATTCAATTTTAAAAAAAAAGATTAGAAAAACTTGTTTATTTATTTGCTTCAAAAATAAAATGATAAGTTAATTAGTTAGTTTAACAAAAAGAGTACACTACAAGGTACGACATATGTATGTCTTATAAAAGAGTAGTATGTTTATCATATTGTAAAATAAATAAATGAGTATACTTAAAATGTATGATAAATTCATATGTAAAAATATATTTGTATCATAATAAACTTATCTTAAAAATACGTAGATGTTGAGTTTGTGAAAATTTGTCATCTTATTAAGACGCAAAATAAAAATAAGATAGTAGTTAAGTGTAAATATGTGTAATTTGTATGAAAATACATAAAATAGAATTTCCTAAAAATTATAATAAATAAATAATAAAGATACTAAATGTTAAAATATTAGATAGAGTTTGTGATCTAAAATTATGTTTATTATAAAGTATAGTATATACATGTAAGTTGTTCAGAACATATGAACACTTATTATTTATTTACATGTATAGACAAATTGACGATAGATTATACGTAGTAAAGTAATATGTATATTAAAATGTAAGCATTTATAAATTATAAAAATAAATAAATAACATTATATAGAATATAGATAAAAGAGATAGTAGATAATATTAGGTTATGTGGAGAAAATATAGAATATATACCTTTATATGTATGACATATATATGTATGTACCATGTATATGAACCTGTTGGCATATCTAAAATTTGAAGTGGCATGTTAAAGATAAAACATTTTTTAGCAATGTTTGATTCAAAAAAGTAAGAATAGTCAATATATTTTATAAAGGGTGATGTAAAGAGTGTAAAAATAGGCCTAAACTATTGTGCCTTCTTCTATAGTTTTATATTATATATATATATATATATATATATATATATATATATAATATATAAGCCTAATTCCCTACTTATTTCTTTTTAAAAAATATATAATTCCATAAGTTAATTATTTTAAAGTTAATTAGTTTTAGCCTTTATGTACCTCTAAACTTATTTGGGAGTCCCAATTCATGAATTTTATTTTTTCTACTTAGATACCTAAATGAAAATTATTTCACCCTTTTAAAATTTCAATAGAGAGTTTTAGACAATAGGTTTTCCTATTCCTTAAGTGCCTAAGTCAATATATACTTCTTTTCCCCAATTTTGAGACACTAGTGTTATTTTAACCTTTGAAGCTTTGTTTGGAAAATTCTTAAACTTTAATCCCCTTCTCTTCAACTAAAAAAATGTAAAAGAGTATTATAGGTAAAAATGCTAACCCATTTCTTAAAAAAAAAGTTTTTGCGTCATTTGTTCTAAAAATGTTTCAACTAAATTCACAAGCAAACAACTATTGTCTCACATGAATAATCTTTAAAAAAAAGACAAGCAATATATCAAAAACTTACGAGTGAAGGTTAGCCAACATATCAAAAACAGTATAAGTAGGACGACGAAACTTAAGAGTAAAAGTTAGCCAACATATAAAAAACATAAGGGCAACAAAAGGAAGGCTGAGGAACATTAGACTCCTACTTACGGGACTCCAAGCATCGCGATGATCCTAATTGTTGTTGGCCTAACATCTTAGGCCAATAACGAGTTCCAAAGTAGAAACTCCAACTCTCCGGTTGTACATGAAATGTAAGAAGAAAAAAAGAAATATAGATTAGCAATTGGTGAAATAATGTAAGTATACTCTAAAGAAGAATACCAAAATGGTATACTTAAATCATAAAATAATGATAGCAGTCCAAATGTACCTAACTTAAGGAGTGGATAAAATCTTATGCAAAAGATACCGTAAATAAAACGAAGAATGAACTAATATAAATAGAAAAGTCACATAAGGAATAAGATAAATAATTATGATCAAATCTTATGCTGCAACATCTCATTGTAAGAAAGAAAGTGCAGGAAGATAATTTTTTTTAAACTTTCAAGATTTGCTGCTACTAAATCAAAATGGTCAATTTTGAGGATAAAGTGTATGTCATTTTTACGCATGAGGACATAATTCTTATTGATCTGCAAAATCAATAAAAAAATATAAACAGCCTGCAGCAGTTCACAAAATACCGATCTAAATTACAACAAAATGAACCTCAAAGTAACTCATAATCATTGAACATAATGCAACTCGTAACTCAAACACGAGTGAGATTTCAGACCATAGTTTGTGTCAAACAAGACAAGAACCCATTTAAGAATAAACCAAAAAAAAAACTAGCATCCTATAAAATCAAAAACCTCAAATGAGACATACTAGTGATTGCAAACAACTAAAAGACGTCATATTCAATTATACCTAAAGAAGATCGCCTTATTACAAAGTATAGAATTTGTAAAAAGCAAATGACATCTAGAAACAGAACAATACTGGCAATTATCAGTAAGCAAAGTTCACACAAAATATCTCAACTATGAGCAACATACTGGAATCGAAAAAAAATAAAAGAATTACTGACCTTGTATTTGGTAGCAAACAAGAGCTTTTACGTCAAGAGATTCCAACTTCAAACTCACTAATGAAACTCGAATTCAAAATTAAAAGAAAAAAAGAACAGAGAGATGAAAGAAGATCGAAGAATTTTGAAACCTGATGCTTGAAATGTGCCTTTTTCCTTTTTTTATGTCGATCTTAGATCTCCAAAAAAATAATTCAAATGTTGTTTGGTCCTTCCTCGGTCCCCTCGAATAAGAACCAAAGGATTGATTTTATAGTCGAATTTGGGGAAGGCTTCCAATCTTACAACCATTGGATTAAGGGGATAACGATCCCAAATTCGATGGTCCTTTACGTTCTTCACCTTTTCAATCGTAGCAGCGACGGTAGTGTGGCCTTTTAGACCTGATGTGGTTCAAAAAAGATGATGGAAGAGATGTAAACACTACAACAAATTTGATTTTCAAGGACAAATAACTTCGTCATTAATAATTCATATTTTGTCATTAAAAATCTTGTGTGACGAAAAAGATTTCGTCAATCAATCGTCACTAAACGTGTGTCGCTAAAAGTATACAAAGACGATTTAGTGCTTTGTCGCTAAAAGCATTATATTAACTACAAAAAGAATAATCATCCCTAAATGCATAAACATTTATGACGAATTTAATTGTCATAAAAAGTGTAACTCTTTTGTAGTTAATAGTATGTTTTGTCACTAAAAAGGTTATTACTACCGACAAAATTATATCGTCGCTAATTATTTTACTTCAATTAGTGACGACATCAATTGTCTCTAAAGTTATATGTATTTCGTAGTTGAACAAATGTAATTTCGTCACTAATGACTACTTTTTATATACAAAAAAATTATTTTATCCTTAAATATATAAATTAGTGACAAATTTATTATCATAAAAAAGGTTAATAATTTTGTTGTTAAGTTTTTCATTTTGTCACTAAAAGTATTGTTTTTACCGACAACATATATTGTCACTTTAAATTATCATGATTAGTGACAATTATAGTTATCACAAAATAAAAAATTAATTCGGATTCAATAAAAAGGGTTACTAGGACAATGCATTTTTTGTCACTGAATGTAGTCAACTTGTGATGAACTAATTTATTTTGTGACGAAAACATTTGTCTTAAAAAGTTTAATATATTTGATCGTTGCTAAAATTTACTTTTGATGATAAAATATTTTGTCACTAATTAATATCAATTGATGACATTTAATTATTTTATATTGCTATTATTTATTAAATTAGAGTTGCATAAATTAGAAATTAAATAATAAAACATGCTAGATATTAATAGAATTCATCCATGATCATGTAATTAAAAACAATTAAAATTATATTAACATAATATCTCGTTACAAACTCCTTAAATAAAAGTAAAATTGTCCAATAACAAAAAAAAAAATCTAATTAAAATATGCTAAATATTACTCCTAAACTAAGAAATATAAGTAAAAGTTCCTTCAAAGTCCAATAATGTGATGACACATAGCTTGCAATCAATCTTGATTCAATTCTCACCTTTTATCCCTGTGAAAAAAGAGAAAAAAAAAGAAGTGTTCATACTAGGGTAAAAAATAAAATATGTTACACAATTTGTCTTTCATATGTTGTAATGACCAGTTTCATAAGGCTTATTGGATAGATTGTTTGTGGAGTATATCATCACAAACTACTCTACATAGAAACATAAACTCCATCAATATATTCATGAAATCTACTAACTATTGAAATATAATGTAACTTATGCAGAAATTCTCACATAGAATCAAACATGATGTGAAATAAAGGAGAAACTACATATAACTATAGTAATATTGTATTGGTATTGTAATTTATTTTTGTGTTTTCTAGTGTTGGCGTGTGTTGCCCGTAGTGGGTGTAGGGTGTGTGGGATGTGTTTTCTGATTGTGTATTGTTGTTGGTATGAGGGAGTATTGCTGATTGTGAGTAGTAAGTGTAGGAATGGGTAGTATACATATGTTGTTGTTTTTTTCGTACTTCTACGTGTGTGTGTTTTTCTTTTCCATTTTTTAGTTTTGCAGTGGTGTGGGGTAGATATAGGATGTAAGATGAGGTGAGTAGTGGTGTGAGAAAGTGGGGGTAGTGTAGGTGTAGTGGGGAGGATAATGGGTAGTTTAAGATTTTTTTTAATATTATTTTTGACATAATAAATATATATAATAAAAATATTAGCTAATTATTTTGGACTAATAAAAAATATAAGAAAAATTAAATAGTTAATCAAAAAAATATAATGAAGAAACATTAACTTATTTATTTAAAAGAAAACATATATTTTTGTAAAAAAAAGTTCTTTTGATTAAAAATGAAACTTAACCTAAAACATGACTTTATTTTTATAGTTTTCAAATATATTAAAATAAACTTACTAAAATAAGATTAAATCAAAATATTTAATTTAGACTTATAATAAGTATTTAAGAAATAAAAAATTGTGTAAAACCTTATGTTCGATAAAAAATTACGTGTTTACAAAGGTTATAGTAAATAGTGTGCAAAGGGTTTCATATCTTTTTTTGGGGGCTAAATCAAAAGGCAGCCTTATTTTTGAAAAACGAAAAATTAATAGTATTGTTTTTAGAAAATAAAAATTGGTATTATTTTTGTCAAATTAAACACGGTCATAAAGTCCCAAACTATAAAAAAAAGATTAAAAAAAATTACTGCCTTATAATGTTATTCTAGCTTTTTTGGTTATAATTATCGTTACTTTGGGTAAAACAAAACTTCAACTCCATAAGACTTTTATTTTGGTTATGGAGTCCACCACAAATCTTACTTTGAATTCAATTAAATATTTATTAAAATTGATATAATATTAACATAATAATTTTAAGGATAAACTACTTTATTAGACATACATCACTAGCATACATACTAATTTTACCTATACTTTCAAACAATTATATATATTATTACTTTTAATTTTTATATCATATATTATTGAAGATACAATGAATATTCATATCCCTTAAAACTAGGATTGATATTATCTTTACATTTATCAAACTCTAACTCTTCCTCTTCCTCTTCCCTTGATCACTCGAAATTTACTGAGAAGAAATACCCCATTAAAGATGTTCTATGGCTTGTCAACACACATAAAATTCTTAACTTTTGATTTTCTCACTCTCAAACAAATCTCACATGAATCCACCATTTTTCTCGCAAGAGGAGACAGACACCTTTCGCATGCAGAGACAATCGGAATCGTTGTAATAGAGATTTCAAGCCCAATCGATTTATCAAATTCGACATTGATAAATGTACTGGTTTCATACCTTGTATACTATCGATCAACCAAGAAAGTTCGCGTCACTTCTCCCGTCGGATCTAGGCGCAGTGAGAAACACCAATGAATCAAAAGGTGAAGCAAACACCACCGCAGTTAGATGCTCTGACCAGCCACAAACGTAATCGAAAAGTTTCAATAAGCGAAGATTTACACATTTATTTGATACATTATTGATGTATATGATACATTACTGAGATACGATTATATGTATCTAATTTTTATCAGTGTATCTTATTAAGTGTGTATGTATCTAATGATTGATTATATTGGAGATTTATGTATTATTGAAAATTTACGCATGTATTTCACACAATTTGTTCTATCATGTATCCGAGTCTTGTCATATGTATATGATCTTCTATCATGTATCTTAATATTATCATATATACTTTTTATGCTATTACAATATGTCTAACTATTTTCATATTTATCCGAGATACATGTTTTTGGATATAACGTATGAAATGGATACTTGAAACGTCAAATTATACATATAAAAGATACATGAAATAATATTGGATCATATAAATAGATACATGAAATTAATATTAGATCATATAAATAGATATGAAGGTATTTGTATGATACTCATGTATCTAAGTGTTTAGTTTATTGGATACATTATATATTGATAATAGATACAACAAATTAATGAATATATTATTTTAAGAGTAATGAAACTAATTAAATTACTTGACCAAGATATACATGTTTTTCTCTCTTCTTAATAATATTAATAAATTTATTATGTCAGAAAATAATAAAATGAAATTAATTAAACATAGATACACTCCTTGATTTCCGCCATATATTAAGGGATTTAATGAATTTAAATTTTCAGAATTAATTGTCCATGTATTTTTAAAATCTTCAATTACTACTCTAATAAAAAAAATTCGTTACAACCAATTAATTTAAATAAATAAAATATGTATCCCGATTTTATAATTCGGCAGATACATGCATCTCGCAGATTCAGACTCATGTATCCTAAGCACGAAATATGGTGGAAAAATTACTTGAATGGGTACCTTTTACTAAATAATTATTAATTTTAGCGATACTTTTTATTTATCGCCATTTATAGCAATACATACCAATATTAGATAAATCTACAATATGTATTAAAAGTGAATTATGTATACAATATATGTTTATTATAGCTATTTTAAAATATATTTATGCTAGTTTGGTAAGAGATTGACACATTGTATTACAAGTGTGATAAATCTATTATCCATCAATAAAACTTATATTATGTGTTTTGTAAATTGTTATTTGTAATATGTATTAAAATTGTATTATAAATGTATTCAAAGTGGGCAAGTGAAAAAAATATTATTGCTATAAATGGTAAATATTTTCTTAATATAACATATTTATGTAAGTTTCCCTAATATGATAATATGATAGAGGAAGTAATATTTAAAACTATCGAAAATCTTAATAATTAGGACATAAACTAGGGATTTATGTAGTTTACCCTTATTTTAATCTATGATTTCACTTTTTGCTCTTCATTAAAAGATTCTTTAATAGAAAAAAATTGTCATTTACTATTTTTCTAATATTTAAAATCAACAAAATAACATAAAAACTCCTAAATCTAAAAGGAATCCAAAGTGACAAGTTTTAAACGTGACTACATAAAATAAAAAGTTTTATAACCCTAAAAATATTGAAAATAATTGTTACTATTTTTGTCAAATAACTGTTAATTTATCCTAATATTTAGAATTTTGAAGTTAATTAAAGTAATGACTATTTAATCTTTACATATTTGTAAGATGTAATATTATTTCCTCATAATTATTATTTTACTATTAACTTAATTGAATTATGTGATATACCATATATGTATAAATAATAAAAGAAGAACGTTTGACGTTTAGAAAAGAGTGTTTTCATGTACTTTAACTTTCATTTTCCATGTTAGAATTTTAATTTTATATTTTTAAGTTTTTTCATTTTCAATGTAAATAGAATTGTTGGAGTTGTTTTTGACACATTCATTACATTGAATTAAATGTGTAATAGACACTTTAGAATATGCAAAAAAAAGAAAAAAAGAAGTCAAAAGCAAAAGTATTTAATAGAAATAATTTATCATGTGTTCACGTGTTTAGTTGAAATATGTCATAGTTTGAGTATCTAACTGAAATTTATTAACAAATTTAAGAAATTGTCAATGTATTCCACCTAACATATATATATATATATATATATATATATATATATATATATATATATATATATATATATATATATATATATATATATATATAATAAATGTCTATAATTACAAATTATATAGCTAATTCATACGCGTTCAAAATATATTGAATTCAATCATTGTATCAATATAATAACATTCATTTTCATTATTTGAAATATTGCATTTAGTTGAAATATTTGCATTTTAATTATTTCACACACACGCATGCACGCGCACTCACCCACGCACGCACACACGCATGCACGTGCACACACACTTCGTTGGTTTTAATTTTTTTCCTCGCCAATTAACGAATGGACTTTGTCTATTTCTTATGAAGCACTTGTATTATTCTTTTTGTCAATTGTCACTTGTAATTATGAACAATTGTAGCAAAAAAAATAAATTGTATTTAGCTATGAATTCTTTTCGTAGAAAATAGTTGACTTATTCACTACAAATTTTAAAGTCGTCGCTATTTAATACCTAAAATATTTTGTGACAATTTTTTCTTGTCACTAAATCATATGTTGATTAGAGACAATAAAGTGATTGTCACCAATTGTTTATATTATTAGTGACGAAAATAAATGTCACAATTAAATCTAAATTTTATAGCTAAAACTTATAATATTTAACTACGAACTCTAATTTGTCGATAATGTAACAACATATTTTTTGAGGCGAAATTTTTTTGTGTCCAAAACGTGATGTAATTTAAGACAAAAAATAGTTTGTCACAAATTAGATATATCATTAGTGACGAAATAATGTGTCATGATTAACATTAAGTTCATGACTAACCCTACTCAATAAATGGCGCCAATGCATTTTTTGGTGGGAAACTTTAGTTGACAAAACTTTGCTACGAAATTTTATGTTTCGTCACTAAAAGTATGTGTCTCATATATTTAAGCACGAAAAGTAATTTTTGTCACTAAAAATGAATAATTAGTGACGAATCTCATGTCGTAGCTAATAATTTCGTAGCTATTTATCATATTTGTTGTAGTGAAAGTTGACATAAAGAGGATATGATTGATGGACGGCGTGGGGAGATATATTGAAGACCATCGGAAATTACCATTTTCCGGTGGTCTGTAGGCAGAAACGATGGCGGAGGAGATAGAGATCGATGGGAGAGGAGAGGAAAAGAGTTTGATGGGAAAGGAGCGATTTTTGGGAAAAGAAAACGTATGGGGAAGGAGAAAGTTCTGGGAAAAGAAAAGTGTGGCTGATGGGTTGTACTATTTGGGAAAGATGAAAAAAAAATTGGGTTTTAATTTGGGCCGTCCGATCGGTTGAGAAAAATAAGGAGTTTTAAAAGAATAATTCATATATATATATATATATATATATATATTAGTAAGAGGGTAGATTAATTAAGGCTGTTAGATTAGATTGTAGTGTCAAGATTTAGGCTAAAAAAAAACACAATCCATGTGCTTGCCTACGCGGCATACATGGATTGCCGGTTTAAGGAGACTAGGATTGCCGAAATTGCTCAAATTAAATTAATTTAAATTATAACCTCTTCTTTATTAAATAGTCATAATTTATTAAATTAAAAATAATTATTTTGCAAGACTAGCTTATTTGATAAAATTAGTCGTTCTTAAAGTTAAATTAATATAAATTAGTAACTCGTTATTTAATTAAGTTTTCTAATTTTAAACAATGTACGAAAAATAACTATTGCGACAAATGAAAATTATATTTGAACAAAAAATAGATTTGATTCTTAAGAACGACATTTATTTAAAAAATGAGAAAGTAAGTAGTAATATAATATATTTAATTTTTATAAGAAATAACATTTATAAAATAAATTTATCAAGTCAAATAAAGAATTAAAAATCTTTTTGTATTCCCATAAAAATTTCATAACATATATATTATTATTATTATTATTATTATTATTATTATTATTATTATTATTATAATTGTTATTATAGTTAAATGTGGAGAGCCAAAATTGGGTGTCAACACCATGTTGTTATTATTATATTATTATTATTGGTTGGAGAAAGAGTGTCATCAAAATGTCAATATTGAATTGACATCCCTGTGTTGTTCGTAGTTAAAGGGAAAAAAATATAGGATTATAAGTGATAATGCAATAATTAGTTGACCATTATAGATATGTCATTGGTTTTTTTGAGAAGTTATTGTTGGTGTTCCCTTTGGCAATATGCCAAGATTTCCACTAGAATAGTGATACGCCGTCAATAGTCATTTAGGGATAATTGTTGGATAATTATTGTAATTAATCATTGGGAAAATTAAAGTGATAAAAAGAAGGCACGTGGGTATAATTTATGCATAATCGTTACTATTTTGGTGGGTTGTATCCATCTTGGAAATATTTTTATAGGATGATTTAGTTTTCGATATATGATATAGGAGAAGTTGGAACTTAATCTTAAGCTTGAAACATGGAAAATATGAGAGTTGACGTGTTAATTGGCATCGAACTTAGGGATTTGATTATAAATTTGAGTAAGTTCTGTGTCTAGCCTATACACATAGTAATATGAGTGTTGTTAGTTTTGAAATCTCAAATTTGATTCGAAAGTTCAATAATTAGTAGTTGATCCTGATGGGATGGTCTTAAGGAGGAGCTCACTAGGAGAGATGAACACCAAGTCTAAAAGATCATTTCATAGACTTTTGGTAACATAGGTTATTCTTCTTTCTCCTTCATTATGTTCGAGGACGAATATGATTTTTAGTAGTGGATAATATAATAACTCGAAATGTCATTTTTGGAAATTTAGAATATTTGTTTAACTAGAGTGAATTAGTTGGTGGTTAATAGACAATGCCATAATTTATTTAATACCTATACTACTTAACCCATATTAAAATAAATTAATAGGGTTTGTCACTTTTAGCACAAAATTATTTTCGAATGAAAAAGAATTAGGTCGACAGAATACCTCCTGGCGCCGTCACATAAGAACGATTCATTGAAGTAATAATTTTAAATTAGATATTGTTGTATACGATTACTTCATTTCTAATTAAGGGATAGCCATGTTGTTATTATTATATTATTATTATTGGTTGGAGAATGTGTATCATCAAAATGTCAATATTGAATTGACATCCCTGTGTTGTTCGTAGCTAAAGGAAAAAATATATATAGGATTATAAGTGATAATGCAATAATTAGTTGATCATTATAGATATGTCATTGGTTTTTTTTTTTTTTTTGAGAAGTTATTGCTAGTGTTCCCTTTGGCAGTATGCCAAGATTTCTAGTGGAATAGTGATGCGCCGTCAATGGCCATTTAGGGAAAATTGTTGGATAATTATTGTAATTAATCATTGGGAAAATTAAAGTGATAAAAAGAAGGTGTGTGGGTATAATTTTTGCATAATCGTTACTATTTTGGTGGGTTATATCCATCTTGGAAATATTTTTATAGGATGATTTAGTTTTCGATTTATGATATAGAAGAAGTTGGAACTTAATCCTAACTTTGAAACTTGAAAAATATGAAAGTTGACGTGTTAATTGGCATCGAACTTAGGGATTTGATTATAAATTTGAGTAAGTTCTGTGTCTAGACTAAACACATAGTAATATGAGTGTTGTTAGTTTTGAAATATTATTATGATTATTTATTTGAATAGATTTTATGGATTTGAAAGCTCAACGAAAGGGGAAGACTCAAGTCCCGAAGTGATTGTTGATTAATTGAGGCAAGTGGATTTCTAAACCCTTGTTAAGTGTATGGAATTCATGTATTTCTTTGTAATATGTGTTTAGGGTAATGAGGTTTGGTGATGGGTTGACTTGTCCACATTGATTAATTCTAATGATGAGAAAGGGATAATAAAAGGCAATGTGATCAATTGTTTGTGTGATGTGTTGAGAATTGTTTGAAAGGCTTGTTGAATCATTGTTGATGTTGTATCCTGATTGTGTTGTTGTTAATTGTGCAATGTTATGAAAATGGTCATCTCTTCATTAGTTGTGTGAACATGTCATTTGCATTGTTCTGAGACATGGTTATGACAAGTGTTATGTGCATTGAGAAAGATTAAGAAAATAAAGAGGATGTACCATTTCGAGGGATGTATCGCGTGTCGCGATGGATACTATATTTCGAGGGACGTGTCGCGCGCCGCAACGGATACTATATTTCAAGGGACGTATCGCGCGCCGCGATGGTTACTTTTATCGAGGGTCATATCGCGTGCCGCGATGGATGCATGGACAGATATGTCCCCCATGGGTCTCGAACTGAGAGACAGCGGGTGTGTATCATTAGGTCAGACATGCATCACTATACTTGTAAGTGTCTTTCTATGAAACTTGTGACTGATGAATATTGGGCTTATTGTTGAAGATATGCAATTGTTAAAGTGTTGTTGTTGAGGATATGAAACTATTGTTGTTGTTGAGGATATGAAATTGTTAGAGTGTTGTGTTGAGCTATGTGTTTTGTAAACTATGAACTGTTGTGTTGGGCTGGTACCAAGCAGGTTATAGTTGTGGAGGTAGTAATTGATAAATATTGAGCTTGTTGTTGAGAATATATAATTGTTAGAATGTTGTTGTTGAGATATGTGTTTGTAAATTGTGAACTGTTAGGTTGGGTTGGTTTTATACAGATTGTAGTTGTGAAGGTTCGGTTGGGGTGTAATGAGTACTTGTATTCTATCCCCTTAGCTCGTGTTTAGAGGTTTACTTGCTGAGTACCATGTGGTTTGGTACTCACCCCTTGCTCCTATAAATTTTTGTAGGTTACGAGCCTGGATTTTTGTGGTACTTGTCATTCTCTTCTTTTCCAAGGCTTCTGGGAGATTTGTGAGGTAGTTGTTTGTCTTCTCAACGATCCTTCTTACTCATGTTTATGATCTTGTTCTACTCTAGAAACAATGTCATATGAGACTTGTATTTTTCTTTTGCTTCAATTGTAATACCTTAGAGGCTTGTACACGTGATAACCATATTTTGGGGGTATATTTGAGTTTATTATAAAAAAATTCCGTATTTTATTGTAATGGTTGAGTTTTAGGCTGACTTGTCTTGGTGGGTTAAGACGAATGTCATCACGTCCATTTTTGGGTTGTGACAATTTATTTTTAATTTTTTTATACATTGTAAGAATAAATATTGTGTTCTTTCACTTTTAAAAAATAATAAATACATCACATGTAATTTTCTTACTTTCTCCTTTGTGGAATCAAATTGTATATCTGTGCACATTTATAGAAAGATATTATTATTTTATTTTATATATTTTTTTATGCAAGGAGAAATTCTTAAAAAATATTCACAATATCTCAATTTAGATTTATATATATTAAATTTAATGTTAGATAAATATTATCATATTTACAAACACATCTTCCATATAGTAATAGTATTTAATTAATTATCTATTTTATATGACCGCGCGAAACACAGATGAATTCACTAGTTTAAGTATAAGTAAGGATTATTAGTGATTAGAAGGGCCCAAATTATGGAAATAATGTTGGTTAGTACTTAGTACATTAACTTTAGTTAATTAAGCAAATGCACTACTTAATGTTGCTATATCACTTTCAGCTTTCAGGTGAATATTTTATAGAATTCGACCAAAGTAATTTTTGTGATAGCCCAACGAAAATGGAAGTGATGACACTTGTCTATTCCCACCAAGACAAGTCAGCCTCAACGCAACGAAAACGAAAGAAAAGTGGAAATATAAAACAAGAACAAGACAAAGGCGGAAAACTTATTCATTCTAACTAATACCCCAAAATCTGGTTGTCATGTGTACAAGCCACTAAATACATAAAATGCGGAATTTAGAAGTAAGTACAAGTCTCAATCTTTGTTTCTCAAATAGAAAAAAGTGTAAATAAAAGGAAAAAGAGGGTTCGCCGAAGTGACAAGCAACTATCTCTTCAAATCTTTGACAAACCTCAAAATCAAAAGAATGAGAAAGAGATCACACTATTTCGGGCTTGGAACCTACACAAGTGTAGAAGCAAGGGGTGAATATCAACAACACAGTACCAAGAAGCAACCTAATAATCAAGGCATCTAGCTAGGAAACGAATACCCCTTACACTCCAACTGAACCTCCTCAAACTGCAACCTGCACAGAAATCAGCCCAACCTAACAGTTCTACAATACACAACTCACAAGGCCCAACATCCGCAGTTCAACAGTATACAAATCAACAACCAATCGAATCACGCACGAAAATCTTAATGTCAAATAGATAAATTACACGCAATAAGTACATCAATCACAATTAACAAGCAAGTCACACATAAGCATCAAATGAATCAAGTCACAATAGTTAATTTCTCAGCGGAATCATTTCCCATCAACACAATATCTCTAGCCAAAACCATTTTTCATCGACTTTATATCAAATCACTAGACGGAACCATTTCCCATCAACTTAATATTACTAGCCGGAACCATTTCCCATCGACTTTATATCACTAGCCGGCAATGACCTAGGCATCATAAGCACTTGACAGAAATAACCTCGGCATCATAAACACTTGACGAAAATTAACTTGGCATCAACTATCACATATATCATCATGATGTTCAACAATCAATGCACACAAGCAATATCACACCACACGGAAGAGACAACAATTCATGCAATTCAAGTCCACAATTCATGTTATCAAGCATCTCATCAATCAATCAATAAGGGTCACAACAAGGCAATTCACATCATCATGTTCATCACATATCCTTTTCAATCTCAACCCATTTTTATTCATTAAGATTTATAAAGTGGACAATTAACCCTTCACCTCATTCCCATTACTCCCAATGCGTAAGCAACGAAGGGAATACACAAATTTTACTAGAATATAAGGCTTAGAAAATCACTTGCCTTAAATCAATTAATAATCACTCCAAGAGTTGAGTCTTTCCCTTCCGAATCCTTCCAAAGCCCAACGATCTATATACAAACAAGTATTCACAATCATTTTCCAGAAACAACAATACCCACATCAATTACTTTAGAAAAATGAGTCAATCAACTCAAAACCTAATTTCAAAGAGAAGGTTTGAATCCGAAATTTAATATTTGAAAACAACACTCAAGGCTTTAGGAAATCATTGAAAAATATAATTTCAAAAAAGGACTAAAAAATAGTTCACAATCTCCATTTTGTTTAGAACTAGAGTTCTTGAAAAACCTCACCATTTACCAATCAAAATATCATATATTTAATGTTAAAAAGCCATAAATAATCAAAGAAAAATGAAGGTATAGAGTCATAGAAGCTTACCCAAATGATTTAGCACAAGAAAACCTTTCCAAAATCGCCACCAAGGGTTCTCCAAGCTCAAAAATGGAACATGGGGCTAAAACCCCCAAACTTTTCAGACCAAAAATCATCTCTAATGTCGCAAAAGTGACCTGGGGTTTGCAAAAGCGAAGTCCCCTTCACTTTTGCGAAGCTCGCGTAAGCAGAGAGGCTCTCCCTTTTGCGAAGGTCGCTTAAGCGACTAGCCTTCGCAAAAGTGTGGCCTGAGGACACCAACAACTCAGTTAACTCTCAAAACATCAAAAGGACCCTGAAAATTCGATCGAAACCCCTTATACAAAAATCACATATGCAAAATAATTATACTCGACGATTTCAACTCAATGGAATCGTCAAACACAAATATGAGGTCTCCTTGACGTGGCATACATGAAACCCACAAGAAACTAAATCAACACCTAAATAGGCTAAAACAAGATCAGGACCTCTCAAAAATCAGTCAGGACCTCATCTAGGCCAAAAATCATCCCTCTAATCAAATGAAACTCTCAAAATTTTGATCTGAGCATCCGAACCCCAAATGTTGACCAAAGTCAACCGAAAGGCTAAAAATTAAGAAATTCACAACTTAGGATCTCAAATCCTTAAAAAGACTCTGAATCTAAAACCAACAACTCTCACAGACAAGATTTCACCTTCATGGATTGATAGAGTCGACGTAATTCTATTATGACACTGAAACTCCAAAATACACCGATAACCACTTTCTTGACAATTTAGTCTTTCAAACTCAAAATTTACTAAACTCTCAATTGTAAACTCAAAGCTTGGAAACCAACTTCCAAAACTCAAACACCAAAGACTCAAGGTCGACATCGGGATGGAAAAATGATAATTTTACAAGAATTACCAAAAATGACCAACCGGATCATTACAATGTTCAACTTCTTATTGGATTGAAGGTTCAACTTCTTCTTCAGAATTAGTCCAATTTATTGATGAGTAATCATCATCAACCTCTATACTACCAACAACCTTTTCATTTACAACTTTATGACTAGATGAAATAATATAACATGAATTTAACCCTAAATCTTGATTTCTCCTTAGACATTTAAAAAAATCATCAAAGGGACCAAAAAGGTATCAGATTCCCTATTGTCAGCTACAGGTGCATTAAAAGTCTCACGAACTTGACTTCAAGTTTTACCTATGCTTGTAACTTGACTACTTTGTCCTTCAGATGAACCCACATACTCCAAAACTGAGTTATCACACACATAATGTCATGATCCGAGCCTACACCCTTGACGTGGCCGACACTCGAGAGCCATTGTTGGTCCCCAAGCGAACCTCATCATGACTGACTACAAGCGGAAGACTAACTCAAGCATACAAAGCTTAAAAACTAAATAAAAATAATATATTCAACTCGCCATAAATAGGCAACTTAAGTCTTTAAAACATTTAACAAAATAAATGAACAGACTTCTGAAACTTTATTGTCTATCTATGAAGCCTCTAATTGACAAAGATTGAAGTTGGGACAAGACCCATGACATCCTAACAACTGATATAACGGAATGTACAAGTGGAACCCTCTGGAAGCAAGGAGGCTCACCATAGCCAACTTGAACTGCATGTGGTATCAACGAAGCACCTGTTGATAATCCTGAGTACCTGTATTTGCATTATGAAACGATACAGGCCAAATGGCTCAGTACATGGAATGTACGAGCAGGTAAGGGGAATTCTAAAGCATAAACATAACCTTGAACTAGTGGAAGAGAACCATACTTACCCCTTTTCAATTCACTCAACTCAAAGAAACATAGTTCAATTCAACTCAGAGAAAATAAGGCTCAACTCAATGATAAGATACTCGGCTCTGGGTACTCAACTCTGGATACTCAACTCAATATAAAGCAACAATACAGATCCAATATATGGAAATCTTTTAAAATAATAGAAAGCAACTCAATGTATTGAAAAATGCAATAGTAACTCAGTTTGTATGCAAGGATACAAGATAAAATCTACTTGTATATGAAAATACAAGGTAAACTCTGTGTATATAAGAATACAAAATATCTTTGTGGGAGTTTCTCTAACCGACAACCATCACTATGAGCTATGGATGATACAACATCTTGCCTCATGCTGTCAGGGCCATCCCATACTTTATTGGGGTATAGAACCTACTCACTAAGTGGATCCACTAGTCTATGCTAAAAGCATTAAGGAATCATCTAAAAAGTATGACCATTTTCTACCCATGCTGGCTACACGGTTTATGGAAACTTTGAATTATCTGAACTCAAACTCGTCCCCATATCGGTGTTCAATACTACTCCCAAAATGTAACTAGCTCATATGTTTAAAAACATAACTCTTTCTGTGGTTTGAGATTATTACTCAAAAATCTTTCTCTTAAAAGAGATTGTACTCAAACTGTTCAAAACTCTTTTGGAAATATCAGTTTCGTCTCATCTTAAATGTGAAAACATTTACTCTTAGGAATACTTAAATTCCCATATATAATAAAATGAACTCAACTCTACTCTTTCTAAAAAAATATTTCAAAATCATATTATAATATGAACATTGATGACTCGGGAAGTCATATTGCATAAACATTGATGGTATACCTAGATACCATACTGCTCATACATTGATGGCATACTCAATTGTTATACTAATCATGTTTTAGAAAACTCTTTTCTCAAAACTCATCTTTACTTTCTCAAAACTCAGTTTAAGAACTCAAATGTTGACTTTAAAAATCTTTTCAAAATTTATAACTCAAATCATAGGGTTCATGTGGAATTATGAACATTAACGACTCAACTCAGGGATCTTAATAGAAATAAAGAACCTCAGTACTTAGAACTCAAGACTCAATGATACTACTAATCTCTAGACTGCTCGACTCATAGGGTTCATGCGAAATTTTGGGGATGAACTACTCAACTCAAAGGGCACAATGATACTTCTCATCTCAAGACTGCTAGACTCATAGGGTTCATGCGGAATTATGGGCAAGAACTACTTAACTCAAGGACCTCATGGGTGACATGTAATAGTTCCATGATTAGAAATATAATCTCAAAAGGGTTAGGAACTCAATACTCAAGACTTAGAACTTGAAGATACTACTCCTCTCAAAGATGCTCAATTTATGAACTTCATGTGGAATTTATGGGCATTAACGGCTCGAATCGAGGGTCTAAATAACAATATGGAACTCATTATACAACTCTTCTCATTCTCATACTTACTTTCTCAAAATTTAGTTCAAATTGATAGTTGATCTTAAAAGATTCACAATTGAACTCAAAAGCTTTCTTGAATTCTACTCTTAACTCTCTCTTGAATGTGAATTATGAATTCAAGAGTTATGATTCATGATATGAAGGATATCGTGATGATAAAGTAGACTCATGAACATTCTCCTCATTCTCATACACACTTGCTCGAGTCTTGAAACAAGTTATTAGAAATTTTAGAAGACTCCTAAAAAAGACTCAAAGAGACTTTCTCAAAATGTTCGGAAGAACTCTCGAAATTTGACTCTTAACTCTACCTTTAATTTGAATTATGAATTCAAGGTTATGATTTGTAATAGGAAAGGTATCATAAAGATTTAAATGAGTTTTAGATAAATAAATCATGAGAAAACAGTTGAAAAATATTGTTTGGGAAACAAGTTCACGACGCAGAGATGAATTATAATGTTTGGTCAAAATAATTTTTGAAACAATGGAGTCTGCATTCTCTCCGCGACACTGAGAGGAAAGTTTCACTCTGAAGGAACAGGTGATCCACAATGCGGACCTGGTACTTCGTTTTTGTCTGACTTTTTCTTACTCGTTTTTCGACCCTAATTCACCTAGAATCGAATGGTTTCTTTCCCACTCACTTGGATTCGATTACTCAACATAATTACATGCTAATCTACTCAATACATCCCTCAAAACACTCACTTTAATCTCAAGAATTCATCAAACCCATCCTAATTCAAGAATGAAAGCAAACTCAAGAAAACTAATCAAGAACATCAAACCCTCAACTTTCTAGGATGAAATTACGCTGAAAATAACATGATTGGCGCATGGGTGAATGAACCCAACACTATGGAAGCTTACATACCTCTTAGGTATCAAACCTATGGCTAAAATCCACAACAAAACTCAAGAATCTCGACAAAAGCCTTGATCATTTCCTCTTTTCTCTTCTTGAACTCTCAACTAAAACCCTAGGCGTATATTAGGATTATAAAACTGAACCTAATCAGATTAGACCCCTAAAACCTTACTAAAATGAATTAAATCTGATTGGGTAAGGAAAAGACCAAATACCTCTCACTATATTCGGGTAACTTTCCTTAATTGGATAGTCTGACTTCAAAAGACATATCTCACTTATCCAAACTCGAAACTTAGAAAACTTGGTGGCGTTGGAAAGATAATTCAAAGACCTTTCATTTGATATCTTATAGGCCACCTAACTCATCATGTACGAAAAGTTATGCTTGTTTGAAGTTGACCCAATACTTAGAAGAACTTAGGAATGACTTGAATGAACTCTCTTTAGTTATTCTTGGAACTCAAGGTGCTACATCTAGTGACCTTAACACTTAAATTTTTTTTTAAAATTACTCGGTAAAATCCTACTCACAACGAAAAATGGTTCGAGTCTTAGCTCAAAAAATTCCGAGGGTGTTGCACATAACATATCTATTGTGTCCGGTGTCCCTATTATGTAGAAATAATTTTATGTCACAAATATTTTTATATTTTTTCAATTCAACCAGATCACTCCCCGTAACACCTCTAATTCAAAAGGTAAGAAATTTTAGTCTTTCCAAACTGGTGCCAGGACAAACAGAGCCACCGACGGATCGTTGGTAGGACCACGGTCCGTAGGTTCCATCATTGGAAAGAATTTCAATCTTGATTGAAGAAAGCTCACTATTACTGTTATTGATTAGAGCAAAAGCTTCATCGATTCACCCAAAGCTTCGAGGTTTGACTGTTACTGACCGGAGCTTCGAAGAAAAGAGAAAAGTAAAAAATATTCAGACAAAGCTTCGAGAAGAGAAGTTCAAAATCTTCACCCAAGCTTTGAGAAGAAACCTTCTAAATATATCGATGATTTGACTTTTTTGAATTTGGGCTTTGATAGATATAGGGTCGGGTAAATATTTATTTGGATTTTGATAGATATAGGGTAACTTGGGTAAATGTTAATGAGGGTCGGGTAAATATTTATATGTGGACATCCACACCAGCCATCTTTTCACGGTTGATAGCGTGTGTATACAGGATTGAAGTCTTTGGACAGTAAGGATGCATCTATCATATAAAAAATCAAGTTCAAGGGATATTTAAATCTTGTTGTAGTTAAGATGTTCACTGAATAAAGAGTTAGAAGTTCAAGAGGGTATTTAGCACCTCTCTCTCTTATATACTGAACGCAAAGCTAATTGACCACTCATTAAATCTATTAAAACATTTAATGTAATGACCCACAAGATCATTTTGTTCTTTTAAATTCATTTATCCAGTTTGAACCTTTCTGTATTTTGTTTATGACCTGCGAGAATAAGAAACATGATTTTCGAGGCGATCGAATAAAGTTTGGTTGAGACTTTTCGATTTTGAAGATTTGAAATTCAAGAAATTTGATCAAAATCAATATTTTGAGTTAACGAAATCGGTTACGAGTTCTCACAGTACTATTAAAATCGAGAGGTGATTTTAGACTTGATAGAATTGTTTGTATGGGTCCTGATGCGTTCAAGAGTGATGTGTCAATCAACATAGAAATTGGATGTGTATGTCAATTCCCCCTAAAAAAATGAATTTATTTCGAGTTTATAATTAAGTCTTCTTTAGAGTCGCTGAGGAGAGGAGTTGAATTAGTTTATCCTTTGAAGTCAAACTAAATAAATTAATCCACTAGAAATTAAACTTTACTCCAATATGTTTAATTAAATTTAAATAATTAATCTAATTATATTAAGATATATAGTTGATTTGATAATATGTTTGAGTTTAGGGGATTATTAAAAAAATTATGAACATAAATCCAACAAAATTTTAACTTTCACATTATGAAAAATTGATCTTCAACCAGTCAGTTTTTAGTTTTTAATCGAATTTCAAGACACCATTCAATTCTTGAAATTGGACCGCAAAAAACTAATTTTGAACCTACCATAAGTTTCAATAATATTAATTTTTCCATATATGACTTAATATTGGTCAAAATAAGAAATATATTCAATTTTGATTACAAACTTAAATTATTTTCCTAACATAATTTCTAACTAAATCAAAGAATTGCGTATTTTAAAATTCTTATTTTGAATCAATCATAAGTTTTAATAGTATTATTTCCATATATAGCTTAGTTTGGTCAAAATAATACACATATCCAATTTGATACAAACTTATATTATTTTCCTAACATAAAGTACTACAAACCTTTGAATTCTCCTATAAAACCTTAGGAGAAGTCACTACTCTATTCATTGCACCTTACATCTTCAATATAATGGCAAACTTGAAAGCTTCATTTAGCAATACTTTTTCCCTCATAGCTTACGTTTGTGGTATGTATTATTATTTTTTTATTTTGCGCTATTACCATAACAAAAATATTTTTTTAGCAGCAGTAAATATTCACATTAATAAAGAATGCTAAAGTCTTTATCAACATTAGCTAATTGTCATTGAATTCAATGTTGTCATAGACTTTAAAGACATTTACAAAGAGTGCTAATTGTATCTAAAATAACATATTTAGCAACAATTAAACTATTACAATTAATTAATTGTCGCTAAAGATTATTTTTGATGTAGTGTAGAGGAGATGATAAGAAACATGATTGTGAACCCTACTGTACTTTTGCCTATGGAAAAACATTTGTTGGTTCTATGTGTGTAGTGAAAAAAACAGGTGAAGATCCCATTTGTATGTGTTTATACTCGATTAACAAGCCTTGTTAATCACACATTTATTATAACATATATTAGTACTCTTCTTATTTAAATTGTTTGTTGATGTTTATTTATATAAAAATGTTACAATATCTTTTCCGTTCTCACTAACAAAGAATATGATGCAGTAAATAAGGTTGATTCTTTCTTCATCAAAGGTTTTTGGTTTGAATGCCCTATGTGGCACGTATCTGAATTAGTTAAACTTTAATAATGTGGATATCAAACATCGAATGAAAATAAAATAAAAATATCATCTCAAAATTATACTCATGATTTCATCAAATTTTATATAATGAACACAACTAGTTGACCACTCTAAATTTATTCTAACATGTAATGTAATGTAATGACCCACAAGGTCGCTTTGTTTTTTTGGATTCATTCATTTAGTTTAAACTTTTTTGTAGCTCCATTATGTTGTTTATAACTTGTGAGAATGAGTGACATGATTTTCGAGGTGATCAAATAAAATTGATTGAGATTTTCAGTTTTGAAGGTTTGAAATTTGAGAAATTTAACCAAAATCAATATTTTGGATTAACTAAATCAGTTATGATGGTCCTATTAGAATCGAGAGGGTATTTTAGACTTGATATGATTGTATGGATCCTGAGGTGTTCAAGAGTGATTTGAGCCTTTAGTTGGATGTTAGAATTTTAAGGAAGTTAAGTTTGATCATGGTCAACTTTTGATTAAAACAACTTTGCATGGGTGATGTGATGATTTCAAAAGATTTGAAACGTGTTTTGTGCTTGATTTTGCACTATTGATTTGCGTCTGGGGGTTCTTGGATGTGTTTTGGTTATTTGATCAAAGAATGATGTTTTAATGTGTTAAACTTTAATGGTATCACCTAACCGAATGAAATTTAAATGGTTTGACTATTTTTAACCTAACTACTAAAGACTTTTTAAGCTACACTCAAATTAATTGAGTGTGTTGATACTCAATCTTGAGTTATTCAAGAGTGGTAAAAAACAAGATTAAAGTGAGTTTATTCGAGTGTGGCATTAAGAGTCTTTAGCATTGAAGTGATACGTGAGTATATGTGATAGAAAAAGAAATACATTAAACGAGTGAACAATGAAGAACTTTTTTCTACTAACTATTTGTTTGTTTTTATAGATACATTGACTTCATTGAAGAGAGAACTGTCTGCCAAAATGGAAATTATGCTTCAAAAACTATTGGAAGAAATGAGAAATATGAAGGAAAAATTGAAAGATGTGGATAGAAGAGTGAGAACTCAAGAAATAACAAAGCAACTACTTTTTAATCCTATTGGTCAACATTATGAGGGATCAGGTAAGACTACTTTTAACGCAATTCCATCACATTTTTGTTGTGCAGTATACATTATTCCCTAATACTACTTTACCAACAATGCAAGTCATTAGACCTCAAATAAAAGTCAATGTAACTTTCAAAATCGTGATTCTTTTGATGGTGATAATTATGACTATGAAGCAGACGGTCAATACCAACAAGAGAGGTTAGGCATGAGAGAAAGAAAAAGGAGGAAATGGAGGTTGGAATCCGATTGATGGTAAAAAATACAATAGAAGAAATGAGGATCGAGAATTTACCAACATCAAGGTTACACTTTCATTTTTCAAAGAAAGTAGTGACCCAAATAAATATCTTGATTGAATAGTGAAGCTTAAAAGATAATATACTCTCAACAATGTGAGTGATTCTTTTTTTTTGGAAAATTATGTTATAAGTCATCTTGAGGCTTTTTCTTCTTCATGGTGGATTTTTTTTTTTTGAAAGAGATGCTTTGGTGAATAGAAACTTTGTTACAAGTTGGAATGGTGAAAAGTTGTATGTGAAAAATGTTTGTAGGTCAAAATTATGATCAAGATATATATACTTGAGAAGTACTACTATTTTCAACAAAAAAGCAAGAGTGTGAAATAATATTATGAGGAGCTAGAGCATACTAAGTTTCGAGCTAATGTCATTGATCCAGAGATAAGTCTTATGGTAAAATTTATAATAAGAAAGTACGGAAATTATTATATTTGCATTGTTTCTCTACTTTATATGAAGCTTATCAAATGACACGTACTCAAGGTGGAGGGACATGAAAAGGAGAACAAATCAAGAGTGTAATCTTATTTTTTCTTCAAGGCCTAAAAATAAATGAGCAACTTACAAAAATGACTATAGTTTTAGGGTTATTAGAATAGTTATAAGTATTATATTTTCCCAAAATAACTATAATTTCTATCTAAATCTTGTTGTATTCAAAGTATTTATAGGTTTTTTAAAAATACAATATATGATACAATTTTAAATATATGTACTAAATAAAGAGTTTTTGTTATTATAATTGTCTGCCCTTTAATTACGCTCTTTAAACTCTCAACTTCCCATTGTCAAATTAACAAGAAATAATGACCTATTCAGAGCATATGAATTCCTATCGGTTTAATAGTAAAATTGGGATACACCATACTTAAAATCTGATTTAAAACATAAAATCTGATTTCTTGCATACAGTAAATGCATTGTGTGTACATTTAGCATGTTGATACAGCTATTGAATACACACATGAATAGTATAGGTATACAAATGATATGTTTACATAAGAATACACCAATTCACTAACATACATTAGACGTAACATACTCAATATATCCACATTTTAGACTTTTATTGATAATTCAATACAAGTGACAAAATGCAATAGAAGTATCCAAGTGTACAAGTATTCTATTGTATACAAATTTGAAAAGTATTAAAAACAACAATTCCTTCCTCCTATTCAAATTATATAATATTCATGTGAATACAACAATTGACTAACATACTTTGAAAATAATGAACTCGTACATTTGTTTGAACAATATAACTATTAATGTATCATGTACAACACAACAATATGACAAAATGAAACTAAAACAATACAATTATACATGTGTATAACCCATCAATATGTTATTACGAATCTTTATTCCCTTCTTGATCTCCATTGCAACAATAGAGCTGGAAATTTTGGCTTGCTCTTAAGCGATACACAAATCAAACAAAGGTACTTCTTCCAACAATTTATCAAAAAAATGTGTACCTCTTGTGATCCTCTTCGGAGTACTAACTTTCGCCATTGTAATGGTGAAAAAAAAAAACCTTCACCCGAAACCCTATAAAGATAGATGAAATGTGTTTACAACTATAACCTTCGATGAAAAAGAGAAAAAAATGAAATTTGAAGATATCTGATGAATCCGAATCACAAAATAGCTCATGAAATCATGCAAAGGATCATTAATTGTAAGAAAATTTGGGGGAAAGAGACGGTGATTTGGGGATAGATTAAAAGAGAAACTTTGAAGGTGGGAACTAGGGAAGTGAAGCATAAAAGGAGGCTTAAAAAACTTAATTAGATGTGTAGAATTGTATTTACTATTTAATAATTAAATATATCCATAAAAAAAATAAAGTATACTATACCCTTAATATGTATTATAGTTTGCTATTTTCTGTAGTTTTTCCAGGTTTAGAAACTTGGGACAAACCCAAAGGTGTAAAGCAAGGCCTCAAGTCCAATTTTGACAAAGGCAAATTAAAATTAGATTACAAGGATTCAGATAATATAGCTAAACTTGAAACTCCATCTAAAATAAATTGTTTTAAAAGTAAAAAATATGAGCATAAAGAAAACGAATATTCTAACAAATTAAAGAACTATCATTGCATTGAATGATAGTAGTTATCAAAATGAAAGATGAATCTAGGAATGCCCATAGGAAGAGTGATAGTAGTGATGAGTTTATGAGAGAAAAGGATAGAGAAGAAATTTATGATGATGAAAAGTTTGTTCTTATATGAAAAACTATGATTACTCTAGCAAGGCAAATCTTGATCAAAGATAGAACTTGTTCATAATTGATGTAGAGTTCAAGAACAATTATATTTCTTTATAATCCATATTGCTAGCATATTTATGATGGAACAATTGAAACTTCCAACATAAAGAAATTTTAAACCTTATAGATTTCAATGGCTCAATGAATATGGTGAACTCAAGGTAATCAAGAGAGTGTCAGTTTAGTTTAAGATAAAAATTACCATGCTGAAGTGATTTGTGTTGTACCAACGCAGCTTGTCATCTGTTGATGAAAGGCCATAAAAATATGAAGTAGGGGCTAAACATGATGAAAGATCAAATAAATATGTATTAGTTAAGAATAGTAAAAAACACATTTTTAACTCTCTTTCTCTTTTTCAAATGGGAGAGAAATATAAAAAAATGAGAGAGTTGAAAGAAAAACTTGAGAGAAAAAAGAAAGAGAGGAATAAGGAAGTGAAGAGTGATAGCTCAAAGAAAAAACAATAAGAGGTTGATGAGAATGAATTATCATAAGAAAAGAGAAGTGAGTAAGAAAAACAAATGATCAAAGAAAGAGGAAAAGTTATGCATGATTTTTCAAAATCAAAAGAGCTTAGAAGAGCTAAACATTAAATAGGATACTCAAACCATACTTACTAAATCTAAAGGTGAGGCGAATTCGAGGACTAATTCTTTTGAAAATGGGGATAGTGATGTAGATCAAAGTAACAATATTTCAAGGAGACCTTTCACAGTGAGTCAAGCTAAGCACCTTCAAGCATGAAAAGCTTTATAAATTAAGATGGAAATTTTGGAAGATTCAAACATGAAAGGCATAAAGATATTCAATATATTAAGTGTTCTACCACTTTAATTACCTTATAATTTTAGTGAGGAAAAATTGGGTCTTTATCGTTACTTTTAACCTTTATTATATATAGCATATATTAGGATTCCACAACTAGTTTTGACATATGAAAAATTGTGCCTCTTGTGAGAGCTTGAAAATTCTTTATTAAATTTCAACATCTTGCCTTAGATTGCAAGTTAGGTTCCATAACTAGTTTTAACATACGAAAAATTGTGCCTCTTGTGAGAGCTTGAAAATTCCTTGTTGAATTTTGAGTTTTTGCCCTTGGATTTGCAAGTAAGGTTGCTACCTTCTTGAGGATTCTACTAGACTGTGTTTTTATTTATCAAATAAGTGGTGTTTTAGTTAGTTTCACTAATGCATCTTTTCTTTAAATTTTAATTTAATTGTGTCTATCTCTCTTTTATCTATCTTTCAATCTTGATTTTGTTTTGTTTTCATCTTCTTGTTTCACATCATCTTATTAGAGGTATTAGAGGGTTTAGAGGGTTATGCAGTGTATTATGACATTTCAAACGTTGAAATCTGGTGTGTCTTGATGCAACATTGTAAGGTGATTGCATATGTTTCAATGCATTTGAGGAAGCATGAGAGGAATTATATGACCCAAGATTTAGAATTGACCGCAGTTATACATGCATTGAAGATGTAGAGACACTATTTGTATGGCGTTCATATTGATATCTTCACTATTAATAAGAGCTTGTTTGTACTCTTTTAAGTAGAAATAGTTGTACTTACGATAACGGGAATGACTCGAGTTGCTAAAAGACTAAGATAGATATATATATATATATATATATATATATATATATATATATTTTGTATTATTTGGATTAGGCAAATATGATAACTGATGCCCTCAATCACAGATCTATGGACAACTTATCATACTTATGAGCTGAAAATAGATAGCTTGAAAATTACATTAGTTGGATAGTGGGGTCACAATTTAAACTATATAATGTCATTTTTAGTTAGGGAAATAAAAGAGCAGTGGTATGAGGATCTCATCCTAGTGTAGTTTAGGGATAATGAGTCTTTATCCTTTGAGGTGACAGGAAACAGAAAGGTACTATAATTGACTTCATATTTCAGATGTTATAGGACTCTAATAGTTGATTATGGCGGAGGCATATCATTTTCATTATTTTATTCACCCATGATCAATGAAGATGTGCCATGATTTTAAGAGGATCTATTAGTGGCACGAGATGAAAAAACAATGTCGAATTTGTGACTAAGTGTCCCAATTGTCAGTATGTGAAAATTAAGCATAAAAAGTTTGATGGGCTAATGCATGATATAACTATTCCTTTGTGGATGTTGGAAGTATTTATTATGAATTATGTTACATGATTATCCCATTCACAAAATAAGTTTGATTAGGTGATTGTTGACAAACTAACAAAATTAACCCATTTCTTGTCATTACTTATATGGATGATGATTAGTTGTTTATTTGAGAGAAAGTCAGTCTCCACGATGTCCTAGTATTAATTATTTATGAGAAAGGAACACAATTTATAACTACTTTTTGGTGGTCATTCCAGAAGGACTTGGGGATGCAAATTAATCTCAGCACAACTTTTTTCTCAAATAGATGGAATTCACAAAAAAGATCATATGTGAAAGAATCGTCAGATTATGGGTTCCCGGACAAGTTAGATAGAGCGCACAACCCAGACACTTAAGAATATGTTATGAGTGTGTGATATAGAATTCAAGGGAAGTTGGGAATGATCACTTACCTCTTATTGAGTTTGCATATTATCACAACTACCATTTCAATATCAGGATGAGTCATGACGCCTTATGAGGTTTTATAGGGACGAAAATCCAAATCCCCTATTAGATGGTTGTAGGTGAGCGAGTCATGGTTGGTTAGACTTGACTTAGTACACCGAATTACTTTCTGTCAGGCTCAGGAATTCTAGTTTATATTTATTTATTTATTTGAATTTCTGAAAGTAGCGCAAGGCGAGTGAAACAAGTTAAACTTATTTTGAGCAGTCATTAACGACCTATAATCGCAAGAAATCATATTTGGATGTGAGACATTAATATTTATAATTTTGTATTGACTATTGAGTATTCTTGAAGATCTCACCTTGAAGGACGTTATGCGAATGGATGGAAAATGTAAGTTCATTTCGAAATTCTATATGGACAAATGGATGGGAAATGTAAGCTCATTTCGAAATTCTATATGGACAAATGTTGAAAATATATATATAAAACCATTTCTCGGATTGTCTAGTTGAGGATCTTTAGATCTTAGAGAAATTGTCCTACGATGAGACTCCAGTTACAATACTATACTGTTAGGTCTGCATACTGAGAAACAACACATAGCTCTGGTAAAAGTCTTTTGGAAAAATAAAAACATCAAAGAAATGACATGAAAAGGTGAGAAGGATATAAGATCTAGACACCCATACCTCTTCCAAGCACTAGAGTGAGAGTATGCCAACCTAAATTTCATAGTCTAAGGTGAGTTACCCCTTTCAATCAAGTTTTATTATAATTATAATTTGCTTAAGATATTATTATTGAGTTGCATCTTGTTAGTATGTTGTATCACTTTGTGAGACATCTGGGCTGAAATCCTCTACTTTTCTAGTTATATTGAAATACCGTCATGAAAGGAACGTATAAATTATTGCTAAATATTTGATCAAATGGGATTATCTAATTCATCCATAGAATTCTACGTATCCGAATCGATCAAAAATTTAATTATATCCGAATTATTCATTTTCAAATAATATTCACATTATTTACAAATATGTATTTTAATAAATTAGGTTTACCTCTCATTAATAAACTTAACAAATACAACCCTCTTTTAACGATTTTTCCAAATCAGTCATAATTATCTAATTTTAATTAAATTAATCAGCTAGATTTACTATTTTGTGTGAACTGAAGTACCCATTTTGACCCTTATAGGAGGGTTATGAGTGTTTTTTACATGTAGTGCACTTTGGAAGTATCCATTTTTTTAAAACTATTTTGAGGTATAAAAAATATTTGAAGGGACATTTTTGCCATTTCACTTATTTTATTTTGAAATAAGTTATTTCAATATTTTTCTTCAAAAATCAAAATAACAAGTAAGATCTAAACAATTATTAATGATAATAAGTTCTAAAAACCTAGCTACCCCACCCCACTTCGCCCAACCTAGCATCACACTACCTAAAACATAAACCTAAATACCAAAATAGTTATTTCAGCATTATTATTCCACCAAAGAGAAAAAATAATTTATCTCAATACTATTTTCTTAGTCTCTAATTATCTGTCCACTTTTTATTTTTTAGTTGTTCATATTTTCTTGTTGATTTTGACAAATCAAGAAAGAATTTTTTTACCTATTATACCCTCAATTAAGTATTTTGAAAAAGTAGAACTTCTTGAAAATCTTAAATTTTTAATTTATCCACTTCATAATTAGCAGAGGTAAAAATGGTAAACTCACTATATTAATCATTATTTTCTTAATAAGTGTGCCAATTGAAAAATGAACAAAAAATTAAGGACAGAGGGAGTAATTATTAAATTCGAGATAAATTATCTCGACCTTACCAATTAAACAACAAAATAAATGCACTTTAATTAATTCCAAGACTATTTGGTCTTCACACCAAACAACCCCTGAAGTGTTCCGTTCAGATTGTTCCTGTTCCCAGTTAAAACTTGACCCTGCCCCAAAACGCCTCTGGTTGAGCGGTCAAAGTTCGAACCGAAACCAAGAACGGATCCTAAAATCCGACTGATTTAGGTCCGCCAATTTCAAACGGCGCCGGTCTTCTTCTTCCGGCGAATCGACAGAGACAGCACCTTCCTCCACCATCTTCGACAAAATCGAGTTGTAGGTTACATTCTTTCCTTTCTATCCCGTGGGGCAAAATCCCTAATCCCTTTTTCTAATTATTGTGAGCATTGCAACAATTTAACTTTGCATATATCCATGTTTTGCCTGTGAATTGTCAGTGATTTGGGAATTCCAGTGGTTATCTGTTTTTTTTTTTGTTTTTGAGCTTGCCTATGAAGTCTGAAGTATTGGATTTTAATGGTTGTTTGGAGTTACCTAATGACATGATGGAAAAAAAGGAAAGAAAAAAAGACAACAAGAAATGAACTGCTAGACTGACCCTAGCGTTCAGCTGCAATCGAGCAAAGACTGCATTAGGCGAATTCTTTGCATCTTCTAAGCTTTGGTGAGCTGAGTTAGTGGGTAGGTGTGCTTGTAAGAGGTACCATGTACCCAAGGTGTGTGCAAGCTGGTACAGGAACCACAAATATAACAAAGAAAATACTAAAGACAGGGCTAGGTTTTATGTGAGACAGCAATTTTTTTTTTGATAATTAATGTTTTTTTATTTGAACCTGACAAACACTGCCCTGGCTGTTTCGGCTGCAAATTGATTATAGTTTTCTGATTGCATAGCCCTTTCTGCTTTGCAAATTTCGAAGAAAGTCTTTTATTGATAAATAATGCACTATAGAGTATCTCTATGTCATTCATCTGAGTGAGATGTGGAAACTACAGTTTTATTGTCTGAATTCAGAAACTTTTCCTTATAACTAGGAACTAATTGAGAAAACTAATTGAGAAACAGTGGGGTCTATTAGATATAGAGGGGTTTTCAGACCTACCAAAGGTACTCTAGATTGCCCTCTAGTAGGATCAGATTTACAGAGGACTAAATATTCTGCCTCCACGCGTGTTTTGAAGGCTGAACTAAGGGAAGTTGTGGTTTAATTTGTTTAAAGTTTTTAAGATCAAATTCAGCAATTATTTGTGTTGGAAAGAATATTAGTAGATGAGCTTGATCGATTTTAGCTGGATCAATAGTTCCAGTGGGTTATGTTTGTGCGGAGATAGTTTTCTCAGCTTCAAGGAAATGGAATTGCTCACTGTTGAGAAACTAGTCTGGTAAGGTGAAGGTGTACGTTGTTGCCAGACTCTTCTTTCATGAAGGGTTAGTGGGGATTAAGCAAGGGATAGGGAGAAGCGCATATTTGCATTAGTGTAGGAAGATTATTTGGGGAGATTTGGAGTGGTGCTGGAGGATGCTGATATTGGGAAGGTAAGAACTAAGAAAACTTGACTGGTTAGTAGATACTATCATGCGAACATCTTTGTGATCTCCATAATTTTCTTCTCTTCCTGGTAGTTCTCAGATCACTATATGAGAGAATCACCTTTTTTTTGGCCAAGTCACTATGTGAGAGACTCACTTATTCATATTTTACACTAGAGACAAAAATGTTGCGGATCTCTCTCTCTTTTGTGAATCAATCTTGATTGTTAGGGAGACAATGTTCCTGTTCTTTTTGAGTAATTAATACCGTTCAATGTTATGGGCAACCTATTCTTCCTTCAGTTGAACACTACCTTTTCAACGACTGTTGTATTTTTCCTAAACCATTTATACATGAATTCCAAAAGTATATTTCTGTGGTTCCCCTTCCTTTATAAAATCAAAGAACAAAGGTTTTATCATGCTATAGCCACAAGTGTATCCCTTTCGCTTGACGAAGAAGCTGCACACGAGTTTCCATGTTAAGCTCCATTCACATTTTGCATCTGGTAGTTCCAGTAGCTTTCTATTGGTTCTTTGCTTATCAAAAAGGTTTGTAACATGTAATCTCATTCTTTTTATTATATCTTCTTCTTAAAATGGTTGTTTTGGTTGCATTTTTAAGCAAGGCTATTTATATTCATACAATGATATAGTGAGACTTCATGGCTTTGTTTTTTCAAGTGAGATGAGAATGAATTTTCTGAATATCTCCCTCCTCCACAACTAAAGAAAATAGAGAAGAAGGAAAATAAGACTCATGTATTATCTGAAGGAGAAATCTGAATCAGATTTTATCATTATCTTTGTTTCCCTTGTTGCCTATTATGTCAAGTGCTTAATGATTCTTTCCTCACACAATTTTATTTCTGAATTTAGTGAAGTTGAAAGAACTATGAATATACATTTGAATACTTTGTGACAAGGATGCCAGGCATACCTTTAGTGGCTCGTGAAACCACGTAAGATATTTCCTGTGCCCTGCATTTGAGGTGTTATATTTATATTTGTCAATAATTACATTTAAGATACTCAAATGCACTTACAGAAGCATGGATAATGATTGTTATATTATAATTTGTGGAACAGGAATTACACTTGCTACTGCAGTTACTCTACAGTTACGGATTCAATGTGCAGGCAGGATTCTGCTACACATTTGTCTGCAGAGGAGGAGATTGCTGCTGAAGAAAGCCTTTCAAGTTATTGCAAACCTGTTGAACTCTACAACATTCTCCAACGCCGTGCTGTTAGAAATGTAATGTACTTACATGAGGATGCAGCTTTTTGCCTATTTGTCATCAATGCTAATGATTTTGGTGTCAATTTCCAAGTTGATGTTAATGGTCTTAAAATATTGTTGATTTTATTGGTTTTGATATCTGCATCAAACAGTCATTTTAAATGTCAGTCAAAAGTTTTTGCGGTAAAATACTCAACAGTATTATCGTTCTTCTCAGCCATGATATTCTAAATAAATGCATCTTATGTCAGTTCCAAGTGTTTTCTAGAAAAGTATACTAAAGATTATTATCTTTCTCTCAGCCATGCTTTTGAACTGATGTTTTAGATCTGGACTTCGATTTTTTGCTTGTTTCCAATTGTTATGAGTTTTAATGTGTTTGGTCTCATCACTTTTATTACATGCTAATTATACATTCATCATCTGCATTTTGTGTAAAATGTTTCTAATGAGTGTAAATATCTTGCAGCCTTCCTTACTTCAAAGATGTTTACAGTACAAAATTCAAGCAAAGCACAAAAGGAGGTATATTTGATTGTGATTACTTTCACTCCCAATTTTTCTGTCATGCAAGGTTATGTCTCATATACTCTAATACTAGATGCTCCGAGGTACTTTTAGTTGTCATGTGATATTGTCCATGTTGCTTTGGAGTGAACTCTAAATTTATGTGGAGACGCGACTTTCATTACTTTATTATGTCTTTAATTATCTGGTCTTTTTTTTTGACAATGGCTCTTCAGTCAATATTTATTGTATTAAATTAATGAATTGTCGAGAATTCATTGATCTAAATCAAACAAGTTCCTAGTGACAAGATATGTCTTTACAGTACGATTCAATGCTTAAACTTTGTAGTACTACTAAACATTTTTCCTTATAAAATTTGTTAATAAGTACTTACACATTTAAGACTTGTATAGTAGCTTGTATGATATGGTGGCTTCACCTTATGGCTGCAAAGTAACTTCTTAAAAAGACAGATCTAGTTACTGTTGGCAAGTTTGTCTTAAATTGCAGGCAAACTACTGTTTGAAATAGCTGATGAAACACAATTTGGTTCACCCTGTAGTTGGTGATCAATATCGTATGTGGTACTCATTATTCCACCCCATAATTCATCAAATGTTAAAAAAGTTAAAATCATATAGGTGCACGAGTTTGAAGCGAAAAGTGAAGTGAAGCTCACAACTTTTAAAGTGAATTGCACAATTTACATATTATTATAAAAATAGCAAAACGTATATGAAATTTGTACTATAAGCAAATTTCAATTAAAATAACTAATTTTAGCATCCAATATAAAATACCTTTACTCAACAGAAAAATCCAGCTCCTCAAATGTGATATTCAATTACCTCGCTGCAAAGCTTGGTATTTAAGTGGAGAAGGGTAGAGGGCTAGACCCATTATCCATTGAGTTTTGAACCTTGCGCCATTAGCCCTTCGGAATTCCTCAGTTTGAAAGATATCTTTTTGAATAAAATACCTTATCCAAAAAATTCCTACTCCTGAAAGGTGAAATTTAAGAATCAACCTACGAGCATGTTTGGATTGACTTAAAAGTTGGTCAGACCTACTTTTAAGTCATTTTTAGCTTTTGCAAGTGTTTGTCAAAGTTAAATATAACTTAAAATAAGTTAAAATGACTTGAAAAAAAGTTAAAAGTTAAAAGTAGGTACTTCCCTACTTTTCATTTTTTAACTTATAAGTTACTAAAGTTTGACTTTTTTAAAAACTACTTTTAAAATGCTATTTTTTTTAAAGTTAAGCCAAACGGGCTCTACTTCTTGCCGGGATCAATTTGTGTGTACTTGTTTGAAGCCCACACTTCGCTGAAACGCATGGCTTTGCCATGAAGAGATGATCTCTCGCTTCATCACTTTAAGCAAAAAGTGATCTCAGTGTATGTGTACTTGCAATTAGTTTGCTTTGGAGGTGATTTATTACTGTGACTATTTTTTTAGGATTCAAATGGCAATATCTGTGCCAGCAACTGTGAACGATGAATCACAGGTCCAGAATTTATTTCCTTTGGGTGTAATTTTGGCAAAGCCACTATCAAGTGCTGCAGCTGTTGAGGCAGTAAGTTCTAATCTTGTGCAAATTCATCCAGTGACTTTTAATCTTTTATGCTGTTGGGTACCTAGCTAATGCCATTTGGTTACAGCATTCTGCTGTCTATCAGTTTAAGCGGGCATGCATGTCAACCTCATTCAGTGGAGTTGATGGGATAAATCGTGCTCAAGCAAAATTCATTCTCCCTGAAATGAATAAACTCTCTGCTGAAATAAGGGCTGGCTCTCTTGTCATCCTGTTTGTCAGCTTTGGTAGGTAAAAAATGTTTCTGGAATTTTATTTGTTGAGTTCGATATGAAGGCCAACTATATATGGTTTTCTGCCTTTGCAGCCGAACTTGCGAGAGATCGTGGGGATATATCTTCATTTCCATGTAAGTAGTGGGAAGTTGGAAAGATTCTGAGTTTGTGCAGTTACAGGTGTCAAATACACTTTATCTGGCACTTATGATTGCTAGCTTTTTCAAACTCAGCACCTCTTCATTTTGTTTTCTTTTTTGCTATTTGTATTGATGGTTTAGAAAAAATTATGCATATGTATATTGTTTAAATATTGCAAGTCTAACCATCTATAATAAATATTTACATATTAAAGTAAAAAAGTCTAACCATCTATAATGTGCCACATATGCAAACATGTTTCTTCAGTTGTGAGTGACCTATTTCACAAGCCTGAAGTAAAAGGGAAAAAAATATAATGGCAATGACATAGTATTTGCTGTATGGTAACCAATACATGAGGTCTCCATGGTAATTCTTTCCTATTCTTGTCTTTCATAGTTTTAGAAAGCATTTCCTTCTGGTTCGACATGTTTAGCTGATTGAGGAAAGAGAATTTCGGAATTTCCCTTCTACATGTCCCTTTATGCCCTTATAAAAGTGATTCTCCTTCACACCCTCTTCCATGAATACTGTCTCTTTACTTTTCCTTTCATCTCAGTCTATCTCTAGGACCTGACAAGATATGAACATCTTTAATTTTAATGCTGTTAGGGAGTATCTTCTAACACGCAAGGATTGTGTGAAACCAGTCCTATACTTAACACTTAACAGCAGCACTAAATCCTTTGTATATCTCAATCTAATGGGTTCACAGCAAGCTGAAAAAATATATTGAATTCATAATTCTAATCATCATTATAAATTCATGTTTGTGGTTTGATGTTTATAATATAAGTTACAAAGTTCTTTTCAAAAAAAAGAAAAGAAAGTACATTACAAAGTTTGAATGTTATATCAGGAATGTTGTCAATAAATGGATCTGAAATAAGTCCACAGACTTTCGTCAGTGCTTGGGAAGTTTGAATAGGCACTCATTAGCACATGAAAAGAAAAACCACATAGAGGTTGTTACTATATCAAATTACGTCGTGTTAGGTTGTCTGCATGCCTTATTGTCTTTTGCGTTGTACTTTTTCATTTTTCAGTATGTTTGATAACCTCCTTTTTCCATATTTAGTTGAATAGGTTTTTGATCTTTTCTTCAGGTTTCTCATGATCCATCATCTTTATTGTTCTAATCTTATTTTTGAAACTGTGGTAGTGAATCTTGAAGGGCACTGCTTGTTGGGCAGAATGCCGATGGAATTACTTCATTTATTGTGGGACAAGTCTCCCAATTTGAGTTTAGGGGAGAGAGCTGAGATGTTATCAACTGTTGACTTGAACCCTTGTTTCATGAAGGTATGCCTTAGCTGAAGTCGCTGAATAGAAGTATATATTGTTAGTTTTTTTTTTTTTTTGGTGTGTGTTTGCTTGTTTGTTCTGGTTTGATGATCGAGAATCCCTGATAGCCGGTGGTGCATGATTCAATACTCGGTGGATAATGGGCCTAAGCCCCTACCTTTCTCCACTAAAAAAATAGTAGTAGTATGTATTGCTAGATTGATATTGCTTTGTTGACTGCTTTGTGAACCAACATCTCACTGACAATCTGGAAGAGTGATCACTGCTTTTTGTTATGCTTCAATGTACATCCTTAGTTTAACGAAAGAGCTTGTGGTTTCAGAACTTTTCTTCAACCAAACACCAATAGAAAAAGTTCTGCAGTTTCTGCAAAAGAATGAGAATACTACTCCAGAGTAGCTTCTCAGATTTTGCAAAAACTGAAAACTTTTTTGTGTCGGTGTTTGGTTGAATAATTACTTGAAAAAAAATTGAAATAAGTTTTTCCGTAAAAAGTTTGCAACACTTTCTGGAAACAAATGGCAGCCCAGTAAATTGAAGTCTTGCCACTGGTGGGAGTGTTGCAACTGCCCTTAGTCATGTTATTATGCCTCCCTTTTCTTCACCAAAATCAGAGCAAATGGATTTAAAAACCAGATCTGGTTTACTTAAAAATTTGACTAATCTTCTATGCCAATGTTGATACTGGATAGGATCTATCTCATCTGCTCACTTGACTACGTCTGGAACTCTAGAATCGATGTGGCTTCTTCAAAGTATTACTAAATTTTGGATTTGTCTTTTGTTAATTAAGGCAGATATGTCTTCTCTTTCCTATGTTGCTCATATATGTTATATTTAGTAGTTCCATAGGTGAAAACATGGAATTTCTGTCCTCTCTTTTGTTAATCATAAGTAACGGGTTTGATAACCTGGCAGCCGGACCTTCACATATTTGGTAGAGGCTGATTCTTCTGGATAGACTCTTTTCATTTGGTGTTTCATAATGTAGAATCTGTCTATAGTGGCCATTACCAGATGTTTTGCTGAGGCTGGTTCTTCTGGATAAATGATGCTGGAAGGGCATTGCTGAAGTACTTTTAATTAATTCACACATGTTGTTCTGGTGTTGATCATGGTCACACTCACACATAATGAAATGAGTAATATTGATACATAGTCAGACATAACGATTAGTGAATAGTTAACTTGTTGAAGAAAGGAAGAAATGAAGAAAAACAAGAGGAACCATCTTCTCTGACAGCTATTGTGTCTTCATCTGCAGACAAGCTCTTTGGACAAAGACAGACACATTTCCTTTCAGTATCCCCGCAGTTCTGCGGCTCTGGTACGCCATTTTGTACTCAGTGCTTATGTCCTTGAGGATTTTAATAAAAGATTTTCAATCTTTTTGCTTATATAATTCAATTATTTTTTTTCCTTCTCAAAAATAATTGAATTTCTTGGATGCTGTAATGGTTGGATTATGAAAGGCGACAATCCAACAGCTGCAAGTCAAAATTGCTTCAGAAGAAGCTTTTGCAAGAGAAAGAACACGATATGATTCATTCTCTTATGATGACATTCCTACAACTTCATTGGCTCGAATAATACGGTGAAGCACTATTTTCTGCACTGCATATTTCTTTATTTTGTCGTGTGTATTGCCTTTCTTGTGTTTGTCGTTGTGTGATGCCTTCTTTCCTTGCTGTACAAGAAATTATCAGTACTATCATTGTTGACAACAATTATTCCATCATTGTGTTAAATGCTAATTCTTCTTTGCAGCACATACTTGCATTCAATTTTTTGCTCGTTTGAGCCTGTGCCACTAGGTAGATTTTCCTTTTAACTCAGGTCAGCATTCAGGGGCATACTGCTCTATCAAAACTTAGCTGAGCTCTGATCCTTAAAATTATACTGCTATATATCTAGCTTGTTAGATTAGCTTCCTCCTATGTTCCCAGCAAGTTTTTGTGCATGTTTGGTAGACCTTGTCATTCTTACCCATCTTTGCTACCTCACTTGTTGTAAATGATTCAACCTATTCAACCCGATTGATCAACCCTGAGTCCATCTCGTTTTCCAATGTGAATGTATTGATGCAACTCTAAGTCATAAGCATGCTAAATATCGAATGCTCTATTGCACTCTGCGGTTCTGAAGATAAGTCAATATGCTGATTTAGTTTTTTCTGCCGCATGTCCCCTTTCAAGTTTCATTTTCTCCTTTAGCAAACAACATTTCCTTATTCTTTTCATTCCTTTAGTTTTAACTGTGTTTTGAAAGTGTGCGTTTAGCTTGATACTGAAATTGAAGAGGTTCAAAATTCTTTATGTCCATTGTAAAGTAGATTTGGCTAATACTTTTGCTTATCGCGCTTTCTAGGTTGAGGACAGGAAATGTTGTTTTCAACTATATGTACTATAACAATAAGTTGCAGAGAACAGAAGGTAAACTTAATTCTTCTTTTTATGGTAAAGCTGTGGCTTGTTTGACGTCATATTTGGCTACTTTTATTTAATTTTATTGGATGTTATGTTTTATACACTGTTTTCCTCTCCTTTTACTTGGATTTGATGTACTTGAGCTGAGGGTCTTTCGGAAACAGTCTCTCTACCTCCACGAGGTAGTGGTAAGGTCTGCGTACACTCTACCCTCCCCAGACCCCACCTAGTGGGATTTCACTGGGTATGTTGTTGTTGTTGTTGATGTTGCTACCAATATCTGTGTTTGCTCTGGGTGGTTGTTCCTTGTGCTTTTGAACTCAGGTCAGATTCTATGTTGTCTAGTTTTGTTTTGTAAAGCATTTTCTGTTATTTGGATGGATTTAAAATGATTAAAGCAGGGTTCTTTTCCAGTTAAAGAATCTGCTCCATTTGGTTCTTTTGTTGAAAATAAAATCTTCTTTCCTAAACTATGTCCTGAACTCATCTGGTATTTTGTAAGTTACCCTTATCTCAAAAAAAAACTCATCTGGTATTTTGTTACTTGGATGTCTCGCTTACTTTGGTGAACCCTCCCTTTGTTGTACATGGATGCTTCATGTTGTTGGGTCATGTAAGATGCGGCTAACTTGAAATTTTGAGTACTATCTCTTAGGCTCAGCTTAGATTCTGGGCATATAGCAAAATAGTGCACTGTATATCCATTTGAAATAAATTGTAAGAGCAATCAACTAAAGGCCTCCAACTTGCTACGTGTACTTTAGTCTGTATCTTTCATATGTCAGCCAATCTGTTTGAATTGCCACCATCCTACATATATCAAGGTTTATTTTGCTCTTGATGTTAGAGCAGTTAATAACTTTAAGAATGGTTAAATTGATGACATTTCCATATGTGCGGTATTCTTTTCTGTGATCAAATTCCTTCCATGTAAATATTGCTTGTGCAGTTCAAGCTACTTAGTTTTTTTTTCCCCCTTTCTGAACTTGCAGTGACAGAGGACTTCACCTGTCCTTTCTGCTTGGTAAAATGTGTGAGTTTTAAGGTAAAGACTGGGATAATCTTAGTTTGTTTCTTTAATAAAACTGAGCTATATGGATCCAGTTTGAAATGGTTTTGGTGAGAATTAGTTTAATAATTTTGTATCTTTGCTTTTTTGCTTCTAGGGTTTGAGATATCACTTATGCTCATCCCATGATCTGTTCAACTTTGAATTTTGGGTTGGTAAACTTCAGCACGCTTCAAATAAAATTTTAACTGTGTATTTCTCTAAGCTGTCAAATTAACCTCGTATCATTTTAGGTAAACGAAGAATATCAAGCTGTAAATGTATCTGTGAGAAGTGAGATGTGGAGATCTGAGGTCAGCACATTTTCTTTTAACTCAGGGGTGAATCATATATGGTCTGTAGTATCTGCTCCTAGCACAAATCTGCTGCAATACATAGTAGTTATCTCTATATTCCTGTAGGAGATGAATAGATGCTTAACTCTTCTTTTAGGTATTTTGATTTCTGTAATCATGTCTGCAGTTGACCTTCTAAAGCTTTACTGGGTTCTTGATGAAAGACAAAATATGTAGTTTAATGGTGAATATCTTTAATAAGGTCATGTATTTTATTTGCATGATACTTGGTTAAATTCTAACGTCCTCTATAATTTTGATTAGCTAAAGGTTTGATTTTTTTTCTTAATTGATTATTGGTTTGAAAAGTCAGTTCTGTATTTTTAACTTGAAATGCTTGACTACTCTTACTAGTCATGCCTTTTCTTCTGTGCAAATTAACTTGCTCTCTGGAGTGATCTTCAGATTGTTGCTGATGGCGTGGATCCTAAGCAACAAACATTCTTCTTTTGGTATGTAACTATCATGCTCCTCCTATTTGTATTCTAGCTATTTGATGCTACTCAGAAGTGTGTTGTGATATTCCACTGCTTTATTTGTAATTTATGCTCAGTTCAAAGCCACTAAGACGGAGGAAACAGCCAGATTTAGTTCAAAATTCAAAGCATGTGCACCCACTTGTTTTAGATTCAGATTTCCCTACGTCAATGAATAATCTCAATGAGAGGATTAATGGTAATGACGACTCTTTTTCTTTCTTTTTCCCATTGCATTCTTTGGATTATTCAATGTGTTGATAGTTTTCAGAGGTTGAACTGTTTATTCAACGTTGTTATGTGTTCCTTGGTAGGAGTGGTAGAGCATGGTTTCTTAGTGGATACACATAAGTGAATATTACTTGTTGTCAGAGTTCCATCAACATCCTCCTTTCTTAAGTTGAAAGGTACACAGTTGCTGTCTGAAGGTGCAGCAATGTTTGATTGTTGTAGATAAGGAACTATCTAGGTGATCTTTTCCTTGCACACCGTGTAATAAAATTATAATTGTGTTGCCTATGGCAAATGGTAGCAGATGTTCCTTGACCACACCCCTCACTCGATGAAGACTTGGCAAATTATAATGGTGGAATTTGTGTGCTATTGGGCCTTGGGGGTTCTTGGTTATCAAAAAAAATCTTAGTAGAATAATGATTTTATGTGTATATATTATTAATTTAGAACCCAATAGCTAAAACGGGCTTGATTTTTTTCTTTGCAGAACCCACATATTTTAAATCCTAGATCTGACTCTACTTCTCCATATAGTATTTCCCAGGAGAGTTGAGATCTTTTATGTACCTATGGACGCTCTTTCAAGTTAGAAGAGGGTTTTACTTTCCGCTCTTTTATGAAAAGAAATGCAAGTTGCTTGTTCCAGTGTTTTAACAAGCAGAACTGCAGCATGCCACAGTTCAAGGTGAATGCAAATCATCTTGAGGCATAGCTGGGGCGTATTATGAGACGCATGGTTCAATTGCTCAGGCATGTCTTGATGCATGACCTGAGTTCTGTTCAATTACCCTTCAAAGTCCTAAGTAATCCTGGACTCAAACCCACAATAACAATCCAAAATGCAAGAGGTTTGAGTATCTACAGAATCAATTTTCGTTGTAATGCCCACTAATTTGCTAACTCAGATTCTTTGTTTGCAAAGTTAATTAGCAAATTGCTTGATGGAATAGAGAAACTCAACAAGTTACTGAGTGCCATAATCTAACGGTATAATCTGTAAAACTGGTGTCGTTCTGCTAGCCCAACTGTTGAATGCCATAGTCTTCTGTTTACCTATAGCTCCACGGATAGTGACTGAGTTTCTGTTTTAGGAAGGGAGGGAGAATTGGCTTCCTCTGATCATGAAGAGAAAATAGGCTTTTTCTACAAAGCAGCATTTTTTTGTCATTTGAGACTTCAAGTGAGACAGAATCTGGGTATTGGTTTTAAGGTGGTGAACTGGGGATTTGGCTATATATTATTACTTTACTCTATATATTAAGAATGAATGTTGAGGAGTCTCGGGTCAGCCAGTCATTTGACCGGTTTGCCCTTCTCCTTCAACTTCCTCTATATACCTTTAGTATTTTATCTGTTTTAATTTATTTGTCCTATTTTTTTATTTTTTTTTATATGTTATGTATTATTAAAAAGTAGTACAAAAAATCAGCTTAAAATATTAAAAATTTGGTTACCTCTCAAAATTTCACCCATAATTGCATAATTGGAACTGAGGGAGTAACATATATTATTTAAAAATTGTATTGAAAGTACTATAACTTACAATAATTAACAACTTAAAATATTTGAAAAACATATTAAGATGTGATTAACTTCCGAAATTTCACATGTGCCACATAAATTTGGACAAAGGGAGTAACATGTATTATTTGAAAATTACGCTAAGAATACTATAAATCACAACTTGGAGTATTTAAAAACATATTAAAAATTTGATCAACTCCCCACATAAATTGGGACAGGGAAATACCATATATTATTTAAAAATTACGGTAATTAAAAGTACTATAAGTCACAATAATTAACAATTTAAAAATATTTAAAAAATATACTAAAAATTTGGTTTGAGTTCAAAATTTCACATGTGCCACATAAGTTGGGACAAAGTGAGTAACATATATTAAAATATTTTTTAATTAAAAAATTGATAACTCTCAAAATTGCACATGTGCTAGATATATCACAATAATTAACAACCACATAAATTGGGATAGGGGAAATAACATATATTATTTAAAAATAACGTTAATTAAGAGTACTATAAGTCACAATAATTAACAATTTTAAAATATTTTTAAAAACATACTAAAAATTTTTTTGAGCAAAATTTCACATGTGCCACATAAGTTGGGATAGAGTGAGTAACATTTTTAAAAATATTTTTTGACTCTCAAAATTTTACATGTGCCACATATATCACAATAATTAAGAACTTAAAATATATATTATTTAAAAATAACGTTAATTAAGACTTAAGAGTACTATAATTAACAATTTAAAAATATTTTTAAAAACAAAAACATACTAAAAATGTTGTTGAATTCAAAATTTCACATGTGCCACAAAGTTGGGATAGAGTAACATTTTTAAAAATATTTTTTTCTCTCAAAATTATATACACAATAATTAACAACTTTAATATTTTAAAAAACATATTAAAAATTTGATTAACTCTCAAAATATCACATGTACCACATATATTATTTGAAAAGTACGTTAACAATAACACAAAAATAATTAACTATATTGGGCCCGGGCTTTTATATCTAGTATGTATATATAGAATGTAATATGATGGAATTCATTTGCTTAATCGATTTCTGGTAGAAATGATTTTCTTTTATACCCTTAGTATCTCACACTGATAATAGGTATACTGGTGGGGGTTTGAGAGATAACTAGCTTCCTACTAGAAATATCATTTTATGAAGATGTAAGAATACAGTGTAGTGGAATTTATTTGCTTAATTGTCTTCTGGTAGAATTGATTTGCTTATATAACAGTAAATATATCTTATTTGTATATGTATACTGGTGAGGCTTTGAGAAAGAATTATTTTTCTACTAGGATAGTCATTATATGATGGTGTAAGAATATAATATAATGGAACATTCTTTAAAAAAAATATATGATATAATGGGATTCATTTGCTAATTGTTTTCTGGTGGAATTGATTCTGCTTATATAATAATTGTATATTATTTTAATATAGGTATACTCGTGGTGCTTTGAATTAGCTTCCTACTGGAAAATTCGTTTATGGTGGTGTAATATACGCAAAGGTTCCCCTGAGCTACCTCTGGATTCCAAAAAGATGCTTAAATTTTGAGGGGGGGGGGGGGGGTCTCATGGCTCTGTAGTCGTTTAAAGTGGTAGAAAAATCACCTTTTGTGACTGCCACTGGTTTGAAGAAAACCAGTGCATGGCACACACCAATCACGTTTTGCCATGCCATCCACCTGAAATCATCATGAAAGCCACCTAAACTCATATCAAAACAACACCAAACTACAGCCTCCCATAATCCATGTTCTCTTCACAAATTTTCTTCAATCCCCCCGTTTAGTTTCAAATTCAAAAATTTATTGGAATCAGTATCTCAGAAATCACCACCAAATAAAAATTAAAAAATTAAAATTGCCACCAAACCACAATCTGAAAATTCAAAACATCACCAAATCACCACCCAACCAAAATCAGAAAATCGCCATATCCACCAAAATGTGAATAGTAGAGAAAATTGTTGGGGTGAGTGAAAATAACAGAAAAAAGAAGAAAATTAAAACCACTGCCAAATCAGAACCATAGGAAATCCGTTTCTTGACTTAGCTTTCTTGAGAGCGCTGCTTTTTGATTTAAGGGTTGGGTGAGCGGGAAGTTGATCATGTCCAAGTTTGACTGCCATTTCTTATTGTTTTAGCCTTTTGAGTGTGGATCAAAATTTATTTTCTTTTTGTCCAAAACCTTGGCATACAAGTCTGTTGGCATCGATATTGAAGCACCATTGTTACTAATAATGATTTATCTGCTGTTAAACATTTATCAGGTGTTGCTGACGCTGTAGAGTGTGATCCATCAAGTTCCAATGGTGCAAGTGTTCCCTCATCTGGTCACTTGTATACAGATCCTGATTCTGTTCAGTCAGCATCAGGAAGCACTCTTGCACCCCCAGCACTGCTTCAGTTTGCCAAGTCAAGAAAGTTATCAGTTGAGCGCTCTGATCCCAGAAAGTATGTTCATTGGCACAATGTCAAGTAGCATTTTTACTTAACCAAGTGATTTTGGGTGGAAAAGATTTGGACACAATACTGAAGTCTTCAGCAGTGAAATCTTTTTTTTTTTCTTTTAAATTTTTTTAAAAATGATTTCACTGCTGAAGACTTCAGTTGTGTCCAATAGTTCATCAATTATCTAATTTTGTTGGCTGCATTAGGCTTTAAGCCCTTGAACTCCACTGTGGATTATTGGCTGTCTAATCTGGAGCTATTATTTCCCTTTGTTGACCACCTCATTGGACCTACTGCAGTTATGGTGTTTGTTTTTGGGAGGCGGGTATAAACCTGCTCCCATGTTTTGTAAATTTGAGGTTTTGATGCCTGTAGTTCTGAGAATTTTAGGAAATACCTGTGGGAGATGTACTTACTCCTCCTTTAGTTTTATCTCAATAATTCAACGGTGCCTTCAAAATCTGTCTTGCCATCTAGTTTGGTGACCAGCAGTGTCACTGTATCCAATCTGTGCCTACTGCAGTTATGAAGTTTCTTTTTGGCCTTTGTAACTTTTGGAATTATAGGAAATACCTTGAAAGATCTACTACCCCTCTAGTTTTTCAATGTATTCAACAGTGTCCCCATATTCAAATGTGGTCTTTGCCATTGATCTAGTGCCAAATAAGGCCTGGTTATGGTGGCTTTCTGTTCTGCCTTCTAAATAGCCTTAATCTGAACTTTGTCAAAACCTTAACCATGACGACCATTTACTATGTGCGCCAGATGGAGTGGATCTTGACTATCCTTTCTGCAATGTGATGGTACACTTGTGTTTTGAGTTTCTCGTTGGTTTGGCTTTACTTCCCTTTTGATGATGCAACAGACCATTTCCTTCTCTTTCTCTAACAGTTGTAAAATAAATCTGAGCTTATATGCTACAAAATTAGGATAGGTCCCATGTATCTAGGTTAAGTAGGGTAACATTGATTATATTGGAACTGTCCAGTGATGTATTTCTGTATTATCTATTTTCAATGTCTTGTTGTTTTGCATAATGTCTTAGATGTGAAACTAATTGGGGTAAAATTGACTACCCAATTTTTTTGTATTATGGTTTACGTTTATAGTTCGTAGATAAGATTGTCTGGCTTTTAATACAATTTTGTTTCTCTCTTACAGTCGTGCACTCCTGCAAAAAAGGCAATTCTTTCATTCTCATAGGGCCCAGGTAATTAATCTCTTACGTTATGCTCGAGTATCTTGGAGTTTCCATTTGGTTCCTCATAAGCCAATATAATGTGAAATATTTGACAAGCAGGTTATTTTGTATTTACTCGATGTATACAACTGTCTTAAAAATCTTACTGAGTGGATGTTGCACTTAAAAATCACAGTAAGTGGTCCAAAATGTGAAGCTCTTGGCCAAGTCAAGTTGCTGATACATTCTATAGTTGTACGGAAGCTGAGTATCCTATCAGGCATGATGGATACCCTCCTTGCAACTATATATAAGGGCCTTTTTAACATAATATATATGATGGACAATATATACTTGGTATAAGAAAGGATCAATTGGCATCTCAAAGTCATTATCGAACAAGGTGTGTGCTAGATATGACAACGTAGGATAATGTTCATTTATCCAGAAAAAACATGGGATGCCATATTGCTCCAGTGTCATGGACACTACTTGTTATATATTGCAACAAAGATCCAATTGACTTGTTGCAGAAGTCATGAATCTTGTTACGTCGACATTTCTATCTTGCTATGTAATACAAACCTATGGTCAGTTTTGATAGTTTTTAAAACTTTCTTAAAAAATGTGAAATATGTTACCCAAATACTATGGCCAAAAAATCATATTTCTTAAAAAAAGTGAAATATGTTACCCAAGTACTATGGCCAAACACAGTGAAATTTCACCCAAATTTTCACCCAGATAACATTTGCCAAATATATTTGGAAATCTATGGCCAAACCCTTAGCTTAAACTCTTTCTTGAGTAAAAAAATACTTTCATGAATAATCAAACCTATTATAAATAGATAAAGTAATTTAAAATTTATAAAAAATAATTAAAATTGATAATTAGAAGCATCTTATACGTTAACAAACTGTTAACTTTTTGTTTATGTACTTCTGTTGGTATAAGAATAAGTTATAACCCTTGTATCTGGAATCCATTGGTGTTACTAATCCAGATTTGTGGCAAGTGCTCCCTGCCAGGAGCTTATCCATTCCCGGGGCTCTAATCTGAGACCTCTAATTAAGGGTGGAGAGTGATGTCAATCCATCCCACTCCATGGTGGTAGTCGTTAACCTTTTAGATTGGTTGCATATCTACCAAAGGAGTGTTATAATTCAGCAACTTAAATTATTCAATGATCAGGTCTTCAGTCTCTAAGTTTCAATTTTATCAAAAGCCCTACTACTGAAGGCTTTGCCATTGCAAAGTACTGCTGATATTTGTAGTCTTACACTGGCACATAGGGTTCATTGCTTGGAGCTCCCTGCAATGTTAAGTTTATAAAATTCTTTCCCTGTTCAGTTTTCATGGTTTCTGTTTAATCAGAAAATTTACTTTTGAGAAAGGTAACTGAACTGTTTAATCAGAAGATTTCTTTACTTGCTTTGGGTATCACTAATGGGATGTGTATAATCTATGATGTTACTTGAACTAATCAAATATCTATTGTAATGACAGTTCAATATTGGTTTCCATTGTAGTGTGTGTGCGGTGATTTCCATTTGAAATAGCCCCAGTATTGGGGGGTCTAGAGGTGAATTATCTTGCTGATTGTGACAGAGTTAAATGGATTTTGAAATGTTTGTCTACTTGTATGAATCTTATAGTCTTTGGAAGAGCTGAGGTAGCCAATATATGGCGATAGAAACCTTTGACGCGATGCAGAGTCCTTTTAACTTATGTTTCTAATGAAATTTTTTATTTGGGTGAAGCCCATGGCACTGGAGCAAGTTTTATCAGATCGAGACAGTGAGGATGAAGTTGATGATGATGTTGCAGATCTTGAAGATCGAAGGGTATGTAGCATAATTGTATAAATTGGTCTTTATTGTACTCTGCGTTCAAATTAATTGGCTGACCTTTCGGGTTAGTTTGTCCTGATTGTCTTGACCCTTGAAATAAATGTCAAAAACTTGTTCTTTTAACATATTTGAAGTAACCATATATTCGCCTTAGTGTTGTATCTTATTGAACTTGCCCACTTTCATCCATGATAACATCTATTTTAAGAATATTGTATTAAATTACTTTATCATGCCATTCAAATTGTTCTCTTCATTTTCAAATTTTGTTTAATTGGGTCATGCACAATTAGACTTGAGAGTAGTGGGTATCTTTAAAGGGTGTTTTGGTACACCAAATAGGACTTAGAAACCATAATTTGGTTACAGTGACTGGATTATTGACTGGACAACCATCTGATTTTTGTATACCAGCTAATGACCAGATTGATTCTGGAGTTGCACAGTAACATCTTCTTGACACGCGGATCAGATTTATTTCTATGAACACCCTGTTCAACAAGTTGATATTTTGATTGCATAAGTGCTGCACCTGTTTCTTCTAATTATTCCATGGGCATCTTAACTTGATCTTCACAAACCTAAACACTAACAATTCAATCACCCAACAAAAAGGACTTGCAAGAAAGCAAGTTTTGGCGAAGAAGAAATTATGGCAACAGCATTGGTATAGTAATTCTGATAAATGAAGGACAACATGTAGAAAATGAACAATTTGCCGAAAGAGATTTTAGTAAAAATGGTGTAAATACAGCGAAGTGCATCCAAAGAAAAAGAAAGAGCTACAGAAGTACGGCTACAATTTTTTTGCATTTTGCCACTGCAATCCCATCTAGTCTCACCTCAATTTCTCTCCAATCATGCGATCTAAACCTGCAATGCATGCATTTAGTCTTACTTCTACTTATTTGAGAACCCTTACTCTCTAACATGCTTCTCTATAATTCAAGCTTTTGGTTGAGACCCTCGCGAGTTTCACCATCAACATATAACATACACCATGAGACCTCCATTTGTAATGTGTTGGTAGCTCATCCGATATTGGGGTAAACAAGTAGTGACTCAATGCCAATCCCCTGGTGTAAACTCAACTCACTATTAAGGGAAACTCCTTTGTATCACCTATCATTGTTTTCATGCTAGTGACGGCTCCTTAATACATGTCATTTATATACTTAAAATATGGATTCCTTTCTTCTGCATCACCCACCAAAGGACCTTGCATGTTCCTCTATTGTGTTCTTTCTCTAGATCAATAACCATCATGTGTAGGTCTTTCTTCTTTCGCGATAGATTAACATCAATCTTCTTAGTAAGGATATAACCTCCATTGTAGATCTACCAGGCTTAAATCCAAATTGGTTCTCTTTCACTCTTGTTGCCTTTCTAGTCTACACTCTTATCATTTTTTCCCAGACGTTCATCGTATGACTCTTGAATTTAATGCACGATAGTTTGCACAACTTTGAATATCTCCTTTGTTCTTATAAGTCAGAACCAAAGTACTCTTCCTCCATTCATTGGGCATCCTACCACTTCTTAGTATATCATTGAATAGTTTGGTGAGCCATTCCACTCCTACATCTCCAAGGCGCTTCCAAACCTCTATAGGGATACTATGGTGGCCACAAGCTTTTCTAATCCTATCTTTTTTCCTGGCATCCTATACCTCTGACGTTCTAATTGTACAAGTATAGCTAAAGTTTCTATCTTTCACTAACGTGTGTAGATCTTAAATTCTCCTGGTTCGTGTTGAAGTATTAATCAAAGTGATCTCTCCTTGATCTCATTATCTCCCGTCAACACTTGTTGAGAATCGTCCTTAATACACTTCACCTGGGTTTAAGTCCTTGCCCTTCTTCTCTCTTAGTCGTGCTAGTTTAAGCAATTCTCTCTCCTTCTCGCGTCCCTATCTTTAGATACAAGCCATTTAGAATCTTCGTACTTTACTATAGCCTTTTTAGCTTCCACATAGCTCTCTTGTATTCTACAAAAGCTTCTCTGTCCTCCACTTTTGGTAAGAGAAGTTACAGAAAAACTGGAAGAAATCAAATGCAGAATATTAAGCCAGATCTTTGAATAAAAGTGGAGATTGGCACTGTGTGGCGGTGGAGGAAGAACAATTTCATAGAGGGTGAATGGAGACAGACCCTCATCAGTAAATTTGGGAAGGAAGATCAATGCGGGGTCTTTTTTTGGTGGGGGTGGGGGGCTTGAGACGGGTCATTGCGATTGAGGGGCTAGGACATGAGGAAGGACACTTGGGAACCCCCTCCAAAAGGAAAATCCAAAATATGCAAATAAAAACTAATTTGATAGGTAGGGATGGCAATGGGGCGGGATGGGTTTAAGGTTATGTGGGGGGGCTTAAGGTTGTGCGGGGCGGGTGGAAGTGGGTTTTTTTAAAACTAATGTGGGGCAGGGCGGGTTGTGGGTATATGTAATTTTAGGTGGGTTCAAACTTAATTTTAATTTTTTATATATTATAAGAGTGATAAAACATTATATATTAAGATAATTTCTTTAAATCTACTAAAATATTCAAGATAGTAAATGAAAATGATTCAATAAAAAGTAATACATTTTTTTTACATATTTCCCAATTGACCTCTAAAAAATAAATTTTTAAGTCACTATCCTATTAAATTAATAGGACTTAAAGAAAAAATGAATTTATTTTTAGTATCAACTACCAAACATAACTATAAAAAGAAAATATTAAAAAAATTATGCAGAGCAGGTTCATGCGGGGTTGGGTCTATGCGAGGCGGGGTGGAGCAGGTTGAAAATGAAAAAAAATTGTCATGCGGGGCGGGGCGGATTAAAAATTTTGCGGGTTAAGCTCAACCCGCCCCGCCCCACACCCGCCCCATTGCCATCCCTATTGACACAGGCAGCCCAGGCTACCAAAAATGTAAAAAGAACCATGTATTCTGTGGAGACTTATCATAGGACCAAATGTCTCTTTGAATATCTTCGTATTCATTTTACTTTTCTTCGCTTGCTCATTCTGGAGGGCCATATGTATTAGATTTCTCTATAATTGTATCAGTGAATTATATTGTCCCATGTATACTAGCGTTTTCAAAGTTATCAGCTAGCCATTGCGTCCATATGACTTGCTGCTGACGCTGTTGTAATTTTCTTAACAGTTGTGTGCTTGGATTCATAATCTCCCGTAAATTGTAATGGCGTAACATTTTGATAAGTGGTAAATTTCATTGCTCAACTAAAACCAAAGGTCTAAACATTATTCTCAAAAAAAAAAGAAAAGAAGGTCTAAGCAGTTAATAAAGATTGCAGATTGCTATCTATTCATACAAAAATGGTATTTTGAAGGGTTTGGATGAATATTGACCTCTGGAAACAACTAGGGGAAGTGCTCTGATGTATGGTTCAAACTTGATGATAAATATTTTCTACCAAATACTTGCTTGACACTTAAGGAACTGTGTAGTTTCAACATGAAATTACGCAGAACCATGAAACTCCTTAAGCTGCTTTAAAAGAATACATTTGAGAACTACTAAAGGTTGTGATCTGAACTGTTCCCTCCAACTAATTCCCCTTCAGAACTGCTGCAAAATTTAGTCAATTGAAGGGGCAAGATTTTGATTGTCTTAGATATCTGAAGAATTCATTCAACTAACTTTAGACATGTTACAGATGCTTGATGATTTTGTGGATGTGACCAAAGATGAAAAGCAAATGATGCATCTGTGGAACTCATTTGTTAGAAAGCAAAGGTACTGTCTTATTTCGTGTCTGGTTTTATTTTCTAATATGGTTTTCCCTAATATTATTAAGATTTAAGGATACTGTGGTATGGAGATATGTGCATCTTCTGCTCTTATTTTCGGTAGGGTGAAGCGGGAGGTCTGATGAAGTAATAGATGGTGGGTTACCTAGGAATGTAGTAAAAGTGCAACTCTCTGCTAGTAGCTTCTCCAACTTTTCCCGGAAATACATGGAATGATACAAATGTAAATCTCATTTTCTTCTTTAACAACCTGTTCCAGGTGAAGTAGATGGACCAGTCCAATTCTCCCTTCCACTACATTTCTGCTATATGTAACCAAAAACGTTCTCCCTCCATCCCAATTTATGTGATGCTCTTTCCTTTTTTTAGTTAGTCTAAAAAAGAATTGACACATTTCTATATTTAGTAACAGTTTAACTTTATAGTTCTCATTTTACCTCCAGTGAGATGAGTTATAGCCAGTAGCCACACAAATATTTATGGCTTCTTTAGACCACAAGTTTCAAAAATCTTCCTTTCATTCTTAACTCAGTCAAACACCTTCACATAAATTGGGACAAAAGGAGTATTATTTAGTGAGTAGATGCCATTTGTTGCGATTGAGATAGCTTTGCTAGTTTCAATACAAGAGTGACATCACCTTGTACCTTTATAGGAAAATCAAAAACAAAAACAAAAACAAAAGAAGAGTTCATTGCAATAGAAAAGGCCATCCTGGTAGGAAAATGATTCCAGGCTGCATATGGTGGTGGCCTATTTGGAAGTAAAGGAACTCAAGATGTTTTGACAACAAAACAACCCCATCCAGAAGATGAAGCATAATTGTATTCAATTTTTGCATTTTTGGTGTTACGACAAGTATATAATAGATACAGGGACTCTATAACAGTTTCTAGAGTCTCTTTAGATATTTTTGCTAGCTAAATCTGGATGTAGCTTGTGATTATGGCATCTCTGTCTTTGGAATCAAGACAAATGTTACCTTATCAAAAAAAGAAGAAAAGGCTGTCCTTGATCTGATGCTTTGAAATAGACATTTCATGAAAATGTTGTGCCATTTAAGGGTTTTGGGAAGCACGTAACTTGCTTTCTCTGTTCGTATTAAGTTACACGGACCTCTCACTAATATAAATTGTTATGAAGTTGGTTGTGTCTTTCTTCCTGCTTCATGTCATGCTCAAGCAGATGGGTAAGATTATCTGATACATGCTATATAGAGCAAAGCACATTATTATATTATGCAATAAAGGGCGACATGTGTGGATTTTCTCTTGCTGATTTACATACATGCAGGTGATAAATAATAGTAAAGTGATGCGTGTTGGAAAAGTTCTGTTACTGAATTCCCTTCTTGGTATAACATTTCTTGTCACTGTGGCAGGGTGTTGGCAGATGGCCACATCCCTTGGGCATGTGAGGCCTTTTCAAAGCTGCATTGTCAGATGTTTGCCCAAGCACCAGCCTCGTTGTGGTAATTAATCTTTTTATTTACCTATGTCAAGATCTGTCATCTTTATGTGATGCTATCCAATCCATACACCTGTATTGTGCCTTTGCTTGGTGCACCCAAGATCTTGTATATTTTCCAGAAAGAAGGTACTCTGTTTTCTGTTGAACAGTGAACACTAAGGGGTCGTTTGGTTGGGAACAAGTTATCTCAGGAGTAGTTATCCTGAGGTTAGCTATCCTAGGATAACTTATCCCATCACCATCATATAAATGGCGGGATAAGTTCTCCCAAACATGGCAATCAAACAAGATAGAAAATTTCTATCCCAACACTATTTTCTTATCCTATCACTACATAATTTTATCCCTCACACCAAACGACCCCTAATAATATGTATTGGAGAGTTGGTCGATCACAGTGCTTTTTTTGGAATTTCTGAGTTTGTCTTATTTACTTTTTTGGGGTGGCTCATTTATCTTTACTTAGTGTATAACAATATAGCAAAGTGGTTAGCAAATTTATTGTTGGCGTCACATAAATGCATGTTTTCTCGGATCTGACGAAGCAGTAATAGTACTTTCAGCAAACGTCTAGGCATTTAATGATAGACTGGTCTTACTTCAGATTGCTGATTTGGGTTTTATCTCAATGCGTGATAATTGCTCACCATCTACAGTATCATACTGTCATGTACTCTAGTGTTGCTCATCATTAGTGTAGCTTTTATGTATAGTCTAATATTTAATACAGCAGGTGTTGGAGATTATTCATGATGAAGCTGTGGAACCATGGCCTTGTTGATGCGCGTACAATTAACAATTGTAACCTAATATTAGAGCAGTTCCAAAGCCAAGACAGTGATTCTACTAGAAGTTGAATACCCATTTGACAATTTGTTACCATCTAGCAATGGATTTGGTAGAGATGCAGCTTTGTGACTGGAGCTGCACCTTGGAATTTTCAACATCTGTTTCTCTAATGTTATTGTGGCTAGATGACTCTTCTGTATTTTAAGAGTAATATATGCTAAATTAATGTTTTATAGGGGACATATAGAGGCATCTGATGTTCTAAATTGGAAATCAATGATTCACATTGTTCAGAGGCTCTGAATTCTGATATATCTTGAATCTGATTTTTTTTCAATGTCTGACTCCCTCTTTACACCTCAAGGAGATTATGCTTGTTTATAGAAAGTGATTAAATCCTTTTTATATAAAATGTAAACTATACTCACATCTAGTATTTATCCTCACTTTAACAAACAGTGTTGTTTTCATTATCTTTACCCTTACTGATCTAAAACCCTTATGCAGTCTGCCAACTAGATTCAGAATGTTCCCAAATCTCACAATTTTGTTCCTAATTCTCGTTGCTGGTGTTTCCCGCAAAATGAGATTCACTAAATTTTTCTTGTCACAAGTCTATCGAAAAGTTTAAAACGAAGTATTTTTTCCGTTCTTGAGGTATATCTTTTTTGTCTTCTTTTGCAAAATAATAGAACAAATGCTTGGATTTAGGTTTCTTAATTGTGGTTTCAATGACTTTTTGGAGAAGATAATTTTTTTTTAATGTTTGTACAAGGTTAAGGAGGTTCATGCTTTTACTTATTATAGTCTTGGTGACGCAAATTTCTGCATCATTCCAACAAGCAAAAAATATGTCTTTAATTGTGCAGTCATAATGTGGTAAAGAAAAAAGAAAAAAAAATTCAACATAAACAAGTGGAACCAAACGTTAATGTCAATTTTTCTTCTTTTTGTAATTGCTTAAAAAAAGAAGAAGATGAAACAATTAGCTACACACAAAATATGCAACAATTAACCACTACTTTTTAAAAAAAAAATATCTCTCTAAGGAATCCCACCTTTTTGTCCCTTGCTAAATTGAATTCATGACAACCTTGAAGTTGAAAGTGAGCCTTACCATCCGAGCAACTCCATCTTGTTTATTGTCCACCACATAGTTATAGCATGATGAAAATATAAGTGTGGCACAAAGACAAATTCATATTTGAATTAACATATAAATTATGATTTTTCTAATAACATACTCCACTATAAGATTGATTTTATGTTGGATGTTAGCCTATAATATTTATTTTCTTCTATTTGAATTTGGAATTAGCTATATTTTTATTCTTACAAAACCCTGATCTTGTCAAAATTGTAACATGTATCTCTACAATTAGGCGATCTTCTTCTTTGAGTGCTATATTATTTTAGTTAAACTCTTAGACTCTTTTTTTTGTCTTCTTTAGTTTTTTCAAGTTTGACTTCAACAAATAGCCTGAATGTGATTGATGTATGATAGTCCTAATTTAAAACATTTTGATGATGTTTGATATTGTATATTATGTTACTCCCTCCGTCCCATTTTATGTGGCAACATTTGACCGGGCACGGAGTTTAAGAAATAAATGAAGACTTTGAAATGTTTACTAAATTGCCCTTTAAAAAGTAAACTCTTTTTTTTCTCTCCTCATAAATGTATTGGAGTATTATTTTAAGATTAAGTGGGACCAATAAGGATAAAAGAGGAATTGTACCTTTATAAACTTACCATATAAGGAAATGCGACATTCTTTTTGGGATTGACCAAAAAGGAAATGGTGCCACATAAAATGGGACAGAAGAAGTATAAGATTTTATATATTTAATAATTTTGTTCTGATTTGCTTGTAATCTTCTTAGACTAACAATCCAGGCTAACATTTAAGTTTACTTATGTATTTTTCATTTCATAAGTATTTTTAATAGCGGGTAATAATGCATACCATCTGAATTTCGTCTTCTAAAACCGTTTGTATTATTTGAATAATTCACTCATAGGCCACTAGTTATATGGGATGGAAGTGTAATATGGTTAAAAATACGAGAATGTGTGATGAAAAGTTTTGAGATCTCTTAAAGAAATATTTCATCCGTCACGAATTTCAGAAGTGATCAAATTATTTAAATTGTAGGATGTTTATAGATCTCATGACATATTATTGATCATAGTTTGATAAGATAACGCCCTAAAACTTATACGTTTCACTTTAGGATGGGTGATGTAACAATCAATATAGAGGTGTTCTATTACTTAGCGGTGTGAATGATGATCTTGTATGCTACAGCAACTTACACACTGCTCCTTCCTTTTTCCTCGTAGCGAACATATTCAAATGATATCAATTACTACAAGTTGGTTGGCTCGTAAGCACACAATCATTCAAATTCATCGACACTTAAAGTATTCACAAAATCCAACTCAACATTATGCTTCTCTTCTCCAATCTTGCATTGGTCGAAAAGCAGTTGAGCCTGGAAAGCAACTCCATGCACATCTCTGCCTCACGGGTTTAGGCTACAACATCAATTTAGCAACAAAGCTTGTTAATCTTTATTGCGTTTGTGACAAATTGCCGAATGCCCATCACCTGTTTGATAGAATTCCTAAAGGAAATATTTTTCTTTGGAATGTTTTGATTCGTGGGTATGCTTGGAATGGACCGTACGGGGCTGCAATTTCTCTGTATTATCAAATGATTGATTATGGGCATGTGCCTGATAATTTTACTTTTCCGTTTGTACTTAAAGCGTGCTCGGCCTTGTCTGCGATTGAAGTGGGGAAGGATATACATGAATATGCGAAGAGAACGAAGTGGGATAAGGATGTTTTTGTGGGTGCTGCCCTTATTGACATGTATGCTAAATGTGGTTGTGTTGGTAGGTCGAGGGAGGTGTTTGAGAATGTGGTTGAGAGGGATGTAGTTGTTTGGAATTCAATGCTTGCTGCTTACTCGCAAAATGGTCACCCTGAGGATTGTTTGGATTTATGTGGTGAAATGGCGTGCGGAGGTGTTAGACCCACGGAGGCAACCTTGGTGACTGCAATTTCTGCTTCTGCTGATGTTGCAGCCCTTCGACAGGGGAGGGAGCTTCATGGGTATAGTTGGAGACAGGGTTTTGACTCTCTTGACAAAGTGAAGACAGCACTTGTGGATATGTATGCCAAGAGTGGGTCTGTGAAGGTTGCTAGGATCTTGTTCGAAGGACTCCAGGAGAAAAGAGTTGTTTCTTGGAATGCTATGATCACTGGATATGCAATGCATGGTCATGCTAATGCAGCACTTGGTCTGTTTAATGAGATGGTTGGCAAAGCTAAGCCGGATCATATAACTTTTGTAGGTGTTTTGTCAGCTTGTAATCATGGAGGTCTGTTGAGTGAAGGGAGGATGTATTTTGATTCAATGGCAAAAGATTATGGAATTGAACCAACTATTCAGCACACTACATGCATGGTTGATCTCCTAGGTCATTCTGGTCGCTTAGATGAGGCTTATGGACTTATAATGCAGATGAAAGTTATGCCAGATGCTGGTGTCTGGGGTGCATTTCTTAATTCATGTAAAATCCATGGTTATGTGGAATTTGCAGAATTGGCATTAGAGAGGTTGATTGAGCTTGAGCCTGATGATGCAGGCAATTACGTGATCCTTTCAAATATTTATGCCCAAGCAGGTAGATGGGAAGGTGTTGCAAAGCTTAGAGAACTAATGAACGAAAGAGGTGTAAAGAAAACCACCGCGTATAGTTGGATTGAAGTTAAAAACAAAGTACATGCATTTCTCTCTGGGGATACATCTCATCCTATGTCTGACGAGATTTATGCAGAGCTACAGAGCTTAGGAGCACGAATGGTACAAGCTGGCTATGTCCCAAACATTATGCCTGTTTTCCATGATGTGGAAGATGACGAGAAGACCAGAATGGTGTGCAGCCACAGTGAAAGGCTAGCGATTGCTTTTGGACTAATTAGTACACCCCCAGGGACAAAGCTGTTGATCACCAAGAACCTCCGAGTTTGCGAGGACTGTCATGTTGCAATCAAGTTTATCTCAAAGTTAACAGAGAGAGAAATCACTATCAGAGATGTCAATCGCTATCATCATTTCAAAGATGGCATCTGTTCTTGTGGAGATTATTGGTGAAATGGGTTCAGGATTTCAGTGTCTACTAGGGTGATGAGAAATCAATTGCTTCTTGAAGAAGAATTGGCTCATCTAATTGAGTAAAAGTGTAAATCATGATTGTTTTGTCAAAAAGCAATAACTCCTTAAATGTGACCATGTTCTTGTTCTCAAAAGAAGCAACTCCAATTGGTTTCAGCAAAGAGATATTGGGTTTTGCCAATGTAAAGTGCAATCTTGTAAGGGCCATGATAAGACGTGGAAGAGAACTCGAATTCATTCCTGCAATTAATCTCTGTCGCCACTCCTCACTACACATCAAACATCATCTACTCTTGCAGATCATACATAGATTCGCCATGCAGCTTCAGAAATACATCTTTATATGAGACAGTTAATGACCTTACCCTTGGTGTATCTCAGTGGTGAATTACATTGAGAATTCGAAACTGCAGCCAACTCGTATGCGGACATGTTTTTAATAGGTTTGCTGATTTTTTTCATGCATAGGATAGAGACCACATGGTCAAATGGTCAAAAGAGCAATTCTTCCATATTCTCATCTAAAGTATTCATCTCAAGCAGTTGGTCATGACTGAAAACCTATGTACTTTGAATAACATCTCCAGTCTCCAAGCAAACCACTGGCCATGTTATTTAGCATTAGCTACTAAATCAGGTATTATTTGTTCAGCACAATTTCCTTCTTCTTTTTTTTCCCTTGGCATAAAGATCGATACATTTTTATACTTGGGAATTTTTCATATTTACTTTTCACTTTTGCCCTTGTTGAGATGTTATTTAAGGAGTTGACATGATTTGTGTGGACCTTACAAAGTATTTTTGATTTTTTGCACATTGAGATGCTCTCTATTTCTTGAACACCATATACAATGCTTCAGAAATTGTTGTACCATAAATATACACCAGACAAGTCGTCCAAGAAGTCCATTCCAGAGGAGCTAAGCCACAGTTAGCTGGAACTTTTAAGTCCTTAGATTTCTACTCTGCATGATTGATAGTTTGATTTGGTGCAAGCTGGGGCTTTCTGTCCAGTCGCATTTTGATGTACAGATTTCTTACTTTGGTAAATAAAAAGCTTCTAAGTACCAAATAACTATCTAGTCCGGTCATTGGGTTGCTTGCATGCGACATATCTCAGATATGTTTGCAGGCACTTATTGAGCATACCTATCTTCCCATCAGACTAACGGTAGAAAGATATGCTGGGGTTGATATTTACTTGTAAAACAGTGAGCTCCCTCCAGAATAAGCTAAGAAGAATCTCATCTTCATCAGGTACTATATTAGAAGTATTTGTACCAAAGATAGTCTGATCGCAAGGGGTGTCCACAAGACATGTAAAGCTCCCTAAATGACTGCCTTTCTGAATCTATTCTAATTTCAGCCTAAGGGTAATGTTTTGAGGCTGATCTTTCTCCTTCTTTCTTATTTACTTTGAAAGCAGAACTCTGGGAAAACAGCCAGTCTCCTTGATCCTAAATCTTGCTTCTCTTATAGTTTTTTGTTCTTGTCGCGTTTTTTGCAGATTTTAATCATCCAAAGGCTGTTGAAGATATCTACAAAGCAGTTACGCCTACTTCCTAGTACTCCAAGGTTTCCATTTCAGTATCTTTTGGAATGATTTCTAGGATATGGCAACAAAAAAGAATTGTTTTCAAATGTCTTCTTTCACTTTCGTTCAGAGCTATTTATGACCATATAACTATCCAGACTAACATTATGAAAACAGGAAAATATTTCTTTAAAACATCTAAAGCACCATTTGTTTTCCTACAATAGTTCTTAAGTAATTGGGTTTTCTGGAACTCTGTGGAGATTTTGACTAGGTAAAATAGGGTTTAGACAATTGTAAACTAGCGAGTGTTTAAACATATATACAGCCAAAAAAAATAAAAGCAAATAGAAATGCGAGTGAGTTATTAAAATAACATATGATACAGTTATACTGTGCTAACAATTTAATTAGCTTGCTTTAATAATGTGCTAGTTAACAATTTAACATCTCTTGCTTTCCAGGAGTCTGTTGTATAAGGAAGACTTTGATTTCCCAAGTTTTGATCCATGATCTACAAAACAATGTCCCCCTTCTGTTTTTGATGCTGTCCACTGCGAATGTAACAAATGGTTGTACTTCAATAGTCAAGAACATTTTCATTTTATCAGGACAGAGCAACATGTCTGGATGTGGCAGTCTTTAATCTAACCAGACCAGTCCAGCAGGTACGGTTAATTTGACTTGGGGCGGTGTGGTTCTGCCTGAATGTTATCCCATCAATCCATCAATCCTTCGATTTAGTGCAGAACTTACATAAGCTACATTGTTAGCTTACACACACAGCCAACATTTTTTGGCAACAACGTTTATAAATCTTTATACAGTATTTATTCTCTATAAATAATGTATCTACCTCCCTTGTATCCAAGTGTATAACAGGAAAATTTTCAGATTCAATTTTTGAAGATATGAACTCATAAATGTAAACCGAATCGAATGCAAAAACAGGGGTGGTGTAGTTATTTTTTAAGTCTCCTTGAACTGTAAATTGTATGTCACACCCCCACCCCAGACGCGCCATAGATGGAGATGCTAGTTATTTACCGGATCTTTTATTTTATAGATCTAACCCTTAGTGTAGACATGCTGGTATAGGTGCACAATGAAAGACAACTTTCAGTGTAGCATTGGAAAGCTAAATTTGACTCGTACAGAGTTAACAATAAAAAATTCTGCTCATGGCTTATAAAAACAATATCTCTGTGCCCAAACCTAACATGAGATATTTCTCATACTGATATTATAATAGTAATATGCTTTCATAACCTTTAAACTGTCAGTACGTAAAGTTAACTTTTACATATATTGTATTTGTATTCCTTGCCTTAACCCCCATACGCGGCGCAGATGCTGGGTTACAGCATCTTTTTTCTCTTTATCTGTAACCTCATTGGTTAGACCTAGTGGTTAGACCTAGGGGCAGAGCTAGTTGCCCGTATGCCGGTTTAGTCGAATTTAGTAGATTTTTTGAACTCAATTATTATCATTTAAAATCATCATTATAAAGTCAGAATCCATAAATTTGAAATCCTATCCTCGTCTTTGGTTAACAGTTACCAATGCAGTAATCAGAAATCAAATTGACTCGTACAAAATAGCTAAATAATTTCTCCTTATATATATATATTTAGGTGTTACCCAATCAATCTATCTCTGTTCTTCACTCCAACTGATGGCTGCTCAAGAATCAAACTCCAATATCATCGATTCTTCGCAGTCATCAGAGGAAAAGGATGCTGCTCTAATAAACGAGCTGCCAAATGCTCTGTTCTGGGATGCCATGGAGATTAGAAAATGGAAAGGGTTCTGGTTCGAGCCCGGCCTAATCAAATGTGCCATGAAATTTAGTTCCTCCTTCCAAGCTGGGAACGATGATGTTTTATTAGCATCAGCTCCAAAGACCGGTACGACTTGGCTCAAAGCCCTCTGTCTCTGTATCTTGCGCCAGAATCATAACATACCGGAAAACGAAGATCTGTTAACTCAAGACAATCCACAATTTCATGTTCAGACCATTGAATCCTCCATTTACTCCACAAAACCAACTCCTGATCTGTATTCCACGCCATCTCCAAGACTTCTCCACACACATTTACCTTTCAATCTTCTTCCAAATTCCATCAACAATTCTAACTGCAAAATTGTTTGCGTAGCCCGGAACCCAAAGGACACATTGGTCTCTCTATGGCATTTTTTCAATTCCATTTTCAGGGGAAATCAAGAACCTTATCCCCTGGAGAAGGCGGTTGAGGAGTTTTGCACAGGGGTTCATCAATACGGTCCGTATTTTGAAAATGTGTTGGGTTATTGGTTAGAAAGTCAGAAGAGGTCTGAGAAGATACTGTTCTTGAAATACGAAGAGATGATAAAGGACCCGAAAGAGCAGGTGAGGAAATTGGGATTGTTTCTTGGGAAGCCATTTGAAAAGGAAGAGGATTTGGAAAAAGTAGTGTGGAGGTGTAGTTTGGAGAGATTGAGGAACTTGGAAGTGAATAAAAATGGCTCTATTATTTACGGAGTTCCGAATGGTAGTTATTTCAGGAAAGGGATTGTTGGTGATTGGAAGAATTACTTGAATCTTGAAATGGAAGAACGAATTAATCAAACAACACTTCTCAAGTTTAAAGACTCTGGATTAGAGTTCGAGAATTGATATCCTTTTCTTTGTTTTTCTTTCATTTCATTTCTGTTATTCATGGATACACGCGGAAGAAAAAAATGTAATTCTTTGGTGTCATAGATTACCTTTCTATCTTCCTCCCGTGTGGCATTCCCAAAGGGGTGTTAGTTAAAGAGCAGGTCCCTGTTAATGGGGTTCTATGCTCTTGTGAGTTGTATTTGATTTCTCAATTTTGTAGCTGGTTATAAGTACTAGTTTCTATTTCGTTTTCCTTCTCTTCCTCCTTTTATTTATTTAAATATTAAAAATTGGAAAAAAATAGGTCCTTGTGTTATATTTGCTAGTGTCAATTTTGATTAGAGAGGCAAATCTACTCTTGTCCAAAGGGAGTCAATTAACATCTTTTCGTCGAAAATTCTAACTTAGCAACTCATGTGGATCATGTTATGTTTTGTGTTGTATTGTATTTGTAGCTTGTTTTCAATTGCGAAATTTATTCTAGATCAACTCACCCAAAATAGTTTCTACAAAAGTCACAAGATCATTAGAGATTTTGTAGACAACTCTCGTAAAATCATTATTTGCCCTTCTGCAAACCAATGTGTTACCTTATAAAATATTTTTTTGACAAAAATTGAAATGTTAATTAAAGAATGTGCCTAATTATATTCGTGTTTGTGTTTGTAACAAAACAACCAGCTAAGTCAAGCCCAAGTTGAGACAAGGTAATGAGTAAGACAGAAGACAAAAAGCAGAAAAAAAATAAGATTTGTAACTTGCATTTATATTACATTATTCCTCAATTTGAAAAGCAAAAAACCTTTTATTTTACCAAAACAAATTTATTAGTAATTGTAAGTATGGTATACATACTTTAATCATCTGACTTATTTTCTTAATCTCTCAATAGATTAACATATGGATCAAATCAATACTTTTGAGTTTTGATAGACTTAAAGCATTTCCCTTAATTTTCTCAACAAGATAGTGACTTTCATCATTAGTAAGCGGCTTCTGATAATAATAATCAAGGCCAGCATCCATGAATGATTTCTTCTCTTCTTCGGAAGTCATCCCCACAATCAAGCTACAAACATACATATCTCGAAGTTCCTTAGTTGTCTGCATAATAAAAAATAATTCTTACTTGAATTATAGGTAAAAAATTAAGATGTTCAAATATAAATTAAATTACGATTTATATAAGCATACTTGACGACCATTCATTATTGGCATATATAAATCCATCAAAATTAAATCAAAGCATGCACCGGAGTGATGAGCAAGAATCGCTTCTTGGCCATTTTTCGCCTCATGAGTTTTCACACCAAATTTCATTAGAAGTGCTTTGAGGATCATTCGAGTTATAGTGTCATCATCTACTATAAGTGCTTTAAGTTTTTTCACAACGTTGGAGTTAACAGACGCTTCGAATGATGACATTTTTTCTGAGATTAAAAACTTGAATGCAAAAAGTGTCACTTCCTCTATCCCAAATCATATGATATAATCCAAATTTTGAGAGTCAAACTTTGTTTATTTTGACCGTAATTTTGGACATACAATTTGTGTTTTTCGATTTTTTTTGTACATATTTTGAAACTAAATAAAAGATAATCCGAATCACATAATCTAAATTTTGAGAGTCAAACTTTTTTATTTTGACCGTAAATTTGGACATACAATCTTTGTGTGTGTGTGTTTTTTTTTTTTTACATATTTAGAAATGAAATAAAAGGTACTATAAGTCATAAGAATTAAAAATAAAAAATAAAAAATGTTTAAACTGCATAAGAATAAATCACGGTAAAAAAATTTCTTATTCAACTCTCAAAATTCAAACTATATCATATAAAATGAGACAGAGTATCTCATTCCGCGGATTCCATTCCTTTTAAATTGGTAAAGATGCATTTTGAAAGTGAAGTTTTTGAAATTATTATGCAAATCCTTTAATTAGTTATTTTGAAATCAGATTATACTTTTCAGCAAATAAATTTGTGATCTATTCTTCTTAGGTATAAATCTATGTATTAGATTTGATATCTTTATTTCATGTCAAATAACAAATGAAAAAGGGTCGAAATGTCCCTAATAGATTGGATAAATGTTACCTAATATAATAATAGCTGGGCTTAGCAAGCATTTGATCATAGATTCTCCAATATTTTAGGCAAGTTATTTTTGGGTGAAGTTTCACTATGCGTTTGACCATAGATTTTTGGAGAAATATTTAACTTTTTAAAGAAATATGATTTATATCAATAAGTTCTAAAAACTATTAAAAATATCCATAAATTTGTATTATAAATTTATAATGAATATGTTCTGTAAAAATTTATGACAACGAACACAATTAATATGAATTTGTAAAAACATATCTAGATTTAAAAAAAAAGAAGGTATTTTAGAATACCTATATTAACTAGTGATTTTCTCGAGTACCAGCCTTGAACCCTTGACGTGGTGGTCACAAGAAAACTCCTTAACCAATCAACCAGTGTGACAAAGAAGGCTGGTCAAAACAAAGCAAGTTTTTTTTTTTTTTGAAGCGGAGGGTTAGGTGGGATGGGTAGGAATTATTCCTTTTTCAATAAAAATAATAGAAGTTATTTTTTGGAGGGGTGTGTGTGTGGGGGGGGGGGGATGAAGTAAGAATAGTTTAGAAAATTTTATAAAAGATTTTTTTAAAAAAAAAGGGTGGGGGTACGGTGGTGCAGTCGAGTAAAAAATATTTTAATTTTATATTTTTAGGATTGTGGTACTTTAATCTTTAACTTTTAACTAATACTAATAATTTTTTTTTTTATATAGGTGGAATGTTTTGTCCATGAAGAGTGTCATGTGGTATTTTTAAAAAAAAAAAAAAAAAAGAGTAGTAGTACACACCATCAAGAGAGTGTAGTAAAAGAGAGATGTATTTCTCAAACTAATGGGAGATAATTTAGATATAGAACTCACTCTCAATAATTTAGATATGAAAACTCAAATAAAGGACATAATATGTGTTTTTGACACCTCACTCATTTTAAAAAGTTCCCAATTTAATTTGACCCAAATACTCATTTTTTTCTAGTATTTGAGAATTTTAATTATTGACAAAAATATTTGTCAAATAGTGACAAGTTGTATGAACAAGCAATATTTGTCAAATCCCCCCCCCCCCCCCCCCCCCCACACACACACACAAACATTTTTGAGAATATCTATGGCCAAATGAGCCCTACTATATTCATTAAAATATTAGTAAGTTATAAAAATCTTGTAAAATTTAATCCATACACTGATATGTCATAGCTAAATTTTTCATTAATATTAAAGCATTTAGGATGAAAATAAAATATATTTGTATCAATTCATAATTTAAATAAGATGTCTCTGAGCTAGGGCTGGCATTCGGTAATTCAGTTCGGTTTCAAGTTTTTTTTCTTCCTGTTTTTTTGGTTTTTGATTCTTGTATCACGTGTAACGAACACCGAACCAAATTATTTCGGTTCGATTTATGTTATTTTGATTCGGTTTTTGCTGTGGTCGCCGATTGTTACTGCTGGAGTGTTGCTCTGCTAGCTGCTGCTGCTGGTCGGCTAGCAGTTGTTGCTGGTCGACTACTACCTGCTGGTCAGCCGGTCGCTAGTCGACGCGATGACATAGGAAGTGTGTAACACCCCAATTTTTTTTTCAAATTGAGACTCGAACCATCCTTCATTGTGAGTAGTATTTTTACCGAAGAATTAAAATTTCTTTAGTATTAAGGTCACTAGATGTAGCACCTTAAGTTCCAAGAAGAACTAAAGAGAGTTCATTTAAGTCATTCCTAAGTTTCTTTAAGTTTTGGGTCAACTTTAAATGACCATAACTCTCAGTACATGATGAGTTAGGTGGGCTACAAGGTATCCAATGAAAGGTCTTTGAATTATATTTCCAACGCCACCGAGTTTGCAAAGTTTCAAGTTTGAATGAGTGAGATATCCCTTTTTGAAGTCAGGCTGTCCAAATAGGGAAAGTTACCCAAAAATAGTAAGGGGTATTTTTGTCTTTTCCTTGCCCAATCAGATTTAATTTGTTTTTAGTAAGGTTTTAGGGGTCTAATATGATTAGGTTCAGTTTTATAATCCTAATATACACCTAGGATTTTAGTTGAGAGTTCAAGAAGAGAAAAGAGGAGAAAAGCAAAGAGGATCAAAGTGTTCGTCGAGAGTCTTGCATTCTCTTGCGGATTTTCGCCATGGGTTTGATCCCTAAGAGGTATGTAAGCTTCCATAGTGTTGGATTTGTTCACCCACACGCCAATCATGTTAATTTCAGCGTTAAATTCATTCTAGAAAGTTGAAAGTTTGGTGTTCTAGATATGTGTTCTTGAATTTGCTTTCGTTATTGAATTGGGCTGAGATTGAGAAGTTCTTGAGATTATTGCGTCAATTTATAAGTTGTTTTGAGTTAGATTCTAGTGTACATGTGCTGGGTGTATGAATCTAAAGAGAGGTTGAGCAAAAGAATCAAATTTAGGCAAATTTGGGTTAGAAAATGAAGAAGGAAAAAATTGAGCGAATCTGGTAACCCAGTCTGCGCCGCGGACTTGCCTCCCCATTTCACAAAATTTTTCTTCGCGTCGTGGAGAGGTCACGAATCCCTCTTCCTCAAAATTTATTTCGCGACCAAATATTAAAATGCATCTCTGCATTGCGGACTTGCTTCTAGACAGTGATTTCTTGATCGTTTCTCATGTTTAACTATCTAAAAACACTCCTAACATCACAAGATATTTCCTATCACAAATCACAACCTTGAATTAATAAATCAAATTCAAGGTAGAGTTAAGAGTCAAGTTTGAGAGTTCTTTCGAACATTTTTGAAAAAGTCCGTTTGAGTTTTTTTGAGGAGTCTTCTACAACTTCTAGTAACTTGTTTCAAGACTCGAGCAAGAGAGTATGAGAGTGAGGATAATGCATTCATGAGTTTTATTTATCATCACGATATCCTTCATATCATGAACCATAACTCTTAATTTCATAATTCACATTCAAGAGAGAGTTAAGAGTAAAGTTCAAGAAAGTTTTTGAGTTCAATTGTGAATCCTTTGAGATCAACTATCGATTTGAGCTAAGTTTTGAGGAAGTAAGTATAAGAATGAGAAGAGACGGATACATGAGTTCCATATTGCTATGTAGACCTTCGAGTCGAGTCGTTATGCCCATAAATTCCGCATGAACTCCATAAGTTGAGTATCTTTGCGAGGAATAGTATATTCAAGTTCTAAGTCTTGAGTATTGAGTTCCTAACCCTTCTGAGATTATAATCATAATCATGGAACTATTACATGTTACATATGAAGTCCTTAAGTTGAGTAGTTTATGCCTATAATTTCGCATGAACCATTTGAGTCGAGAAACCTTGAGATGAGGAGTATCATTGAGTCTTTGAGTTGAGTTGTTTATGCCCATAATTCTGCATGAACCTTATGAGTTGAGCATTCTTGAAATGACTAGCATCATTGAAGTTCTTGAGTTTTGAGTTGTTGAGTTCCGAGTATGGAGTTCTTTGTATGGTTATTGAAAACCTTGAATTGAGTCGTTCACGTCCATTATTCGGCATGAACCCTATTTTGAGAAGTCTTTTACAACTTTTTCTAAACTTGTTTTAAGATTTGAGCACTTGAGTTGAGAAAGAGTAAAGTCGAGTTCATTTTCCTTAAAATGATATATGGGAACTAAGTATTGATGTTTGCGTAATCATGACACAATAGATATTTGCGTAATCAAGACACAATAATAACTCAAAGCCCAAATACGTAAATGAAAACACGAGTCACAAATAGCACACAAAAAGTGTGGGCCTCACCCCACCACAAATAAAAGCAATTCCTCAAATGCAAATAAAATTATCCAAGATTTAAAAATAACGAAAAACAGAGAGGGAAGTAAAGAAAGGTCCTGTCTATGCGGTCTCTCTCTTTATTGGGGTCTCGGTGGCTGGTGTAGCAGTCTGTACATGGGTATCAGTGCCCGGAGTAGCCTCAGACGGAATAGAAATGCCAAATCCACTAAGAGCTTCTGTGGACGTCTCAGTCGGCAATGTCTGGATCACCGGCTGCACAACTGTCCCTATAAGATCTGGCAAGTCTCTGAATATGCCCTCATCTCTGCTCTCTTGTGTCTCCTCAGCATGTACTGATATCAATTCCTCATCGGTCTCTACATCCGACTCTACATAAGCCATGCCATCCCCCTGCACATCTCCGGTGGTAGCCGGAGAAATCCCCGAAGTCTCAGGAGCATCACTATCCTCAACAGTCTCTAGTAGTGGAGTGAAGTCAGTAGACTTAAGATAGTCTACGTCCTTCCTCAAACTCGCAATCTCGACTTTCAAAGCCGTCACCTCAGAGGCCTCCCCCTATATGCTTTCACAAGCAATAACTCTCATTGTCAAGGCATCAACAGAAGTTTGAAGGGGGGTAAGTGTTGCTAGTATGGCCCTGTCGATCATCTCTGGAACAAACCTCTCTAGTCGGGTAGCTCTCACATCAGCTAAATAGGCCAACTGCCCCATCTTCAAGATCATGGCTTGAGTGATCTTGGCAGGCTGGGAGGATGAGGAAGCACCTGGATCCTGTGAGGAAGAGGATGAATGAGCGGGTATACCTGAGGGCTAAGAGACCGGAGTAGGCGAATGTCCCTCTGTTGGTAATGAGTCAATATTGACCTCTGGAGAAGTGTCTGCAGGGGCTGCTCTCCTTCTATCAACCTCCTATCGAGTGAACTCGACCTCAATACGCCTGATGTCCATGGAGGGTGAAAGGGTTACCTCTATATCATTTGCAGGATCCCGGGATACTCTGGCATGCCGACATAACTCAGTGATCAAAACCGGGAATGACAGAGAGGTAAGTCTCTGCTTGGCTCTCATGGCCATCTCTTGCGAAGTCAACAGTCCTAGGTTGATCCGCCTCCTGGCCATGATAGAACCAAGGCAAGCCGCCTTAGGATGGCGCATAATAGATTCGTTCTGGGATGGCATGATAGTGCTGCTGATGAAGCCAAACCAGAACCTGGAGGTGATGTTCATGTCCCTCTTCTCAAAGGGAGCTCTCGCATCCATCCACCTCAGGGTAGTGTCAGAAATCATCGGAGCCAATCAACCCTTCAAATCATCCAAGGACTGAACATTAGGCAACCCCTCATAAGGAAGCACAGAGTGCAGCGGTCTACCTAGTATAACGTTAATATGCTCGCTGTAGCACTCAACCTCCTTGCCTCTAACCATGACTGACTTCACCGGTCTAAACTCACTGGCCTTTTTCTTGTTCTTAGGTACCAACTCCCCATAAGCAATGTAAAACTCTCTTACCCAGGAGGGAATGTAAGGTCTCGGGGTCGTGTGAATTGCTCGAATCCATGGTATTGAAGAGTTTCAAGCACATCAAGATGCTTGCCTTCCAGACCCTCCATAGATAGAAGCTTATCCTCTATGATGGTTTGTAAACCATCACCTTTTAATCTGTTTAACAACCTCGGTGGAGGAAGTACAGGGAGTGCAGGGGTAACTGGAGGTGGTGCCTGAGCTGGCACTGAGTCTGTTGTCGGAGGAGTGGCAGCTGGATGAGTTCTAGTTGAGGTGGGCTGAGATCTAGCCCGGCGCGCATCTATTTGGTTAATCAGAGGTTGTTCATCCTATGGTTCAGAGAAATCTGGCTCAATAGCTGTTTCTTTTCTAGCTATATGTTTCTTTCTCTTGTCTTTGTCTCCCGGTTGGAGGTCATCCCCTCTTCTCTTTGGAGGATTTGATCTTCCTTCGTTTATTGTAATGCCCTATGCTCTTCTTTGGGGTGGTTCGGTTAGATTGGTGCCTAACATATCTGCAAAAGATTGAGAGAAATTAAGAAAACAAAATCAAACTTTAGCACATCAAATCTTGTTGCAGATAAACTCACTGATCTTGGCGAGCTAAGTCTGGCTCATCGATGGGGTTGGCTAAATAATTAAGGCAATTCATCGATAGGAGAGTCCTTTCGGTGAATTGCCGACTACTTTCGGCAATCAAGGATCTGTCCGCCGAAAGTTACAGTGCAAAGGGGTCTCATGGGTGCAAATAAAGAGCGATACATAGTACTTTCAGCGAGTCGCCGAGTGCCTTCGGTGAACTCAAGCATCTCGCCGAAAGTTACGGACTCAAGCCACAAACTTGACACGAAATTAAACATGAGATGAAGAAAATAGGCGAACTACTGGGTGATTCGGTGAGCTCGACTCAACTCGCCGAATGACCTAACGTGCCCATTTTTAATGCACCTTCTCGAATTCAATCCCACAACCCCCGAAAATAAAATCAAAGAATGCACTCATGGAATTCAAACAAGACCTATACTACCCATCACCCTGGAATACTCAGATTTCTCTTGGATTTGTCGCATTTGGCCATTTGATGATATTTGCTCTTAAGAGCGGTGTCACCCGCTCTATTATTGAGCGATTTTTTGACATTTAGCACAAACGTGGGCTACTCAGACTTCACCCAATCAATCTAACAACATGCAATAACGACCCAACTTATTAAAAAGTACAAATATTACGGGCATTTGACAGTCAAACCGTACGGGCAAGATTTTCAAGTTAAAATAGGCAATCAAGGATTCTAATACTACCAGAGAGGCCCAACACACATCAATAAGAGACGATTATTGTAAATGAGTAAACAGTCTTTGAATATAAACCCGGGATTTGAAAACCAACCTTTGATGCCGATTAAATTTTAATTGAAAAGCTAGGCGGTAAAGTATTCCAACTCCGAGCACAAATCAACAAACTAAAATGCAAGAAAAGTGCTAAAATAAATAAAATACTACCTTAGTGTGAGTTTAGGGGATTCAAGAGCTAGGGAAAGTGAAGAATTTCAAATTTTAAGTCTCTTGGCCATTATAAACCATCCAGTTCGCGCCTGTTCGATGACGTTAGTCGTATTCACCCATTCACTCGGCGATTCATCGAGTGATGACTTGCCTCACTGATTGCTAGAGTTCTTTCAGTTTCTTGGGGGTCAAGACGACGATCTGTATCGAGGTTGCCTACCTGGTCGGCGACACGCCGAACTGCTTCGTAAGTCCATCAAGTTTTACAAGCTCTGATTTAACCTTGAATTGAGAAAAACGACGGGACAAGTCGGGCTTGCCGACCTCTTAAGCAATACGTCGACTTACCATTTTCTCGCCAATCTATATTTTTCATCACTTTCCTCATTCAAACCTGCACCACTAACACACTATTATTTATAAAAATAAAATAAAATATTTAAAACCTTGGGTTTCCTCCTAAGAAGCGCCTTATTTAATGTCGTGGCACGACGCGAGTCCTTACTCATTCCTCATCGATTGGGTTGGTCCTAGTGTTACTAGGTAACCCCAATGGTTTGTTTGAGTGAAGAGAAGGCGCCGCATAATTTAGGAGTGTCCTGATCAGCTGGATTGATCTAGAGTGAGAGACAACCATTTGATTCAACACTTCAATACTCTCCTTCAACATTCGATCTCGTTCGGTGATCTTTTGGAGTATGATTTGAAGTGTGTCCTTGACACGATTGTTCTTCCTCTCTCTAGACTGCTTCCTCTCGTAGGGAGATATGTACCTCCCTTGATTGTTGTACTGGTTTTCCACCTTTATTATTTTGGTGGCCAACTCATTTAGCTGAGTTACCAGTGCTGGTAATGCAAAGTCCCTCTCAACTTCTTGTTTCATCTCAGCCGAGTTGCCACCCTTTCCTCCAGCCATGCTTCGGGTACCTAGCTACATCAACAACTTCAAAGGAAAACAAAACTAAAAATAAAGTTAATAAACTATGACTACTAAAAGCAAGATTCGTCTTAAACCAAAAACTTTCACGTAACACCACTCCCCGGCAGTGGCGCCATTTTGATGTTTGCATAATCAAGACACAATAATAGCTCAAAGCCTAAATACATAAATGAAAACATGAGTCACAAATAGCACACAAAAGGCATGGGCCATTGTTCCACACGTAAAATTACACATCTAACTAGTATTTTTAGTTTTCATAGATTTGTGCTACAGCAGATCATTCGGCGTCGTTAGTCGGAATCGCCGATCAACTCAGCGATTCACCCTTTGGTGTTGTTCATCGCCGTCTTGCACCAGCTTTCAGCATCGTCGGGCTCCGGGTCATTGGGTGACATGGTACTGCTTCGCGGAACTGCTCGACGATGCATTGAGTACTCCTTTTTTCCACCGACTTGATCCTTTTCTTTAGGGCTCAGCACACTGGAACAAAAGGCAAAGTAATACCCTTCGGCGACTCACCAAGTGGACTCGGCGATCCTCAGGCCTTCATTTCTTCGTTCTTTTCAGTCTTTCCGTTCCTTTTTGCGACATAGTGTCCATGCTTTCCTTAAAACTTCAAATACCTTAAACTTAAGGGTTTTCATCAGATATTACGATAAAATAAGCATTTGAGGACATAATTTCTATTGAAATATAGCCCTAAATGAGTCTAATTTATGGACTGATCAAGTATTCCCAAGAGTAAATGATTTCACATTGAAAAAAGGAGGAAACTGAGATTTTCGAAAGAGTTTTAAGCAGTTGAGTAACATCTCTTTTTAGAGAAAGATTTTGAGTAATAATCTCAAACTACAGAAAGAGTTATGTTTTTAAACATATGAGATAGTTATATTTTGGAAGGAGTACTGAGCACCGATATGGGGGAGAGTTTAGACAACTCACAGCCCCCATAAACCATGTAGCCAACGTGGGTAGAAAGGGTCATACTTTTTAGTTGATTCCTTAATGCTTTTTAACATAGACTAGTGGATCCACTTAGTTAAGGCATTCTATATGGCGACAAAGTATAGGACAATTCTGGCAGCGTGGGCAAGGCGGTATCATCACTTAGGCTCATAGTGATGGTTGTAGGCTAGAGAAACTCTCATAGAATTATATTATATTCTTTATATACACATTGAGTATTGTTGTATTTTTCAATACATTGATTGGCTATCTATAATTTTACAGCTTTCCATATATATTGCATCTTTTATTGTTGCTTTATCCTTGAGTATCATGAGTTGAGTCTTTCGAGTTGAGTAACTTGAGTTGAGTACCTTCGAGTTGAGTATCTTGAGTTGAACTGTGCTTCATTGAGTCGAGTAACTTATTATGAGTTGAGCCTCATTTCACTGAGTTGAGAACCTTATTAGTGAGTTGCGTATCTTATCCTTGAGTACTTCTAGGTTGAGTAAGTTTGAGTAGTTTTGAGTATCCTTGAGTATTCCTTGAGTTGAGTAAGTTTGAGAAGAGGTGATTATGTTTCCCTTTTTATCAAGTTTCAAGCTTATGTTATGCTTTTGAATTCTCCTTACATTCTCGTACATTCCATGTACTATGCCATTTGGCTTGCATCCTTTCATGATGCAGATTTAGGTATTTGAGATCATCAATAGGAGCTTCGTTGATACCACATGGAGTTCGAGTTAGCTATGGTGAGCCTCTTTGCTTTCAGATAAATTCATTTACCTTTTAGTTATATCAATTGTTAGGAAGTCATGGGTCTTGTCCCGACTTCCATCTTTGTCATTTAGAGGCTTCATAGATAGATAGTAAAGTTTCAGAAGTCTGTTTCATTTATCTTGTTAAATGTATTAAAGACTTGAGTTGCCTATTGTTGGCTAGTTGAATATTCTATTTTTATTCAGAGTTATCCATTTGAGTTAAAGATTTGTAAGTTTCATGAATTTTATTCTGTTTTTCAAATTTTTATGCTTGAGTTCGTCTTTCGCTTGTAGTCAACCAGGATGAGGGTTCGCTTCGAGACCAACAATGCTTCTCGAGTGCCGGCCACGTCCAGGGTATAGGCTCAGGTCATGACAAACTTGGTATCACAGCACAGAGTCCAAGTGTCCTAGGGTGTCTATGAAGCCGTGTCAAGTAGGATCTTGTTTATGGTTGTGAGGTCCTCACTTCTATAAATGAGGGACTAAAAACATTTAGGAAAAGTTTCCCTTATTTCTGTAACGACCCATTTGATCGTTTTAAGTATTAGAGCTTTTATTGTATAAAATACTCTATCAATAGATTTTAAATGAGTGTTTTGGACTATTCATAACTACAATTATATAATTTATGGGGTAGTTTTAATAATTTATTTAGTTAGTGGTTACGAAAAGTAACATTAAAATTTATAGTGGGTCACTTTCACACTTTTATAGTTAGTCTTGTATAATAATTAGGGAGTAAATATTCTGTAGAAAGAATAAGGGTTTGAGGCGAGAAAGCAGTACCTGCGGCATCTGTCAAGAAGACCGATATCCAGGTAATTAGTAGCAATTCTTCTATTGCGTTACATAAATTATAATGGATTAGAGTTGCAATTAGGCTTGTGCATGCGTTACAGGTGGAAAGAATATTAGAATTATGTTGAGGTTGGGGACAAGGTCTGTACGTGATAATGACCTGTGATTACTAAGGAAATTGAGGTGAAATTGTTAGTATGTATTTGTGAATATGAACATAGGTCATATGATTATTATTATATTATTATTATTATTATTATTGAAATTAGACGAGAGAGACAGAGGAGAGCATCACGTTTTCCGGTAATTTTCGAGTGAGTTTCAATTTGTGTCTACTTAGAATATTGTTGCATATAGGAATTAGTATTATAATATTATTGGGTTGAATAATTGGGTGAAAACTTCCGTGGAGACAAACTTGTCTCCCTGTGCATTATTTGATTAAACTATTGAGAAGTTCTAAAACAATAAGCGGTAAACTATTGTTTATTGAGTTAAATAGTGGATTGTAGATGGAAGTTTTATGGAATTAAATTGTCACTGTTATGTCCATATTTTGGAATGGGTTTCATGGGTTTCCATGTTACATTGGTTTTCGTTGGTTAGTTTATTTGTGGCTTCATGAGTTGGCTGCCACTGGTATCGTGACCAGTGGTTTCAGTTTTACCATATTATAAACTAAAATTTGATAGATTGAGATAGAGGTAATTAAATATAAGGTGTAGTATATTATATGAATTACATTAAAGTTATGCTAATGAGAGAAATTATGACTTACCCTTAGGTTTGAACTTTAGGAATTTGATTATAGAATTAGGTGAGTCTTTGGGTATAGGAGGGACATAGAATAATATGAGTGTTTATAGGCATGTTAACTTACAAAATTATGCATATATACTTGGTAGATTGGAAACGTTCGGAAGCATTGAGGAAAGGAAAAGCATTGGAGAAGTAGCTTGTTTGACTTCAGTTCTTCGGTGGAGGTAGGTTATGGTTTGTTCTATTTGATAGATAAACTCTTAATAGCGATTGATATGCATTGAATGATATTGTGAAGTTCTCTATGTACTTGACTGTGTGATTGTGTGGTTTGGTTGTGTGGTTTGTGATTGGTCTAAAATCCTGAGACCGTGAGATTTATAATCTGAAAACCTCCCTATTGAAGTTATGCCTTGAATAAAGAAGGCTTGATATAATATTATTAACGAGCTGAAAAATGATGATAATAAATGATAAATTAATAATATTATTGGATTGGATTCGGATTTTTGTTGTCACGTTCCGACACAGTATTTTTGGATCGGAGTGTCACGTTCCGACACGGTATTTTTGGATCGGAGTGTCACGTTCCGACACGGTATTATTGGATCGGAGTGTCACGTTCCGACACGTTATCATTAAAGGAAAAAGATATTGAATTAACTTAATGCACTCAATCTCAATGAACGTATTTCCCAAACGAGTGTGATGTGGAGGCATGAGTCCTCGTGTGTGTGCTTGATATTGTGATTGATTACGTGATTGCTCAACTGTCACTCGTTCATGTTGTGGTTTCTTATCACCTGATAAGTGCTATAGTTGACTTTATACTATTATTCTTTGTATATTAGTTTCTATTTTGGGTTGGCCGATGATACCTACTCAGTACGTGTTGCTTGTACTGACCCCTACTTGTGTTTTCTTCGTTTTTCTTTGTGGAGTGCAGCAAGTGTACCATCGACTTCGACTCGCCCTCAGCTCTAGCCGTCTCCAAAGACATCGATTTCGGGGTGAGCTATTCTTTCTAGCTCGTCTTGATTCTCTCAGTTATGGCGTGATGTCCTTGAATTTCGGACATGGGCCATCGTATTTACTCATTTTGAGGTCTTTAATACTTTTAGACTTGATATGTTAAGAACAGATGTCCTTGATGTGATGACTTTCAGATTTTGGGGATAATATGTAATAAACTTTAGAGATTTATTTGATTGGTTAATTTAATAAGTTTTGGGAGTTTTCGCGTTATTGCTGTTAGTAATAGTTGAATTATTAGTATATGTTGGGGTTTTAGATTCCTTGGTCCGCCCACTTAGGAAGTGAAGTGTGGGTGCCACTCATGACTCAATTTGGGTCATGACAAACTTGGTATCAGAGCCTTAGGTTCGATGATCTCATCACACAAGGACAGGTCTAGTAGAGTCTTGCGGAACGGTACGGGGACGCCTTTACTTTTCTTCAAGAGGCTATAGGACTTTAGGAAAACTCATATTTTTCTTTCTTTCGCTATTACTTGAATCCAATTGGTATCTAGGTGATACAAATTGGTATCTGACCTTCTTCACTCTACCTCGCAGATGGTCAGAACTAGAGCAACAGGTGTGACAACACCAACACCGGCACGACAGGGTACACCTGAGCCAACCGTTGGGGCTGCAGCTCGAAGGGGAGCAGTGGCAAGAGGCCGTGGTAGAGGTCGCGGGAGAAGGCCCACTAGAGGCAGAGGACAAACACCTGGTCCAGCTAGGGATAGAGTGGTGAATCATCCACCGACTGACGAAGTAGTGAGAGAGAGTGACGAAGGGGAAGATGAGCAGATTCAAGAGAAGGAAGTACCACCCCACCCTACTCCGAGATGATTAATCAGGTTCTCACTTATCTTAGCGGGTTATCTGATCAGGGGCAGACACCCCGAGCATTTCCTTCACTAGCACCTCAAGTTCAGAGAGTACAACATGCAGCCGATGTGGCTCCTCGCATGGATGCGTCCTTGGAAACTAGCACGTTTCCCCGATTGACTACAGGGCCTATAATGACTAGTGACCAGCATGATCTCTTTATTAAGTTCTTAAAGCTGAAACCTCCAGTTTTCAAGGGTACTGAATCTGAAGATGCTTATGATTTCCTGGTTGATTGTCATGAGTTGTTACATAAAATGGACATAGTGGAGCGATTCGGAGTTGAGTTTGTGACTTACCAGTTTCAAGGGGATGCCAAAATGTGGTGGCGGTCTCATGTGGAGTGTCGACCAGCAACGGCACCACCTATGACTTGGACATCATTTTCTAGCTTATTTATGGAGAAATACATACCCCGGACTTTGAGAGATAGAAGGAGGGATGAATTCCTGAACATAGAGCAAGGAAGGATGTCTGTTGCAGCTTATGAGGCTAAATTTCGTGCATTATCCAGGTATGCCACTCAGCTTTGCTTCAGTCCGCAAGAGCGGATTCGCCGCTTTGTAAAGGGATTGAGGTCAGATTTGCAGATCCCAGCTTTACGGGTAGCCGCTTACGCAAAATCTTTTCGGGGAAGTGGTTGATTTTGTGATAGAGGTAGAGGGGGTGAAGCCATATGACTTCACCAAGGAGTCAACATTTAAAAAGTTTCGTAAGGGAGGTGAGTTCGGTGGTTCGTACTCCGGAGGGCGAGTTCGGGGGCTATCCACCTCGTCCTATTCGATCTTCATTGCGAGCTTCGGTTGAGGGTCCATTGCGGACCGAGTCAACCTTTCTCCGAGTTTGGGGGTTACCTCCGCCTTCTTCGTCTTCACGAGACCTACACTCGACTCCGGGACATGTTATGGATGTGGAGAGGCCGGACATATCAAGAAATATTGTCCAAAGTAGAGTCGAGCTCGGTACGATCGGAGTTACAGATCCCCAGCGGTTAGAGGGAGAGGTGGTCATGGTAGAGGCCGTCATTCCGGAGGACGTGTTGGCCAAGGTAATGGTGGTCACCGGTTCAACCGGGGTGGCGGGCGGGTTGGAACTGCGGAGCGCAGCCCGGCGAGAGGCAATGGACGGACGGTGATAGGGCTCATTGTTATGCTTTCCCGGGAGGTCGAGGCGAGGCATCGATGCCGTTATCACAGTACTCTTCTGTGCGTGATCGCATGGCTTCTATATTGTTTGATCCTGGATCCACATTTTCTTATGTATCTTCCTTGTTCGCTACTGGTCTTGATTGGCATTGTGATTTGCTTGACATGCCTATTCGTGTCTCTACTCCTGTTGGTGAGTCTGTGATAGTAGAAAAGGCGTATAGGTCTTGCCTTGTGACTTTTATGGGAGGCGAGACTTATGTAGATCTGATTATTCTAGAGATGGTTGATTTTGATGTAATTTTGGGTATGACTTGGCTTTCTCCAAATTTTGCTATCTTAGATTGTAATGCTAAGACGCTGACCTTGGCCAAGCACAGGATAAATCCATTAGTGTGGGAGGGTGACTATATTCCCGCCCCAGTTCGTATTATCTCTTTTCTTCGTGCTAAGAGGTTGGTGAGTAAGGGTTGTTTGACTTTCTTGGCACATCTTAGGGACAATACTTCCAAAGTGCCTTCAATCGAGTCTGTTTCGATAGTCCGTGAGTTTACAGATGTTTTTCCTTCTGACCTACCTGGTTTGCCACCGAGATAGAGATATTGATTTTAGTATTGACTTGGAGTCGGGGACTCGCCCCATTTCCATTCCACCCTATAGAATGGCACCAGGCTGAGTTAAGGGAGTTAAAGGCCCAACTTCGGGAATTATTGGGTAAAGGTATTAATAGACCGAGAACGACTCCTAGGGGTGGTCCAGTTTTATTTGTGAAGAACGCGGATGGTAGTTTTTGGAAGCGTATAGATTAGCGTGCGCTGACCTAGGTAACTATTAAGAACAAGTACCCCATTCCTCGCATTGATGACTTGTTCGATCGATTCTGAGTGCTTGTGTCTTCTCTAAAATTGATTTGAGGTCCGGTTATCATCAATTGAAAATTCGGGCAACGGACGTGCCAAAGACTGCTTTTCGAACCAGGTATGGGCATTATGAATTCTTAGTAATGTCCTTTGGGCTTACGAATGCTCCTGCTGCTTTCATGAGCCTAATGAACGGAATTTTTAAACCATATTTAGATCTCTTTGTTATTGTATTTATTGATGATATACTGATATACTCAAAGAGCAGGAGGGAACACGAGGAGCATTTGAGAATTGTATTGGGGTTGTTAAGGGAGAAAAAGCTTTATGCCAAATTCTCCAAGTGTGAGTTTTGGCTCGATTCGGTGTCCTTCTTGGGGCACGTGGTTTCTAAGGATGGAGTGATGGTGGATCCCTCTAAGATTGAAGCGGTGAAGAGTTGGGTAAGACCTACTAATGTTTCAGAGGTAAGGAGCTTTGTTGGTTTAGCTAGCTACTACCGCCGATTTGTACATGGATTCTCTTCTATTGCTTCCCAGTTGACCAATTTGACCAAGCAGAATGTTCCATTTGTATGGTCAAATGAGTGTGAAGAAAGCTTCCTGAAACTCAAGACCTTGTTGACTACTGCACCGATTCTTGCCTTGCCCGTGGAAGGTAAGAATTTCATTGTTTATTGTGATGCATCTTATTCTGGTTTGGGTGCAGTGCTAATGCAGGAGAGGAATGTAATTGCCTATGCTTCAAGGCAATTAAAAGTGCATGAGCGCAATTATCCAACCCATGATTTGGAGTTGGCTGCAGTTGTATTTGCATTGAAGCAGTGGAGGCATTATCTATATGGGGTCAAGTGTGAAGTGTATACAGATCATCGCAGTCTACAATATGTGTTCACCCAGAAGGATTTGAATTTGAGGCAGAGGAGGTGGATGGAGTTATTGAAAGACTATGATATTACTATTTTATATCACCCGGGAAAGGCTAATGTTGTGGCAGATGCCCTAAGTAGAAAAGCATGGAGCATGGGTAGTTTAGCCCACTTACAAGTTTCTAGACGCCCCTTGGCTAGAGAGGTGCAAACTTTGGCTAATGACTTTATGAGGCTGGAAATACTTGAAAAAGGAGGATTCTTGGCCTGTGTGGAGGCAAGATCTTCTTTTCTTGACCAAATTAAGGGAAAGCAGTTTGATGATGAGAAGCTGAGTCGAATTCGAGATATGGTGTTACGGGGAGAAGCTAAGGAGGCTGTGATTGATAAGGAAGGTGTCTTGAGGATTAAGGGGCGGGTGTGTGTGCCCCGTGTTGGTGACTTAACTCATACTATTCTTGCAGAGGCTCATAGTTCGAGGTATTCTATACATCCCGGTGCAACCAAGATGTATCGTGATCCGAGACAACATTATTGGTGGAGTAGAATGAAGCGTGACATTGTTGATTTTGTTGCCCAATGTCCAAACTGTCGGCGGGTAAAGTATGAACATCGAGAGGCCTGGAGGGACACTTGAAAAATGCCCATTCCGGAATGGAAGTGGGAAAGAATTGCAATGGATTTTGTGGTTGGTCTTCCAAAGACATTGGGTAAGTTTGATTCTATTTGGGTAATTGTTGATAGGTTAACTAAGTCTGCTCACTTCGTTCCGGTCAAGATGACTTACAATGCAGAGAAGTTAGCCAAACTCTATATCCGTGAGATTGTTCGATTGCATGGAGTTCCAATTTCTATCATATCAGATAGAGGTACGCAATTTACTTCTAACTTTTGGAGGACCTTGCATGATGAACTAGGTACTAGATTGGATCTTAGTACGCATTTCACCCTCGGTGATGGACGGTGCGAGCGAACAATTCAAGTGCTTTGGAGGATATGCTTCGTGCGTGCGTGATAGATTTTGGTGGTCATTGGGATCAATTCTTACCCTTAGCGAGTTCTCGTACAACAATAGCTACCACTCGAGTATTGATATGGCCCCATTTGAGGCATTGTATGGGAGAAGATGTAGGTCTCCCATTGGCTGGTTTGATTCATTTGAGGTGAGGCCTTGGGGTACCGATCTCTTGAGAGAATCATTAGAGAAAGTGAAATTCATTCAGGAGAAGCTTTTAGCAGCTCGAAACGGGCGAAAAGAGTATGCGGATCGGAAGGTCGGGGACTTGGAGTTTATGGAGGGTGAGCGGGTCTTGCTAAAGGTTTCACCCATGAAGGGTGTGATGCGGTTTGGTAAGCGAGGTAAGCTTAGTCCGAGGTACATTGGGCCATTTGAAGTTCTTAAGCGCGTGGGAGAGGTGGCCTATGAATTGGCCTTGCCTCCAGGGTTGTCAGGAGTGCACCCCGTATTTCATGTGTCCATGCTGAAAAAATACCATGGTGATGGGAACTACATTATTCGTTGGGATTCAGTATTGCTTGATGAGAATCTGTCTTATGAGGAGGAGCCTGTAGCTATTCTAGATAGGGAGGTTCGCAAACGAGGTCAAAAGAGATTGCATCTATCAAGGTTCAATGGAAGAACCGACCAGTTGAAGAGTCCACTTGGGAGAGTGAGGCTGATATGTATGAAAGATATCCGCACCTTTTTGTCCATTCAGGTACCCTTCCTTACCCTCGCCTTCTTTTGATCGTTCGAGGACGAACGATGGGTAAATTGGTATCTAATGTAACGACCCATTTGATCGTTTTAAGTATTAGAGCTTTTATTGTATAAAATACTCTATCAATAGATTTTAAATGAGTGTTTTGGACTATTCATAACTACAATTATATAATTTATGGGGTAGTTTTAATAATTTATTTAGTTAGTGGTTACGAAAAGTAACATTAAAATTTATAGTGGGTCACTTTCACACTTTTATAGTTAGTCTTGTATAATAATTAGGGAGTAAATATTCTGTAGAAAGAATAAGGGTTTGAGGCGAGAAAGCAGTACCTGCGGCATCTGTCAAGAAGACCGATATCCAGGTAATTAGTAGCAATTCTTCTATTGCGTTACATAAATTATAATGGATTAGAGTTGCAATTAGGCTTGTGCATGCGTTACAGGTGGAAAGAATATTAGAATTATGTTGAGGTTGGGGACAAGGTCTGTACGTGATAATGACCTGTGATTACTAAGGAAATTGAGGTGAAATTGTTAGTATGTATTTGTGAATATGAACATAGGTCATATGATTATTATTATATTATTATTATTATTATTATTGAAATTAGACGAGAGAGACAGAGGAGAGCATCACGTTTTCCGATAATTTTCGAGTGAGTTTCAATTTGTGTCTACTTAGAATATTGTTGCATATAGGAATTAGTATTATAATATTATTGGGTTGAATAATTGGGTGAAAACTTCCGTGGAGACAAACTTGTCTCCCTGTGCATTATTTGATTAAACTATTGAGAAGTTCTAAAACAATAAGCGGTAAACTATTGTTTATTGAGTTAAATAGTGGATTGTAGATGGAAGTTTTATGGAATTAAATTGTCACTGTTATGTCCATATTTTGGAATGGGTTTCATGGGTTTCCATGTTACATTGGTTTTCGTTGGTTAGTTTATTTGTGGCTTCATGAGTTGGCTGCCACTGGTATCGTGACCAGTGGTTTCAGTTTTACCATATTATAAACTAAAATTTGATAGATTGAGATAGAGGTAATTAAATATAAGGTGTAGTATATTATATGAATTACATTAAAGTTATGCTAATGAGAGGAATTATGACTTACCCTTAGGTTTGAACTTTAGGAATTTGATTATAGAATTAGGTGAGTCTTTGGGTATAGGAGGGACATAGAATAATATGAGTGTTTATAGGCATGTTAACTTACAAAATTATGCATATATACTTGGTAGATTGGAAACGTTCGGAAGCATTGAGGAAAGGAAAAGCATTGGAGAAGTAGCTTGTCTGACTTCGATTCTTCGGTGGAGGTAGGTTATGGTTTGTTCTATTTGATAGATAAACTCTTAATAGCGATTGATATGCATTGAATGATATTGTGAAGTTCTCTATGTACTTGACTGTGTGATTGTGTGGTTTGGTTGTGTGGTTTGTGATTGGTCTAAAATCCTGAGACCGTGAGATTTATAATCTGAAAACCTCCCTATTGAAGTTATGCCTTGAATAAAGAAGGCTTGATATAATATTATTAACGAGCTGAAAAATGATGATAATAAATGATAAATTAATAATATTATTGGATCGGAGTGTCACGTTCCGACACGGTATTTTTGGATCGGAGTGTCACGTTCCGACACGGTATTTTTGGATCGGAGTGTCACGTTCCGACACGGTATTTTTGGATCGGAGTGTCACGTTCCGACACGGTATTATTGGATCGGAGTGTCACGTTCCGACACGTTATCATTAAAGGAAAAAGATATTGAATTAACTTAATGCACTCAATCTCAATGAACGTATTTCCCAAACGAGTGTGATGTGGAGGCATGAGTCCTCGTGTGTGTGCTTGATATTGTGATTGATTACGTGATTGCTCAACTGTCACTCGTTCATGTTGTGGTTTCTTATCACCTGATAAGTGCTATAGTTGACTTTATACTATTATTCTTTGTATATTAGTTTCTATTTTGGGTTGGCCGATGATACCTACTCGACCTTTCTAGCTCGTGCTGGATTCTCTCAGTTATGGCGTGATGTCCTTGAATTTCGGACATGGGCCATTGTATTTACTCATTTTGAGGTCTTTAATACTTTTAGACTTGATATGTTAAGAACAGATGTCCTTGATGTGATGACTTTCAGATTTTGGGGATAATATGTAATAAACTTTAGAGATTTATTTGATTGGTTAATTTAATAAGTTTTGGGAGTTTTCGCGTTATTGCTGTTAGTAATAGTTGAATTATTAGTATATGTTGGGGTTTTAGATTCCTTGGTCCGCCCACTTAGGAAGTGAAGTGTGGGTGCCACTCATGACTCAATTTGGGTCATGACAATTTCATACTCTTAATCGTCCAATAGTGCTAACTCTGAGAGATTTATTCATACTTGTACGTTTCTCATAATCATTTGAGTACCCATCATACTAGAGGTGGTTGAAAAGTAAAGTGTAACGATCCTTATGGATGAGTTGTTCTTAGCAAGAGTCTTGAGAAAATCATGAGACTCCAGAGGGGCTTGAGAGAAGCCCAAGAGTAAGTTAAGTGTTCAGTTTTAGAGGAATGCACCCATAATTATATGAATCGTGCATTTGAGCTAAAAACGAGTTGTACTATTTTCTTTAAGCCTTGTTTCAGCTGAAATCCTTTTGAGAAAGTATGCTTAGAGCTTGGGTAGTATTTTCACCCGAAAATGTAGCATGAGTTACGAGATCATGTGTAGTAGTAGTGAAAGAGCATAGAGTTAGAGAAAATTATGCAGAGGTTTAGTAATCCTAGAAAGGGAGATAGTGTTTTGAAGAGCTATATTACTACGGTCATGCACCTAATAAGTTATAAATAAGGAGTTTTACCTTATGGGTAGAGTAAGGGTTTCTAGTCAAGATGAGATAAAGTATATATTTGTTAACCATAATAGAGTTGATGTTGATGTGCCATCGTATTAGATGAGACTAAATTCATGTGTTGAGTAAGAGAGCAAAGTATTTATGAAGTGATATATCTAACCTAGGCTTATGATTTGTTTGAGAGGGTCATGATGTTCAGAAGGTTATAGAACTGATTAAGTAATGAGGTATAGTATTGTAGGCGAGCAATCATATTGATATTCAGGTTTAGTAATAAACATTAAGCTTAAATTTGAGATGAATGCCATGATCAAAAGAATGGAAACATGAGGGTGATGATGTTAGTCTTTAAGATTTGATCTAGAAGACTTGACATAGAGTAGGTGAGGAATTGAGGTGATAAGCTGCAATAAATATGAGTGGTACAAGTGATAGACCCTAACCTTTAGATAAGGGCAGTGAAGTATGGCTAAGTCACAAGAGTAACAAGAAGCATTAAGAGGTATACTGAGATGGTGCGTTATCAAAAGAGGTTAAGAAAAACACCTTAGAAAGAGGTCTTAGTACCTGCTTATTGAGAGTTCGGTAGTCATGAGATAAATTTCTCCTGAGTTTTAGAGTACAAAAGGATATAGACTAGTTAGAGATGTTGGAATAGGTCCATAGCCTTCAAGTGTCAGCTTTAGACCTAGGGGGGGAGATGATAAGATTGGAAATCAAGTCAAGTTCTTGAGAGTATGATAGTAATGAGTTCCAAAGAGTATGGGAGATATCCTTTCAAAGGCCCTTTTAGTAATGGAGTGGTGTTAGAAAGAGGAGGTTGATGTTCTTATCGTGATAGTGATGGTGTGATAATTCCATCTAAGGGTATAACTGAGGAGGAAAAGAAGGATAAGGTTTACTATGAGAAATAGTTAAATGAGAGCCCTTTTGTTTGTTCCGAAGGAGTTGGTTAGCAGGAGTCCATGGAGTTGTTAGAGTACTAAGCTTGAATGTGGTGGTAAAGAGTAATAATTTTGGATGAGATTCCCTATAGAGAGGAATAGAACCCGAACCTAAGGATTTGGGTTAAGCTTGAATATAGTAAGAGCATACCATTAGACTCAGACCTTAGTAAGAGTAACCCTATTTCATACCCGGTCCAATCGTCATTCGAAGACGAATGATCCCAAGGAGGGATATTGTAACACCCCAGAATTTTTTTCGAACTGAGACTTGAACCATCCCTCGTTGTGAGTAGTATTTTTACCGAGGAATTAAAATTTCTTTAGTGTTAAGGTCACTAGATGTAGCACTTTGAGTTCCAAGAAGAACTAAAGAGAGTTCATTCAAGTTATTCCTAAGTTCCTTGAAGTTTTGGGTCAACTTCAAACGACCATAACTCTTAGTATAGGATGGGTTAGGTGGGCTACAAGGTATCCAATGAAATGTCTTTGAATTATATTTTGAACGCCACCAAGTTTTCTAAGTTTTGAGTTCGGATGAGTGATATATGCTCTTTTGAAGTTAGGCTGTCCAAATAAGGAAAGTTATCCAAAAATAGTAAGGGGTATTTAGGTCTTTTTCGTACCCAATCAGATTTAATTCATTTTCAGTAAGGTCTTAGAGGTCTAATCTGATTAGGTTTAGTTTTATAATCCTAATATACAGCTAGGGTTTTGGTTGAGAGTTTAAGAAGAGAAAAGAAGAGAAAAGAAGAGATAAGAGGAGAGGATCAAAGCGTTCGTCGAGAGTCTTGCGTTCTCTTGCAGATTTTCGCCATTGGTTTGATCCCTAAGAGGTATGTAAGCTTCCATAGTGTTGGGTTTGTTCACCCACATGCCAATCATGTTAATTTTAGTGTTAAATTCATTCTAGAAAGTTGAAAGTTTGGTGTTCTTGAATTTACTTTCATTCTTGAATTGGGCTGAGATTGAGAAGTTCTTGAGATTATTGCATCGATTTATAGAGTTGTTTTGAGTTAGATTCTAGTGTACATGTGTTGGGTATCTGAATCTAAAGAAAGGTTGAGCAAAAGAATCGAATTTTGGCGAATTGGCGTTAGAAAACGAAGAAGGAAAAAGTTAGGCGAATCTGGCAACCCAGTCCGTGTCGCAGCCTTCCTCCCCATTTCAAAATTTTTTTCTTCGCTTCACGGAGAGGTCACAAACCACTTTGTCTCAAAAGTTATTTCGCGACCAAATATTAAAATGCATCTCCGCATCGCGGACTTGCTTCCAGACAGTGATTTATTGATCCTTTCTCATGTTTAACTATCTAAAAATACTCCTAAACATGACGAGATCTTTCCTATCACAAATCACAACCTTGAATTCATAAATCAAATTCAAGGTAGAGTTGAGAGTCATGTTTGAGAGTTCTTTCGAACATTTTTGAGAAAGTTCGTTTGAGTCTTTTTGAGGAGTCTTCTATAACTTATAGTAACTTGTTTCAAGACCCGAGCAAATGTATTCATGAGTCTTCTTTATCATGACTATATCCTTCATATCATGAACCATAACTCTTAATTTCATAATTCATATTCAACAGAGAGTTAAGAGTAGAGTTCATGAAAGTCTTTGAGTTAATTGTGAATCCTTTGAGATCAATTATCGATTTGAGCTAAGTTTTGAGGATGTAAGTATAAGAATGAGAAGAGTTGGATACATTAGTTCCATATTGTTATGTAGACCCTCGAGTCGAGTCGTTCATGCCCATAAATTCTGCATAAACTCCATAAGTTGAGTATCTTCGAGAGGAGTTGTATATTTAAGTTCTAAGTTTTGAGTATTGAGTTCCTAACCCTTCTGAGATTATATTCCTAATAATGTAACCATTACATGTTACCCATGAAGTCCTTAAGTTGAGTAGTTCATGCCCATAATTTCTCATGAACCATATGAGTCGAAAAACCTTTAGATGAGGAGTATCATTGAGTCTTAGAGTTGAGTTGTTCATGCCCATAATTCCGCATGGACCTTATGAGTTGAGCATTCTTGAAATAAGTAGCATCATTGAAGTTCTTGAGTTCTGAGTTGTTGAGTTTCGACTATCGAGTTCTTTGTATGGTTATTAACAAGCTTGAATTGAGTCGTTCACGTCTATTATTCGGGATGAACCCTATTTTGAGAAGTCTTTTACAACTTTTTCTAAACTTGCTTTAAGACTTGAGCACTTAGTTGAGAAAGAGTAGAGTCGAGTTCATTTTCCTTAAAATGATATATGGGAACTAAGTATTCCCAAGAGTAAATGATTTCACATTTAAATGAGGAGGAAACTGAGATTTCTAAAAGAGTTTTGAGCAGTTGAGTAACATCTCTTTTTTGAGAAAGATTTTGAGTAATAATATCTCAATCCACAGAAATAGTTATGCTTTTAAACATATGAGCTAGTTATATTTTGGGAGTAGTATTGAACACCGATATGGGGGAGAGTTTAGACAACTCACAACCCCCCATAAATCATGTAGCTGAGGTGGGTAGGAAGGGTCATACTTTTTAGATGATTCCTTAATGCCTTTTAACATAGACTAGTGGATCCACTTATTTAAGGCATTCTATATGACGACAAAGTATAGGACAATTTTGAAGCGTGGGCAAGATGTTGTATCTTCACTTAGGCTCATAGTGGTGGTTGTCGGTTAGAGAAACTCCCATAGAGTTATATTGTATTCTTTATATACTCATTGAGTATTTTGTATTTTTCAATAAATTGAGTTGCTATTTATAGTTTTACAACTTTCCATATATATTACATCTTTTACTATTGCTTTATCCTTGAGTCTCATGAGTTGAGTCTTTCGAGTTGAGAATCTTTAGTTGAGTAGCTTAGAGTGGAGTATCTTGAGTTGAACTGTGCTTCATTGAGTCGAGTACCTTATTGTTGAGTTGAGCCTCATTTCACTGAGTTGAGAACCTTATTACTGAGTTGAGTATCTTATCCTTGAGTACTTCTGAGTTGAGTAAGTTTGAGTAGTTTTGAGTATCCTTGAGTATTCCTTGAGTTGAGTAAGTTTAAGAAGAGGTAAGTATGTTTCCCTTTTTACCAAGTTTCAAGCTTATGTTATGCTTTAAAATTCCCCTTACATGCTCGTACATTCCATGTACTGAGCCATTTAGCCTGCATCCTTTCATGATATAGCTTTAGGTATTCGGGATCATCAGTAGGAGATTCATTGATACCGCATGGAGTTCGGTTAGTTATGGTGAGCCTCCTTGCTTTCGGAGGATTTCATTTACCTTTAAGATATATCAGTTGTTAGGATGTCGTGTGTCTTGTCCCGACCTCCATCTTTGTCATTTAGAGGACTCATAGATAGATAGTTGAGTTTGAGAAATCTCTTTCATTTATCTTATTAAATGTATTAAAGACTTGAGTTGCCTATTGTTGGCTAGTTGAATATTCTATTTTTATTCAGATTTATTCATTTGAGTTAAAGATTTGTAAGTTTCATGAATTTTATTTAGGTTTTAAGCTTTGTATGCTTTAGTTAGTGTTCCGCTTGTAGTTAGCCAGGATGAGGGTTCGCTTGGGGACCAACAATGATTCTCGAGTGCCGGCCACGTCCAGGGTGTAGGCTCGGGTCGTGACAAAGTGGGAAGTATGAAAGTGTTAAGGTTAGTGAAAGGCTGAAAGGCGAAAGCGGCACTGGGCAGTTGAAGGAAATTAGGAAAATATGAAAAGAAAATGTGGTCACTACTCACTGACCTAATTTAATTGTGCATATAATATTTCTTATTAAATAATTAATATCAATAATTAATATAATATTAATATATACTATAATATAATATATTTCGGTAAATTGAAATACCGAATAATACAAAACTCTCATACCAAAAATTTAACCGAAATACCAAAAAATATAAAAAATTATACTAAATACCGAACCAAAAACCAAAATACCAAAAAAATTTGGTTTGGTTTGGTATTTTGGATTTTCGATATTTATGCCCAACCCTACCCTGAACATGCAGAATGTTACGATAAAACTCTCAAATTTAGATCATAAGCGTTAGACACAAGACAATAAATAACCTCAAACATGTGGGGTGTTACATACAATCCCAATTGCGCGATCGTGCTACCCTTTGTTCTTCATTTTGCAATTGTTTCTTCCTTTATCCTTTGGGGTCTAAAGTTAGTTTCGTCGTTACCTAGACACTAATGAGTCAAAAATTAGCCGTATGTAGGGAAAATTATGAAAAATATCCGCCCTTAAACTTTATTTACCATATTTTTTTGCTCCATTTTTGAATTACTTAATATGGCCATTCGTCCTTATTAATTTCCAAAGAAATGGTCACTTTCTTTTGGGTCATCTTCTTCAGCGTTCCTCATCTTCTTCTTCCTCCTTCGCCATTTTTCTTAGTCTTCTGCTTTGTTTCCTTCTTCGTCTTTTTTTTAATTGGACGTACTGCAAACGTGAATCATTTTGATACAACAACATACCTAGTTCTAATGTAATTTTACAACACTATACTATAAATGATATTTAATTAACAACAATGACTTAATTGCCACTAAGTACTCCTTCCGATTAAAAAAATGACATGGTATGACTGACACAAAGTTTAAGAAAATAAAGAAGGCTTTTCAGTTTTGTGATCCTAAATTAAAGTTATGTCAAATGTATCAAAATGCCCTTTTATCTTATGACCTCAAACATAACACATGGAAAATTGAATACTTTTGCCAAAAAAAGAAGAAGAAATGACTCGTTCTTTTTTTAAGTAGACTAAAAAGAAAAGTATGTCAAGCTTTTATTAAACAGAACAAATATGTTTTTAAGAGACAATTACTACAGTTTAACACTCTTTGTAAATGCCTTTGAAAGCAGGCTGGCACATAGACTCAGTCAAATGAATGACATTTATAAAAATGGGAGTACTTGATTCACTACAGGTCTGATTGGTTCATTAAATTGGAGAAATGTTTTTCGCTTCCACAATGATAGCAATGGTTATAGACTTGCAGTGTTAACTGCGCGCTGTTGAGTCTGCATGAATGACCATATTGAAGCCAGAGAGACTGGTGGCACTGTTTGCTGAAGCTTCCTCAACAAAGTAATCATCCTACTAGCAGTCTGCTATGTCGCCTATTGGACAACGTTGATCGTGCACAACCTTGGCTTCAATCAGGTCAGCTTTTATAGGCAACATTAATAACCTATCAAAACGTATCAGATATGAGAAACGAAGAAATCATGACAAAGTTATCCTACAGGCTACAAGAATTAAAGTTATATGTTACAACAAAATTAAAAACCTTTGTATAAAATAAGTGAATACCATTCTAGAAACTACACAACATGTCATTAATAGAACATCGAAGTAGAAAAGTACCTGGGCCGAGTCAATCGTGTCACGGAAAAATTACAGATCTTCCCTAATGCTGAAACTTCATTATCATAGGTCATTATGTTCTTAGGTAGTACGCCATTTGGATTCCTTAAAAAACATTGAGCCTTGATAGAGCCTCTGAGTAAAGATAATAAAATGAAGTTAAAGTAGGAACACATTACCCTTGCTCCCCATCCTTCTGCTTACCAACATATGCATTAAATATGATGAGAGCTCGTTGAAGAGGGGTAAGAAATCTTCCTTGACTATTTTTATAGCTATACCCAATATTTCACCAGCCTATAAAGATTTGAAAATGATAATCCTGATAATGCGAAAGACATGTTTAATGATAAACAGATCTACCACTCATTCTTGAGAAACAATCTTATGTTAAACATACTTGGTCAAACACTTCTTTGTTTTGCTCATTTTCCTCCCTGAGCAATTCCCTTCTAAGGGAATAAAAGTCTTAAGATTTCGCTCTCCCTGGTGGTTTGCTTGTTCGACTTAATCACATCCATAATGCTTCAGACCTGACCTGAAGTCTAGAGAAGAATACACAATAAGGTTAAGATACTAAAGGTCATGAAAATGAGTAACATAAAAATCATACTATATGTTTCAAGACATAATTAGGATTAAACTGTTCAACAATCATACACATCTCTAGTAATTACTTGTCCCCCAATATATGTTCTGCCTCTCCCAAGTTTTAGGTCCGACTCATTTTTATCCAAGTGGTGTATGAATATGATTGTTGAGCGCACTTCGACTAATTTCACGAGGTACTTGCTACTTCTCCAAGTAACACTATTTCTAACTTATATGATCTATAACTCAGCTTTTTCAAGTAGACTATCAAATAGACAGGAGTTTTGGAAGTCTAGCATCATTCTCTTGATAAACCTAAATCTTTCATTAATCACACGTCAAAATGATGTCAAAAGTATGTACATATTGAGATGGTTTAACGATAGTCATTCATCAGATCAACCTAACTATCTGTACAAACAAGTTTTTCTCAGTTTACAACATAAGTATATATTGGATAAAGATGATCTTTTAATGATTGATACATTTATCTATCAGTTATTTTTTCTTTTGGATGCAGTTAACTATAAGTTCTATAGAATTATTGATCTGATTTCATTGAACTTATTTAAAAAAAAACTGAAATAATTAACTGTTACAGTTTACACTCTCATCCCATCCAATCGTTGATATAGCCTTTTTCTTATTTTCAATTTGATGACTTTTATGAAAATCCCAGAAGTCAAGTTTCATTCAAATTAGTTAATAATTAATCATTTTGATTGACTGTTTTTTACGTAAAAGATAAGTAGAAAAGAGGCAGGAGCTAGAATAAATAGTTCAGTAGCAACAAATGCAAGAATTATTTATTGCTTCTGAAATATTTATTCTAGTTCCTACCACTTTTCTACTTATCATTTACATAAAAACAATCAGTCAAACCAATTAATTATTAACTAATTTGACTGAAACTTGACTTATGAGATTTTCATAAAGCCACTGAAATCGAAAATTAAAAAAGCCTATATCAACCATTGGATTTGATAACCTATAAGTTAGTGTTGATACCACATAATCCTTTCTAGTATTTGATAAAACCTATTTGAATCTTCCTTGAATGGATGATATCCACATAATGTTTTTTTGCAGTCTTTCAGACCTTATTTGGAATCTATTAAGTATAAGAATTGCTTATGCTCTATTCAAAGAAAGAGGTCTTTATTTAAACATTAGTTTACATAACTATGGGGCAGACAATTCAATATGTCCTGACAACAAGGAGCACTGTTGCATATGTTTGGTAAGGGGCACCTATATTTCAGAATAGTTTCTCCCCTCAAGTTTAAAAACTTACTTAAGTTTGATTTAAGCCTACTTTTTTTGGTTCGTGTGTCTTAGGATGAGTATTTTGATGATGAAGAAATGGAAAAATTAATTGTGGTCATTTATTCCATATCGATTGCATTACAGCGTGGAACAAGCTTGAGAACACTTTCCCATGCGCAAGAGGAGAGTGCCAGATATGCTACCTTGAGAATTCATGCATTTCATGTTGACTTGGCTTCAACTAATATAATTTGAGTTTAAGAATACTTGCACCCACCAAAGGATATCTGTGGATTAGTGAATTCTTGAACTTCTGTTGAAATAGCAAAAGGTGGTTCGTCATATTCCATCATCTCTTCCACAACTAGGCTTGCAACTTCCTTGTCTTTCATGATCAGTTCCTCCAGATTTTGATCGGGTTCCATTACATCATTCCATTGGTCTTCCCATAGGGGATCATTCTTAGAATGATGATCATGGACAGGATCAAGCATGAATTCAATTTCTAGAATCTTTTACTTTATATGTAGATTTATTCTTTACTGGTAACATCATTTTGGTTAAGAGTTTGTTTTTACAGGACGTAGAAAAGATTCCAAAAATGGAATTCATGCTTGATGCTGTCCATGATCATCATTCTGAGAATGATCCCCTATGGAAGACGAATGGAATGATGTAATGGAACCCGATGAGGATATGGAGGAACTGATCATGAAAGACAAGAAAGCTGCAAGCCTAGTTGTGGAAGAGTTGATGGAACGTGATGAACCACCTTCTGCTATTTCAACAAAACTTCAAGAATTCACTAATCCACATATATCCTTTGGTGGGTGCAAGTATTCTTAAACTCAAATTATATAAATTAGGAATGGTTCGCTCAACTCTCATAAGCTCTATTGAACAACCAATGCAGAATACCACCACCAGTCAGTTCATTTAGCCCAAATTAAACTGATTAGTTATAGCCGAGTGAACATTAAATGCATGAATTCTCAAGGTGAAGGTAGAATAGCTGACGCTATCCACTTGCATGTGGCACAAGCATTCTCGAGCTTCTTCCACTCTTTTTGCAACCAATATGGTATAAATGAGCTCAATCAAGTTTTGCAAGATCTTACCATCAAAATACTCATAAGACACATGACTCAAAAAAAGAAGTTTGGAATCAAACTTAAGTAAGCTTACAAATGTAAGAAGGGAGGGATTATTATTTTAGTGCCCTGTGCCTAGCATATGTAACAATGCTACTTGTTATCAGGAAAGGTTGGATTGTCTACCTTGTACTTATGTAGACTAATGCTTAAATAAATATCTTTCTTTAGTTTTAGCATATGGAATTCTCAAATTTTATAGATTTTAAATATGGTCTAAAAGATTTTATTTTAAAAAAAAACATTTTTTAAGATTTAGTTGTTTGCTATTAGTAAACTGATCTCATATTAGTTGATGCATAACTAAGTTAAAAACAATTCGCTTCCCCCCTCACTACAAAAGGTCAACATCTCCAGTTAATTTGAATGACCATCTATAGTTTACTTTTTACTGATATTGGATTATAGTTAACAAATAGAGTTAAGTTAATAATTTTTCTTGTAACTTGTTGTTGGGGGGTCAACCATATTTTAGTAAGAAACTCACTTTTTTTTCTCTACACTTTCTTATCCAACACATTATCTGGATAATATTGTTGTAGTATTTCTCTGAGAACCAAATTAACCCTTAGAAAAATGAATTAATTAAACTTGGCAAATTTTAAATAGCCTAGTGTCATAGACTTAGACTTCAATTAAGCACAATGTGTAGCACTTGGCAACTCGCTCACAAATCTTTCTTGATTTTGCAAGCTCAGTTAAGCCTTTTCAACACTAGATCACTAAGGGAATATTGGATTTAAGAAAGACACAAGAGAATTTCTTAAGTAAGCTTTAATAGTTGAAGACTTGGAAGATTTGCTTGATGGTTTTTACAAATGAATGCCCTTTTATTTATACTATCCATCTAGTGGTTAATAGATAAATAGTAGTTTCCATACAATTCCCTACTTATTTATAAATAAGTAATCTTTCTAGAATATTCTACGCAACTAAAACATTCCAAGAACCTTTCATGCAAATCTATGGGATTCTAAGGTCATCCAAGAAATTCTCCATATATTTCTAGAATATTCCTCTAAGGATTAGGGTTCTTCCAATGTAAGTCTTCTACTTGGACAACATTATGCCACTTGGTGCCTACGTGGCGTGATTACATAGTAGGTCATCAAACTCTCCCCCAACTTATATTGTGACAACCATGGGGCATTGTTGCTGCATAAACTCTCAAATTTGGTCTTTGAATTTCCACAAGTCTTCATATCATTCCCATGTGGCTTCTTCCAGTGATTGTCCCTTTTAGCGGATGAGGAACATGGTAGTGGTTTGTTGCCCTTTTTTCCGCTTGGCTTGGTAGTCAATAAAAGCCTCATTTTCCCGAAAATGAAAGGTAGTGATGGTAATTGGTTCTTGATATGACTAACTTCGGTTGGGGTCATCTTTGTAATCACAACATGATTTGAGCCCACTGGTATGGAAGATGGGATGACTTTGAGATGAGGTGGTAAATCTAACTTACATGAGATTTTTCCATCTTGGCAACCATCCTAAATGGTCCCTCATACTTTCATACTATATTTTGGTGCACACCTTGCAGTTTGTTAAACTTCCTTGGGTTAAACATTACTAAAACTATGTCCTCAATTTTATGATCTAAGGGACTACGCTTGCAGTTGTAAAATTTTTGATCTTCATTGTTGCCTTGTCCAAGTAGGACATAGCAGTGTCAATTAGTTCCTCTTATGGCCATATAGTAAGCCCTCAAATTCGGTCGTTAGTGATTGTGGAGTTTTTGGTTGCTGGCCTATGGCAAGTTATATGAGAATTGGACTATGTCTAATAATATTGCCCAATCTTTCTAACGTGATCTCACAAAGTGCCTTAGGGAGCACTCAAATAAGGCATTGACCTATTCTGTCTGTCCATCCGTCTGTGAGTGAAAACTAGTGGAGAAATGCAATTGTGTGCCAAGCATATCGATCAACTCTATCCAAGAGTTTCCCATAAAATGTGGGTCTCGATCGTGGATGATTGCCTTGAGAAAACCTAATATTTTACCATGACTTTGAAGAATAATTTTGCAGCCTCTTTAGCAGTGCAACCTGCTTTGGCGGACATGAAGCTAACATACTTCAAAAACATGTCCACCGTGACCATGATCGTTCTATATATGTTAGACTTTGGTAAGCAGGTTATAAAGCCCATAGTCATACTCTACCATAGGCACTCCACTATGGGTAGTGGTTCTAATAGTCCTGTACATTGTTGTTTCTCTATCTTATCTGATTGGCACAGAAGACAATTCTGCATATAGTAATCTATGTCTTCTCACATGCGCGACCAATAGTAGATTGAATCGATCAATTCCCTTATGCGACACTGCCCCTGGTGTCCTGCCCTCGACGTGTTGTGGCTATCCATTATAAAATGCCACCTAACAGTTCCAAACTTGGGCACATAGTTTTTTCATCTGACGGTGAGTACTAGTCCATATTCCATCCAGAAGTGCCTCATTTGCCGTGAGCAACTAGCTCTATAAGTCATTTTGCTTCCGAATCATGTTGCATATCATCCTTAATAGTGTCTTGAATATCATAGAAGGTTGTGGTGATGACATTAAGCTTAGACTTTCTACTTAAAGTATCGGCCATAACATTTTTCCCTTGCCTAGTTTGTACACTAACTCATAATCAAATTCGACTAAGAAATCTTGCCACCTTGCTTGATTTGGTATGAGTTTCTTCTGTGAATGGAAATAGCTAGTGGTCCATACCTTGGCCTCATCCATCCACAACTGATTTTGATTAATGACGTTCCCCAAGAAGTGTACTTCCTGCTGGGAAAACGAACATTTCTCCCGCTTGATGTAAAGCTTGTTCTGTCATAGGACTTGGAAAACATTTTTCAAGTTATTGATATGTTCCTCCAAGATATTGTTATAGATGACTATGTCATTTAGGTACACCACTATAAACTGATATAAGTATGGATGAAAGATCTTGTTCATCAGTGTTCAAAAGGTAGACTGTGTGTTGGTCAATCTGAAGGGCATCACCAATCACTCAAAAGCTCCATATCTAGTGACACACATCGTCTTCGGCTCATTCCCTTATTCTATGTGAACTTGGTAGTAGCCTCTTTGAAGGTCAACCTTGGTAAAGTACTTGGAATGTCCAAGTTTCTTGAACAAGTCGGCACAGAGCTGGATGGGGTATTTGTTCTTTAATGTCACTTTGTTGAGCACGCGACAGTCTATGCATAAACGTGACAACCCATTTTTGTTCTTTCTAATAGGATCGGCACACCATAGGTTGCTTTAGACGGTGGACGTGACCGGCTTCGAGCAACTCCTTCAACCTCTTCCTCAACTCCTCAATGTCGGTTGGATCCATGCGATATAGGGAATATGTGGGTGGCTTCGCTCTAGGCTCTAATTTGATATTATTGTCTACCACGCACCTAGGAGATAAGTGCCTTCTCAATTCTTCCAACATTGCATCTTTGTTCTCTTCTAGAACCTTCTCTATGCATAGTGACAATGTCTCTCTAGTACCGTTTTCTTCACCTAATATCATAATGGTGGCTATTATGGTGCCCTATTTTTTTGAAATTGGGTTATGCAATGACATGACAACTCTTTTAGGATTAATAAAAAACAAGAGTCACCACCTAAAGAATTAAAGGCACGTTAGGACACCATTCTATCCTAATTACAAACAAAATTAACTAAAAGGGTCTGCAAAATCATAGATCGGGTAAGGGTTCATGTTATTTTAAAAGAAAATTGTTAAGAACCCTTCGAGGTCCATAAATGTGGGTCCCAATAGAATCTTGGGAATTATGTGGGGATTTAACAAGGAAAATAAGGTCACTATAAAATAAAGAATATAAAAATATATATGTTTGATATGGGTTAATAAATTAAGCATGAATCCATTATTATCTAATTAATATATGCCTTGGTGAATAAGATATTTAGACATGCAAACTTATTTTCTTCTAGACAAGCAAATTAAATCTATGCGAGTTAATAAAAATTGGCACACACGGAGCTAATGAATCTACAAAAAATTACAAATTCAATCGACCAAAGAAAGGTTTTCTAGTATCAAATACATAAATGAGATATTTGAAATATTAACAAATAAAGAATGACAGACTGACCTGATCGCTTCAATTAAAATGCTTAAAATGTTTGGATAATATGAAATAAAAGGAAAAACTAATATAAGTAAAATAAACATAAGGAGACGAAAGGATAGATGAACTAACCTGATTGCTTCCAAATCAAAAGAATTAAAATATATCATGCAAATATAAATTTAAATAAATCAACAACATATAAAGTTAAAGTTTCTAGAGAGAGAGAGAGAAATATGACAAGGCTAAAATGGGCCAAATATGATGTTACTCCCTCTATTCTATTTTTTATGATCGACTCTTTTGAATGACTTAAGAAAAGACAAAAAAAATACTTTCAAATTTTTTTATTCAAGAGTACTAAATAAAATATTTTGATATTTAAAAAATCATGTGAAGCTAAAATATAAGTATATTTTTTTTTTTATATTAAGATTGTTTGAAAGTATGTTGATAAGTTAACATAATAATAAATTTTTCATGTTTTTAAGACTTTTAAAGGGTGATTTAAAATTAGAATGGGAGGGAATAAGGAGTTGGCTTATTTTTTTAAAGCTATATGTTCGCTTCATACAAGAAGTTAGCTATAGTTTATTTGTTTTTCATTATTTCCAAAAATGTACCTGATACCCCTTTTTGGGTGACATCAATTCTACTTTAGCTCGGCTTCTCACATTGACTTCTCCACTTGCCATAATTGAATTCCAAGCAACGCCATTGCAGTATACTGTAAGTGCAAAGAATATTCAAAAGGGTGAGAGTATGTTTGTTCTTTGTATCTTAAAATAAAATACTAAAGTAATAAAGGTATTATTAAAAAAAGTAAGTTTATAATGACAATAGAGTAAGACAGGATATCTAAAGAACTAATGAAGTAACTACCTTGAACATACCATAGATTATAATTCTAGCAAAGATCACAAATTGGTTAAGTAACATTCAAAAAGCACACAAACTTGATGTAAGAACCGAAGTCCATACTTTGTGCAGCCACAAGAACATCAAAAAAGTTATAAGGTAGTACGTAAGAATATTATTGCATTTGAGAGTGTATGAGAGTGTTGTCCTTGTATAAGCATGTGGACAAAATGGAAAGAGTCTTGTTTTTATAGTAAAATATAGAGGATACATCAATAAGTACAAAACTGGAGAAAAAAAAAAGAAAATTATTCTACTCAATTAGACCCACATTCTTGGTATTTAATCAAGGATATTATCATAACCATTCGAGTTTAAAAAATTCGCTTAATCAAATATGATACTACGTCTAAGTTTTTCCAAAAAAAAGAAGTAATAGCAAACATCAATGCATGGATTTTACTATGAATCAAGGTATTAAAATAGTGCGATTTAATAAGTAAAATAGTCAATTGACAATTAGAGATTACCATCAATCAATCTGTCATAATAAATAGATCGAAGGAAAGAATCATGAATGATCTTCTAATGTTGAAGTAGCCATGTTAATACAGTCAAATACTTCAGTCCAAAATAACATGATTTAGAGACTGCCATATTTGAAGGTCACATATTTATATTTACTTACCATAACTAGCAAAAGTTTGCCAAGAACAATTAAATGAAAGTTGTCCACACTAACTAAAAGAAAGAAAAGCTGGAGAAGAAAATAGAGTCTATCAAGGAGAAGAATCATGTCAAAGTTTATCAAGGATAGGTAAATATTAAGGTGTATCAATCAATTAAGGAAACAAAAATGGAAATAAGCATGAATCATGGAAATTTTCAGAATAATCAATCAATTCATTAGGCAAATAAATCATATACGCATATTAAGACTTGCTACAATTGAATCAAGAAACCACAACTCAATTAGTGTTCTTAAAGAAAAACTCAAGGGCTTACTAACACTCATTTACAAAAGGGGTAGATTACATTCAAACAAAAATAGGAACACATAAGGCAGAAAATGCACAAGTTTAGGAACTCAAAATCATAAGGAAATCATGCTAAAAAGAGATTTCATAATCATTATTGAATTTCATGTAGTGTAAGAATGCAACCATAACTACTATACTATAAAATATAAGGGAATTTAAGAAATTTGTTTAAAAGATAAGATAATCTAAAAAAATGAACCTGGACAGATCTGTTAAGATCCGATTTCAATAGCCCTCAAAAACATTAAGGCTTTGCCTGGTCTCGCTGGTCGGAGCGGCGGAGAAACGATGCTCTTGTTGTCATTGTTGTTGATCTAGTCGGAGGAAGGATGATGGTTTGCTTGACTCGTCGAAGCCAAATGGCTTTTCACGATAGTTTTTTTGTTAGAATTTTTGGTCGAAACCAATGGGAAGAAGAGAAGGAGACAGGTTGAGGTTACACGGTGCGGCACTTCGCAGGCTTGCAGGGATGAGAAAAGAGGTAGAGGGAAAGAGAAAAGGGTGGAAAGGGGTGACTGGTTTGGGTGGTGAAGTGGCTGCTATACACTAGTGGTTGGAGAAGCGCCGTGAGGAAAGAGAAGAAGGACAGGGGCTCGCTTGGTGGTTGTCCCCGTGAGTGAGGGTGGAGCAGCAGTTTCGTCTGTGGTCTTTGCCGACGATGGACAAAGTTGGGAGATAAGGGAGCGGCGCCTGGCGTTTTCAAAGAGAAAGAGGAGAAAAAATGAAAATAGGGTTAGGGTGTTAGGATATTTATATAGAAAAGTGGTAGGAGACTCGATCTTAGCTGTTGTATCAAGATGAGATGTGGGGTTTAGATTGAAAAGAATGGAACAGACGGTTGGGATTAAAGATGAGTTCATGAGATTTAGATTGAGTTAATTGGTTCAAAATGGGCTAGAATTGAGATAAAATTGAGTAGAAAAGGCTACAAAAAAATAGATTGAATAAAAGGGGCTACAATTTATATGATTTGGAGGAAGATTTAATAAAATGTTATCCAATAAGTGGTTATACTACACATAATAAATAATTTTCATATAAGATAAATACACTTAAATATTATAGACGCTAAATACACAAGTAAATTAATTATTTCAAATTTAGCAATCGATAATAAAAATAATAAAAATAATAAAAATAATAAAAATGATAATTTTTTTTTTGTAAATTATGAACACTAAAGTATATGATTAATTCGATAAAAAATAAACATAATTTTAAACATATAATAAAGATATAGGTTTTAAAATACATATTTAATCAAAAAAACAATTCGGAAAGGCTTATAGGTCGGTCAAAATTGGGTGTCAATAGCTGCCCATCTTTGCTCGATAATGTAGGACGAATTGGTAGGTAAAGACGTTGACTAAGTAGCAAAATTTGTCCAACTAACGAAAAGATGTTAGTGGGATCAAATGCAACGATAAGTAATTGTGAAAAAAAGGAGAAAGTGTGTTCAAGACTTTCGCCTTAAGTCGCCTACATATCTCTGGTATTACGAGAATGAGGTTGTGTGTTACTCTAGATTTTGAAATGGACTAAGCTTCTAAAAAAATGATTTAACGGTACTAGATTCGAATAGAAGTGATAGTAGCTTGAGTATACGATTAGATCTCAAGGTGGTATGAACAATGTAAGGAAGATAAGAATGACTTAAGTTATGAGAGGAAAAGATCATATGAGTAGTCCAAAAGATGAGAAGGAATTTAATTTGTTGTGATAGATATATAAGTACGGAAGTCATATGTCACGCTTCGAGCTACCCCCGAGACGCGGACACGGGACCTAGGACCACAAGTGATCCCAAGCTAACCCTGCTGGCATGATCATGAGCATACTAAAGATAATAAAGTGATGCGAAAGCTAAATCATAAATAAACTGAAGAGATGGGGAATGCCCATATACTATAACTGAATATATCAAATCTGAGAGTTTAATACAAAAGAAATATCAAACTCAAAATACTAAGCTGAATCTAACTATGTCTGAAATAAGCCTCTAAACTGACTAGAAATGTTGGGACATGCCCCAACTAGATCTAGCTAAACTGAAACTAAAGACTAAAAGCGATAAAGATAAACATGTCACTAGTTTGCCCAGAATAATTAAATCAAAGTTGTCCACACTAACTAAAAGAAAGAAAACTTGGAGAATAAAATAGAGTCAATCAAGGAGAAAATCATGTCAAAGATTATCAAGGATAGGTATATATTAAGGTATATCAATCAATTAAGGGAACAAAAATAGAAAGAAGCATGAATCATGGAGATTTTCAGAATAGTCAATCAATTCATTACCAAAATAAATCAAATTCGCATATTAAGACTTGCTACACCTGAATCAAGAAACCACAACTCAATCAGTGTTGTTAAAGAAAAGCTTAAGGGCATACTAATACCCATTTACAAAAAGGGCAGATCACATTCAAACAAAAATAGGAACATACAAAGTAGAAAATGCACAAGTTTAGGAACTCAAAATCATAAGGAAATCATGCCAAAAGGAGATTTAATGATCATTACTGAATTTTATGTAGCGTAAGAATCCAATTATAACTACTATACTAAAAAATATAAGGTGATTTAAGAAATTTGTTTAAAAGATAAGATAATCTAAAAAAGCGAACCTGAATAGATCTGTTAGCATCCGACTTCAATAGCCCTAAAAAACCTTAAGGCTTAATCGGGTCTCGCTGGCCGGAGCGATGGAGAAACATGCTCTGGTTGTCATTGTTGTCGATCTCGTAGGGGGAAGGATGATGGTTTTCTTGAATCATCGAAGCCAAATGGCTCTTCACGGTGGCTGTCTTGCCGGAATTTTTTATCGGAACCAATGAGAAGAAGATTGTCATGCTCCGAGCTACCCCTGAGACGTGGACACGGGACCTAGGACCACAAGTGATCCTAAGCTAACCCTGCTGGCATGATCATGAGCATACTAAAGATAATAAACTGATGCGGAAGCTAAATCATAATTAAACTGAAGAGATGGGGAATACCCATATACTATAACTGAATATATCAAATCTGAGAGTTTAATACAAAGAAATATCAAACTCAAAATACTGAGCTGAATCTAACTATGTCTGAAATAAGCCTCTAAATTGACTAGAAATATTGGGACATGCCCCAACTAGATCTATCAAAACTGAAACTAAAGACTAAAAGCGATAAAGATAAACATGTCACTAGTCCTCGAAGAATGAGGACTCACCACTGATGCTGCTGAACTGAAGATCGGGAATCGATTTAAGCGTGATCTGGATGCTGGGAACCTGAACCTACATCACGAGAAGATGTAGCGCACGTATGCGTCAGTACTTGAAAGGTATTGAGCATGCAGGATAGAGTAAAGCTGAAATATCACATAACTGAACAAAGCATACTGAGCAAGGATATAATCTGAACATGATATAGATGCTGAAAATACGAATACGAGCTAATCGAATGCAATGACCAAATTTATAACATGCGTACTTGAATATACGGTTGTACCGAAATATGGTCAATGCAATAGAGTCGACTAAACGTGGGAGCTACTAATAACCGACATAAAATCACATGAGCTAAATGTGGAGTCCGATGTATACGCCCCATCGAGAGGACCCAATATACCCCGCCCGGTATAGAGGCATGCTGGCGTGATCACTAAACTGATGTTGCCCACAGAGGGGCCTTACACTTACATGGCTCGTAGTTCTGGGACTATATAGGTACGCTGAACCCTAGTCCAACTCGGTATTATGCTACTCCCAATGAATTAAGTAGTTAACTGGTTATGACTTAATTTCTGTAAATACTAGATAGCTCGAAACTGAACATGCAACCGAGAATGCAACAATTAATCGATAATGATGCATTCATAAACTGAGGCATGTAAAACTGAATACTGAAATATCTGTCCTAGCATGTGTAATTCAAGAATTGATGAAATACATAGCTGGGGTTCTGAAATTCATGCGATAAACTGAACAATAACATGATAATCTGATTTGGAATATTTAAATAACCAATTCATGATGATCTACTGTTATTCTAGAAACCCTAGGTCTGTTCATAATTATGGAATCAAGAATCTGACTGAATTTTAGGGACCTAATGGGCGAAAGGAACCCACTAGTGAAATCCCACATACCTGGTGAACAATTCCACGGAGAAATCTTTTGATTTCGGGGCTGGAACTGAAGGAACCTTGCTGCGTTCTTGAACTAGGGTTCTTGACCTTTTCCTCCTCTCTTGCTTCTAATTTTCTAAGTTTGATTAATGATTTTGACTAAGGTAAGTTCTAGTTATGTTTCTAGGATTAAACTGATTAAAACCTCATGATTTAGGGTCTAAACAACGTATCTTAGGGGTTAAACAAAATAGGAAAAGACCGAAAGACCCCTGAATTAACTGCTGTCGGAGTGATCGACGAAATAGACTGACGGGCCGTCATTTAATCGACGGTCCGTCGATCGAGTCTGCCCGACAAGGCTTCACTAAAATGGGCATAACTTTTTTACTTGGAGGTTGGATTTTAGCAAAATCAGTGGTGTTGGAAAGATAATTCAATTATCCATCATATTATAGGTAATGGGACACACAATTCTTTTTGTGCTGAAGGTTATGACCATCTGAAGTTGACCCATTAGAATTTTCAGATAACTGTCTGCTGACCCCTCATCTACGGTCAGACCTACGGACCGTGGATCGAATGACGGTCTGTGCTGGTCGACCGTAGTTCATGTCAGAGGCTGGGTAAAGAAGGTCTTGATCCATGGACACAGACCACGAACCGTGGTCTGATCTACGGACCGTGGAGTGCATCCGTGAGTCGAGACTTAGCCAAATTTTCTGAGCTTGGGCTGGGGAGGGGTTGCAGTGGTGAACCACGGACCACCAGCACGGGCCGTGGTCTGACCTACTGTACGTGGATGGCAACCGTGGGTTGCACCTGCAACTTTTCAAAATCTGCATTTTGGTCTATTTTTGGATCCGGGGTGTTACATTATCTCCCCCTTGGGACCATTCGTCCTCGAATGAAGACTAAACTAGCTGAAATAGGGGGAGAGGGCTGCAATCCCTACCACTAAACACTGAGAACTGAATTTTTGACTGAACTGAGTTCCAAGAACATGCAAATACGTTGAAAATGAAAGTACAACTGAAGGAACATGATTCTAAAACTAAATTTACGCATGAATGACTGAAAAACTGATGAGGAACTATTACCTCCAGCTAGAATGGAATCGGAAGGAAAGAGGTGAGGATACTTGGTCTTCATGGCTGCTTCTGCTTCCCAAGTAGCTCTCTCTAGTGACTGACTCCTCCACAAAACCTTGACTGAAGCGACTTCTTCATTTCTCAACCTTCTAACCTGACGATCGAGAATCTCAACTGGTACATCCTCATAAGAAAGGCTATTTTTTACAGCCACAGTCTCTAATGGCACTATAGATGCTGGATCACCCACACACTTCTTCAAAAGAGAAATGTGAAAGACTGGATGCACTGCTGCTAAATCTGCTGGCAACTCTAACTCATAAGCCACTTTACCAATCCTTTTCAAGATCCGATAAGGGCCTACATATCTGGGACTGAGCTTCCCTTTCTTGCCAAACCTCATCACCCCCTTCATAGGTGACACTTTCAGGAAAACCCAATCATCAACTTGGAACTCTAGTTCCCTCCTTCTCACATCTGCATAAGATTTCTGGCGACTCTGAGAAGTCTTAAGTCTATCTCTAATGAGTTGCACTTTCTCCATAGTATCAAGGACTAAATCTGGTCCTATCAAGGCTGCTTCACCTACTTCAAACCAACCAACTGGAGATCTACATCTACGCCCATACAATGCCTCATAAGGGGCCATCTGAATGCTGGAATGGTAACTATTATTGTAGGCTAACTCAATAAGAAGAAGGTGATCATCCCAACTACCCTTGAAGTCGATCACACTAGCTCTCAACATGTCTTCTAAGGTCTGAATGGTACGCTCTGCCTAACCATCTGTCTGTGGATGAAATGATGTGCTAAGGTTAACCTAAGTACCAAGACCTTTCTGAAATGACTTCGAGAAATGAGAAGTAAACTGAGGACCTCTATCTGAGATGATAGACAAAGGAACCTCATGCAACCTCACAATCTCATTAATGTAAAGCTTGGCGTAATCCTCCACCAAATCTGTAGTCTTGACCGCCAAAAAGCGAGAAGACTTAGTAACCCTATCAACAATCACCCAAATAGAGTCATGCTGTCTGCGAGTACGAGATAAACCTGTGATGAAGTCCATGTTGATCACTTCCCACTTCCAAGTAGGAATGTCAATCTCTTGAGTCATACCTCCTGGTTTCTGATGTTCTACCTTTACTTGCTGGCAATTGGGGCACTTAGCCACAAAGTCGGCTATATCTCTTTTCATACCATTCCACCAATAGACTTCCCGCAGAACGCGGTACATCTTAGTGGCGCCTGGATGAATAGAATATCTAGAATTATGGGCCTCTGCAAGAATATGCTGTCTCAACTCGCCCATATTAGGAACACATAATCGCCCCTGGTAGCGAAGCACACCATCTCCCCCTTGGGAGAAAACCTCCACTCTCTGATTGTGGGCTACCCCCTTAAGCTCAAGCAAGATTGGATCACTGTCTTGCTTTTCCTTAACCTCAACTACCAAATAAGATTCTGCCCCATTCTAAACCTTTACACCACCATCTGATATGTTCATAAGACGAACTCCTAGGCGAGCAAGTCTGTGAACATCCTTTGCTAGCTCTTTTCTTTCTTCCTCAACATGTGCTACACTACCCATAGATAATCTGCTAAGAGCATCTACTACTACATTCGCCTTACCCGGATGGTAATGCACACTCATATCATAATCCTTGAGGAACCCAAGTTACCTTCTCTGGCAAAGATTCAACTCTTTCTGGGTGAATACATACTGGAGTTTCTTATGGTCTGTTAACACATCTACGTGAACACCATACAAGTAATGTCTCCAAATCTTAAGTGCAAACACCACTGCTGCTAGCTCGAGGTCATGAGTTGGGTAGTTCTTCTTATGCACCTTAAGTTGTCTAGAAACATAAGCTATAACCTTACCTCGCTACATCAACACACAACCTAGGCCGACTCTGGATGCATCACAATAGATCACATAACCATATGAACCCTCTGGTAGAGTCAAGACAGGAGCTGTAGTTAACCTAGTTTTCAGTTCTGCAAAGCTTTTCTCACAATCATCTGACCATTGGAACTTAACCTTTTTCTTAGTTAACGTAGTCAATGGAGAGGATATGGATGAAAATCCTTCCAAAAACCTTCTGTAATAACCTGCTAGACCCAAGAAACTTCTAATATCTGTAGCAGAGGTAGGTCTAGGCCATTGTTTCACTGCTTCTATCTTCTGGGAATCTACTCGAATTCCTTCACTAGACACAATATGCCCAAGGAAACCAACTGATTGTAAACAAAACTCGCATTTGTTAAATTTTGCAAATAAGTGGCGATCTTTGAGAGTTTGCAGAACAACTCTCAAATGACTAGCATGTTCTTCCTCATTCCTAGAGTAAATGAGGATGTCATCAATAAAGACAATGAGGAACAAGTCCAAGTACTTCTTGAACACTCTGTTTATCAAATCCATGAAAGCTACAGGAGCATTGGTTAGTCCAAATGACATGACTACAAATTCATAATGACCATAACGAGTTCTGAAGGCTGTCTTCGGAATGTCACTATCTCTATCTTTCTTCTTCACGAACAACATTGGTGCAGCCCATGGCGAAATACTAGGTCGGATGAAGCCCTTATCTAGAAGGTCTTTCAACTGTTCTTTTAATTTCCTAAGCTCAGCTGGAGCCATTCTGTAAGGAGGAATAGAAATAGGCTGGGTATCTGGAAGGAGATTAGTTCCAAAATCAATTATTCTTTCGGGAGGAACTCCTGGAAGATCTTCTGGGAACACTTCTCGAAACTTACTGACTACAGGAACTGGGGTTTCAGAACTAGAAACCTTAACCCGAACTAGATGATAGAGATAACCCTTAGAGATCATCTTTCTGGCCTTAAGGTAAGAAATAAATCGACCCATAGGCACTAAGCTACTACCCTTCCATTCTAAGATTGGTTCGTTTGGAAACTGAAAATGAACAATCCTAGTTCTACAATCGACTGAGGCATAACAGGAATGTAACCAATCCATGCCTAGAATGATATCAAAGTCTACCATTACTAACTCTACAAGATCTGCGGAGGTGACTTTCTAAGAGACTGTGACAGGGTAATTTATGTATACCCATCTAGCTATAACTGGGTCACCGACTGGAGTAGAGAGTGAGAAGGGTTCTAAAAGAATTTCTGGACTAACATCTAAGATTACTACTATATAGGGAGTCATAAAAGATAAAGTAGCCCCTGAATCTTTCCACTGAGTGTACCATATGTGAGCCACATCCTTAAGCTGGTAGGATGCCAACTCAACCCTACCATTATCAGTCACTTGCATCACTCCAAAGATTTTCTTAACCTCATCAATGAAGTTTTGTGGGTCTTCACCAACTTGTGACCCTAAAACTCAGGCGGATTTATTCTTATAAATATCTCAAAATCTAGCTTCCACTGATCCACCATTTCTATTAGTAGGAATTGGGACCTGCTAATTGTTCTGGGTGGTCATACTCTGAGCCAACATCTTAATGGTGTTCCTGAACTCTGCATTCAATACTTCTTTATCAGGGACTGAAGGAGCTGCGTTTGCGTTCCTGGCATAAGCTCTACGAGGAGGCATGATCTTAAGCGCATAACGATGGAATAGAAAAGATATCATACCAACGCATGATAAGAATATCAAGAAAGTGAAGTTTTCCTAAATCACTTCATAGCCTCCCTCTCATTAGATGTGGTGCACTTCACACTCATGAAAAGGACTCTACTTAGTGCGGCTTTTCAGACATCCTAGGACTCTTAAACCTAATGCTCTGATAACAAGTTTGTCACGCCCCGAGCTACCCTTGAGACGCGAACACGGGACCTAGGACCACAAGTGATCCTAAGCTAACCCTGCTGGCATGATCATGAGCATACTAAAGATAATAAACTAATGCGGAAGCTAAATCATAAATAAACTGAAGAGATGGGAAATATCCATATACTATAACTGAATATATCAAATTTGAGAGTTTAATACAAAAGAAATATCAAACTCAAAACACTGAGCTGAATCTAACTATGTCTGAAATAAGCCTCTAAACTGACTAGAAATGTTGGGACATGCCCCAACTAGATCTAGCAAAACTGAAACTACAGACTAAAAGCGATAAAGATAAACATGTCACTAGTCCTCGAAGAATGAGGACTCACCACTGATCTTTGAATCAAGATCGGGAATCGATCTAACCGTGATCTGGATGCTGAGAACTTGAACATACATCATGAGAAGATGTAGCGCACGTATGCGTCAGTACTTGAAAGGTTCTGAGCATGCAGGATAGAGTAAAGCTGAAATATCACATAACTGAGCAAAGCATACTGAGCAATGATATAATCTGAACATGATATAGATGCTGAAAATACTGAATACTGAGCTAACTGAATGCAATGACCAAATTTATAACATGTTGATACTGAATATACTGACTGTACTGAAATATGGTCAATGCAATAGAGTCTGACTAAACTGTGGGAGCTACTAATAACCGACATAAAACCACATGAGCTAAATGTGAAGTCCGATGTATACGCCCCATCGAGAGGAGCCAATATACCTTGCCAGAGGTATAGAGGCATGCTGGCGTGATCACTAAACTGATGTTGCCCACAGAGGGAACTTACACCTACATGGCTCGTAGTTTTGGGACTATATGGGTACGCTGAACCCTAGTCCAACTCGGTATTATGCTACTCCTAATGAATTAAGTAGTTAACTGGTTATGACTGAATTTCTGTAAATACTGGATAGCTCGAAACTGAACATGCAAACTGAGAATGCAACAATTAATCTGATAATGATGCATTCATAAACTGAGGCATGTAAAACTGAATACTGAAATATCTGTCCTAGCATGTGTAATTCAAGAACTGATGAAATACATAGCTAGGGTTCTGAAATTCATGCGATAAACTGAGCAATAACATGATAATCTGATTTGGAACATTTAAATAACTAATTCATGATGGTCTGCTGTTATTCTAGAAACCCTAGGTCTGTTCATAATTATGGAATCAAGAATCTGACTGAATTTTGGGGACCTAATGGGCGAGAAAGGAACCCACTAGTGAAATCCCACATACCTGGTGACGAATTCCACGGAGAAATCTTTTGATTTCGGGGCTGGAACTGAAGGAACCTTGCTGCGTTCTTGAACTAGGGTTCTTGACTTTTTTCTCCTCTCTTGCTTCTAATTTTCTAAGTTTGATTAATGATTTTGACTAAGGTAAGTTCTAGTTATGTTTCTAGGATTAAACTGATTAAAACCTCATGATTTAGGGTCTAAACGACGTATCTTAGGGGTTAAACAAAATAGGAAAAGACCAAAAGACCCCTGAATTAACTGCTGTCGGAGTGATCGACGGAATGGACTGACGGGCCGTCATTCAATCGACGGTCCATCGATCGAGTCTGCCCGATAGCGCTTCACTAAAACGGGCATAACTTTTTACTCGGAGGTCAGATTTTAGCAAAATTGGTGGCGTTGGAAAGATAATTCAATTATATATCATACCATAGGTAATGGGACATATAATTCTTTTTGTGCTGAAAGTTATGACCATCTGAAGTTGACCCATCAAAATTTTCAGCTAACTGTCTGCTGACCCCTCATCTACGGTCTGACCTACAGACCGTGGATCGAATGACGGTCTGTGTTGATCGATCGTACTTCATGTCAGAGTCTGGGTAAAAAAGGTCTTGATTCACAGACACAGACCACGAACCATCGTCTGATTTACGGACCGTGGGTCTGTCCGTGAGTCGAGACGTAACCAAATTTTCTGAGCTTGGCTGGGGAGGGGTTGCAGTGGTGAACCACGGACCACCAGCACGGGCCGTGGTCTGACCTACGGTCCGTGGATGGCAACCGTGGATTGCACCTGCAACTTTTCAAAATCTGCATTTTGGTTTATTTTTGTATACGGGGTGTTACAAAGATGGATTGAGGTTTCATGGTGTGGCGCTTCGCAAGCCAATAGGGACGAGAAGATAGTCAGTAGGAAAGAAAAATGGGTGGAGAGGGATGAATGGTTCGGATGGTGAAGTGGATGCTATCCACTAGTGGTTGGAGAAGCGTCGTGAGAAGAGAGAAGAAAGAGAGGGGATCGCTTGGTGTTAGTCCCCGCGAGTGAGGGTGGAGCAGGGGTTTTGTTAGTGGTGTTTGCCACCGATGGACGATGTTGAGAGAAGAGGAGCGGCGCCTAGCATTTTCAAAGAGAACGAGGAGAAATGATGAAAATAGGGTTAGGGTGTTAGGATATTTATATAGGAAAGTGGTAGGAGACTCAATCTTAGTTGTTGGATCAAAATAAGATGTGGGGTTGAGATTTAATAGAATAGAACAGACGGTTGGGATTATAGATGAGTTCTTGAGATTGAGATTGAATTAATTAGTTCAAAATGGGCTAGAATTGTGATAAAATCTAGTAGAAAAGGCTACAAATTAAATAGATTGAATAAAAGAGGATACAATTTAAATGATTTGGAGGAAGATTTCATAAATTGTTATCCAATAAATGGTTATACTACACATATTAAATAATTTTCATATAAGATAAATACACTTATATATTATAGACGTTAAATAGACAAGTTAATTAATTATTTCAAATTTAGCAATCGATAAATATAATAATAACAACAACAACAACAATTATAAAATAATAACATTTTTTTAAATTATGAACACGAAAGTATATGATTAATTAGATACAAATTAACCATAATTTTAAACATCTAATAAAGAAATAGGTTTTAAAATACATAATTAATCAAAAAGCAATTCGAAAAGGCTTATAGGTTGGTCAAAATTGGGTGTCAACAACTGTCCCTCTTTGCTCGATATTGAATGATGAATTGGTGGACAAAGACGTTGACTAAGTAGCCAATTTTGTCTGACCAACGGAAAGATGTTAGTGGGATCAAATGAAACGATAAGTAATTGTGAAAAAAAAAAGGTGTGGTCGAGACTTTGACCTTAAATCATCTACATATCTCTGGTATTACGAGAATGAGGTTATGTGTTATTCTAGATGTAGTAACGGACTAAGCTTCTAAAAATTGAAATAATGGTATGAAATTCGAATAGAAGCAATAGTAGCTTGAGTAGATAAGATTAGATCTCAAGTTGGTATGTATAGTGCAAGGAAGATAAGAATGACTTTAAGTTATGAGAGGAAAAGATAATATGAGTAGTGCGAAAGATGAGAAGGCCTTTATTGCAGTAGATATATAAGTACGGAAGTCATATCTAAAAGACAAGTTGATCTCGGCTGCAATTTGTCAGTCTTTGCAAACCTGGAGATTGTGATATGACTAAATTAAATGATTAGGACATATATAGTGATTAAATGGTAAAATATTTTATTAACATGATGCAATTTTCCATTTAGATCATGAAAATTTGTCTTTAGACAATAAGGATGACGTCTTAGGGCTATGATACATGAAAATTTAATCCTTAGGTCATGGAATAATTGTTGTAGGCCATGAAATTGATGCCTTTAGTCTATGACACCTTCAAAACATAATATGTAGAAATTAAATCCTTAGGTCATGAGATGACGTCCGCGGGACATGGAAATGGTGTCTTTATACTATGACGCCTTTGAAACATGACAATCATAAATTTAATCATTAGGTCATGAAAAAATGTCCGCAAATCATGAATTAAAGAATTTAGACTATGGCAGCCTTGGAACATTAAAGTAATTATAAAAGAGTGTATCTATTTTTTCGATGCAATTCGGGCATATTGCAATATTTACAGCTTGATTCGATAGATATTTCTTCAGGTATGTTTTTTGGGGATCAATATGATTTCTGTAACTTGATTAAACCTTAGCTCAACATTAATGTGATTCTTGGACTCAATATTATTCTTGGGCATATATATAGGTCTTAGGCACAATATAACTCTCGAGCTTCATGTAGTTTTCGAGCATAATGTAATTTTATAGCACAATGTGATTCTTTGGCACGATGCAATTCTCAGGGACATTGCAATACTCGAGCACAATGCAATTCTCAAGCATAATGCAATTTCTCAAGCACATGCAAATTCTCCGGTACAATGCAATTTTTCAAGCATAATGCAATTCTAAGGCACAATGCAATTCTAGGGCACAATGCAATTTCTCGGGCACAGTGCAAATTCTCAGACTCCATGCAATTCTCAGGCTCAATGTATTTCTTGGACATAATGCAAATTTTCAGACACAATACAATTTCTCAGGCACAATGCAATTCTCAGGCTTAATGCAATTTTGGAGCACACTGCAAATTTTTGGGCACAATGCAATTTTTTGGACACAATGCAATTCTCAGACTCAATGCAATTATCAAGCTTAATATAATTTCTCGGGCATAATGCAATTTTTGGTAATATGCAAATTTTCAAGCACAATGATATTCTCGGGCATAATACATTTCTCAAAAATGATGTTATAGTTGAGAATATAAGGTGGCTTAGACCATCATTTTATCAGAAGGACAAAGTGTCTCTTCCGTGGTGATTGTCAGGCTTAATATAATAGTTGAGAGTGTAAAGTATCTGTCACACCCCGAGCCTACACCCTGGGCGGGACTGGCACTCGGAGACCATTTTTGGCCCCAAGCAAACCCTTGGCCTGGCTTACTTAACTCAGCGGGAGACTTAACTAAATGAAACAGTCTTAAATAATAACTTAAAGAATAATAAGTTGGCCAAAATGACACTAAAGTCTTAAACAACATCTGAAAGATAAAGAAAGACATCTGAACTAATAACTATCTGACTATCTCTGAAACCTCTAAAATACTGAGATGGATGTTGGGACAAATCCCACAACATCCTAATAAATGAAAGACTGAAAGCGAATAAAAGAGTCCTCCGGAATGCAAGGAGGCTCACCACTTACTCTGAGCTGCTCAACTAGATCAACGAGGTGCTGGATGCTGATCCTGGTTACCTGCGTCTGCATCATAATAAGATGCAGGCCAACTGGCATCAGTACATTAAATGTACGAGTGTGCGAGTTGGAATGCTAATCCACACATAGGCTAGAAGGAATATGAAGGAAACTAAATAACTTACCTAGCTCACTCAACTCAACCTAACTGACTCATTTCAATATAAAGCAATTTAAAACAAGTGCAATATAAAGAAAAATTGTTTAAAACATGCTATAAACTCTGTATGTATGCAAAGATACAATAAATCTGAGATGTATGTAGAAATACAAATGAACTGATGTATATAGAAATACAAATGAACTGATGTATATAGAAATACAATAACTGTTGTGGGAGTTTCTCTAATTGACAACCATCACCTAAGAGCTATAGTGATGATACAACAATCAACCTCACGCTGCCAGAGCATTCTATACCCGACCAAAGGTATAGAACCTGAACTGCCTAATGGATCCACTAGTCTAATTTGAAAAGGATTCATCTAAAAAGTATGAACCTCTTCTACCCATGATGGCTACATGGTTCTATGGGGGCTATGGGTTCTTTGAATGCTCCCCCAATTCGGTGCTTAATACTACTCCCAAAAATGTACTGGCTCTTATGTTTTAAAAACATATTTCCTCTGTGATTTGAGATTAGTGCTCAAAACTTAGCACAAAGGCTATCTTGGAAATCTAAGTTCCCCTGCTTACTTCATTTAGAAAGCTATTACTTTTTTCTGAAAACTAGCCTGAAGGCTCTTTGAAAATCTCAGTTTCCGTTCTTATTTAAATGTGAAAACATTTTAAATCTCTTTGGGAATACTTAGTTCCCATATACTTTTGAAGAAATGAACTTCAAACTTTACTCTTTACTCTTTACTCTTTACTGGACTTGAACTTTAAGTCTTAAAACAAAGTTAAAACATTTGAAAAAAACTTTTGGAAAACTCTAAGAACTCATATTGACTTGACTCTTACTTCTCTTGACTTTGGTTTTAACTTTCCTTAAATTGGATTATGGATTCAAGGTTCATGATCTCATGTTTATGGATGTTTCATGATGTTTATATGTATTTTAGAATGTTAGGATCGACAAGGACACATAGGTACATCCCTTAGAAACACGTACGAGAAGGTGGGGAACGAATGGGGAGAACTGGCGTCCCTGGCGCTCTGAGAGGCGTGGGGCACCAGCCCTCAAAATTCTGAGGGCTCTGGCTGGTGCTCTGTCTGGGGTGACGTACCAGAGGCCAAAGTTCAGAGGAACTTTTGTGGCGCTCTGGCAGGCGCAACGCCCCAAGCCCTTGCCCAGAAAATCCCCAATATTCTTCTTCGTTTTTCATCTCTGAACTCTCCAATCTTCCCTAGTTCTTTCCCAAAACACTTAGGATCAATTGTACTCTCAATACACCATCAATCTAACTTGAAAAACAGCCCGGAAACATAAATCAAATCAATCCCCAAGCATTAACAATTCAACCAACAAGAATTCTACAATTTGTTCTTCAAGAACCTCACTTTTCAACATGTAAACAACTCCAAACCAAAGGATTGAAACAAGTTGGTGTGTGGGTGAACTAACCCAACATAGAAATATCTCACATACCTTAATAGGGATCACCCCCGACGAATTCCACTCGCAAGCTTGACGGAATTCTTGACTTTTCTTCATTTCTTTCTTCCTTGCTCTTTTCTCCAAGCCCTAAGCGTGAATATAATTTTATAATCTGACCAAAATAAGCTTTTAACCCAATAAATCCCTAAAAATGAATTAGGAAATTAATTAGAGAAAATACTACTTTGCCCTTCCCTAAATTCGGATTGAGCCTTTCCTCAATCCAATAGCCCAACTTCCGAAAGTCATATCTCACTCATACGATGTTGAAATCGTGCAATATTGGCGGCGTTGGAAAGATCTCTCCAAGGGATTTCCAAACATTTCAAGATCTGCTCCTAAATCTTCCTGAGCTAGGAGTTATGGCCGTTTGAAAATGGCCAAAACTCACTTTCTTAACTTAGACAAAATTTCCAGATTTCCTTATTATTTCCAAAAATCAATAATTTCATATTTTAAACTCTTTATTGTCATTTCTAGGTGAGAGATGTTACAGTATATTAGATCTTCATCTTATTGGAAGGACAGAATGTCATTTCTTGGCGTTTGTCTGGCTCAAAATAACAGTTGAGGGTATAGTGTAGCTTAGACCTTCGTCTTATTGGAAGGACAAAGCGTTATTTCATGGCAATTATTCGGACGATGTTGGAATTGCCTCTTGCATTTGTACCTGTCTTTTCTGCCTTCAAAGAAAATTGTTAGTTTATAAAAAGGGAGGTTGATCTATATCTCTGTTTTGTCCTTCATGCTCTATTGGTCCTTGACATCTAGGCCTTATTCGAAAAACAAAAATACCTTTTATTTTACCAACCAAAACAAATGTATTAGTAATTGTAAGTATGTTATACCTACTTTAGTGATAGACTTACGTCCTTAATCTCTCTATAGATTAATTAATGCATGAATCATATTCATACCAAATAATTTTGATAGGTTTAACCATTTCCATTAATTTTCTCAACAAGATCACGAACTACATCAATAGTAAGCGACTTCTGATAATAATAATCAAGGCCAGCATTCATGAATGATTTCTCCTCTTCTTTTTTTTTGCGGGAAGTCATTCCCATAATCAAGATATCAACATGCATATCTCGAAGTTCCTTAGTTGCCTGCATAATATAGAAAATATTTCTAAAGTTTTTTACTTGAATTACGTCTAAATCAAGATGTTCAAATAAAAACTGAATTACAATTTATAAAAGCATACTTGACGAGCGTTCATTACGAACATATGCAAGTCCATCATAATCATATCAAAGCATGCATCACTGTGATGAGCAAGAACCGCTTCTTGACCATTTATTGAAGCCAGGGAGACAGGTGCCAGTGTTTGTTGAGGCTGCTTCAACAGAACAATCATCTTACTAGCAGTCTGCTCTGTCGGCTATTGAATAAAGTTGGTCGTGCACAACCTTGGCTTCAATCAGGTAAGCTTTTATAGGCAGGAAATTTAGTCAAAAGGTCTCAGATATGAGAATTGAAGAAATCATAACAAGGTTCTCCTACAACAAGCAAAAGTTATATGACAGCAAAATTAAAGAAATCTGTATAAAATAAGTGAGTAACATTCTATAAACTACACAACATGTGATTAATAGAACATTGAAATATAAAAGTACCAGGGCCGAATAATCTTGATTGCAAAAACTAGATTTTGATCTTGTCACTTGTTCCTTTTATAAGAGAGACAAAACCTAGGATGCAAGCCATTGGTCAAGGTTGCCTGCGGTTACAACGCCTCTACTGCAGTGCCCACCAACCACTGTAGAAAATATAACTTTATATCCATACGTAGTTGACTTGTCTATAGGTTGAAAACTTCGTGGACCAGGTCTTTTTGCATGATAGATTTTTAAATCATCAAAACTCAAAATACCACAAACACACAATAAGATTAAAGTATTAAAGGTCATGAGAAGGAGTATCAGTAAAATTGTACTATATGTTTTAAGATTAATTAGGATTAAAGTGCAAGTTCAACAATCATTCTCATCTCTAGTAATTACTTGTCCCCAAAGATGTGTTCTGACTCTCCCAAGTTTTTGGTCCAACTCGTTCTTTTTATTAGTGTTATACGGATCATCTTGTTGAGTGCACCTCGACTAATTCCACGGGTACCCACTACCTCTCTGTAACTCTGTTTCCAGCTCATATAAACTATAACTCAGCTTATACAAGTAGACTATCAAATATAAAGGAATTTTGGAAGTCTAGCATCATTCTCTTGATAAACTTGAATCTTTTATTAATCACACCAGTTCAAGTCAACCTTAATGCAAATCTTCCACCAAAGCTGGTACTATGCAGTCGAATACCTGTTTGACGTAGGTCACATTTTGGCTAAAAGCAGTCCCTTTCTCTACAGCCAGTTTGGGAGGCCTTAACAGCTCTGGCATGCTATTGCCAACATACAGTAATATATCAGTAATTTGCAATATTACCAAAAAAATAAACAAACATAGAGAAGAATAAAATAGACATAATAGAAATTCACCTGACTTCCTAATGGAACTAGAATTTTAGAAGCAGGATGAATATTTGAGCGTCTTGTTCCAAGAATTAGCATACTTAGTTGGAAATGCCATACAACATGCAAGTAATTAGTGATGCCAACCTGTTCAATCCATGGGTAGAAACATTCCTTTAGCTCGTCATCATAGCATATTAGAAGCTGTATCCTTCTACTCGACATCATATTTTAGAAACCACAAGGGACATCACAACATAGGCCTTGAATATTTCAAGGTTATTACAAGGCTCTTCTACAACAATCAAGGGTTGTATGTTATAGCAAAATTAAAGACATTTGTGTAAAATAAGTGAAGAACATTCTAGAAACTACACAACATGTGATTAATAGAACATCGAAGTAGAAAGTACCTGGGCCAAGTTAATGCTATCACGGTGAAAATTAGAGATCTTCCCTAATGCTAAAACAACCTTTGAATGCTATCACGGTGAAAATCATAAGCCATTACATTCTTAGGTAGTACAACATTTAGATACCTTAAAACATCATTGAGTCTTCACTGAGCCTCTGAATAAAGGTAATGAAATGAAGTTAAAGTAGGAACACATTACACCTGCCCCCATCCAACTACCCTAGAAAAAAGGGGAAATGTTTTAATACCATACAATACCTCTCCCACTAGAGACTTGTAAGCAGCAGCCTGACTCCCATGTTCTAGAGCGATCTGTTTCACTCGATGAAAAACAAATGAAGCCACACATTTGTGAGGGCACTAACAAATGTGTCCAACCATATAAAAGAAGAAAATTATAGACTAAATTAAAACTGGAGAACATTGGTAGGAAGTATATCATAGCCATTTTTTTATATTCTCATACTAACCTTGTTTACCTTGCCTCAGAATTTATCTTTGTGCCATCCCTATCAAAGTTATGCACGCTATGCGATAAAGGGTTATCCATTTATTCTCATACAAACCTTGTTTAGTTTTTATGTTTCTTCTTTGATGTTATTGTACAATAGATTTGAAGAGGATACAATATGTCATTCGCAATATAAAATTTACATGAAATATTTTGGAATAAATGTCCTGTAACTAGTGTATAAAAAAATACGATGAGCAAAAATTAAACTCAAATTCGTTTGAGGGGAAAACATAAATTTAAAGAGCCAACAAAATAATTCAATAATAATTTGCCCATATTTACCAGTGCAACCTACTCGGGCTATCAAATCCCAACATTCTCTCAAAATGCAAAAAAGAAACATGAAAAACTTAACAATATTATCACTAACGGAGAAAGTGAAGCTCTAGACATAATTAGCAATCTTTCAGATGAAGCTTCACACTCAATAATCTCAATATCCCAAATGCTGAAGATTCCTTTGGAAATCCTTGATTCGACTTTATTTGGATTTACACCAAATCAACAATCCTTGTGCTAGAAGTTTCGCCATTGTAGACAATGTTCTTTCATCATTCTCTTTTAATGTCAATTTTTTTCACTTGCATCACTCTACGAACTTGGGTGTGCTTCGATTACATGCTCCGGTGGATTGAGTTTTTGAAAAATTATTCTTTTTTGAAGGATTTCACTTTCTTGTGATAGAACCACTATAACAAGTTTGTCCATATGGTTTTTAATATCAAATTTAGGAGAGCAAGTTGTTAGGAAGAGCATTATACCGAAATGAAACATATTTCAAGGAAAATTTATTTGATTTGTGGAGTTAAATTAATATGTGCTGAAACATAGTTTATCTGTTTAAAGGTTGTGTCAATATTATGACCCTAAAACTCAAAGGCTAATTGCTTACTGGTCGAGAATACTCTAATCAAAATCCTTAATAATTGAGAATTATTGGAGAAAATGACCCTTCACCATTGTTTCTATATGTCGATTAATGTGAGCATTCATCGAATCTCTAGTTACTAGAGATTTCTCATATGCGTCAACAAAATATTTGCCTAATTTATGAAAGCCTAGATAAATTGGTGTTCTTAGATATCTAGGCTTTCGGAAATTAGGCAAATTTATAGTTCATGCATTGGAGAAATCTCTAATAACTTGTGTTTCTGGTGAGGAATGCTCACATCGATCGACATGTAGGTACAATGACAAAGGGTCAATTTCTCAAACTCCTCGTAATTCTCAAGGATTTCAACTAGGTATTCTTGCCCGTTAATCAAGCTCGGAGTTTTGGGGCCCTGGAATCAATACAACCTTTAAAGGGTAGACCATCTATTAGCATGTATTCATTCAGCTCCACAAATTGGAGAAATCTCTCTTGGAATATGTTTCATTTTGGTCTAATGCCTTTTCGAACAACTTCCTCCCCTGAATTCGATACAAAAAACCATCCGGACAAACTTGTTATGGTGATTCTATCACCAGGAACTAAAATTCCTTCAAGTTTTATTTTTTTCATTTTTCAAAACCTCAATTCATCGGAGAATGTAATCGGAGAACCGCCAAGTACGTGAGGAGTGATGCAAGTGAAAAAAATTGTCTTTAAAAGAGAGTGATGGAAAAAACTTGTCTACAATGGAAAGACTGCTAGCACGGTGATTGTTGATTTGGTGTAAATCCAAGAAAAGCCAAGAAAATAATTTCCAAAGAAATCTCCAGCGTTCGGAATATACGCTAGTTTAAATAATTGTCCGTATTTTTTAAGTGGTCAATACTTGTTGTTTTTATTAATTTTCCTTTACATACGTGTATTTTCAGTGTGCTTTATCTTTTTTACTAGAAAGAGGCAGCAAATTTCATTTGCAAAGTTGTATTTGCACATGTACATTGAAAAATAGGTTGTATCAACCAATCATTCTATCAAACAATCAGTCTAGTGTTGACAACTTGACCTTCAATGGAACTCTTAATGCTACTTCTAATTCAACTCCTGCTAATATGTCAAGAGCTGGAAGTTCTACGACAATAAGCGATGGTAGAATCAAGATTAGAGATGTATTCAGCAGTGCCTTAAACTAATACAGAATCACTATGTCCAAGTTCTTGGAAACTACCATCTCTTTTTTCATCTATTGACACAGTGGTAAGAGTTTAATTAGTAATAGCATTAATAGTTTCATTGAAGGTCAAGATGTTAGCATTCAATCTTGGTATCTCCATCGAGATGCAACATAAAATGGTATGTTGTTTGATAGAATGATTGATTGAGATTTAAGGAACCTCTTTCATAATACAAGAAAGGTTTAGGATCGAGGAAGATTGTGATGTGTGACAAATAGGAGAACATATGTAAGGAACTTGTTCCACCAACATGTTCCTTCCACACAGAGTCCAAGTGGGATTAGGAGAAGAAGTTTTAGTGTAGAGAAAGAAGTTCAAGATGATGAACGAAGTACAAGACGTGGGAGTTAGTTTAAGGCTACAAGGAAAGGGAAGCAGTAAGAGGTCACCGACTTCAACCTAAAGTAGGAAGGTTTCGTGCCTATAAATAGGGTAGGGTTTGCTACAATAATTTTTGTGCACTTACATAGACAGATACAAGCAGAACACAATCATTAAGAGACAGTTTTGTATTTGAGAGAGTTTTGATTGAAGATTTTGACTATTGTGGATACGAAGAACTAGATTGAATAACCTAATCTTTAGGATTAAGTTTTCTACTTTTGATTCAAGTTTATTTGTTTAGTTGATTATACAGTAGTAATCTTCTGTTTCTTAGCTTAGGCTATACTTCAAGTAGGGGAAAACTTGAAGGAGGGGTTCATGAACAGTCAATGATATTCTAGAGTAGAAGATAAAGCTAACATATGACTTTGGTATACTTTCTAACAATGTTCTATGGTTTAAATTTAATCTAGTTTTATATGGCTTATAGATGTGCCCTTGTAAGGATGAGAATGGGAACAATCCTATGCATTTCAAATCAATGATGCATTATGCTCTCCACATTATTGGCCGATTTCCCGTTCCAAGCATGCTCAACTCTAGGGTTCCCTCTAGCTCTCGTTACGTTCTCTGAATTCTCTTGAATAAACTCAAAGCACGTCTTTTCCATTGGATTGGTTCTCATACACTAATGGAAAATTCACGGCTTAAAGTTTTTCAACAGAATTTGGAGAACGTAACGAGAGTTAGAGGAAACCCTAGAATTGAGCATGCTTGGTATGGGACATTAGCCAAGAATGAAGAAGCATTTTGCATCAAGCCTTTGAAAGTCCTAGGATTGCACCCGGTTCTCATACTCACAAGGGCATATGATCTATACGCATATAAAACTATATTAAATTAAAATTGGTGAACATTGAGTTAAATCTACTTAATTTAGCTACTAGGCTATGCACGACTTAGATGCACTATCAATCATGGGTAAAATACTAGAAAGTGCTAGAAATGAACTTATGTAAGATTTAGATGTTTGCTATTAGGAAACTGATCACATATTAGTTAAAAAAAATCACTTCCCCCTCACTAAAAAAGGTCAACATTTCCAATTAATTTGAATGACCTCACAGGATTGACAAGGTAAGGCCTAGCCCCCCTTGCTTGTACTTATTTCTATTGAGGATTTTTGTTTTAATAAAAAAATGCTAGACTCTCTGTCTAGTGGCATAAATTATGAAAAAAAACAAAAATAAATAAATAAATAAATTGAATGACCATCTATAGTTACTTTTACCAATATTGGATTATAGTTAATAAATAGAGTTAGTTAATAAATTTTCTTGTAACTTGTTGGAAGGGGGTCAATCATATTTTAGTAAGAAACTCACTGTTTTTCTCTACACTTTATTATTCAACACATTATCTGGATAATATAATTGTAGTATTTCTCTGAGAATCAAATTAACCCTTAGGAGAATGAATGAATTTAACTTAGAAAATTTTAAATAGACTAGTGTCATACACTTAGAGTTCAATTAAGCACAACATGTGGCACTTGACAACTTACTCACAACTCTTTCTTGATTTTGCAATCTCGATTAAGTTTTTTTAACACTAAATCACTAAGAGAATATTGGATTTAAGAAAGACACAAGAGAATTGCTTAAGAAAGCTTTTATATTGTTCAAGACTTGGAAGATTTGCTTGATGGTTTTTACAAATGAATGTCATTTTATTTATACTATCCATCTAGGGGATAATAGATAAATAATAGTTTTCATACTTATTTACAAATAAGTCATCTTTCTAGAATATTCTACCGAACTAAAAGATTCCAAGAACCTTCCATGCACATCCATGGAATTCTAAGGTCCTCCAAGAAATTCTCCATATATTTCTAGAGTATTCCACTAAGGACTAGTATTCTTCCAATGTAAGCCTTCCACATAGACAGTAATATGACACTTAGTTCCTAAGTGACATGATGACCTGGTAGGTCATCACACTCTCCCCCAACTTATATTGGGAAGACCATAGAGCATTGTTGTTGCATGAACTCTCAAATTTGGTCTTTGAATTTCGATAAGTCTTCCTATCGCTCCCATGTGACTTCTTTCGCTGATTGTCCCTTCAAGTGGATGAAGAGCATGGCAGTGGCTTGTTGCCCTTTTTCCGCCTGGCTTGGTAGTCAATAAACGCCTCAATTTCCCGATAATGCAAGGTAGTGATGGTATTGGTGATTGACTTGGTCGGGGTCATCCTTTTCATCGTATGGTTGGAGCCCACTAGCAAGAAAGAGGGGATGACCTTGAGATGAGGTGGTAACTCTAATGTATATGAGATGTTTCCCACCTTTGCAACGATCCTAACTGGTCCCTCATACTTTCGTACTAATTTTTGGTGCACGCCTCGCAGTTCCTCAAACTTCCTTAGGTTAAACATTAACAAAACTATATCCCCAATTTTATAATATAAGGGACAAATTAAAAGGGTGATATAAAATTAGAATAGGAAGGAATAATGAGTTACCTTACTCTTATAAAGCTATATTTACGCTTCATACAAGAAGTCAACTACAGTTTATCTGTCTTTCATTATTTCCAAATATGTACCTCATACCCCTTTTGCGGTGGCAACGATTCCACTTTATCTTGGTTTCTCGCGTTGACTTCTCAACTTTCCATGATTGAATTCCAAAAACGTCGTTGCATTATAGTGTATGTGCAAAGAATATTCAAAGGGGTGAGAGTATGTTTGTTCTTAGTACCTTAAAATAAAATACTATAGTAATAAAGGTACTATAAAAAAGGTAAGTTTATAAGAACAGTGAAGTAAGATAAGATAACAAAATAGATAATGAAGTAACTACATTGAACATACCATAGATTATAATTCTAGCAAAGATCACAAATTGGTTAAGCAACATTCAAAGAAGCACATAAAAATTAATGTAAGAACCAAAGTCCAAACTTCGTGCAGCCACAAGAACAACAAACACTTATAAGGTAGTACGTAAGAATATTATTGCAATTGAGAGTGTATGAGAGCACTGTATTTGTTTAAGTGTGTGGATAAAATGGAAAGAGTCTTATTTTTTATAGTAAAATATAGAGGACACATCAATAAGTACAAAATAGAGAAAAGGAAAGAAAATTATTCTACTCAATTAGACCCACATTCTTGGTATTTAATCAATGATATTATCATAACCATGCGAGTTCAAAAAGTACAGTTAATCAAATTTGATACTAAGCCAAAGTTTTCAAAAAATAAACAAGTAAGAGGAAACATCAATGCATGAATTTTACCATAAATCAATTGGTATTAAAATAGTGCAATTTAATAAGGAAAATAGTCAATTGACAATTAGAGATTACCACCAGTGAGTCTATCATAATAGATAGATAGAAGGAAAGAATCATGAATGATCTTCTAATTTTGAAGGAACCATGTTAATACAGTTAAAGACTTCGGTCCAAAATAACATGATTTTGAGACTACCATATTTGAAGGTCACATATGTATATTTACTTACCATAACTAGCAAAAGTTTGCCAAGAATAAATAAATCAAAGTTTTCCAAACTAACCAAAAGAAAGAAAAGTTAGAGAATAAAATAGAGTCAATTAAGGAGAAAATCATGTCAAAGTTTATCAAGGATAGGTAAATATTAAGGTGTATCAATCGATTAAGGGAAAAAAATGGAAAGAAGGATGACTCATGGAGATTTTCAGAATAGTCAATCAATTCATCAAGAAAATAAATCAAATTCACATATTAAGACTTGCTACACTTGAGTCAATAAACCACAACTCAATCAGTGTTTTTAAAGAAAAACTTAAGGGCGTACTAATACCGACTTACAAAAAGGACAGATTACATTCAAACAAAAATAGGAACACACAAAGTAGAAAATGCACAAGTTTAGGAACTCAAAATCATAAGGAAATCATGCTAAAAAGAGATTTCATGATCATTATTTAATTTTATGTAGTGTAAGAATGCAATAATAACTACTATACTATAAATTATAAGGAGATTTAAGAAATTTGCTTAAAGGATCAGATAATCTAAAAAAATGAACCTGGATGGATCTGTTAAGATCCGACTTCAATAGCCCCCAAAAACCTTAACGCTCCATCGGGTCTCGCTGGTTGGAGCGACGAAGAAACGATGCTCTTGTTGTAATTGTTGTCAATCTCATCAGAGGAAAGAAGATGGTTGGCTTGACTCGTCAAAGCCAAATGGCTCTTCACGGTGGCTTTCTTACCGGAATTTTTGGTCATAACCAATGAAAAGATGAGAAGAAGACGGATTGAGGTTGCATGGTATGGCACTTTGCAAGCCAACAGGGACGAGAAGAGAGTCATAGGGAAAGAGAAAGGGGAGGAAAGAGGCAACTGGTTTTTATGGTGAAGTGGATGCTATACACTGGTGGTTGGAGAAGCACCGTGAGAAGAAATAACAAGAAGAGGGGCTCGCTTGGTGGTTGGCCCCGCGAGTGAGGGTGGAGTAGGTGTTCTATCAATGGTCTTGGCCGACGATGGACGATGTTGGGAGAAAAGAAGCGACGCCTAGCATTTTCAAAGAGAACGAGGAGAAAAAATGAAAATATGGTTAGGGTGTTGGGATATTTATATAGGAAATTGGTAGGAGACTCAATCTTAGCCGTTGGATCAAGATGAGATGTGGGGTTGAGATTTAAAAGAATGGAACAGACGGTTGTGATTAAAGATGAGATCTTGAGATTGGGTTTGAATTAATTGGTTCAAAATGGGCTAGAATTGTGATAAAATTGAGTAGAAAAAGATAAAAATTAAATAGATTGAATAAAAGAGGCTGCAATTTAAATGATTTGGAGGAATATTTAATAAATTGTTGTCCAATAAATGGTTATACTACATATATTAAATAATTTTCATATAAGATAAATACACTTAAACATTATAGACGTTAAATAGACAAGTTCATTAATTATTTTAAATTTAGCAATCGATAATAATAATAATAAAAATAAAAATAATAATAATAATAATAACAACAACCACAACAGCAACAACAACAACAACAACAACAACAATAATAATAATAACAACAACAACAACAACAATGATAAAATAAGAACATTTTTGTAAATTATGAAAACTAAAGTATATGATTAATTAGATAAAAATTAAACATAATTTTAAACATATAATAAAGAAATATGTTTTAAAATACATATTTAATCAAAAAGCAATTCGGAAAGGCTTATAGGTTGGTCAAATTTGGGTGTCAACAACTGTCCCTCTCTACTCGATAATGAATGATGAATTGGTGGGAAAATATGTTGACTAAGTAGCCAATTTTGTCCGACAAACGGAAAGATCTTAGTGGAATCAAATGAAATGATAAGTAATTGTGGAAAAAAAAAGGTGTGGCCGAGACTTTGGTCTTAAATCGTTTACATATCTCTGGTATTACAAGAATGAGGTTGTGTGTTATTCTAGATTTTGGAACGGACTAAGCTTCTAAAAAATGAAATTATGGTACGAGATTAGTATCAAAACAATAGTAGCTTGGGTAGATAAGATTAGATCTCAAGGAGGTATAAATAGTGTAAGGAAGATAAGAATGACTTAAGTTATGAGAGGAAAAGGTCATACGAGTAGTGCGAAAGATGAGAAGGCTTTTATTGCAGTAGATATATAAGTACAGAAGTCTTAATTATCTGAAAGAAAAGTTGATCTCATCGGCAATTTGTTAGTCTCTGCAAACCTGGAGATTGTGATATGACTAAATAAAATGATTAGGACATATATAGCGATTAAATGGTAAAATAGTTTATTAACATGATGCAATTTTCCACTGAGATCATGAAAATTTGTCTTAAGACAATAAGGATGACGTCTTAGGGCCATGATACGCGAAAATTTAATCCTTAGGTCATGGAATAATTGTTGTAGGCCATGAAATTGATACCTTTAGTCTATGACACCTTCAAAACATGATATGTAGAAATTAAATCCTTGGGTCATGAGATGATGTTCGCGGACCATGGAAATGGTGTCTTTATACTATGACGCCTTTGAAACATGATAATCATAAATTTGATCATTAGGTCATGAAATGATGTCCGCAAACCATGAATTAAAGAATTTAGACTATGGCACCTTTGGAACATTAAAATAATGATAAAAGAGTGTGTATCTATTTTTTTCGATGCAATTCGGCCAAATTGCGATATTTACAGCTTGATTCGATATATATTTCTATAGATGTATTTTTTGGGGATCAATATGATTGTCGTTTCTTGATTAAACCTTAGCTCAATGTTAATGTGATTCTCGGACTCAACATTATTCTTGGGCATATATATAGTTCTCAGCACAATATAATTCTCAAGCTTCATGTAGTTTTCGAGCACAATGTAATTTTATAACACAATATATTTCTTTGGCACAATGCAATTCTCAGGGACATTGCAATTCTCGAGCATAATGCAATTCTCGGGCGTAATGCAATTTCTTAGGCACATGCAAATTCTCTGGTACAATGCAATTTTCAAGCATAACGCAATTCTAAGGCACAATATTAGAAAGTGCTAGAAATGAACTTATGTAAGATTTAGATGTTTGCTATTAGGAAACTGATCTCATATTAGTTAAAAAAAAATCACTTCCCCCCTCACTAAAAAAGGTCAACATTTCCAATTAATTTGAATGACTATCTATTGTTACTTTTACCAATATTGGATTATAGTTAATAAATAGAGTTAGTTAATAAATTTTCCTGTAACTTGTTGGAGGGGGGTCAACCATATTTTAGTAAGAAACTCACTTTTTTTCTCTACACTTTATTATCCAACACATTATATGGATAATATAATTGTAGTATTTCTCTGAGAATCAAATTAACCCTTGGGAAAATGAATGAATTTAACTTAGCAAATTTTAAATAGACTAGTGTCATACACTTAGATTTCAATTAAGCACTACATGTGGTACTTGACAACTTGCTCACAATTTTTTCCTAATTTCGCAAGCTCAATTAAGTTTGTTTTTAACACTAGATCACTAAGAGAATATTGGATTTAAGAAAGACAAAAGAGAATTGCTTAAGAAAACTTTTATATTTTTCAAGACTTGGAAGATTTGCTTGATCGTTTTTATAAATGAATGTCATTTTATTTATACTATCCATCTAGGGGCTCATAGATAAATAATAGTTTTCATACCATTCCCTACCTATTTACAAATAAGTCATCTTTCTAGAATATTCTACCGAACTAAAAGATTCCAAGAACCTTCCATGCACATCTATGGAATTCTTAGGTCATCCAAGAAATTCTCCTTATATTTCTAGAATATTCCACTAAGGACTAGTATTCTTCCAATGTATGCCTTCCACATGGACAATAATATGACACTTAGTTCCTAAGTTGCATGATGACATGGTAGGTCATCACACTCTTCCCCAACTTATATTGCGACGACCACGGAGCATTGTTGATGCATGAACTCTCAAATTTGATCTTTGAATTTCCAAAAGTCTTCCTATCGTTACCATGTGGCTTCTTTCGGTGATTGTCCCTTCTAGTGGATGAGGAACATGGTAGCGGCTTGTTGCCCTTTTTCCGCCCTGGCTTGGTAGTCAATAAGCACCTCAATTTCCCGATAATGAAAGGTAGTGATGGTATTGGTGCCTGACTTGACTAACTTCGGTTGGGGTCATCATTTTCATCACAGTATGGTTTGAGCCCACAAGCATGCAAGATGGGATGACCTTGGGATGAAGTGGTAACTCTAACGTATATGAGATGTTTCCCACCTTTGCAACGATCCTAAACGGTCCCGCATACTTTCGTACTAATTTTTGGTGCACGCCTTGCAGTTCCTTAAACTTCCTTGGGATAAACATTACCAAAACTATATCCCCAATTATATAATACGAGGGACGATTAATTGAAAGGGTGATATAAAATTAGAATAGGAAGGAATAACGAGTTTCCTTATTCTTATAAAGCTATATGTGCGCTCCATACAAGAAGTCAACTATAGTTTATTTGTTTTCCATTATTTCCAAAAGTGTACCTCATACCCCTTTTGGGGTGACAATGATTCCACTTTAGCTCGGTTTGTCGCGTTGACTTCTCCACTTGCCATGATTGAATTCCAAGCAATGCCATTGCTTTATAGTGTATGTGCAAAGAATATTCAAATGGGTGAGAGTATGTTTGTTTTAAGTACCTTAAAATAAAATACT